>CM063191.1:0-1367697 GCA_031835075.1 Saguinus oedipus
CCCCACTCACTGCTCTCCCTCCCCCAATCCCCCACCCCCTGCTATCTCTCCCCTAATCCCCCCACCCCCAAACAGACCATGGTGTTTGATACTCCCCTCCCTGTGTCTATGTGTTCTCATTGTTCAACACCCACTTATCGGTGAGAACATGCGGTGTTTGATTTTCTGCTCTTGTGTCAGTTTGCTGAGAATGATGGTTTCCAGCTTCATCCATGTCTCTACAAAGGACGTGAACTCATCCTTTTTCATGGCTGCATAGTATTCCCCGGTGTGTATGAGCCACATTTTCTTTATCCAGATTATCATTGATGGGCAATTGGGTTGGTTCCTAGTCTTTGTTATTGTGAACAGGGCCACAAAACTTCATATGGAAACAAAATAAAGCCCACATGACCAAGACAGCCCTACCCCGCCCCGGCAGAGGAACGTTGTGTGTCTAGTAGAATGGTGTGTTATCGTTTTAGTCATTTTTATTTTTTTCTATTTATTTGGAGACACAGTCTTGCTCTGTCACCCAGGCTGGAGTGCGATGGTGTGATAGCTCACTGCAGCCTCCGCCTCCTGGGTTCAAGTGATTCTCCTGCCTCTACTGCCCTAGCAACCCCACCCCTGCTCTCCCTCCGCTGACCCCCACCCCCTGCTCTCCCTCCCCTGACCCCCACCCCCTGCTCTCCCTCCCCTGACCCCCACCACCTGCTCTCCCTCCCCTGACCCCCACCACCTGCTCTCCCTCTCCTAGTCCCCCACCACCTGCTCTCCCTCCCCTGACCCCCACCCCCTGCTCTCCCTCCCCTATCCCCCCACCCCCTCCTATCCCTTCCCTAGTCCCCCACCCCCTGCTCTCCCTGCCCTACCCCCACCCCCTGCTATTCCCTCCCCTAGGCCCCCACACCCTGCTCTCCCTCCCGACCCCCACCCCCTGCTCTCCCTCCCCAAGCCCCCCACCCCTGCTCTTCCTCCCATGACCGCCAACCCTGCTCTCCCTTTCCTAGTCCACCACCCCCTGCTCTCCCTCCCCTAGCCCCCCACCGCCTGCTATCCCTCCCATAGGCCCCAACCCCTCCTATCCCTCCCCTATCCCCCCACCCCCTCCTATCCCTTCCCTAGTCCCCCACCCTCGGCTCTCCTTCCCCTAGCCCCCCACCCTGCTCTCCCTCCCCTGACCCCCAACCCTGCTCTCCCTCCCCTACCCCCACCCCCTGCTCTCCCTCCCCTAGCCCCCCACTCACTGCTCTCCCTCCCCCAATCCCCCACCCCCTGCTATCTCTCCCCTAACCCCCCACCCCCAAACAGACCACGGTGTGTGATACTCCCCTCCCTGTGTCTATGTGTTCTCATTGTTCAACACCCACTTATCGGTGAGAACATGCCGTGTTTGATTTTTTGCTCTTGTGTCAGTTTGCTGAGAATGATGGTTTCCAGCTTCATCCATGTCTCTACAAAGGACGTGAACTCATCCTTTTTCATGGCTGCATAGTATTCCCCGGTGTGTATGAGCCACATTTTCTTTATCCAGATTATCATTGATGGGCAATTGGGTTGGTTCCTAGTCTTTGTTATCGTGAACAGGGCCACGAAACCCCTGCTCTCCATCTCCTAGCCCCCCACCCCCAAACAGACCACGGTGTGTGATACTCCCCTCCCTGTGTCTATGTGTTCTCATTGTTCAACACCCACTTATCGGTGAGAACATGCCGTGTTTGATTTTTTGCTCTTGTGTCAGTTTGCTGAGAATGATGGTTTCCAGCTTCATCCATGTCTCTACAAAGGACGTGAACTCATCCTTTTTCATGGCTGCATAGTATTCCCCGGTGTGTATGAGCCACATTTTCTTTATCCAGATTATCATTGATGGGCAATTGGGTTGGTTCCTAGTCTTTGTTATCGTGAACAGGGCCACGAAACCCCTGCTCTCCATCTCTAGCCCCCCACCCCCAAACAGACCACGGTGTGTGATACTCCCCTCCCTGTGTCTATGTGTTCTCATTGTTCAACACCCACTTATCGGTGAGAACATGCCGTGTTTGATTTTTTGCTCTTGTGTCAGTTTTCTGAGAATGATGGTTTCCAGCTTCATCCATGTCTCTACAAAGGACGTGAACTCATCCTTTTTCATGGCTGCATAGTATTCCCCGGTGTGTATGAGCCACATTTTCTTTATCCAGATTATCATTGATGGGCAATTGGGTTGGTTCCTAGTCTTTGTTATCGTGAACAGGGCCACGAAAACCCTGCTCTCCATCTCCTAGCCCCCCACCCCCTGCTCTCCCTCCCCTGGCTCCCACCCGCTGCTCTCCCTCCCCTAGACCCACACCCCCTGCTATCCCTCCCCTAGTTGCCCCTGCTATCCCTCCCCTAGGCCCCACCCCCTCCTATGCCTCCCCTAGCCCCCCACCCCCTGCTCTCCCTCCCCCAATCCCCCACCCCCTGCTATCTCTCCCCTAACCCCCCACCCCTGCTATCTCTCCCCTAACCTCCCACCCCCGAACAGGCCACTGTGTGTGATACTCCCCTCCCTGTGTCCATGTGATCTCATTGTTCAACATCCACTTATCGGTGAGAACATGCCCTGGAAGGGAAGGAGAGTGGAGGGGAGGGAAGGGAAATGAAGGGGAGGGGAAAGGAGGGAAGAGGAGGGAAGGGAAGGGAAGGGGAGGGAAGGGGAGGGATAGGAAGGGGAGGGGAGGGGAGAAAAGAGGAGCGGAGGGGGAGGGGAGGGAAGGGAAGGAAAGGAAGGGAAGGGAAGAGGAGGGAAGTGGAGGGGAGGGAAGGGAAAGGAAGGGGAGGGAAGGGAAGGAAAGGGGAAGGGAGGGAAGAGGAGGGAATGGAAGTGAAGGGGAGGGAAAGGAAAGGAAGGGGAGGGAAGGGGAGGAGAGGGAAGGGGAGGGGATGGAAGAGGAGGGAAGGGGAGGGGAAAGGAGGGAAGAGGAGGGAAGGGGAGGGAAAGGAAAGGAAGGGGAGGGAAGGGAAAGGAAGGGGAGGGAAGGGAAAGGAAGGGGAGGGAAGGGGAGGGGAGGGGAGGGAAGGGAAGGGGAGGGGAAAGGAGGGAAGAGGAGGGAAGGGGAGGGAAGCGAAAGGAAGCGGAGGGAAGGGGAGAGGAGGGGAGGGGAGGGGAGGGAAGGGAAGGGGAAGGGAGGGAAGTGAGGGAAGGGAGGGAAGAGGATGGAAGGGCAGGGGAGGGGAGGGAAGGGAAGGGGAAGGGAGGGAAGGGAGGGAAGAGGATGGAAGGGCAGGGGAGGGGAGGGAAGGGAAGGGGAAGGGAGGGAAGTGAGGGAAGGGAGGGAAGAGGATGGAAGGGCAGGGGAGGGGAGGGGAGGGAAAGAATTAACTGGGGATGGGAGGGAAGGGAGGGGAGGGGAGAGGAGAGGAGGGAAGAGAAGTGCAGGGAAGGGGAGGGGAGGGAAAGAATTACCTGGGGAGCGGAGGGGAGGGAAGGGATAACTGGGAGCTGTTGTCAGGTTTTTTGGGTCCACACGGCAATGCAAAACCCGCTCACCCTCCAGAAAGAGCCACCAAAGTCAGGGCCGGGTGAATCACCCAGGACGGCGGCTCATCTTGGGCTCTGGGAAGGGCCTGGCTGTGACTTCAGAGAATCCCGGGCTCTGCCAAAGGCCAGAATGAGATCCTCCGGCCTGGTTTCTGTCCACCGCCACTTCCCCACGTGTGGGGCGGGTCTGGGCAGGGGTGGGCTTTTGGGGACCGGGAGACGGGGAACTTGGCCTGGGGTCACCTGGCAAGTGGCGTGTGATGGGTCCACGTGACAGGCAGGCCTGGCTCACGGCTGTCAGGCCTTCCAAGGTGGCATGAGGATGAGGTGGGAATATTCGCAAACACCCACCACGCTCCGACACGTGGATGGGCCTTGTCCAGAAAAGGAGTCAAACTCTGGCCGGGCACAGTGACTCATGCCTGTCACCCCAGCACTCTGGGAGGCTGAAGTGGGGGGATCACCTGAGGTCAGGAGTTCGAGACCAGCCTGGCCCACACGGTTAAACCCCGTCTCTATTAAAAATATGAAAGTTAGCCGGGCGTGGTGGCGGGCACCTGTCATCCCAGCTACTCGGGAGGCTGAGGCAGGAGAACCGCTGGAACCCGGGATTCGGAGGCTGCAGTGAGCTGAGATCGCGCCATCGCAGTCCAGCCTGGGTGACAGAGCGAGGCTCGGTGTCGAAAATAAAATAAAATAAAAACGAGACCTTGGCAATGACCTTATTTATCATCTATTTTATTTATAGCATCTCATGTTCGGGTTGTTTGTCTTTGGAGATGGCGTTTCACGCTCGTCGCCCAGGCTGGAGTTCAGTGGCACCGTCTCGGCTCACTGCAACCTCCACGTCCCAGGTTCAGGACCCTCTCCTGCCTCAGCCTCCAGAGAAGCTGGGAAGGGAAGAGAAAGAATTAACTGGGGAGGGAGGGGAGGGAGGGGAGGGGGCGGGAGTGGACTGAAAGAATTAACTGGGTAGGGGAGGGGAGAGGAGGGAAGGAGAGGGAAAGAATTAACTGGGGAGGGGAGGGGAGAGGAGGGAAGGAGAGGGAAAGAATTAACTGGGGAGGGGAGGGGAGAGGAGGGGAGGAGAGGGAAAGAATTAACCGGGGAGGGGAGGGGAAAGGAGGGCAGGAGAGGGAATGAATTAACTGAGGAGGGGAGGGGAGAGGAGAGGAGGAGAGGGAAAGAATTAACTGGGGAGGGGAGGGGACGGAAGGAGAGGTGGGAGGGAACTGGAGGGAAAGAATTAACTGGGGTGGGGAGGGGAGGAGAAGAATTAACTGGGGAGGGGAGGGGAGGAGAGGGGAGAGAGGGAAAGAGAGGGGAGGAGAGGGGAACAATTAACTGGGGAGGGGAGGGGAGGGAAGAGTAGGAGAGGGGCGGGAGGGGAGGGAAATAATTAACCGGTAATGGCAGGGGAGGGGAGGAAAGGGGATGGAAAGAATTAACTGGGGATGGGAGAGGAGGGGAGGAGAGGGGAGGGGAGGGGAAGGGAGGGGAGGAGAGGGAAAGAATTAACTGGGGAAGGGAGCAGAGAAGAGGGGAGGGGAGGGCAGTTCAGGGGAGGGGAGATTGCACCACCCGCTCCAGCCTGGGAGACAGAGCGAGTCTCCATTGCAGTGCTGTTGGGCCCCACAGCGTTGTGGGGTGTCCCTTATGCTGTGCTGACCTGCAGGGTTCCAGAACTGAAGACACAGGACCCTGAAGAGCTGGTGAAGAGCATTTGGACCCGGGCGGAGCCCCCGAATGCCCAGAAGCGCCTGTATTTATTAGATACAGGCAGGGGGAAGGGTCGTAAGTGAGGTCATCATTACAGGCTTAGTAATAGGGCATCCATATTAATGTGAGTCACAAGCAAGGGGGCCACCCCGTTGTGTCGCCCAGGCAGAGAGGTGGGCCTTGTGCAGGAGTAGAGGGTCGCGTGCAGGAAAGGGGTCCACCCCATTAGGTCACCGAGGCCGGGAGGCGGGCTGTGTGCAGCAGGTGTCTTGGGCAACACTTCTTAGCTGGGGGCTGGAGACTTCAGGGGGTTTCTAATGGAAGGATGCTGTCAGCCAGTGCCGTGGAAGCTGACAGACGCGTGCTCTTCTCTTAAGATATTTACGGGAGGATGGTTTGACAGAGCACAGAAGGGAGAAAAGGGTGCACGGGTCACACCACAGGGGTCCTTCTCCCTCCGTTACTTCCAGGATCTCAGGCCTGAGGCCGCCTTTCCAAGGAGCTGGAGGCAGGGACAGCTCCGTTATCAGGACAGGCTCCTGCTCCAGGCCGGCCACACGGCGTTTGCCCTTTCACGCAGGGCCGCCGGGGTCTTTGGTTCTCGTCCTGGTCTGGCTGTTCCCATGCGCTGCTTCTGTTCTGGGACTGCTCTCGGCCTCCCTCCTACCATAAACTACTATATGGTTGTATAGAAGGATTCTGTAAATCAGCACTAAATGTGTCGGCACAGCTCCCACTACGATACCTGTATGGTGATATAGAAGGGTTATATGGGACTAAGTGTGCTACATATATAAGCTAGTATAGTCAGCGGGAAGTTATATGATGATATAGAAGGATTATATGGGACTAAGTGTGCTACATATATAAGCTAGTATAGTCAGCGGGAAGTTATATGACTATATAGAAGGATTATGTGGGACTAAGTGTGCTACATATATAAGCTAGTATAGTCAGCGGGAAGTTATATGATGATATAGAAGGATTATGTGGGACTAAGTGTGCTACATATATAAGCTAGTATAGTCAGCAGGAAGTTATATGATGATATAGAAGGATTATATGGGACTAAGTGTGCTACATATATAAGCTAGTATAGTCACCAGGAAGTTATATGATGATATAGAAGGATTATGTGGGACTAAGTGTGCTACATATATAAGCTAGTATAATCAGCGGGAAGTTATATGATGATATAGAAGGATTATGTGGGACTAAGTGTGCTACATATATAAGCTAGTATAGTCAGCGGGAAGTTATATGATGATATAGAAGGGTTATATGGGACTAAGTGTGCTACATATATAAGCTAGTATAGTCACCAGGAAGTTATATGATGATATAGAAGGATTATGTGGGACTAAGTGTGCTACATATATAAGCTAGTATAATCAGCGGGAAGTTATATGATGATATAGAAGGATTATATGGGACTAAGTGTGCTACATATATAAGCTAGTATAGTCAGCAGGAAGTTATATGATGATGTAGAAGGATTATATGGGATTAAGTGTGCTACATATATAAGCTAGCATAGTCAGCAGGAAGTTATATGATGATATAGAAGGATTATATGGGACTAAGTGTGCTACATATATAAGTTAGTAGACTCCTCAGGAAGTTATTACATGATGATATAGAAGGATTATATGGGACTAAGTGTGCTACATATATAAGCTAGTATAGTCAGCAGGAAGTTATATGACTATATAGAAGGATTATATGGGATTAAGTGTGCTACATATATAAGCTAGTATAGTCAGCAGGAAGTTATATGATGATATAGAAGGATTATATGGGACTAAGTGTGCTACATATATAAGCTAGTATAGTCAGCAGGAAGTTATATGGTGATATAGAAGGATTATATGGGACTAAGTGTGCTACATATATAAGCTAGTAGAGTCAGCAGGAAGTTATTATGTGATTATATAGAAGGATTATATGGGACTAAGTGTGCTACATATATAAGTTAGTAGACTCCTCAGGAAGTTATTACATGATGATATAGAAGGATTATATGGGACTAAGTGTGCTACATATATAAGCTAGTATAGTCAGCAGGAAGTTATATGACTATATAGAAGGATTATATGGGATTAAGTGTGCTACATATATAAGCTAGTATAGTCAGCAGGAAGTTATATGATGATATAGAAGGATTATATGGGACTAAGTGTGCTACATATATAAGCTAGTATAGTCAGCAGGAAGTTATATGGTGATATAGAAGGATTATATGGGATTAAGTGTGCTACATATATAAGCTAGTATAGTCAGCAGGAAGTTATATGATGATATAGAAGGATTATATGGGACTAAGTGTGCTACATATATAAGCTAGTATAGTCAGCAGGAAGTTATATGACGATATAGAAGGATTATGTGGGACTAAGTGTGCTACATATATAAGCTAGTAGAGTCAGCAGGAGGTTATATGATGATATAGAAGGATTATATGGGACTAAGTGTGCTACATATATAAGCAACTATAGTCAGCAGGAAGTTATATGACGATATAGAAGGATTATATGGGACTAAGTGTGCTACATATATAAGCTAGTATAGTCAGCGGGAAGTTATATGATGATATAGAAGGATTATGTGGGACTAAGTGTGCTACATATATAAGCTAGTAGAGTCAGCAGGAGGTTATATGATGATATAGAAGGATTATATGGGACTAAGTGTGCTACATATATAAGCAACTATAGTCAGCAGGAAGTTATATGACGATATAGAAGGATTATATGGGACTAAGTGTGCTACATATATAAGCTAGTATAGTCAGCGGGAAGTTATATGATGATATAGAAGGATTATGTGGGACTAAGTGTGCTACATATATAAGCTAGTAGAGTCAGCAGGAGGTTATATGATGATATAGAAGGATTATATGGGACTAAGTGTGCTACATATATAAGCTAGTAGAGTCAGCAGGAGGTTATATGATGATATAGAAGGATTATATGGGACTAAGTGTGCTACATATATAAGCTAGTATAGTCAGCAGGAAGTTATATGATGACATAGAAGGATTATATGGGACTAAGTGTGCTACATATATAAGCTAGTATAGTCAGCAGGAAGTTATATGATGATATAGAAGGATTATATGGGACTAAGTGTGCTACATATATAAGCTAGTATAGTCAGCAGGAAGTTATATGATGATATAGAAGGATTATATGGGACAAAGTGTGCTACATATATAAGCTAGTATAGTCAGTAGGAAGTTATATGGTGATATAGAAGGATTATATGGGACTAAGTGTGCTACATATATAAGTTAGTAGACTCCTCAGGAAGTTATTACATGATGATATAGAAGGATTATATGGGACTAAGTGTGCTACATATATAAGCTAGTATAGTCAGCAGGAAGTTATATGACTATATAGAAGGATTATATGGGATTAAGTGTGCTACATATATAAGCTAGTATAGTCAGCAGGAAGTTATATGATGATATAGAAGGATTATATGGGACTAAGTGTGCTACATATATAAGCTAGTATAGTCAGCAGGAAGTTATATGACGATATAGAAGGATTATGTGGGACTAAGTGTGCTACATATATAAGCTAGTATAGTCAGCAGGAAGTTATATGATGATATAGAAGGATTATATGGGACTAAGTGTGCTACATATATAAGCTAGTATAGTCAGCAGGAAGTTATATGATGATATAGAAGGATTATATGGGACTAAGTGTGCTACATATATAAGCTAGTATAGTCAGCAGGAAGTTATATGACGATATAGAAGGATTATGTGGGACTAAGTGTGCTACATATATAAGCTAGTATAGTCAGCAGGAAGTTATATGATGATATAGAAGGATTATATGGGACTAAGTGTGCTACATATATAAGCTAGTATAGTCAGCAGGAAGTTATATGATGATATAGAAGGATTATATGGGACTAAGTGTGCTACATATATAAGCTAGTATAGTCAGCAGGAAGTTATATGATGATATAGAAGGATTATATGGGACTAAGTGTGCTACATATATAAGCTAGTATAGTCAGCAGGAAGTTATATGATTATATAGAGCTCAGTAGGTACAAGCTCCAGGGGTCCAGCAAGGGCCACGCACCACATTTCCACAGTGACAGGAGCTGGCCCTGAAATAATCTCGCTGGTGCTCAGGCTCTGTTCCCGGATTCAGAGTTGAACGTTGCAGCTGCAGTGAAAATTCCTCGAATATTTGCAGAGAAAACGCTTGATGAGCTTAACAGGGCCAGGGCAGGGAGCCTCACTTCCTGTGGGTTGAAACGGGACTCCCCACAGGCTCAGCTGCTCAAGGGGCCTCCACCCTTTTCTCTTGTCCTGTCTCTCTCTCTGTGTATCCATTTCTCTCTCTGTTCTTCTTGAGATGGAGTCTGCTCTTGTGCCGCAGGCTGGAGGGCAGTGGTGCGATCTCGGCTCACTGCAACCTCCGCCTCCCGGTTTCCAGCAATTCTCCCGCCCCAACCTCCTGAATGGCTGGAATGACTGACACAGGTGTGCCATCACGCCCAACTAATTTTTTGTGTTTTTAGTATAGATAAGGTTTCACCGTGTTAGTCAGGCTGATTTCGAACTGCTGACCTCGTGATCTGCCTGGCTCAGCTTCCCAAAGGGCTGGGATTACAGGCGTGAGCCGCCACACCCAGCTAATATTTGCAATTTTTTTTTTCTTCTAGTAGAGAGGTTTTCACCATGTTGGTCAGGCCGGTCTCAAACTCCCGACCTCGGGTGATCCAGCCACCTCGGCCTCCCAAAGTGCTCGGATTACAGGCGTGAGCCATTGCGCCCAGCCGTATGTACCTGCTCATGTATTTTTTTGAGACAAGGTCTCACTCGGAGACCCAGGCTGGTACGCAGTGGCACAGTTATAGCTCCCGGCAGACTTGCCTTCCGTGGCTGAAGCCATCCCCCCACCTTAGCCTCTTGAGTAGCTGCGACTAACTACACACATGCATCACCATGCACAGCTAGTTTTTTAAAACTTTTTTTTGTGGCTGGGCATAGTGGTTCACACCAGTAATCCCAGCACTTTGGGAGGACAAAGTCGGGGGAGTCACCTGGGGTCAGGAGTTCGAGACCAGCTTGGCCAACAGGCTGAAACGCTGTCTCTACTAAAAATACAAAAAAAAAAAAAAAAATAGCTGTACATGGTGGCGGGTGCTTGTAGTCCCAGCTACTCAAGAGGCTGAGGCAGGAGAATCGCCTGAATCCAGGAGACGGAGGTTGCAGTGAGCCAAGGTCGCACCACTGCCCTCCAGCCTGGATGACAAGAGCAAGACTTCGTCTCAAGAAAAAAAGTGTTTTGGTGGCCAGGCGCAGTGGCTCACGCCTGTAATCCCGGCACTTTGGGAGGCCGAGGCGGGTGGATCACGAGGTCAGGAGATCGACACCATCCTAGCTAACACGGTAAAACCCCGTCTTCACTAGAAATATAAAAAATTAGCTGGGTGTGGTGGTGGCCGCCTGTAATCCCACAGAGACTGAGGCAGGAGAATGGCTTGAACCCGGGAGCAGAGGTGGCAGTGAGCTGAGATCTCGCCACGGTACACCAGCCTGGGCGACAGAGCGAGACTCCATCTCACGCACAAAAAATTTTTTTTGTGGTGATGGGAGGACGATCTGACATCCTAAGTCACTGCAGCCTTGACCTCCAGAGTTCAAGCAATCCTCCCTCCTCAGCCTCCCAAGTAGCTGAGAGTTCAGACATATGTCACCATGCCCTGGTAGTTTAAAAAGTTTTGTTTTTCTGTAGAGATGGGGTCTTGCTATGGTGCCCAGGCTACTCTCAATCTCCTGGGCTCAAGCGATCCTTTCGACTCAGCCTCTCAAAGCACCGGAATTAAAGACGTGACCCAGTGCACCCTGACTTTCTTTCTTCCTGTCTATCTTCCTCTTCCCTCTCCTCCTCTTTCTTTTTATGTCTCATCCATCATCAGTATCTTTCTGTTTCCCCTCTTTCCTCCTCCTTCTCTCCTACCTTATCTCTCCCTGTCTCTTCCTCCCTCTCCCCACCCCATCTGTTTCTCTCTTTGTACATTTATCATCTGTCATCCTCCTTTAAAAAAAAATAAAATAGAGACAGGGTCTCTCTCCCTATGTTGCTCAGGTTGGTTTCAAACTCCTGGGCTCAAACCATCCCCCCGCCTTACCCTCCCAAAATGCTAGCATGGCAGGCGTGAGCAACTGTGTCTGGCCTTGTAACAATCATCTGTCACCTATCTGTCTTCTGCCCATCATTTATTATCTATCCATCCTATCCATCCATCTGTCCATCTACCCATCATCTACCATCTATTCACCCATCCATCCTTCTCACCCATGCATCCATCCATCCATCTACCCATCATCTACCATCTATTCACCCATCCATCCTTCTCACCCATTCATCCATCCATCTACCGTCTATTCACCCATCCATCCTTCCATCTACCTACCCATCATCTACCATCTATTCACCCATCCAGCCTTCTCAACCATGCATCCATCCATCTGTCCATCTACCCATCACCTACCATCTATTCACCCATCCATCTTTCTCACCCATGCATCTATCCATCTACCCATCATCTACCATCTATTCATCCATCTGTCCTTCTCACCCATGCATCCATCTATCCATCCATCTACCTATATATTATCTGCCATCTATTCACTCACCCATTCATCCTCATCCATATGTCCATCCACCTATCCATCACCCACCATCTATTCACTCATCCATCCTTCTCATCCATGCCTCCCTCCATCTATCCATCCATTTATCTCGGTGTGCATTATCTATTCACTCATCCATCCATCCTTCTTTTTCCATGCATCCATCCATCCATCCATCCACCTGCCTATGCATCACCCAGCATCTATTCATCCTTCTCATCCTTGCATCCATGTATCCATCCATCCATCTGTCTACCTACCCACCCATCATGTCCCATTTATCCATCCATCCTTTTCATCCATGCATGCATCCATCCATCCATCTACCATCCATCATCCACACATCTTTCTACCAACCTCTCTACCCATCATCTACCATCTGTTCATCCATCCATCCAGGAGAACCAGAACAGGCCTAGGCGATGCAGCCAGCCAGCCATCTCTCAATCTAATCTTCTCCCTGTCTGTCCACCCTGCATGGAGTTTCCATCTCTCTCCCCTCCCCTACTTGCGTGGGTCTCCTGGGCAGGGCTTCTCGGCAGCCTCTGTTCACTGTTCTGAGCTCCAGTTGCCCGCTGTGTGCCCTGCTGGCCCCTGAAGGATCTCTGCCTGGCTGGCCAAGACTCCAGCTGTCTGCTCTCCCCTCAGGGGCCGGCCTGCTGCTGGTGGAGACGCTCCTGGATGAAGAGAAGAGGGAGGCGCCGGTTGCCCTGCTGCAGTCGCTGAACGTGCTGGTGCAGAGGAGGTGGGGGTGGGGGTGGGGAGCGGAGCCCAGGCGAGTACCAGCGCTTGCTGGAGCAACACGGCTTCTGCCAGGTGCAGGTGGTGTTCTTGGGGGGTATCCTGGATGCCATCCTGGCCACCAGAGTGGGTCCCTGAAGCCCAAGCAGCGTGCTCATGATAGGGACACCCTCCCGCAGGCTGCAGGGGGCCGCCCCATCCCCAGCTGTCACAGGACAGTCACACAGAAACATGCAGTGGTGAATGAATAAAGAAAGTGAAAGCCTGTGCCTGGCTCCTCTGTGGGGGATTTGATGAGGGAAGAGGCTGCATCTGCAGAGGAGGGGAAGGACACTGCATTTGGGGAGGAGGAAAGGAGGCTGCATTTGCAGAGGGGATGGAGGCTCCACTTGGGGAGGAGAGGAAGGAGCCTGAGTTTGGGGAGGAGCGGTGGAGGCTGCATTTGGGGAGGAGAAGACAGAGGCTGAGTTTGTGGAGGAGGAAACAGAGGGACAGCCAGGGATGACAGTTCAGCCCAGGAGACATCCTGGGAGCCAGGAGCCTTGCAGAGTAGCCGGTGTGGACTCCCGGGGCAGGCGGTGGACACGGGGCTTTCTTATGCCTCCTCACGGTCTGACGGCCGCTATGATGGTGCCCATGTCTGCCAGGCAGGGTCTCAGTCCTTCGCGCTCCTGCCTGCATCTTCCCATCTTCCGCAGGATTTCCAGGGCGTTTCCTGCATGGGACACTGTCCCCGTCGCTGCTGCTCACCCCTGAACGCACATGGGCTGTGGGGCGACAGTTCTCCAGGCGGCTTCCATGTCTCCTGACTTGGTGCATCGACTCTCGTGAGCGGGACTCTCTCTAGCCCCTGCCTCGGGGCTGAAATGCATCTTTTTTTTTTTTTGAGATGGAGTTTCACTCTTGTCACCCGGGCTGGAGTGCAGTGACAGGATCTCGGCTCCTCGCAACCTTCACCTCCCAGGTTCAAGTGATTGTCCTGCCTCAGCCTCTTGAGTAGCTGGGAATTCAGGTGTGCACCACTATGCTGGGCTAATACATGTATTTTTAGTAGAGACAGGGCTTCATGTTGGCCAGGCTGGTCTCGAACTCCTGACCTCAGGGGATCTGCCCGCCTCAGTCTCCCAAAGTGCAGGGTTTACAGGCATGAGCCACCACGACTGGCCTATTTCAGCTGTTTTCTTAAAGCACAAAGCAACCCACACATTTTTTTTTTAAATTGAGATGGAGTCTCTAACTTAAGCATATCCTAAGAGTGGAAAAGAAAAAAAAGGTGGAGTCTGACTCTGTCACCCAGGCTGGAGTGCAGTGGCCTGTCTCAGCTCACCGCAACCTCTGCCACGTGGGTTCAAGCAATTCTTGTGCCTCAGCTTTTCTGTGTTTTTAGTAGACACGGGGTTTCGCCACACTGGCAAGGCTGGTCTTGAACTCCAGACCTCAGGTGATCCGCCTGCCTCGGCCTCCAAAAGTGCTGGGATTACAGGCATGAGCCACCCCGCCTGGCTTTTTTTCTTTTTCAGACTGTTTTGTTCTTGTTGCCAAGGCCAGAGAGCAATGGCGCAATCTCGGCTCACCGCAACCTCCGCCTCCCAGGTTGAAGCGATTCTCCTGCCTCAGCCTCCCGAGTAGCTGGGATTACAGGCGTGTGCAATCACACCCGGCTATTTTTTTGTATTTTTAGTACAAACGGAGTTTCACCGCGTTGGCCAGGCTGGTCTCAAACTCCCGACCTCAGCTGATTTGCCCGCCCCGGCCTCCCAAAGTGCTAGGAGCCACCTGCCAGGCCTATTTTATCTGTTTTCTTAAGCACAAAACGGCCGGGCATGGTGGCTCACGCCTGTAATCCAAGCGCTTTGGAGGCCAAGGCGGGTGGATCACCTGACGTCAGGAGTTCAAGACCAGCCTGACCAACATGGTGAAACCCCATCTTTATAAAAAACAAAAGCACCAAACCACCTACACATTATTTCCTGATGTCAGGCGATTGTAAGGGTGGAGCGGCTTGATTTGGGGGTTACTGAGACCGTGTGTCACCACTGAAGAAAACCACACCAGTCCATCCATCATGTATTTATCCATCATTTATCCATCCATCATCTATCCATTATCTATCATCTATGTATCCATCATCTATGTATCCATCATCTATATCCATTTATCATCTATCCATTATCTTTCATCTATGTGAACATCTATCCATCATCTATCCATCTATCATCTATCCATCATCTACTATCTATCCATCATCTACTATTATCTATCCATTATCTATCATTCATCTATGTGTACATCTATCTATCATCTATCTATCATGTATTTATCCATCATCTATCCATCTATCATGTATTTATCCATCATCTATCTATCCATCTATCATCTATCCATTATCTATGATTCGTCTATGCGTACATCTATCTATCCATTATCTACTATTATCTATCCATTATCTATAATTCATCTATGTGTACATCTATCTATCATCTATCTATTCTATCATCTCTCTATCATCTATCTATCCATGTATCATCTATGTATCCATCATCTATCTATCCATCATCTATCCATCTATCAGCTATCTATCCATCATCTATCTATCCATCTACTATGTATCCATCATCTATCCATCTATCATCTATGTATCCATCATCTATCTATCCATCATCTATCCATCCATCATCTATCTATCCATCTATCATCTATCTATCCATCTATCATTTATGTATCCATCATCTATCTATCTATCCATCACCTATCTATCCATCTATTATCTAAGTATTCATCTACCCATCTATCTCTCTATACCTTTGTGCATATGGCATTGGATCTCAACCAAGAGCAGCGCCCCCGCCCCCCCAACATGGGGAACACTGTTAAGTGTCTTCGTTCATCTTTGGTGTCCCTATGGGGTGGTGAGTGCTCCTGGCACCTGGTGGGTGGAACCCACAAATGATGCTCAGTACCCTCTAGCACCCAGGGTGGCCCACAGCAAAGAAACCTCCAGCCCCAAACGTCAGCAGTGCTGAGGCTGCGAGACCTGCGTCTAATGGGAGAAGGGGGCCTGAGGGCAGATGTACGTCCACTTACACCTTCCAAATGCTCCAGTTCTGGCTGGGTGCGGGGACACGGCTGGAGTATAAAGCAGGCAGAGAAATGTGGAACAGGGCCTGGCCTCTCCTCGCAGCCTCCATCTTTCTCCCGTGCTGGATGCTTCCTGCTCTTAAATATTGAACTCCAAGTTCTTCACTGTGGGCACGCCGACTGGCTCTCCTTGCCCCTCAGCCTGCAGGTGGCCTATGGTGGGACATTGTGACTGTGTCAGTTAGTAATTAAGTCATACATATATATATATAAAACTTCTTTATATATATATATCTTCCTTTTTATATGTTCTATATGTAATTAATAATTAGCTCCTATATATACATATGGAAGTTATATATATATATATATCTACATATATTTATATGTATACATTATGTATTTATATGTTAGATATGTATTTATGTATATATGTATATTAAAAATGGTATATATAATGCATATATATGAGAATATATAATGCAGATTTATGATGGAATATATATAATGTATACTGGAATATATATAGGGTATATATATAATGGAATATATATAAATTACATATATTTACATGTAATGAAATATATAACGCATATTTATAATGGAATATATAATATATAAACATAATGGAATATATAAGGTATATATAACTGAATACATATAATATACATATAGAAATATATATAAAGTATATATATATTGAAATATATATGGTGTATATATATAATGGAATGTATGATGCATATTTATCATGGAATATACATAATTTATATATAATGGACTATACATAAGGTATATATAATAAAATATATATAACATATATGATGGAATAAATAATGCATATTTATAATAGAATATATATAATATATTAAGGTGTATATATAATGGATATATATAACATATAATGAATATATAATTCATATTTATAATGGAATATATATAAGGTGTATATATAGTGGAATATGTATAACATATATATATAATAGAATATATAATGCATATATATAATGAAATATATAATGTATATACAATGGAATATATATATAAGATGTATATATAAAATATATATAACATGTTTATATACGTAATGCAGTAACTAATGCATATTTGTAATACAATATATATAATGCATAAATATAATGGAATATATAAGGTATATATAACTGAATATATATAATGTATATATATATTGAAATATATATAAGGTGATATATAATTGAATATATATAACACATATTTATATACATAATGGAATATATCATGCATTTTTATAATGGAATATATAATATATATAATGAATATATATAAGGTGCATATATAATGCAATATATTTAGCATATATATTTTTATATATGTATAATGGAATATATATATATAAAACATTAGTTCTGTCCCTCTAGAGAACCATCGCTAATACACCCTGTATGGTGGAAAATTGCAATGGTGAATTTTTTTTTTTTTTGACGGACTCTCGCTGTGTCTCCCAGGCTCCAGTGCAGTGGCACGATCTCAGCTCACTGCAACCTGCACCTCCCGGGTTCAAGCGATTCTCCTGCCTCAGCCTCCCGAGTAGCTGGGATATGAGGTATGCACCACCATGTTCCCAGCTACTCAGGGAAGCTGAGGCAGGAGAATCGCTTGAACCCGGGAGGCAGAGGTTGCAGCGAGCTGAGATCAGGCCACTGCAACACAGGGAGACTCCATCTCAAAATAAATTAAAAAATAAATAATTTGAAAACAAGGAAAGAAACAAAACTCGCCTACACGGAGTTTATCTTATATGCACTACGGTCTGTGAAGCTGTGGTTCCTTCTATTGCTTCAAAATGAAGAAACTTACTCCTGCAAAAATCTGAAATCACAATGTATGTGCTGCTGTTTAAAAAATTGTTTTTCAAACTTACCATATTTAAAAAGAGACATCACACGGTTTCCATGGTTTTTTCCTCCCATCGATCCGACTCTTCTGTGACTTCTGTCAATTCGGTTCTTCGTTTTCCCCAGAATGTGCTGGACATGGTGGGATTTTCAGAGTTCACAAAATAACTGTATAATTATTTTCTGTGGATAGACATGACTGCAATATGATCTGGGTACATTATTATTATTACTATTATTTTATTTTACCTTGGACTATTATGCCCACATGATTATTTCTAACATTTTATTTCACAGTCTTTTGCGTCACAGAGGCTGGTAAACGGTACCCCCAGTCTCCCC
This sequence comes from Saguinus oedipus, assembly GCA_031835075.1. Lineage (NCBI taxonomy): Eukaryota > Metazoa > Chordata > Mammalia > Primates > Cebidae > Saguinus > Saguinus oedipus. The sequence continues at coordinate 17,915 of CM063191.1, forward strand.
AGCACACTGGATGTGCACCCAGCAGGTGGGTGTTAAACCTCCCGGGGTTTAAGAAAAAAACTCCTCCCAGAGCTCACGGGCGCCCCCTGCAGCCTGCGGCGCGCCAGGGACCCGGCGACCTGGAGGTGGGGTCCCTTTAGTGGGTGAAGGCACAGCCGACACCAGGGCGCCCCGGACCTCACAGCGCCTACCCTGCGCCCACACGGAATCCCCACGCCGCACCCATCACGCCCCGAGGGGACCCCCTTCTCCACACCCCTCCCACCATGCCCGCGTGGACCCCCATATCCACGCCCCTCCCACCTGGCCCGACGGGAACCCCATATCCAGGACCCTCCCACCTTGCCCGAGGGGACCCCCTTCTCCAAGCCACTCCCACCATGCCCGCGGGGACTCCCATCTCCACGCCCCTCCCACATGTCCCGAGGAGACCCCCATCTCCAAGCCCCTCACACCTGGCCCGAGGGGAACCTCACCTCCATTCCCCTCCCACCTAGCCCGAGGGGACTCCCCTTCTCCATGCCCCTCCCACATGTCCCGAGGGGACCCCCTTCTCCACGCCCCTCCCACCATGCCCGCGGGGACTCCCCATCTACGCGCCCCTGCAACCTGGATGGGAAAGGGGAGAGTGACCCAGGACCCCCGAGGGATGGGGGTGGGAGAGTAACCGGAGCCCTCTAAGGACGGGGGAGAGGAGAGTAACCCGGGACCCTCAACCCCACGCCACTCGCACCTGGCTTAGAGGGCGCCCTCAACTCCAGGACACTCGCCCCTGGCCGTCGGGGAACCCCCATTTCCTCCGCATTCTCAGACGTGGTGCTCACAAGACCCCCATGTCAGAGCCCGGCCCCCCTGTGCGGATAAGAAACCCCCAGCCCCACAGTTGCCCGGTACTGCAGCCACGGGAACCCCAGCATTTCCATGATCCACGTGGCGCTTTCAAGAAACCCCAAATATTCACTCCCGGCTTTCCTCCCAAGGGACCCCCCCAAAACATGCGCGTCCAGAAAGAGTGTCAGCCTCCGCTGGGCGGGCGGGACGAGCGCCAGGGGCGGTGCCGGGGCCCGGAAGGCGGGGCTGCGGGCGGAGTTGCGTGGCTTGGGCGTGACCTCGCGGGAAGTCAATGGAGGCATGGTATGGGCGTGGCCTCGCGGAGGTTCATGGAGGTGTACTCTGGGCGTGACCTCACAGGAGGTCGATGGAGGCGTGGTCTGGGCGTTGCCTCGCGGGAGGTCCCTGGAGGCGGGCTCTGGGCGAGGCCAGGCAGGAGGTCGAGGGAGGTGCTGTCTAAGCGTGGCCTCGCGGAAGGCCGATGGAGACGTGATCTGGGCGTGGCCTCACGGGAGTTTGATGGCGCCGGGGCTTGGCCGAGACCTCGCGAGAGGTCGATGGAGGCGTGCTCTGGGCGTGGCCTAGACGCGAGGTCGCTGGCGGCGGGGCTTGGACGTGACCTCGCGGGAGGTCGATGGAGGCGTCCTCTGGGCGTTGCGTCGCGGAGGCGGAACTCCGGCCGCGGTATTTCCGGAGCCGCGCCGCTCACGCCGCCGGTTCCAGGCTCGAGTCTGCGGCTTCCCGGACCCCGGCGTGGACGCCATGGTGCTGTTTTCGGTTATCGGGAAACTGCTACACAAACGCGTGGTGCTGGCCAGCGCCTCTCCACGCCGCCGGGAAATCCTCAGCAACGCGGTGCGGCCTGGTCCTGGGCGAGGCGGGGGACGGGGGACGGAGGGGCTCAACCAGCTGGGCGCAGCGACTCAGGACCCCTAGGGATGGGGGAGGGGAGAGTGATCCGGGACCCCTAGGGATGGGGGAGGGGAGAATGACCCGGGACCCCTAGAAATGGAGGAGGGGAGAGTGACCAGCGACGCCTAGGGATGGGGGAGGGGAGAGTGATCCGGGACCCCTAGGGATGGGGGAGGGGAGACTGACCAGGGACCCCTACAGATAGGAGGTGAGAGTGACCCGGTAGCCTTAGGGATGGCGGAGGAGAGAGACCCGGGACCCCTAGGGATGAGGGAGGGGAGAGCGACCCTGGACCTATAGGGATGGGGCAGGGGAGTGACCCCGGACCCCTGGGGATGAGGGGAGGGGGCAGACTGACCCAGGACTCTTAGGGATGTGGGAGAGAAGAGTGACCTAAGTCTTCTAGGGATGGAGTGGGTCCTAGTGGCTGAAGGTTGGCTTTGCAGGTGGCCTGTGGGAAGTGTTTCCTGGAACCCTGGGTGGCGGAGATTTGACTGTGGGTGGCAGGCGCCTAGGCAGTGGGTGTCTGCTTCTTCTGGAAGCCTGATCACATGGAGGAGAGCACTGGAGGGGAGAAGACTGATTTGTTCCCGGTAGCTCTGCTTATTTTGGAGGGCTTCCAGCCATCCCCTGTTGAAACATCTAGTTTTTCATTCATAGAGCTATGAGAAAGCACAGTTTAGGTTTCAGTGGTTTTCAGTTAGAACAAAATGGCAAAAAGAAAAAGGAAAAAAACCTGAAAACATTACTTTGAAGGCTTGTAGCCAGAAGAATTGGAATTGAATTCAAACTGGAGAAAATAATAAAAACCAAAAAACCTCTAGGCAAGACCAGAATCTAACGGCAGGTGTGACGACAGGTTTTGAAACATAATTTTTCTTTTTCCAGTTTTTTTCAGTTTTATTGAAAGAATAATTATGGTAAGACTGCTTTGCTTTATTTTTCTTTTATTCACTTTATTTATTTAGACACGGAGTTTCGCTCTTGTCGCCCGGGCTGGACTGCAGTGGTGCCATCTCGGCTCACTGCAACCTCCACCTCCCGGGTTCAAGCAGTTCTCCTCCTCAGCCTCCCAAGTAGCTGCTATTACAGGTGTGCGCCACTACGCCCGGCTAACTTTGTATTTTTGGAGAGATGGGGGTTTCTCCATGTTGGTCAGTCTGGTCTCGAACTCCCAACCTCAGGTGATCTGCCTGACTCGACCTCTCAGGGCTGGAATTACAGGCCTGAGCCACCGCGTGTGACCAAGGCTGATACTTGGCCTAATTATTTGTATTCACCGTAGCAAGAATAATAGTTTTACTTTTTATTTGTATTTATTTATTTTGAGACGGACTCTGTCGCCAGGCTGGAGTGCAAGTCTGCGATCTTGGCTCACTGTGACCCCACCCCCCCATCTCCCAACCCCTCCTCCTCCCCATTCAAGCGATTCTCCTGCCTCAGCCTCCTGAGTAGCTGGGATTACAGGCGCACACTGCCGCACCCGGCCACTTTATTCTGTCTTTAGGAGACACAGGGTTTCACCATGTTTGGGACTCTGGTCTCGAACTCCTGACCTCAGGTGCTCCGCCTGCCTCGGCCTCCCAAAGTGCTGGGATAACAGGTCTGAGCCAGCACACCCAGCCAAGAATAAATTAATTTTTACATAGGCCCTTTAAATTGGCTTTGATGGAACCTTGTTCCACACAAGGAATCTAAGGTAGGACCTTTTTTTATTTGAGACGGAGTCTCACTCTGTCGCCGAGGCTGGAGTGCCGTGGCGAAATCTCAGCTCACTGCAACCTCCGCCCCCCCCCCCCCCCGCTCCGTCCCACTGGGTTCAAGTGATTCTCTTCCTCAGCCTCCCGAGTAGCTGGGATTACAGGTGCCTGCTACTGCACCCAGCCAAGTTTTGTATTTTTAGTAGAGACAGGGTTTCAACATCTTGGCCAGGCTGGTCTTGAACTCCTGACCTCATTCATGATCCACCCGCCTCGGCCTCCCAGAGTGCTGGGATTACAGGTGTGAGCCACCACACCTGACCCCAGATAGGATGTTTTTAAAGCTGAGCCCACCATGGGTTTGCACCATTAAATACCTATGAGTTGGGCGAATTCCTTTCCTCTTGAGGTTTCAGGATAATTTGGGGTTCCTGGCCTGTGAGAAAGTGACAGTCTTAGCGCAGATCAGGGTCTCTCTATGGTGACTGTGAGAAGATGAGGCCAGTTTCCAACGGTTTTATTGGCTCCATAAGTCAAGTTGGTTTTTATTTTTTTGAGATAGAGTCTTGCTCTGTTGACCAGGTTGGAGCGCAGTGGCACAGTCTCGGCTCACTTCAACCTCTGACTCCCGGGTTCAAGCAATTCTCCTGCCTCACCCTCCCCAGTAGCTGGCACTACAGGCGCCTGCCACCAGGTCCAGCTAATTTTTTTTTTTTTTTTTTTTTTTTAGTGCAGACGGGGTTTCACCATGTTGGCCAGGATGGTCTCGATCTCTTGACCTTGTGATCCGCCTGCCTCAGCCTCCCAGAGTGCTGGGATTACAGGCATGAGCCACCGCACCTGGCCTCAAGTTTGATTTTTTAGAGGGGTGCACACCATTGCAGCCAAAGCCTTGGCAAAATAACCAGTTTTTCCTGTTGTGTCCTGTTACTAAAGAAAACAGATTTTTTTTTTTTCTTTTTGAGACGGAGTGTCACTCTTTTGTTCAGGCTGGAGTGAAATGGTGTGATCTTGGCTCAGTGCAACCTCTTCCTCCCATGTTCAAGATATTCTCCTGCCTCCCGAGTAGCTGGGATTACAGACGCACGCCACCACACACCACAACCAGCTAGTTTTTGTATTTTTGGTAGAGATGGGGTTTCAACCTCTTGGCCAGGCTGGTCTCAAACTGCTGACCTCAGACAGTCCACCCGCCTGGGCCTCCCAAAGTGCTGACATCACAGGCATGAGCCACCCAGCCTGGACAGAAAGCAGATTGTTATTGCACTTATGCAAATAACTTTATTGCCATAAATTAAGAAGACTTAAAACGTGAAAAAGATCACCCCAGTCTCCTGTTAGTTGAGTCCATTCAGTTCATTTCTGTCCTGCTTGATATTAATGAACATTTTAGCTTTTCAAAAATCCCAAACTTTCTTCCTTTCTATTCTGATGTGGCAATCTCCAAAGTTGTCAGAAACCTGCATTCACGAGCATCTGTGAGAATTTTACAGCTGATTTTAAAACCACCTTTTAAACAGGATCAGGCCATACAATGGGGCTCCCCATCCCAGCATTTTGGGAGGTCGAGGCAGGTGGATCACCTGAGTTCAGGAGTTCATGACCAGCCTGTCCAATATGGCCAAACCCCATCTCTACTAAAAATACAAAAATTAGCTGGGTGTGGTGGTGGGCACCTGTATTCCCAGCTCCTTGGGAGGCTGAGGCAGGAGAATCACTTGAACCTAGGAGATGGAGGTTGCAGTGAGCTGAGATCACATCATTGCACTCCAGCCTGGGCAACAGAGCAAGACTCCATGTCAGAAAAATAAAAATATATAAAAATAAAAAGTAGGCCGGGCGCCTTCAATCCCAGCACTTTGGGAGGCCAAGGCGGGTGGATCACAAGGTCAAGAGATCGAGACCATCCTGGTCAACATGGTGAAACCCCGTCTCTATTAAAAATAGAAAAATTAGCTGGGCATGGTGGTGCGCACCTGTATTCCTAGCTACTCAGGACGCTGAGGCAGGAGAATTGCCTGAACCCAGGAGGCGGAGGTTGCGGTGAGCTGATATCGCACCACTGCGCTGCAGCCTGGGTAACGAGCAAAACTCTGTCTCAAAAAAAAAATTTACACCTCCTGCGGCTCTCCTGACACAGGCCTACTTCCTGTTCTTCCTCTGTGCAGGACACACTTTGTTTCTTCTGTGCAGGACATATTTCCTGTTTCTCTCCTGCAGGCAGATGTACTTCCTGATCTTCCTCTGTGCAGGACACATTTCCTGTGTTTCTCCTGTGTAGGACACACTTCCTGTTACCCTCCTGAGACAGACATACTTTCTGTTCTTCCTCTGTGCAGGACACAATTCCTGTGTGTCTTCAGTGCAAGACACATTTCCTGACACTCTCGAAACACACATCCTTCCTGTTCTTTCTCTGTGCAGGACACAATTCCTGTTGCTCTTTTGAGACAGACCAACTTTGTGTTCTTTTTCTGTGCAGGTCACACTTTCTGTGTTTCTCCTGTGCAGGACACACTTCCTGTTGCTCTCCAGACACAGACCTACTTTCTGTTCTTTCTCTGTGCAAGACACACTTTCTGTGTTTCTCCTCTGCAGGACACACTTTCTGTTGCTCTCCTGAGACAGACGTACTTCCTGTTTTTCCACTGTGCAGGACACAATTTCTGTTTCTATTGTGCAGGACACACTTCCTGTTGCTCTCCTCACACAGACCTACTTCCTTTCCTTCCCCAGTGCAAGACACACTTCCTGTGTTTCTCCTGTGCATGGCCCACTTCATTTTGTTCTCCTGAGAGAACTTCCTACACTTCCTCTGTGCCGGACAGACTTCTTGTGTTTCTCCTGTGCAGGACAGAGTTCCTGATGCTCTCTTGAGACAGATGTACTTCCTGTTTTTTCTCTATGCAGGACACACTTCCTATTGCTCTCCTGAGACAGATGTACTTCCTGTTCTTCCTCTGTGCAGAAAACACTTCCTTTGTTTCTCCTGTGTAGGACACACTTACTGTTGCTCATCAGAGACAGACCTACTTTCTTTACTTCCTCTGTGCAGGATAGACTTTTCTTCTCCTTTGCAGGACACACCTCCGTTGCTCTCCTGAGACTGACCTACTTCCTGTTCTTCCTCTGTGCAGGACACACATCCTGTGTTTCTCCTGTGCCAGACACACTTTCTGTTACTCTCCTGAGACAGATGTACTTTCTGTTCTTCCTCTGTGTGGGACAAACTTCCTGTGTTTCTCCTATACAGGACACACTTCCTGTTGCTCTCCTGAGACAGATGTACTTCCTGTTCTTCCTCTGTGCAGGCCACACTTCCTGTGTTTCTCCTGTGCAGGACACTTCCTGTTGCCTTTCTGGGACAGACCTAGTTCCTGTTCTTCCTCTGTGCAGGACAGACTTCCAGTATTTCTCCTTTGCAGGACACACTTGCTGTTGCTCTCCTGAGATAGATGTACTTTCTGTTTTTCCACTGTGCAGGACACACTTCCTGTGTTTTTATTTTGCAGGACACACTTCCCGTTGCTCTCCTCACACAGACCTACTTCCTTTTCTTCCTCGGTGCAAGACACACTTCCTTTTGGTTCCCTGAGATAGACATACTTGCTGTTTTTTATCTGTGCAGGACACACTTCCTGTGTTTTTCTAGTGCAGGACAGCCTTTCTGTTTCTCTCCTGAGACAGATGTACTTCCCATTTTTCCTCTGTGCTGGACACTTCCTGTGTTTCTCCTGTGCAGGACACAATTCCTGTGGCTCTCCTGACACAGGCCTACTTCCTGTTCTTCCACTGTGCAGGACACACTTCCTTTGTTTCTCCTGTGCAGGACACATTTTCTGTTTCTCTCCTGAGACAGACGTACTTCTTGTTCTTTCTCTGTGCAGGACACACATCCTGTGTTTCTCCTGTTTAGGACACACTTCCTGTTACCCTCCTGAGACAGACGTGCTTTCTGTTCTTTTTGCAGAACACACGTCCTTTGTTTCTCCTGTGTAGGACACACTTTCTGTTACCCTCCTGAGACACAGGTACTTACTGTTCTTCCTCTGTTCAGGACACACTTCCTGTGTTTCTCCTGTGCAGGACACACTTTCTGTTGCTCTTCTGGGACAAACCTACTTCCTCTTCATTCTCTTTGTATTTCTTCTCTGCAGGACACACTTCCTGTTGATCTCCTGAAACAGACCTACTTCCTGTTCTTCCTCTGTTCAGGACACACTTCCTGTGTTTCTTCTGTGCAGGACACACTTTCTGTTGCTCTACTGAGACCTACTTCCTGTACTTCCTCTGTGCAGGACTGACTTCCTGTGTTTCTCCTGTGCAGGACACACTTCCTGTTGCTCTCCTCAAGCTGACCTACTTCCTGTTCTTCCTCTCTGCAGGACACACTTCCTGTGTTTCTTCTGTGCAGGACTCACTTTCTGTTGCTCTCCTTACACAGACCTACTTTCTGTTCTTTTGCCGTGCAGGACACACTTCCTGTTGCTCTTTTGTGACAAATGTACTTACCCTTCTTCCTCTGTGCAGGAAACACTTACTGTGTTTCTCTTGTGCAGAAACATTTTCTGTTGCTCTCCTGAGACAGACCTACTTTCTGTTCTTCCTATGTGCAGGACACACTTCCTGTGTTTTTTTCTGTGCCGGACACACTTTCTGTTGCTCTCCTGAGACAGACATACTTATTGTTCTTCCTCAGTGCAGGACACACTTCCTGTTGCTCTCCTCACACAGACCTATTTGCTTTTCTTCCTCTCTGCAAGACACACTTTCTGTGTTTCTCCTGTGCAGGACACACTTCCTGTTTCTCTCCTGACACAGAGCTACTTCCTGTTCTTCCTCTGTGCAGGACACGCTTCCTTTGTTATTCCCATAGAGCACTCACTTCCGGTTGCTCTCCTGAGACAGACCTACTTCCTATTCTTCTTCTGTGTATGACAACTTCCTGTGTTTCTCTCATGCAGGACAAACTTTCTTTTGCTCTCCTGAGACAGACCTACTTCCTGCTTTTCCTCTGTGCAGTACACACTTTCTGTGTTTCCTCTGTGCAGGACACACTTTCTGTTGCTCTCCTGAGAGAGATCTTCTTTTTATTTCTCTGTGCAGGACACACTTTGTTTCTCCTGTGCAGGACACACTTTTTTGTTGCTCTACTGAGACAGACCTACATCCTGTACTTCCTCTGCAGGACTGACTTTCTGTTTCTTCTGTGCAGGACACACTTCTGTTGCTTTCCTGACACAGAACTGCTTCCTGTTCTTCTTCTGTGTTACGACACACTTCCTGTGTTTCTCTCATGCAGGACAAACTTTCTGTTGCTCTCCTGAGACAGACCTACTTCTTGTTTTTCCTCTCTGCAGTATGCACTTACTGTGTTTCTCCTGTGCAGGACACACTTTCTGTTGCTCTCCTGAGACAGATGTACATAGTCTCCTTCCTCTGTGCAGGACACACTTCATGTGTTTCTGCAGTGCAGGACACAATTCCGGTTGGTCTCCAGAGACAGACCTACTTCCTGTTCTTCCTCTGTGCAGGACACACTTCCTGTGTTTCTCCTGTGCAGAACACCCTCTCTGTTGCTCTCTGATAGAGACGTACTTACTGTTCTTCCTCTGTGCAGGACACACTTCCTGTTACTCTCCCAGGACAGACGTACCTCCTGTTCTTCCTCTCTGCAGTACACACTTCATGTGTTTCTGCAGTGCAGGACACAATTCCTGTTGGTCTCTGGGACAGATCTACTTCCTGTTTTTCCTCTGTGCAGGACACACTTCCTGTGTTTCTTCTGTGCAGAACACCCTCTCTGTTGCTCTCTGATAAGAGACGTACTTACTGTTCTTCCTCTGTGCAGGACACACTTCCTGTTTCTCTCGTAGGACAGACGTACCTCCTGTTCTTCCTCTGTGCAGGACACACTTCCTGTTGCTCTCCAGAGAGACGTACTTTCTGTTCTTCCTCTGTATAGGACACATTTCCTGTGTTCCTTCTGTGCAGGACACACTTCCTCTTGCTCTTCTCACAACAACCTAATTCTTGTTCTTCCTCTGTGCAAGACACACTTCCTATGTTTCTCCTGTGTGGGACACACTTCCTGTTTGTCTCCTGAAACACGTACTTTCTGTTCTTCCTCTGTGCAGGACACACTTCCTATGTTTCTCCTGTGCAGGACACACTTCCTGTTTGTCTCCTGAAACACGTACTTCCTATTCTTCCTCTGTGCAGGACACACTTTCTGTGTTTCTCCTGTGCAGGACACACTTTCTATTCCTCTCCTTAGACAAAGGTACTTCTTGTTCTTCCTCTGTGCAGGACACACTTCCTGTGTTTCTTCTCTGCAGGATAAACTTCCTGTTGCTCTTTTGAGACAGGCATACTTCCTTTTCTTTCCCTATGTAGGACACACTTCCAGTACTTCTCCTGTGCGGGACACACTTCCTGTTACTCTCATGAGACAGACGTACTTTCTGTTCTTCTGTGCAGGACACATTTCCTGTGTTACTCCCGTAGGGCACACACTTCCTGTTGCTCTCCTGGGACAGATCTACTTCCTGTTTTTTTTTTTTCTGTGTACGACAGACTTCCTGTGTTTCTCCCTTGCAGGACACACTTCCTGTTGCTATCCTGAGACCTACTTTCTGTTTTTCCTTTGTGTAGGAAACACTTCCTGTGTTTCTCCAGTGCAGGACACACTTCCTGTTGCTCTCCTGAGACAGACGTACTTACTATTCTTCTGTGCAGGACACACTTCCTGTTGCTCTCTGGAGACAGACGTACCTTCTGTTCTTTCTCACTGTAGGAAACCCTTCCTGTGTTTCTCTTGGGCAGGAAATACTTCTTGTCACTCTCCCGAGACGGACGTACGTCCTATTCCTCAGTACAGGACACACTTCCTGTGTTTCTTCTGTGCAGGATACACTTCCTTTTGCTCTCCAGAGACAGACCTACTTCCTGTATTCCTCTGTGCAGGACACACTTCCTGTGTTTCTCCTGTTCAGGACTAACTTCCTGTTGCTCTCCTGAGACATACCTACTTCCTGTTCTTCCTCTGTGCAAGACACACTTTCTGTGTTTCTCCTGTGCAGGGCACACTTCATGTCGCTCTCCTGAGACAGACATACCTCCTGTTCTTCTGTGCAGGACACACTTCCTATTGCTCTCCTGAGACCAACATAATTTGTGTTCTTCCACTGCGCAGGACATACTTCCTGTGCTACTCCTGTGCCGGACACACTTCTGATTTCTCTCCTGAGACAGACGTACTTCCTGTTCTTCCTCTGTGCAGGACACACTTCCTATGTTTCTTTTGAGGGACACACTTCCTATTGCTCTCCTCACGCAGATCTACTTCCTGTTTTTTCTCTGTGCAAGACACACTTTGTGTTTCTCCTGTGCAGGGCACACTACCTGTTTCTCTCCTGAGACAGACCTACTTCATGTACTTGCTCTGTGCAGGACAGATTTCCTGTGTTTCTCCTGTGCAAGACACACTTCCTGTTACTTTCCTGAGACAGACCTACATCCTGTTCTTTCTCTGTGCAGGAAACACTTCCTGTGTTTCTTCTGTGCAGGATACACTTCATTTTGCTCTCAGGAGACAGACCTACTTCCTATATTCCTCTGTGCAGGACACACTTTATGTGTTTCTCCTGTGCAGGAGTAACTTCCTGTTACTATCCTGAGACATACCTACTTCCTGTTCTTCCTCTGTGTAAGACACACTTTCTGTGTTTCTCCTGTGCAGGGCACACTTCAGGTCGCTCTCCTGAGACAGATGTACTTCCTGTTCTTCCTGTATGCAGGACACACTTCCTGTTGCTCTCTTGAGACAGACCTACTTTGTGTTCTTGTTTTCAGGACACACTTCCTGTGTTTCTCCTGTGCAGGACACACTTTCTGTTGCTCTCCAGAGGCAGACCTATTTCTTGTATTCCACTGTGCACGACGCACTTCCTGTGGCTCTCCATACTTCCTGTGGCTCTCCATAGAGTTCTTCCTCTATGCAGGACACACTTCCTATATTTCTCCTGTGTAGGACACACTTCCTGTTACTCTCCTGAGACCAACATAATTTGTGTTCTTCTGCTGTGCAGGACACACTTTCTGTGCTACTCCTGTGTTGGACATACTTCCGATTTCTCTTCTGAGACAGACGTACTTCCTGTTCTTCCTCTGTGCAGGACACACTTCCTGTGTTTCTCCTGTGAGGGACACACTTCCTGTTGCTCTCCTCACACAGATCTTCCTTCTTCCTCTGTGCAAGACAAACTTCCTGTGTTTCTCCTGTGCAGGACACACTTCTTGTCACTCTCCCGAGACAGATGTACTTCCTGTTCTTCCTGTATGCAGGACACACTTCCTGTTGCTCTCTTGAGACAGACCTACTTTGTGTTCTTCTTGTTTTCGAGACACACTTCTTGTGTTTCTCCTGTGCAGGGCACTTTTTGTTGGTCTCCAGAGGCAGACCTATTTCTTGTATTCCACTGTGCACAACGTACTTCCTGTGTTTCTCCTGTGCAGGACAAACTTCCTGTGGCTCTCCTGAGAGACCTACTTCCTGTTTTTTCTCTGTGCAGGACACACTTTGTGTTTCTCCTCTGCAGGAACACACTTCCTGTTGCTCTCCTGAGACCGACTTACTTCCTGTTTTTCCTCTGCAGGACACACTTCCTGGGTTTCTCCCATAGAGCACTCACTTCCTGTTGCTCTCCTGAGAGAGACCTGCTTCCTATTTTTTTCTGCGTACGACACACTTCCTGTGTTTCTTCCGTTCAGGACATACTTCCTGTTGCTCTCCTGAGACAGACCTACTTCCTGTGTTTCTCCTGTGCAGGACACTCTTTCTGTTGCTCTTCTAAGACAGATGTACTTATTGTTCTTCCTTTGTGCAGGACACACTTCCTGTTGCTCTCCTCACAGAGACCTACTTAATATTCTTCCTCTTTGCAAGACACACTTTCTGTGTTTCTCCTGTGCAGGACACACTTTCTGTTGCTCTTCCGAGACAGACCTACTTTCTTTTCTTCCTCTGTGCAATACACATTTCCTGTCACTCTCCTGAGACAGAGCTACTTCCTGTTCTTCCTCTGTGTAGGACACACTTCCTGTGTTTCTCCTCTGCAGGACACACTTGTTGCTCTCCTGACACAGATGTACTTCCTGTTTTTCCTCTGTGCAGGACTCACTTCCTGTTGTTTCTCCTGTGCAGGGCACACTTCAGGTCGCTCTCCTGAGACAGATATACTTCCTTTTCTTTCCTGTGCTAGACACACTTCCTGTCACTCTCCTAAGACAGACATATTCCTACCCTGTGCAAGACAGACATATTTTCTATTCCTCCCCTGTGCAAGACACAGTTTCTGCTTTTGTTCTGGGAAGGACACTGCTCTTCTTTCAGCTCTGTGAATGACACACTTTCTATTGCCCATCTGTACAGGACACACTTCCTGTTTCTTTTCTGTGCAGAAGACACTTGTGTCTCCCCTGTACAGGACACATCTCTCGTTTATCCTCTATGCAGGACACAATTTTTGTTCCTACCCTGTGTGGGACATACTTCCTGTGTCTCCTTTAAGCAGGACACACTTACTTTTCTTCCCTTGTGAAGCACACATTTTCTGTTCTTCCCCTGTGCAGACCACATTTCTCGTTAATCTCCTAATGTTGACACACTTCCAGTTCCTCCCCTGTGCGGGACTTACTTCCTGTGTTTCTTCTTTGCAGGACACACTTATGTTCCTACCCTGTGCAGCACACACTTTGTATTGCCATGGAGGCGAGGTCTGGGCGTGGCCCCGCGGGAGGTTGAGGGAGGCGTAGTCTGGGCGTGGCCTCGTGGGAAGTCCATGGCGATGCGGCTTGGGCGAGAATTCGCGAGAGGTAGATGCTGTCGTGTTCTGGGAGTGGCCTAGAGGTGATGTCAATGGATATGGTGTAGTGGCTTGAGCTTGACCTCGGGGGAGGTGGATGGAGGCGTGGTCTGGGCGTGGCATAGAGGCAATGGCATGGGGGCGTGGCTTGGGCGAGAACTCGCGGGAGGTCTATAGAGGCGTGGTCTCGGCGTGGCCTCGCGAGAGGTCCATGCAGGCGTGGTATGGGCGTGGCCTCACCGGAGGTCGTTGGCGACAGGGCTTGGGCAAGACGTCGGGAGAAGTCGATGGGAGTTGTGCTCTGAGCGTGGCCTAGAGGCGAGGTCGATGGCAGCGGGGCTTGGCGGGACCTCGCGGGAGGTCGATGGAGGTGTTGTCTGGGCGTGGCCTCGTGGAGGCGGAACTCCAGCCGCGGTATTTCCGGAGCCGCAAAGCTCACGCAGTCAGCTCCGGGCTCAAGTCTGCGGCCTCCCAGCTCCCGGTGTGGACGCCATGGTGCTGTTCTCGGGTATCCGGAAACTGCTGCAGAAATGCGTGGTGCTGACCAGCGCCTCTCCACGCCGCCGGGAGATCCTCAGCAATGCGGTGCGGCCTGGGCCTGGGCAGGTGGGGGCCGGGGACGGAGGGGCTCAAGCAGCTGGGCCCAGTGACTCAGGACCCCTATGGATGGGGGAGTGGACACTGACCCGGGATCCCTAGGGATGGGGGAGGGGAGAGTGACCGGGACCCCTAAAGATAGGGGAGGGGAGAGTGACCGGGACCCCTATGGATGGGGGAGGGGAGAGTGATCCGGGACCCTTTGGGATGGGGAAGGGGAGACTTTCCAGGGACCCCTAGGAATAGGAGGTGAGAGTGACCCGGTACCCTTAGGGATGGGGGAGGAGAGAGACCCGGGACCCCTAGGGATGAGGGAGGGGAGAGCGACCCTGGACCTGTAGGGATAGGGGGTGAGACTGACCCAGGATCCCTAGGGATGGGGCAGGGTTGTGACCCGGGACCCCTAGGGATGGGGGGAGGGGGCAGAGTGACCCAGGACTCCTAGGGATGTGGGAGAGAAGAGGGACCTAAGTCTTCTAGGGATGGGTGGGTCCTAGTGGCTGAAGGTTGGCTTTGCAGGTGGCCTGTGGGAAGTGTTTCCTGGAACCCTGGGTGGCGGAGATTTGATTGTGGGTGGCAGGCGCCTAGGCAGTGGGTGTCTGCTTCTTCTGGAAGCCTGATCACATGGAGGAGAGCACTGGAGGGGAGAAGACTGATTTGTTCCCGGTAGCCCTGCTTATTTTGGAGGGCTTCCAGCTATCCCCCGTTCTAACATCTAGATTTTCATTCATAGAGCTATGAGAAAGCACAGCTTAGGTTTCAGTGGTTTTCAGTTAGAACAAAATGGCAAAAAGAAAAAGGAAGAAAACCTGAAAACATTACTTTGAAGGCTTGTAGCCAGAAGAATTGGAATTGAATTCAAGCTGGAGAAAATAATAAAAACCAAAAACTGTAGGCAAGATCAGAATCTAACGGCAGGTGTGACGACAGCGTTTGAAACATAATTTTTCTTTTTCCAGTTTTGTCAGTTTTATTGAAAGAATAATTATGGAAAGACTGCTTTGCTTTATTTTTCTTTTATTCACTTTATTTATTTATTTAGACACGGAGTTTCGCTCTTGTCGCCCGGGCTGGACTGCAGTGGTGCCATCTCGGCTCACTGCAACCTCCACCTCCCGGGTTCAAGTAGTTCTCCTCCTCAGCCTCCCGAGTAGCTGCTATTACAGGTGTGCGCCACTACGCCCGGCTAACTTTGTATTTTTGGAGAGACGGGGGTTTCTCCATGTTGGTCAGTCTGGTCTCGAACTCCCAACCTCAGGTGATCCGCGTGACTCGGCCTCTCAGTGCTGGGGTTACAGGCCTGAGCCATCGCGCGTGGCCAAGGCTGATACTTGGCCTAATTATTTGTATTTACTGTAGCAAGAATAATAGCTTTACTTTTTATTTGTATTTATTTATTTTGAGACGGACTCCCACTCTGTCGCCAGGGTGGGGTGCAATTCTGCGATCTTGGCTCACTGCGACCCCACCTCCCCCATCTCCCAACCCCTTCTCCTCCATTCAAGTGATTCTCCTGCCTCAGCCTCCTGAGTAGCTGGGATTACAGGTGCACACTGCCGCACCCGGCTACTTTATTCTGTCTTTAGGAGACACAGGGTTTCACCATGTTTGGGACTCTGGTCTTGAACTCCTGACCTCAGGTGCTCCGCCTGCCTCGGCCTCCCAAAGTGCTGGGATAACAGGTCTGAGCCAGCACACCCAGCCAAGAATAAATTAATTTTTACATGCACCCTATAAATTGGCTTTGATGGAACTTTGTTCCACACAAGGAGTCTAAGGCAGGACCTTTTTTTATTTGAGACGGAGTCTCACTCTGTCGCCGAGGCAGGAGTGCCATGGTGCAATCTCAGCTCACTGCAGCCTCCGTCCCCTTCCCCGGGTTCAGGTGATTCTCTGCCTCAGCCTCCCAAGTAGCTGGGATTACAGGTGCCTGCTACTGCACCCAGCCAAGTTTTGTATTTTTAGTAGAGACGGGGTTTCAACATCTTGGCCAGGCTGGTCTTGAACTCCTGACCTCATGATCCATCTGCCTCGGCCTCCCAGAGTGCTGGGATAACAGATGTCAGTCACCGCACCCGGCCCCAGATAGGACCTTCTTAAAGCTGAGCCGACCATGGGTTTGCACCATTAAATACCTAATGAGTTGAGCGAATTCTTTTCCTCTTGATGTTTCAGGATAATTTGGGGTTCCTGGCCCGTGAGAAAGTGACAGTCTTAGCGCAGATCAGGGTCTCTGTATGGTGACTGTGTACACAGAAGATGAGGCCAGTTTCTAACAGTTTTATTGGCTCCATAAGTCAAGTTGAATTTTTTTTTTTTTTGAGACGGAGTCTTGCTCTGTCTCCCAGGCTGGAGCGCAGTGGCACAGTCTCTGCTCACTGCAACGTCCGCTTTTCGGGTTCGAGCGATTCTCCTGCCTCACCGTCCCCAGTAGATGGCACTCCCGGCGCCTGCCACCAGGTCCAGCTAATTTTTTTGTATTTTTAGGAGAGACGGGGTTTCACCATGTTGGCCAGGACGGTCTCGATCACTTCACCTTGTGATCCGCCCGCCTCGGCCTCCCAAAGTGCTGGGATTGCAGGCTTGAGCCACCGTGGCTGGCCTCAAGTTTGATTTTTTTAGAGGGGTGCACACCATTCCAGCCAAAGCCTTGGCAAAATAACCAGTTTTTCCTGTTGTGTCCTGTTACTAAAGAAAACATTTTTTTTGTTTTTGTTTTTGAGATGGAGTGTGACTCTTTTGTCCAGGCTGGAGTGAAATGGCATGATCTTGGCTCAGTGCAACCTCTTCCTCCCAGGTTCAAGTGATTCTCCTGCCTTCCAAGTAGCTAGGATTACAGATGCACGCCAACACGACCAGCTAGTTTTTTTTTTTTTTTGAGACGGAGTTTTGCTCTTGTTACCCATGCTAGAGTGCAATGGCACAATCTCGGCTCACGGCAACCTCTGCCTCCTGGGTTCAGGCAATTCTCCTGCCTCAGCCTCCCGAGTAGCTGGGATTACAGGCACGTGCCACCATGCCCAGCTAATTTTTTGTATTTTTAATAGAGACCGAGTTTCACCATGTTGACCAGGATGGTCTGGATCTCTTGACCTCGTGATCCACCCGCCTGGGCCTCCCAAAGTGCTGACATCACAGGTGTGAGCCACCGATCCCAGCCAGAAAGCAGATTGTTATTGCACTTATGCAAATAACTTTATTGCAATAAATTAAGAAGACTTAAAACGTGAAAAAGATCACCCCAGTCTACTATTAGTTGAGTCAATTCAGTTCAGTTCTGTCCTGCTTGATATTAATGAACATTTTAGCTTTTCAAAAATCCCTAACTTTTTTTCTTTCTATTCTGATGTGGCAATCTCCAAAGTTGTCAGAAACCTACATTCACGAGCATCTGTTAGAGCTTTACAGCTGATTATAGAACCACCTTTTAAACAGGATCAGGTCAGGCACTGGGGCTCCCCATCCCGGCATTTTAGGAGGTCAAGGCAGGGGGATCACCTGTGTTCAGGAGTTCACGACCAGCCTGTCCAACATGGCGAAACCCCATCTCTACTAAAAACACAAAAATTAGCTTGGTGTGGCAGGCACCTGTTTTCCCAGCTTCTTGGGAGGCTGAGGCAGGAGAATCACTTGAACCCAGGAGGTGGAGGTTGCAGTGAGCTGAGATCATATCATTGCACTCCAGCCTGGGTGACAGAGCGAGACTCCATGTCAAAAAAATATATATATATATATATAAAAAGTAGGCCAGGCGCCTGTAATCCCAGCACTTTGGGAGGCCAAGGCCGGTGGATCACGAGGTCAAGACATCCAGACCATCCTGGTGAACATAGTGAAACGCCGTCTCTACTAAAAATACAAAAATTAGCTGGGCATGGTGGTGTGCACCTGTAGTCCCAGCTACTCAGGACGCTGAGGCAGGAGAATTGCCTGAACCCAGGAGGCGGAGGTTGTGGTGAGCCGATATCGCACCACTGCGCTTCAGCCTGGGTAACAAGAGCAAAACTCCGTCGCAATAAAAAATTTACACTTCCTGCGGCTCTCCTGACACAGGCCTACTTTCTGTTCTTCCTCTGTGCAGGACACACTTCCTTTGTTTCTTCTGTGCAGGACATATTTCCCGTTTCTCTCCTGAGACAGATGCACTTCCTGTTCTTCCTCAGTACAGGACACATTTCCTGTGTTTCTCCTGTGTAGGACACACTTTCAGTTACCCTCCTGAGACAGACATACTTTCTGTTCTTCCTCTGTGCAGGACACACTTCCTTTGTTTCGCCTGTGTAGGACACACTTTCTGTTACCCTCCTGAGACAGTGGTACTTACTGTTCTCCCTCTGTTCAGGACACACTTCCTGTGTGTCTCCAGTGCAGGACACACTTCCTGACACTCTCAAAACACATATCCTTCCTGTTCTTTCTCTGTGCAGGTCACACTTCCTGTTGCTCTCCTGACACAGACCTACTTTCTGTTCTTTCTCTGTGCAAGACACACTTTCTGTGTTTCTCTTGTGCAGGGCACACTTCCTGTTGCTCTCCTGAGACAGACCTACTTTGTGTTCTTTTTCTGTGCAGGACACACTTTCTGTGTTTCTCATGTGCAGAACCCACTTTCTGTTGCTCTTTTGAGACAGACCTACTTCCTGTTCTGTGCAGGACACACTTCCTGTGTTTCTCCTGTAGAGCACTCACTTCCTGTTGCTCTCCTGAGAGAGACCTACTTCCTATTCTTCTTCTGTGTATGACACGCTTCCTGTGTTTCTCCCGTTCAGAACATACTTTCTGTTGCTCTCCTGAGACAGACCTACTTCCTATTTTTCCTTTGTGCAGGACACACTTTCTGTGTTTCTCCAGTGCAGGACACACTTTCTTTTGCTCTCAGGAGACAGACCTGCTTCCTGTTCTTCCTCTGTGCAGGACATGCTTTCTGTGTTTGTCCTGTGCAGGACACACTTTCTGTTCCTCTCTGAGAGAGACGTACTTACTGTTCTTCCTCTGTGCAGGAAACATTTCCCGTGTTTCTCCTGTGCAGGACATACTTTCTGTTGCTCTCCTCAGACCTACTTCCTGTTCTTCTTTTGCACAAGACACACTTCCTGTGTTTTTTCTGTGCAGGACAAACTTCCTGTTGCTCTCCTGAGACAGACCTACTTTTTATTTTTTCTATGTGCAGGACATACTTCCTGTGTTTCTCCTTTGCAGGAGACACTTGGTGTGTCTTTCCTGAGACAGATGTACTTCCTGTTTTTTCTCTCTGAGGACACACTCCCTGTGTTTCTTTTTTGCATGACACACTTCCTGTTACTCTCCTGAGACAGACGTACCTCCTGTTCTTCCTCCTTGCAGGACACTCTTTCTGTTTTTCTCCTGTGCAGTACACACTTTCTGTGTCTCTCCTGAGACAGATGTACTTCCTGTTTTTCCTCTGTGCAAGACACACTTCCTGTGTTTCTTCTGTGCAGGATACACTTCCTGTTGCTCTTCTGAGACAGATGTACTTCCTGTTCTTCCCCTTTGCAGGACACACTTCCTTTGTTTCTCCTGTGCAGGACACTTTCTGTTCCCCTCCTGAGACAGATGTACTTCCTGTTATTTCTCAGTGAAAGACACACGTTCTCTGTTTCTCCTGTGCAGGAAACACATTCTTTGGCTCTCCTAGGACAGACATACTTTCTGTTCTTCCTCTGTGCAGGATACACACTTTTTCCTGTGCATGACACACTTCCTGTTGCTCTCCTATGACAGACCTACTTTCTGTTCTTCCTCTGTGCAGGATACACTTCCTTTTTTTCTCCTGTGCATGACAAACTTCCTGTTGCTCTCCTGAGACAGTCCTACTTTCTGTTCTTCCTCTGTGCAGGATACACTTCCTGTTTTTCTCCTGTGCATGACAAACTTCCTGTTGCTCTCCTCAGACAAATCTACCTCCTGTTTTTCCTTTGTGCAGGACACACTGTGTTTTTACTGTGTAGGAAACACATCTTTTGGCTCTCCTATTACAGACATACTTCCTGTTCTTCCTCTGTGCAGGACATACTTTCTGTTGCTCTCCTGATACAGACGTACCTTCTGTTCTTTCTCTTTGCAGGACACACTTCCTGTGTCTTTCCTGTGCAGGACACACTTCCTGTCACTCTCCCGAAACAGACGTGCTTCCTGTTATTTCTCTGTGCAGGACACACTTCCTGTGTTTTTCTTGTTCAGGACACACCTCCTATTGCTCTTTTGAGACAGACATACTTTGTGTTTTTTTTTCTGTGCATGACACATTTCCTGTGGCTCTCCACACAGAGACTTACTTCCTGTTCTTTCTCTTTGCAAGACACACTTTCTGTGTTTTTCCTGTGCAGGGCACATTTCATGTCGCTCTCCTGAGACAGACGTACCTCCTGTTCTTTCTCTGTGCAGCACACACTTCCTGTGTTTCTTATGTGCAGGACAGACTTTCTGTTGCTCTTTTGAGACAGAGGTAATTTTTGTTCTTCTGTGCAGGACACACTTTCTGTGTTTCTCATGTGCAGGACATACTTCCTGTTGCTCTCCTAAGACAGATTATCTTCCTGTTCTTTCTCTGTGCAAGACACACTTCCTCTTGCTCTCCTCACAACGACCTAATTCTTGTTCTTCCTCTGTGGAAGACACACTTCCTGTGTTTCTTCTGTGCGGGACACACTTCCTGTTGCTCTCCTGAGAGAGACCTTCTTTCTGTTCTTCCTCTGTGAAGGACACACTTCCCTTGTTTCTTTAGTGCAGGACACACTTCCTGTTGCTCTCCTGACATAGACATAAATTCTGTTCTACTGTGCAGGACACTCTGTTGCTCTCCTGAAACAGATGTACTTCCTTTTCTTCCCCTATCCAGGACACACTTTCAGTATTTCTCCAGGGCAGGACACACTTCCTTTTGCTCTCCTGAGACAGATGTAGTTCCTGTTCTTCCTCTGTGCAGGACACACATCCTATGTTTCTCCTGTGCAAGACATACTTCCTGTTGCTCTCCTAAGACAGACGTACTTCCTGTTCTTCCTCTGCAGGACACACTTCTTGTGTTTTTTCTGTGTGTGACACACTTCCTGTTGCTCTTCTGAGACAGACCTACTTCCTGTACTTCCTCTGTGCAGGACTGACTTTGTGTTTCTCCTGTGCAGGACACACTGCCTGTTGCTCTCATGAGACAGACATACTTTCTGTTCTTTCTCTTTTCAGGACACACTTCCTGTGTTTCTCCTGTAAAGCACACAGTTCCCGTTCCTCTCCTGAGAGAGACCTACTTCCTGTTCTGTGTATGACACACTTTCTATTGCTCTCCTGAGACCTACTTTTTGTTCTTTTTCTGTGCAGGACACACTTCCTGTTGCTCTCCACACAGACTTACTTTCTGTTTTTCCTTTGTGCAAGACACACTTTCTGTTTCTCCTGTGCAGGGCACACTTTATGTTACTCTCCTGAGACAGATATACCTCCTGTTCTTTCTCTGTGCAGGACACATTTTCTGTGTTTCTCTTATGCAGGACACACTTTCTGTTGCTTTTTTCACACAGCCCTACTTCCTGTTCTTCCTCTGTGCAAGACACTTTTTGTGTTTCTCCTGTGCAGCATACACTTCCTTTTGCTTCCCTGAGACTGACATATTTGCTGTTATTTCTGTGTGCAGGACACACTTCCTGTGTTTCTCCTGTGTAGGACACACTTCCTGTTACCCTCCTGAGACAGACATACTTCCTGTTCTTCCTCTGTGCAGGGCACACGTCCTGTGTTTCTTCTGTGTAGGACACACTTTCTGTTACCCTCCTGAGACAGAGGTACTTACTGTTCTCTTTCTGTGCAGGACACACTTCCTGTTGCTCTTCTGAGACAAACCTACTTCCTGTTCTTCCTCTGTGCAGGATACACTTTCTGTATTTCTCCTCTGCAGGACACACTTCCTGTTGCTATCCTGAAACAGACCTACTTCCTGTTCTTCCTCTGTGCATGACACATTTCCTCTGTTTCTCCTGTGCAGGACACGCTTTCTGTTGCTCTCCTGAGACAGACGCACTTCCTGATTTTCCTCTGTGCAGGACACACTTCCTGTGTTTCTCCTGGCAGGACACACTTTCTGTGTCTTTCCTGAGACAGATGTACTTCCTGTTTTTCCTCTGTGCAGGACACACTTTTTTGTTTCTCCTGTGCAGGACACACTTCCTGTGTCTCTCCTGAGACAGATGTACTTCCTGTTTTTTCTCTGTGCAGGACACACTTCCTGTCTTTTTCCTGTGCAGGACACACTCCCTTTTGCTCTCCTGAGACATGTACTTCCTGTTCTTCCTCTGTGCAGTACATACTTCCTTTGTTTCTCCTGTGCAGGACACACTGCCTGTTGCCCTCCTGAGACAGACATACTTCCTGTTCTTCCTCAGTGCAGGACACACATTCTGTGTTTCTCCTGTACAGGAAACAGATCCTTTGGCTTTCTTAGGACAGACAAACTTCCTGTTCTTTTGTGCAGGACACACTTCCTGTGTGTCTTCTATGCAGGACACACTTCCTGTTTCTCTCCTGAGACAGATGTACTTCCTGTGCTTCCTCTGTTCATGCCATACTTCCTGTGTTTCTCCTGTGCAGGACACACTTTCTTTGGTTCTTTTGAGAAATACATACTTCCTGTTCTTCCTCAGTGCAGGACACACGTCCTGTGTTTCTTCTGTGTAGGACACACTTTCTTTGGCTCTCCTGAGATAAACATACTTCCTATTCTTTCTCTGTGCAGGAAACACTTCCTGTGTTTCTCCTGTGGAGTACACACTTCCTTTGTCTCTCCTGAGAGAGATGTACTTCCTGATCTTCCTCTGTGCTGGACACACTTCCTGTCTTTCTCCCGTGCAGGATACACTTCCTGTTTCTCTCCTGAGACAGACATACTTCCTGTTCTTCCTCTGTGCAGGACACACTTCCTGTGTTTCTCCTGGGCTGGACACACTTTCTGTTGCTCCCCTGAGACAGACGTACTTACTCTTCTTCCTCTGTTCAGGACACACTTCCTGTGTTTCTCCAGTGCAAGACATACTTCCTGTTGCTCTCCTGAGACCTACTTCCTGTTTTTCCTCTGTGCAGTACACACTTCCTGTGTTTCTCCTGTGCAGGACATACTTTCTGTTGCTCTCTCAAGACAGACGTACTTACTGTTCTTCATCTGTGCAGGACACACTTCCTGTTGCTCTCCTCACACAGACCTACTTCCTGTTCTTCCTCTGTGCAAGACACACTTCCTGTGTTTCTCCTGTGCCCAACACACTTCCTGTGTCTTTTCCTGAGACAGATGTACTTCCTGTTTTTTCTCTGTGCAGGACACACTTTCTGTATTTCTCCTGGGCAGGACATGCTTTGTGTGTCTCTCCTGTGACAGACGTACTTCCTGTTCTTCCACTGTGCAGAACACACTTCCTGTGTTTCTCCTGTGCAGGATACACTTCCTGTGTCTCCCTGAGACAGACATACCTCCTGTTTTTCCTCTGTGCAGGACACACTTCCTGTATTTCTCCTGTGCAGGACACACTTTCTGTTGCTCTCCTGAGACAAACGTACTTCCTGTTCTTGCTTTGTGGAGGACACACTTCCTGTTGCTCTCCTGAGACAAACCTACTTCCTGATTTTCCTCTTTGCAGGAAACACTTCCTGTGTTTCTCCCGTGCAGGATACCCTTCCTGTTTTTCTCCTGAAACAGATGTACTTCCTGTTCTTCCTCTGCATGACACACTTCCAGTGTTTTTTTTGTGTGTTGGACACGCTTTGTGTTGCTCTCCTGTGACAGATGTACTTTCTGTTCTTCTGTGCAAGACACTTCTGTGTTTCTCTTGTACATGACACACATTCTTTGGCTCTCCTAAGACAGACGTACTTCTTTTTCTTCCTCTGTGCAGTACAGACTTTCTGCGTTTCTCCTGTGCAGGACACACTTTTTTTTTTTTTGAGGCGGAGTTTTGCTCTTGTTACCCAGGCTGGAGTGCAATGGCGCGATCTCGGCTCACCACAACCTCCGCCTCCTGGGTTCAGGCAA
Organism: Saguinus oedipus; assembly: GCA_031835075.1. NCBI lineage: Eukaryota > Metazoa > Chordata > Mammalia > Primates > Cebidae > Saguinus > Saguinus oedipus. The sequence continues at coordinate 41,854 of CM063191.1, forward strand.
TTCTCCTGCCTCAGCCTCCTGAGTAGCTGGGACTACAGGCACGCGCCACCATGCCTAGCTAATTTTTTGTATTTTTAGTAGAGACGGGGTTTCACCATGTTGACCAGGATGGTCTCGATCTCTTGACCTCGTGATCCACCCGCCTCGGCCTCCCAAAGTGCTGGGATTACAGGCTTGAGCCACCGCGCCCGGCAGGACACAGTTTCTTTGGCTCTCCTACGACAGACGTTCTTGTTTTTCCTCTGTGCAGGACACACTTCCTGTTTCTCTCCTGAGACAGATGTACTTCCTGTGCTTCCTTTGTGCAGGACACATTTTCTGTCTTTCTCCTGTGCATGACATACTTTCTTTTGCTCTCTTGAGAAATATGTACTTTCTGTTCTTTTTGTGCAGGACACATGTCCTGTGTTTCTCCTATGTAAGACACACTCTCTGTTTCCCTCCTGAGACAGAGGTACTTCCTGTTCTTCCTCTGTGCAGGACACACTTCTGTGTTTTTCCCATTGAGCACACACATTCTGTTGCTCTGCTGAGACAGACCTACTTCCTCATCTTCCTCTGTGCATGACACGCTTCCTGTGTTTCTCTCATTTAGGATACACTTCCTGTTGCTCTCCTGAGACAGACCTACTTCCTGTTCTCCCCCTGTGAATCACACACTTTCTGTGTTTCTCCTGTGCAGGACACACTTCCTGTTTGTCTTCTGAGACAGCTACTTCCTGTTCTTCCTCTGTTCAGGACACATTTCCTGTGTTTCTCCAGTGCAGGATACACTTCCTGTTGCTCTCCTGAGACAGACATACTTCTGTTCTTCCTCTGGCAGGACACACTTCCTGTTGCTCTCCTGAGACTGACCTTTCTCTTCTGTGTACGATACACTTCCTGTGTTTCTCCCGTGCAGGACACACTTCCTGTTGCTCTCGAGACAGACGTTCTTGCTGTTCTTACTCTGTGCATGACACACTTCTTGTGTTTCTCCTTGCAGGGCACACTTTATGTTGCTCTCCTGAGACAGACATACCTACTGTTCTTCCTTTGTTTCTCCTGTGAAGGACACACTGTTACCCTCCTGAGACCTACTTCCTGTACTTCCTCTGTGCAGGACAGACTTCCTGTGTTTCTCCTGTGCAGGACACACTTCCTGATGCTCTCCTGAGATAGACCATCTTCCTTTTTTCTCTGCACGGGACACACTTCCTGTGTTTCTCCTGTGCAGGACACACTTCCTGTTACCCTCCTGAGACAGACATGCTTACTGTTCTTCCTTTGTTTCTCCTGTGAAGTACACACTGTCTGTTACCCTCCTGAGACAGGCGTACTTACTGTTCTTCCTTTGTTTCTCCTGTGAAGTACACACTGTCTGTTACCCTCCTGAGACAGGCATACCTCCTTTCTTCCTCTGTGCAGGACACACTTCCTGTGTTTCTCCTGTGCAAGACACACTTCCTTTTTCTCTCCTGAGACAGAGGTACTTCCTGTTCTTCCTCTGTGCAGGACACACTTCCTGTGTTTCTTCTGTGCAGGACACACTTCCTGTTCCTCTCCTGAGACAGGTCTACTTCCTGTTTTTTCTCTGTGCAGGACACACTTCCTGTGTTTCTCTTGTGCAGGACACACTTACTGTTGCTTCCCTGATACAGACGTACTTGCTGTTCTTGCTCTGTGCATGATACACTTCCTGTGTTTTTCTTGTGCAGGACACACTTCCTCTTTCTCTTTTGAGACAGAGGTACTTCCTGTTCTTCCTCTGTGCAGGACACGCTTCCTGTTTCTGTCCTGAGACAGATGTACTTCCTTTTCTTTCTCTGTGCAGGACACACTTCTTGTGTTTTTCCTGTGCTAGACTCACTTCCTGTCACTCTCGTAAAACAGACATATTCCTACCCTGTGCAAGACAGACATTTTCTATTCCTCCCCTGTGCAAGACACAGTTTCTGCTTTTGTTCTGGGAAGGACACTGCTCTTCTTTCAGCTCTGTGAATGACACACTTTCTGTGCCTCTCCTAGGCAGCACACACTTTCTATTGCCCATCTGTGCAGGACACACTTCCTGTTTCTTTTCTGTGCAGAACACACTTCTTGTGTCTCCCCTGTACAGGACACGTCTCCCGTTTATCCTCTATGCAGGACACAGTTTTTGTTCCTACCCTGTGTGGGACATACTACCTGTGTCTCCTTTTAGCAGGACACACTTACCTTTTTTTCCTTGTGACGCACACACTTTCTGTTCTTCCCCTGTGCAGGCCACATTTCTCGTTAATCTCCTAATGTTGACACGCTTCCAGTTCTCCTCCTCAGCCTCCCGAGTAGCTGCTATTACAGTTCTCCTCCTCAGCCTCCCGAGTAGCTGCTATTACAGGTGTGCGCCACTACGCCCGGCTAACTTTGTATTTTTTTGGAGAGACGGGGTTTCTCCATGTTGGTCAGTCTGGTCTCGAACTCCCAACCTCAGGTGATTCCCCCCCTACTCAGCCTCTCAGTGCTGGGATTATTTGTATTCACTGTAGCAAGAATAATAGTTTTACTTTTTATTTGTATTTATTTATTTTGAGACGGACTCCCGCTCTGTCGCCAGGCTGGAGGGCAATTCTGCGATCTTGGCTCACTGCGACCCCAATCCCCCCATCTCCCAACCCCTCCTCCTCCCCATTCAAGCGATTCTCCTGCCTCAGCCTCCTGAGTAGCTGGGATTACAGGCGCACACTGCCGCACCCGGCCACTTTATTCTGTCTTTAGGAGACACAGGGTTTCACCATGTTTGGGACTCTGGTCTCGAACTCCTGACCTCAGGTGCTCCGCCTGCCTCGGCCTCCCAAAGTGCTGGGATAACAGGTCTGAGCCACCACACGCAGCCAAGAATAAATTAATTTTTACATAGGCCCTTTAAATTGGCTTTGATGGAACTTTGTTCCACACAAGGAATCTAAGGTAGGACCTTTTTTTATTTGAGACGGAGTCTCACTCTGTCGCCCAGGCAGGAGTGCCGTGGCGCAATCTCAGCTCACTGCAACCTCCGCCCCCCCTCCCCGGGTTCAAGTGATTCTCTTCCTCAGCCTCCCGAGTAGCTGGGATTACAGGTGCCTGCTACTGCACCCAGCCAAGTTTTGTATTTTTAGTAGAGACAGGGTTTCAACATCTTGGCCAGGCTGGTCTTGAACTCCTGACCTCATGATCCACCCGCCTCGGCCTTTCAGAGTGCTGGGATTACAGGTGTGAGCCACCACATCTGACCCCAGATAGGATGTTTTTAAAGCTGAGCCCACCATGGGTTTGCACCATTAAATACCTATGAGTTGGGCGAATTCCTTTCCTCTTGAGGTTTCAGGATAATTTGGGGTTCCTGGCCTGTGAGAAAGTGACAGTCTTAGCGCAGATCAGGGACTCTGTACGGTGACTGTGTACACAGAAGATGAGGCCAGTTTCCAACGGTTTTATTGGCTCCATAAGTCAAGTTGGATTTTGTGTGTGTGTGTGTGTGTGTGTGTGTGTGTGTGCGCGCGCGTGAGAAGGAGTCTTGCTCTGTTGCCCAGGCTGGAGTGCAGTGACACAGTCTCGGCTCACTGCAACCTCCGCCTCCCAGGTTCAAGCGATTCTCCTGCCTCACCCTCCCCAGTAGGTGGGGCTACAGGCACCTGCCAGCAGGCCCATCTATTTATTTTTTGGATTTTTAGTGGATACGGGGTTTCATTATGTTGGCCAGGATGGTCTCGATCTCTTAACCTCGTGATCCACCCGCCTCGGCCTCCCAAAGTGCTGGGATTACAGGCGTGAGCCACCGTGCCCGGCCCCGTTTAACTTTTGAGTGAAAATTGTCTTGTTTCTGCCTCTCCCCAGGTAGGGAGGGGACCGCTGCCCGGAATTTTTCCTGCTTGATCTACAGTGCGGATTTCATGAACTGCAGCTGGGCGAGGGGTCCGACCGCCCCCCGCAATGTGCAGTATTTTTTGTCCATACAAGACTCAAAGTAAGTGTTCACGTCATGTGAACAATTATGAGGAAGGCAGGGATGGGGGGAAAATAATGCTGTTCATTTTTTCTTTTTTTTTCTTCGAGGCAGAGTCTTGCTCTGTCGCCCAGTCTGGAGTGCGATGGTGTGATCCTGGCTCACTGCAACCTCCGTCTCCCGGTTAAAGCGATTCTCCTGCCTCAGCCTCCTGAGTAGCTGGGATTACAGGTGCACAGCACCACGCCCAGCTAATTTTCATATTTTTACTAGAGACGGGGTTTCACCATCTCGGCCAGCTGGTCTCGAACTCCTGACCTCAAGTGATCCGTCCACCTCACCTCTCAAAGCGCTGGGATTACAGGCATGAGCCACCGCGCCCAGGTTATTTTTGTATGTTTTTAGAGAGAGTCTCACTCTGTAACCAGGCGCCAGGCTGGAGTGCAGTTGCACGATCTCGGCTCACTGCAACCTCCGCTTCCCGAATTCATTCGATTCTCCTGCCTCAGCCTCCTGAGTAGCTGGGATTACAGGCACGCACCACCTCTCCCGGCTAATATTTTTTGTATTTTTAGTAGAGACGGGGTTTCACCATGTTGGCCAGGATGGTCTCGATCTCGACCTCTTGGTTCAACCGCCTCGGCTTCTCAAAGTGCTGGTTTTCTGTTCGTGTTTTGTGTTTTCGTGGTGTTGCTGTGTGGATTTGTGTTTTTGTTCTGTGTGGTTTTCCCCGCTGGTCTCTGAACACTTTGCAATCCTTCAGGGGAAGGAGGGACATTCGGTGTCCTTATTACGTGCAGGACGCGGGGACCCACGTGGGGTGTCACCTGACGAACCGGACGGGGTTAACCTCCCGCAATTACTTCCTGGTGACCGGAACCAGCCGAGAAGCCGGGATCCAGTTCTTCGATTCGCTTTTGGACACAAACAAAATCGGTGAGAATAACTCGCTTGCAAAAATGCTGACAAAAAAAAAAAAAAGAGAAAGAAATAAATCATACGATTTCCTGTTTATAGGTGAGAAAAAATTTGCCTTAAAATCTATGTAATTGGCCGGGCGCGGAGGCTCACGCCTGTGATTCCAGCACTTTGGGAGGCCGAGGCGGGCGGATCACCTGAGGTCGGGAGTTCGAGACCAGCCTGGCCAACATGGAGAAACCGAGTCGCTAATAAATATGCAAAATTAGCCGGATGTGGTGGCAGGTGCCTGTAATCCCAGCTATTTGAGAGGCTGAGGCAGGAGAATCGGTTGAATCTTGGTGGAGGCTGCAGTGAGACAAGATGACGCCACTGTGTGCCCCCATCTCTCCCCGTCTCTTCTCATTCCTTCCTCCCCTCCCTTCTCCTTCACTCCATTCCTCCTCCCTCCCTCTCCTCCTTCCTTCCTTCCTCAGCAGCACCTTCTCCAGGCTGGTGTATTGGAGGTGACCCCCAAACTGACACCCTGTCCTCTTCCCAAGCCCGCTGCACCCCACCCACAGCCTCTTTCATCCCCTGGACGCCTCCAGCCTCTTGAGGCCCTGGACGCTCACCCAGACCATCCCCAGCTCCGACCTGGGGCCCTGCCCCATGGATGTCTCTGCTGTGCCTGGCACCTGCCTGTCCATCCTGCCTGGCTCCCACAGCCTCCCCTTCCGTGGCTGTCCATGAACAATACGCCTCTGGGGGTTAAGCAATTCTCTTTCCTCAGCCTCCCAGGTAGCTAATGTTTTATATTTTTAGTAGATGGGGTTTCAGCATATCAGCCAGGCTGGCCTTGAACTCCTGACCTCAGGTGATCTGCCCGCCTCGGCCTCCCAAGTGCTGGAATCACAGGCGCGAGCCACTTCGTCTGGGAGGGAGCGGGTGGGAGTGCGGGCCCCGGGTTCAGCGGTGAGTCCGGCACCCTCGTTACAGAACGCTTCGACCCGCCCAGCAATGTCACCGTGACCTGTAACAAGACGCAGTGTCTGGTGCGCTGGAAACAGCCCAGGACGCACCAGCGCCTGCACTACCTGGAGTTCCGGTACCAGCTGCACGTGTGCAAAGAGGTGGGTGCAAGCACCCGGGGCCCAGTGTAGACAGGAGGGGACCCTGCCCCACCTCCACCTGGACCCAGTGTAGACAGGAGGGGACCCGGCCCCACCTCCACCTGCACCCAGTGTAGACAGGAGACCCTGCCCCACCTCCACTTTCCCCCAGTGTACACAGGCGGGGACCCGGCCCCACCTCCACCTGCACCCAGTGTAGACAGGAGGGGACCCTGCCCCACCTCCATCTGCACCCAGTGCAGACAAGAGGAGACCCTGCCCCGCCTCCACCAAGTGTAGACAGGAGGGGACCCTGTCCCAAGGCCACTGGGGCCTGAGTGGGTGGGTCAGCATCTGTGGTTGCAGGAAGGCCCCTGGCCGGTGGGGATTGTGTTTGCAGCTCCTCACCTCTGTGTCCTGTAGATTTGGGGTTTGTGGAGGGAGAGCTGCCTGCAGGTACTCAGGACGCTCACCCATTCGGTGCCCACACAAAGGGAGGGCCTGTGTGCACCATCTGAAGTGGGTTACAAACCAGAACACTGAGCCTTGTATTCTGTGTCGTTCATTTCTAGAACTCCCAGCCTGACGCTGAAAACACACTGGTAAGTGAAAGCACAGACCATTCTCACGACCCCCAGCATAACCCTATATCCCCCTATAAACAGCCCACAGTTCAGCCCCAAATCCCCTACTCAGCACAGCTGGCATAACTCCACAGTCCCTGCCCACCACCGCACACCACCTCCACTCCCCACTCACCTCCCACGTCACCCACACTCCCCACTCATCACCCACACCACCTCCACTCCCCACTCACCACCCACATCACCCACACTCCCCACTCACCACCCACGCCACCTCCACTCCCCACTCACCACCCACGCCACCTCCACTCCCCACTCACCACCCACGCCACCTCCACTCCCCACTCACCTCCCACGTCACCCACACTCCCCACTCACCACCCACGCCACCTCCACTCCCCACTCACCTCCATCACCTCCACTCCCCACTCACCACCCACGTCACCTCCACTCCCCACTCACCACCCACGCCACCTCCACTCCCCACTCACCTCCCACGTCACCCACACTCCCCACTCACCACCCACGCCACCTCCACTCCCCACTCACCTCCATCACCTCCACTCCCCACTCACCACCCACGTCACCTCCACTCCCCACTCACCACCCACGCCACCTCCACTCCACACTCTCCACCCACTCCACCTCCACTCCCCACTCACCACCCACATCACCCCCACTCCCCACTCACCACCCACATCACCCCCACTTCCCACTCACCACCCATGCCACCCCCACTCCACACTCTCCACCCACATCACCCCCACTCCCCACTCACCACCGACATTACCTCCACTCCACACTCTCCACCCACATCACCCACACTCCCCACTCAACACCCATATCACCTCCACTCCACACCACCCATGTCACCTCCACTCCCCACTCAACACCCACGTCACCCCCACTCCCCACTCACCACCCACATCACCTACACTTTCCACTCAACACCCACATCACCCCCACTTCACACTCACCACCCACATCACCCCCGCTCCACACTCACCACCCACATCACCCCTGCTCCCCCTCACCACTCACATCACCCCCGCTCCCCACTCACCACCCATGTATCCCCCGCTCCCCACTTACCACCCACATCAGCCCCGCTCCCCACTCACCACCCACATCACCCCCGCTCCCCACTCACCACCCACATCACCCCCGCTCCCCACTCACCACTCACGTCACCCATGCTCCCCACTCACCACCATCACCCCCGCTCCCCACTCACCACCCACATCACCCCTGCTCCCCACTCACCACCCACATCACCCCCGCTCCCCACTCACCACCCACGACTCCTCCGCTCCCCACTTACCACCCACATCAGCCCCGCTCTCCACTCATCACCCTCACACAGATGACAGAGGGCTCCCTCGGCCTAGACAGTGGAGAGGCGGGGCTGGTGTTAGCCATCTTCCAGCACAGAAGGGCAGTCCCTTGCTCTGCTTCTCTTCTGTTCCCCCTACTGTGCCCCGCCAGTACTCTCAGTGTTCTGGCCTTGCTGCCACCAAGGCACTGACCTTCCAGGCTCCTACTGCAGGGCTGCTGAGCCCACATCGTTGATATTCAATCTCAGCTCTGCTCTCACAATGCACCATGACCTCAGGCGGTCCTCAGTCAGACATCTCCCCCCCACCCCTCTGGGTCCCACCTTCCTCAAGCCCTTTCCCCCACCGCTGCACTCCATGTCAGCAGACACCCCTGTCCCGGATCCGAGCTGAATAAAGAATGAGAATCAGAACAACAGCCACTCCTCACACACACACACGCCTTCCACGTGCCACCCTCTGGGATGGCATGATCCTCGGATCATCAAATTTAATCCTCAAGTAACCCAGCAGGGTCAGTGCTACCGTGAGGCCCAGTCTATGGCTGAGGAGAATGAGGCGCCGGCCCACAGTCACACGATCTGACTTCTCACGCCGCTTGTCTGGGTCCCTGCCTCCTGTGTGTGTACCTTGGGAGAGGGTCCCCTCCTCCTGCATGGAGTACAGCCCTGTGCTTCAGAAGGAGCCGTGGGCTGGAAGCCAGAACATCAGCCCAGTCATAGCCTCTTGAGATGCCTCAGAGGCTTCCCGCCCCAGCCATGTCCTCTCCTCTCCCCTTTATTCACCACCCTGCAGCCACTCAGGCCTTCTGTCCACGGAGGGAACCCGCAGCGACTCAGGCCTTCCGTCCACTGAGGGAACCCGCAGCCACTCAGGCCTTCATCCACTGAGGGAACCCGCAGCCACTCAGGCCTTCCGTCCACTGAGGGAACCCGCAGCCACTCAGGCCTTCCGTCCACTGAGGGAACATGCAGCCACTCAGGCCTTCCGTCCACTGAGGGAACCCGCAGCCACTCAGGCCTTCGTCCACTGAGGGAACCCGCAGCCACTCAGGCCTTCCGTCCACTGAGGGAACCCGCAGCCACTCAGGCCTTCGTCCACTGAGGGAACCCGCAGCCACTCAGGCCTTCGTCCACTGAGGGAACCCGCAGCCACTCAGGCCTTCCGTCCACTGAGGGAACATGCAGCCACTCAGGCCTTCGTCCACTGAGGGAACCCGCAGCCACTCAGGCCTTCCGTCCACTGAGGGAACATGCAGCCACTCAGGCCTTCCGTCCACTGAGGGAACATGCAGCCACTCAGGCCTTCGTCCACTGAGGGAACCCGCAGCCACTCAGGCCTTCCGTCCACTGAGGGAACCCGCAGCCACTCAGGCCTTCCGTCCACTGAGGGAACATGCAGCCACTCAGGCCTTCGTCCACTGAGGGAACCCGCAGCCACTCAGGCCTTCCGTCCACTGAGGGAACCCGCAGCCACTCAGGCCTTCCGTCCACTGAGGGAACCCGCAGCCACTCAGGCCTTCGTCCACTGAGGGAACCCGCAGCCACTCAGGCCTTCCGTCCACTGAGGGAACATGCAGCCACTCAGGCCTTCGTCCACTGAGGGAACCCGCAGCCACTCAGGCCTTCGTCCACTGGGGGAACCCGCAGCCACTCAGGCCTTCCGTCCACTGAGGGAACATGCAGCCACTCAGGCCTTTGTCCACTGAGGGAACCCGCAGCCACTCAGGCCTTCCGTCCACTGAGGAAACCCGCAGCCACTCAGGCCTTTGTCCACTGAGGGAACCCGCAGCCACTCAGGCCTTCGTCCACTGAGGGAACATGCCGCCACTCAGGCCTTCGTCCACTGAGGGAACATGCAGCCACTCAGGCCTTCGTCCACTGAGGGAACCCGCAGCCACTCAGGCCTTCGTCCACTGAGGGAACCCGCAGCCACTCAGGCCTTCCGTCCACTGAGGGAACATGCAGCCACTCAGGCCTTCGTCCACTGAGGGAACCCGCAGCCACTCAGGCCTTCTGTCCACTGAGGGAACATGCAGCCACTCAGGCCTTCGTCCACTGAGGGAACCCGCAGCCACTCAGGCCTTCGTCCACTGAGGGAACCCGCAGCCACTCAGGCCTTCCGTCCACTGAGGGAACATGCAGCCACTCAGGCCTTCGTCCACTGAGGGAACCCGCAGCCACTCAGGCCTTCGTCCACTGGGGGAACCCGCAGCCACTCAGGCCTTCTGTCCACTGAGGGAACATGCAGCCACTCAGGCCTTCGTCCACTGAGGGAACCCGCAGCCACTCAGGCCTTCCGTCCACTGAGGGAACCCGCAGCCACTCAGGCCTTTGTCCACTGAGGGAACCCGCAGCCACTCAGGCCTTCGTCCACTGAGGGAACATGCCGCCACTCAGGCCTTCGTCCACTGAGGGAACATGCAGCCACTCAGGCCTTCGTCCACTGAGGGAACATGCAGCCACTCAGGCCTTCGTCCACTGAGGGAACCCGCAGCCACTCAGGCCTTCGTCCACTGAGGGAACCCGCAGCCACTCAGGCCTTCCGTCCACTGAGGGAACCCGCAGCCACTCAGGCCTTCCGTCCACTGAGGGAACCCGCAGCCACTCAGGCCTTCCGTCCACTGAGGGAACCCGCAGCCACTCAGGCCTTCGTCCACTGAGGGAACCCGCAGCCACTCAGGCCTTCGTCCACTGAGGGAACCCGCAGCCACTCAGGCCTTCGTCCACTGAGGGAACCCGCAGCCACTCAGGCCTTTGTCCACTGAGGGAACATGCAGCCACTCAGGCCTTCGTCCACTGAGGGAACATGCAGCCACTCAGGCCTTCGTCCACTGAGGGAACATGCAGCCACTCAGGCCTTCATCCACTGAGGGAACATGCCAAGCTTGTTTCTACCTCAGGGCTTTTGTCGTTGTGATGGGTTGCATTGTGTTCTCCTAAAATCCGTATGTCCTAAACCCAGCACCTCAGAATGTGGCCTTATACATAAGGACAGAGTCATTACTGAGGTGATCAAGCAGAACTGAAGTCATTAGGGTTGACCCACATGCAACGTGGCTGGCGTCCTTATGAAAAGGGGGATGTTAGAGACAGTGATGCACACAGGGAGAACGCCATGCAAAAACGAAGGCAGCGACAAGGGAGATGCTTCTACAAGCCAAGGAGTGCCGCCCAGCCAACCGAAGCTAAGAGAGAGGGACAGACCAGATTGTCCTTCACAGCCCACAGAACAAACAAACCTGGCCAACACCTGGATTTCAGACTTCCATCCTCCAGAACTAGGAGACAGCGAATGTCTGTAGTTTAAGACAGCCCCTTTATGGTCCTTTGCTTCAGCCATCTTGGCAAACTGCTGTTCCCAACACATCTCTGCAGGATAGGGCATGACTCTTCCACTTAACAGCACATCAAGCCCATTCTTTCCATCTGCCCATCTTCATCTACCTTGTTTTTCACTGCCTGTGTGATATCCCATTGTTGGTCGTCCCATAATTTGCCTGACCATTCTTCACTGATGGAGAGTTGCAAGCTGCTTCCCACTTTTGCCACTAGAAATGACATTTCATGTGAAGGCCTGCTGAAGAGAATGCCTCGGCCACCTGGCACGCCCATCTAAGATGCTGATATCTGCCAGCAAATGGCCTTCCACGAAGACTTACCCGTGTACACTCCACCAATCCATCCATGGTGCCATTTCCTCACACACTTGTGGCTCTGAGCATCATCATTCTGCTGATCGGTGACAAAAATATTGCCAGGTTCCTTGGTTCTGGATTACTTCTGATGGAGGCTGAATGTCCCCCACGGGGCCTGGCCACACCCATTGGGATATGTGGCTACAGTGAACACTTGCCTCTTTTCCACAGCTCAGTTTCTTAGCCAACCCTTTTCTCATCACCACCACAAAATCACAACAAATGTGAACTGGATGTGTGTGGAATCCCTAGTAAGAACTCATGTAACTGGAAAGGCAACAAGGGGTTGAGTCCCCTGCTACCTGGTGCTGCAGAGAGTACCTGCTTTGTGGCCTGAAGAGGAAACACTCTTCCACATAGCTTCTTTACCTGCATAACAAGAAGATAAGGAGGAAAGGTCATTAAGTGCAAAGCAGCAAGGCTGGTTAACGGCCCTAGGAAGGTCATCTACTTAGTACAAGGCACTGGAAACCAAGAAGAGCTGGGAGGGCCAGTCTTATGAGTAACACACCTGTGCACCTCACTCAGTTTGGTTCTGCTAATCACAGCAGTGGGACCCTCGGCACCTGTCTAGGTCAAGGACCACAGGGTGCACTGGCCCGCAGGGCAGAACATCATCTCAGTAAGTTGAGTTGCATTCCTACAACTGAGCACGCTTCATCCGAGGGGAGAAAAATGCCACTTCCCCTCCCATTGTCACTGGGCGAGGGTTTGGGGGTCCTACATCCCATTCCCCTCAGCTTAATTCTGGGTAGGTCACGCTGAGCATGATGCCACAGGCCACAGAGCTGTGCACTGCCTGGCCTCAGGTCCAGGCAAGCTCACAGCAGAGGGTGCAAGCCGGAGGCAGGGAAGACCGGGCCGAGATGGAGTCGGTGTGTGTGGAGCAGCACAGGGCTTTACTTTTTTGAACAGAGTTTCGCTCTTGTCCAGGCTGGAGTGCAATGGTGCGATCTCGGCTCACCGAAATCTCCGCCTCCCGGTTCAAGCAATTCTCCTGCCTCAGCCTCTGGAGTAGCTGGGATTACAGGCATGCTCCACCACGCCTGGCTAAAATTGTTGTATTTTTAGTAGAGACGGGCGTTTCTCCATGTTGGTCAGGCTGGTCTAGAACTCCCGATCATCCGCCCACCTCGGCCTCCCAGTGTTGGGATTACAGGCGTGAGACACCGCGCCTGGCCCGAACACACGGGATCGGATTTCTATTCGAAGACGCATGCCGCGAGTAGACACGCCTAGAAGGAGCGGGGCTGAGACCCTGGCGAGAGCAGGGGACAGGAAAGGGTGCCTTGGGCGCACCCCACACGGGTTCCCAGACAAACATCCAGGGAAACCCCAGCCTTCAGGTGCTGTCCGCAAGAGGGCCAGCACACAGGGTCCCGTACCTTTCAGCGGGGGCCAGTGTTACGGCCTCCAGACCCTGAGAGTCGTCGCGTCCAGGGCCGATTCTGGCTTTTGGTAACACAAGAACAGTCCTCCGCCTCTCCGCGACCCAGCGAGGCCACCGGAGCCAGGACGACGGGCTCACAAGTGAGGAGACGTGGGCCGCGGTGAGAACAAAGAGCTCCAGGCTCCTGTCGGGGCTGCAAGGTCGCTCGCTGCCACTGACTCCGGGAAAACGGGGGTTAGTGACAGGTGCTCACAGTCCGTAACTCCCGCTTTCATGCAGCTCCCGTCATTCCCCTTTCACGAAGAAGTACGGGGCGCGTAACACGCACGTACGCAGGAGGCACGTACTCAGCCTTGCATATAGACAGCCAAGTCTTTAGAAATCCACTCTTCATGAAGCCACGCATGACGTCATCACGCACTTAAGCACGCACTGGCCGCCAGGAGACACTGTTGAGTTTACCAGTCCTGGCTCCCGCCAGCCCACCAGGCCATCAGGGGAGCTGGAGACTGGCAGCCTAGACAAACAACCAGAAGGAGGAAAAGGAACCAGAGAGAAAAAAGAAGAGGGGCGGGACAAGGCCACCAGGCAGGAGTTTTAAGCTCAGAGCTACGACACCAGCAGGGAGGAGCTGGGCAAAACCACGGGGGAGGGTCGGGGGCTCGGGGCTGAGAGGAGGAGGGCGGAGCTGGGGAGGGGAAGGGCGGGACTGAGATAATCGCTGGGGTGGGGTCTGGGGAAATCTGAGCCAGGCTGCAGGAGGTGCTTGCGGACTTCTGAGAACCAGCGCGGGGAGGGAGGGGGCCGCTGAGAGGAGGAGGGTGGGGCTGAAAGAAATCGCTGGGGAGGGGCTGGGGGCGGGTCTTTGGAAGCGGGGCAGGGCTCAGAGAAACCGCTGGGGAGAGGTGTGGCTCTGTGAGGGGTGGGGCTGAAAAAACCGGGGAGGGGACTGGGGGCGGGGCCTTGGGAAGAGCCACCGGAGCAGGATGGAGCTGGGGTGGGGTGGGGCGAGAGCAACCCCGGGGGCAGGGCGGTGCTGTGGAGGGGAGGGGCTGAGAAACCGCTGGGGAAGGGGCTGGGGGCGGGGCTTTGGAAACCCTCAGGAGAGGCAGGGTGGGGCTGGGGGAGAGGCGGGAATCTGGACGGTGCTGAGAAACCCCTGGGGAGGGAATGGGGGCGGGGCTTTGGGAGGAGCAGGGTGGGGCGGGGCTTCGAGAAACCACTGGGGAGGGGGCTGGGGGCGGGGTCGGAACAGCTAGGGTGGAGCTGTGGGAGAAGCAGCTTGGGCGGAGTTGCAGGAGTAAGAGCTGATGGTGGAGACGCTGGTGGAGCGGAGCAGAACTGGGGTGAAGCTGTGGGCAGAGCTGTGGGAGAAGGCAGGCTGTGCAGCCTGAGGAGCAGGATGGAGCTGGAGGAGGAAGCTGAGGCACTTCTGTGCTGCACCCTTAGGCAAGAGTCTAAACTTGCCCCCAGCGACCTAACTGCACCCTCAGAGTCTACCTCCGGAGGGCATGGAAGCAGCAAGAAGGACGGGAACACTTGTCTGGGGTCCCCGCAGCTCTAGGCTGAGTCTTGCAGGACTGAGCCCCCCCCAGGCCTGCTTTCCTGTGTCCCAGCGGCTCTGTCAGTGCCTGCCAATGGGGTCTGGAGGGACTGTCTTTTTCACGCCTCTTTTGCAGGTGACGAGAAACATTCCCACTCTCCATGTCCTGCCGCCCCTCCGACCTAAGTCGCCCAACACACAGCCCAACTTCCCTGCCGAAATTGCTTTTCAAACTCTTCTCCATCTCAGTCAGGGCTCAGGTTCCGCAGCGCCGCCGTGCTGTGCTCCTCTGTCCCTCCGCTTACCCAGTCCCCCGCGTTGACTTCATAACCGAGTTCCAGGTCCGTGCCTCTGAAGTGCCTGATGAGACCAAACTGCTCCTCTTCCTGCATCCCCGCTGCTACTTCCTGAGTTCAGGCGTCGTGGTCTGGAGCCTGCACTATTCCGTGAGCCTCCTGACCAACGTGGAGGCCTCTGTCTTTCCTCCCTTGAGTCTGTCCTCCACACTCTTTCAGTTTAGTTTCTAAGTCACAAATCTGTCCCTAGCAATCCTCTAGTGAAAACCCTGCCAGGCCTTCTCAGGCTGAAGTCCCAACAGCTCAAGGAGTCGGCCCAGCTCTCTCCACCCTTAAGCCGAACACTCCCTGGGTTCACGCTGTGCAGTTTATTCACAGGTCGCCATCAGCCTGCTGCCCCAGGTCTCCCTGCTTTGCAGTGGCGGATCCCACGGCCTTGTCCTGGCGCACTCCTGGCCTCCTTCAAGGCACAATTTTAACGTCAACTCCACAGTCCCATTGCAGTGTTAGGGACTTTGGTCTCCAGTTCTGATAGCATTTTTAACCTCTCCCCTCCCCACCCCACATTAGGCTCTTGGAAATCCGGGTGGTAATTGTACTGTAAGAGTCTGTGGCTGCCGCATGTTCTCTGAGTTCCTTGAAGGCAAGGATGGTGTTTTACTCATTTCTGAAACTGGGTGCCCAGGACATCGTATCTGCTTAGTAAGTGTTGAATCAGCAAAGGGCTGCTTTCTTGTCTTTTCTAGTGAGATGCACCTACTTCTCCTTGGGGAAACGTGAGGAAGCAGGAATGCTGGAGATGATGAGAGGGTCTCTCTTTATGGGATGTAAGCCTCAGGGCAGCAAGGGACCTTCAGATCACCAGTTCCAATTCCCATCCATGTTGGCATCCCCTCCTGAGTTCCTTCCCCAAAGAGTGGTTGCCGACTTCTGCCGCACACCCCAGAACCTGCTGGGAGTGGTTTTACACCATGAGTGAGGATCCCCGGGATGGCGAGTTGCTGCTCTTCCTCCTGTGGCCTCTTGTTTGAAGCACTAGAACTCACCTAATGAGCTGGATACTCACATTTGGCTGCTGGCGGGGAAGCCCGAGGTGGCTACGTAAGGGCTCCGTTTTCCAGCTCTCCCAGCTGCCCCACCCTCCTGGGTGTGCTGGGCAGTGGGGTTAGTGCGCACATTAGTGCACTCTCCCTGGGCGGCAGCAGACAGCCAAGGTCTGATCTGTGGTCAGGTGAGAAGAAGTCAAAGAAAAGCAGCTGCAGCGGTGAGTGGCCCTAGGAAGAATGGCATCACCAGGTCAGTAGGGATGGGGGTGGTGTTCGGCTACCCCTGAGAAAGGGACCAGATGGCACCTGAGTCTTGATCACCACTGTTGTGGCAGGCTAGGCTCCCTGGCTACAGCTGTCCCTTGGAAATGTGCTGTCCCCTTCCCTCTCTGTGTTCAGCATCCCTGGGTGTTCAGTCCGTCTCTTCCGTCCATGTGCTTCCCTAGGGAAGCATTATTTTTTTCTCAGCATGATTTCTGTGGGACTCTTCCTGTTTTCTGAGCCTGTCACCCGGTTCCTCTTCCCTTGCCTCCCTGCTGACGCTTTCCAGAGGGCAGCCACCCTGTCCTCACTGTTCTGCTTTGACCCTGAGGCCCAGGAGGAAGTCACCAGGGTCGTGGAGTGTCCCTTATGCTGCGTTGAGGTGCAGGATCAGAGAATTAAAGAGACAGGACACTGAAAAACCGGTGAAGAGCATCTGGACTCGGGGGGCCATGCCACCTGTGAGCGGAGATCAGCCAGGCCTCCAAATGCCCAAGAGCGTCTGTATTTATTAGGTACAAGCAGGGGGCAGGGTCATACATGAGGTCATCATCTACAGGCTTAGTAATAGGGCATACATAATCACATGAGTCAGAAGCGAGGGGGCCACCCCATTGTGTCACCTGGGCAGAGAGTTGTGCCGTGCACAGTAGCAGTAAGTTATTATATGATTATATAGAAACATTACATATGACTAAGTATCCTAGATATATATAAGCTAGTATAGTAAGTAGCAAGTTATTATATGATTATATAGAAGGATTATATGGGACTAAGTGTGCTAGAAATATATAAGCTAGTATAGTCAGCAGGAAGTTATTACATGATTATATAGAAGGATTATATGGGACTAAGTGTGCTAGATATAAGCTAGTATAGTCAGCAGGAAGTTATATGATTATATAGAACTCAGTAGGTACAAGTATTAAGTATAATTATGTAAGCTACATATATGTAAGCAGTAAGTCATACTTCGGGCACTAATTGTATAAACTAATATATGATTATATATGAAGGATTATATAAAGGAAATAGCTGAGCCATGACACTATAAACTAAGATACTGTTCAGGCCCTCATTGTGCCTGGGGTCTGGACAGTTCGCCTTCCTCGGTGCCCATGGTGGAGTGTTACCCACACTCCATCTCAGAAAAAAGAAGTTTGCCAGGTGCAGTGGCTCAGGCCTGTCACCCTAGCACTTTAGGAGGTTGAGGCGGGTGGATCACGAGGTGAAGTGTTAGAGAGCAGCCTGGCCAACACGGAGAAACCCCCCTGTCTCTACTAAAAATACAAAATTAGCCGGGTGTGCTGGTGAGAGCCTGTGATCCCAGCTCCTCGGGAGGCTGAGGCAGGGGAATCGCTTGAACCCGGGAGGTGGAGGCTGCGGTGAGCCGAGATCGTGCCATTGCACTCCAGCCTGGGGGACACAGGGAGACTCTGTCTCAAAAAAAAAAAAAAATGTTTAAAAAACGCTGCAACCCCTCCCGTTCCCAGCTGACTCATCCCACACTCAGTACTTGGTTTCAGGGTGTGGGAGTCTGTCCTGAGGGCTGGGGCAGAGCCCCACTGGAGAAAACGGCGGGGGCCAAGGGGGCAGTGTTGCCAGCAAAGATACTGGGAGACTCCCCCACCTGGCGCTTGGGACTTGCCCCCGTTTTCCGGCCTCCCAGCCCCGGAAGTTTACTCAAAACTTAGCAAACCAGAGATCCCCCCCACCGCTGGCCTGTTCCTGAAGGCATCGGATTTCTCTTTTCTTGTGAAGATTTGTTTCCAGTCCAGCGCTGGAGGCGGGAAGGGGGTTTCCAAGGCAGCAACTGCGGTGAGAATTCCAGCAGATAAGGTTTCCCAGAGTTTTAACTTGAAGAGCCGGTTCTGCAACCAGCAAGAAATAGATTTAAAAAGAAAAAGAAAGCTCCCTACCAGGCTCACGCCTGTCACCCCAGCACTTTGGGAGGCCGAGGTGGGTGGATCTCCTGAGGTCAGGAGTTCGAGACCGGCCTGGCCAGTGTGGTGAACACCCCCCCACCACCTCGTTTCTACTAAAACTACAAAAACTAGCCAGGCATTGTGGGACGCACATGTCATCCCAACATTTTGGGAGGCCGAGGCGGGTGGATCACGAAGTCAAGAGTTCGAGACCATCCTGGTCAACATGGTGAAACCCCGTCTCTACTAAAAATACAAAAAATTAGCTGGGCATGGTGGCGCGCGCCTGTAATCCCAGCTACTCAGGAGGCTGAGGCAGTAGAATTGCCTGAACCCAGGAGGCGGAGGTTGCGGTGAGCCGAGATCGCGCCATTGCACTCCAGCCTGGGCAACAGGAGCGAAACTCCATCTAAAAACTAAATAAATAAAATTAAATTAAGCCCATTTTGGTGAGGTGCAGTAGCCTACACCTGTAATTCCACCACTTCAGGATGCCAAGCTGGACAGATCACCTGGGGTCAGGAGTTCGAGACCATCCTGGTCAACATGGTGAAACCCCGTCTCTACTAAAAATACAAAAAATTAGCTGGGCATGGTGGCGCCTGCCTGTAATCCCAGCTACTCAGGAGGCTGAGGCTGGAGAATTGCCTGAACCCAGGAGGCGGAGGTTGCGGTGAGCCGAGATCGCGCCATTGCACTCCAGCCTGGGTAACAAGAGCGAAACTTCATCTCAAAAAAAAAAAAAAAAATTAAATTAAAATAAACTTATTTATGCCACAGGTCGAAGTGAGCCGAGATCGCGCCATTGCACTCCAACCTGGGTGACGAGAGTGAAACACTCTCAAAAAAAAAAAAGAAAAAAAGTAAAAATAAGCTACCTAGATTTTCATCCCTGCTTCAGATACCCCCAGGGCCTATGATTCAAGAGGGGGTCTTGTCGGGGTTTGAGGGGGCCAGAGGTTCCCTGTCCAGCTTGTCCGTTCAGACTGAATTTCTGTAACCACAGCCTCCTCCTAAGCAGCTCTGGGTAAAGTTTCAGCGCCCGGACTGCCGCCTCCCAGATTTAAGATATTTTTCTGCCTCAGCCTCCCGAGTAGCTGGGATTATGGGCACCTGCCACCGGGCCCGGGTAATTTTTGTATTTTGTTTTTAGTAGAGATGGGGTTTCCCCATGTTGCCCAGGCTGGTCTCGAACTCCCAACCCCACGGGATCCACCTGTCTCCGCCTCCCAAGGTGCTGGGATCGTAGGCACCTGCCACCACGCCGAGCTAATTTTTGTATTTTTAGTGAGACGGGGTTTCACCATGTTGGCCAGGCTGGTCTCGAACTCCCGACCTCAGGTGATTCACCTTCCTCGGCCTCCCAAGGTGCAGGGATTACAGGCGTGAGCTACCACGTCTGGCCTGAGACGGGGTTTCTCCATGTTGGCCAGGCTGGTCTCGAACTCCCGACCTCAGGTGATCCGCCCGCCTCGGCATCTCAAAGTGAATAAAACCCAGAAATGCCAAGACAGACTCTCCTGGGCTTCGGTCCACACGGAGGGAGGTCCCAGAAACAGAGTTCCTTGATGACAGGTTCTGTCTCAGGGGCAGCTCTGGCAGAAGGAGACGCGGGCATCCCCAGGTACCCTCACCCCAAATTCCTTCCACAGCTCAGCGCCTCCCACAGGAGGGGTTCGGCCAACCTGCTGGGTGCCTTTCAGGCTGCAGAGGCAGCCCGGCTCCAGCCCCAACCCCGACCCCCTAGACCAGGTTTTCCAGTTTCTCCTGTAACCCCTTCATTACCGGGGGCTGAGCCTGCCAGGGCTGACTTTGCAGAGGACGCTTTTGCCCCCTAGTGTCTGAAACTTCCAAATTAAAGGTGTGTTTCCCGGAGGGGCGGGTGGGCGGGGTGCGGGGTGGGGGGCGTGGCAGGTGACAGGGTCTTGCAGGTCAATGACTTCAGCACGGACACTTTAACCCATGCGTGGCCGGGCGACGTGGCTCCCGCCTGTCGCCCCAGCACTTTGGAAGGCCAGGTGGGGGCGGGTGGATCACCTGAGGTCAGGAGTTCGAGACCAGCCTGACCACCGTGGAAAAACCCCGTCTCTACTAAAAATACAATAATTATTATTATTATTATTATTATTATTTTTAGACGGAGTTTCGCTCTTGTGACCCAGGCTGGAGTGCAATGGCGCGATATCGGCTCACCGCAACCTCCGCCTCCTGGGTTCAGGCAATTCTCCTGCCTCAGCCTCCTGAGTAGCTGGGATTACAGGCACGCGCCACCACACCCAGCTAATTTTTGTATTTTTGGTAGAGTCGGGGTTTCACCTTGTTGACCGGGATGGTCTCGATCTCTTGACCTCGTGATCCACCCGCCTTGACCTCCCAAAGTGCTGGGATTATAGGCGTGAGCCACCGCGCCCGACCTAAAAATACAAAAATTATTCCAGCAACTGTAATCCCAGCTACTCGGGAGGCTGAGGCAGAAAAGCTGCTTGAATCCAGGAGCGGGAGGTTGCAGTGAGCCGAGATTGCATCACTGCACTCCAGCCTGGGCGACGGAGAGACTCTGTTTCAAAAATAACAACAACAACAATAATGATAATAATAAATTAAATTAAAATAAACCGATTTTGTGCCAGACATGGTGGCTCATGCCTGAAATCACAGCACTTTGGGAGGCTGAGGCTGGATCACCCCAGGATAGGAGTTCAAGACCACCCTGGCCAACATGGCAAAATCCCATCTCCATGAAAAATACAAAAATTAGCTGGATGTGGTGAGAGGCACCTGTAATCCCAGCTACTCAGGAGGCTGAGGCAGGAGAATTGCTTGAACCCAAGAGGGGAGGTTGCAGTAAATTGAGATCTTACTTCTGCAGTCCAGCCGAAGACTCTTAAAAAATAAAAAATGAAAATAAAATTAAAATAAATTTATTTATGCCAGAGGTTGCAAATCGTTTTGGGAAAAATCAGACCTGGCTGGCCGGGCGCAGCGGCTCACGGCTGCCATCCCAGCACTTTCGGAGTCCGAGGCAGATGGATCACCTGAGGTCAGGAGTTCGAGACCAGCCTGACCAATATGTTGAAACCCTGTCTTTACTAAAAATACAAAAATTAGCCAGGCGTGGTGGCAGATGACTGTAGTCCCAGCTACTCAGGAGGCTGAGGCAGGAGAATCACTTGAACCTGGAGGCAGAGGTTGCCATGAGCTGAGATCTCACCACTGCACTCCAGCCTGGGGGACAGAGCGAGACTCAGTCTCAAAAAAAATAAGAAAAGAAAAGAAAAATGAGACCTGGACGATGACCTTGAGCAGTAAGATATAAATAACTCCCACAAGCTTAGCATTCCAATAATGGAACACTAGGCATAAATAGGTTATTTTTTATTTATTTATTTTTTTGAACCAGAATTTTGTTCTTGTCGCTCAGGCTGGAGTGTAATGGCACGAACTCGGCTCACTGCAACATCCACCTACCGGGCTCAAGCGATTCTCCCGCCTCAGCCTCCTGAGTAGCTGGGATTACAGGCGCCTGCCACCACGCCCGGGTAAATTTTGTATTTTTAGTAGAGATGGGGTTTCACCAGGTTGGCCAGGATGGAATTGAACTCCTGACCTTGTGATCCACCCACTTTGGCCTCCCAAAGTTCTGGGATTACAGGCTTGAGCCACCGTGCCCGGCTAATATTTTTTTTTTTTTTTTTTTTTTTGAGATGGGGTCTTGTTCTCTCACTCAGGCTGGAGTGCCGTGGCAAGACCCCTGCTCACCACAAACTCCACCTCCCGGGTTCAAGCAATTCTCCTGTCTCAGCCTCCTGAGTAGCTGGGATTACAGGCACCTGCCGTCATGCCAGAGTGCTGAGATTACAGGTGTGAGCCACCACACCTGGCCAATTTTTGTATTTTTAGTAGAGATGGGGTTTCACGACATTGGTCAGGCTGGTCTTGAACTCCTGCCCTAGTGATCCGCCCACCTTGGCCTCCCAAACTGCTGGGATTACAGGCATGAGCCACCGCGCCCGGGCGATTCCAGTAGTTTTAAGGCGCTTTTGCTCTATCTGCCCCAGAAAAGTACCCAGCCAGCAAATGAGACCTCAAAGCCCGATTCTCCCAGCACCGCACGCCTGCAATCACAGGAATTGGGCAGCAGGGGGCAGTCGAGTCCACAGGGGGGGAAAAAACGCGTAACTGGTTGGCTTTAAGGTTGCGGGATTTGGGTAAATACGGTAATAAAAACCAGCTTCTCTGCTGGGGACAGTGGCTCATCCCGGGAATCCCAGGACTTTGGGAGGCCAAAGTGGGCGGATCATGAGGTCGGGAGTTCGAGACCAGCCTGGCCAACACGGTGAACCCCTGTGTCTACTAAAAATACAAAAATTAGCCAGGAATGATCTCAAAGAAGAAAAATTAAAAACAGCTTCTCTTTACACCCCACTTTAGGGCCTCCCAATGCAGAAAAAATGACGTAGAATAATTTGAGTCGGGCGTGGTGGCTCATGCCTGGTCTCGAACTCCTGACCTCAGATGATCCACCCACCTTGGCTTCCCAAGCCTCGGCAGTTTGGGAGGATGAGCTGGACAGATCACCTGAGGTAAGGAGTTCGAGACCAGCCTGGCTAACATGGTGAAACCCCGTGTCTACTAGAAATACAAAGTTAGCTGGGCATGGTGGTGGGTTCCTGTGTCTTCCCAGCTACTCAGGGGGCTGAGGCAGGAGAATCGCTTGAACTGAGGAGGCAGAAGTTGCAGTGAGCAGAGATTGCACCATTGCACTCCAGCCTGGGTGACGGAGCCAGACTCCGTCAAAAAAAAAAAAAAGCTGTGCGTGGTGGCTGAAACGGGAGAATCGCTTTAACCTGGGAGGTGGAGGTTACAGTGAGCTGAGATGGCACCGGTTTACTTCAGCCTGGGCGACAGAGACTCCATCTCAGAACAAAGAAACCAAAAAGGCCAGGCACGGTGGCTCACGCCTGTAATCCCAGCACTTTGGGAGGCCGAGGTGGATGGATCATCTGAGGTCAGGAGTTCGAGACCAGCCTGAACAAAGTGGTGAAGCCCCGTCTCTACTAAAAATACAAAAATTAGCCTGCTGGGGTGGTGGGTGCCTGTAATCCCAGCTACTCGGGAGGCTGAGGCAGGAGAATCGCTTGAACCTGGGGGACAGAGGTTGCAGTGAGTTGAGATCGCACCACTGCCGTCCAACCTGGGTGACTGACCAAGACTCCTCTTTCCTCCCAAAAAAGGAATGGCTACTTTATAGGCAGAGCAGCCTGGAGGGCCACTGTGACCCGATTGTACGGTTACTTCTTGATGATATTCTAAAGGAGGGGTGGATTATTCAGGACTCTCCTTTTCAGACCATCGAGGGTGACTTCCTGACCTTGCCATGGCATCTGTAAACCGTCCTGCTGCTGGTGGGAGTGCAGCAGGGAGGCAGCCAGAGGTGATGCTGGTGGCCATCTTGTTTCTCCTGGGTTTCATCCCGCTTCTTATTTTATTATTATTATTATTTTTTGAGACGGAGTTTAGCTCTTGTTACCCAGGCTGGAGTGCAATGGCGCGATCTCAGCTCACCGCAACCTCCGCCTCCCGGGTTCAGACAATTCTACTGCCTCAGCCTCCTGAGTAGCTGGGATTACAGGTGCGCGCCACCATGCCCAGCTAATTTTTGTATTTTTAGTAGACACGGGGTTTCACCATGTTGACCAGGTTGGTCTCGATCTCTTGACCTCGTGATCCACCCGCCTCAGCCTCCCAAAGTGCTGGGATTACAGGCATGAGCCACCATGCCCAGCTAATTTTTGTATTTTTGGTAGAGTCGGGGTTTCACCTTGTTGACCAGGATGGTCTCGATCTCTTGACCTCATGATCCACCCGCCTCGGCCTCCCACAGTGCTGGGATTACAGGCTTGAGCCACCGCGCCCTGCCTCATCTGGCTTCTTTATGGCAGCCGCTTTCAGCAGCGAGGTCTTGATGTCTGTATCTTCTGCCAACTCCAGCATGTCTGACACTCATTTTCCCAGCCCCGATTCAAGATGAGGAGTCGCTCCGGTTCACACAACACCTCCTGATACAACCAGGACTCTTACACCAGTTTTCCCATTTATTTATTTGAGATAGAGTCTCCCTCTGTCCCCCAGGTTGGAGTGCAGTGGCGCGATCTGAGCTCACTGCAACCTCCGCCTCCCGGGTTCAAGAGATCTCGTGTCTCAGCCTTCCAAGTAGATGGGACTACAGGCACCCACCACCATGCCCAGCTAAGTTTTTGTATTTTTTTTGTAGAGATTGGGTTTCACCACGTTGATCAGGATGGTCTTGATCTCCTGACCTTGTGATCTGCCCACCTCGGCCTCCCAAAGTGCTGGGAATACAGATATGAGCCACCATGCCCAGCCTTAATTTTATATTTTTAGTAGAGACAGGGTTTCTCCATGTTGGCCAGGCTCGTCTCAAACTCCTGACCTCAGGTGATCTGCCCACCTCAGCCTCCAAAGTCCTGGGATTTGAGGTGTGAGCCACTGCATCCGGTCTAATTTTTTTGTATGTTTAGTGGAGATGGCGTTTCTCCATGTTGGCCAGGCTGGTCTCGAACTTCTGACCTCAGCTGATCCACCCGCCTCGGCCTCCCAAAGTGCTGGGATTTCAGGTGTGAGCCACTGCACCTGGCCTAATTTTTTGTATTTTCATTAGGGACGGCGTTTCTCCACGTTGGCCAGGTTGGTCTCGAACCCCCGACCTCAGGTGATCTGCCCGCCTCCACCTCCCAAACTGCTGGGGTTCCAGGCGTGAGGCACCGCACCCGGCCTAATCTAGACTCTTCAGTGGAGCTGGAGGCAAGGGATTCCAGGGTAAGTCACAGCTCTCCCTTTTCTGCTGTTCACTCTCCTGGGGTGTCTGATTCAGCACTAGTGAATCTGGAGAAGGAAGGGTTAACGGCGTCCCTGCCCCAGTTCCTGGAATTCCGAGGATGTGGCCGGGCTCAGGTTTCCTTATTAGCAGGAATGCGGCTACCGTAATGAACTGAGTGCTGGCCCTGATAACTTCCTACTGAAACTAATTACGTCTGCAAGAACCGTATTTCCACATAAAGTCTCATTGCCAGAGACCCTCTGCTGGGAACTCAACCTACACATTTTGGGGCCCCGTGCCCCAGCGCCGGACGATCCCGGCGTCCGTCACGTGTGTCGTCGGCTGCAGAGAGGTGGCGCCAGAGCCTTCACCTTTTCCTACAGGGAGGGCTCATGAGTAACCAGTGTATGCCTGGTGTTCCACTACTGGAACACTAAGCTTGTGGGTGTGATTGATGTGCAGCTGAAGGTCACTGCCAAGGTCTGGTTTTTCACAAGATTGTGGCCTCCGGCATGAACGGGGTTAAAGGGTCTGGGCAGAGTTTATTATGTTACAGGCCCCTGGCCCCGAGCTCCCCAGCCTTTGCTCTGAGACTCGCCTTTGATTTGGAAGTCTTAGGCCGGGCACGGTGGCTCACGCCTGTCATCCCAGCACTTAGGGAGGCCAAGGCGTGTGGATCTCAAGGTCAGGAGATCGAGACCAGCCTGGCCAACAAGGTGAAACCTTGTCTCTATTAAAAATACAAAAATCAGCTGGGCATGGTGGTGGGTGCGGGTAGTCCCAGCTCCATGGGAGGCTGAGGCAGGAGGAGAATTGTTTGAACCCAGGAGGTGCAGGTTGCAGTGAGCTGAGATCGCGCCATTGCACTCCAGTCTGGGAGACAGAGTGAGACTCCGTCTCAGAAATAAATTAATTAATTATAAATAAATAAATAAAAACCGGTGACATTTCTGCACTCCAGCCTGGGAGACAGAGCGAGACTCCATCACAGAAATAAATTAATTATAAATAAATAATAAAAATCGGTGACGTTTCTGCACTCCAGCCTGGGAGACAGAGTGAGATTCTGTCTCAGAAATAAATTAATGAATTATAAATAAGTACATACAAATAAATGAATGAATAAAAAGATAAACAGAAATTTTTTGCACTCCAGTCTGGGAGACAGAGCGAGCCTCCATCTCAAAAAAATAATTAATTATAAATAAATGAATAAAAACAAAAACGGTGACTTTTTTTTTTTTTTTTTTTTTCTTTGAAATTACTTTAATTTAGAAATAGAAAACGTCTTGAAAGGAGAAAAAACCCACAAAACATACAGGCAAATTTGTATTCTGTGAGCTTCTCACACCCTCACACTTGTTCACCAGTCTCTAAGATGAATAACTCTCTTCCAAAATGTATTCAGCCACCAACAATGATGTTATTAATAGGAATATGGATCAATTTCACAAAGAAGCCAATGAATCCCATTATAGCAAATCCTATTGCTGTTGCCATGGCAATCTTCTGGAATTCTTTTCTATCAGGTTTAGTGCATCTTTTCACCAGCCGAATGGAGTCCTTTACAAACTGCCGACTTGGCTCAACAAACTGCATTACCTGATCCATGACTGCCTGCCCAATCTCCACCTAAAATGCCAGGAACACGTAGCTTTGGAGAGGACGGATGGAGGCCCACCGGAACCGGAACCGGGTTTCTCAAAAACGGTGACTTTTATGCCCTCCGTCCTGGGAGACAGAGCGAGACTCCATGTCAAAAATAAATGATTAAAAATAGATAAATAATAAACGAATAAATAAAAATAAATAAGTATAAACAAAAACTATAACTTTTTTAAATCTTTTTTTTAATAGAGACATCAGCTCCAGTAAAAAAAAATAAAAAAATAAGAAAAAAACAATAACCAGCACTGCAGCCTGGGAGACAGAGCGACACTCCATCTAAAAAAATAATAATGAGACATTGACTTGCCACGTAAGAATCTGAGGGAAAATAATAATAATAATAATAATAATAAATAAATATTTTCTTATTATTACTTTTAGATGGAGTGTCTATTAGATCTATTTTTTAGATAGATGATAGGTAGATAGATAGATAGATCATAGATGATAGGTAGATAGATAGATAGATAGATAGATACATAGATAGATAGATGATAGGTAGATGATACACAGATGATAGATAGATGATAGATAAATAGATGATAGATGATAGATACATAGATGATAGATAGATGATAGATGATTGATAGATAGATGATAGATACATGGATGACAGACACATAGATAGATACATAGATGATAGATGATAGATAGATAGATGATAGATAGATAAATAATAGATGATAGATACATAGATAGATAGATAGATAGATACATAGATGATACATACATAGATGATAGATAGAAAGATAGATACATAGATAGATACATAGATGAATAGATAGACACATAGATAATAGAAAGATAGATAGACACATAGGTGATAAATAGATAGAATAAAAGACAGATGAAACATTGACATAATAAATGATTATAATACATAGGACATAGATAGATACATAGAGAGGCCAGGCACTGTGACTCATGCCTATAATCCCAGCACTTTGGGAGGCTGAGGTGGGCGGATCACCTGAGCTCAGGAGTTCGAGACCAGCCTGGCCAACATGGTCTCTACTAAAAATACAAAAATCAGCAGGTGTGGGGGCGGGCTCTTGTGTCACCCAGGCTGGAGTGAGGTGGCTGGATCTCAGCTCACCGCAACCTCTGCCTCCCGGGTTCAAGTCGTGCTCCTTCCTGAAACTCCTGAGTAGCTGGGGCTGCAGGTGTTGGCCACCACGCCCAGCTAATTTTCATATTTTTAGTAGAGATGGAGGTTTCACCATGTTGGCCAGGCTGGTCTCAAAACCCTGACCTCAAGTGATCCACCCGCCTCAGCCTCCCAAGGTGCTGAGAATGCAGGCGTGAGCTATTGCACTGGAGCTTTTCTATTTTTTTTTTAAGGGAATCTCACTGTGTCACCCAGGCTGGAGTGAGTGGCAAAATCTCAGCTCATGGCAACCTCCGCCTCCCGGGTTGAAGCAATTATCCCACCTCAGCCTCCCGAGTAGCTGGGGCTACAGGCACCCACCACCACCATGCCCGGGTAATTTTTCTATTTTTAGTAGAGATGGGGTTTCACCATATTTGCCAGGCTGGTCTCGAACTCCTGACCTCAGGTGATCTGCCCGCCTCGGCCTCACAGAGTGCTGGGATTACAGGCTGAGCCACCATATCCAGCCCAGCATGTAAATTCTGTCTCTGAGCTTTATATCTTACTGTCTCCTGCCTCCCGTTTTTTCCCCTGAGAAAAGACAGGCACAGTTGTTTTCAGCTAAGAGGAAACTTGAGGGCAGGAAAACAGAAAGTCCCTGCTCAGCCCATGCCCCTCATTCGAAAGAGAGAACTGGGGATTCCCAGCAAGGGAAATGCCCAGGAGATGCCACAGGGAAGGCTGAGTCTGTTTAAGCAGCGACATTCTCTGGGGCTCGTTTTCATCAGGCAAAAGATGTCCCCGTCTCCATGTTCGCAGACCAGGACAGACACCTGCAGGAAGTGGCTGAGAGGTACTGGGATGAGTGTCAGAGCTCAGTCCGACTAACACCTCACTCAGGGAGGGCCACTTTCTGGGCTTAGCGGTGCAGGTGCAGGACGCACGGAACCATGGTTTCTGGAAAGGCAGGGAACTATAAATAAACAAAAAATGTCATCTGAAGGTGACGTGGGAGGGAGGCAGAGAACTGAGAACTATACGTTCCATCGAGATGGAATCATGGGGACCCACTTTACCCTCCAATATGAAGCCGGCAGGCAAAACCAGGAAAAATGCAACTGTGTTAGTTTCTCTTTTTTTTTTTTTTTTTTGTGACAGTCTCACTCTTGTTGCCCAGGCTGCAGTGCAGTGAACGATCTCAGCTCACTG
This sequence comes from Saguinus oedipus, assembly GCA_031835075.1. Lineage (NCBI taxonomy): Eukaryota > Metazoa > Chordata > Mammalia > Primates > Cebidae > Saguinus > Saguinus oedipus. The sequence continues at coordinate 70,690 of CM063191.1, forward strand.
CAACTCTCACCACCCTGGTGAGTGATTTGGCTTGGTTCTATGTCCCTGCCCAAATCTCACATTCAACTGTAATCCCCAAAGCTGGCGGCGGGGCCTGGTGGGAGGTGACTGGGTCATCGGGGCCCTTTCTAATGGTTTAGTGCTATCTTTCAAGTACTGTTTTTGTGATAGAGTTCTCAGAAAATCTGGATGTTTAAAAGTGTGTGGCAGTTGCTCTCTCTCTTTCTCTTGCTCCTGCTCTGGCTGTGTAAGACTCTTGCTTCCTCTTCAGCTTCCTCCATGATTGTAAGTTTCCTGAGGCCTCGCTAGCCATGCTTCCTGAATAGCCTGCAGAACTGTGAGCCAATTCAACGTCTATTCTTTATAAATTACCCAGTCTCAGCTAGTTCACACACACACACACACACACACACACTCCTAAAATCAGCTAGAGCCCCTAAACCCCCATTACCAAAGCTCTAATATCACCTCACCTGTGTTCATTTGTATATTGTTTTTCTCCTTTTTCTAGGTCTGATTTCTACCTGAATTGGTCATATAATTGACATACGTTGGCCAGCTCCAGAAAAGTTTTTTTTTTTGAGACAGAGTTTCACTCTTGTTACCCAGACTGGAGTGCAATGGCGCGATCTCAGCTCACCGCAACCTCTGCCTCCTGGGTTCAAGCGATTCTCCTGCCTCAACCTCCCGAGTAGCTGGGATTACAGGCATGCACCACCGTGCCCAGCTAATCTTTGTATTTTTAGTAGAGATGGAGTGTCACCATGTTGACCAGGATGGTCTCGATCTCTGGACCTTGTGATCCACCCGCCTCAGCCTCCCAAAGTGCTGGGATGACAGGCTTGAGCCACCGCAACCGCCAGAAAAGTTTATAAACTAAGTAAATTTGTCTCCCCCTCTACAACCTCTGCTGCTTCTAAATTAACCACTTTATGCTTTAAAATTCAGCCTTGCCTCTCCCCTGCTCACAATGCAGGTCTTTGTTCTGTCACTCAAGAGAAAATTCACCTGAGATGCCAGTTCACAATGAGGCATGAAGGGCTTCCAGATGTGTAGAAAGCCTCCCCAAACATCCAGAGTTTCGAGCCTGTGGAAGAATAAAAACACATGCAATCGTGACACATGTTTTTAATCTAATGAGCTAAAATAATTCAAAGGAGGTCAGCATTTTAAAAATTAATTAGCACTTTGCCTTTTGGTGAAAACCAAGGATTCATCTGTTTGGCAGAAAACTGAGGTCATGATTTCTTTTTCCTTTTCTGTTTTTTTTTTTATTTTTCTTCATTAAAGCAGATGGTTTGCATTAAAAATGATCTTTGCTAAGGAATTTCAGTCTTTGGGGAGAGTCGTCAAAATGAAGTTTCAGGAGGTGCCATTCCAATCTCAGCCAATTTGCAGAAAGTAACCCTACACTGCAAGACACAAAGGCAGCTCACATTTCTGTCCTGCAGAATACTAGGAGGCAATGAGTCTCCAGGTCCCCAGGAAGGGCAGCTTCTTTCCAGTCCCCAGGAAGGGCAGATTCTGTCTCAAGGTCCCCAGGTAGAGCAGCTTCTGTCTCCAGGTCCCCAGGAAGGGCAGCTTCTGTCTCAAGGTCCCCAGGTAGAGCAGCTTCTGTCTCCAGGTCCCCAGGAAGGGCAGATTCTGTCTGCAGGTCCCCAGGAAGGGCAGCTTCTGTCTCCAGGTTCCCAGGAAGGGCAGCTTCTGTCTCAGGGTCCCCAGGAAGGGCAGCTTCTGTCTCCAGGTCCCCAGGAAGGGCAGATTCTGTCTCAAGGTCCCAGGAAGGGCAGATTCTGTCTCTAGCCAGATCCTGGTAATTCCCCAGGAGTTCAGTAAGGAACTTGGACATGCAGCCTCTTTCTGGAGCCAGGACGGCCATCGCACATTCAGCTGAGTCCCTCATCCCCAGAGCCCAGAAAGCCTTCTGAGCTGCCAAGAGTGCAAATCTTGGTTAGCCCTGTGCTTCCCCCAAAATACATACTCCCTGGGAGCAATTCTCTAGATAAGCCATGCACCCAGTTCCCTCATCATTTGCCTCTGATAGTCTGTGTCCCTCATCCCACCTGCAATCCCCAATTCTGTTCTGCTCTTTGCTGTCTCTGCCTCTGAGGCAATTCTTCACAGGGCATTCCATTCCTCGGGTCTCCTCGGTGGTCTCGTTGCCTGGTTTACGAACTCCCTACTTCCTGCACATTGTAGGAGATAAAAAGTAAGATGTTTTCCTCACCTATTGCAAGGTTAATGGCTGAGACCCTGATAAGAAAACACAGATTAGCCAGAGAAGAGAAAGCATACATATTTATTTAGAATAAATTTTGTGTGATACAGGCGCTTTTAGGATTAATACCCAAAGACGCAGGAAAAACTATGTATAGAGAGAGATAGTGTCTGGCTCTGTCTCCCAGGCTGCAGTGCAGTGGTGCAATCCTGGCTCACTATGACTTCCGCTTCCAGGGATCAAATCATCCTCCCACCTCAGCCTCCCGAGCAGTGGGGACTACAGGCGTGCACCTCCTCACCCGGCTCATTGATACATGTATATTTTGTAGAGACAGGGTGAAATCCTGAGCTCAGGCAATCCACCCTGCCTCAGCCTGCCAAAGCCTTGGGATTACAGGCATGAGCCACCAGGACCAGTCAGAAAACTATACTTTTGTGTGCTGTCACGCGGAAGTGTGATTGGAGGACAACAGGGCATGAACCGATGTGAATAAAGTTGGGGAGAGGGAACTTAGCACGGGCTGCCTGTTAAGATTCTTCTCTGTGTCTGTGTCTGTTATTGCATCATTTAAAAAATAGTCTTGTAGCAGATACATGTCTGTGTGCCTGAAAACTATGTGGACATTGCTGGTTCTTATGGGATTTTGTAAAATAGCAGCAGACAGGACAGAAGTGACAGACGTTATTTCCCAGTATTCCAAATATTATTCTTCTCTGTGTCCTTTTCTCACTATGTTTTAGATGAATGAGTTAAAAATGCTTATGATTTTAAAAAATAGCTATGTGCAGTGCACCCCTGTAATTCCAGCTACTCCAGAAGCTGAGGCTGGAGGATTGCTTGAGCCCAGGTGTTTGAATCCAGCTTGGTGAACATAGCAAGACCCGGCCTCTGCATGAATACATACATACATACATACATACATACATACATACATACATACATAAAATACAGACTACATGAAAGAGTAAGAACAAAGGTAAACCTTTCCATCCCTTTACATTCCTGTAACTTAAGTTATAACAGCATATATCATTTCACTGGAAAAACGTTTAGCGTGGCTAATAACACATAATTTTAACATAAAAGACATTATATTAGATACTGTTTGGAAATACTTTGCTACTCAGATCTCTATTATCTTTTCATTTGATCATGTAAATAAATCCCTTGTCAGTCATTTTCCACAGCTATATAACATACTGTTGTATATATGGATTCTAGGTGATTTGTACAATCTCTCGCTGACATATATTCACATTATTTTAATGCTATCAACAGTATTACAATAAATATAATTTCACCCGTAACCAAAAGTATTTCCTTAGATTACATTCCTAAATATGCAATGTGCTTAGAGCAAAGTTGCACGTTCAGAATGCTGGCCTTAGTGTTGCCTGCAGCAGATCCCAATTTACACCATAGTGAGTCCCTGAAACGGCCTTAATTTTCATGTTCACATCAACATTGGTCTTTGGGAAAACAAGGTTGAGAGGCTTTGTGGAATTCTTGGACTGGGTGATTCTTACCCCGAATGAATTACTCCAGAAGCCATGACATTGTACTTTCCCTCTTCCCCATGTGTGTCTGAAATACACAGATATATGGCTATAAGTCGAATGAGTCTGACATTTTACAACTTAAGGTCCTCATTTTAAAGGTTGACATGCCTAAGATGTTGATTTTGAGACTGCCTTTACAATTTTCTTGAGCTATAAAAACTTCTTCTAAATAGAAACCCAAAGTCTAGTATTTTAGAAGTGGATATATATATATATATATCCGTGACTTCCCTAGACATGAAAAAGAGGACGTAACTGCATGGAATTGTGTCTCTCCATGGGGGAGGAAGACACCTGGCTTCTCACTGACTTCTGACACACTATTAAGTGTGCCTTCTTGAGCAACTACTGTTGAGTCCTATACGCCAGACTTCCCATTGAACGAGAATGTCTAACACATTATAAATGGCTTCATAGGTAAGGCCACATTAAAAAAAATCCTGTAAGTAAAACAAAAATATTATTCATACAAAACACAAGCATGAATAAGAAAGAATAATGATTTGTTTTTCCAAGTGTCCCCTCCACTGAGATCCTACCTTCGGGGTGGTTAGAATAGCAATGGGCTCCATAAGCAGTCCCTGTAAAGCATGTCGACTGATAGGGGTCTTCTTCTTTTTCCCACACAGCAAACCAGTATTGATCTCACAGCTTTAGAATAAGGTCTGTGATGACAAAATTAGAAAAAAGTGAAATAAATATCTCATGTCTTTGATTCATACAGAGGGGTGACTGCAGGATTGTTTTTTCTCTGAGAACTCCCCTGCTTAAGGCCTTGGGAGCCCACCCCTCGCACTGGGGTGTCCTGGATGAGAGACATGGAGTCAAAAGAGATTATTTTGGAGCTTTAAGATTTGATGACCGCCCTGCTGAGTTTCAGACTTGTGTGGGAGCTGCACCTCCTTTCTTTTGGCAGATTTCTCCCTCTTGAAATGGGAGTATTTACCCAATGCTTATACTCCCATTTTATCTTGGAAGTAACTAACTTGTGTTTGATTTTACAAACTCATGGGCAGATGGAAATTGCCTTCTTTCATATGAGACTATGGACTGCAGTGACAGAAATATTGAATTATGTTTTGATACTGCAAGACTCCAGCAGAGAAGGGACCAATGAATTATGGAGTATATTTTTGGAAAATAAAATGGCGCTTCCAGAATGGAGTGGTAATGGCTGAAGACAGGTGCTCTTACTCTCCCTCCACTCACTTCAGTCAACGCTGGTGACTACAGACACTCACAAGGCCCTGACTCACCTTGCTCATGCTGCATGGAAGCTTTTATGATCTGTGAATGCTCATCCTTAAAATGAAGAAAAGATAGTTTCAAAAATTAAAGGGGAAAATGAGACATCCCTCCTACCTCACCACCCCACAGAAACCTGAAAAGGGTTAACAACGAAACTAAAATCCTGAGATTAATGAACTTTTTCTTACTTGAAAAGTCCCATTACCCCTTACACCATGAAAAGTCTTAACATGCATATTCCCATATGGTTGGGAGGAAAATAGCCTCACCCCTCACAAAGTGGAAACCATTAATGCCAAGGACAGAAATGTAAGTCCTGGGAAAAGGGACCTGTGGCAATTGGTGCCAGAGAAGAAAGGAGGTTTCTTTTTAGAGCCTGTCCACCAGCTCTTAGGATTCTAGACATCCTTGCCAGGCGTGGTGGCTCATGCCTGTAATCCCAGCACTTCGGGAGGCCGAGGAAGAAGGATCACTTAAGGCCAGGAGTTCAACAACAGCCTGGGCAACAGGGCAAGATCTATACAAAAAAAATACAAAAACTAGCTGGGTGTGGGGCGCATACCTATAGTCCCAGGTACCTGTGAGGCTGACGTGGGAGGATTGCTTGAGCCCAGGAGGTCAAAAGTGTAGTGAGCTATGATTGTCCAGCCTGAGTGACACAGTGAGACCCTGTCTTAAGAAGAGGAAGAACAAGGAGGAGGAGGAGGAGGAGGAAGAGGAAGAAGAAAAAGGAGGAGGAGAAGAAGGAAGAGAAGAAGTGAAGATGCCAGCAATTTGTGCTAGGAGCTGTTTTCCACTGTGCCCTCTCCAGAGACTCAATACTCTCAGCTCCTTTCCTCCTCTGTGAATGCTCATGACACCTGGGGCTGGGTTGAGAGTCTTTATTTTCATTCACTCCTGATGGCCTCAGACTGTCACAGATGCTGGAAGAGTGTGATCTGCTGAATCCTGTTCCTCCCAGGAAGCCACTGGGATCTGCATAAACACCACATAACCTCTGGAGCTCCTGTCCCGATGAGCTGTCCATGAGGCATCCAGGGGGTCAGTGGGTCAGCAACCCTGTGTGCATGGTGTGAGGGAGGGGAGCCAGACATCCCCTTCAACGCCCTTTAGCTCTTAGTGAGCTCTGTAGCTGCAACTAGAAACCAAGTTGATGCTAGACAGATTAACAAAGAAAAACACGGACCATGGGAATCTTCCCAAGAGTGATGTTCAAAGAGGTGATGAAACCGAGATGCCTTTATACTTTCTAGACAAAGAATGACAAATTTGAGAATAAATGAAAAACAAAGGGGATCTGGCCAGGGGCAGTGAATTTCTGGGAGTCACAAGGAGATATATAGATAGGAGGGGTTAAACTAGTGGAAAACTCTTACTTTGGGAAGGGCATTTGTTTTTTTCTGTTGTTTCTTTTTTTTAATTTTTAATTTTTTATTGCATTTTAGGTTTTGGGGTACATGTGCAGAACATGCAACACAGTTGCATAGGTACACACATGGCAGTGTGATTTGCTGCCTTCCTCCCCTTCACCCACATGTGGCATTTCTCCCCATGCTATCCCTCCCCAGCTCCACTCCCCCACTGTCCCTCCCCTATTCCCCCCAATAGACCCCAGTGTGTAGTACCCCCCTCCCTGTGTCCATGTGTTCTCATTTTTCTCACCCGCCTATGAGTGGAAATATGTGGTGTTTCATTTTCTGTTCTTGTGTCAGTTTGCTGAGAATGATGTTCTCCAGATTCATCCATGTCCCTACAAAGGACACAAACTCATCATTTTTGATTGCTGCATAATATTCCATGGTGTATATGTGCCACATTTTCCCAGACCAGTCTATCATCGATGGGAAGTGCACTTGTTGAGGTCCACTGCAGGTCGCAAAGCCCAGCCTCTGGTGATGAAAGCTATTTTCTCATGCTGATGTGGAGAGGAGTCCCCTCCCAGGAAGAGACAGGTTGGCTAGCCCTTTCTGAAACTACAATTTCTCCAGTGTTTTTGACTCAAAATATGCAAGATACCAATCCGGCATATTTTGGGAAGGCACCTCATTCACTCCTTCAACGGCCCAAATGGGCAATCATATCCTAGGGTATATGTGAGCTACCCTGGTAATGTCTACAAATCTCAATGTCTAGAAGAGATGGGAAATGTCTGCAGACTTTAATGCAAAAGGAGAGGTGGGCAGGAGAGAGAGATACAGATAGACAGAAAGAGAGAGAATAAAAAAAATGAGAGACAGGTAGAAAAGAGAGGGAAAACAGGAGGGAGAGAGAGTAAGACAAGAGAGAAGGAAAAGAAGAAAGGAGGAAGAGGACAAGATGGGGAAGAAAACAAGGAGAGAGATATGAGACACAAAGAGTAAGAAAGAAAGGAGAGAGAGAGTGGAGAGAGAGAAGAGAATATGAGAAATGCAGTGTGAAACAGAGCGAGAAGAGAGAGGGTAGGAAGGAGAAGAGAGAGAGAGAGAGAGAGAGAGAGAGAGAGAGAGAGAGAGAGAGAGACCAAGGGGAAAAGAGAAGATGAGGGAGAGAAGAAAGGAGAGACAAGGAAGGAAGACAGGTAGAGAAAAGAGAGAGACAAAGGAAGTGGGGGAAAGAAGGGGGGTCAAAGTGTATGAGAGAGAGAGAGTGAAGGAAAGAGTGACAGAGAGAAAGAAAAGGAGAAAGAGAGAGAGAGAGAGCTCACACAAGCACCTGGGGTAGCTCTACTTAAAAAGTCAACAGGCCCAGGACTAGAGGCAGAAAACAAATCCCTGTACTCTATTAGGAACACATATTATTCTCTTCCCTAAAACGTTATGATTTTTTTCACCCCTGACTCATAGGAATGTCCATGAAAGAGTCAAACTCTGTAAAATATTTGAAGAGATTTATTTTGAACAAATATTACAGGAAAGGGGTCCAGTAAACAGCCCCCAAACAGGATTGTTAGATCTGTCACAAGAAATAATTCAGGGCAAGTCCACAGAGTAAAGTGAAAGCAAGTTTATCAGGAAAGTAAAGGAACAAAAGAACAGCTACTCCATAGACAGAGCAGCCCTGAGGGCTGCTGGTTGACCATTTTTATGTTATTTCTTGTTGATATGCTAAACAGTGGGTTGATTATTCCAATCTCCTCTTTTTAGACCATATAAGATAATTACCTGATGTTGCCAATGCATTTGCAAAGTGTCATGGCACTGGTGGGAGTGCAGCAGGGAGGACGATCAGACATCACTCTACTTGCCATCTTGAGTATCTCAGTCCCATTCTCCCCCAAGTCACCATAGAAACTAGAATCCCTCCTCCCCAAGATGGGTCCTAGAAACAAGACCACCTTTTCCCCAAAGCCAGGCATAAAACCTAAAAATATGACTCAAATTCCCTCCACCCGCATTTCCTTGTAAAAACTGGCCATAAAGAAATGATCTGAGGGCCAGGCACAGTGGCTTACACCTGTAATTCCTGCACTTTGGGAGGCTGGGGTAGGAGGATCCCTTGAGTCCACAAGTTCGAGACCAACATGGGACACTTCCTGTTTCTTCCATGTAAAAGACAAACTTGTCTGTGCAGGACACACTTCTTATGACTCCCTTGTGCAGGAGAAATTTCCTGGTTTATCCTCTGTGCAAGACACACTTCGTGTTCCTGCCCTGTGCAAGATACACATCCTGTGTCTCCCCTTGCAGGACACACTTCCTATTCCTCCCCTGTGGGACATACACTTTCTGATATTTCCCTGTGCAGGACAGTCTTCTTGTAACTCTCTGGAGATAGGCACACTTCCTGTTCTTCCCCTGTACAAGACACACTTCTTATGTCTTTCCTGTGAAGAATGCACTTCCTGTTACTCTCCTGAGAGAGACACAGTTTTTGTTCCCGCCCTGTACAGAACACACTTCTGTCTCCCCTGTGAAGGATACATTTTCTGTTCCTCCTCTGTGCAGCACTCATTTTTATTTCTCTTCTGTGAATGACACACTTCCTGTTTCTTCTCTGTGCAGGACACACTTCCTGTTACTCTCCTTAGAAACACTTCTTGTGTCTCTCCTGTGCAGGACACACTTCCTGTTTCTCCCCTGTGAAGGACACACTTTCTGTTTATCCTTTGTGCAGGACACACTTCCTGATCCTCCCCTGCACAGGACACACATCCTATGTCTACCTATTGCAGGACACACTACTGGTGTCTCCCCTGTGCATAGCACACTTCCTGTTATTCTCCTGAGAGACATACTTTCTGTTCCTTCCCTGTGGAAGACACACTTCCTGTGTCTCCCCTTGTGGAACACACTATCTGTTCCTCCTCTGAGGAGCATACACTTTCTGGTCTTTCCCTGTGCAGTTCAGACTTCTTGTTACTCTCCTGAGACAGACACACTTCCTGTTTCACCCCTGTGCAGGACACATTTCCTGTGTCTTACCTGTGAAGGACATATTTCCTGTTACTCTCCTGAGAGAGACACAATCATTGTTCCTGCCTTGTGCAGGACACACTTTCTGTTAATGTCCTTAGAAAGACACATTTTCTTTGTCTTTCCTGTGCAGGACACACTTCATGTTTCTCCCCTATGAAAGACACATCTGTTTATCCTCTGTGCAGGAAACACTTTCTGTTCCTCTTCTGTGCAGAACCCATGCCCTGTGTCTCCCCTGTGCATAACACAGTTCCTGTTTCTCCCTGATGCAACACACACTTTCTGTTCCTTCCTGTGCAGTACACACTTCCTGTTACTCTCCTGAGACAAACTTCCTGTTCTTCCCCTGTGCATGACACACTTCCTGTGTCTCCACTGTGCATGACATACTTCCAGTTTCTTGCCTGTGCAAGACACGCTTAATGTTTCTCCCCTGTGAAGAACACACTTTATATTCCTACCCTGTGCAGCACACACTTTTTGTTCCTGTCCTGTGCAGGACACACTTCTTGTCACTCTCCTGAGACAAACACATTTCCTGTTCTTCCTCTGTGTATGACACACTTCCCATGTCTCCCCTGTGCTGAACATACTTCTTGTTACTCTCCTGAGACAGACACACTTCCTGTTCTTCCCCTGTGCATGACACACTTCCTGTGTCTCCCCTCTGCATGACGCACTTCCAGTTCCTTGCCTATGCAAGACACATTTAGCATTTCTCCCCTGTGAAGAGCACACTTCCTATTCCTACCCTGTGCAGCACACACTTTCTGTTCCTGTTCTGTGCAGGACATACTTCTTGTCACTCTCCTGAGACAAACACATTTCCTGTTCTTTCTCTGTGCATGACACACTTCCTGTGGTCTCCCCTGTGCTGGACATACTTCTTGTTACTCTCCTGAGACAGACGCACTTTCTGTTCTTCCCTGTGCATGACATACTTCCTGTTTCTTGCCAGTGCAAGACACACTTAATGTTTCTCCCCTGTGAAGGACACACTTTCTGTTCCTGTTCTGTGCAGGACATACTTCTTGTCACTCTCCTGACACAGACACATTTCCTGTGTCACATCTGTGGAAAATACACCTGTTTCTCCTCTGTGTTGGATGCACTTTGTTACTCCCCTGAGACAGACAAACTTTCTGTTCCTCCCCTATACAAGATACACTTCCTGTATCTCTTCTGTGATAGACATGTTTCTTCTTTCAGCTCTGTGAATGACACACTTTCTGTGTCTTCCCTATGCAGCACACACTTTCTGTTCCTCCCCTGGGCGGTACACATGCTCTGTGTCCCTTTTTCACAAGACACGTTTTCTGTTTCTGCCCTGTCCAATACATACTGTCTGTTTCTATTCTGTCCATGACACACTTCCACTTAATCTCCTGAGACAGTCACCACCTCCTGCTCTTCCCCTATCCAGGACACACTTTCTGTGTTGACCCTGTGCATGACACACTTCCGATTACTCTCCTGAGACAGACACACTTTTAGTTTCTTCCCTTGTATCTTTCCTGCGCATGACAAACTTTCTGTTACTCTCCTCAGACAGACTTTTCTTGTACTTCTCTGTGCAGGACACTCTTCCTGTTTCTCTTGTGAAACATTTTCTAATTTTCCTCTCTGAAAGACACACTTCCAGCTTCTCCCATGTGAAGAGCACACTTCCTGTGCCTCCCCTGCAGGACACACTTCCTGTTTTTATCCCACACAGCACACGCTTTCTGTTTGTGTCCTGTGCAAGATATACTTCTTGTTACTCTCCTGAGACAGACACCCGTCCTGTTCTTTCCCTGTGCATGACACATTTCTGGTGTTTCCCCTGTGCATGACACACTTCTGTCCTATGCAAGACAAACTTCCTGTTTCTTCCCTGGGAAGGACACACTTCCTCATCTCCCCTGTGCAGAACACGCTTTCTGTGTCTCCCCTATGCAGGACACACTTCCTGTGTCTCTGCATTGCAGGACACACTTTCTGTTCCTGTCCTGTGCAAGACACACTCCTTGTTACTCTTCTGAGGACACACTTCCTGCTCTTCCTCTATTCATGACATAGTTCTGGTGTCTCCCCTGTGAGGAACACATTCTTTGTGTCTCCCCTTGGCAGGGCACACTTCCTGTCTCTGCATTACACTACACACTTTCTGTTCCTGTCCTGTGCAAGACACACTACTTGTTACTCTTCTGAGAAAAACACACGTGTTCTTCCCTTGTGCATGACACACTTCTTGTGTCTCTCCTGTGCATTACACATGTCTCATTCTTGTCCTGTGCAAGACCACTTCTTGCTACTCTCCTGAGAAAGACAAACTTCCTGTTCTTCCCCTGTGAATGAGACACTTTTTCTGTCTCCCCTGTGCATGACACACTTCCTGTTTCTTGCTGTGCAGGGTACACTTCCTGTTTCTTGCCTGTGTGGGGTAAACTTCCCGTTCCTCCCCTGTGAAGGACACACTTTCTGTTCCTGTCCTGTGCTGGACAGACTTCTTGTAACTGTCTTAAAACAGACACAATTCTTTTTTTTTTTTTTTTTTTTGGTTGTTGTTGATGTTTTTAGATTTCTCTGTCACTCAGGCTGGAGTACAGTGGTGCAATTTTGGCTCACTGGAACCTCCACCTTCTGGATTCGAGAGCTTCTTCTACATCAGCCTCCTTAGTGGCTGGGATTACAAATGTGTACCACCACGCCTAATTATTGTATTTTAGTAGAGATGGTGTTTCACCACTTGGATAGGCTAGTCTCGAACTCCAAAATCCATGATCTGCCTGCTTTAGGCTCCCAAAGTGTTCAGATTACAGGCGTGAGCCTCCAGGCCAGGCCCATAGACACTTCTTGTTCTTCCTCTGTACAGGACACACTTCCTGTTGCTCTCCTGAGACAGATGTACTTTCTGTTCTTCCTCTGTGCAGGACACACTTCCTGTTATTCTCCTGAGACAGATGTACTTCCAGTTCTTCCTCTGGGCAGCACACACTTTCTGTGTTTCCCCTGTGCAGGAAACACTTCCTGTTGCTCTCCAGAGACAGATGTACTTCCTGTACGTCCTCTGTGCAGGACAGACTTCCTGTGTTTCCCCTGTGCAGGACACACTTCCTGTTGCTCTCCTGAGACAGATGTACTGCCTGTTCTTCCTCTGTGCAGGACACACTTCCTGTGTTTCTCCTGTGCAGAACACACTTCCTGTTGCTCTCCTGAGACAAACCAACTTTCTGTTCTTCCTCTGTGCAGGACACACTTCCTGTTATTCTCCTGAGACAGATGTACTTCCAGTTCTTCCTCTGGGCAGGACACACTTCCTGTGTTTCCCCTGTGCAGGAAACACTTCCTGTTGCTCTGCTGAGACAGATGTACTTCCTGTTCTTCCTCTGGGCAGGACACACTTCCTGTGTTTCTCCTGTGCAGGACACACTTCCTGTTGCTCTCCTGAGACCGACACACTTCTTGTTCTTCCTCTGTGCAGGACACACTTCCTGTGTTTCTTCTGTGCAGGACACACTTCCTCTTGTTCTCCTCACAGTGACTTAATTCTTGTTCTTCCTCTGTGCAAGACACACTTCCTGTGTTTCTCCTGTGCAGGACACACTTCCTGTTTCTCTCCTGAGCCAGACCTACTTCCTGTTCTTCCTCTGTGAAGGACACACTTTCTGTGTTTCTTTAGTGCATGACACACTTCCTGTTTCTCTCCTAAGACAGATGTACTTCTTGTTCTTCCTCTGTGCAGGACACACTTCCTGTGTTTCTCCTGTGCAGAACACACTTCCTGTTGCTCTCCTGAGACAAACCAACTTTCTGTTCTTCCTCTGTGCAGGACACACTTCCTGTTATTCTCCTGAGACAGATGTACTTCCAGTTCTTCCTCTGGGCAGGACACACTTTCTGTGTTTCCCCTGTGCAGGAAACACTTCTCATTGCTCTCCTGAGACAGATGTACTTCCTGTTCTTCCTCTGGGCAGGACACACTTCCTGTGTTTCTCCTGTGCAGGACACACTTTCTGTTGCTCTCCTGAGACCGACGCACTTCTTGTTCTTCCTCTGTGCAGGACACACTTCCTGTGTTTCTTCTGTGCAGGACACACTTCCTCTTGTTCTCCTCACAGTGACTTAATTCTTGTTCTTCCTCTGTGCAAGACACACTTCCTGTGTTTCTCCTGTGCAGGACACACTTCCTGTTTCTCTCCTGAGCCAGACCTACTTCCTGTTCTTCCTCTGTGAAGGACACACTTTCTGTGTTTCTTTAGTGCATGACACACTTCCTGTTTCTCTCCTAAGACAGACGTACTTCTTGTTCTTCCTCTGTGCAGGACACACTTCCTGTGTTTCTCCTGTGTAGGACACACTTCCTGTTGCTCTCCTGAGACAGACCTACTTTTGTTGTTTTTCTGTGCAGGACACACTTCCTGTCTTTCTCCTGTGAAGTACACTCTTCCTATTTCTCTCCTGAGACAGACATACTTACTGTTCTTCCTTTGTGCAGGACCCACTTCCTGTGTTTCTCCTGTGCAAGATGTACTTCCTGTTGCTCTCCTGAGACAGATGTACCTCCTGTTCTTCCTCAGTGCAAAAAACACTTTTGTGTTTCTTCTATGCAGTGCACACTTCCTGTCATTCTCCCAAGACAGATGTACTTCCTATTCTTCCTCTGTGCAGGACACACTTCCTGTGTTTCTCCAGTGCAGGACACACTTTCTTTTGCTCTCAGGTGACAGACCTACTTCCTGTTCTTTCTCTGTGTAGGACACACTTCCTGTTGCTCTCCTGAGACAGAGGTACTTCCTGTTCTTCCTTTGCCATACACATTTCTTGTGTTTCTCCAGTGCAGGACACACTTTCTGTTGCTCTCCTGAAACAGACGTACTTCCTGTTCTTCCTCTCTTCGGAACACACTTCCTGTGTTTCTCCTGTGCAGGACACACTTCCTGTTACTCTCCTGAGACAGATGTACTTTCTGCTTTTCCTCTGTTCAGGAAACACTTCCTGTGTTTTTCCTGTGCAGGACACACTTCCTGTCACTCTCCCAAGACAGATGTACTTCCTGTACTTCCTTTGTGCAGGACAGACATCCTGTATTTCTCCTGTGCAGGACACACTTCCTGTTGCTTCCTCAAACAGACCTACTTCCTGTTCTTTTTCTGTGCAAGACACACTTCCTGTGTTTCTCCCATGCAGGACACACTTCCTGTTGCGCTCCTGAGATAGAGGTACTTCCCTTTCTTCCTCTGTGCAGGGCACACTTCCTGTTGGTCTCCTGAGACAGGCATACTTGCTGTTCTACCTATGTGCAGGACACACTTTCTGTGTTTCTCCTGTGAAGTACACACTTCCTATTTCTCTCCTGAGACAGATGTACTTACTGTTCTTGCTTTGTGCAGGGCCCACTTCCTGTGTTTCTCCTGCGCAAGACGTACTTCCTGTTGGTCTTCTGAGACAGACGTACCTCCTGTTCTTCCTCAGTGCAAAAAACACTTCCTGTGTTTCTCCTGTGCAGGGCACACTTCCTGTCACTCTCCTGAGACAGACATACTTCCTGTCACTCTCCTAAGATAGACATATTCCTACCCTGTGCAAGACAGACATTTTCTGTTCCTCCCCTGTGCAAGACACAGTTTCTGCTTTTGTTCTGGGAAGGACACTGCTCTTTCAGCTCTGTGAATGACACACTTTCTGTGCCTCTCCTAGGCAGCACACACTTTCTATTGCCCATCTGTGCAGGACACACTTCCTGTTTCTTTTCTGTGCAGAACACACTTCTTGTGTCTCCCCTGTACAGGACATGTCTCCCGTTTATCCTCTATGCAGGACACAATTTTTGTTCCTACCCTGTGTGGGACATACTTCCTGTGTCTCCTTTAAGCAGGACACACTTATTTTTCTTCCCTTGTGAAGCACACACTTTCTGTTCTTCCCCTGTGCAGGCCACATTTCTCGTTAATCTCCTAATGTTGACACACGTCCAGTTCCTCCCCTGTGCGGGATTTATTTCCTGTGTCTCTTCTTTGCAGCACACACTTTCTATTGCCATGGAGGCGTGGTCTGGGCGTGGCCTCGCGGGAGGTCAATGGAGGCGTGGCTTAGGTGAGACATCTCGGGAGGTCGAGAGAGGCGTGGTCTGGGCGTGGCCTCATGGGAGGTCGACAGCGACGCGGCTTGGGCGAGAAGTCCTGAGAGGTCGATGCTGTCGTGTTCTGGGAGTGGCCTAGAGGCGAGGTCGTAGTGGCTCGGGCGTGACCTCGCGGGAGGTGTATGTAGGCGTGGTCTGGGCGTGGCCTCGCGGGAGGTCCATGGAGGCGTGGTCTGCGCGTGGCCTCACGGGAGGTCGATAGAGGCGTGGTATGGGCGTGGCCTCACCGGAGGTCGTTGGCTACAGCGCTTGGGCGAGACGTCGCTGAGAGGTCGATGGAGGCGTGCTCTGGGCGTGGCCTAGAGGCGAGGTCGATGGCGGTGGGGCTTGGGCGTGACCTCGCGGGAGGTAGATGGAGGCGTGATCTGGGCGTGGCCTCGCGGAGGCGGAACTCCGGTCGCGGTATTTCCGGAGCCGCGCTGCTCACGCGTCGGCTCCGGGCTCCAGTCTGCGGCATCCCGGCTCCCGGCGTGGTCGCCATGGTGCTGTTTCCGGTTATCGGGAAGCTGCAACACAAACGCGTGGTGCTGGCCAGCACCTCTCCACGCCGCCGGGAGATCCTCAGCAACGCGGTGCGGCCTGGGCCTGGGCGGGGTGGGGGACCCGGGACGGAGGGGCTCAACCAGCTGGGCCCAGAGACTCAGGACCCCTAGGGATGGGGGGAGGGGAGAGTGACCCGGGACCCCTAGAGATGGGGAAGGGAGAGTAACCTGGGACCCCTAGAGATGGGGAAGGGAGAGTGACCTGGGACCCCTATGGATGGGTGAGGGGAGACTGACCCAGGACCCCTAGGGATGGGGGAGGGGAGACTGACAAGGGACCCCTAGGGATAGAAGGTGAGAGTGACCCGGTACCCTTAGGGATGGGGGAGGAGAGAGACCTGGGACCCCTAGGGATGATGGAGGGGAGAGCGACCCTGGACCTGTAGGGATGGGGGAGGGGAGACTGACTTGGAACCCCTAGGGATAGGGGGTGAGTGACCCAGGATCCCTAGGGATGGGGCAGGGTTGTGACCCAGGACCCCTAGGGATGGGGGGAGGGGGCAGAGTGACCCAGGACTCCTAGGGATGTGGGAGAGAAGAGTGACCTAAGTCTTCTAGGGATGGAGTGGGTCCTAGTGGCTGAAGGTTGACTTTGCAGGTGGCCTGTGGGAAGTGTTTCCTGGAACCCTGGGTGGGGGAGATTTGATTGTAGGTGGCAGGCGCCTAGGCAGTGGGTGTCTGCTTCTTCTGGAAGCCTGATCACATGGAGGAGAGCACTGGAGGGGAGAAGACTGATTTGTTCCCGGTAGCCCTGCTTCTTTTGGAGGGCTTCCAGTTATCCCCCCGTTGAAACATCTAGTTTTTCATTCATAGAGGTATGAGAAAGCACAGCTTAGGTTTCAGTGGTTTTCAGTTAGAACAAAATGGCAAAAAGAAAAAGGAAGAAAACCTGAAAACATTACTTGGAAGGCTTGTAGCCAGAAGAATTAGCATTGAATTCAAACTGGAGAAAATAATAAAAACCAAAATCCACTAGACAAGACCAGAATCTAACGGCAGGTATGACGACAGGTTTTGAAACATAATTTTTCTTTTTCCAGTTTTGTCAATTTTATTGAAAGAATAATTATGGAAAGACGGCTTTGCTTTATTTTTATTTTATTCACTTTATTTATTTATTTAGACACGGAGTTTCGCTCTTGTCACCCGGGCTGGACTGCAGTGGTGCCATCTCAGCTCACTGCAACCTCCACCTCCCTGGTTCAAGCAGTTCTCCTCAGCCTCCCGAGTAGCTGCTATTACAGGTGTGCGCCACTACGCCCGGCTAACTTTGTATTTTTGGAGAGACGGGGGTTTCTCCATGTTGGTCAGTCTGGTCTCGAACTCCCAACCTCAGGTGATTCCCCCCCAACTCGGCCTCTCAGTGCTGGGATTATTTGTATTCACTGTAGCAAGAATAATAGTTTTACTTTTTATTTGTATTTATTTATTTTGAGACGGACTCCCACTCTGTCGCCAGGCTGGAGGGCAATTGTGCGATCTTGGCTCACTGCGACCTCAACCCCCCTCCATCTCCCAACCCCTCCCTCTCCCCATTCAAGCGATTCTCCTGCTGGGATTACAGGCGCACACCACCGCACCCGGATACTTTATTCTGTCTTTAGGAGACACCACCACAGCCAGCCAAGAATAAATTAATTTTTGCATAGGCCCTTTAAATTGGCTTTGATGGAACTTTGTTCCTCACAAAGAATCTAAGGTAGGACCTTTTTTTATTTGAGATGGAGTTTCACTCCGTCGCCCAGGCTGGAGTGCCATGGCGCAATCTCAGCTCACTGCAACCTCCGCCCCCGATCCCCCCATTTCCCCGGGTTCAAGTGATTCTCTGCCTCAGCCTCCTGAGTAGCTGGGATTACAGGTGCCTGCTACTGCACCCAGTCAAGTTTTGTATTTTTAGTAGAGACGGGGTTTCAACATCTTGGCCAGGCTGGTCTTGAACTCCTGACCTCATGATCCACCCACCTCGGCCTCCCAGAGTGCTGGGATTACAGGTGTGAGCCACTGCACCCGGCCCCAGACAGGACCTTTTTAAAGCTGAGCCCACCATGGGTTTGCACCATTAAATACCTATGAGTTGGGCGAATTCCCCTCCTCTTGAGGTTTCAGGATAATTTGGGGTTCCTGGCCTGTGAGAAAGTGACAGCGCAGATCAGGGACTCTGTACGGTGACTGTGTACACAGAAGATGAGGCCAGTTTCCAACAGTTTTATTGGCTCCATAAGTCAAGTTGGATTCTTTTTGTGTGTGAGATGGAGTCTTGCTCTGTCACCCAGGCTGGAGTGCAGTGGCACAGTCTCAGCTCACTGCAACCTCCGCCTCCCGGGTTCAAGCGATTCTCCTGCCTCACCCTCCCCAGAGGCTGGGACTACAGGTGCCTGCCACCAGGCCCAGCTAATTTTTTGTATTTTTAGTAGAGACGGGGTTTCACCATGTTGACGAGGGTGGTCTCGATCTCTTGACCTCGTGATCTGCCCGCCTTGGCCTCCCAAAGTGCTGGGATTACAGGTGTGAGCCACCATGCCCGGCCTCAAGTTTGATTTTTTAGAGGGGTGCATACCATTCCAGCCAAAGCCTTGGCAAAATAACCAGTTTTTCCTGTTGTGTCCTGTTACTAAAGAAAACAGACTTTTTTTTTTTTTTTTGAGACGGAATGTCACTCTTGTCCAGGCTGGAGTGAAATGGCGTGATCTTGGCTCAATGCAACCTCTACCTCCCAGGTTCACGTGATTCTCCTGCCTCCCGAGTAGCTGGGATTACAGACGCACGCCACCACAACCAGCTAGTTTTTGTGTTTTTGGTAGACATGGGGTTTCAACATCTCGGCCAGGCTGGTCTCGAACTCCTGACCTCAGGCAGTCCACCCACCCGGGCCTCCCAAAGTGCTGAGATCACAGGCGTGAGCCACCCAGCCCGGCCAGAAAGCAGATTGTTATTGCACTTATGCAAATAACTTTATTGCCATAAATTAAGAAGACTTAAAACATGAAAAAGATCACCCCAGTCTCCTATTACTTGAGTCCATTCAGTTCATTTCTGTCCTGCTTGATATTAATGAACATTTTAGCTTTTCAAAAATCCCAAACTTTTTTCCTTTCTATTCTGATGTGGCAATCTCCAAGGTTGTCAGAAACCTGCATTCACCAGCATCTGTTAGAGCTTTACAGCTGATTATAAAACCACCTTTTAAACAGGATCAGGCCGGGCACTGGGGCTCCCCATCCCAGCATTTTGGGAGGTCGAGGCAGGTGGATCACCTGAGTTCAGGAGTTCAAGACCAGCCTGTCCAACATGGCGAAACCCCATCTCTACTGAAAACACAAAAATTAGCTGGGTGTGGTGGCGGGTGCCTGTATTCCCAGCTCCTTGGGAGGCTGAGGCAGGAGAATCACTTGAACCTGGGACGTTGCAGTGATCTGGGATCACACCACTGGACTCCAGCCTGGGTGACAGAGGGAGACTCCGTCTCAAAAAAAAAAGTATTTGTCTTAAGTGCTTATTTTTTTTTAGGCCAGTTACATGGAGCTCTTTTAACAGACATGGCAAACATATGACACACAGAGTCACATAGGTAATCAGAAGAAGATTCAGTAGTTTTAAGATTTCTTTCTTCTTTTTTCTTTTGTAGAGATGGAGTTTTGCTCTGTCGCCAGGCTGGAGTGCAGTGGCACGATCTCGGCTCACCGCAACCTCTGCCTCCCGGGTTCAAGCCATTCTCCTGCCCCAGCCTCCCAAGTAGCTGGGAGTACAGACATGTGCCACCATGCCAAGCTACTTTTTTTGTATTTTAGTAGAGATGGGGTTTCACCGTGTTGCCCAGGCTGGTCTCGAACTCCTGAGCTCAGGCAATCCACCTGCCTCGGCCTCCCAAAGTGTTAGGATTACAAGCCTGAGCCACTGTGCCCAGCTAATTTCCCAATTAGATGATTGGCCTTCGGGTGAGGCCTTGAACAGGGCTAGGAAGACAGTTCCCAGGGCCTGTAACAAGTACAGCTTGAGGACAGACTTTTGAGAAGTACTTACTTATTTTTATTTTTTATTTACCTATTTTGAGACAGAGTTTTGCTCTTCTCGCCCAGGCTGGAGTGCAGTGGCACAGTCTCAGCTCACGGCAACCTCTGCCTCCCGGGTTCAAGCGATTCTCCTGCCCCAGCCTCACAAGTAGCTGGGACTACAGGCACCCACCACCACGCCTGGCTAATTTTTGTCTTTTTAGTACAGGTGGGGTATCACCACGTCAGCCAGGCTGGTCTTGAACTCCTGACCTCTGGTGATCCACCCGCCTCGGCCTCCGAGGATGGGCATCCTGGCATGAGCCGGTCATCGCAGCTAGCTTGGGAGACCAAGGTGGGATAATCACCTGAGGTCAGGAGTTGGAGACCAGCCTGGCCAACATGGTGAAACCCCGTCTCTACCAAAAATGCACAAAATTAGCCAGGCGTGGTGGCGGGCCTGTGATTCCACCTACTTGGGAGGCTGAGGTGGGAGAATCGCTTGAACCCGGGAGGGTGGAGGCTGCAGTGAGCTGAGATCCCACTCATCTCCACACAGGCTGGAGATACTCTCTCTGTCAAAAACACAGAGAGACAGAGACAGGGAGGCTTGGAGGGACAGAGATAGAGTCACAGAGAGACAGGAGGTGGAGAGATAGAGAACAGAGACAGAGGGAGACAGACAGGGAGGCTTGCAGGGACAGAGATAGATGCATACAGACAAGGAGAAAGAGAGATAGAGAACAGAGATGGAGACAGATGCACAGAGGGACACAGAGACACACAGAGGGAAACACACAAGGAGACAGAGACAGGGAGACTTGGAGGGACAGAGATAGAGGCAGACAGAGACAGAAGGAGACAGAGAGATAGAAGGAGAACAGAGACAGATGGACAGAGATGAAGGGAGACAGAGTGACAGAGACAGAAGCCAGCGGTGGAGAGAGAAGCCGAGAGGTGCAGACAGGGGCCCCGAGCTGGAGTGAGCAGCCAGCCCGGGCCTCAAGGAGGATGCCCTGACCCTGTCGCTGCCACCTGCCCAGGGGAGAGCCGGGGAGGCCCCAAGGGATTTGGGGAGCCATGGTGGAGGGTCTGTCCCCTAGGAGCCGGGCTCAGGAGCAGGCTGGGCAGGGCTTCCTTGCCCTGGGGGGACAAGGCACATCCAGGGTGGGAGCAGTGAACTCAGCCCTGACTGGGACTGACCTGGGTTCCTCTGTGGCCAGGGTGGGTACCACCACGAGACCTGGGGCAGCTAAGAGGACCATATTCTCTGTCCAGGAGGACCCCCCTCTGCTTCCCTCTCCCTGGTTTTCCACAGTGATGTCTGTGGGTGACCCACAGCTTCCAGGGTGAAAAGCCTCCTTCTCTGGGAAACTCGGATGCTTACAGGTCACACCGTGTGTGGACCCAGTGATTCCAAGGAGATCACCTCCGACTTGGGGGTCCTCTGTCCCCAGCCTTGGCACAGACATGGGTGCCCCACGCAGCTGTGCCATGAAGCCCCCTCTGCAGTGCAGATTCCAGGGCCTGCGTGCTTTCTGCCTGGGGACAGGCTGGTCAGGCCCCCAGCCCATGCACCCCTGAGCCCCCGCTGTGTTCCAGGATGTGCTCTTACCAGACCTCAGACTCCCAAAGTGCCGAGGTTACAGGGATGAGCCACCGCGGCTGATCATTTCCCTGCCAGAATCAAATCACACGGGTGGGACATCACTAACCAGCTCTTCACTGCACTGCGTTCAAGTCCCCACGGGGATATACCTCAGGCACACCCATTCCCACCCACGCCCGTCTCTTCTCCCTGCCTGATTTAGGATGCAGGTGGCCATCCCAGCATCTGTCACAGGAGCATGGCTTCGTGGGCCATGCCTGTAATCACAGCACTTTGTGAGGCCTAGGCAAGTGGATCACGGGGTCAGGAGTTCAAGACCAGCCTGGTCAACATGGTGAAACCCCGTCTCTACTAATAATAAAAACCTTAGCCAGGCATACTGTTGCACAGCTGTAATTTCAGCTACTCAGTAGGCAGAGGCAGGAGAATCTCTTGAACCCAGGAAGCAGAAGCTGCGGTGAGCCGAGATCGCACCATTGCACTCCAGCCTGGGCAACAAGAGGGATACACACACACTGCAGAGGCTAAGGCAGGAGAATCGCTTGAACCCAGGAAGCAGAGGCTGCGGTGAGCCGAGATCGTGCCAGTGCACTCCAGCCTGGGCAACAAGAGGGATACACACAGACATACAGATATACACACACACATATACACAGACACTCAGGAGGCTGAGGAAGAAGAATAGCTTGAACCCAGGAGGCAGAGGCTGCAGTGAGCCGAGATTGTGCCATTGCACTCCAGCCTGGGCAACGAGAGGGATACACAAACACACACACATACACGCATATGCACACACATATACACAGACACACACAAAGACAGATACACACAGACACTCAGGAGGCTGAGGCAGGAGAATCACTTGAACCCAGGAGGCAGAGGCTGAGGTGAGCCGAGATCGCGCCATTGCACTCCATCCTGGGCAACAAGAGGGATACACACAGACACACAGATATACACACACACATATATACACAGACACTCAGGAAGCTGAGGCAGGAGAATCCCTTGAACCCAGGAAGCAGAGGCTGTGGTGAGCCGAGATTGTGCCACTGCACTCCAGCCTGGGCAACAAGAGCGAAACTCCATCTCAAAAATTGAAAATTAAAAAAGTTTAAAAGTAAAGTAGGCGAATATACGCCTGTCATGTCAACACGTAGGGGGCCAAGCTGGGAGAATGGCTTCAGCCCGGGAGTTTGAGGCTGCAGAGACCTGTGGCCCTTCCCGTACAATGTAGCCTCGGTGAAGGAGTGAGCATCTGTCTCAAAAAAACACCCCAAAGTCTGCTGAGTGAAATGTTCATCTCAGCCAGCCAGCCGCACAGTCACATCACTTTGGGAGGTCAAGATGGGAGCATCAGCCGAGGTCAGGAGTTCAACACCAGCCTGGCCGACATGGCAAAATGCCATCTCTACTAAAAAAAATTAGCCAGGCGTGATGGCGAGTGCCTCTCTTCCCAGCTACTCAGGAGGCTGAGGCAGGAGGATCTGAACCCGGGAGGCCGAGATGAAGACTGCCCAGCCTGGGCAATGCAGCGAGACTCTGAATCTGCACTGACTTTTCACTGATGCTTTTTCTGAAATGCATATGAAATGCATAAAAGTGTTTATTTTACCCTTTTGAATGTATTAAACATTCTTTTACGCTTTTAGTCTTTATTTATTTAGCATTAATATCATGCTGATATTCAAAATACATCTGAGATGGTTTTGTGAACCCTGACAATTTGAGACAGGACTCAGTTAATTTAGAAAGTTTATTTTGCCAAATTTAAGGATGCATGCCCGTGACAGCCTCAGGAGATTCTGATGATACATGTTCCTGGTGGTGAGGGCAGAGCATGGTTTTATTACTTTAGGGAGATGTGAGACATGAATTAATATATGTAGGAAGTACATTGGGGCGGGCTCGGTGGCTCACACCTGTAATCCCAGCACTTTGGGAGGCCGAGCTGGGTGTATCACCTGAGGTCAGGAGTTGGAGACCAGTCTGGCCAACATAGTGAAACCCCATTTCCACTAAAAATACAAAAATTTAGCCAGGCGTGGTGGTGGGCACTTATCCTCCCAGCTACTGGGGAGGCTGAGACAGGAGAATCACTAGTGCCGTGCACTCCAGCCTGGGCTACAAGAGCAAAACTGCATCTCAGAAGAAAAAAAAAAGAACTACAGTCATTGAGAGGCAGGGAAAACTGGAGCAGGGAGGTGGCTTTCAGGTCACAGGTGGATGAGATAGAAATGGTGCACTCTTTTTCTTTTTCTTTTCTTTCTTTCTTTTTTTTTTTTTTTTTTTTTTTTTTTGAGATGGAGTCTTGCTCTGTTGCCCAGGTTGGACTGGAGTAGCAGGATCTCGAGTCACCTCAACCTCTGCGTCCCTGGTTCAAGTGATTCTCCTGCCTCAGCCTCCCAAGTAGCTGGGATTACAGGCATGGCCAGTTTTTTGTATTTTTAGTAGAGATGGGGTTTCACCATGTTGGCCAGGCTGGTCTCAATCTCCTGACCTCATGATCCGCCTGCCTCGGCCTCCCAAAGTCCAAGGATGACAGCCACCATGCCCAGCCAATGGTTGCCTTCTGTTGGGTTTCTGACTCGTGTTTCCAAAGGAGGCCGTCAGACATCCATCTACCCCAGTGAACGCAGGGCTGACTGAGCAGAATGGAAGGCAGGTTTCCCTTGAGCACGTTCCAGCTTGACTGTTTTGTTAGCTTTTGATTTTGGGGACCGAGGATACTTCCCTTTCACAGCTTCCATTACGATACATAGACCATGTGCTTAATTCACAAAATTAAAATGTATTTATATATATCTGAAAGAAGCAAGAGCTATGAACCTTCAGCCACCTTGAAGTATTGTTAAGGTGACGGTATAGCAAGTTGATCAACTCTGGGCATCTCCGGAGCCAGAGGAAAATGTCATTGCTCAAATACCTTGTCTTATTGAAAAGAACCGTGAGGCCAATTCCTAGCATTAAATTCTAAAAGGAGTGTATGATGAATGTGTACCTTCAAGGCACGCGATGCCACACCACAAATATCAGCTCTTTAAAAACTGTTTCTGGCCAAGGAGGGTGCAGTGGCTCAAGCCTTTAATCCCAGCACTTTGGGAGGCTGCGGCGGGTGGATAACTTGAGGTCAGGAGTTGGAGATCAGCCTGCCAACATGGCAAAACTCTAGTCTCTGCTAAAAATACAAAAAAAATTAGCTGTGTGTGGTGCAGGCACCTGCAGTCCTGGGCTACTCGGGAGGCTGAGGCACGAGAACCGCTTAAACTGGGCAGGTGGAGGTTGCAGTGAGCCAAGATCACGCCACTGCACTCCAGCCTGGGTGACACAGTGAGACGCTGTTTCAAAAAAGGCAAAACAGGCCGGGCGCGGTGGCTCACCCCTGTAATCCCAGCACTTTGGGAGGCCGAGGCGGGCAGATCATGGGGTCAAGAGACAGAGATCATCCTGACCAAGATGGTGAAACCCCATCTCTACTAAATATACATGTGGGACAAGGAACCCGGGGGCATGTGGGATGCGGAACCCGAAACATATGGGACGGGGAACACCGGGAATGTGGGGCACGGAATTCGGGGGCATGTGGGACGGGAAACGCCGGGAATGTGGGACGGAGAACCCCGGAGAATGCGGGACGGGGAACCCGGGAAAGGTGGAAAGCGGAACCCAGGAAACGTGGGACGAGGAACCCCGGGACATTTGGGACGGGAACCCGGGGAATGTGGGATGCGGAACCCCGGGAATGTGGGACCGAGAACCCGGGGAACGCGGGAACGGGAATCCAGGAAATGTGGGATGCGGAACCCGGGGAATCTGGGACGGGGAACCCGGGAATGGGGGACGCGGAACCCAGGGATCGCGGGAAGGGGAACCCCCGGAATGTGCGACGCGGGACCCGGGTACGTGACCTGCTTGTCCTGTATTCCTGCTCGCCAAAGGCAACAGCAACAGCGCTTCCTCCTACCGTATTGGTGGAGAACCGCCTGTCTGTCACTCCGGACCTCATTTTGGGGCTGATATTCGGGCTCACAACAATCTCGGTGTCATTTATTTATTTTTTGAGGCAGAGTCTCGCTCTCTCGTCCAGGCTGGAGTGCAGTGGCACCATCTCAGCTCACTGCAACCTCCGCCTCCCGGGTTCAAGCGATTCTCCTGCCTCAGTCTCCCGAGTAGCTGGGATTACAGGTGTCCGCCACCACGTCTGGCTAATTTTTTTTTTTTTTTTTTTTTTTGAGACGGAGTTTCGCTCTTGTTACCCAGGCTGGAATGCAATGGCGCGATCTCGGCTCACCGCAACCTCCACCTCCCGGGTTCAGGCGATTCTCCTGCCTCAGCCTCCTGAGTAGCTGGGATTACAGGCACCATGCCCTGCTAATTTTTTGTATGTTCAGTAAAGACGGGGTTTCTCTGTGTTGGCCAGGCTGGTCTCGAACTCCTGACCTCAAGTGATCCTCCCCTTTAGGCCTCCCAAAGTGCTGAAATGACAGACCTGAGTCACCACGCCCGACCATAATCTCTGTTTTAAATAATGAAGAGGAGCAGAGCAGACCCTGAACAATTCCACCCAACAGAAATGACAGCGACTTTCTAAAGAATTTAGATGTTACAAAGCAGATTTATGCACTTAATAGAAATTGAGCATCATTATCACGTAAGAAACCTCAGAAAGGTTATCTTACCAGCTGCAATTGATAGGAGACTTGTTATTCCTATAAAAGCACCTAGATAGTAAAGAAAGGCTTTGAGGTCATCATTCATATGCCATTCACTCTTTTTTCTCTCTCTCTCTTTGAGGTGAAGTTTTGCTCTATTACCCAGGCTGGAGTGCAGTGATGCCATCTTGTCTCACTGCAACCTCCCCCTCCCAAGTTCCAGGAATTCTCTCTACTCAGCCTCCAAGGTAGCTGGGATTATAGGCAACCACCACCATGCCTGGCTAATTTTTGTGTTTTTAGTAGAGACGGGGCTTCATCATGTGGGCCATGCTTACCTCAAAGTCCTGACCTCAGATAATCTACCCTCCTCGGCCTCCCAAAGTGCTGGGATTACAGGGTTGAGCCACTACCCCCAGCCGCCATATATATGTATGTGTGTGTGTGTGTGTGTGTTTGTGTGTGTGTGTGTGTTATATATAATTGTATATTATATACTTATGTAATATATAATTATATATATATATAATTTTATTGCATTTTAGGTTTTGGGGTACATGTGAAGAACATGCAGGATAGTTGCATATGTACACATGGCAGTGAGATTTTTTTGCCTTCCTCTGCATTACCTACATCTGGCATTTCTCCCCATGCTATCTCTCCCCAAGTCCCCACACCCCCATCCCTCCCCTATTTCCCCCCAACACACCACAGTGTGTGATGCTCCCCTCTCTGTGTCCATGTGTTCTCATTGTTCAACACCGGCCTATGCGTGAGAACATGTGGTGTTTGATTTTCTGTTCTTGTGTCACTTTGTTGAGAATGATGGTTTCCAGCTGTGTCCATGTCCCTACAAAGGACACAAACTCATTTTTGATGGCTGTATAGTATTCCCTGGTGTCTACGTGCCACATTTTCCCTGTCCAGTCTATCATCGATGGGCATTTGGGTTGGTTCCAGGTCTTTGCTATTGTAAACTGTACTGCAGTGAACATTCGTGTGCATGTGTCCTTATCGTGGAACAATTTATAATACTTTGGATCTATACCCAGTAATGGGACTGCTGGGTCAAATGGAATTTCTATTTCTAGCATCCTAACTCCAAATACCTCTGACTGGGACCTAATTTAGCCATAGGATCTTTGCGGATGGAATTAAGTCAAGATGAGATGATTATAGCAGACACTTGAGAAGGCCACCTGGGGACAGAGGCACAGAGTGGAGTGCTGCGGCCACAAGCCCAGAAATTCTGGAGCCCCCAGAGCTCAGAGGGGCCGGACGGATCCTCCCCTCCAACCTTACAGATACCCCAGAGTAACGTTCAATCGAAAACTAGGCACCCCGTGCTCCAGTCAAGTGAACATATAATATGAACTCTTTCAACCTCATTCTCGGTATAAAAAGGCCCCTACAGGCAATGACATGCGTCCTTTTAAGAGACAGAAGAGGAGGCACAGACGCTGAAGGAGAAGTCCGTCCATCCCTACAGGATCTGGGAGTCAGGAAGCATGTCTGGGTCTTAATCCCTCTTCTGGTGCAGCAACAGTCATATCAGATTAGAGCCCATATTGATGATTTCATTTTTACCCGAATTACCTCTTTAGACATCCTAACACTCTGTGGTCCTCAGGGTTCAGGCTTTAACCTATGAATTTGAGAGACGACAGTGTTGGAAATAGTGCTGCAAAGAAAATCAGCCCTGAGACAGAGGATCTTTCAGCCACGCTGTTTTTATTTCCTGGGCTGCAGAAAGGGGACCCTCACTAGCTATAGCCATCTTGGACGAGAATGTGGAAAGCGGAACCCCGGGAATGTGGGAAGCGGAACCCCAGGAATGGGGGACGGTAAATCCCGGGAATTTGGGATAGAAAACCCGGGGGCATGTGGGAAGGGGAACCCTGGAGAATGCGGGACGGGAACCGGAGAAGTGCGGAAGGGGAACCCCGGAAATATGGGATATGGAACCCCGGGAATGCGGGACGAAGAACCCGGGGAATGCAGGAAGGGGAATCCCGAGAATCTGGGATGTGGAACCCGGGGAATGTGGGATGGGCAACCCGGGGAACGTGGGAAGGGGAACCGTGGAAATTTCGGACGCGGAACCCGCGGCATGTGAAACGGGGAGTCCACGGAATGTGGGACTCTGAACCCGGGGCATGTGTAATGCGGAAGCCCGGAAATGTTGGATGCAAAACCTGGGGCATATCGGACGGGGCATCCCGGAAATGTGGGACTGGGAACCCGGGGAATGTGGAAAGCGGAACCCCGGGAATGCAGGAAGGGAAATCCCGGGAATGTGGGATGTGGAACCCAGGCAATGGGGGACGCGGAAGCCAGGGCATGTGCGACGGGGAACCCCGGGAATTTGGGATGCAGAACCCGGGGCATGTAAAAATGGGAACCCTGGAGAATGCGGGATGGGAACCGCGGGAATGTGGGACGGGGAACCGGAGAAATACGGGAAGAGGAACCCCGGAAATGTGGGATACGTAACCCCGGGAATGCGGGACGGAGAACCCGGGGAATGCAGGAAGGGGAATCCCGAGAATGTGGGATGTGGAACCCGGGGAATGTGGGATGCGGAACCCGGAGCATGTGGGAAGGGTAACCGAGGAAACGTAGGACCCGGAACCCACGCATGTGAGACGGGGACTCCACGGAATGTGGGACTTTGAACACCGGGGCATGTGTAATGCGGAAGCCCCTAAATGTTGGACGCAAAACCTGGGACATGTGGGACGAGGAATCCCGGAAATGTGGGACTGGGAACCCAGGGCATGTGGGACGGGAACTCGGGGAATGTGGAAAGGGGAACCCTGGGAATATGGGATGGGGAACCAGGGGAATGTGGAATGAGGAATCCTGGAGAATGTGGGACGGGAACCGCGGGAATATGGGACGTGGAACCCCGGAAATGTGGGATGCGAAACCCGGGGCATGTGTGACAGGGAACCCCGGGAAAGTGGGAGGCGGAACCTGGGGAATGTGGAAAGCGGAACCCCGGAAATGTAGGACGGGAACCCGGGGAATGCAAAAGGGAGAATCCCGAGAATGCGGGACGGAGAACCCGGGGAATGCAGGAAGGGGAATCCCGGGAATGTGGGATGGGGAACCGCGGAAATTTCGGAGTGGAACCCACGGCATGTGAGACGGGGATTCCACGGAATGTGGGACTCCGAACCCGGGGCATGTGTAATGCGGAAGCCCGGAAATGTTGCATGCGAAACCTGGGGCATGTGGGACAAGGAACCAGAGGAAAGTGGAAAGCAGAACACTGGAAATGTGGGACGTGGAACCCCGGGAATGGGGGACGCTAAACCCCTGGAATTTGGGATAAAAATCCTGGGGGCATGTGTGAAGGGGAACCCTAGAGAATGCGGGACGGGAAATGGAGAAATGCGGAAGGGGAAACCCGGAAATATGGGATACGGAACCCCGGGAATGCGGGACAAACAACCCGGGGAATGCAGGAAGGGGAATCCCGGAAATGTGGGATGCTGAACCCGGAGCATGTGGGAAGGGAAACCGCGGAAATGTCGGACCCAGAACCCGCGGCATGTGAGACGGGGACTCCACGGAATGTGGGACAGGGAATCCCGCAAATGTGGGACCGGGAACCCAGGGAATGTGGAAAGCGGAACCCTGGGAATGCGGGACGGAGAACCCGGGGAATGCAGGAAAATAAATCCCGGGAATGTGGGATGGGGAACCCGGGGAATGTGGGAAGGAGAACCGCGGAAATTTCGGACGCGGAACCCGCGGCATGTGAGACGGAGACTTTACGGAATGTGGGACTTTGAACCCGGGGCATGTGTAATGCGGAAGCCCAGAAATGTTGGATGCGAAACCTGGGGCATGTGGGACGGGGAACCCGAAAAATGTGGATAGCGGAACCCTGTAAGTGTGGGACACGGAATCCGGGGAATGTGAGAAGGGAAACCCGGGAAATGTGGGAAGGGGAACCCCAGAGAATGCAGGAAGGGGAACCCCAGGAATTTCAGACGCGGAAACCGCGACATGTGAGACGGGGACCCCAGAGAATGTAGGACTCCGAACCCGGGGCATGTAGAATGCGGAACCCCGGAAATGTGGGATGGGAATCCCGGAAATGTGGGACAGGGAACCCCGGAAATGTGGGAGGCGGAACCTGGGGAGTGTGGAAAGCAGAATCCCGGAAATGTGGGATGAGGAACCCCGGGTCATGTGAGACGGGAACCCGGGAATGTGGGACGGAGAACCCAGGGAACGCGGGAAGGGGAATCCCGGAAATGTGGGATGCGGAACCCGGGGAATGCGGGAAGGGGAACCCCGGAAATGTGGGATGCGGAACCCGGGGAATGCGGGAAGGGGAACCCCGGGAATGTGCGACGCGGGACCCGGGTTCGTGACCTGCTTCTCAGGTATTCCTGCTCGCCAAAGGCAACAACAACAGCCCTTCCTCCTACCACATTGATGGAGGACCGCCTGTCTTGTCACTCCGGACGTCACTTTGGGGCTGATATTCGGGCTCAGAACAATCTCGGTGTCATTTATATATTTTTAAAGGCAGAGTCTCGCCCTCTCGTCCAGGCTGGAGTGCAGTGGCACCATCTCAGCTCACTGCAACCTCCGCCTCCCGGGTTCAAGCGATTCTCCTGCCTCAGTCTCCCGAGTAGCTGGGATTACAGGTGTCCGCCACCACGTCCGGCTAATTTCTATGTTTTCTTTTTTTTTTGACACGGAGTTTCGCTCTTGTTACCCAGGCTGGAGTGCAATGGCGTGATCTCGGCTCACCGAAACCTCCGCGTGCTGGGTTCAGGCAATTCTTCTGCCTCACCCTCCTGAGTAGCTGGGATTACAGGCACGCGCCACCATGCCCAGCTAATTTTTTGTATTTTCAGTAGAGACGGGGTTACTCCGTGTTTGCCAGGCTGGTCTTCAACTCCTGACCTCAGGTGATCCTCCTTTTTAGGCCTCCTAAAGTGCTGAAATGACAGGCCTGAGTCACCATGCCCGACCATAATCTCTGTTTTAAATAATGAAGGGGAGCAGAGCAGATCCAGAACAACCCCACCCAACAGAAACGACAGCTACTTTCTAAAGAATTTACATGTTACAAAGCAGATTCATGCACTTAATAGAAATTGAGCATCATTATCACGTAAGAAACCTCAGAAAGATTATGTTACCAACTGCAATTGATAGGAGACTTGTTATTCCTATAAAAGCACCTAGATAGTAAAGAAAGTCTTTGAGGGCATCATTCATATGCCATTGACTCTTTTTTTCTCTCTTTGAGGTGAAGTTTTGCTCTATTACCCAGGCTGGAGTTCAGTGATGCCATCTCGTCTCACTGCAACCTCCCCCTCCCGGGTTCCAGGAATTCTCTCGCCTCAGCCTCCCAAGTAGCTGGGATTATAAGCACCCACCACCATGCCTGGCTAATTTTTGTGTTTTTAGTAGAGATGTGGCTTCCTCACGTGGACCACGCTGACCTCAAAGTCCTGACCTCAAATAATCTACCTTCCTCAGCCTCCCAAAGTGCTGGGATTACAGGGTTGAGCCACTGCTTCCAGCTGCCATATATATATATATATATATTTGTATATTATATAATTATATATATATTAATATATACCAAAATTTTTTATTATATATTTAATTTTATTGCATTTTAGGTTTTGGGGTACATGTGAAGAACATGCAGGATAGTTGCATATGTACACATGGCAGTGGGATTTGTTGCCTTCCCTCACATTACCTATATCTGGCATTTCTCCCCATGCTATCTCTCCCCAAGTCCCCACCCCACTGTCCCTCCCCTATTTCCCCCCAACACACCACAGTGTGTGATGCTCCCCTCCCTGTGTCCATGTGTTCTCATTGTTCAACACTGACCTATGCGTGAGAATATGTGGTGTTTGATTTTCTGTTCTTGTGTCACTTTGTTGAGAATGATGGTTTCCAGCTGTGTCCATGTCCCTACAAAGGACACAAACTCGTTTTTGATGGCTGCGTTATATTACATGGTGTATATGTGCCACATTTTCCCTGTCCAGTCTATCATCGATGGGCATTTGGGTTGGTTCCAGGTCTTTGCTATTGTAAACTGTACTGCAGTGAACATTCATGTGCATGTGTCCTTATTGTGGAATAATTTACAATACTTTGGATCTATACCCAGTAATGGGACTGCTGGGTCAAATGGAATTTCTATTTCTAGCATCCTAACTCCAAATACCTCTGACTGGGACCTAATTTAGCCATAGGATCTTTGCAGATGGAATTAAGTCAAGACGAGGTGATTATAGCAGACACTTGAGAAGGCCACCTGGGGACAGAGGCACAGAGTGGAGTGCTGCGGCCACAAGTCCAGGGATTCTGGAGCCCCCAGAGCTCGGAGGGGCCAGAAGGATCCTCCCTTCCACCCTTATAGATACCCCAGAGTAACGTTCAATCGAAAACTAGGCACCCCGTGCTCCAGTCAAGTGAACATATAATATGAACTCTTTCAACCTTGTTCTCGGTATAAGAAGGCCCCTTCAGGCAATGACATGCGTCCTTTTAAGAGACAGAAGAGGAGACACAGACTTTGAAGGAGAAGTCCGTCCATCCCTACAGGATCTGGGAGTCAGGAAGCATGTCTGGGTCTTAATCCCTCTTCTGGTGCAGCAACAGTCATATCAGTTTAGAGCCCATATTGATGACCTCATTTTACCCAAATTACCTCTTTAAACATCCTAACACTCTGAGGTCCTCGGGGTTCAGGCTTTAACCTATGAATTTGGGAGATGACAGTGTTGGAAATAGATACTCAGTGCTGCAAAAAAATCAGCCTTGAGACACAGGATCTTTCAGCCATGCAGTTTTTACTTCCCGAACTGCAGGAAGGTGACCCTCGCTAGCCATCGTGCCACGAGAATGTGGAAAGTGGAACCCCGGGAATGTGGGAAAGGGAACCTGGGGCATGTGGGACAGGAACCCGGGGAATGCAGGAAGGGGAACCCGGGGAATGAGGGAAGGCGAGCCCCGGGAATGCGGGTAACCCGGGAAATGTGGGACGTGGAACCCCAGGGAATGTGGGACGGGGAACACGGGGAACCCGGAGCATGTAAGACGGAAACCCGGGTAATGTGGGAAGCGGAACCCTGGGAATGTGGGATGGAGAACGCGCGGAACGCGGGAAGGGGAACCCGGGGCATTTGGAACGCGGGAACCTGGGAATGTGGGACGGGGAACCGGAGGCATGTAGGGAGGGGAACCCAGGAAATGTGGGATGCGGAACCCCCGGAATGTGAAACGGGGAATGCAGGAAGCGGCACCCCAGGAACGCGGAACCCAGGAAATGCGGGATGGTGACCCAGGGAATACGGGAAGGAAAACCCTGGGAATGCGGGACGCGGAACTCGGGGAATGTGGGACGCAGAACCCTGGGAATGTGGCACGTGGAACCCGGGGAATGTGGGACGTGGAACCTCGGGAATGCGAAAAGGGGAATCCCGGGAATGTGGGATACGGAACCCGGGGAATGTGGGAAGGGGAACCCCGGGCATGTGGGAAGAAAAACCCTGGAGAATGTGGGACGGGGAACCCCGGAAATGTGGGATGCGGAACCCCGGGAATGCGGGACAGAGAACCTGGGGAATGCAGGAAGGGGAATCCCGGGAATGTGGGATGTGGAACCCGGGGAATGTGTAATGCGGAAGCCCGGAAATGTTGGATGCGAAACCTGGGACATGTGGGACGGGGAATCCCGGAAATGTGGGACCGGGAACCCGGGGAATGTGGAAAGCGGAACCCTGGAAATGTGGGACGCGGAACCTGGGGCATGTGGGACGGGAACCCGGGGAATGTGGGAAGGGGAACCCCGGAAATGTGGGATGCGGAATCCCGGGAATGAGGGATAGAGAACCTGGGGAATGCAGGAAGGGGAATCCCGGGATGTGGGATGTGGAACCCGGGGAATGTGTAATGCAGAAGTCCGGAAATGTTGGATGCGAAACCTGGGACATGTGAGATGGGGTATCCCGGAAATGTGGGACCAGGAACCCGGGAAATGTGGGACGCAGAATAAGGGGCATGTGGGATGCGGAAGCCCGGTGATGTGGGACGGGGAACCCCGGGAATTTGGGATGGGGAACCCGGGGCATGTGGGAAGGGGAACCCTGGAGAATGTGGGACGGGAACCGCGGGAATGTGGGACGGGGAACCGGAGAAATACGGAAAGGGGAACCCCAGATATGTGGGATGCGGAACGCCGGGAATGCGGGACGGAGAACCTGGGGAATGCAGGAAGGGGAACCGCGAAAATTTCGGACGCAGAACCCGCGGCATGTGAGACGGGGACTCCACGGAATGTGGGACTTTGAACCCGGGGCATGTGTAATGCGGAAGCCCGGAAATGTTGGATGCAAAACCTGGGGCATGTGGGACGGGGAACCGGGGGAATGTGGAAAGCGGAACCCTGGAAATGTGGGATGCGGACCCCGGGGCATGTGGGACGGGAACCCGGGGAATGTGGAAAGAGGAACCAGGGAAATGCGGGACGGGGAGCCCCGGAGAATGTAGGAAGAGGAACCCCAGGAATTTCGGACGCGGAACGCGCGACATGTGAGACGGGTACCCCAGGGAATGTAGGACTCCGAACCCAGGGCATGTAGAATGCGGAACCCGGGAAATGTGGGACGGGAACCTGGGGAATGTGGGATGCGGAACCTGAGGAACGTGGGACGGGGAACACGGGAATGCAGGAAGCGGCACCCCAGGAATGCGGGACGCGGAACCCAGGGAATGCGAGATGGTGACCCAGGGAATAAGGGATGGGGAACCCGGGGAATGCGGAAAGGGGAATCCCGGAAGTGTTGGACGCAGAACCCGGGGAATGTGGGACGTGGTACCTGGGGAATGCGGGAAGGGGAATCCCGGGAATGTGGGATACGTAACCCAGGGAATGTGGGAAGGGGAACCCAGGAAATTTGGGATGGGGAACCCGGGGAATATGGGGAAGGGGAACCCCAGAAATTTCGGATGCGGATCCCGCGGCATGTGAGACAAGGACGCCAGGGAATGTCGAAGTCCAAACCCGGGGCATGTGTAATTCGGAAGCCCGCAAATGTGGGATAAGAAACCAGGGGCATGTGGGACGCGGAACCCCGGGCATGTGGGACAAGGAATCCGGGGCATGTAGGAAGGGGAACCCGGGAAATGTGGGATGAGGAACCCCGGGAATGTGGAACGGGGAACACGGGATGCGGAACCCGGGGCATGTGGGACGGAAACCCGGGGAATGTGGGAAAGGGGACACAGGGAATGTGGGACGGAAGCCCCGGGAATGCGGCACGGGGAACCCGGGGAATGTGGGATGGGGAACCCCAGGAATGCGGGATGGGGAACCTGGGAATGTGGGACGCGGAACCCAGGGAATGAGGAACAAGGAGCCCGGGGTATGTGGGACGGGGAACCCGGGACATGTGAGAAGGGGAATCCTGGGAAATGTGGGATGCAGAACCCCGGGAATGTGGAACGGAGAACGCGGGGAACGCGGGAAGGAGAATCCCGGAAATGTGGGATGCAGAACCCGGGAAATGTGGGACGCGGAACCCGGGGAATGCGGGAAGGGGAACCCCGGGAATGTGCGACGCGGGACCCGGGCACGTGACCTGCTTGTCCTGTATTCCTGCTCGCCAAAGGCAACAGAAACAGCGCTTCCTCCTACCTTATTGGTGGAGGGCCGCCTGTCTGTGACTCCGGACCTCACTTTGGGGCTGATATTCGGGCTCAGAACAATCTCTGTGTCATTTATTTATTTTTTTGAGGCAGAGTCTCGCTGTCTCGCCCAGGCTGGAGTGTGATGGCGCCACCTCGGCTCAATGCAACCTCTGCTCCCGGGTTCACCGATTCTCCTGCCTCAGCCTCCCGAGTAGCTGGGATTTCAGGCATGCACACCACATCCAGGCAATTTTTGTATTTTTAGTAGAGACGGGGTTTCAGCATGTTGGCCAGGCTGGTCTCAAACTCCTGACCTCGTGATCCGCCCGCCTCAGCCCCTCAAAGTGCTGTGAGCCACCGCGGCCGGCCTTAAACATCTTCATCATTGAGGAGACTGTGGAGGAGGAGGAAGCGGGAGTCGATCCTGCCATGTCAGGGGTGGCTGACACCTAGGGAAATCCACGCATCCGCGGACCCTGCGGTTTAAATCCACGTTACTCAAGGATCAGCTGTGACTAATGTATGTGTTTCTACACAGGCACCCGTGCCCCTGCACACACACAGCACACAGCATCTCAGCTCAAAGCCTTCACACCACGTGTCTCCCCGAGTACCCAGGCTGCTCCTGGAGCAGGTGGGGCTGCAGGAACCCCAAGCTCCAGGGGTCTAGCAAGGGCCACGCACCACATTTCCACAGTGACAGGAGCTGGCCCTGAGGGAATCTCGCAGGTGCTGAGGCTCTGTTCCCGGATTCAGAGTTGAACGTTACAGCTGCAGTGAAAATTCCTCAAATATTTGCAGAGAAAACGCTTGATGAGCTTAACAGAGCCAGGGCAAGGAGCCTCACTTCCTGTGGGTTGAAACGGGACTCCCCACAGGCTCAGCTGCTCAAGGGGCCTCCACCCTTTTCTCTCTCCGTGTATCCATTTCTCTCTCTGTTCTTGAGATGGAGTCTTGCTCTTGTGCCGCAGGCTGGAGGGCAGTGGTGCGATCTTGGCTCACTGCAACCTCCGCCTCCCGGGTTCTCAGCCTCCTGAATGGCTGGGATGACACACGTGTGCCATCATGCCCAACTAATTTTTTGTGTTTTTAGTATAGATAAGGTTTCACCGTGTTAGCCAGGCTGATCTCGAACTGCTGACCTCGGGATCTGCCTGCCTCAGCTTCCCAAAGGGCTGGGATTACAGGTGTGAGCCGCCACACCCGGCTAATATTTGCAATTTTTTTTTCTCCTAGTAGAGAGGTTTTCACCATGTTGGTCAGGCCGGTCTCAAACTCCCGACCTCGGGTGATCCAGCCACCTCAGCCTCCCAAACTGCTCGGATTACAGGCGTGAGCCACTGCGCCCAGCCATATCTACCTGCTCACATGTTTTTTTGAGACAAGATCGCACTCGGAGACACAGGCTGGTATGCAGTGGCGCAGTCACAGCTCCTGGCAGCCTTGCCTTCTGGGGCTGAAGCCATCCCCCCACCTTAGCCTCCCAAGTACACATGCGTCACCACACCCAGCTAGTTTTTTAAAACTTTTTTTTGTGGCTGGGCATGGTGGTTCACACCAGTAATACCAGCACTTTGGGAGGACAAAGTGGGGGGAGTCACCTGGCGTCAGGAGTTCGAGACAGCCTGGCCAACATGGTGAAACCCTGTCTCTACTAAAAATACGGGGAAAAAAAGTAGCTGTACATGGTGGCGGGTGCCTGTAGTCCCAGCTACACAAGAGGCTGAGGCAGGAGAATCACTTGAACCCGGGAAATGGAGGTTGCAGTGAGCCAAGGTCGCACCACTGCCCTCCATCCTGGATGACAAGAGCAAGACTTCGTCTCAAAAAAAAGTGTTTTTGTGTCCGGGCTCAGTGGCTCACGCCTGTAATCCCAGCACTTTGGGAGGCCGAGGCGGGTGGATCACGAGGTCAGGAAATCGACACCATCCTAGCTAATATGGTAAAACCCCGTCTTCACCAAAAATATAAAAAATTAGCTGGGTGTGGTGGTGGCCACCTGTAATCCCACAGAGACTGAGGCAGGAGAATGGCTTGAACCCGGGAGCAGAGGTCGCAGTGAACTGAGATCTCGCCACTGTACACCAGCCTGGGCGACAGAGCAAGACTATCTCAAAAAAAAATTTTTTTTGTGGGGTGATGGGAGCCTCGCTCTGTCACTCAGGCTGGAGGACCGTCTGTCATCATAAGTCACTGCAGCCTTGACCTGCGGAGTTCAAGCAATCCTCCCTCCTCGGCCTCCCGAGTAGCTGAGAGTTCACACATATGTCACCACGCCCTGGTAGTTTAAAAAGTTTTTGTTTTTTGTAGAGATGGGGTCTTGCTATGATGCCCAGGCTACTCTCAATCTCCTGGGCTCAATCGATCCTCCCGCCTCAGCCTCCCAAAGCGCCGGGGTTAAAGACGTGACCCACTGCACCGTCTTTCTTTCTTCCTATCTTCCTCTTTCTCTCTCCTCCTCTGTCTTCTTATGTCTCATCTATCATCAGTATGTTTCTCCTCTTTCCTCCTCCTTCTCTCCTACCTTATGTCTCTCTGTCTCTTCCTCCCTCTCCCCACCCCGTCTGTGTCTCTCTTTTTACATCTATCATCTCTCATCCTCCTTTAAAAAAATAAAATAGAGACAGGGTCTCTCTCACTATGTTGCTCAGTTGGTTTCAAACTCCTGGGCTCAAACCATCCCCCCACCTTACCCTCCCAAAATGCTAGCATGGCAGGCGTGAGCCACTGTGTCTGGCCTTGTAACAACCATCTGTCACCTATCTGTCTTCTGTCCATCATTTATTATCTATCCATCCTATCCATCCATCTATCTACCCATCATCTACCATCTATTCACCCATCCATCCTTCTCACCCATGCATCCATCCATCTACCTACCCATCCATCCATCTCATCTGTCTACCCATCAACCCATCCATCATCTACCATCTATTCACCCATCCATCCATCCATCCATCTACCCATCATCTACCATCTATTCACCCATCCATCCTTCTCACCCATGCATCCATCTATCCACCTACCCATCATCTACCATCTATTCACCCATCCATCCTTCCATCTACCTACCCATCACCTACCATCTATTCACCCATCCATCCTTCCATCTACCTACCCATCACCTACCATCTATTCACCCATCCATCCTTCCATCTACCTACCCATCACCTACCATCTATTCACCCATCCATCCTTCCATCTACCTACCCATCATCTACCATCTATTCACCCGTCCATCCTTCTCACCCATGCACCCATCCATCCATCTACCTATATATTATCTGCCATCTATTCACTCACCCATCCGTCCTCATCCATCTATCCATCTACCTATCCATCACAATCTATTCACCCATCCACCCTTCTCATCCATGCCTCCATCTATCCATCCATCCATCTGCCTATGCATCACCCAGCATCTATTCATCCATTCATCCTTCTCATCCTTGCATCCATCCATCCACCTACCCACCCATCATGTCCCATTTATCCATCCAGCCTTCTCATCCATGCATGCATCCATCCATCCGCCATCCATCATCCATGCATCTTTCTACCAACCTCTCTACCCATCATCTACCATCTGTTCATCCATCCATCCAGGAGAACCGGAACAGGCCCAGGCGATGCAGCCAGCCAGCCATCTCTCAATCTTATTTTCTCCCTGTCTGTCCACCCTGCATGGAGTTTCCATCTCTCTCCCCTCCCCTACTTGTGTGGGTCTCCTGGGCAGGGCTTCTTGGCAGCCTCTGTTCACTGTTCTGAGCTCCAGTTGCCTGCTATATGCCCTGCTGGTCCCTGAAGGATCCCCCCCTGGCTGGCCAAGATTCCAGCTCTCTGCTCTCCCCTCAGGGGCCGGCCTGCTGCTGGTGGAGACGCTCTTGGACGAAAAGAGGGAGGCGTGGGTCACCCTGCTGCAGCCACTGAACATGCCGGTGCAGATGGGGGGGCAGGGAGTGCAGCCTGGGTGAGTACCAGCGCTTGCTGGAGCAACACGGCTTCTGCCAGGTGCAGGTGGTGCACTTGGGGGGTATCCTGGATCCCACCAGAGTGGGTCCCTGAAGCCCAGACAGGGTGCTCATGATAGGGACATCCTCCTGCAGGCTGCAGGGGGCCGTCCCATCCCCAGCTGTCACAGGACAGTCACACAGAAACATGCAGTCGTGAGTGAATAAAGAAAGCGAAAGCCTGTGTCTGGCTCCTCTGTGGGGGGTTTGATGAGGGAAGAGGCTGCATCTGCAGTGGAGGGGAAGGACACTGCATTTGGGGAGGAGGAAAGGAGGCTGCATTTGAGGAGGAAGGGAAGGTGGGTGCATTTTAGGAGGAAGGAAAGGAGGCTGCATTTGAGGAGGAAGGGAAGGTGGGTGCATTTAGAGAGGAGGTGAAGGAGGCTGCATTTGCAGAGGGGATGGAGGCTCCACTTGGGGAGGAGGGGAAGGAGCCTGAGTTTGGGGAGGAGCGGTGGAGGCTGCATTTGGGGAGGAGAAGACAGAGGCTGAGTTTGTGGAGGAGGGAACAGAGGGACAGCCAGGGATGACAGTTCAGCCCAGGAGACATCCTGGGAGCCAGGAGCCTTGCAGAGTAGCCGGTGTGGACTCCCGGGGCAGGCGGTGGACACGGGGCTTTCTTATGCCTCCTCACAGTCTGACGGCCGCTATGATGGTGCCCATGTCTGCCAGGCAGGGTCTCAGTCCTTCGCGCTCCTGCCTGCATCTTCCCCTCTTCCACACGATTTCCAGAGCGTTTCCTGCATGGGACACTGTCCCATTGCTGCTGCTCACCCCTGAACACCCACGGGCAGTGGGGCGACAGTTCTCCAGGCGGCTTCCATGTCTCCTGACTTGGTGCATCGACTCTCGTGAGCGGGACTCTCTCTAGCCCCTGCCTCGGGGCTGAAATGCATCTTTTTTTTTTTGAGATGGAGTTTCACTCTTGTCACCCGGGCTGGAGTGCAGTGACAGGCTCTCGGCTCCTCGCAACCTTCACCTCCCGGGTTCAAGTGATTGTCCTGCCTCAGCCTTTTGAGTAGCTGGGAATTCAGGTGTGCACCACTATGCTGGGCTAATACATGTATTTTTAGTAGAGACAGGGCTTCATGTTGGCCAGGCTGGTCTTGAACTCCTGACCTCAGGGGATCTGCCCGCCTCAGCCTCCCA
Source organism: Saguinus oedipus (assembly GCA_031835075.1). Classification (NCBI taxonomy): domain Eukaryota; kingdom Metazoa; phylum Chordata; class Mammalia; order Primates; family Cebidae; genus Saguinus; species Saguinus oedipus. The sequence continues at coordinate 111,871 of CM063191.1, forward strand.
AAGTGCAGGGATTACAGGCGTGAGCCACCGCGCCCGGCCTATTTTAGCTGTTTTCTTAAAGCACAAAGCAACCCACACATTTTTTTTTTTAATTGAGATGGAGTCTCTAACTTAAGCATATCCTAAGAGTGGAAAAGAAAAAAAAGGTGGAGTCTGACTCTGTCACCCAGGCTGGAGTGCAGTGGCCTGTCTCAGCTCACCGCAACCTCCGCCACGTGGGTTCAAGCAATTCTTGTGCCTCAGCTTTTCTGTGTTTTTAGTAGACACGGGGTTTCGCCACACTGGCAAGGCTGGTCTTGAACTCCAGACCTCAGGTGATCCGCCTGCCTCGGCCTCCAAAAGTGCTGGGATTACAGGCATGAGCCACCCCGCCTGGCTTTTTTTCTTTTTCAGACTGTTTTGTTCTTGTTGCCAAGGCCAGAGAGCAATGGCGCAATCTCGGCTCACCGCAACCTCCACCTCCCGGGTTGAAGTGATTCTCCTGCCTCAGCCTCCCGAGTAGCTGGGATTACAGGCGTGTGCAATCACACCCGGTTATTTTTTTGTATTTTTAGTACAAACGGAGTTTCACCGCGTTGGCAAGGCTGGTATCAAACTCCCGACCTCAGCTGATTCGCCTGCCCCGGCCTCCCAAAGTGCTAGGAGCCACCTGCCAGGCCTATTTTATCTGTTTTCTTAAGCACAAAACGGCCGGGCGTGGTGGCTCACGCCTGTAATACAAGCGCTTTGGAGGCCAAGGCGGGTGGATCACCTGACGTCAGGAGTTCAAGACCAGCCTGACCAACATGATGAAACCCCATCTTTATAAAAAACAAAAGCACCAAACCACCTACACATTATTTCCTGATGTCAGGCGATTGTAAGGGTGGAGTGGCTTGATTTGGGGGTTACTGAGACCGTGTGTCACCACTGAAGAAAACCACACCCGTCCATCCATCATGTATTTATCCATCATTTATCCATCCATCATCTATCATCTATGTATCCATCATCTATATCCATCTATCATCTATCCATTATCTTTCATCTATGTGAACATCTATCCATCATCTATCCGTCTATCATCTATCCATCATCTACTATCTATCCATCATCTACTATTATCTATCCATTATCTATCATTCATCTATGTGTACATCTATCTATCATCTATCTATCATGTATTTATCCATCATCTATCCATCTATCATGTATTTATCCATCATCTATCTATCCATCTATCATCTATCCATTATCTATGATTCGTCTATGCGTACATCTATCTATCCATTATCTAGTATTATCTATCCATTATCTATAATTCATCTATGTGTACATCTATCTATCATCTATCTATTCTATCATCTCTCTATCATCTATCTATCCATGTATCATCTATGTATCCATCATCTATCTATCCATCATCTATCCATCTATCAGCTATCTATCCATCATCTATCTATCCATCTACTATGTATCCATCATCTATCCATCTATCATCTATGTATCCATCATCTATCTATCCATCATTATCCATCCATCATCTATCTATCCATCTATCATCTATCTATCCATCTATCATTTATGTATCCATCATCTATCTATCTATCCATCACCTATCTATCCATCTATTATCTAAGTATTCATCTACCCATCTATCTCTCTATACCTTTGTGCATATGGCATTGGATCTCAACCAAGAGCAGCGGCTCCCCCCAACGTGGGGAACACTGTTAAGTGTCTGCGTTCATCTTTGGTGTCCCTATGGGGTGGTGAGTGCTCCTGGCACCTGGTGGGTGGAACCCACAAATGATGCTCAGTACCCTCTAGCACCCAGGGTGGCCCACAGCAAAGAAACCTCCAGCCCCAAACGTCAGCAGTGCTGAGGCTGCGAGACCTGCATCTAATGGGAGAAGGGGGCCTGAGGGCAGATGTACGTCCACTTACACCTTCCAAATGCTCCAGTTCTGGCTGGGCGCGGGGACACGGCTGGAGTATAAAGCAGGCAGAGAAATGTGGAACAGGGCCTGGCCTCTCCTCGCAGCCTCCACCTTTCTCCCGTGCTGGACGCTTCCTGCTTCTAAATATTGAACTCCAAGTTCTTCACTGTGGGCACGCCGACTGGCTCTCCTTGCCCCTCAGCCTGCAGGTGGCCTATGGTGGGACATTGTGACTGTGTCAGTTAGTAATTAAGTCATATATATATATATGACTTATATATATATAAAACTTCTTTATATATATATATCTTCCTTTTTATATGTTGTATATGTAATTAATAATTAGCTCCTATATGTACATATGGAAGTTATATATATATCTACATATATTTATATGTATACATTATGTATTTATATGTTAGATATGTATTTATGTATATATGTATATTAAAAATGGTATATATAATGCATATATATGAGAATATATAATGCAGATTTATGATGGAATATATATAATGTATACTGGAATATATATAAGGTATATATATAATGGAATATATATAAATTACATATATTTACATATAATGAAATATGTAATGCATATTTATAATGGAATATATAATATATAAACATAATGGAATATATAAGGTATATATAACTGAATACATATAATATACATATAGAAATATATATAAAGTATATATATATTGAAATATATATGGTATATATATATAATGGAATGTATAATGCATATTTATCATGGAATATACATAATTTATATATAATGGACTATACATAAGGTATAATAATAAAATATATATAACATATATGATGGAGTAAATAATGCATATTTATAATAGAATATATATAACATATTAAGGTGTATATATAATGGATATATATAACATATAATGAATATATAATTCATATTTATAATGGAATATATATAAGGTGTATATATAGTGGAATATGTATAACATATATATATAATAGAATATATAATGCATATTTATAATGAAATATATAATGTATATACAATGGAATATATATATAAGATATATATAATGAAATATATATAACATGTTTATATACGTAATGCAGTAACTAATGCATATTTGTAATACAACATATATAATGCATAAATATAATGGAATATATAAGGTATATATAATTGAATATATATAATGTATATATATATTGAAATATATATAAGGTGTATATATAATTGAATATATATAACACATATTTATATACATAATGGAATATATCATGCATTTTTATAATGGAATATATAATATATATAATGAATATATATAAGGTGCATATATAATGCAATATATTTAGCATATATATTTTTATATATGTATAATGGAATATATAATATATATAATGAATATATATAAGGTGCATATATAATGCAATATATTTAACATATATATTTTTATATATGTATAATGGAATATATATATATAAAACATTAGTTCTGTCCCTCTAGAGAACCATCGCTAATACACCCTGTATGGTCGAAGATTGCAATGGTGAATTTTTTTTTTTTTTGACGGACTCTCGCTGTGTCACCCAGGCTCCAGTGCAGTGGCACGATCTCAGCTCACTGCGACCTGCACCTCCCGGGTTCAAGCGATTCTCCTGCCTCAGCCTCCCGAGTAGCTGGGATATGAGGTATGCACCACCATGTTCCCAGCTACTCAGGGAAGCTGAGGCAGGAGAATCGCTTGAACCCGGGAGGCAGAGGTTGCAGCGAGCTGAGATCAGGCCACTGCAACACAGGGAGACTCCATCTCAAAATAAATTAAAAAATAAATAATTAGAAAACAAGGAAAGAAACAAAACTCGCCTACACGGAGTTTATCTTATATGCACTACGGTCTGTGAAGCTGTGGTTCCTTCTATTGCTTCAAAATGAAGAAACTTACTCCTGCAAAAATCTGAAATCACAATGTATGTGCTGCTGTTTAAAAAATTGTTTTTCAAACTTACCATATTTAAAAAGAGACATCACACGGTTTCCATGGTTTTTTCCTCCCATCGATCCGACTCTTCTGTGACTTCTGTCAATTCGGTTCTTCGTTTTCCCCAGAATGTGCTGGACATGGTGGGATTTTCAGAGTTCACCAAATTAACTGTATAATTATTTTCTGTGGATAGACATGACTGCAATATGATCTGGGTACATTATTATTATTACTATTATTTTATTTTATCTTGGACTATTATGTCCACATGATTATTCCTAACATTTTATTTCACAGTCTTTTGCGTCACAGAGGCTGGTAAACGGTACCCCCAGTCTCCCCAGCACACTGGATGTGCACCCAGCAGGTGGGTGTTAAACCTCCCGGGGTTTAAGAAAAAAACTCCTCCCAGAGCTCACGGGCGCCCCCTGCAGCCTGCGGCGCGCCAGGGACCCGGCGACCTGGAGGTGGGGTCCCTTTAGTGGGTGAAGGCACAGCCGACACCAGGGCGCCCCGGACCTCACAGCGCCTACCCTGCGCCCACACGGAATCCCCACGCCGCACCCATCACCACGCCCCGAGGGGACCCCCTTCTCCACACCCCTCCCACCATGCCCGCGGGGACTCCCATCTCCACGCCCCTCCCACATGTCCCGAGGAGACCCCCATCTCCAAGCCCCTCACACCTGGCCCGAGGGGAACCTCACCTCCATTCCCCTCCCACCTAGCCCGAGGGGACTCCCCTTCTCCATGCCCCTCCCACATGTCCCGAGGGGACCCCCTTCTCCACGCCCCTCCCACCATGCCCGCGGGGACTCCCCATCTACGCGCCCCTGCAACCTGGATGGGAAAGGGGAGAGTGACCCAGGACCCCCGAGGGATGAGGGTGGGAGAGTAACCGGAGCCCTCTAAGGACGGGGGAGAGGAGAGTAACCCGGGACCCCCAACTCCACGCCACTCGCACCTGGCTTAGAGGGCGCCCTAAACTCCAGGACACTCGCCCCTGGCCGTCGGGGAACCCCCATTTCCTCCGCATTCTCAGACGTGGTGCTCACAAGACCCCCATGTCAGAGCCCGGCCCCCCTGTGCGGATAAGAAACCCCCAGCCCCACAGTTGCCCGGTACTGCAGCCACGGGAACCCCAGCATTTCCATGATCCACGTGGCGCTTTCAAGAAACCCCAAATATTCACTCCCGGCTTTCCTCCCAAGGGACCCCCCCAAAACATGCGCGTCCAGAAAGAGTGTCAGCCTCCGCTGGGCGGGCGGGACGAGCGCCAGGGGCGGTGCCGGGGCCCGGAAGGCGGGGCTGCGGGCGGAGTTGCGTGGCTTCGGCGTGACCTCGCGGGAAGTCAATGGAGGCATGGTCTGGGCGTGGCCTCGCGGAGGTTCATGGAGGTGTGCTCTGGGCGTGACCTCACAGGAGGTCGATGGAGGCGTGGTCTGGGCGTTGCCTCTCGGGAGGTCCCTGGAGGCGGGCTCTGGGCGAGGCCGCGCAGGAGGTCGAGGGAGGTGGTGTCTAAGCGTGGCCTCGCGGAAGGCCGATGGAGACGTGATCTGGGCGTGGCCTCACGGGAGTTTGATGGCGCCGGGGCTTGGCCGAGACCTCGCGAGAGGTCGATGGAGGCGTGCTCTGGGCGTGGCCTAGACGCGAGGTCGCTGGCGGCGGGGCTTGGACGTGACCTCGCGGGAGGTCGATGGAGGCGTGCTCTGGGCGTTGCGTCGCGGAGGCGGAACTCCGGCCGCGGTATTTCCGGAGCCGCGCCGCTCACGCCGCCGGTTACAGGCTCGAGTCTGCGGCTTTCCGGACCCCGGCGTGGACGCCATGGTGCTGTTTTCGGTTATCGGGAAACTGCTACACAAACGCGTGGTGCTGGCCAGCGCCTCTCCACGCCGCCGGGAAATCCTCAGCAACGCGGTGCGGCCTGGTCCTGGGCGAGGCGGGGGACGGGGGACGGAGGGGCTCAACCAGCTGGGCGCAGCGACTCAGGACCCCTAGGGATGGGGGAGGGGAGAGTGATCCGGGACCCCTAGGGATGGGGGAGGGGAGAGTGACCCGGGACCCCTAGGGATGGGGGAGGGGAGAATGACCCGGGACCCCTAGAAATGGAGGAGGGGAGAGTGACCAGCGACGCCTAGGGATGGGGGAGGGGAGAGTGATCTGGGACCCCTAGGGATGGGGGAGGGGAGACTGACCAGGGACCCCTACAGATAGGAGGTGAGAGTGACCCGGTAGCCTTAGGGATGGCGGAGGAGAGAGACCCGGGACCCCTAGGGATGAGGGAGGGGAGAGCGACCCTGGACCTATAGGGATGGGGCAGGGGAGTGACCCCGGACCCCTAGGGATGAGGGGAGGGGGCAGACTGACCCAGGACTCTTAGGGATGTGGGAGAGAAGAGTGACCTAAGTCTTCTAGGGATGGAGTGGGTCCTAGTGGCTGAAGGTTGGCTTTGCAGGTGGCCTGTGGGAAGTGTTTCCTGGAACCCTGGGTGGCGGAGATTTGATTGTGGGTGGCAGGCGCCTAGGCAGTGGGTGTCTTCTTCTTCTGGAAGCCTGATCACATGGAGGAGAGCACTGGAGGGGAGAAGACTGATTTGTTCCCGGTAGCCCTGCTTATTTTGAAGGGCTTCCAGCTATTCCCTGTTGAAACATCTAGTTTTTCATTCATAGAGCTATGAGAAAGCACAGTTTAGGTTTCAGTGGTTTTCAGTTAGAACAAAATGGCAAAAAGAAAAAGGAAAAAAACCTGAAAACATTACTTTGAAGGCTTGTAGCCAGAAGAATTGGAATTGAATTCAAACTGGAGAAAATAATAAAAACCAAAAAACCTCTAGGCAAGACCAGAATCTAACGGCAGGTGTGACGACAGGTTTTGAAACATAATTTTTCTTTTTCCAGTTTTTTTCAGTTTTATTGAAAGAATAATTATGGTAAGACTGCTTTGCTTTATTTTTCTTTTATTCACTTTATTTATTTAGACACGGAGTTTCGCTCTTGTCGCCCGGGCTGGACTGCAGTGGTGCCATCTCGGCTCACTGCAACCTCCACCTCCCGGGTTCAAGCAGTTCTCCTCCTCAGCCTCCCGAGTAGCTGCTATTACAGGTGTGCGCCACTACGCCCGGCTAACTTTGTATTTTTGGAGAGATGGGGGTTTCTCCATGTTGGTCAGTCTGGTCTCGAACTCCCAACCTCAGGTGATCTGCCTGACTCGACCTCTCAGTGCTGGGATTACAGGCCTGAGCCACCGCGCGTGGCCAAGGCTGATACTTGGCCTAATTATTTGTATTCACCGTAGCAAGAATAATAGTTTTACTTTTTATTTGTATTTATTTATTTTGAGACGGACTCTGTCGCCAGGCTGGAGTGCAAGTCTGCGATCTTGGCTCACTGTGACCCCACCCCCCCATCTCCCAACCCCTCCTCCTCCCCATTCAAGCGATTCTCCTGCCTCAGCCTCCTGAGTAGCTGGGATTACAGGCGCACACTGCCGCACCCGGCTACTTTATTCTGTCTTTAGGAGACACAGGGTTTCACCATGTTTGGGACTCTGGTCTCGAACTTCTGACCTCAGGTGCTCCGCCTGCCTCTGCCTCCCAAAGTGCTGGGATAACAGGTCTGAGCCAGCACACCCAGCCAAGAATAAATTAATTTTTACATAGGCCCTTTAAATTGGCTTTGATGGAACCTTGTTCCACACAAGGAATCTAAGGTAGGACCTTTTTTTATTTGAGACGGAGTCTCACTCTGTCGCCCAGGCTGGAGTGCCGTGGCGAAATCTCAGCTCACTGCAACCTCTGCCCCCACCCCCCCGCTCCATCCCACTGGGTTCAAGTGATTCTCTTCCTCAGCCTCCCGAGTAGCTGGGATTACAGGTGACTGCTACTGCACCCAGCCAAGTTTTGTATTTTTAGTAGAGATGGGGTTTCAACATCTTGGCCAGGCTGGTCTTGAACTCCTGACCTCATTCATGATCCACCCGCCTCGGCCTCCCAGAGTGCTGGGATTACAGGTGTGAGCCACCGCACCCGACCCCAGATAGGACCTTTTTAAAGCTGAGCCCACCATGGGTTTGCACCATTAAATACCTATGAGTTGGGCGAATTCCTTTCCTCTTGAGGTTTCAGGATAATTTGGGGTTCCTGGCCTGTGAGAAAGTGACAGTCTTAGCGCAGATCAGGGTCTCTCTATGGTGACTGTGAGAAGATGAGGCCAGTTTCCAACGGTTTTATTGGCTCCATAAGTCAAGTTGGTTTTTATTTTTTTGAGATAGAGTCTTGCTCTGTTGACCAGGTTGGAGCGCAGTGGCACAGTCTCGGCTCACTTCAACCTCTGACTCCCGGGTTCAAGCAATTCTCCTGCCTCACCCTCCCCAGTAGCTGGCTCTACAGGCGCCTGCCACCAGGTCCAGCTAATTTTTTTTTTTTTTTTTAGTGCAGACGGGGTTTCACCATGTTGGCCAGGATGGTCTCGATCTCTTGACCTTGTGATCCACCCGCCTCAGCCTCCCAGAGTGCTGGGATTACAGGCATGAGCCACCGCACCTGGCCTCAAGTTTGATTTTTTAGAGGGGTGCACACCATTGCAGCCAAAGCCTTGGCAAAATAACCAGTTTTTCCTGTTGTGTCCTGTTACTAAAGAAAACAGATTTTTTTTTTTCTTTTTGAGACGGAGTGTCACTCTTTTGTTCAGGCTGGAGTGAAATGGTGTGATCTTGGCTCAGTGCAACCTCTTCCTCCCATGTTCAAGATATTCTCCTGCCTCCCGAGTAGCTGGGATTACAGACGCACGCCACCACACACCACAACCAGCTAGTTTTTGTATTTTTGGTAGAGATGGGGTTTCAACCTCTTGGCCAGGCTGGTCTCAAACTGCTGACCTCAGACAGTCCACCCGCCTGGGCCTCCCAAAGTGCTGACATCACAGGCATGAGCCACCCAGCCTGGACAGAAAGCAGATTGTTATTGCACTTATGCAAATAACTTTATTGCCATAAATTAAGAAGACTTAAAACGTGAAAAAGATCACCCCAGTCTCCTGTTAGTTGAGTCCATTCAGTTCATTTCTGTGCTGCTTGATATTAATGAACATTTTAGCTTTTCAAAAATCCCAAACTTTCTTCCTTTCTATTCTGATGTGGCAATCTCCAAAGTTGTCAGAAACCTGCATTCACGAGCATCTGTGAGAATTTTACAGCTGATTATAAAACCACCTTTTAAACAGGATCAGGCCATACAATGGGGCTCCCCATCCCAGCATTTTGGGAGGTTGAGGCAGGTGGATAACCTGAGTTCAGGAGTTCATGACCAGCCTGTCCAATATGGCGAAACCCCATCTCTACTAAAAACACAAAAATTAGCTGGGTGTGGTGGTGGGCACCTGTATTCCCAGCTCCTTGGGAGGCTGAGGCAGGAGAATCACTTGAACCTAGGAGATGGAGGTTGCAGTGAGCTGAGATCACATCATTGCACTCCAGCCTGGGCGACAGAGCGAGACTCCATGTCAAAAAAATAAAAATATATAAAAATAAAAAGTAGGCTGGGCGCCTTCAATCCCAGCACTTTGGGAGGCCAAGGCGGGTGGATCACGGGGTCAAGAGATCGAGACCATCCTGGTCAACATGGTGAAACCCCGTCTCTATTAAAAATAGAAAAAATTAGCTGGGCATGGTGGTGCGCACCTGTATTCCTAGCTACTCAGGACGCTGAGGCAGGAGAATTGCCTGAACCCAGGAGGCGGAGGTTGCGGTGAGCTGATATCGCACCACTGCGCTGCAGCCTGGGTAACGAGCAAAACTCTGTCTCAAAAAAAAATTTACACCTCCTGCGGCTCTCCTGACACAGGCCTACTTCCTGTTCTTCCTCTGTGCAGGACACACTTCCTTTGTTTCTTCTGTGCAGGACATATTTCCTGTTTCTCTCCTGCAGGCAGACGTACTTCCTGATTTTCCTCTGTGCAGGACACATTTCCTGTGTTTCTCCTGTGTAGGACACACTTCCTGTTACTCTCCTGAGACAGACATACTTTCTGTTCTTCCTCTGTGCAGGACACACTTCCTGTGTGTCTTCAGTGCAAGACACATTTCCTGACACTCTCGAAACACACATCCTTCCTGTTCTTTCTCTGTGCAGGACACAATTCCTGTTGCTCTTTTGAGACAGACCAACTTTGTGTTCTTTTTCTGTGCAGGTCACACTTTCTGTGTTTCTCCTGTGCAGGACACACTTCCTGTTGCTCTCCAGACACAGACCTACTTTCTGTTCTTTCTCTGTGCAAGACACACTTTCTGTGTTTCTCCTCTGCAGGACACACTTTCTGTTGCTCTCCTGAGACAGACGTACTTCCTGTTTTTCCACTGTGCAGGACACAATTTCTGTTTCTATTGTGCAGGACACACTTCCTGTTGCTCTCCTCACACAGACCTACTTCCTTTCCTTCCCCAGTGCAAGACACACTTCCTGTGTTTCTCCTGTGCATGGCCCACTTCATTTTGTTCTCCTGAGAGAGCTTCCTACACTTCCTCTGTGCCGGACAGACTTCTTGTGTTTCTCCTGTGCAGGACAGAGTTCCTGATGCTCTCTTGAGACAGATGTACTTCCTGTTTTTTCTCTATGCAGGACACACTTCCTGTATTTCTCCTGTGCAGGACACACTTCCTATTGCTCTCCTGAGACAGATGTACTTCCTGTTCTTCCTCTGTGCAGAAAACACTTCCTTTGTTTCTCCTGTGTAGGACACACTTACTGTTGCTCATCAGAGACAGACCTACTTTCTTTACTTCCTCTGTGCAGGATAGACTTTTCTTCTCCTTTGCAGGACACACCTCCGTTGCTCTCCTGAGACTGACCTACTTCCTGTTCTTCCTCTGTGCAGGACACACATCCTGTGTTTCTCCTGTGCCAGACACAATTTCTGTTACTCTCCTGAGACAGATGTACTTTCTGTTCTTCCTCTGTGCGGGACAAACTTCCTGTGTTTCTCCTATACAGGACACACTTCCTGTTGCTCTCCTGAGACAGATGTACTTCCTGTTCTTCCTCTGTGCAGGCCACACTTCCTGTGTTTCTCCTGTGCAGGACATTTCCTGTTGCCTTTCTGGGACAGACCTAGTTCCTGTTCTTCCTCTGTGCAGGACAGACTTCCAGTATTTCTCCTTTGCAGGACACACTTGCTGTTGCTCTCCTGAGATAGATGTACTTTCTGTTTTTCCACTGTGCAGGACACACTTCCCGTTGCTCTCCTCACACAGACCTACTTCCTTTTCTTCCTCGGTGCAAGACACACTTCCTTTTGGTTCCCTGAGATAGACATACTTGCTGTTTTTTATCTGTGCAGGACACACTTCCTGTGTTTTTCTAGTGCAGGACAGCCTTTCTGTTTCTCTCCTGAGACAGATGTACTTCCCATTTTTCCTCTGTGCTGGACACTTCCTGTGTTTCTCCTGTGCAGGACACAATTCCTGTGGCTCTCCTGACACAGGCCTACTTCCTGTTCTTCCAGTGTGCAGGACACACTTCCTTTGTTTCTCCTGTGCAGGACACATTTTCTGTTTCTCTCCTGAGACAGACGTACTTCTTGTTCTTTCTCTGTGCAGGACACACATCCTGTGTTTCTCCTGTTTAGGACACACTTCCTGTTACCCTCCTGAGACAGACGTGCTTTCTGTTCTTTTTGCAGAACACACGTCCTTTGTTTCTCCTGTGTAGGACACACTTTCTGTTACCCTCCTGAGACACAGGTACTTACTGTTCTTCCTCTGTTCAGGACACACTTCCTGTGTTTCTCCTGTGCAGGACACACTTTCTGTTGCTCTTCTGGGACAAACCTACTTCCTCTTCATTCTCTTTGTATTTCTTCTCTGCAGGACACACTTCCTGTTGATCTCCTGAAACACCTACTTCCTGTTCTTCCTCTGTGCAGGACACACTTCCTGTGTTTCTTCTGTGCAGGACACACTTTCTGTTGCTCTACTGAGACCTACTTCCTGTACTTCCTCTGTGCAGGACTGACTTCCTGTGTTTCTCCTGTGCAGGACACACTTCCTGTTGCTCTCCTCAAGCTGACCTACTTCCTGTTCTTCCTCTCTGCAGGACACATTTCCTGTGTTTCTTCTGTGCAGGACTCACTTTCTGTTGCTCTCCTTACACAGACCTACTTTCTGTTCTTTTGCCGTGCAGGACACACTTCCTGTTGTTCTTTTGTGACAAATGTACTTACCCTTCTTCCTCTGTGCAGGAAACACTTACTGTGTTTCTCTTGTGCAGGAAACATTTTCTGTTGCTCTCCTGAGACAGACCTACTTTCTGTTCTTCCTATGTGCAGGACACACTTCCTGTGTTTTTTTCTGTGCCGGACACACTTTCTGTTGCTCTCCTGAGACAGACATACTTATTGTTCTTCCTCAGTGCAGGACACACTTCCTGTTGCTCTCCTCACACAGACCTATTTGCTTTTCTTCCTCTCTGCAAGACACACTTTCTGTGTTTCTCCTGTGCAGGACACACTTCCTGTTTCTCTCCTGACACAGAGCTACTTCCTGTTCTTCCTCTGTGCGGGACACGCTTCCTTTGTTATTCCCATAGAGCACTCACTTCCTGTTGCTCTCCTGAGACAGACCTACTTCCTATTCTTCTGTGTATGACAACTTCCTGTGTTTCTCTCATGCAGGACAAACTTTCTGTTGCTCTCCTGAGACAGACCTACTTCCTGCTTTTCCTCTGTGCAGTACACACTTTCTGTGTTTCTCCTGTGCAGGACACACTTTCTGTTGCTCTCCTGAGAGAGATCTTCTTTTTCTTTCTCTGTGCAGGACACACTTCCTTTGTTTCTCCTGTGCAGGACACACTTTTTGTTGCTCTACTGAGACAGACCTACATCCTGTACTTCCTCTGCAGGACTGACTTTCTGTTTCTTCTGTGCAGGACACACTTCTGTTGCTTTCCTGACACAGAACTGCTTCCTGTTCTTCTGTGTACGACACACTTCCTGTGTTTCTCTCATGCAGTACAAACTTTCTGTTGCTCTCCTGAGACAGACCTACTTCTTGTTTTTCCTCTGTGCAGTATGCACTTACTGTGTTTCTCCTGTGCAGGACACACTTTCTGTTGCTCTCCTGAGACAGATGTACGTAGTCTTCTTCCTCTGTGCAGGACACACTTCATGTGTTTCTGCAGTGCAGGACAAAATTCCGGTTGGTCTCCAGAGACAGACCTACTTCCTGTTCTTCCTCTGTGCAGGACACACTTCCTGTGTTTCTCCTGTGCAGAACATCCTCTCTGTTGCTCTCTGATAGAGACATACTTACTGTTCTTCCTCTGTGCAGGACACACTTCCTGTTACTCTCCTAGGACAGACGTACCTCCTGTTCTTCCTCTCTGCAGTACACACTTCATGTGTTTCTGCAGTGCAGGACACAATTCCTGTTGGTCTCTGGAGACAGACCTACTTCCTGTTTTTCCTCTGTGCAGGACACACTTCCTGTGTTTCTTCTGTGCAGAACACCCTCTCTGTTGCTCTCTGATAAGAGACGTACTTACTGTTCCTCCTCTGTGCAGGACACACTTCCTGTTTCTCTCCTAGGACAGACGTACCTCCTGTTCTTCCTCTGTGCAGGACACACTTCCTGTTGCTCTCCAGAGAGACGTACTTTCTTTTCTTCCTCTGTATAGGACACATTTCCTGTGTTTCTCCTGTGCAGGACACACTTTCTATTCCACTCCTTAGACAAAGGTACTTCTTGTTCTTCCTCTGTTCAGGACACACTTCCTGTGTTTCTTCTCTGCAGGATAAACTTCCTGTTGCTCTTTTGAGACAGGCATACTTCCTTTTCTTTTCCTATGTAGGACACCCTTCCAGTACTTCTCCTGTGTGGGACACACTTCCTGTTACTCTCATGAGACAGACGTACTTTCTGTTCTTCTGTGCAGGACACATTTCCTGTGTTACTCCTGTAGGGCACACACTTCCTGTTGCTCTCCTGGGACAGATCTACTTCCTGTTTTATTTGTCTGTGTACGACAGACTTCCTGTGTTTCTCCCTTGCAGGACACACTTCCTGTTGCTATCCTGAGACCTACTTTCTGTTTTTCCTTTGTGTAGGAAACACTTCCTGTGTTTCTCCAGTGCAGGACACACTTCCTGTTGCTCTCCTGAGACAGACGTACTTACTATTCTTCTGTGCAGGACACAATTCCTGTTGCTCTCTGGAGACAGACGTACCTTCTGTTCTTTCTCACTGTAGGAAACCCTTCCTGTGTTTCTCTTGGGCAGGAAATCCTTCTTGTCACTCTCCCGAGACGGATGTACGTCCTATTCCTCAGTACAGGACACACTTCCTGTGTTTCTTCTGTGCAGGATACACTTCCTTTTGCTCTCCAGAGACAGACCTACTTCCTGTATTCCTCTGTGCAGGACACACTTCCTGTGTTTCTCCTGTTCAGGACTAACTTCCTGTTGCTCTCCTGAGACATACCTACTTCCTGTTCTTCCTCTGTGCAAGACACACTTTCTGTGTTTCTCCTGTGCAGGGCACACTTCATGTCGCTCTCCTGAGACAGACATACCTCCTGTTCTTCTGTGCAGGACACACGTCCTGTTGCTCTCCTGAGACCAACATAATTTGTGTTCTTCCACTGCGCAGGACATACTTCCTGTGCTACTCCTGTGCCGGGCACACTTCTGATTTCTCTCCTGAGACAGACGTACTTCCTGTTCTTCCTCTGTGCAGGACACACTTCCTATGTTTCTTCTGAGGGACACACTTCCTATTGCTCTCCTCACGCAGATCTACTTCCTGTTTTTTCTCTGTGCAAGACACACTTTGTGTTTCTCCTGTGCAGGGCACACTACCTGTTTCTCTCCTGAGACAGACCTACTTCATGTACTTGCTCTGTGCAGGACAGATTTCCTGTGTTTCTCCTGTGCAAGACACACTTCCTGTTACTTTCCTGAGACAGACCTACATCCTGTTCTTTTTCTGTGCAGGATACACTTCATTTTGCTCTCAGGAGACAGACCTACTTCCTATATTCCTCTGTGCAGGACACACTTTATGTGTTTCTCCTGTGCAGGAGTAACTTCCTGTTACTATCCTGAGACATACCTACTTCCTGTTCTTCCTCTGTGTAAGACACACTTTCTGTGTTTCTCCTGTGCAGGGCACACTTCAGGTCGCTCTCCTGAGACAGATGTACTTCCTCTTCTTCCTGTATGCAGGACACACTTCCTGTTGCTCTCTTGAGACAGACCTACTTTGTGTTCTTGTTTTCAGGACATACTTCCTGTGTTTCTCCTGTGCAGGACACACTTTCTGTTGCTCTCCAGAGGCAGACCTATTTCTTGTATTCCACTGTGCACGACGCACTTCCTGTGGCTCTCCATACTTCCTGTGGCTCTCCATAGAGTTCTTCCTCTATGCAAGACACACTTCCTATGTTTCTCCTGTGTAGGACACACTTCCTGTTACTCTCCTGAGACCAACATAATTTGTGTTCTTCTGCTGTGCAGGACACACTTTCTGTGCTACTCCTGTGTTGGACATACTTCCGATTTCTCTTCTGAGACAGACGTACTTCCTGTTCTTCCTCTGTGCAGGACACACTTCCTGTGTTTCTCCTCTGAGGGACACACTTCCTGTTGCTCTCCTCACACAGATCTTCCTGTTCTTCCTCTGTGCAAGACAAACTTCCTGTGTTTCTCCTGTGCAGGACACACTTCCTGTCACTCTCCCGAGACAGATGTACTTCCTGTTCTTCCTGTATGCAGGACACACTTCCTGTTTCTCTCTTGAGACAGACCTACTTTGTGTTCTTCTTGTTTTCGAGACACAGTTCTTGTGTTTCTCCTGTGCAGGGCACTTTTTGTTGGTCTCCAGAGGCAGACCTATTTCTTGTATTCCACTGTGCACGACATACTTCCTGTGTTTCTCCTGTGCAGGACAAACTTCCTGTGGCTCTCCTGAGAGACCTACTTCCTGTTTTTTCACTGTGCAGGACACACTTTCTGTGTTTCTCCTCTGCAGGAACACACTTCCTGTTGCTCTCCTGAGACCGACTTACTTCCTGTTTTTCCTCTGCAGGACACACTTCCTGGGTTTCTCCCATAGAGCACTCACTTCCTGTTGCTCTCCTGAGAGAGACCTGCTTCCTATTTTTTTCTGCGTACGACACACTTCCTGTGTTTCTTCCATTCAGGACATACTTCCTGTTGCTCTCCTGAGACAGACCTACTTCCTGTTTTTCCTCTGTGCAGGACACACTTCCTGTGTTTCTCCTGTGCAGGACACTCTTTCTGTTGCTCTTCTAAGACAGATGTACTTATTGTTCTTCCTTTGTGCAGGACACACTTCCTGTTGCTCTCCTCACACAGACCTACTTAATATTCTTCCTCTTTGCAAGACACACTTTCTGTGTTTCTCCTGTGCAGGACACACTTTCTGTTGCTCTTCCGAGACAGACCTACTTTCTTTTCTTCCTCTGTGCAATACACATTTCCTGTCACTCTCCTGAGACAGAGCTACTTCCTGTTCTTCCTCTGTGTAGGACACACTTCCTGTGTTTCTCCTCTGCAGGACACACTTGTTGCTCTCCTGACACAGATGTACTTCCTGTTTTTCCTCTGTGCAGGACTCACTTCCTGTTGTTTCTCCTGTGCAGGGCACACTTCAGGTCGCTCTCCTGAGACAGATATACTTCCTTTTCTTTCCTGTGCTAGACACACTTCCTGTCACTCTCCTAAGACAGACATATTCCTACCCTTTGCAAGACAGACATATTTTCTATTCCTCCCCTGTGCAAGACACAGTTTCTGCTTTTGTTCTGGGAAGGACACTGCTCTTCTTTCAGCTCTGTGAATGACACACTTTCTATTGCCCATCTGTACAGGACACACTTCCTGTTTCTTTTCTGTGCAGAAGACACTTGTGTCTCCCCTGTACAGGACACATCTCTCGTTTATCCTCTATGCAGGACACAATTTTTGTTCCTACCCTGTGTGGGACATACTTCCTGTGTCTCCTTTAAGCAGGACACACTTACTTTTCTTCCCTTGTGAAGCACACACTTTCTGTTCTTCCCCTGTGCAGACCACATTTCTCGTTAATCTCCTAATGTTGACACACTTCCAGTTCCTCCCCTGTGCGGGACTTACTTCCTGTGTTTCTTCTTTGCAGGACACACTTATGTTCCTACCCTGTGCAGCACACACTTTGTATTGCCATGGAGGCGAGGTCTGGGCGTGGCCCCGCGGGAGGTTGAGGGAGGCGTAGTCTGGGCGTGGCCTCGTGGGAAGTCCATGGCGATGCGTCTTGGGCGAGAATTCGCCAGAGGTCGATGCTGTCGTGTTCTGGGAGTGGCCTAGAGGCGAGGTCAATGGATATGGTGTAGTGGCTTGAGCGTGACCTTGGGGGAGGTGGATGGAGGCGTGGTCTGGGCGTGGCACAGAGGCGAGAGCATGGGGGCGTGGCTTGGGCGAGAACTCGCGGGAGGTCTATAGAGGCGTGGTCTCGGCGTGGACTCGCGAGAGGTCCATGCAGGCGTGGTATGGGCGTGGCCTCACCGGAGGTCGTTGGCTACAGGGCTTGGGCGAGACGTCGGGGGAAGTTATGGGAGTTGTGCTCTGAGCGTGGCCTAGAGGCGAGGTCGATGGCAGCGGGGCTTGGCGGGACCTCGCGGGAGGTCCATGGAGGTGTCGTCTGGGCGTGGCCTCGTGGAGGCGGAACTCTGGCCGCGGTATTTCCGGAGCCGCAAAGCTCACGCAGTCAGCTCCGGGCTCAAGTCTGCGGCCTCCCAGCTCCCGCTGTGGACGCCATGGTGCTGTTCTCGGGTATCCGGAAACTGCTGCAGAAATGCGTGGTGCTGACCAGCGCCTCTCCATGCCGCAGGGAGATCCTCAGCAATGCGGTGAGGCCTGGGCCTGGGCGGGCGGGGGCCCGGGGACGGAGGGGCTCAAGCAGCTGGGCCCAGCGACTCAGGACCCCTATGGATGGGGGAGTGGACACTGACCCAGGATCCCTAGGGATGGGGGAGGGGAGAGTGACCGGGACCCCTAAAGATGGGGGAGGGGAGAGTGATCCGGGACCCTTTGGGATGGGGAAGGGGAGACTTTCCAGGGACCCCTAGGAATAGGAGGTGAGAGTGACCCGGTATCCTTAGGGATGGGGGAGGAGAGAGACCCGGGACCCCTAGGGATGAGGGAGGGGAGAGCGACCCTGGACCTGTAGGGATGGGGGAAAGAGACTGACTTGGAACCCCTAGGGATAGGGGGTGAGACTGACCCAGGATCCCTAGGGATGGGGCAGGGTTGTGACCCAGGACCCCTAGGGATTGGGGGAGGGGGCAGAGTGACCCAGGACTCCTAGGGATGTGGGAGAGAAGAGGGACCTAAGTCTTCTAGGGATGGGTGGGTCCTAGTGGCTGAAGGTGGGCTTTGCAGGTGGCCTGTGGGAAGTGTTTCCTGGAACCCTGGGTGGCAGGCGCCTAGGCAGTGGGTGTCTGCTTCTTCTGGAAGCCTGATCACATGGAGGAGAGCACTGGAGGGGAGAAGACTTATTTGTTCCCGGTAGACCTGCTTATTTTGGGGGGCTTCCAGCTATCCCCTGTTGAAACATCTAGATTTTCATTCATAGAGGTATGAGAAAGCACAGCTTAGGTTTCAGTGGTTTTCAGTTAGAACAAAATGGCAAAAAGAAAAAGGAAGAAAACCTGAAAACATTACTTGGAAGGCTTGTAGCCAGAATTGGAATTGAATTCAAGCTGGAGAAAATAATAAAAACCAAAAACTGTAGGCAAGACCAGAATCTAACGGCAGGTGTGACGACAGGTTTTGAAACATAATTTTTCTTTTTCCAGTTTTGTCAGTTTTATTGAAAGAATAATTATGGAAAGACGGCTTTGCTTTATTTTTATTTTATTCACTTTATTTTTTTATTTAGACACGGAGTTTCGCTCTTGTCGCCCGGGCTGGAGTGCAGTGGTGCCATCTCGGCTCACTGCAACCTCCACCTCCCGGGTTCAAGCAGTTCTCCTCCTCAGCCTCCTGAGTAGCTGCTATTACAGGTGTGCGCCACTACGCCCGGCTAACTTTGTATTTTTGGAGAGACGGGGGTTTCTCCATGTTGGTCAGTCTGGTCTCGAACTCCCAACCTCAGGTGATCCGCGCGACTCGGCCTCTCAGTGCTGGGATTACAGGCCTGAGCCACCGCGCGTGGCCAAGGCTGATATTTGGCCTAATTATTTGTATTTACTGTAGCAAGAATAATAGTTTTACTTTTTATTTGTATTTATTTATTTTGAGACGGACTCCCACTCTGTCGCCAGGGTGGAGTGCAATTCTGCGATCTTGGCTCACTGCGACCCCACCTCCCCCATCTCCCAACTCCTCCCTCTCCATTCAAGTGATTCTCCTGCCTCAGCCTCCTGAGTAGCTGGGATTACAGGCGCACACTGCCGCACCCGGCTACTTTATTCTGTCTTTAGGAGACACAGGGTTTCACCATGTTTGGGACTCTGGTCTCGTACTCCTGACCTCAGGTGCTCCGCCTGCCTCGGCCTCCCAAAGTGCTGGGATAACAGGTCTGAGCCAGCACACCCAGCCAAGAATAAATTAATTTTTACATACACCCTATAAATTGGCTTTGATGGAACTTTGTTCCACACAAGGAATCTAAGGTAGGACCTTTTTTTATTTGAGACGGAGTCTCACTCTGTCGCCCAGGCAGGAGTGCCGTGGTGCAATCTCAGCTCACTGCAGCCTCCATCCCCTTCCCTGGGTTCAGGTGATTCTCTGCCTCAGCCTCCCAAGTAGCTGGGATTACAGGTGCCTGCTACTGCACCCAGCCAAGTTTTGTATTTTTAGTAGAGACAGGGTTTCAACATCTTGGCCAGGCTGGTCTTGAACTCCTGACCTCATGATCCATCTGCCTCGGCCTCCCAGAGTGCTGGGATAACAGATGTCAGTCACCGCACCCGGCCCCAGATAGGACCTTCTTAAAGCTGAGCCGACCATGGGTTTGCACCATTAAATACCTAATGAGTTGAACGAATTCTTTTCCTCTTGAGGTTTCAGGATAATTTGGGGTTCCTGGCCCGTGAGAAAGTGACAGTCTTAGCGCAGATCAGGGTCTCTGTATGGTGACTGTGTACACAGAAGATGAGACCAGTTTCTAACAGTTTTATTGGCTCCATGAGTCAAGTTGTATTTTTTTTTTTTTGAGACGGAGTCTTGCTCTGTCTCCCAGGCTGGAGCGCAGTGGCACAGTCTCTGCTCACTGCAACGTCTGCTTTTCGGGTTCGAGCGATTCTCCTGCCTCACCGTCCCCAGTAGCTGGCACTCCCGGCACCTGCCACCAGGTCCAGCTAATTTTTTTGTATTTTTAGGAGAGACGGGGTTTCACCATGTTGGCCAGGACGGTCTCGATCACTTCACCTTGTGATCCGCCCGCCTCGGCCTCCCAAAGTGCTGGGATTGCAGGCTTGAGCCACCGTGGCTGGCCTCAAGTTTGATTTTTTTAGAGGGGTGCACACCATTCCAGCCAAAGCCTTGGCAAAATAACCAGTTTTTCCTGTTGTGTCCTGTTACTAAAGAAAACATTTTTTTTGTTTTTGTTTTTGAGACGGAGTGTCACTCTTTTGTCCAGGCTGGAGTGAAATGGCATGATCTTGGCTCAGTGCAACCTCTTCCTCCCAGGTTCAAGTGATTCTCCTGCCTTCCGAGTAGCTAGGATTACAGATGCATGCCAACACGACCAGCTAGTTTTTTTTTTTTTTTGAGACGGAGTTTTGCTCTTGTTACCCATGCTAGAGTGCAATGGCACAATCTCGGCTCACGGCAACCTCTGCCTCCTGGGTTCAGGCAATTCTCCTGCCTCAGCCTCCCGAGTAGCTGGGATTACAGGCACGTGCCACCATGCCCAGCTAATTTTTTGTATTTTTAATAGAGACGGAGTTTCACCATGTTGACCAGGATGGTCTGGATCTCTTGACCTCGTGATCCACCCGCCTGGGCCTCCCAAAGTGCTGACATCACAGGTGTGAGCCACCGAGCCCAGCCAGAAAGCAGATTGTTATTGCACTTATGCAAATAACTTTATTGCAATAAATTAAGAAGACTTAAAACGTGAAAAAGATCACCCCAGTCTACTATTAGTTGAGTCAATTCAATTCAGTTCTGTCCTGCTTGATATTAATGAACATTTTAGCTTTTCAAAAATCCCAAACTTTTTTTCTTTCTATTCTGATGTGGCAATCTCCAAAGTTGTCAGAAACCTACATTCACGAGCATCTGTTAGAGCTTTACAGCTGATTATAGAACCACCTTTTAAACAGGATCAGGTCAGGCACTGGGGCTCCCCATCCCAGCATTTTAGGAGGTCAAGGCAGGGGGATCACCTGTGTTCAGGAGTTCACGACCAGCCTGTCCAACATGGCGAAACCCCATCTCTACTAAAAACACAAAAATTAGCTTGGTGTGGTGGCCGGCACCTGTTTTCCCAGCTTCTTGGGAGGCTGAGGCAGGAGAATCACTTGAACCCGGGAGATGGAGGTTGCAGTGAGCTGAGATCATATCATTGCACTCCAGCCTGGGCGACAGAGCGAGACTCCATGTCAAAAAAAAAAAAAAAAATATATATATATATATATATATATATATATATATATATATATATAAAGTAGGCCAGGCGCCTGTCATCCCAGCACTTTGGGAGGCCAAGGCCGGTGGATCACGAGGTCAAGACATCCAGACCATCCTGGTCAACATAGTGAAACGCCGTCTCTACTAAAAATACAAAAATTAGCTGGGCATGGTGGTGTGCACCTGTAGTCCCAGCTACTCAGGACGCTGAGGCAGGAGAATTGCCTGAACCCAGGAGGCGGAGGTTGAGGTGAGCCGATATCGCACCACTGCGCTGCAGCCTGGGTAACGAGCAAAACTCCGTTGCAAAAAAATATTTACACTTCCTGCGGCTCTCCTGACACAGGCCTACTTTCTGTTCTTCCTCTGTGCAGGACACACTTCCTTTGTTTCTTCTGTGCAGGACATATTTCCCGTTTCTCTCCTGAGACAGATGTACTTCCTGTTCTTCCTCAGTACAGGACACATTTCCTGTGTTTCTCCTGTGTAGGACACACTTTCAGTTACCCTCCTGAGACAGACATACTTTCTGTTCTTCCTCTGTGCAGGACACACTTCCTTTGTTTCGCCTGTGTAGGACACACTTTCTGTTACCCTCCTGAGACAGTGGTACTTACTGTTCTCCCTCTGTTCAGGACACACTTCCTGTGTGTCTCCAGTGCAGGACACACTTCCTGACACTCTCGAAACACATATCCTTCCTGTTCTTTCTCTGTGCAGGTCACACTTCCTGTTGCTCTCCTGACACAGACCTACTTTCTGTTCTTTCTCTGTGCAAGACACACTTTCTGTGTTTCTCTTGTGCAGGGCACACTTCCTGTTGCTCTCCTGAGACAGACCTACTTTGTGTTCTTTTTCTGTGCAGGACACACTTTCTGTGTTTCTCATGTGCAGAACCCACTTTCTGTTGCTCTTTTGAGACAGACCTACTTCCTGTTCTGTGCAGGACACACTTCCTGTGTTTCTCCTGTAGAGCAATCACTTCCTGTTGCTCTCCTGAGAGACCTACTTCCTATTCTTCTTCTGTGTATGACACGCTTCCTGTGTTTCTCCCGTTCAGAACATACTTTCTGTTGCTCTCCTGAGACAGACCTACTTCCTATTTTTCCTTTGTGCAGGACACACTTTCTGTGTTTCTCCAGTGCAGGACACACTTTCTTTTGCTCTCAGGAGACAGACCTGCTTCCTGTTCTTCCTCTGTGCAGGACATGCTTTCTGTGTTTGTCCTGTGCAGGACACACTTTCTGTTCCTCTCTGAGAGAGACGTACTTACTGTTCTTCCTCTGTGCAGGAAACATTTCCCGTGTTTCTCCTGTGCAGGACATACTTTCTGTTGCTCTCCTCAGACCTACTTCCTGTTCTTCTTTTGCACAAGACACACTTCCTGTGTTTTTTCTGTGCAGGACAAACTTCCTGTTGCTCTCCTGAGACAGACCTACTTTTTATTTTTTCTATGTGCAGGACATACTTCCTGTGTTTCTCCTTTGCAGGAGACACTTGGTGTGTCTTTCCTGAGACAGATGTACTTCCTGTTTTTTCTCTCTGAGGACACACTCCCTGTGTTTCTTTTTTGCATGACACACTTCCTGTTACTCTCCTGAGACAGACGTACCTCCTGTTCTTCCTCCTTGCAGGACACTCTTTCTGTTTTTCTCCTGTGCAGTACACACTTTCTGTGTCTCTCCTGAGACAGATGTACTTCCTGTTTTTCCTCTGTGCAAGACACACTTCCTGTGTTTCTTCTGTGCAGGATACACTTCCTGTTGCTCTTCTGAGACAGATGTACTTCCTGTTCTTCCCCTTTGCAGGACACACTTCCTTTGTTTCTCCTGTGCAGGACACTTTCTGTTCCCCTCCTGAGACAGATGTACTTCCTGTTATTTCTCAGTGAAAGACACACGTTCTCTGTTTCTCCTGTGCAGGAAACACATTCTTTGGCTCTCCTAGGACAGACATACTTTCTGTTCTTCCTCTGTGCAGGATACACACTTTTTCCTGTGCATGACACACTTCCTGTTGCTCTCCTATGACAGACCTACTTTCTGTTCTTCCTCTTTGCAGGATACACTTCCTGTTTTTCTCCTGTGCATGACAAACTTCCTGTTGCTCTCCTCAGACAAATCTACCTCCTGTTTTTCCTTTGTGCAGGACACACTGTGTTTTTACTGTGTAGGAAACACATCTTTTGGCTCTCCTATTACAGACATACTTCCTGTTGTTCCTCTGTGCAGGACATACTTTCTGTTGCTCTCCTGAGACAGACGTACCTTCTGTTCTTTCTCTTTGCAGGACACACTTCCTGTGTCTTTCCTGTGCAGGACACACTTCCTGTCACTCTCCCGACACAGACGTGCTTCCTGTTATTTCTCTGTGCAGGACACACTTCCTGTGTTTTTCTTGTTCAGGACACACCTCCTATTGCTCTATTGAGACAGACATACTTTGTGTTTTTTTTTCTGTGCATGACACACTTCCTGTGGCTCTCCACACACAGACTTAATTCCTGTTCTTTCTCTTTGCAAGACACACTTTCTGTGTTTTTCCTGTGCAGGGCACATTTCATGTCGCTCTCCTGAGACAGACGTACCTCCTGTTCTTTCTCTGTGCAGCACACACTTCCTGTGTTTCTTATGTGCAGTACAGACTTTCTGTTGCTCTTTTGAGACAGAGGTAATTTTTGTTCTTCTGTGCAGGACACACTTTCTGTGTTTCTCATGTGCAGGACATACTTCCTGTTGCTCTCCTAAGACAGATTATCTTCCTGTTCTTTCTCTGTGCAAGACACACTTCCTCTTGCTCTCCTCACAACGACCTAATTCTTGTTCTTCCTCTGTGGAAGACACACTTCCTGTGTTTCTTCTGTGCGGGACACACTTCCTGTTGCTCTCCTGAGAGAGACCTTCTTTCTGTTCTTCCTCTGTGAAGGACACACTTCCCTTGTTTCTTTAGTGCAGGACACACTTCCTGTTGCTCTCCTGACATAGACATAAATTCTGTTCTACTGTGCAGGACACTCTGTTGCTCTCCTGAAACAGATGTACTTCCTTTTCATTCCCTATCCAGGACACACTTTCAGTATTTCTGCAGCGCAGGACACACTTCCTGTTGCTCTCCTGAGACAGATGTAGTTCCTGTTCTTCCTCTGTGCAGGACACACATCCTATGTTTCTCCTGTGCAAGACATACTTCCTGTTGCTCTCCTAAGACAGACGTACTTCCTGTTCTTCCTCTGCAGGACACACTTGTGTTTTTTCTGTGTGTGACACACTTCCTGTTGCTCTTCTGAGACAGACCTACTTCCTGTACTTCCTCTGTGCAGGACTGACTTTGTGTTTCTCCTGTGCAGGACACACTGCCTGTTGCTCTCATGAGACAGACATACTTTGTGTTCTTTCTCTTTTCACGACACACTTCCTGTGTTTCTCCTGTAGAGCACACAGTTCCCGTTCCTCTCCTGAGAGAGACCTACTTCCTGTTCTTCTGTGTATGACACACTTTCTATTGCTCTCCTGAGACCTACTTTTTGTTCTTTTTCTGTGCAGGACACACTTCCTGTTGCTCTCCACACAGACTTACTTTCTGTTTTTCCTTTGTGCACGACACACTTCCTGTGTTTCTCCTGTGCAGCATACACTTCCTTTTGCTTCCCTGAGACTGACATATTTGCTGTTATTTCTGTGTGCAGGACACACTTCTTGTGTTTCTCCTGTGTAGGACACACTTTCTGTTACCCTCCTGAGACAGAGGTACTTACTGTTCTCTTTCTGTGCAGGACACACTTTCTGTTGCTCTTCTGAGACAAACCTACTTCCTGTTCTTCCTCTGTGCAGGATACACTTTCTGTATTTCTCCTCTGCAGGACACACTTCCTGTTGCTATCCTGAAACAGACCTACTTCCTGTTCTTCCTCTGTGCATGACACATTTCCTGTGTTTCTCCTGTGCAGGACACGCTTCCTGTTGCTCTCCTGAGACCTCTTTCCTGTTTTTCCTCTTTGCAGGACACACTTCCTGTGTTTCTCCTGTGCAGGACACACTTTCTGTTGCTCTCCTGAGACAGAGGTACTTTTTTTCCTCTATGCAGGACACCCTTTCTGTGTTTCTCCAGTGCAAGACATACTTCCTGTTGCTCTCCTAAGACAGACCTACTTTCTGTTCTTCCTCTGTACAGGACACACTTCCTGTGTTTCTCCTGTGTAGGACAGACTTTCTGTTGTTCTCTGAGAGAGACGTACTTACTGTTCTTCCTCTGTGCAGGAAACACTTCTTGTTTTTCTCCTGTGCAGGACATACTTCCTGTTGCTCTCCTCACACATACCTACTTCCTCTTCTTCTGTGCAAGACACACTTCCTGTGTTTCTCCTGTGCAGGACACACTTCCTGTTGCTCTCCTGAGACAGACCTACTTCCTGCTTTTCCTCTGTGCAGGACACACTTCCTGTGTTTCTTCTGTGCAGGACACACTTCCCTTGTTTCCTTAGTGCAGGACACTCTTCCTGTTGCTCTCCTGAGACAGACGCACTTTCTGATTTTCCTCTGTGCAGGACACACTTCCTCTGTTTCTCCTGTGCAGGACACACTTCCTGGTCCTCTTCTGAGACCGACTTCCTGCTCTTTCTCTGTGCAGGACCCACTTCGTGTATCTCTCCTGAGAAGGATGTACTTTCTGTTCTTACTCTGTGCAGGACACATATCCTGTGTTTCTCCTGTGCAGGACACGCTTTCTGTTGCTCTCCTGAGACAGACGCACTTCCTGATTTTCCTCTGTGCAGGACACACTTCCTGTGTTTCTCCTGGCAGGACACACTTTCTGTTGCTCTCCTGAGACATATGTACTTCCTGTTCTTCCTTTGTGGAGGACACACTTCCGGTTGCTCTCCTGAGACAAACCTACTTCCTGATTTTCCTCTTTGCAGGAAACACTTCCTGTGTTTCTCCCGTGCAGGATACCCTTCCTGTTTTTCTCCTGAGACACATGTACTTCCTGTTCTTCCTCTGCATGACACACTTCCAGTGTTTTTTTTTTGTGTGTAGGACACGCTTTGTGTTGCTCTCCTGTGACAGATGTACTTTCTGTTCTTCTGTGCAAGACACTTCTGTGTTTCTCTTGTACATGACACACATTCTTTGGCTCTCCTAAGACAGACGTACTTCTTTTTCTTCCTCTGTGCAGTACAGACTTTCTGCGTTTCTCCTGTGCAGGACACACTTTTTTTTTTTTTTTGAGGCGGAGTTTTGCTCTTGTTACCCAGGCTGGAGTGCAATGGCGCGATCTCGGCTCACCGCAACCTCCGCCTCCTGGGTTCAGGCAATTCTCCTGCCTCAGCCTCCTGAGTAGCTGGGATTACAGGCACGCGCCACCATGCCTAGCTAATTTTTTGTATTTTTAGTAGAGACGGGGTTTCACCATGTTGACCAGGATGGTCTCGATCTCTTGACCTCGTGATCCACCCGCCTCGGCCTCCCAAAGTGCTGGGATTACAGGCTTGAGCCACCGCGCCCGGCAGGACACACTTTCTTTGGCTCTCCTACGACAGACGTTCTTGTTTTTCCTCTGTGCAGGACACACTTCCTGTTTCTCTCCTGAGACAGATGTACTTCCTGTTCTTCCTTTGTGCAGGACACATTTTCTGTCTTTCTCCTGTGCATGACATACTTTCTTTTGCTCTCTTGAGAAATATGTACTTTCTGTTCTTTCTGTGCAGGACACATGTCCTGTGTTTCTCCTATGTAAGACACACTCTCTGTTTCCCTCCTGAGACAGAGGTACTTCCTGTTCTTCCTCTGTGCAGGACACACTTCTGTGTTTTTCCCATTGAGCACACACATTCTGTTGCTCTGCTGAGACAGACCTACTTCCTCATCTTCCTCTGTGCATGACACGCTTCCTGTGTTTCTCTCATTTAGGATACACTTCCTGTTGCTCTCCTGAGACAGACCTACTTCCTGTTCTCCCCCTGTGAATGACACACTTTCTGTGTTTCTCCTGTGCAGGACACACTTCCTGTTTGTCTTCTGAGACAGCTACTTCCTGTTCTTCCTCTGTTCAGGACACATTTCCTGTGTTTCTCCAGTGCAGGATACACTTCCTGTTGCTCTCCTGAGACAGACATACTTCTGTTCTTCCTCTGGCAGGACACACTTCCTGTTGCTCTCCTGAGACTGACCTTTCTCTTCTGTGTACGATACACTTCCTGTGTTTCTCCCGTGCAGGACACACTTCCTGTTGCTCTCGAGACAGACGTTCTTGCTGTTCTTACTCTGTGCATGACACAATTCTTGTGTTTCTCCTTGCAGGGCACACTTTATGTTGCTCTCCTGAGACAGACATACCTACTGTTCTTCCTTTGTTTCTCCTGTGAAGGACACACTGTCTGTTACCCTCCTGAGACCTACTTCCTGTACTTCCTCTGTGCAGGACAGACTTCCTGTGTTTCTCCTGTGCAGGACACACTTCCTGATGCTCTCCTGAGATAGACCATCTTCCTGTTTTTTCTCTGCACGGGACACACTTCCTGTGTTTCTCCTGTGCAGGACACACTTCCTGTTACCCTCCTGAGACAGACGTACTTACTGTTCTTCCTTTGTTTCTCCTGTGAAGTACAAACTTGTCTGTTACCCTCCTGAGACAGGCGTACCTCCTTTCTTCCTCTGTGCAGGACACACTTCCTGTGTTTCTCCTGTGCAAGACACACTTCCTTTTTCTCTCCTGAGACAGAGGTACTTCCTGTTCTTCCTCTGTGCAGGACACACTTCCTGTGTTTCTTCTGTGCAGGACACACTTCCTGTTCCTCTCCTGAGACAGGTCTACTTCCTGTTTTTTCTCTGTGCAGGACACACTTCCTGTGTTTCTCTTGTGCAGGACACACTGTTGCTTCCCTGATACAGACGTACTTGCTGTTCTTGCTCTGTGCATGACACACTTCCTGTGTTTTTCTTGTGCAGGACACACTTCCTCTTTCTCTTTTGAGACAGAGGTACTTCCTGTTCTTCCTCTTTGCAGGACACGCTTCCTGTTGATGTCCTGAGACAGACGTACTTCCTTTTCTTTCTCTGTGCAGGACACACTTCTTGTGTTTTTCCTGTGCTAGACTCACTTCCTGTCACTCTCGTAAAACACATATTCCTACCCTGTGCAAGACGGACATTTTCTATTCCTCCCCTGTGCAAGACACAGTTTCTGCTTTTGTTCTGGGAAGGACACTCCTCTTCTTTCACCTCTGTGAATGACACACTTTCTGTGCCTCTCCTAGGCAGCACACACTTTCTATTGCCCATCTGTGCAGGACACACTTCCTGTTTCTTTTCTGTGCAGAACACACTTCTTGTGTCTCCCCTGTACAGGACACGTCTCCCGTTTATCCTCTATGCAGGACACAATTTTTGTTCCTACCCTGTGTGGGACATACTTCCTGTGTCTCCTTTTAGCAGGACACACTTACCTTTTTTTCCTTGTGACGCACACACTTTCTGTTCTTCCCCTGTGCAGGCCACATTTCTCGTTAATCTCCTAATGTTGACACGCTTCCAGTTCCTCCCCTGTGCGGGACTTATTTCCTGTGTCTTCTTTGCAGGACACACTCTATTGCCATGGAGGCGTGGTCTCGGCGTGGCTGCATGAGAGGTTTGTGGCCGCGAGGCTTGGGTGTGACCTCGCTGGTGGTCGATGGAGGCGTGGACTTGGCGTGGCCTAGATGCGAGGTCGAGGGCGGCGGGGCTTTGCGGGACCTCGCGGGTGGTCGATGGAGGCGTGGTCTTGGCGTGGCCTAGATGCGAGGTCGAGGGTGGCGGGGCTTTGCGGGACCTCGTGGGAGGTCGATGGAGGCGTGGTCTGTGCGTGGCCTCGGGGAGGTGGGCCGGAGCCCCTCAGCTCATGCCGTTGGCTCCGGGCTCAAGTCTGTGGCCTCCTGGCTCCTGGCGTGGACGTTATGGTTCTGTTCCTGGTTATTGGGAAGCTGCTGCACAGATGGGTATTGCTGGCCAGCGCCTCTCCACGCCGCCGGGAGATCATCAGCAACGCGGTGTGGCCTGGGCTTGGGCGGGGCGGGGGACCCAGGATGAGGGGCCGAACCAGCTGGGCCCAGAGACTCAGGACCCCTATGGATGGGGGAGGGGAGAGTGACCCGGAACCCCTAGGGATGGGGAAGGAGAGTGACCGGCGACCCCTAGGGATGGGGGAGGGGAGAGTGACCCGAGACCCTTTGGGATGGGGGAGGGGAGACTGACCAGGGACCCCTAGGGATAGGAGGTGAGGGTGACCTGGTACCCTTAGGGATGGGGAGGAGAGAGACCCGGGACCCCTAGGGATGAGGGAGGGGAGAGCGACCCTGGACCTGTAGGGATGGGGGAGGGGAGACTGACTTGGAACCCCTAGGGATAGGGGGTAAGAGTGACGCAGGATCCCTAGGGATCGGGCAGGGTTGTGACCCGGGAACCCTAGGGATGGGGGAGGGAGCAGAGTGACCCAGGACTCCTAGGGATGTGGGAGAGAAGAGGGACCTAAGTCTTCTAGGGATGGAGTGGGTCCTAGTGGCTGAAGGTTGGCTTTGCAGATGGGCTGTGGGAAGTGTTTCCTGGAACCCTGGGTGGCGGAGATTTGACTGGGTGGCAGGCGCCTAGGCAGTGGGTGTCTGCTTCTTCTGGAAGCCTGATCACATGGAGGGGAGCACTGGAGGGGAGAAGACTGATTTGTTCCCGGTAGCCCTGCTTATTTTGGAGGGCTTCCAGCCATCCCCTGTTGAAACATCTAGATTTTCATTCATAGAGCTATGAGAAAGCACAGCTTAGGTTTCAGTGGTTTTCAGTTAGAACAAAATGGCAAAAAGAAAAAGGAAGAAAACCTGAAAACATTACTTTGAAGACTTGTAGCCAGAAGAATTGGAATTGAATTCAAGCTGGAGAAAATAATAAAAACCAAAAACCGTAGGCAAGACCAGAATCTAACGGCAGGTGTGACGACAGGCTTTGAAACATAATTTTTCTTTTTCCAGTTTTGTCAGTTTTATTGAAAGAATAATTATGGAAAGACTGCTTTGCTTTATTTTTATTTTATTCACTTTATTTATTTATTTAGACACGGAGTTTCGCTCTTGTTACCCGGGCTGGAGTGCAGTGGTGCCATCTCGGCTCACTGCAACCTCCACCTCCCGGGTTCAAGCAGTTCTCCTCCTCAGCCTCCCGAGTAGCTGCTATTACAGGTGTGCGCCACTACACCTGGCTAACTTTGTATTTTTTTGGAGAGACGGGGGTTTCTCCATGTTGGTCAGTCTGGTCTTGAACTCCCAACCTCAGGTGATTCCCCCCCAACTCGGCCTCTCAGTGCTGGGATTATTTGTATTCACTGTAGCAAGAATAATAGTTTTACTTTTTATTTGTATTTATTTATTTTGAGACGGACTCCCGCTCTGTCGCCAGGCTGGAGGGCAATTCTGCGATCTTGGCTCACTGTGACCCCAATCCCCCCATCTCCCAACCCCTCCCCCTCCATTCAAGTGATTCTCCTGCCTCAGCCTCCTGAGTAGCTGGGATTACAGGCGCACACTGACACACCCGGCTACTTTATTCTGTCTTTAGGAGACATAGGGTTTCACCATGTTTGGGACTCTGGTCCCGAACTCCTGACCTCAGGTGCTCTGCCTGCCTCGGCCTCCCAAAGTGCTGGGATAAAGTCTGAGCCACCACATGCAGCCAAGAATAAATTAATTTTTACATAGGCCCTTTAAATTGGCTTTGATGGAACTTTGTTCCACACAAGGAATCTAAGGTAGGACCTTTTTTTATTTGAGACGGAGTCTCACTCTGTCACCCAGGCAGGAGTGCCGTGGCGCAATCTCAGCTCACTGCAACCTCCGCCCCCACTCCCCCGGTTCAAGTGATTCTCTTCCTCAGCCTCCCGAGTAGCTGGGATTACAGGTGCCTGCTACTGCACCCAGCCAAGTTTTGTATTTTTAGTAGAGACAGGGTTTCAACATCTTGGCCAGGCTGGTCTTGAACTCCTGACCTCATGATTCACCCGCCTCGGCCTCCCAGAGTGCTGGGATTACAGGTGTGAGCCACCACACCTGACCCCAGATAGGATGTTTTTAAAGCTGAGCCGACCATGGGTTTGCACCATTAAATACCTATGAGTTGGGCGAATTCCTTTCCTCTTGAGGTTTCAGGATAATTTGGGGTTCCTGGCCTGTGAGAAAGTGACAGTCTTAGCGCAGATCAGGGACTCTGTACGGTGACTGTGTACACAGAAGATGAGGCCAGTTTCCAACGGTTTTATTGGCTCCATAAATCAAGTTGGATTTTTTTTTGTATGTGTGTGTGTGTGTGTGTGTGCGTGAGAAGGAGTCTTGCTCTGTTGCCCAGGCTGGAGTGCAGTGACACAGTCTCGGCTCACTGCAACCTCCGCCTCCCAGGTTCAAGCGATTCTCCTGCCTCACCCTCCCCAGTAGGTGGGGCTACAGGCGCCTGCCACCAGGCCCATCTATTTATTTTTTGGATTTTTAGTGGATACGGGGTTTCATTATGTTGGCCAGGATGGTCTCGATCTCTTAACCTCGTGATCCACCCGCCTTGGCCTCCCAAAGTGCTGGGATTACAGGCGTGAGCCACCGTGCCCGGACCCGTTTAACTTTTGAGTGAAAATTGTCTTGTTTCTGCCTCTCCCCAGGTAGGGAGGGGACCGCTGCCCGGAATTTTTCCTGCTTGATCTACAGTGCGGATTTCATGAACTGCAGCTGGGCGAGGGGTCCGACCGCCCCCCGCAATGTCCAGTATGTTTTGTCCATACAAGACTCAAAGTAAGTGTTCACGTCATGTGAACAATTATGAGGAAGGCAGGGATGGGGGGAAAATAATGCTGTTCATTTTTTCTTTTTCTTTCTTTGAGGCAGAGTCTTGCTCTGTCGCCCAGGCTGGAGTGCAATGGTGTGATCCTGGCTCATTGCAACCTCCGTCTCCCGGTTAAAGCGATTCTCCTGCCTCAGCCTCCTGAGTAGCTGGGATTACAGGTGCACAGCACCACGCCCAGCTAATTTTCATATTTTAAGTAGAGACGGGGTTTCACCATCTCGGCCAGCTGGTCTCGAACTCCTGACCTCAAGTGATCCGTCCACCTCACCTCTCAAAGCGCTGGGATTACAGGCATGAGCCACCGCACCCAGGTTATTTTTTGTATGTTTTTTAGACAGAGTCTCACTCTGTAACCAGGCGCCAGGCTGGAGTGCAGTTGCACGATCTCGGCTCACTGCAACCTCCGCTTCCCGAATTCATTCGATTCTCCTGCCTCAGCCTCCTGAGTAGCTGGGATTACAGGCACGCACCACCTCTCCCGGCTAATATTTTTTGTATTTTTAGTAGAGACGGGGTTTCACCATGTTGGCCAGGATGGTCTCGATTTCGACCTCGTGGTTCAACCGCCTCGGCTTCTCAAAGTGCTGGTTTTCTGTTCGTGTTTTGTGTTTTCGTGGTGTTGCTGTGTGGATTTGTGTTTTTGTTCTGTGTGGTTTTCCCCGCTGGTCTCTGAACACTTTGCAATCCTTCAGGGGAAGGAGGGACATTCGGTGTCCTTATTACGTGCAGGACGCGGGGACCCACGTGGGGTGTCACCTGACGAACCGGACGGGGTTAACCTCCCGCAATTACTTCCTGGTGACCGGAACCAGCCGAGAAGCCGGGATCCAGTTCTTCGATTCGCTTTTGGACACAAACAAAATCGGTGAGAATAACTCGCTTGCAAAAATGCTGACAAAAAAAAAAAAAAGAGAAAGAAATAAATCATACGATTTCCTGTTTATAGGTGAGAAAAAATTTGCCTTAAAATCTATGTAATTGGCCGGGCGCGGAGGCTCACGCCTGTGATTCCAGCACTTTGGGAGGCCGAGGCGGGCGGATCACCTGAGGTCGGGAGTTCGAGACCAGCCTGGCCAACATGGAGAAACCGAGTCGCTAATAAATATGCAAAATTAGCCGGATGTGGTGGCAGGTGCCTGTAATCCCAGCTATTTGAGAGGCTGAGGCAGGAGAATCGGTTGAATCTTGGTGGAGGCTGCAGTGAGACAAGATGACGCCACTGTGTGCCCCCATCTCTCCCCGTCTCTTCTCATTCCTTCCTCCCCTCCCTTCTCCTTCACTCCATTCCTCCTCCCTCCCTCTCCTCCTTCCTTCCTTCCTCAGCAGCACCTTCTCCAGGCTGGTGTATTGGAGGTGACCCCCAAACTGACACCCTGTCCTCTTCCCAAGCCCGCTGCACCCCACCCACAGCCTCTTTCATCCCCTGGACGCCTCCAGCCTCTTGAGGCCCTGGACGCTCACCCAGACCATCCCCAGCTCCGACCTGGGGCCCTGCCCCATGGATGTCTCTGCTGTGCCTGGCACCTGCCTGTCCATCCTGCCTGGCTCCCACAGCCTCCCCTTCCGTGGCTGTCCATGAACAATACGCCTCTGGGGGTTAAGCAATTCTCTTTCCTCAGCCTCCCAGGTAGCTAATGTTTTATATTTTTAGTAGATGGGGTTTCAGCATATCAGCCAGGCTGGCCTTGAACTCCTGACCTCAGGTGATCTGCCCGCCTCGGCCTCCCAAGTGCTGGAATCACAGGCGCGAGCCACTTCGTCTGGGAGGGAGCGGGTGGGAGTGCGGGCCCCGGGTTCAGCGGTGAGTCCGGCACCCTCGTTACAGAACGCTTCGACCCGCCCAGCAATGTCACCGTGACCTGTAACAAGACGCAGTGTCTGGTGCGCTGGAAACAGCCCAGGACGCACCAGCGCCTGCACTACCTGGAGTTCCGGTACCAGCTGCACGTGTGCAAAGAGGTGGGTGCAAGCACCCGGGGCCCAGTGTAGACAGGAGGGGACCCTGCCCCACCTCCACCTGGACCCAGTGTAGACAGGAGGGGACCCGGCCCCACCTCCACCTGCACCCAGTGTAGACAGGAGACCCTGCCCCACCTCCACTTTCCCCCAGTGTACACAGGCGGGGACCCGGCCCCACCTCCACCTGCACCCAGTGTAGACAGGAGGGGACCCTGCCCCACCTCCATCTGCACCCAGTGCAGACAAGAGGAGACCCTGCCCCGCCTCCACCAAGTGTAGACAGGAGGGGACCCTGTCCCAAGGCCACTGGGGCCTGAGTGGGTGGGTCAGCATCTGTGGTTGCAGGAAGGCCCCTGGCCGGTGGGGATTGTGTTTGCAGCTCCTCACCTCTGTGTCCTGTAGATTTGGGGTTTGTGGAGGGAGAGCTGCCTGCAGGTACTCAGGACGCTCACCCATTCGGTGCCCACACAAAGGGAGGGCCTGTGTGCACCATCTGAAGTGGGTTACAAACCAGAACACTGAGCCTTGTATTCTGTGTCGTTCATTTCTAGAACTCCCAGCCTGACGCTGAAAACACACTGGTAAGTGAAAGCACAGACCATTCTCACGACCCCCAGCATAACCCTATATCCCCCTATAAACAGCCCACAGTTCAGCCCCAAATCCCCTACTCAGCACAGCTGGCATAACTCCACAGTCCCTGCCCACCACCGCACACCACCTCCACTCCCCACTCACCTCCCACGTCACCCACACTCCCCACTCATCACCCACACCACCTCCACTCCCCACTCACCACCCACATCACCCACACTCCCCACTCACCACCCACGCCACCTCCACTCCCCACTCACCACCCACGCCACCTCCACTCCCCACTCACCACCCACGCCACCTCCACTCCCCACTCACCTCCCACGTCACCCACACTCCCCACTCACCACCCACGCCACCTCCACTCCCCACTCACCTCCATCACCTCCACTCCCCACTCACCACCCACGTCACCTCCACTCCCCACTCACCACCCACGCCACCTCCACTCCCCACTCACCTCCCACGTCACCCACACTCCCCACTCACCACCCACGCCACCTCCACTCCCCACTCACCTCCATCACCTCCACTCCCCACTCACCACCCACGTCACCTCCACTCCCCACTCACCACCCACGCCACCTCCACTCCACACTCTCCACCCACTCCACCTCCACTCCCCACTCACCACCCACATCACCCCCACTCCCCACTCACCACCCACATCACCCCCACTTCCCACTCACCACCCATGCCACCCCCACTCCACACTCTCCACCCACATCACCCCCACTCCCCACTCACCACCGACATTACCTCCACTCCACACTCTCCACCCACATCACCCACACTCCCCACTCAACACCCATATCACCTCCACTCCACACCACCCATGTCACCTCCACTCCCCACTCAACACCCACGTCACCCCCACTCCCCACTCACCACCCACATCACCTACACTTTCCACTCAACACCCACATCACCCCCACTTCACACTCACCACCCACATCACCCCCGCTCCACACTCACCACCCACATCACCCCTGCTCCCCCTCACCACTCACATCACCCCCGCTCCCCACTCACCACCCATGTATCCCCCGCTCCCCACTTACCACCCACATCAGCCCCGCTCCCCACTCACCACCCACATCACCCCCGCTCCCCACTCACCACCCACATCACCCCCGCTCCCCACTCACCACTCACGTCACCCATGCTCCCCACTCACCACCATCACCCCCGCTCCCCACTCACCACCCACATCACCCCTGCTCCCCACTCACCACCCACATCACCCCCGCTCCCCACTCACCACCCACGACTCCTCCGCTCCCCACTTACCACCCACATCAGCCCCGCTCTCCACTCATCACCCTCACACAGATGACAGAGGGCTCCCTCGGCCTAGACAGTGGAGAGGCGGGGCTGGTGTTAGCCATCTTCCAGCACAGAAGGGCAGTCCCTTGCTCTGCTTCTCTTCTGTTCCCCCTACTGTGCCCCGCCAGTACTCTCAGTGTTCTGGCCTTGCTGCCACCAAGGCACTGACCTTCCAGGCTCCTACTGCAGGGCTGCTGAGCCCACATCGTTGATATTCAATCTCAGCTCTGCTCTCACAATGCACCATGACCTCAGGCGGTCCTCAGTCAGACATCTCCCCCCCACCCCTCTGGGTCCCACCTTCCTCAAGCCCTTTCCCCCACCGCTGCACTCCATGTCAGCAGACACCCCTGTCCCGGATCCGAGCTGAATAAAGAATGAGAATCAGAACAACAGCCACTCCTCACACACACACACGCCTTCCACGTGCCACCCTCTGGGATGGCATGATCCTCGGATCATCAAATTTAATCCTCAAGTAACCCAGCAGGGTCAGTGCTACCGTGAGGCCCAGTCTATGGCTGAGGAGAATGAGGCGCCGGCCCACAGTCACACGATCTGACTTCTCACGCCGCTTGTCTGGGTCCCTGCCTCCTGTGTGTGTACCTTGGGAGAGGGTCCCCTCCTCCTGCATGGAGTACAGCCCTGTGCTTCAGAAGGAGCCGTGGGCTGGAAGCCAGAACATCAGCCCAGTCATAGCCTCTTGAGATGCCTCAGAGGCTTCCCGCCCCAGCCATGTCCTCTCCTCTCCCCTTTATTCACCACCCTGCAGCCACTCAGGCCTTCTGTCCACGGAGGGAACCCGCAGCGACTCAGGCCTTCCGTCCACTGAGGGAACCCGCAGCCACTCAGGCCTTCATCCACTGAGGGAACCCGCAGCCACTCAGGCCTTCCGTCCACTGAGGGAACCCGCAGCCACTCAGGCCTTCCGTCCACTGAGGGAACATGCAGCCACTCAGGCCTTCCGTCCACTGAGGGAACCCGCAGCCACTCAGGCCTTCGTCCACTGAGGGAACCCGCAGCCACTCAGGCCTTCCGTCCACTGAGGGAACCCGCAGCCACTCAGGCCTTCGTCCACTGAGGGAACCCGCAGCCACTCAGGCCTTCGTCCACTGAGGGAACCCGCAGCCACTCAGGCCTTCCGTCCACTGAGGGAACATGCAGCCACTCAGGCCTTCGTCCACTGAGGGAACCCGCAGCCACTCAGGCCTTCCGTCCACTGAGGGAACATGCAGCCACTCAGGCCTTCCGTCCACTGAGGGAACATGCAGCCACTCAGGCCTTCGTCCACTGAGGGAACCCGCAGCCACTCAGGCCTTCCGTCCACTGAGGGAACCCGCAGCCACTCAGGCCTTCCGTCCACTGAGGGAACATGCAGCCACTCAGGCCTTCGTCCACTGAGGGAACCCGCAGCCACTCAGGCCTTCCGTCCACTGAGGGAACCCGCAGCCACTCAGGCCTTCCGTCCACTGAGGGAACCCGCAGCCACTCAGGCCTTCGTCCACTGAGGGAACCCGCAGCCACTCAGGCCTTCCGTCCACTGAGGGAACATGCAGCCACTCAGGCCTTCGTCCACTGAGGGAACCCGCAGCCACTCAGGCCTTCGTCCACTGGGGGAACCCGCAGCCACTCAGGCCTTCCGTCCACTGAGGGAACATGCAGCCACTCAGGCCTTTGTCCACTGAGGGAACCCGCAGCCACTCAGGCCTTCCGTCCACTGAGGAAACCCGCAGCCACTCAGGCCTTTGTCCACTGAGGGAACCCGCAGCCACTCAGGCCTTCGTCCACTGAGGGAACATGCCGCCACTCAGGCCTTCGTCCACTGAGGGAACATGCAGCCACTCAGGCCTTCGTCCACTGAGGGAACCCGCAGCCACTCAGGCCTTCGTCCACTGAGGGAACCCGCAGCCACTCAGGCCTTCCGTCCACTGAGGGAACATGCAGCCACTCAGGCCTTCGTCCACTGAGGGAACCCGCAGCCACTCAGGCCTTCCGTCCACTGAGGGAACCCGCAGCCACTCAGGCCTTCCGTCCACTGAGGGAACCCGCAGCCACTCAGGCCTTCCGTCCACTGAGGGAACCCGCAGCCACTCAGGCCTTCGTCCACTGAGGGAACCCGCAGCCACTCAGGCCTTCCGTCCACTGAGGGAACATGCAGCCACTCAGGCCTTCGTCCACTGAGGGAACCCGCAGCCACTCAGGCCTTCGTCCACTGGGGGAACCCGCAGCCACTCAGGCCTTCTGTCCACTGAGGGAACATGCAGCCACTCAGGCCTTCGTCCACTGAGGGAACCCGCAGCCACTCAGGCCTTCCGTCCACTGAGGGAACCCGCAGCCACTCAGGCCTTTGTCCACTGAGGGAACCCGCAGCCACTCAGGCCTTCGTCCACTGAGGGAACATGCCGCCACTCAGGCCTTCGTCCACTGAGGGAACATGCAGCCACTCAGGCCTTCGTCCACTGAGGGAACATGCAGCCACTCAGGCCTTCGTCCACTGAGGGAACCCGCAGCCACTCAGGCCTTCGTCCACTGAGGGAACCCGCAGCCACTCAGGCCTTCCGTCCACTGAGGGAACCCGCAGCCACTCAGGCCTTCCGTCCACTGAGGGAACCCACAGCCACTCAGGCCTTCCGTCCACTGAGGGAACCCGCAGCCACTCAGGCCTTCGTCCACTGAGGGAACCCGCAGCCACTCAGGCCTTCGTCCACTGAGGGAACCCGCAGCCACTCAGGCCTTTGTCCACTGAGGGAACATGCAGCCACTCAGGCCTTTGTCCACTGAGGGAACATGCAGCCACTCAGGCCTTCGTCCACTGAGGGAACATGCAGCCACTCAGGCCTTCGTCCACTGAGGGAACATGCAGCCACTCAGGCCTTCATCCACTGAGGGAACATGCCAAGCTTGTTTCTACCTCAGGGCTTTTGTCGTTGTGATGGGTTGCATTGTGTTCTCCTAAAATCCGTATGTCCTAAACCCAGCACCTCAGAATGTGGCCTTATACATAAGGACAGAGTCATTACTGAGGTGATCAAGCAGAACTGAAGTCATTAGGGTTGACCCACATGCAACGTGGCTGGCGTCCTTATGAAAAGGGGGATGTTAGAGACAGTGATGCACACAGGGAGAACGCCATGCAAAAACGAAGGCAGCGACAAGGGAGATGCTTCTACAAGCCAAGGAGTGCCGCCCAGCCAACCGAAGCTAAGAGAGAGGGACAGACCAGATTGTCCTTCACAGCCCACAGAACAAACAAACCTGGCCAACACCTGGATTTCAGACTTCCATCCTCCAGAACTAGGAGACAGCGAATGTCTGTAGTTTAAGACAGCCCCTTTATGGTCCTTTGCTTCAGCCATCTTGGCAAACTGCTGTTCCCAACACATCTCTGCAGGATAGGGCATGACTCTTCCACTTAACAGCACATCAAGCCCATTCTTTCCATCTGCCCATCTTCATCTACCTTGTTTTTCACTGCCTGTGTGATATCCCATTGTTGGTCGTCCCATAATTTGCCTGACCATTCTTCACTGATGGAGAGTTGCAAGCTGCTTCCCACTTTTGCCACTAGAAATGACATTTCATGTGAAGGCCTGCTGAAGAGAATGCCTCGGCCACCTGGCACGCCCATCTAAGATGCTGATATCTGCCAGCAAATGGCCTTCCACGAAGACTTACCCGTGTACACTCCACCAATCCATCCATGGTGCCATTTCCTCACACACTTGTGGCTCTGAGCATCATCATTCTGCTGATCGGTGACAAAAATATTGCCAGGTTCCTTGGTTCTGGATTACTTCTGATGGAGGCTGAATGTCCCCCACGGGGCCTGGCCACACCCATTGGGATATGTGGCTACAGTGAACACTTGCCTCTTTTCCACAGCTCAGTTTCTTAGCCAACCCTTTTCTCATCACCACCACAAAATCACAACAAATGTGAACTGGATGTGTGTGGAATCCCTAGTAAGAACTCATGTAACTGGAAAGGCAACAAGGGGTTGAGTCCCCTGCTACCTGGTGCTGCAGAGAGTACCTGCTTTGTGGCCTGAAGAGGAAACACTCTTCCACATAGCTTCTTTACCTGCATAACAAGAAGATAAGGAGGAAAGGTCATTAAGTGCAAAGCAGCAAGGCTGGTTAACGGCCCTAGGAAGGTCATCTACTTAGTACAAGGCACTGGAAACCAAGAAGAGCTGGGAGGGCCAGTCTTATGAGTAACACACCTGTGCACCTCACTCAGTTTGGTTCTGCTAATCACAGCAGTGGGACCCTCGGCACCTGTCTAGGTCAAGGACCACAGGGTGCACTGGCCCGCAGGGCAGAACATCATCTCAGTAAGTTGAGTTGCATTCCTACAACTGAGCACGCTTCATCCGAGGGGAGAAAAATGCCACTTCCCCTCCCATTGTCACTGGGCGAGGGTTTGGGGGTCCTACATCCCATTCCCCTCAGCTTAATTCTGGGTAGGTCACGCTGAGCATGATGCCACAGGCCACAGAGCTGTGCACTGCCTGGCCTCAGGTCCAGGCAAGCTCACAGCAGAGGGTGCAAGCCGGAGGCAGGGAAGACCGGGCCGAGATGGAGTCGGTGTGTGTGGAGCAGCACAGGGCTTTACTTTTTTGAACAGAGTTTCGCTCTTGTCCAGGCTGGAGTGCAATGGTGCGATCTCGGCTCACCGAAATCTCCGCCTCCCGGTTCAAGCAATTCTCCTGCCTCAGCCTCTGGAGTAGCTGGGATTACAGGCATGCTCCACCACGCCTGGCTAAAATTGTTGTATTTTTAGTAGAGACGGGCGTTTCTCCATGTTGGTCAGGCTGGTCTAGAACTCCCGATCATCCGCCCACCTCGGCCTCCCAGTGTTGGGATTACAGGCGTGAGACACCGCGCCTGGCCCGAACACACGGGATCGGATTTCTATTCGAAGACGCATGCCGCGAGTAGACACGCCTAGAAGGAGCGGGGCTGAGACCCTGGCGAGAGCAGGGGACAGGAAAGGGTGCCTTGGGCGCACCCCACACGGGTTCCCAGACAAACATCCAGGGAAACCCCAGCCTTCAGGTGCTGTCCGCAAGAGGGCCAGCACACAGGGTCCCGTACCTTTCAGCGGGGGCCAGTGTTACGGCCTCCAGACCCTGAGAGTCGTCGCGTCCAGGGCCGATTCTGGCTTTTGGTAACACAAGAACAGTCCTCCGCCTCTCCGCGACCCAGCGAGGCCACCGGAGCCAGGACGACGGGCTCACAAGTGAGGAGACGTGGGCCGCGGTGAGAACAAAGAGCTCCAGGCTCCTGTCGGGGCTGCAAGGTCGCTCGCTGCCACTGACTCCGGGAAAACGGGGGTTAGTGACAGGTGCTCACAGTCCGTAACTCCCGCTTTCATGCAGCTCCCGTCATTCCCCTTTCACGAAGAAGTACGGGGCGCGTAACACGCACGTACGCAGGAGGCACGTACTCAGCCTTGCATATAGACAGCCAAGTCTTTAGAAATCCACTCTTCATGAAGCCACGCATGACGTCATCACGCACTTAAGCACGCACTGGCCGCCAGGAGACACTGTTGAGTTTACCAGTCCTGGCTCCCGCCAGCCCACCAGGCCATCAGGGGAGCTGGAGACTGGCAGCCTAGACAAACAACCAGAAGGAGGAAAAGGAACCAGAGAGAAAAAAGAAGAGGGGCGGGACAAGGCCACCAGGCAGGAGTTTTAAGCTCAGAGCTACGACACCAGCAGGGAGGAGCTGGGCAAAACCACGGGGGAGGGTCGGGGGCTCGGGGCTGAGAGGAGGAGGGCGGAGCTGGGGAGGGGAAGGGCGGGACTGAGATAATCGCTGGGGTGGGGTCTGGGGAAATCTGAGCCAGGCTGCAGGAGGTGCTTGCGGACTTCTGAGAACCAGCGCGGGGAGGGAGGGGGCCGCTGAGAGGAGGAGGGTGGGGCTGAAAGAAATCGCTGGGGAGGGGCTGGGGGCGGGTCTTTGGAAGCGGGGCAGGGCTCAGAGAAACCGCTGGGGAGAGGTGTGGCTCTGTGAGGGGTGGGGCTGAAAAAACCGGGGAGGGGACTGGGGGCGGGGCCTTGGGAAGAGCCACCGGAGCAGGATGGAGCTGGGGTGGGGTGGGGCGAGAGCAACCCCGGGGGCAGGGCGGTGCTGTGGAGGGGAGGGGCTGAGAAACCGCTGGGGAAGGGGCTGGGGGCGGGGCTTTGGAAACCCTCAGGAGAGGCAGGGTGGGGCTGGGGGAGAGGCGGGAATCTGGACGGTGCTGAGAAACCCCTGGGGAGGGAATGGGGGCGGGGCTTTGGGAGGAGCAGGGTGGGGCGGGGCTTCGAGAAACCACTGGGGAGGGGGCTGGGGGCGGGGTCGGAACAGCTAGGGTGGAGCTGTGGGAGAAGCAGCTTGGGCGGAGTTGCAGGAGTAAGAGCTGATGGTGGAGACGCTGGTGGAGCGGAGCAGAACTGGGGTGAAGCTGTGGGCAGAGCTGTGGGAGAAGGCAGGCTGTGCAGCCTGAGGAGCAGGATGGAGCTGGAGGAGGAAGCTGAGGCACTTCTGTGCTGCACCCTTAGGCAAGAGTCTAAACTTGCCCCCAGCGACCTAACTGCACCCTCAGAGTCTACCTCCGGAGGGCATGGAAGCAGCAAGAAGGACGGGAACACTTGTCTGGGGTCCCCGCAGCTCTAGGCTGAGTCTTGCAGGACTGAGCCCCCCCCAGGCCTGCTTTCCTGTGTCCCAGCGGCTCTGTCAGTGCCTGCCAATGGGGTCTGGAGGGACTGTCTTTTTCACGCCTCTTTTGCAGGTGACGAGAAACATTCCCACTCTCCATGTCCTGCCGCCCCTCCGACCTAAGTCGCCCAACACACAGCCCAACTTCCCTGCCGAAATTGCTTTTCAAACTCTTCTCCATCTCAGTCAGGGCTCAGGTTCCGCAGCGCCGCCGT
The DNA here is from genome assembly GCA_031835075.1 of Saguinus oedipus. Classification (NCBI taxonomy): domain Eukaryota; kingdom Metazoa; phylum Chordata; class Mammalia; order Primates; family Cebidae; genus Saguinus; species Saguinus oedipus. The sequence continues at coordinate 155,029 of CM063191.1, forward strand.
GCTGTGCTCCTCTGTCCCTCCGCTTACCCAGTCCCCCGCGTTGACTTCATAACCGAGTTCCAGGTCCGTGCCTCTGAAGTGCCTGATGAGACCAAACTGCTCCTCTTCCTGCATCCCCGCTGCTACTTCCTGAGTTCAGGCGTCGTGGTCTGGAGCCTGCACTATTCCGTGAGCCTCCTGACCAACGTGGAGGCCTCTGTCTTTCCTCCCTTGAGTCTGTCCTCCACACTCTTTCAGTTTAGTTTCTAAGTCACAAATCTGTCCCTAGCAATCCTCTAGTGAAAACCCTGCCAGGCCTTCTCAGGCTGAAGTCCCAACAGCTCAAGGAGTCGGCCCAGCTCTCTCCACCCTTAAGCCGAACACTCCCTGGGTTCACGCTGTGCAGTTTATTCACAGGTCGCCATCAGCCTGCTGCCCCAGGTCTCCCTGCTTTGCAGTGGCGGATCCCACGGCCTTGTCCTGGCGCACTCCTGGCCTCCTTCAAGGCACAATTTTAACGTCAACTCCACAGTCCCATTGCAGTGTTAGGGACTTTGGTCTCCAGTTCTGATAGCATTTTTAACCTCTCCCCTCCCCACCCCACATTAGGCTCTTGGAAATCCGGGTGGTAATTGTACTGTAAGAGTCTGTGGCTGCCGCATGTTCTCTGAGTTCCTTGAAGGCAAGGATGGTGTTTTACTCATTTCTGAAACTGGGTGCCCAGGACATCGTATCTGCTTAGTAAGTGTTGAATCAGCAAAGGGCTGCTTTCTTGTCTTTTCTAGTGAGATGCACCTACTTCTCCTTGGGGAAACGTGAGGAAGCAGGAATGCTGGAGATGATGAGAGGGTCTCTCTTTATGGGATGTAAGCCTCAGGGCAGCAAGGGACCTTCAGATCACCAGTTCCAATTCCCATCCATGTTGGCATCCCCTCCTGAGTTCCTTCCCCAAAGAGTGGTTGCCGACTTCTGCCGCACACCCCAGAACCTGCTGGGAGTGGTTTTACACCATGAGTGAGGATCCCCGGGATGGCGAGTTGCTGCTCTTCCTCCTGTGGCCTCTTGTTTGAAGCACTAGAACTCACCTAATGAGCTGGATACTCACATTTGGCTGCTGGCGGGGAAGCCCGAGGTGGCTACGTAAGGGCTCCGTTTTCCAGCTCTCCCAGCTGCCCCACCCTCCTGGGTGTGCTGGGCAGTGGGGTTAGTGCGCACATTAGTGCACTCTCCCTGGGCGGCAGCAGACAGCCAAGGTCTGATCTGTGGTCAGGTGAGAAGAAGTCAAAGAAAAGCAGCTGCAGCGGTGAGTGGCCCTAGGAAGAATGGCATCACCAGGTCAGTAGGGATGGGGGTGGTGTTCGGCTACCCCTGAGAAAGGGACCAGATGGCACCTGAGTCTTGATCACCACTGTTGTGGCAGGCTAGGCTCCCTGGCTACAGCTGTCCCTTGGAAATGTGCTGTCCCCTTCCCTCTCTGTGTTCAGCATCCCTGGGTGTTCAGTCCGTCTCTTCCGTCCATGTGCTTCCCTAGGGAAGCATTATTTTTTTCTCAGCATGATTTCTGTGGGACTCTTCCTGTTTTCTGAGCCTGTCACCCGGTTCCTCTTCCCTTGCCTCCCTGCTGACGCTTTCCAGAGGGCAGCCACCCTGTCCTCACTGTTCTGCTTTGACCCTGAGGCCCAGGAGGAAGTCACCAGGGTCGTGGAGTGTCCCTTATGCTGCGTTGAGGTGCAGGATCAGAGAATTAAAGAGACAGGACACTGAAAAACCGGTGAAGAGCATCTGGACTCGGGGGGCCATGCCACCTGTGAGCGGAGATCAGCCAGGCCTCCAAATGCCCAAGAGCGTCTGTATTTATTAGGTACAAGCAGGGGGCAGGGTCATACATGAGGTCATCATCTACAGGCTTAGTAATAGGGCATACATAATCACATGAGTCAGAAGCGAGGGGGCCACCCCATTGTGTCACCTGGGCAGAGAGTTGTGCCGTGCACAGTAGCAGTAAGTTATTATATGATTATATAGAAACATTACATATGACTAAGTATCCTAGATATATATAAGCTAGTATAGTAAGTAGCAAGTTATTATATGATTATATAGAAGGATTATATGGGACTAAGTGTGCTAGAAATATATAAGCTAGTATAGTCAGCAGGAAGTTATTACATGATTATATAGAAGGATTATATGGGACTAAGTGTGCTAGATATAAGCTAGTATAGTCAGCAGGAAGTTATATGATTATATAGAACTCAGTAGGTACAAGTATTAAGTATAATTATGTAAGCTACATATATGTAAGCAGTAAGTCATACTTCGGGCACTAATTGTATAAACTAATATATGATTATATATGAAGGATTATATAAAGGAAATAGCTGAGCCATGACACTATAAACTAAGATACTGTTCAGGCCCTCATTGTGCCTGGGGTCTGGACAGTTCGCCTTCCTCGGTGCCCATGGTGGAGTGTTACCCACACTCCATCTCAGAAAAAAGAAGTTTGCCAGGTGCAGTGGCTCAGGCCTGTCACCCTAGCACTTTAGGAGGTTGAGGCGGGTGGATCACGAGGTGAAGTGTTAGAGAGCAGCCTGGCCAACACGGAGAAACCCCCCTGTCTCTACTAAAAATACAAAATTAGCCGGGTGTGCTGGTGAGAGCCTGTGATCCCAGCTCCTCGGGAGGCTGAGGCAGGGGAATCGCTTGAACCCGGGAGGTGGAGGCTGCGGTGAGCCGAGATCGTGCCATTGCACTCCAGCCTGGGGGACACAGGGAGACTCTGTCTCAAAAAAAAAAAAAAATGTTTAAAAAACGCTGCAACCCCTCCCGTTCCCAGCTGACTCATCCCACACTCAGTACTTGGTTTCAGGGTGTGGGAGTCTGTCCTGAGGGCTGGGGCAGAGCCCCACTGGAGAAAACGGCGGGGGCCAAGGGGGCAGTGTTGCCAGCAAAGATACTGGGAGACTCCCCCACCTGGCGCTTGGGACTTGCCCCCGTTTTCCGGCCTCCCAGCCCCGGAAGTTTACTCAAAACTTAGCAAACCAGAGATCCCCCCCACCGCTGGCCTGTTCCTGAAGGCATCGGATTTCTCTTTTCTTGTGAAGATTTGTTTCCAGTCCAGCGCTGGAGGCGGGAAGGGGGTTTCCAAGGCAGCAACTGCGGTGAGAATTCCAGCAGATAAGGTTTCCCAGAGTTTTAACTTGAAGAGCCGGTTCTGCAACCAGCAAGAAATAGATTTAAAAAGAAAAAGAAAGCTCCCTACCAGGCTCACGCCTGTCACCCCAGCACTTTGGGAGGCCGAGGTGGGTGGATCTCCTGAGGTCAGGAGTTCGAGACCGGCCTGGCCAGTGTGGTGAACACCCCCCCACCACCTCGTTTCTACTAAAACTACAAAAACTAGCCAGGCATTGTGGGACGCACATGTCATCCCAACATTTTGGGAGGCCGAGGCGGGTGGATCACGAAGTCAAGAGTTCGAGACCATCCTGGTCAACATGGTGAAACCCCGTCTCTACTAAAAATACAAAAAATTAGCTGGGCATGGTGGCGCGCGCCTGTAATCCCAGCTACTCAGGAGGCTGAGGCAGTAGAATTGCCTGAACCCAGGAGGCGGAGGTTGCGGTGAGCCGAGATCGCGCCATTGCACTCCAGCCTGGGCAACAGGAGCGAAACTCCATCTAAAAACTAAATAAATAAAATTAAATTAAGCCCATTTTGGTGAGGTGCAGTAGCCTACACCTGTAATTCCACCACTTCAGGATGCCAAGCTGGACAGATCACCTGGGGTCAGGAGTTCGAGACCATCCTGGTCAACATGGTGAAACCCCGTCTCTACTAAAAATACAAAAAATTAGCTGGGCATGGTGGCGCCTGCCTGTAATCCCAGCTACTCAGGAGGCTGAGGCTGGAGAATTGCCTGAACCCAGGAGGCGGAGGTTGCGGTGAGCCGAGATCGCGCCATTGCACTCCAGCCTGGGTAACAAGAGCGAAACTTCATCTCAAAAAAAAAAAAAAAAATTAAATTAAAATAAACTTATTTATGCCACAGGTCGAAGTGAGCCGAGATCGCGCCATTGCACTCCAACCTGGGTGACGAGAGTGAAACACTCTCAAAAAAAAAAAAGAAAAAAAGTAAAAATAAGCTACCTAGATTTTCATCCCTGCTTCAGATACCCCCAGGGCCTATGATTCAAGAGGGGGTCTTGTCGGGGTTTGAGGGGGCCAGAGGTTCCCTGTCCAGCTTGTCCGTTCAGACTGAATTTCTGTAACCACAGCCTCCTCCTAAGCAGCTCTGGGTAAAGTTTCAGCGCCCGGACTGCCGCCTCCCAGATTTAAGATATTTTTCTGCCTCAGCCTCCCGAGTAGCTGGGATTATGGGCACCTGCCACCGGGCCCGGGTAATTTTTGTATTTTGTTTTTAGTAGAGATGGGGTTTCCCCATGTTGCCCAGGCTGGTCTCGAACTCCCAACCCCACGGGATCCACCTGTCTCCGCCTCCCAAGGTGCTGGGATCGTAGGCACCTGCCACCACGCCGAGCTAATTTTTGTATTTTTAGTGAGACGGGGTTTCACCATGTTGGCCAGGCTGGTCTCGAACTCCCGACCTCAGGTGATTCACCTTCCTCGGCCTCCCAAGGTGCAGGGATTACAGGCGTGAGCTACCACGTCTGGCCTGAGACGGGGTTTCTCCATGTTGGCCAGGCTGGTCTCGAACTCCCGACCTCAGGTGATCCGCCCGCCTCGGCATCTCAAAGTGAATAAAACCCAGAAATGCCAAGACAGACTCTCCTGGGCTTCGGTCCACACGGAGGGAGGTCCCAGAAACAGAGTTCCTTGATGACAGGTTCTGTCTCAGGGGCAGCTCTGGCAGAAGGAGACGCGGGCATCCCCAGGTACCCTCACCCCAAATTCCTTCCACAGCTCAGCGCCTCCCACAGGAGGGGTTCGGCCAACCTGCTGGGTGCCTTTCAGGCTGCAGAGGCAGCCCGGCTCCAGCCCCAACCCCGACCCCCTAGACCAGGTTTTCCAGTTTCTCCTGTAACCCCTTCATTACCGGGGGCTGAGCCTGCCAGGGCTGACTTTGCAGAGGACGCTTTTGCCCCCTAGTGTCTGAAACTTCCAAATTAAAGGTGTGTTTCCCGGAGGGGCGGGTGGGCGGGGTGCGGGGTGGGGGGCGTGGCAGGTGACAGGGTCTTGCAGGTCAATGACTTCAGCACGGACACTTTAACCCATGCGTGGCCGGGCGACGTGGCTCCCGCCTGTCGCCCCAGCACTTTGGAAGGCCAGGTGGGGGCGGGTGGATCACCTGAGGTCAGGAGTTCGAGACCAGCCTGACCACCGTGGAAAAACCCCGTCTCTACTAAAAATACAATAATTATTATTATTATTATTATTATTATTTTTAGACGGAGTTTCGCTCTTGTGACCCAGGCTGGAGTGCAATGGCGCGATATCGGCTCACCGCAACCTCCGCCTCCTGGGTTCAGGCAATTCTCCTGCCTCAGCCTCCTGAGTAGCTGGGATTACAGGCACGCGCCACCACACCCAGCTAATTTTTGTATTTTTGGTAGAGTCGGGGTTTCACCTTGTTGACCGGGATGGTCTCGATCTCTTGACCTCGTGATCCACCCGCCTTGACCTCCCAAAGTGCTGGGATTATAGGCGTGAGCCACCGCGCCCGACCTAAAAATACAAAAATTATTCCAGCAACTGTAATCCCAGCTACTCGGGAGGCTGAGGCAGAAAAGCTGCTTGAATCCAGGAGCGGGAGGTTGCAGTGAGCCGAGATTGCATCACTGCACTCCAGCCTGGGCGACGGAGAGACTCTGTTTCAAAAATAACAACAACAACAATAATGATAATAATAAATTAAATTAAAATAAACCGATTTTGTGCCAGACATGGTGGCTCATGCCTGAAATCACAGCACTTTGGGAGGCTGAGGCTGGATCACCCCAGGATAGGAGTTCAAGACCACCCTGGCCAACATGGCAAAATCCCATCTCCATGAAAAATACAAAAATTAGCTGGATGTGGTGAGAGGCACCTGTAATCCCAGCTACTCAGGAGGCTGAGGCAGGAGAATTGCTTGAACCCAAGAGGGGAGGTTGCAGTAAATTGAGATCTTACTTCTGCAGTCCAGCCGAAGACTCTTAAAAAATAAAAAATGAAAATAAAATTAAAATAAATTTATTTATGCCAGAGGTTGCAAATCGTTTTGGGAAAAATCAGACCTGGCTGGCCGGGCGCAGCGGCTCACGGCTGCCATCCCAGCACTTTCGGAGTCCGAGGCAGATGGATCACCTGAGGTCAGGAGTTCGAGACCAGCCTGACCAATATGTTGAAACCCTGTCTTTACTAAAAATACAAAAATTAGCCAGGCGTGGTGGCAGATGACTGTAGTCCCAGCTACTCAGGAGGCTGAGGCAGGAGAATCACTTGAACCTGGAGGCAGAGGTTGCCATGAGCTGAGATCTCACCACTGCACTCCAGCCTGGGGGACAGAGCGAGACTCAGTCTCAAAAAAAATAAGAAAAGAAAAGAAAAATGAGACCTGGACGATGACCTTGAGCAGTAAGATATAAATAACTCCCACAAGCTTAGCATTCCAATAATGGAACACTAGGCATAAATAGGTTATTTTTTATTTATTTATTTTTTTGAACCAGAATTTTGTTCTTGTCGCTCAGGCTGGAGTGTAATGGCACGAACTCGGCTCACTGCAACATCCACCTACCGGGCTCAAGCGATTCTCCCGCCTCAGCCTCCTGAGTAGCTGGGATTACAGGCGCCTGCCACCACGCCCGGGTAAATTTTGTATTTTTAGTAGAGATGGGGTTTCACCAGGTTGGCCAGGATGGAATTGAACTCCTGACCTTGTGATCCACCCACTTTGGCCTCCCAAAGTTCTGGGATTACAGGCTTGAGCCACCGTGCCCGGCTAATATTTTTTTTTTTTTTTTTTTTTTTTTGAGATGGGGTCTTGTTCTCTCACTCAGGCTGGAGTGCCGTGGCAAGACCCCTGCTCACCACAAACTCCACCTCCCGGGTTCAAGCAATTCTCCTGTCTCAGCCTCCTGAGTAGCTGGGATTACAGGCACCTGCCGTCATGCCAGAGTGCTGAGATTACAGGTGTGAGCCACCACACCTGGCCAATTTTTGTATTTTTAGTAGAGATGGGGTTTCACGACATTGGTCAGGCTGGTCTTGAACTCCTGCCCTAGTGATCCGCCCACCTTGGCCTCCCAAACTGCTGGGATTACAGGCATGAGCCACCGCGCCCGGGCGATTCCAGTAGTTTTAAGGCGCTTTTGCTCTATCTGCCCCAGAAAAGTACCCAGCCAGCAAATGAGACCTCAAAGCCCGATTCTCCCAGCACCGCACGCCTGCAATCACAGGAATTGGGCAGCAGGGGGCAGTCGAGTCCACAGGGGGGGAAAAAACGCGTAACTGGTTGGCTTTAAGGTTGCGGGATTTGGGTAAATACGGTAATAAAAACCAGCTTCTCTGCTGGGGACAGTGGCTCATCCCGGGAATCCCAGGACTTTGGGAGGCCAAAGTGGGCGGATCATGAGGTCGGGAGTTCGAGACCAGCCTGGCCAACACGGTGAACCCCTGTGTCTACTAAAAATACAAAAATTAGCCAGGAATGATCTCAAAGAAGAAAAATTAAAAACAGCTTCTCTTTACACCCCACTTTAGGGCCTCCCAATGCAGAAAAAATGACGTAGAATAATTTGAGTCGGGCGTGGTGGCTCATGCCTGGTCTCGAACTCCTGACCTCAGATGATCCACCCACCTTGGCTTCCCAAGCCTCGGCAGTTTGGGAGGATGAGCTGGACGGATCACCTGAGGTAAGGAGTTCGAGACCAGCCTGGCTAACATGGTGAAACCCCGTGTCTACTAGAAATACAAAGTTAGCTGGGCATGGTGGTGGGTTCCTGTGTCTTCCCAGCTACTCAGGGGGCTGAGGCAGGAGAATCGCTTGAACTGAGGAGGCAGAAGTTGCAGTGAGCAGAGATTGCACCATTGCACTCCAGCCTGGGTGACGGAGCCAGACTCCGTCAAAAAAAAAAAAAAGCTGTGCGTGGTGGCTGAAACGGGAGAATCGCTTTAACCTGGGAGGTGGAGGTTACAGTGAGCTGAGATGGCACCGGTTTACTTCAGCCTGGGCGACAGAGACTCCATCTCAGAACAAAGAAACCAAAAAGGCCAGGCACGGTGGCTCACGCCTGTAATCCCAGCACTTTGGGAGGCCGAGGTGGATGGATCATCTGAGGTCAGGAGTTCGAGACCAGCCTGAACAAAGTGGTGAAGCCCCGTCTCTACTAAAAATACAAAAATTAGCCTGCTGGGGTGGTGGGTGCCTGTAATCCCAGCTACTCGGGAGGCTGAGGCAGGAGAATCGCTTGAACCTGGGGGACAGAGGTTGCAGTGAGTTGAGATCGCACCACTGCCGTCCAACCTGGGTGACTGACCAAGACTCCTCTTTCCTCCCAAAAAAGGAATGGCTACTTTATAGGCAGAGCAGCCTGGAGGGCCACTGTGACCCGATTGTACGGTTACTTCTTGATGATATTCTAAAGGAGGGGTGGATTATTCAGGACTCTCCTTTTCAGACCATCGAGGGTGACTTCCTGACCTTGCCATGGCATCTGTAAACCGTCCTGCTGCTGGTGGGAGTGCAGCAGGGAGGCAGCCAGAGGTGATGCTGGTGGCCATCTTGTTTCTCCTGGGTTTCATCCCGCTTCTTATTTTATTATTATTATTATTTTTTGAGACGGAGTTTAGCTCTTGTTACCCAGGCTGGAGTGCAATGGCGCGATCTCAGCTCACCGCAACCTCCGCCTCCCGGGTTCAGACAATTCTACTGCCTCAGCCTCCTGAGTAGCTGGGATTACAGGTGCGCGCCACCATGCCCAGCTAATTTTTGTATTTTTAGTAGACACGGGGTTTCACCATGTTGACCAGGTTGGTCTCGATCTCTTGACCTCGTGATCCACCCGCCTCAGCCTCCCAAAGTGCTGGGATTACAGGCATGAGCCACCATGCCCAGCTAATTTTTGTATTTTTGGTAGAGTCGGGGTTTCACCTTGTTGACCAGGATGGTCTCGATCTCTTGACCTCATGATCCACCCGCCTCGGCCTCCCACAGTGCTGGGATTACAGGCTTGAGCCACCGCGCCCTGCCTCATCTGGCTTCTTTATGGCAGCCGCTTTCAGCAGCGAGGTCTTGATGTCTGTATCTTCTGCCAACTCCAGCATGTCTGACACTCATTTTCCCAGCCCCGATTCAAGATGAGGAGTCGCTCCGGTTCACACAACACCTCCTGATACAACCAGGACTCTTACACCAGTTTTCCCATTTATTTATTTGAGATAGAGTCTCCCTCTGTCCCCCAGGTTGGAGTGCAGTGGCGCGATCTGAGCTCACTGCAACCTCCGCCTCCCGGGTTCAAGAGATCTCGTGTCTCAGCCTTCCAAGTAGATGGGACTACAGGCACCCACCACCATGCCCAGCTAAGTTTTTGTATTTTTTTTGTAGAGATTGGGTTTCACCACGTTGATCAGGATGGTCTTGATCTCCTGACCTTGTGATCTGCCCACCTCGGCCTCCCAAAGTGCTGGGAATACAGATATGAGCCACCATGCCCAGCCTTAATTTTATATTTTTAGTAGAGACAGGGTTTCTCCATGTTGGCCAGGCTCGTCTCAAACTCCTGACCTCAGGTGATCTGCCCACCTCAGCCTCCAAAGTCCTGGGATTTGAGGTGTGAGCCACTGCATCCGGTCTAATTTTTTTGTATGTTTAGTGGAGATGGCGTTTCTCCATGTTGGCCAGGCTGGTCTCGAACTTCTGACCTCAGCTGATCCACCCGCCTCGGCCTCCCAAAGTGCTGGGATTTCAGGTGTGAGCCACTGCACCTGGCCTAATTTTTTGTATTTTCATTAGGGACGGCGTTTCTCCACGTTGGCCAGGTTGGTCTCGAACCCCCGACCTCAGGTGATCTGCCCGCCTCCACCTCCCAAACTGCTGGGGTTCCAGGCGTGAGGCACCGCACCCGGCCTAATCTAGACTCTTCAGTGGAGCTGGAGGCAAGGGATTCCAGGGTAAGTCACAGCTCTCCCTTTTCTGCTGTTCACTCTCCTGGGGTGTCTGATTCAGCACTAGTGAATCTGGAGAAGGAAGGGTTAACGGCGTCCCTGCCCCAGTTCCTGGAATTCCGAGGATGTGGCCGGGCTCAGGTTTCCTTATTAGCAGGAATGCGGCTACCGTAATGAACTGAGTGCTGGCCCTGATAACTTCCTACTGAAACTAATTACGTCTGCAAGAACCGTATTTCCACATAAAGTCTCATTGCCAGAGACCCTCTGCTGGGAACTCAACCTACACATTTTGGGGCCCCGTGCCCCAGCGCCGGACGATCCCGGCGTCCGTCACGTGTGTCGTCGGCTGCAGAGAGGTGGCGCCAGAGCCTTCACCTTTTCCTACAGGGAGGGCTCATGAGTAACCAGTGTATGCCTGGTGTTCCACTACTGGAACACTAAGCTTGTGGGTGTGATTGATGTGCAGCTGAAGGTCACTGCCAAGGTCTGGTTTTTCACAAGATTGTGGCCTCCGGCATGAACGGGGTTAAAGGGTCTGGGCAGAGTTTATTATGTTACAGGCCCCTGGCCCCGAGCTCCCCAGCCTTTGCTCTGAGACTCGCCTTTGATTTGGAAGTCTTAGGCCGGGCACGGTGGCTCACGCCTGTCATCCCAGCACTTAGGGAGGCCAAGGCGTGTGGATCTCAAGGTCAGGAGATCGAGACCAGCCTGGCCAACAAGGTGAAACCTTGTCTCTATTAAAAATACAAAAATCAGCTGGGCATGGTGGTGGGTGCGGGTAGTCCCAGCTCCATGGGAGGCTGAGGCAGGAGGAGAATTGTTTGAACCCAGGAGGTGCAGGTTGCAGTGAGCTGAGATCGCGCCATTGCACTCCAGTCTGGGAGACAGAGTGAGACTCCGTCTCAGAAATAAATTAATTAATTATAAATAAATAAATAAAAACCGGTGACATTTCTGCACTCCAGCCTGGGAGACAGAGCGAGACTCCATCACAGAAATAAATTAATTATAAATAAATAATAAAAATCGGTGACGTTTCTGCACTCCAGCCTGGGAGACAGAGTGAGATTCTGTCTCAGAAATAAATTAATGAATTATAAATAAGTACATACAAATAAATGAATGAATAAAAAGATAAACAGAAATTTTTTGCACTCCAGTCTGGGAGACAGAGCGAGACTCCATCTCAAAAAAAATAATTAATTATAAATAAATGAATAAAAACAAAAACGGTGACTTTTATGCCCTCCGTCCTGGGAGACAGAGCGAGACTCCATGTCAAAAATAAATGATTAAAAATAGATAAATAATAAACGAATAAATAAAAATAAATAAGTATAAACAAAAACTATAACTTTTTTAATCTTTTTTTTAATAGAGACATCAGCTCCAGTAAAAAAAATAAAAAAATAAGAAAAAAACAATAACCAGCACTGCAGCCTGGGAGACAGAGCGACACTCCATCTAAAAAAATAATAATGAGACATTGACTTGCCACGTAAGAATCTGAGGGAAAATAATAATAATAATAATAATAAATATTTTCTTATTATTACTTTTAGATGGAGTGTCTATTAGATCTATTTTTTAGATAGATGATAGGTAGGTAGATAGATCATAGATGATAGGTAGATAGATAGATAGATACATAGATAGATAGATGATAGGTAGATGATACACAGATGATAGATAGATGATAGATGATAGATACATAGATGATAGATAGATGATAGATGATTGATAGATAGATGATAGATACATGGATGACAGACACATAGATAGATACATAGATGATAGATGATAGATAGATAGATGATAGATAGATAAATAATAGATGATGGATACATAGATAGATAGATAGATACACAGATGATACATACATAGATGATAGATAGAAAGATAGATACATAGATAGATACATAGATGAATAGATAGACACATAGATAGATAATAGAAAGATAGATAGACACATAGGTGATAAATAGATAGAATAAAAGACAGATGAAACATTGACATAATAAATGATTATAATACATAGGACATAGATAGATACATAGAGAGGCCAGGCACTGTGACTCATGCCTATAATCCCAGCACTTTGGGAGGCTGAGGTGGGCGGATCACCTGAGCTCAGGAGTTCGAGACCAGCCTGGCCAACATGGTCTCTACTAAAAATACAAAAATCAGCAGGTGTGGGAGCGGGCTCTTGTGTCACCCAGGCTGGAGTGCAGTGGCTGGATCTCAGCTCACCGCAACCTCTGCCTCCCGGGTTCAAGTTGTGCTCCTTCCTGAAACTCCTGAGTAGCTGGGGCTGCAGGTGTTGGCCACCACGCCCAGCTAATTTTCATATTTTTAGTAGAGATGGAGGTTTCACCATGTTGGCCAGGCTGGTCTCAAAACCCTGACCTCAAGTGATCCACCCGCCTCAGCCTTCCAAGGTGCTGAGAATGCAGGCATGAGCTATTGCACTGGAGCTTTTCTATTTTTTTTTAAGGGAATCTCACTGTGTCACCCAGGCTGGAGTCAGTGGCAAAATCTCAGCTCATGGCAACCTCCGCCTCCCAGGTTGAAGCAATTATCCCACCTCAGCCTCCCGAGTAGCTGGGGCTACAAGCACCCACCACCACCACCACGCCCGGGTAATTTTTCTATTTTTAGTAGAGATGGGGTTTCACCATATTTGCCAGGCTGGTCTTGAACTCCTGACCTCAGGTGATCTGCCCGCCTCAGCCTCACAGAGTGCTGGGATTACAGGCTGAGCCACCATATCCAGCCCAGCATGTAAATTCTGTCTCTGAGCTTTATATCTTACTATCTCCTGCCTCCCGTTTTTTCCCCTGAGAAAAGACAGGCACAGTTGTTTTCAGCTAAGAGGAAACTTGAGGGCAGGAAAACAGAAAGTCCCTGCTCAGCCCACGCCCCTCATTCGAAAGAGAGAACTGGGGATTCCCAGCAAGGGAAATGCCCAGGAGATGCCGCAGGGAAGGCTGAGTCTGTTTAAGCAGCGACATTCTCTGGGGCGAGTTTTCATCAGGCAAAAGATGTCCCCGTCTCCATGTTCGCAGACCAGGACAGACACCTGCAGGAAGTGGCTGAGAGGTACTGGGATGAGTGTCAGAGCTCAGTCCGACTAACACCTCACTCAGGGAGGGCCACGTTCTGGGCTTAGCGGTGCAGGTGCAGGACGCACGGAACCATGGTTTCTGGAAAGGCAGGGAACTATAAATAAACAAATAATGTCATCTCAAGGTGACGTGGGAGGGAGGCGGAGAACTGAGAACTATACGTTCCATCGAGATGGAATCATGGGGACCCACTTTACCCTCCAATATGAAGCCGGCAGGCAAAACCAGGAAAAATGCAACTGTGTTAGTTTCTCTTTTTTTTTTTTTTTGAGACAGTCTCACTCTTGTTGCCCAGGCTGCAGTGCAGTGAACGATCTCAGCTCACTGCAACTCTCACCACCCTGGTGAGTGATTTGGCTTGGTTCTATGTCCCTGCCCAAATCTCAGATTCAACTGTAATCCCCAAAGCTGGCGGCAGGGCCTGGTGGGAGGTGACTGGGTCATCGGGGCCCTTTCTAATGGTTTAGTGATATCTTTCAAGTACTGTTTTTGTGATAGAGTTCTCAGAAAATCTGGATGTTTAAAAGTGTGTGGCAGTTGCTCTCTCTCTTTCTCTTGCTCCTGCTCTGGCTGTGTAAGACTCTTGCTTCCTCTTCAGCTTCCTCCATGATTGTAAGTTTCCTGAGGCCTCGCTAGCCATGCTTTCTGAATAGCCTGCAGAACTGTGAGCCAATTCAACGTCTATTCTTTATAAATTACCCAGTCTCAGCTAGTTCACACACACACACACACACACACACACACACACACACACTCCTAAAATCAGCTAGAGCCCCTAAACCCCCATTACCAAAGCTCTAATATCACCTCACCTGTGTTCATTTGTATATTGTTTTTCTCCTTTTTCTAGGTCTGATTTCTACCTGAATTGGTCATATAATTGACATACGTTGGCCAGCTCCAGAAAAGTTTTTTTTTTTGAGACAGAGTTTCACTCTTGTTACCCAGACTGGAGTGCAATGGCACGATCTCGGCTCACCGCAACCTCCGCCTCCTGGGTTCAAGCGATTCTCCTGCCTCAACCTCCCGAGTAGCTGGGATTACAGGCATGCGCCACCATGCCCAGCTAATCTTTGTATTTTTAGTAGAGATGGAGTGTCACCATGTTGACCAGGATGGTCTCGATCTCTGGACCTTGTGATCCACCCGCCTCAGCCTCCCAAAGTGCTGGGATGACAGGCTTGAGCCACCGCGCCCGCCAGAAAAGTTTATAAACTAAGTAAATTTGTCTCCCCCTCTACAACCTCTGCTGCTTCTAAATTAACCACTTTATGCTTTAAAATTCAGCCTTGCCTCTCCCCTGCTCACAATGCAGGTCTTTGTTCTGTCACTCAAGAGAAAATTCACCTGAGATGCCAGTTCACAATGAGGCATGAAGGGCTTCCAGATGTGTAGAAAGCCTCCCCAAACATCCAGAGTTTCGAGCCTGTGGAAGAATAAAAACACATGCAATCGTGACACATGTTTTTAATCTAATGAGCTAAAATAATTCAAAGGAGGTCAGCATTTTAAAAATTAATTAGCACTTTGCCTTTTGGTGAAAACCAAGGATTCATCTGTTTGGCAGAAAACTGAGGTCATGATTTCTTTTTCCTTTTCTGTTTTTTTATTTTTCTTCATTAAAGCAGATAGTTTGCATTAAAAATGATCTTTGCTAAGGAATTTCAGTCTTTGGGGAGAGTCGTCAAAATGAAGTTTCAGGAGGTGCCATTCCAATCTCAGCCAATTTGCAGAAAGTAACCCTACACTGCAAGACACAAAGGCAGCTCACATTTCTGTCCTGCAGAATACTAGGAGGCAATGAGTCTCCAGGTCCCCAGGAAGGGCAGCTTCTGTCCAGTCCCCAGGAAGGGCAGATTCTGTCTGCAGGTCCCCAGGAAGGGCAGCTTCTGTCTCAAGGTCCCAGGAAGGGCAGCTTCTGTCTCAAGGTCCCCAGGAAGGGCAGATTCTGTCTGCAGGTCCCCAGGAAGGGCAGCTTCTGTCTCCAGGTCCCCAGGAAGGGCAGCTTCTGTCTCAGGGTCCCCAGGAAGGGCAGCTTCTGTCTCCAGGTCCCCAGGAAGGGCAGATTCTGTCTCAAGGTCCCAGGAAGGGCAGATTCTGTCTCTAGCCAGATCCTGGTAATTCCCCAGGAGTTCAGTAAGGAACTTGGACATGCAGCCTCTTTCTGGAGCCAGGACGGCCATCGCACATTCAGCTGAGTCCCTCATCCCCAGAGCCCAGAAAGCCTTCTGAGCTGCCAAGAGTGCAAATCTTGGTTAGCCCTGTGCTTCCCCCAAAATACATACTCCCTGGGAGCAATTCTCTAGATAAGCCATGCACCCAGTTCCCTCATCATTTGCCTCTGATAGTCTGTGTCCCTCGTCCCACCTGCAATCCCCAATTCTGTTCTGCTCTTTGCTGTCTCTGCCTCTGAGGCAATTCTTCACAGGGCATTCCATTCCTCGGGTCTCCTCGGTGGTCTCGTTGCCTGGTTTACGAACTCCCTTCTTCCTGCACATTGTAGGAGATAAAAAGTAAGATGTTTTCCTCACCTATTGCAAGGTTAATGGCTGAGACCCTGATAAGAAAACACGGATTAGCCAGAGAAGAGAAAGCATACATATTTATTTAGAATAAATTTTGTGTGATACAGGCGCTTTTAGGATTAATACCCAAAGATGCAGGAAAAACTATGTATAGAGAGAGATAGTGTCTGGCTCTGTCTCCCAGGCTGCAGTGCAGTGGTGCAATCCTGGCTCACTACAACTTCCGCTTCCAGGGATCAAATCATCCTCCCACCTCAGCCTCCCGAGCAGTGGGGACTACAGGCGTGCACCTCCTCACCCGGCTCATTGATACATGTATATTTTGTAGAGACAGGTTGAAATCCTGAGCTCAGGCAATCCACCCTGCCTCAGCCTGCCAAAGCCTTGGGATTACAGGCATGAGCCACCAGGACCAGTCAGAAAACTATACTTTTGTGTGC
Source organism: Saguinus oedipus (assembly GCA_031835075.1). NCBI lineage: Eukaryota > Metazoa > Chordata > Mammalia > Primates > Cebidae > Saguinus > Saguinus oedipus. The sequence continues at coordinate 171,208 of CM063191.1, forward strand.
TGTCACGCGGAAGTGTGATTGGAGGACAACAGGGCATGAACCGATGTGAATAAAGTTGGGGGGAGGGAACTTAGCACGGGCTGCCTGTTAAGATTCTTCTCTGTGTCTGTGTCTGTTATTGCATCATTTAAAAAATAGTCTTGTAGCAGATACATGTCTGTGTGCCTGAAAACTATGTGGACATTGCTGGTTCTTATGGGATTTTGTAAAATAGCAGCAGACAGGACAGAAGTGACAGACGTTATTTCCCAGTATTCCAAATATTATTCTTCTCTGTGTCCTTTTCTCACTATGTTTTAGATGAATGAGTTAAAAATGCTTATGATTTTAAAAAATAGCTATGTGCAGTGCACCCCTGTAATTCCAGCTACTCCAGAAGCTGAGGCTGGAGGATTGCTTGAGCCCAGGTGTTTGAATCCAGCTTGGTGAACATAGCAAGACCCGGCCTCTGCATGAATACATACATACATACATACATACATACATACATAAAATACAGACTACATGAAAGAGTAAGAACAAAGGTAAACCTTTCCATCCCTTTACATTCCTGTAACTTAAGTTATAACAGCATATATCATTTCACTGGAAAAACGTTTAGCGTGGCTAATAACACATAATTTTAACATAAAAGACATTATATTAGATACTGTTTGGAAATACTTTGCTACTCAGATCTCTATTATCTTTTCATTTGATCATGTAAATAAATCCCTTGTCAGTCATTTTCCACAGCTATATAACATACTGTTGTATATATGGATTCTAGGTGATTTGTACAATCTCTCGCTGACATATATTCACATTATTTTAATGCTATCAACAGTATTACAATAAATATAATTTCACCCGTAACCAAAAGTATTTCCTTAGATTACATTCCTAAATATGCAATGTGCTTAGAGCAAAGTTGCACGTTCAGAATGCTGGCCTTAGTGTTGCCTGCAGCAGATCCCAATTTACACCATAGTGAGTCCCTGAAACGGCCTTAATTTTCATGTTCACATCAACATTGGTCTTTGGGAAAACAAGGTTGAGAGGCTTTGTGGAATTCTTGGACTGGGTGATTCTTACCCCGAATGAATTACTCCAGAAGCCATGACATTGTACTTTCCCTCTTCCCCATGTGTGTCTGAAATACACAGATATATGGCTATAAGTCGAATGAGTCTGACATTTTACAACTTAAGGTCCTCATTTTAAAGGTTGACATGCCTAAGATGTTGATTTTGAGACTGCCTTTACAATTTTCTTGAGCTGTAAAAACTTCTTCTAAATAGAAACCCAAAGTCTAGTATTTTACAAGTGGATATATATATATATATATCCGTGACTTCCCTAGACATGAAAAAGAGGACCTAAGTGCATGGAATTGTGTCTCTCCATGGGGGAGGAAGACGCCTGGCTTCTCACTGACTTCTGACACACTATTAAGTGCGCCTTCTTGAGCAACTACTGTTGAGTCCTATACACCAGACTTCCCATTGAACGAGAATGTCTAACACGTTATAAATGGCTTCATAGGTAAAGCCACATTAAAAAAAATCCTGTAAGTAAAACAAAAATATTATTCATACAAAACACAAGCGTGAATAAGAAAGAATAATGATTTGTTTTTCCAAGTGTCCCCTCCACTGAGATCCTACCTTCGGGGTGGTTAGAATAGCAATGGGCTCCATAAGCAGTCCCTGTAAAGCATGTCAACTGATAGGGGTCTTCTTCTTTTTCCCACACAGTAAACCAGTGTTGATCTCACAGCTTTAGAATAAGGTCTGTGATGACAAAATTAGAAAAAAGTGAAATAAATATCTCATGTCTTTGATTCATACAGAGGGGTGACTGCAGGATTGTTTTTTCTCTGAGAACTCCCCTGCTTAAGGCCTTGGGAGCCCACCCCTCGCACTGGGGTGTCCTGGATGAGAGACATGGAGTCAAAAGAGATTATTTTGGAGCTTTAAGATTTGATGACCGCCCTGCTGAATTTCAGACTTGCGTGGGAGCTGCACCTCCTTTCTTTTGGCAGATTTCTCCCTCTTGAAATGGGAGTATTTACCCAATGCTTATACTCCCATTTTATCTTGGAAGTAACTAACTTGTGTTTGATTTTACAAACTCATGGGCAGATGGAAATTGCCTTATTTCATATGAGACTATGGACTGCAGTGACAGAAATATTGAATTATGTTTTGATACTGCAAGACTCCAGCAGAGAAGGGAGCAATGAATTATGGAGTATATTTTTGGAAAATAAAATGGCGCTTCCAGAATGGAGTGGTAATGGATGAAGACAGGTGCTCTTACTCTCCCTCCACTCACTTCAGTCAACGCTGGTGACTACAGACACTCACGAGGCCCTGACTCACCTTGCTCATGCTGCATGGAAGCTTTTATGATCTGTGAATGCTCATCCTTAAAATGAAGAAAAGATAGTTTCAAAAATTAAAGGGGAAAACGAGACATCCCTCCTACCTCACCACCCCACAGAAACCTGAAAAGGGTTAACAACGAAACTAAAATCCTGAGATTAATGAACTTTTTCTTACTTGAAAAGTCCCATTACCGCTTACACCATGAAAAGTCTTAACATGCATATTCCCATATGGTTGGGAGGAAAATAGCCTCACCCCTCACAAAGTGGAAACCATTAATGCCAAGGACAGAAATGTAAGTCCTGGGAAAAGGGACCTGTGGCAATTGGTGCCAGAGAAGAAAGGAGGTTTCTTTTTAGAGCCTGTCCACCAGCTCTTAGGATTCTAGACATCCTTGCCAGGCGTGGTGGCTCATGCCTGTAATCCCAGCACTTCGGGAGGCCGAGGAAGAAGGATTGCTTAAGGCCAGGAGTTCAACAACAGCCTGGGCAACAGGGCAAGATCTATACAAAAAAATACAAAAACTAGCTGGGTGTGGGGCGCATACCTATAGTCCCAGGTACCTGTGAGGCTGACGTGGGAGGATTGCTTGAGCCCAGGAGGTCGAAGGTGTAGTGAGCTATGATTGTCCAGCCTGAGTGACACAGTGAGACCCTGTCTTAAGAAGAGGAAGAACAAGGAGGAGGAGGAGGAAGATGAAGAAGAAAAAGGAGGAGGAGAAGAAGGAAGAGAAGAAGTGAAGATGCCAGCAATTTGTGCTTGGAGCTGTTTTCCACTGTGCCCTCTCCAGAGACTCAATACTCTCAGCTCCTTTCCTCCTCTGTGAATGCTCATGACACCTGGGGCTGGGTTGAGAGTCTTTATTTTCATTCACTCCTGATGGCCTCAGACTGTCACAGATGCTGGAAGAGTGTGATCTGCTGAATCCTGTTCCTCCCAGGAAGCCACTGGGATCTGCATAAACACCACATAACCTCTGGAGCTCCTGTCCCGATGAGCTGTCCATGAGGCATCCAGGGGGTCAGTGGGTCAGCACCCCTGTGTGCATGGTGTGAGGGAGGGGAGCCAGACATCCCCTTCAACGCCCTTTAGCTCTTAGTGAGCTCTGTAGCTGCAACTAGAAACCAAGTTGATGCTAGGCAGATTAACAAAGAAAAACACGGACCATGGGAATCTTCCCAAGAGTGATGTTCAAGGAGGTGATGAAACCGAGATGCCTTTATACTTTCTAGACAAAGAATGACAAATTTGAGAATAAATGAAAAACAAAGGGGATCTGGCCAGGGGCAGTGAATTTCTGGGAGTCACAAGGAGATATATAGATAGGAGGGGTTAAACTAGTGGAAAACTCTTACTTTGGGAAGGGCATTTGTTTTTTTCTGTTGTTTCTTTTTTTTAATTTTTAATTTTTTATTGCATTTTAGGTTTTGGGGTACATGTGCAGAACATGCAACACAGTTGCATAGGTACACACATGGCAGTGTGATTTGCTGCCTTCCTCCCCTTCACCCACATGTGGCATTTCTCCCCATGCTATCCCTCCCCAGCTCCACTCCCCCACTGTCCCTCCCCTATTCCCTCCAATAGACCCCAGTGTGTAGTACCCCCCTCCCTGTGTCCATGTGTTCTCATTTTTCTCACCCGCCTATGAGTGGAAATATGTGGTGTTTCATTTTCTGTTCTTGTGTCAGTTTGCTGAGAATGATGTTCTACAGATTCATCCATGTCCCTACAAAGGACACAAACTCATCATTTTTGATTGCTGCATAATATTCCATGGTGTATATGTGCCACATTTTCCCAGACCAGTCTATCATCGATGGGAAGTGCACTTGTTGAGGTCCACTGCAGGTCGCAAAGCCCAGCCTCTGGTGATGAAAGCTATTTTCTCATGCTGATGTGGAGAGGAGTCCCCTCCCAGGAAGAGACAGGTTGGCTAGCCCTTTCTGAAACTACAATTTCTCCAGTGTTTTTGACTCAAAATATGCAAGATACCAATCCGGCATATTTTGGGAAGGCACCTCATTCACTCCTTCAACGGCCCAAATGGGCAATCATATCCTAGGGTATATGTGAGCTACCCTGGTAATGTCTACAAATCTCAATGTCTAGAAGAGATGGGAAATGTCTGCAGACTTTAATGCAAAAGGAGAGGTGGGCAGGAGAGAGAGATACAGATAGACAGAAAGAGAGAGAATAAAAAAATGAGAGACAGGTAGAAAAGAGAGCGAAAACAGGAGGGAGAGAGAGGAAGAGAATAGAGAAGGAGAAGAAGAAAGGAGGAAGAGGACCAGATGGGGAAGAAAACAAGGAGAGAGATACGAGACACAAAGAGTAAGAAAGAAAGGAGAGAGAGAGTGGAGAGAGAGAAGAGAATATGAGAAATGCAGTGTGAAACAGAGCGAGAAGAGAGAGGGTAGGAAGGAGAACGAGAGAGAGAGAGAGAGAGAGAGAGAGAGAGAGAGAGAGAGAGAGAGAGACCAAGGGGAAAAGAGAAGATGAGGGAGAGAAGAAAGGAGAGACAAGGAAGGAAGACAGGTAGAGAAAAGAGAGAGACAAAGGAAGTGGGGGAAAGAAGGGGGGTCAAAGTGTATGAGAGAGAGAGAGTGAAGGAAAGAGTGACAGAGAGAAAGAAAAGGAGAGAGAGAGAGAGAGAGAGAGAGAGCTCACACAAGCACCTGGGGTAGCTATACTTAAAAAGTCAACAGGCCCAGGACTAGAGGCAGAAAACAAATCCCTGTACTCTATTAGGAACACATATTATTCTCTTCCCTAAAACGTTATGATTTTTTTCACCCCTGACTCATAGGAATGTCCATAAAAGAGTCAAACTCTGTAAAATATTTGAAGAGATTTATTTTGAACAAATATTACAGGAAAGGGGTCCAGTAAACAGCCCCCAAACAGGATTGTTAGATCTGTCACAAGAAATAATTCAGGGCAAGTCCACAGAGTAAAGTGAAAGCAAGTTTATCAGGAAAGTAAAGGAACAAAAGAACAGCTACTCCATAGACAGAGCAGCCCTGAGGGCTGCTGGTTGACCATTTTTATGTTATTTCTTGTTGATATGCTAAACAGTGGGTTGATTATTCCAATCTCCTCTTTTTAGACCATATAAGATAATTACCTGATGTTGCCAATGCATTTGCAAAGTGTCATGGCACTGGTGGGAGTGCAGCAGGGAGGACGATCAGACATCACTCTACTTGCCATCTTGAGTATCTCAGTCCCATTCTCCCCCAAGTCACCATAGAAACTAGAATCCCTCCTCCCCAAGATGGGTCCTAGAAACAAGACCACCTTTTCCCCAAAGCCAGGCATAAAACCTAAAAATATGACTCAAATTCCCTCCACCCGCATTTCCTTGTAAAAACTGGCCATAAAGAAATGATCTGAGGGCCAGGCACAGTGGCTTACACCTGTAATTCCTGCACTTTGGGAGGCTGGGGTAGGAGGATCCCTTGAGTCCACAAGCTCGAGACCAACATGGGACACTTCCTGTTTCTTCCATGTAAAAGACAAACTTGTCTGTGCAGGACACACTTCTTATGACTCCCTTGTGCAGGAGAAATTTCCTGGTTTATCCTCTGTGCAAGACACACTTCGTGTTCCTGCCCTGTGCAAGATACACATCCTGTGTCTCCCCTTGCAGGACACACTTCCTATTCCTCCCCTGTGGGACATACACTTTCTGATATTTCCCTGTGCAGGACAGTCTTCTTGTAACTCTCTGGAGATAGGCACACTTCCTGTTCTTCCCCTGTTCAAGACACACTTCTTATGTCTTTCCTGTGAAGAATGCACTTCCTGTTACTCTCCTGAGAGAGACACAGTTTTTGTTCCCGCCCTGTACAGAACACACTTCTGTCTCCCCTGTGAAGGATACATTTTCTGTTCCTCCTCTGTGTAGCACTCATTTTTATTTCTCTTCTGTGAATGACACACTTCCTGTTTCTTCTCTGTGCAGGACACACTTCCTGTTACTCTCCTTAGAAACACTTCTTGTGTCTCTCCTGTGCAGGACACACTTCCTGTTTCTCCCCTGTGAAGGACACACTTTCTGTTTATCCTTTGTGCAGGACACACTTCCTGATCCTCCCCTGCACAGGACACACATCCTATGTCTACCTATTGCAGGACACACTACTGGTGTCTCCCCTGTGCATAGCACACTTCCTGTTATTCTCCTGAGAGACATACTTTCTGTTCCTTCCCTGTGGAAGACACACTTCCTGTGTCTCCCCTTGTGGAACACACTATCTGTTCCTCCTCTGAGGAGCATACACTTTCTGGTCTTTCCCTGTGCAGTTCAGACTTCTTGTTACTCTCCTGAGACAGACACACTTCCTGTTTCACCCCTGTGCAGGACACATATCCTGTGTCTTACCTGTGAAGGACATATTTCCTGTTACTCTCCTGAGAGAGACACAATTATTGTTCCTGCCTTGTGCAGGACACACTTTCTGTTAATGTCCTTAGAAAGACACATTTTCTTTGTCTTTCCTGTGCAGGACACACTTCATGTTTCTCCCCTATGAAAGACACATCTGTTTATCCTCTGTGCAGGAAACACTTTCTGTTCCTCTTCTGTGCAGAACCCATGCCCTGTGTCTCCCCTGTGCATAACACAGTTCCTGTTTCTCCCTGATGCAACACACACTTTCTGTTCCTTCCTGTGCAGTACACACTTCCTGTTACTCTCCTGAGACAAACTTCCTGTTCTTCCCTGTGCATGACACACTTCCTGTGTCTCCACTGTGCATGACATACTTCCAGTTTCTTGCCTGTGCAAGACACGCTTAATGTTTCTCCCCTGTGAAGAACACACTTTATATTCCTACCCTGTGCAGCACACACTTTTTGTTCCTGTCCTGTGCAGGACACACTTCTTGTCACTCTCCTGAGACAAACACATTTCCTGTTCTTCCTCTGTGTATGACACACTTCCCATGTCTCCCCTGTGCTGAACATACTTCTTGTTACTCTCCTGAGACAGACACACTTCCTGTTCTTCCCCTGTGCATGACACACTTCCTGTGTCTCCCCTCTGCATGACGCACTTCCAGTTTCTTGCCTATGCAAGACACCTTTAGCGTTTCTCCCCTGTGAAGAACACACTTCCTATTCCTACCCTGTGCAGCACACACTTTCTGTTCCTGTTCTGTGCAGGACATACTTCTTGTCACTCTCCTGAGACAAACACATTTCCTGTTCTTTCTCTGTGCATGACACACTTCCTGTGGTCTCCCCTGTGCTGGACATACTTCTTGTTACTCTCCTGAGACAGACGCACTTTCTGTTCTTCCCTGTGCATGACATACTTCCTGTTTCTTGCCAGTGCAAGACACACTTAATGTTTCTCCCCTGTGAAGGACACACTTTCTGTTCCTGTTCTGTGCAGGACATACTTCTTGTCACTCTCCTGACACAGACACATTTCCTGTGTCACATCTGTGGAAAATACACCTGTTTCTCCTCTGTGTTGGATGCACTTTGTTACTCCCCTGAGACAGACAAACTTTCTGTTCCTCCCCTATACAAGATACACTTCCTGTATCTCTTCTGTGATAGACATGTTTCTTCTTTCAGCTCTGTGAATGACACACTTTCTGTGTCTTCCCTATGCAGCACACACTTTCTGTTCCTCCCCTGGGCGGTACACATGCTCTGTGTCCCTTTTTCACAAGACACGTTTTCTGTTTCTGCCCTGTCCAATACATACTGTCTGTTTCTATTCTGTCCATGACACACTTCCACTTAATCTCCTGAGACAGTCACCACCTCCTGCTCTTCCCCTATCCAGGACACACTTTCTGTGTTGACCCTGTGCATGACACACTTCCGATTACTCTCCTGAGACAGACACACTTTTAGTTTCTTCCCTTGTATCTTTCCTGCGCATGACAAACTTTCTGTTACTCTCCTCAGACAGACTTTTCTTGTACTTCTCTGTGCAGGACACTCTTCCTGTTTCTCTTGTGAAACATTTTCTAATTTTCCTCTCTGAAAGACACACTTCCAGCTTCTCCCATGTGAAGAGCACACTTCCTGTGCCTCCCCTGCAGGACACACTTCCTGTTTTTATCCCACACAGCACACGCTTTCTGTTTGTGTCCTGTGCAAGATATACTTCTTGTTACTCTCCTGAGACAGACACCCGTCCTGTTCTTTCCCTGTGCATGACACATTTCTGGTGTTTCCCCTGTGCATGACACACTTCTGTCCTATGCAAGACAAACTTCCTGTTTCTTCCCTGGGAAGGACACACTTCCTCATCTCCCCTGTGCAGAACACGCTTTCTGTGTCTCCCCTATGCAGGACACACTTCCTGTGTCTCTGCATTGCAGGACACACTTTCTGTTCCTGTCCTGTGCAAGACACACTCCTTGTTACTCTTCTGAGGACACACTTCCTGCTCTTCCTCTATTCATGACATAGTTCTGGTGTCTCCCCTGTGAGGAACACATTCTTTGTGTCTCCCCTTGGCAGGGCACACTTCCTGTCTCTGCATTACACTACACACTTTCTGTTCCTGTCCTGTGCAAGACACACTACTTGTTACTCTTCTGAGAAAAACACACGTGTTCTTCCCTTGTGCATGACACACTTCTTGTGTCTCTCCTGTGCATTACACATGTCTCATTCTTGTCCTGTGCAAGACCACTTCTTGCTACTCTCCTGAGAAAGACAAACTTCCTGTTCTTCCCCTGTGAATGAGACACTTTTTCTGTCTCCCCTGTGCATGACACACTTCCTGTTTCTTGCTGTGCAGGGTACACTTCCTGTTTCTTGCCTGTGCGGGGTAAACTTCCCATTCCTCCCCTGTGAAGGACACACTTTCTGTTCCTGTCCTGTGCTGGACAGAATTCTTGTAACTGTCTTAAAACAGACACAATTCTTTTTTTTTTTTTTTTTTGGTTGTTGTTGTTGATGTTTTTAGATTTCTCTGTCACTCAGGCTGGAGTACAGTGGTGCAATTTTGGCTCACTGGAACCTCTACCTTCTGGATTCGAGAGCTTCTCCTACATCAGCCTCCTTAGTGGCTGGGATTACAAATGTGTACCACCACGCCTAACTAATTATTGTATTTTAGTAGAGATGGTGTTTCACCACTTGGATAGGCTAGTCTCGAACTCCAAAACCCATGATCTGCCTGCTTTAGGCTCCCAAAGTGTTCAGATTACAGGCGTGAGCCTCCAGACCAGGCCCATAGACACTTCTTGTTCTTCCTCTGTACAGGACACACTTCCTGTTGCTCTCCTGAGACAGATGTAATTTCTGTTCTTCCTCTGTGCAGGACACACTTCCTGTTATTCTCCTGAGACAGATGTACTTCCAGTTCTTCCTCTGGGCAGCACACACTTTCTGTGTTTCCCCTGTGCAGGAAACACCTCCTGTTGCTCTCCAGAGACAGATGTACTTCCTGTACTTCCTCTGTGCAGGACAGACTTCCTGTGTTTCTCCTGTGCACGACACACATTCAGTCGCTCTCCTGAGACAGAACTATTTCCTGTTCTTCCTCTGTGCAGGACAGACTTCCTGTGTTTCTCCTGTGCATGACACACTTCCTGTTGCTCTCCTGAGACAGATGTACTTCCTGTTCTTCCTCTGTGCAGGACACACTTCCTGTGTTTCTTCTGTGCAGGACACACTTCCTGTTGCTCTCCTGAGACAAACCAACTTTCTGTTCTTCCTCTGTGCAGGACACACTTCCTGTTATTCTCCTGAGACAGATGTACTTCCAGTTCTTCCTCTGGGCAGGACACACTTCCTGTGTTTCCCCTGTGCAGGAAACACTTCCCATTGCTCTCCTGAGACAGATGTACTTCCTGTTCTTCCTCTGGGCAGGACACACTTCCTGTGTTTCTCCTGTGCAGGACACACTTCCTGTTGCTCTCCTGAGACCGACGCACTTCTTGTTCTTCCTCTGTGCAGGACACACTTCCTGTGTTTCTTCTGTGCAGGACACACTTCCTCTTGTTCTCCTCACAGTGACTTAATTCTTGTTCTTCCTCTGTGCAAGACACACTTCCTGTGTTTCTCCTGTGCAGGACACACTTCCTGTTTCTCTCCTGAGCCAGACCTACTTCCTGTTCTTCCTCTGTGGACACACTTTCTGTGTTTCTTTAGTGCATGACACACTTCCTGTTTCTCTCCTAAGACAGACGTACTTCTTGTTCTTCCTCTGTGCAGGACACACTTCCTGTGTTTCTCCTGTGTAGGACACACTTCCTGTTGCTCTCCTGAGACAGACCTACTTTTGTTTTCTGTGCAGGACACACTTCCTGTCTTTCTCCTGTGAAGTACACTCTTCCTATTTCTCTCCTGAGATAGACATACTTACTGTTCTTCCTTTGTGCAGGACCCACTTCCTGTGTTTCTCCTGTGCAAGATGTACTTCCTGTTGCTCTCCTGAGACAGATGTACCTCCTGTTCTTCCTCAGTGCAAAAAACACTTTTGTGTTTCTTCTATGCAGCGCACACTTCCTGTCATTCTCCCGAGACAGATGTCCTTCCTATTCTTCCTCTGTGCAGGACACACTTCCTGTGTGTCTCCAGTGCAGGACACACTTTCTTTTGCTCTCAGGTGACAGACCTACTTCCTGTTCTTTCTCTGTGTAGGACACACTTCCTGTGTTTCTCCTGAGACAGAGGTACTTCCTGTTCTTCCTTTGCCATACACATTTCTTGTGTTTCTCCAGTGCAGGACACACTTTCTGTTGCTCTCCTGAAACAGATGTACTTCCTGTTCTTCCTCTCTTCGGAACACACTTCCTGTGTTTCTCCTGTGCAGGACACACTTCCTGTTACTCTCCTGAGATAGATGTACTTTCTGCTTTTCCTCTGTTCAGGAAACACTTCCTGTGTTTTTCCTGTGCAGGACACACTTCCTGTCACTCTCCCAAGACAGATGTACTTCCTGTACTTCCTTTGTGCAGGACAGACATCCTGTATTTCTCCTGTGCAGGACACACTTCCTGTTGCTTCCTCAAACAGACCTACTTCCTGTTCTTTTTCTGTGCAAGACACACTTCCTGTGTTTCTCCCATGCAGGACACACTTCCTGTTGTGCTCCTGAGATAGAGGTACTTCCCTTTCTTCCTCTGTGCAGGGCACACTTCCTGTTGGTCTCCTGAGACAGGCATACTTGCTGTTCTACCTATGTGCAGGACACACTTTCTGTGTTTCTCCTGTGAAGTACACACTTCCTATTTCTCTCCTGAGACAGATGTACTTACTGTTCTTGCTTTGTGCAGGGCCCACTTCCTGTGTTTCTCCTGCGCAAGACATACTTCCTGTTGGTCTTCTGAGACAGACGTACCTCCTGTTCTTCCTCAGTGCAAAAAACACTTCCTGTGTTTCTCCTGTGCAGGGCACACTTCCTGTCACTCTCCTGAGACAGACATACTTCCTGTCACTCTCCTAAGATAGACATATTCCTACCCTGTGCAAGACAGACATTTTCTGTTCCTCCCCTGTGCAAGACACATTTTCTGCTTTTGTTCTGGGAAGGACACTGCTCTTCTTTCAGCTCTGTGAATGACACACTTTCTGTGCCTCTCCTAGGCAGCACACACTTTCTATTGCCCATCTGTGCAGGACACACTTCCTGTTTCTTTTCTGTGCAGAACACACTTCTTGTGTCTCCCCTGTACAGGACACATCTCCCGTTTATCCTCTATGCAGGACACAATTTTTGCTCCTACCCTGTGTGGGACATACTTCTTGTGTCTCCTTTAAGCAGGACACACTTATTTTTCTTCCCTTGTGAAGCACACACTTTCTGTTCTTCCCCTGTGCAGGCCACATTTCTCGTTAATCTCCTAATGTTGACACACGTCCAGTTCCTCCCCTGTGCGGGATTTATTTCCTGTGTCTCTTCTTTGCAGCACACACTTTCTATTGCCATGGAGGCGTGGTCTGGGCGTGGCCTCGCGGGAGGTCAATGGAGGCGTGGCTTAGGCGAGACATCGCGGGAGGTCGAGAGAGGCATGGTCTGGGCGTGGCCTCATGGGAGGTCGACAGCGACGCGGCTTGGGCGAGAAGTCCCGAGAGGTCGATGCTGTCGTGTTCTGGGAGTGGCCTAGAGGCGAGGTCATAGTGGCTCAGGCGTGACCTCGCGGGAGGTGTATGTAGGCGTGGTCTGAGCGTGGCCTCGCGGGAATTCCATGGAGGCGTGGTCTGCGCGTGGCCTCAGGGGAGGTCGATAGAGGCGTGGTCTGCGCGTGGCCTCACGGGAGGTCGATAGAGGCGTGGTATGGGCGTGGCCTCACCTGAGGTCGTTGGCTACAGGGCTTGGGCGAGACGTCACTGAGAGGTCGATGGAGGCGTGCTCTGGGCGTGGCCTAGAGGCGAGGTCGATGGCGGTGGGGCTTGGACATGACCTCGCGGGAGGTAGATGGAGGCGTGGTCTGGGCGTGGCCTCGCGGAGGCGGAACTCCGGTCGCGGTATTTCCGGAGCCGCGCTGCTCACGCGTCGGCTCCGGGCTCCAGTCTGCGGCCTCCCGTCTCCCGGCGTGGTCGCCATGGTGCTGTTTCCGGTTATCGGGAAGCTGCAACACAAACGCGTGGTGCTGGCCAGCACCTCTCCACGCCGCCGGGAGATCCTCAGCAACGCGGTGCGGCCTGGGCCTGGGCGGGGCGGGGGACCCGGGACGGAGGGGCTCAACCAGCTGGGCCCAGAGACTCAGGACCCCTAGGGATGGGGGGAGGGGAGAGTGACCCGGGACCCCTAGAGATGGGGAAGGGAGAGTGACCTGGGACCCCTAGAGATGGGGAAGGGAGAGTGACCTGGGACCCCTATGGATGGGTGAGGGGAGACTGACCCAGGACCCCTAGGGATGGGGGAGGGAAGAGTGACCCGGGACCCCTAGGGATGGGGGAGGGGAGACTGACAAGGGACCCCTAGGGATAGAAGGTGAGAGTGACCCGGTACCCTTAGGGATGGGGGAGGAGAGAGACCTGGGACCCCTAGGGATGATGGAGGGGAGAGCGACCCTGGACCTGTAGGGATGGGGGAGGGGAGACTGACTTGGAACCCCTAGGGATAGGGGGTGAGTGACCCAGGATCCCTAGGGATGGGGCAGGGTTGTGACCCGGGACCCCTAGGGATGGGGGGAGGGGGCAGAGTGACCCAGCACTCCTAGGGATGTGGGAGAGAAGAGTGACCTAAGTCTTCTAGGGATGGAGTGGGTCCTAGTGGCTGAAGGTTGACTTTGCAGGTGGCCTGTGGGAAGTGTTTCCTGGAACCCTGGGTGGCGGAGATTTGATTGTGGGTGGCAGGCGCCTAGGCAGTGGGTGTCTGCTTCTTCTGGAAGCCTGATCACATGGAGGAGAGCACTGGAGGGGAGAAGACTGATTTGTTCCCGGTAGCCCTGCTTCTTTTGGAGGGCTTCCAGTTATCCCCCCCGTTGAAACATCTAGTTTTTCATTCATAGAGCTATGAGAAAGCACAGCTTAGGTTTCAGTGGTTTTCAGTTAGAACAAAATGGCAAAAAGAAAAAGGAAGAAAACCTGAAAACATTACTTGGAAGGCTTGTAGCCAGAAGAATTAGCATTGAATTCAAACTGGAGAAAATAATAAAAACCAAAATCCACTAGACAAGACCAGAATCTAACGGCAGGTGTGACGACAGGCTTTGAAACATAATTTTTCTTTTTCCAGCTTTGTCAATTTTATTGAAAGAATAATTATGGAAAGACGGCTTTGCTTTATTTTTATTTTATTCACTTTATTTATTTAGACACGGAGTTTTGCTCTTGTCACCCGGGCTGGAGTGCAGTGGTGCCATCTCAGCTCACTGCAACCTCCACCTCCCGGGTTCAAGCAGTTCTCCTCAGCCTCCCGAGTAGCTGCTATTACAGGTGTGCGCCACTACGCCCGGCTAACTTTGTATTTTTGGAGAGACGGGGGTTTCTCCATGTTGGCCAGTCTGGTCTCGAACTCCCAACCTCAGGTGATCCGCCCGACTCGGCCTCTCAGGGCTGGGATTATTTGTATTCACTGTAGCAAGAATAATAGTTTTACTTTTTATTTGTATTTATTTATTTTGAGACGGACTCCCGCTCTGTCGCCAGGCTGGAGGGCAATTGTGCGATCTTGGCTCACTGCGACCTCAACCCCCCTCCATCTCCCAATCCCTCCCTCTCCCCATTCAAGCGATTCTCCTGCTGGGATTGCAGGCACACACCACCGCACCCGGATACTTTATTCTGTCTTTAGGAGACACCACCACAGCCAGCCAAGAATAAATTAATTTTTACATAGGCCCTTTAAATTGGCTTTGATGGAACTTTGTTCCTCACAAAGAATCTAAGGTAGGACCTTTTTTTATTTGAGATGGAGTCTCACTCCGTCGCCCAGGCTGGAGTGCCATGGTGCAATCTCAGCTCACTGCAACCTCCGCCCCCGCTCCCCCCGTTTCCCCGGGTTCAAGTGATTCTCTGCCTCAGCCTCCTGAGTAGCTGGGATTACAGGTGCCTGCTACTGCACCCAGTCAAGTTTTGTATTTTTAGTAGAGACGGGGTTTCAACATCTTGGCCAGGCTGGTCTTGAACTCCTGACCTCATGATCCACCCGCCTCGGCCTCCCAGAGTGCTGGGATTACAGGTGTGAGCCACCGTACCCGGCCCCAGACAGGACCTTTTTAAAGCTGAGCCCACCATGGGTTTGCACCATTAAATACCTATGAGTTGGGCGAATTCCCTTCCTCTTGAGGTTTCAGGATAATTTGGGGTTCCTGGCCTGTGAGAAAGTGACAGCGCAGATCAGGGACTCTGTACGGTGACTGTGTACACAGAAGATGAGGCCAGTTTCCAACAGTTTTATTGGCTCCATAAGTCAAGTTGGATTCTTTTTGTGTGTGAGATGGAGTCTTGCTCTGTCACCCAGGCTGGAGCGCAGTGGCACAGTCTCAGCTCACTGCAACCTCCGCCTCCCAGGTTCAAGCGATTCTCCTGCCTCACCCTCCCCAGAGGCTGGGACTACAGGTGCCTGCCACCAGGCCCAGCTAATTTTTTGTATTTTTAGTAGAGACGGGGTTTCACCATGTTGACGAGGATGGTCTCGATCTCTTGACCTCGTGATCTGCCTGCCTCGGCCTCCCAAAGTGCTGGGATTACAGGCGTGAGCCACCATGCCCGGCCTCAAGTTTGATTTTTTAGAGGGGTGCATACCATTCCAGCCAAAGCCTTGGCAAAATAACCAGTTTTTCCTGTTGTGTCCTGTTACTAAAGAAAACAGATTTTTTTTTTTTTTTTTTTTTTTTGAGACGGAATGTCACTCTTGTCCAGGCTGGAGTGAAATGGCGTGATCTTGGCTCAATGCAACCTCTACCTCCCAGGTTCACGTGATTCTCCTGCCTCCCGAGTAGCTGGGATTACAGACGCACGCCACCACAACCAGCTAGTTTTTGTGTTTTTGGTAGACATGGGGTTTCAACATCTCGGCCAGGCCGGTCTCAAACTCCTGACCTCAGGCAGTCCACCCGCCCAGGCCTCCCAAAGTGCTGAGATCACAGGCGTGAGCCACCCAGCCCAGCCAGAAAGCAGATTGTTATTGCACTTATGCAAATAACTTTATTGCCATAAATTAAGAAGACTTAAAATGTGAAAAAGATCACCCCAGTCTCCTATTAGTTGAGTCCATTCAGTTCATTTCTGTCCTGCTTGATATTAATGAACATTTTAGCTTTTCAAAAATCCCAAACTTTTTTCCTTTCTATTCTGATGTGGCAATCTCCAAGGTTGTCAGAAACCTGCATTCACGAGCATCTGTTAGAGCTTTACAGCTGATTATAAAACCACCTTTTAAACAGGATCAGGCCGGGCACTGGGGCTCCCCATCCCAGCATTTTGGGAGGTCGAGGCAGGTGGATCACCTGAGTTCAGGAGTTCAAGACCAGCCTGTCCAACATGGCGAAACCCCATCTCTACTAAAAATACAAAAATTAGCTGGGTGTGGTGGCGGGTGCCTGTATTCCCAGCTCCTTGGGAGGCTGAGGCAGGAGAATTGCTTGAACCTGGGACATTGCGGTGAGCTGAGGTCACACCACTGCACTCCAGCCTGGGTGACAGAGCGAGACTCCGTCTCAAAAAAAAAAAAGTATTTGTCTTAAGTGCTTATTTTTTTTTTAGGCCAGTTACATGGAGCTCTTTTAACAGACATGGCAAACATATGACACACAGAGTCACATAGGTAATCAGAAGAAGATTCAGTAGTTTTAAGATTTCTTTCTTCTTTTTTCTTTTATAGAGATGGAGTTTTGCTCTGTCGCCAGGCTGGAGTGCAGTGGCACGATCTCAGCTCACCGCAACCTCTGCCTCCTGGGTTCAAGCCATTCTCCTGCCCCAGTCTCCCAAGTAGCTGGGAGTACAGACATGTACCACCATGCCAAGCTACTTTTTTTTGTATTTTAGTAGAGATGGGGTTTCACCGTGTTGCCCAGGCTGGTCTCGAACTCCTGAGCTCAGGCAATCCACCCGCCTCGGCCTCCCAAAGTGTTAGGATTACAAGCCTGAGCCACTGTGCCCAGCTAATTTCCCAATTAGATGATTGGCCTTCGGGTGAGGCCTTGAACAGGGCTAGGAAGACAGTTCCCAGGGCCTGTAACAAGTACAGCTTGAGGACAGACTTTTGAGAAGTACTTACTTATTTTTATTTTTTATTTACCTATTTTGAGACAGAGTTTTGCTCTTCTCACCCAGGCTGGAGTGCAGTGGCACAGTCTCAGCTCATGGCAACCTCCACCTCCCGGGTTCAAGCGATTCTCCTGCCCCAGCCTCACAAGTAGCTGGGTCTACAGGCACCCACCACCATGCCCGGCTAATATTTGTCTTTTTAGTACAGGTGGGGTATCACCACATCAGCCAGGCTGGTCTTGAACTCCTGACCTCCAGTGATCCACCCACCTCAGCCTCCAAGGATGGGCATCCTGGCATGAGCTGGTCATCCCAGCTAGCTTGGGAGACCAAGGTGGGATGATCACCTGAGGTCAGGAGTTGGAGACCAGCCTGGCCAACATGGTGAAACCCCATCTCTACCAAAAATGCACAAAATTAGCCAGGCATGGTGGCAGAACTGTGATTCCACCTACTTGGGAGGCTGAGGTGGGAGAATCGCTTGAACCCGGGAGGTGGAGGCTGCAGTGAGCCGAGATCCCACTCATCTCCACACAGGCTGGAGATACTCTCTCTGTCAAAAACACAGAGAGATAGAGACAGGGAGGCTTGGAGGGACAGAGATAGAGTCACAGAGAGACAGGAGGTGGAGAGATAGAGAACAGAGACAGAGGGAGACAGACAGGGAGGCTTGCCGGGACAGAGATAGATGCATACAGACAAGGAGAAAGAGAGATAGAGAACAGAGATGGAGACAGATGCACAGAGGGACACAGAGACACACAGAGGGAAACACACAAGGAGACAGAGACAGGGAGACTTGGAGGGACAGAGATAGAGGCAGACAGAGACAGAAGGAGACAGAGAGATAGAAGGAGAACAGAGACAGATGGAAAGAGACAAAGGGAGACAGAGTGAGAGAGACAGAAGCCAGCGGTGGAGAGAGAAGCCGGGAGGCACAGACAGGGGCCCCGAGCTGGAGTGAGCAGCCAGCCCGGGCCTCAAGGAGGATGCCCTGACCCTGTCACTGCCACCTGCCCAGGGGAGAGCTGGGGAGGCCCCGAGGGATTTGGGGAGCCAGGGTGGAGGGTCTGTCCCCTGGGAGCCGGGCTCAGGAGCAGGCTGGGCAGGGCTTCCTTGCCCTGGGGGGACAAGGCATGTCCAGGATGGGAGCGGTGAACGCAGCCCTGACCGGGACTGACCTGGGTTCCTCTGTGGCCGGGGTGGGTACCACCACGAGACCTGGGGCAGCTAAGAGGACCATATTCTCTGTCCGGGATGAACCCCTCTGCTTCCCTCTCCCCGGTTTTTCACGCTGAGATGGGTGACCTGGAGCTTCCAGGGTGAAAAGCCTCCTTGTCTGGGAAACTCGGATGCTTACAGGTCACACCATGTGTGGACCCAGTGATTCCAAGGAGATCACCTCCGACTTGGGGGTCCTCTGTCCCCAGCCTTGGCACAGACATGGGTGCCCCACGCAGCTGTGCCACGAAGCCCCCTCTGCAGCACAGATGCCAGGGCCTGTGTGTTTTCTGCCTGGGGACAGGCTGGTAGAGCCCCCAGCCCGTGCACCCCTGAGCCCCCGCTGTGTTCCAGGACGTGCTCTTACCAGACCTCAGACTCCCAAAGTGCCGAGGTTACAGGGATGAGCCACCGCGGCTGATTCTTTCCCTGCCAGAATCAAATCACACGGGTGGGACATCACTAACCAGCTCTTCACTGCACTGCATTCAAGTCCCCATGGGGATATACCTCGGGCATACCCATTCCCACCCAGGCCCGTCTCTTCTCCCTGCCTGATTGAGGATGTGGGTGGCCATCCCAGCATCTGTCACGGGAGCATGGCTTCGTGGGCCATGCCTGTAATCACAGCACTTTGTGAGGCCTAGGCAAGTGGATCACGGGGTCAGGAGTTCAAGACCAGCCTGGTCAACATGGTGAAACCCCGTCTCTACTAATAATAAAAACCTTAGCCAGGCATGCTGCTGCACAGTTGTAATTTCAGCTACTCAGGAGGCAGAGGCAGGAGAATCTCTTGAACCCAGGAAGCAGAAGCTGTGGTGAGCCGGGATCGCACCATTGCACTCCAGCCTGGGCAACAAGAGGGATACACACACACTGCAGAGGCTAAGGCAGGAGAATCGCTTGAACCCAGGAAGCAGAGGCTGCGGTGAGCCGAGATCGTGCCAGTGCACTCCAGCCTGGGCAACAAGAGGGATACACACAGACACACAGATATACACACACACATATACACAGACACTCAGGAGGCTGAGGCAGAAGAATAGCTTGAACCCAGGAGGCAGAGGCTGCAGTGAGCCGAGATTGCACCATTGCACTCCAGCCTGGGCAACGAGAGGGATACACACACACACATACATGCATATGCACACACATATACACAGACTCACACAAAGACAGATACACACAGACACTCAGGAGGCTGAGGCAGGAGAATCGCTTGAACCCAGAAGGCAGAGGCTGCGGTGAGCTGAGATCATGACATTGCACTCCATCCTGGGCAACAAGAGGGATACACACAGACACACAGATTTACACACACACACATATACACAGACACTCAGGAAGCTGAGGCAGGAGAATCCCTTGAACCCAGGAAGCAGAGGCTGCGGTGAGGCGAGATCGTGCCACTGCACTCCAGCCTGGGCAACAAGAGTGAAACTCCATCTCAAAAATTGAAAATTAAAAAAGTTTAAAAGTAAAGTAGGTGAATATACGCCTGTCATGTCCACACGTAGGGGGCCAAGGTGGGAGAATGGCTTCAGCCCAGTAGTTTGAGGCTGCAGAGACCTGTGGCCCTTCCCATACAATGTAGCCTCGGTGAAGGAGTGAGCGTCTGTCTCAAAAAAACACCCCAAAGTCTGCTGAGTGAAATGTTCATCTCAGCCAGCCAGCCGCACAGTCACATCACTTTGGGAGGTCAAGCTGGGAGCATCAGCCGAGGTCAGGAGTTCAACACCAGCCTGGCCGACATGGCAAAATGCCATCTCTACTAAAAAAAATTAGCCAGGCATGATGGCGAGTGCCTCTATTCCCAGCTACTCGGGAGGCTGAGGCAGGAGGATCTGAACCCGGGAGGCTGAGATGAAGACTGCCCAGCCTGGGCAATGCAGCAAGACTCTGAATCTGCACTGACTTTTCACTGATGCTTTTTCTGAAATGCATATGAAATGCATAAAAGAGTGTTTCTTTTACCCTTTTGAATGTATTAAACATTCTTTTATGCTTTTAGTCTTTATTTATTTAGCATTAATATCATGCTGATATTCAAAATACATCTGAGATGGTTTTGTGAACCCCGACAATTTGAGAGAGGACTCAGTTAATTTAGAAAGTTTATTCTGCCAAATTTAAGGAGGCATGCCCGTGACAGCCTCAGGAGATTCTGATGATACATGTTCCTGGTGGTGAGGGCAGAGCATGGTTTTATTACTTTAGGGAGATGTGAGACATGAATTAATATATGTAGGAAGTACATTGGGGTGGGCTCGGTGGCTCACGCCTGTAATCCCAGCACTTTGGGAGGCCGAGCTGGGTGTATCACCTGAGGTCAGGAGTTGGAGACCAGTCTGGCCAACATAGTGAAACCCCATTTCCACTAAAAATACAAAAATTTAGCCAGGCGTGGTGGTGGGCACTTATCCTCCCAGCTACTGGGGAGGCTGAGACAGAATCACTAGTGCCGTGCACTCCAGCCTGGGCTACAAGAGCAAAACTGCATCTCAGAAGAAAAAAAAAGAACTACAGTCATTGAGAGGCAGGGACAACTGGAGCAGGGAGGTGGCTTTCAGGTCACAGGTGGGTGAGATAGAAATGGTGCACTCTTTTTCTTTTTCTTTTTCTTTTCTTTTTTTTTTTCTTTTTTTTTTTTTTTTTTTTTTTTGTGAGATGGAGTCTTGCTCTGTTGCCCAGGTTGGACTGCAGTAGCAGGATCTCGAGTCACCTCAACCTCTGCCTCCCTGGTTCAAGTGATTCTCCTGCCTCAGCCTCCCAAGTAGCTGGGACTACAGGCATGGCCAGTTTTTTGTATTTTTAGTAGAGATAGGGTTTCACCATGTTTGCCAGGCTGGTCTCAATCTCCTGACCTCATGATCCGCCTGCCTCGGCCTCCCAAAGTCCAAGGATGACAGCCACCATGCCCAGCCAATGGTTGCCTTCTGTTGGGTTTCTGACTCGTGTTTCCAAAGGAGGCCGTCAGACATCCATCTACCCCAGTGAACACAGGGCTGACTGCGCAGAATGGAAGGCAGGTTTCCCTTGAGCACGTCCCAGCTTGACTGTTTTGTTAGCTTTTGATTTTGGGGACCGAGGATACTTCCCCTTCACAGCTTCCATTACGATACATAGACCATGTGCTTAATTCACAAAATTAAAATGTATTTATATATATCTGAAAGAAGCAAGAGCTATGAACCTTCAGCCACCTTGAAGTATTGTTAAGGTGACGGTATAGCAAGTTGATCAACTCTGGGCATCTCCGGAGCCAGAGGAAAATGTCATTGCTCAAATACTTCTCCTTGTCTTATTGAAAAGAACTGCGAGGCCAATTCTACGGCCAGTGGCCTATTCCTAGCATTAAATTCTAAAAGGAGTGTATGATGAATGTGTACCTTCAAGGCACGCGACGCCACACCACAAATATCAGCTCTTTAAAAACTGTTTCTGGCCAAGGAGGGCGTGGTGGCTCATGCCTTTAATCCCAGCACTTTGGGAGGCTGCGGCGGGTGGATAACTTGAGGTCAGGAGTTGGAGATCAGCCTGCCAACATGGCAAAACTCTAGTCTCTGCTAAAAATACAAAAACATTAGCTGTGTGTGGTGCAGGCACCTGCAGTCCTGGGCTACTCGGGAGGCTGAGGCACGAGAACCGCTTAAACTGGGCAGGTGGAGGTTGCAGTGAGCCAAGATCGCGCCACTGCACTCCAGCCTGGGTGACACAGTGAGACGCTGTTTCAAAAAAGGCAAAACAGGCCGGGCGCGGTGGCTCACCCCTGTAATCCCAGCACTTTGGGAGGCCGAGGCGGGCAGATCATGGGGTCAAGAGACAGAGATCATCCTGACCAAGATGGTGAAACCCCATCTCTACTAAATATACATGTGGGACAAGGAACCCGGGGGCATGTGGGATGCGGAACCCGAAACATATGGGACGGGGAACACCGGGAATGTGGGGCACGGAATTCGGGGGCATGTGGGACGGGAAACGCCGGGAATGTGGGACGGAGAACCCCGGAGAATGCGGGACGGGGAACCCGGGAAAGGTGGAAAGCGGAACCCAGGAAATGTGGGACGAGAAACCCCGGGACATTTGGGACGGGAACCCGGGGAATGTGGGATGCGGAACCCCGGGAATGTGGGACGGAGAACCCGGTGAACGCGGGAACGGGAATCCAGGAAATGTGGGATGCGGACCCCGGGGAATCTGGGACGGGGAACCCGGGAATGGGGGACGCGGAACCCAGGGATCGCGGGAAGGGGAACCCCCGGAATGTGCGACGCGGGACCCGGGTACGTGACCTGCTTGTCCTGTATTCCTGCTCGCCAAAGGCAACAGCAACAGCGCTTCCTCCTACAGTATTGGTGGAGAACCGCCTGTCTGTCACTCCGGACCTCACTTTGGGGCTGATATTCGGGCTCACAACAATCTCGGTGTCATTTATTTATTTTTTGAGGCAGAGTCTCGCTCTCTCGGCCAGGCTGGAGTGCAGTGGTGCCATCTCAGCTCACTGCAACCTCCGCCTCCCGGGTTCAAGCGATTCTCCTGCCTCAGTCTCCCGAGTAGCTGGGATTACAGGTGTCCGCCACCACGTCCGGCTAATATTTTTTTTCTTTTTCTTTTTCTTTTTTTTCTTTTTTTTTTTTTTTTTTTGAGACGGAGTTTCGCTCTTATTACCCAGGCTGGAATGCAATGGCGCGATCTCGGCTCACCGCAACCTCCACCTCCCGGGTTCAGGCGATTCTCCTGCCTCAGCCTCCTGAGTAGCTGGGATTACAGGCACCATGCCCTGCTAATTTTTTGAATTTTCAGTAAAGACGGGGTTTCTCTGTGTTGGCCAGGCTGGTCTCGAACTCCTGACCTCAAGTGACCCTCCCCTTTAAGCCTCCCAAAGTGCTGAAATGACAGGCCTGAGTCACCACGCCCGACCATAATCTCTGTTTTAAATAATGAAGGGGAGCAGAGCAGACCCTGAACAATTCCACCCAACAGAAATGACAGCGACTTTCTAAAGAATTTAGATGTTACAAAGCAGATTTATGCACTTAATAGAAATTGAGCATCATTATCACGTAAGAAACCTCAGAAAGGTTATCTTACCAGCTGCAATTGATAGGAGACTTGTTATTCCTATAAAAGCACCTAGATAGTAAAGAAAGGCTTTGAGGGCATCATTCATATGCCATTCACTCTTTTTTCTCTCTCTCTCTTTGAGGTGAAGTTTTGCTCTATTACCCAGGCTGGAGTGCAGTGATGCCATCTTGTCTCACTGCAACCTCCCCCTCCCAAGTTCCAGGAATTCTCTCTACTCAGCCTCCAAGGTAGCTGGGATTATAGGCAACCACCACCATGCCTGGCTAATTTTTGTGTTTTTAGTAGAGACGGGGCTTCATCATGTGGGCCATGCTTACCTCAAAGTCCTGACCTCAGATAATCTACCCTCCTCGGCCTCCCAAAGTGCTGGGATTACAGGGTTGAGCCACTACCCCCAGCCGCCATATATATGTATGTGTGTGTGTGTGTGTGTGTTTGTGTGTGTGTGTGTGTTATATATAATTGTATATTATATACTTATGTAATATATAATTATATATATATATAATTTTATTGCATTTTAGGTTTTGGGGTACATGTGAAGAACATGCAGGATAGTTGCATATGTACACATGGCAGTGAGATTTTTTTGCCTTCCTCTGCATTACCTACATCTGGCATTTCTCCCCATGCTATCTCTCCCCAAGTCCCCACACCCCCATCCCTCCCCTATTTCCCCCCAACACACCACAGTGTGTGATGCTCCCCTCTCTGTGTCCATGTGTTCTCATTGTTCAACACCGGCCTATGCGTGAGAACATGTGGTGTTTGATTTTCTGTTCTTGTGTCACTTTGTTGAGAATGATGGTTTCCAGCTGTGTCCATGTCCCTACAAAGGACACAAACTCATTTTTGATGGCTGTATAGTATTCCCTGGTGTCTACGTGCCACATTTTCCCTGTCCAGTCTATCATCGATGGGCATTTGGGTTGGTTCCAGGTCTTTGCTATTGTAAACTGTACTGCAGTGAACATTCGTGTGCATGTGTCCTTATCGTGGAACAATTTATAATACTTTGGATCTATACCCAGTAATGGGACTGCTGGGTCAAATGGAATTTCTATTTCTAGCGTCCTAACTCCAAATACCTCTGACTGGGACCTAATTTAGCCATAGGATCTTTGCGGATGGAATTAAGTCAAGATGAGATGATTATAGCAGACACTTGAGAAGTCCACCTGGGGACAGAGGCACAGAGTGGAGTGCTGCGGCCACAAGCCCAGAAATTCTGGAGCCCCCAGAGCTCAGAGGGGCCGGACGGATCCTCCCCTCCAACCTTACAGATACCCCAGAGTAACGTTCAATCAAAAACTAGGCACCCCGTGCTCCAGTCAAGTGAACATATAATATGAACTCTTTCAACCTCATTCTCGGTATAAAAAGGCCCCTACAGGCAATGACATGCGTCCTTTTAAGAGACAGAAGAGGAGGCACAGACGCTGAAGGAGAAGTCCGTCCATCCCTACAGGATCTGGGAGTCAGGAAGCATGTCTGGGTCTTAATCCCTCTTCTGGTGCAGCAACAGTCATATCAGATTAGAGCCCATATTGATGATTTCATTTTTACCCGAATTACCTCTTTAGACATCCTAACACTCTGTGGTCCTCGGGGTTCAGGCTTTAACCTATGAATTTGAGAGACGACAGTGTTGGAAATAGTGCTGCAAAGAAAATCAGCCCTGAGACAGAGGATCTTTCAGCCACGCTGTTTTTATTTCCTGGGCTGCAGAAAGGGGACCCTCACTAGCTATAGCCATCTTGGACGAGAATGTGGAAAGCGGAACCCCGGGAATGTGGGAAGCGGAACCCCAGGAATGGGGGACGGTAAATCCCGGGAATTTGGGATAGAAAACCCGGGGGCATGTGGGAAGGGGAACCCTGGAGAATGCGGGACGGGAACCGGAGAAGTGCGGAAGGGGAACCCCGGAAATATGGGATACGGAACCCCGGGAATGCGGGACGAAGAACCCGGGGAATTCAGGAAGGGGAATCCCGAGAATCTGGGATGGGCAACCCGGGGAACGTGGGAAGGGGAACCGTGGAAATTTCGGACGTGGAACCCGCGGCATGTGAAACGGGGAGTCCACGGAATGTGGGACTCTGAACCCGGGGCATGTGTAATGCGGAAGCCCGGAAATGTTGGATGCAAAACCTGGGGCATATCGGACGGGGCATCCCGGAAATGTGGGACTGGGAACCCGGGGAATGTGGAAAGCGGAACCCCGGGAATGCAGGAAGGGAAATCCCGGGAATGTGGGATGTGGAACCCAGGCAATGGGGGACGCGGAAGCCAGGGCATGTGGGACGGGGAACCCCGGGAATTTGGAATGCGGAACCCGGGGCATGTAAAAATGGGAACCCTGGAGAATGCGGGACGGGAACCGCGGGAATGTGGGACGGGGAACCGGAGAAATGCGGGAAGAGGAACCCCGGAAATGTGGGATACGTAACCCCAGGAATGCGGGACGTAGAACCCGGGGAATGCAGGAAGGGGAATCCCGAGAATGTGGGATGTGGAACCCGGGGAATGTGGGATGCGGAACCCGGAGCATGTGGGAAGGGTAACCGAGGAAATGTAGGACCCGGAACCCGCGCATGTGAGACGGGGACTCCACGGAATGTGGGACTTTGAACACCGGGGCATGTGTAATGCGGAAGCCCCTAAATGTTGGACGCAAAACCTGGGGCATGTGGGACGAGGAATCCCGGAAATGTGGGACTGGGAACCCAGGGCATGTGGGACGGGAACCCGGGGAATGTGGAAAGGGGAACCCTGGGAATATGGGATGGGGAACCAGGGGAATGTGGAATGGGGAATCCTGGAGAATGTGGGACGGGAACCGTGGGAATATGGGACGTGGAACCCCGGAAATGTGGGATGCGGAACCCCGGGAATGCGGGACGGAGAACCCCAGGAATGCAGGAAGGGGAATCCCGAGAATGTGGGATGGAAAACCTGCGGAATGTGGGATGGCGAACCCGGTGCATCTGTAATGCGGAAGCCCGGAAATGTTGGATGCAAAACCTGGGGCATGTGGGATGGGGCATCCCGGAAATGTGGGACCGGGATCCCGGGGAATGTGGAAAGCGGAACCCCGGGAACGGGGGACGGAGAACCCGGGGAATGCAGGAAGGGGAATTCCGGGAATGTGAGATGTGGAACACGGGAAATGTGGGATGGGGAACCCTGGGAATGCGGGACGGAGAACCCAGGAAATGCAGGAAGGGAAATCCCGGGAATGTGGGATGTGGAACCTGGGGAATGTAGGAAGAGGAAGCGCGGAAATGTCGGACGTGGAACCTGCGGCCTGTGAGATGGGGACTCCACGGAATGTGGGACTCCGAACCCGGGGCATCTGTAATGAGGAAGCCCGGAAATGTTGGATGCAAAACCTGGGGCATATGGGACGTGGAATCCCGGAAATGTGGGACGGGGAACCCGGGGAATGTGGAAAGCAGAACCCCGGGAATGGGGGACGGAGAACCCAGGGAATGCAGGAAGGGGAATTCTGGGAATGTGAGATGTGGAACCCGGGAAATGTGGGATGGGGAACCCGGGGAATGTGGGACGCAGAAGCCGGGGCATGTGGGACGCGGAACCCCGGGAATGGGGGACGGTAAACCCTGGAAATTTGGAATAAAAAGCCCCGGGGCATGTGGGAAGGGGAACCCTGGAGAATGCGGGACAGAAGCTGGAGAAATGCGGGAGGGGAAACCCGGAAATGTGAGATACGAACCCCGGGAATGCGGGACAAAGAATCCGGGGAATGCAGGAAGGGGAATCCCGAGAATGTGGGATGTGGAACCCAAGGAATGTGGGATGGGCAACCCGGGGAATGCGGGAAGGGGAACCGCGGAAATTTCGGATGCGGAACCTGCGGTATGTGAGACGGGGACTCCACGGAATGTGGGACTCTGAACCCAGGGCATGTGTAATGCGGAAGCCCGGAAATGTTAGATGCAAAATCTGGGGCATATGGGACGGGGAATCCCGGAAATGTGAGACCGGGAACCTGGGGAAAGTGGAAAGCGAAATCCCGGGAATGCAGGAAGGGAAATCCCAGGAATGTGGGATGTGGAACCCGGGGAATGTGGGACGCGGAAGCCGGGGCATGTGGGATGAAGAACACCGGGAATTTGGGATGGGGAACCCGAAGCATGTAGGAATGGGAACCCTAAAGAATGCGGGACAGGAACCGCGGGAATTTGGGATGGGGAACCGGAGAAATGCGGGAAGGGAAACCCCGTAAATGTGGGATACGTAACCCCGGGAATGCGGGACGGAGAACCCGGGGAATGCAGGAAGGGGAATCCCGGGAATGTGGGATGTGGAACCCGGGAAATGTGGGACGTGGAACCCGGAGCATGTGGGAAGGAAAACCACGGAAATGTCGGACCTGGAACCCGTGGCATGTGAGATGGGGACTCCGCGGAATGTGGGACATTGAACCCCTGGGCATGTGTAATGTGGAAGCCCCAAAATGTTGGATGCGAAACCTGGGGCATGTGGGACGAGGAATCCCATAAATGTGGGACCGGGAACGCGGGAAATGTGGAAAGCGGAACCCAGGGCATGTGGGACGGGAACCCGGGGAATGTGGGAAGGGGAACCCTGGGATTATAGGATGGGGAACCAGGGGAATGTGGTACGCGGAACCCGTGGCATGTGGGACGCGGAACCCCGGGATTTGTAACGGGGAACCGGAGAAATGCAGGATGGGAACCCCGGAAATGTGGGATGCGGAACCCTGGGAATGCGGGACAGAGAACCGGGGAAATGCAAAAGGGAGAATCCCGAGAATGTAGGATGTGGAACCCGGGGAATGTGGGATGGGGAACCCGGGTAATGTGGGAAGAAAACTGCGGAAATTTCGGACGCAGAATCCGTGGGACTCCACGGAATGTGGGAACTCCGAACCCCGGACATGTGTAATGCGGAAGCCCGGAAATGTGGGACCGGGAACCCGGGGAATGTGGAAAGCGGAACGCCGGGAATGCGGGATGGAGAACGGGGAATGCAGGAAGAAGAATCCCGGGAATGTGGGATGTGGAACCCGGGGAATGTGGGATGGTGAACCGCGAAAATTTCGGAGTGGAACCCGCAGCATGTGAGACGGGGATTCCACGGAATGTGGGACTCCGAACCCGGGGCATGTGTAATGAGGAAGCCCGGAAATGTTGCAGGCGAAACCTGGGGCATGTGGGACCAGGAACCAGAGGAATGTGGAAAGCGGAACCTTGGAAATGTGGGACGCGGAACCTGGGGCATGTGGGACGGGAACCCGAGGACTGTAGGAAGGGGAACCTGGGAAATGCGGGAAAGGGAACTTGGGGCATGTGGAACGGGGAACCCTGGAGAATGTGGGAAGGGTAATCCCAGAAATTTCGGACGCGGAACCCATGACACGTGAGACGGGGACCCCAGGGAATGTAGGACTCTGAACCCAGGGCATGTAGAATGTGGAACCCCGGAAATGTGGGATGCGAAACCCGGGGTATGTGGGACAGGGAACCCCGGGAATGTGGGAGGCAGAACCTGGGGAATGTGGAAAGCGGAACCCCGGAAATGTAGGACGGGAACCCAGGGAATGCAGGAAGGGGAATCCCAGGAATGTGGGATGCGGAACCCGGGGCATCTGTAATGCGGAAACCCGGAAGTGTTGGATGCAAAACCTGGGGCATGTGGGACGGGGCATCCCGGAAATGTGGGACCGGGAACCCGGGAAATGTAGAAAGCGGAACCCCGGGAATGGGGGACGGAGAACCCGGGGAATGCAGGAAGGGGAATTCCGGGAATGTGAGATGTGGAACCCGGGAAATGTGGGATGGGGAAGCCCGGGAATGGGGAACGGTAAACCCCGGGAATTTGGGATAAAAAACCCGGGGGCATGTGGGAAGGGGAACCCTGGAGAATGCGGGACGGGAACCGGAGAAATGCGGGAAGGGGAACCCCGGAAATGTGGGATACATAACCCCGGGAATGCGGGACGGAGAACCTGGGGAATGCAGGAAGGGGAATCCCAGGAATGTGGGATGTGGAACCCGGGGAATGTGGAACGCGGAACCCGGAGCATGTGGGAAGGAAAACGGCGGAAATATCGGACCCGAACCCGTGGCATGTGAGTCGGGGACTCCACGGAATGTGGGACTTTGAGCCCCCGGGCATGTGTAATGTGGAAGCCCCGAAATGTTGGATGCAAAACCTGGGGCATGTGGGACCGGGAACCCGGGAAATGTGGAAAGCGGAACCCGGGGCATGTGGGAAGGGGAACCAGGGGAATGTGGTGCACGGAATCCCGGGATTTGTAACGGGGAACCGAAGAAATGCGGGATGGGAACCCCGGAAATGTGGGATGCAGAACCCTGGGAATGTGGGATGGAGAACCCGGGAAATGCAAAAGGGAGAATCCCGAGAATGTGGGATGTGGAACCCCGGGAATGTGCGATGGGGAACCCGGGGGATGTGGGAAGGGAACCGCGGAAATTTCTGACGCGGAATCCGTGGCATGTGAGACGGGGACTCCACGGAATGTGGGACTCCGAACCCGGGACATGTGTAATGCGGAAGCCCGGAAATGTGGGACCGGGACCCGGGCAATTTGGAAAGTGGAACCCCGGGAATGCGGGACGGAGAACCCGGGGAATACAGGAAGGGGAATCCCGGGAATGTGGGATGGGGAACCGCGGAAATTTCGGAGTGGAACCCGCAGCATGTGAGACGGGGATTCCACGGAATGTGGGACTCCGAACCCGGGGCATGTATAATGCGGAAGCCCGGAAATGTTGCATGCGAAACCTGGGGCATGTGGGACAAGGAACCAGAGGAACGTGGAAAGCGGAACCCCGGGAATGGGGGACGGGAAACCCCGGGAATTTGGGATAAAAATCCCGGGGGCATGTGTGAAGGGGAACCCTAGAGAATGCGGGACGGGAACTGGAGAAATGCGGAAGGGGAACCCCAGAAATATGGGATACGGAACCCCGGGAATGCGGGATGGAGAACCCGGGGAATGCAGGAAGGGGAATCCCGAGAATCTGGGATGTGGAACCCGGGGAATGTGGGATGGGCAACCCGGGGAATGTGTGAAGGGAAACCGCGGAAATTTCGGAGTGGAACCTGCGGCATGTGAGACGGGGAGTCCACGGAATATGGGACTCCGAACCCGGGGCATGTGTAATGCGGAAGCCCGGAAATGTTGGATGCAAAACCTGGGGCATATGGGACTGGGAATCCTGGAAATGTGGGACCGGGAACCCCGAGAATGCAGGAAGGGAAATCCCGGGAATGTGGGATGTGGAATACGGGGAATGTGGGACGGGGAACCCCGGGAATTTGGGATGGGGAACCCGGGGCATGTAGTAATGGGAACCCTGAAGAATGCGGGATGGGAACCGCGGGAATGTGGGCCGGGAACCGGAGAAATGCAGGAAGGGGAACCCCAGAAATGTGGG
This sequence comes from Saguinus oedipus, assembly GCA_031835075.1. Classification (NCBI taxonomy): domain Eukaryota; kingdom Metazoa; phylum Chordata; class Mammalia; order Primates; family Cebidae; genus Saguinus; species Saguinus oedipus. The sequence continues at coordinate 201,977 of CM063191.1, forward strand.
ATACGTAACCCCGGGAATGCGGGACGGAGAACCCGGGGAATGCAGGAAAGGGAATCCCGGGAATGTGGGATGTGGAACCCGGGGAATGTGGGACGCGGAAGCCGGAAGCCCGGGCATGTGGGACACAGAACCCCAAAAATGTGGGACGGGGATCCTTGGGAATTTGGGATGGGGAACCCGGGGCATGTGGGACGGGAACCTGGGGAATGTGGGACGGGGAATCCTGGAGAATGTGGGACGGGAACCATGGGAATGTGGGACGGGGAACCCCGGAAATGTGGGATGCGGAACCCCGGGAATGCGGGACGGAGAACCCCAGGAATGCAGGAAGGGGAATCTCGAGAATGTCGGATGGGGAACCCGGGGCATCTGTAATGCGGAAGCCCGGAAATGTTGGATGCAAAACCTGGGGCATGTGGGACGGGGCATCCCGGAAATGTGGGACCGGGAACCTGGGGAATGTGGATAGCGGAACCCCGGGAATGCGGGACGGAGAACCCGGGGAATGCAGGAAGGGGAATCCCGGAAATGTGGGATGTGGAACCCGGGGAATGTGGGACGCGGAACCCGGAGCATGTGGGAAGGGGAACCGCGGAAATGTTGGACCCAGAACCCGCGGCATGTGAGACGGGGACTCCACGGAATGTGGGAATTTGAACCCCGGGGCATGTGTAATGCATAAGTCCCGAAATGTTAGATGAGAAACCTGGGGCATGTGGGACAGGGAATCCCGGAAGTGTGGGACCGGGAACCCGGGGAATGTGAAAAGCGGAACCCTGGCAATGCGGGACGGAGAACCCGGGGAATGCAGGAAAAGAAATCCTGGGAATGTGGGATGTGGAACCCGGGGAATGTGGGATGGGGAACCCGGGGAATATGGGAAGGAGAACCGCGGAAATTTCGGACGCAGAACCCGCGGCATGTGCGACGGAGACTTTACGGAATGTGGGACTTTGAACCCGGGGCATGTGTAATGCGGAAGCCCAGAAATGTTGGATGCGAAACCTGGGGCATGTGGGAAGGGGAACCCGAAGAATGTGGATAGCGGAATCCGGGGAATGTGAGAAGGGGAACCCGGGAAATGTGGAAGGGGGACCCCGGAGAATTTAAGAAGGGGAACCCCAGGAATTTCGGACGCGGAACCCGCAACATGTGAGACGGGGACCCCAGAGAATGTAGGACTCCGAACCCAGGGCATGTAGAATGCGGAACCCCAGAAATGTGGGATGGGAATCCCGGGAATGTGGGACAGGGAACCCCGGAAATGTGGGAGGCGGAACCTGGGGAGTGTGGAAAGCGGAATTCCGGAAATGTGGGACGAGGAACCCGGGAACGTGGGACGGAGAACCCAGGGAACGCGTGAAGGGGAATCCCGGAAATGTGGGATGCGGAACCCGGGGAATGCGGGAAGGGGAACCCCGGGAATGTGCGACGCGGGACCCAGGTTCGTGACCTGCTTGTCAGGTACTCCTGCTCGCCAAAGGCAACAACAACAGCCTTTCCTCCTACCACATTGATGGAGGACCGCCTGTCTTGTCACTCCAGACGTCACTTTGGGGCTGATATTCGGACTCAGAACAATCTCGGTGTCATTTATATATTTTTAGAGGCAGAGTCTCGCTCTCTCGTCCAGGCTGGAGTGCAGTGGCACCATCTCAGCTCACTGCAACCTCCGCCTCCCGGGTTCAAGCGATTCTCCTGCCTCAGTCTCCCGAGTAGCTGGGATTACAGGTGTCCGCCACCACGTCCGGCTAATTTCTATGTTTTCTTTTTTTTTGACACGAAGTTTCGCTCTTGTTACCCAGGCTGGAGTGCAATGGCGCGATCTCGGCTCACCGCAACCTCCGCGTGCTGGGTTCAGGCAATTCTCCTGCCTCAGCCACCTGAGTAGCTGGGATTACAGGCACCATGCCCTGCTGATTTTTTGAATTTTCAGTAAAGACGGGGTTTCTCTGTGTTGGCCAGGCTGGTCTCGAAGTCCTGACCTCAGGTGATCCTCCCCTTTAGGCCTCCCAAAGTGCTGGGATGACAGGCCTGAGTCAGCACGCCCGACCATAATCTCTGTTTTAAATAATGAAGGGGAGCAGATCAGACCCTGAACAATTCCACCCAACAGAAATGACAGCGACTTTCTAAAGAATTTAGATGTTACAAAGCAGATTCATGCACTTAATAGAAATTGAGCATCATTATCACGTAAGAAACCTCAGAAAGGTTATCTTACCAACTGCAATTGATAGGAGACTTATTATTCCTATAAAAGCACCTAGATAGTAAAGAAAGGCTTTGAGGGCATCATTCATATGCCATTCACTCTTTTTTCTCTCTCTCTCTCTTTGAGGTGAAGTTTTGCTCTATCACACAGGCTGGAGTGCAGTGATGCCATCTCGTCTCACTGCAACCTCCCCCTCCTGAGTTCCAGGAATTCTCTCTACTCAGCCTCCAAGGTAGCTGGGATTATAGGCACCCACCACCATGCCTGGCTAATTTTTGTGTTTTTAGTAGACACGGGGCTTCATCATGTGGACCACGCTTACCTCAAAGTCCTGACCTCAGATAATCTACCCTCCTCGGCCTCCCAAAGTGCTGGGATTACAGGGTTGAGCCACTGCCCCCAGCTGCCATATATATGTATACGTGTGTGTGTTATATAATTGTATATTATATAATTATGTAATAGATAATTATATATACTAAAATATTTTATTACATATAATTATATATATATAATTTTATTGCATTTTAGGTTTTGGGGTACATGTGAAGAACATGCAGGATAGTTGCATATGTACACATGGCAGTGCGATTTGTTGCCTTCCTCTGCATTACCTACATCTGGCATTTCTCCCCATGCTATCTCTCCCCAAGTCCCCACCCCCTGCTGTCCCTCCCCTATTTCCCCCCAAGACACCACAGTGTGTGATGCTCCCCTCCCCGTGTCCATGTGTTCTGATTATTCAACACTGGCCTATGCGTCAGAACATGTGGTGTTTGATTTTCTGTTCTTGTGTCACGTTGTTGAGAATGATGGTTTCCAGCTTTATCCATGTCCCTACAAAGGACACAAACTTGTTTTTGATGGCTGTGTAGTATTCCATGGTGTCTACGTGCCACATTTTCCCAGTCCAGTCTATCATCGATGGGCATTTGGGTTGGTTCCAGGTCTTTGCTATTGTAAACTGTACTGCAGTGAACATTCATGTGCATGTGTCCTTATCGTGGAACAATTTATAATACTTTGGATCTATACCCAGTAATGGGACTGCTGGGTCAAATGGAATTTCTATTTCTAGCGTCCTAACTCCAAATACCTCTGACTGGGACCTAATGTAGCCATAGGATCTTTGCAGATGGAATTAAGTCAAGACGAGGTGATTATAGCAGACACTTGAGAAGGCCACCTGGGGACAGAGGCACAGAGTGGAGTGCTTCGGCCACAAGCCCAGGGATGCTGGAGCCCCCAGAGCTCGGAGGGGCCAGAACGATCCTCCCTTCCACCCTTACAGATACCCCAGAGTAACGTTCAATCAAAAACTAGGCACCCCGTGCTCCAGTCAAGTGAACATATAATATGAACTCTTTCAACCTTGTTCTCGGTATAAGAAGGCCCCTACAGGCAATGACATGTGTCATTTTAAGAGACAGAAGAGGAGACACAGACGCTGAAGGAGAAGTCCGTCCATCCCTACAGGATCTGGGAGTCAGGAAGCATGTCTGGGTCTTAATCCCTCTTCTGGTGCAGCAACAGTCATATCAGATTAGAGCCCGTATTGATGATTTCATTTTTACCCAAATTACCTCTTTAGACATCCTAACACTGTGGTCCTCGGGGTTCAGGCTTTAACCTATGAATTTGAGAGATGACAGCGTTGGAAATAGTGCTGCAAAGAAAATCAGCCCTGAGACAGAGGATCTTTCAGCCATGCTGTTTTTATTTCCTGGGCTGCAGAAAGGGGACACTCACTAGCTATAGCCATCTTGGACGAGAATGTGGAAAGCGGAACCCCAGGAATGTGGGATGTGGAAGCCGGGGCATGTGGGACGCGGAACCCCAGGAATGGGGGACGGTAAATCCCGGGAATTTGGGATAGAAAACCCGGGGGCATGTGGGAAGGGGAACCCTGGAGAATGCGGGACGAGAAGCGGAGAAATGCAGAAGGGGAACCCTGGAAATATGGGATATGGAACCCCGGGAATGCGGGACGACGAACCCGGGGAATGCAGGAAGGGGAATCCCGAGAATCTGAGATGTGGAACCCGGGGAATGTGGGAAGGGGAACCATGGAAATTTCGGACGCGGAACCCGCGGCATGTGAAACGGGGAGTCCACGGAATGTGGGACTCTGAACCCGGGGCATGTGTAATGCGGAAGCCCGGAAATGTTGGATGCAAAACCTGGGGCATATCGGACGGGGCATCCCTGAAATGTGGGACCGGAAACCTGGGGAATGTGGAAAGCGGAACCCCGGGAATGCAGGAAGGGAAATCCCGGGAATGAGGGATGTGGAACCCGGGGAATGTGGGACGCGAAAGCGGGGCATGTGGGAAGGGGAATCCCGGGAATTTGGGATGTGGAACCCGGGGCATGTAGAAATGGGAACCCTGGAGAATGCGGGACGGGAACCGCGGGAATGTGGGACGGGGAACCGGAGAAATGCGGGAAGGGGAGCCCCAGAAATGTGGGATACGTAACCCCGGGAATGCGGGATGGAGAACCCGGGGAATGCAGGAAGGGGAATCCCGGGAATGTCGGATGCGGAACCCGGAGCATGTGGGAAGGGTAACTGCGGAAATGTCGGACCCGGAACCCGCGGCATGTGAGACGGGGACTCCACGGAATGTGGGACTTTGAACACCGGGGCATGTGTAATGCGGAAGCCCCTAAATGTTGGATGCAAAACCTGGGGCATGTGGGACGAGGAATCCCGGAAATGTGGGATCGGGAACCCAGGGGATGTGGAATGCAGTACCCGGGGCATGTGGGACGGGAACCCGGGGAATGTGGAAAGGGGAACCCTGGGAATATGGGATGGGGAACCAGGGGAATGTGGAATGGGGAATCCTGGAGAATGTGGGACGGGAACCGCGGGAATATGGGATGCTGAACCCCGGGAATGCGGGACGGAGAACCCCAGGAATGCAGGAAGGGGAATCCCAAGAATGTGGGATGGGGAACCTGGGGAATGTGGGATGAGGAACCCAGTGCATTTGTAACGCGGAAGCCCGGAAATGTTGGATGCAAAACCTGGGGCATGTGGGACGGGGCATCCCGGAAATGTGGGACCGGGAACCCGGGGAATGTGGAAAGCGGAACCCCGGGAATGCGGGACGGAGAACCCGGGGAATGCAGGAAGGGAAATCCCGGGAATGTGGGATGTGGAACCCGGGGAATGTGGGAACGGGAAGCGCGGAAATGTCGGACGCGGAACCCGCGGCATGTGAGATGGGGACTCCACGGAATGTGGGACTCCGAACCAGGGGCATCTGTAATGAGGAAGCCCGGAAATGTTGGATGCAAAACCTGCGGCATGTGGGACGGGGCATCCCGGAAATCTGGGACCGGGAACCCGGGGAATGTGGAAAGTGGAACCCCGGGAATGGGGTACGGAGACCCCGAGGAATGCAGGAAGGGGAATTCCGGGAATGTGAGATGTGGAACCCGGGAAATGTGGGATGGGGAACCCGGGAATGTGGGACGCGGAAGCCGGGGCATATGGGACGCGGAACCCCGGGAATGGGGGACGGTAAACCCCGGGAATTTGGGACAAAAAGCCCTGGGGCATGTGGGAAGGGGAACCCTGGAGAATGCGGGACGGGAACTGGAGAAATGCGGAAGGGGAAACCCGGAAATATGGGATACGGAACCCCGGGAATGCGGGACGGAGAACCCGGGGAATGCAGGAAGGGGAATCCCGAGAATCTGGAATGTGGAACCCGAGGAATGTGGGATGGGCAACCCCGGGAATGCGGGAAGGGAACCGCGGAAATTTCGGACGCGGAACCCGCGGTAAGTGAGACGGGGACTCCACGGAAGGTGGGACTCCGAACCCGGAGCATGTGTAATGCGGAAGCCTGGAAATGTTGGATGCAAAACTTGGGGCATATGGGGCGGGGAATCCGGGAAATGTGGGACCGGGAACCCGGGGAATGTGGAAAGCAAAATCCCGGGAATGTGGGATGTGGAACCCGGGGAATGTGGGATGGGAAACCTGGGGAATCTGGGACGCGGAAGCCGGGGAATGTGGGATGGGGAACCCCGGGAATTTGGGATGGGGAACCTGGGGCATGTAGGAATGGGAACCCTGAAGAATGCGGGACGGGAACCGCGGGAATGTGGGACTGGGAACCGGAGAAATGCGGGAAGGGGAACCCCGGAAATGTGGGATACATAACCCCGGGAATGCGGGATGGAGAACCCAGGGAATGCAGGAAGGGGAATCCCGAGAATGTGGGATGTGGGATGGGGAACCCGGGGAATGTGGGAAGGGAACCGCGGAAATTTCGGACGCGGAATCCGTGGCATGTGAGACGGGGACTCCACGGAATGTGGGACTCTGAACCCGGGGCATGTGTAATGCGGAAGCCCGGAAATGTGGGACCGGGAACCCGGGGAATGTGGAAAGTGGAACCCCGGGAATGCGGGACGGAGAACCCGGGGAATGCAGGAAGGGGAATCCCGGGAATGTGGGATGTGGAACCCGGGGAATGTGGGACGCGGAACCCGGAGCATGTGGGAAGGAAAACCGCAGAAATGTCGGACCCGGAACCCGCGGCATGTGAGACGAGGACTTTACGGAATGTGGGACTTTGAACCCCGGGGCATGTGTAATGTAGAAGCCCCAAAATGTTGGATGCAAAACCTGGGGCATGTGGGACGAGGAATCCCGGAAATGTGGAAAGGGGAACCCGGGTCATGTGGGACGGGAACCCGGGAATGTGGGAAGGGGAACCCTGGGAATATGGGGTGGGGAACGAGGGAAATGTGGTACGCGGAACCCCGGGAATGTGGGATGGGAAACCCCAGGATGTTAGACGGGGAACAGGAGAATGCGGGATGGGAACCCCGGAAATGTGGGATGTGGAACCCTGGGAATGCGGGACGGAGAACCCGGGAAATGCAAAAAGGAGAATTCCCGAGAAAGTGGGATGTGGAACCCGGGGAATATGGGAAGGAAACCACGGAAATTTCGGACGCGGAATCCGCGGCATGTGAGACGGGGACTCCACTGAATGTGGGACTCCGAACCCGGGACATGTGTAATGCGGAAGCCCGGAAATGTGGGACCGGGAACCCGGGCAATTTGAAAAGCGGAACCCCGGGAATGCGGGACGGAGTACCCGGGGAATACAGGAAGGGGAATCCCGGGAATGTGGGATGTGGAACCTGGGGATTGTGGGATGGGGAACCGCGGAAATTTCGGAGTGAAACCCGCGGCATGTGAGACGGGGATTCCACGGAACGTGGGACTCCGAACCCGGGGCATGTGTAATGCGGAAGCCCGGAAATGTTGCATACGAAACCTGGGGCATGTGGGACAAGGAACCAGAGGAATGTGGATAGCGGAACCCTGGAAATGTGGGACGTGGAACCCCGGGAATGGGGGACGGTAAACCCCGGGAATTTGGGATAAAAAACCCAGGGGCATGTGTGAAGGGGAACCCTAGAGAATGCGGGACAGGAACTGGAGAAATGCGGAAGGGGAAACCCGGAAATATGGGATACGGAACCCCGGGAATGCGGGACGGAGAACCCGGGGAATGCACGAAGGGGAATCCCGAGAATCTGGGTTGTGGAACCCGGGGAATGTGGGAAGGGGAACCGCAGAAATTTCGGACGCGGAACCCACGGCATGTGAGACGGGGACTCTACGGAATGTGGGACTCTGAACCCGGGGCATGTGCAATGCGGAAGCCCGGAAATGTGGGACCAGGAACCCGGGGAATGTGGAAAGCGGAACCCCGGGAATGCGGGACGGAGAACCCGGGGAATGCAGGAAGAAGAATCCCGGGAATGTGGGATGTGGAACCCGGGGAATGTGGGATGGGGAACCGCGGAAATTTCGGAGTGGAACCCGCGGCATGTGAGACGGGGATTCCACGGAATGTGGGACTCCGAACCCGGGGCATGTGTAATGCGGAAGCCCGGAAATGTTGCATGCGAAACCTGGGGCATGTGGGACAAGGAACCAGAGGAATGTGGAAAGCGGAACCTTGGAAATGTGGGACGCGGAACCCGGGGCATGTGGGACGGGAACCCGGGGAATGTAGGAAGGGGAACCTGGGAAATGCGGGAAGGGGAACTTGGGGCATGTGGGACGGGGAAACCCGTAGAATGTGGAATGGGTAACCCCAGAAATTTCGGACGTGGAACCCGTGACAGGTGAGACGGGGACCCCAGGGGATGTAGGACTCCGAACCCAGGGCATGTAGAATGTGGAACCCCGGAAATGTGGGATGCGAAACCCGGGGCATGTGTGACAGGGAACCCCGGGAAAGTGGGAGGCGGAACCTGGGGAATGTGGAAAGCGGAACCCCGGAAATGTAGGACGGGAACCCGGGGAATGCAAAAGGGAGAATCCCGAGAATGCGAGACGGAGAACCCGGGGAATGCAGGAAGGGGAATCCCGGGAATGTGGGATGGGGAACCGCGGAAATTTCGGAGTGGAACCCACGGCATGTGAGACGGGGATTCCACGGAATGTGGGACTCCGAACCCGGGGCATGTGTAATGCGGAAGCCCGGAAATGTTGCATGCGAAACCTGGGGCATGTGGGACAAGGAACCAGAGGAATGTGGAAAGCAGAACACTGGAAATGTGGGACGTGGAACCCCGGGAATGGGGGACGCTAAACCCCTGGAATTTGGGATAAAAATCCTGGGGGCATGTGTGAAGGGGAACCCTAGAGAATGCGGGACGGGAAATGGAGAAATGCGGAAGGGGAAACCCGGAAATATGGGATACGGAACCCCGGGAATGCGGGACAAACAACCCGGGGAATGCAGGAAGGGGAATCCCGGAAATGTGGGATGCTGAACCCGGAGCATGTGGGAAGGGAAACCGCGGAAATGTCGGACCCAGAACCCGCGGCATGTGAGACGGGGACTCCACGGAATGTGGGACAGGGAATCCAGGGAATGTGGAAAGCGGAACCCTGGGAATGCGGGACGGAGAACCCGGGGAATGCAGGAAAATAAATCCCGGGAATGTGGGATGGGGAACCCGGGGAATGTGGGAAGGAGAACCGCGGAAATTTCGGACGCGGAACCCGCGGCATGTGAGACGGAGACTTTAAGGAATGTGGGACTTTGAACCCGGGGCATGTGTAATGCGGAAGCCCAGAAATGTTGGATGCGAAACCTGGGGCATGTGGGACGGGGAACCCGAAAAATGTGGATAGTGGAACCCTGGAAGTGTGGGACACGGAATCCGGGGAATGTGAGAAGGGAAACCCGGGAAATGTGGGAAGGGGAACCCCGGAGAATGCGGGAAGGGGAACCCCAGGAATTTCGGACGCGGAAACCGCGACATGTGAGACGGGGACCCCAGAGAATGTAGGACTCCGAACCCGGGGCATGTAGAATGCGGAACCCCGGAAATGTGGGATGGGAATCCCGGAAATGTGGGACAGGGAACCCCGGAAATGTGGGAGGCCGAACCTGGGGAGTGTGGAAAGCAGAATCCCGGAAATGTGGGACGAGGAACCCCGGGTCATGTGAGACGGGAACCCGGGAAAGTGGGACGGAGAACCCAGGGAATGCGGGAAGGGGAACCCCGGGAATGTGCGACACGGGTCCCGGGCTCGTGACCTGCTTGTCAGGTATTCCTGCTCGCCAAAGGCAACAACAACAGCCCTTCCTCCTACCACATTGATGGAGGACCGCCTGTCTTGTCACTCCGGACGTCACTTTGGGGCTGATATTCGGGCTCAGAACAATCTCGGTGTCATTTATATCTTTTTAGAGGCAGAGTCTCGCTCTCTCGTCCAGGCTGGAGTGCAGTGGCACCATCTCAGCTCACTGCAACCTCTGCCTCCCGGGTTCAAGCGATTCTCCTGCCTCAGTCTCCCGAGTAGCTGGGATTACAGGTGTCCGCCACCACGTCCGGCTAATTTCTATGTTTTCTTTTTTTCTTGACACGGAGTTTCGCTCTTGTTTCCTGGGAATACATCCACAGCGGGGAGCCCATGTGAGTCTCGGGGCACTGGGGGCGGGGAGACACGAAGGCCTGGCCGCCCTCACACGTGGGGTCCCAGCCAGCCTTGGGAAAGGAGGCACTGTACCTGCTGAGCCTGAGGCCGTGTGGCAGAGGGACCTGTGCCACAGTTATCTATAGCATACAACATACAGTGTGTCTATAATTATACATTACATAATGTAGCATGGAACTGTATTTACAGTCACATAATTTATATATTATATATTAATTGTAATATGTTAATTACATAATACATGTGAATGGTTACTATAAGTATATATGGATATATATGAATTACATGCATTATATAAATGTATATATGTTTATAATATATAATTATAGTGTAATATATATAAATATATTACGTATAAAAGATTATAATATAGATGATACATTAATCATAATTTTGATTAATGCTTATTGTTAAATGATTAATTTTAATTTATATTGACTAATAGTAATATAATGATTACATACTGTTATGATAGATTACATAATACATTATATAACAATAATGTTAAAATAGATTATATACTATAATATATAATTATATATCTCATATATCATAAATTAATATCTAATTTTATATATACTTATATAATATAGATATGTAACATAATATATGAATATATAATTTGATGTTTATGTATTTATACATATTAATATATTAATTACATGGTAATTGATACATATTTGATATGTGTAATTATATGCAGGCTAATTATTATTTAAATGTAATATGAGATTATACATATTCTATGTTACATGTATTATTACATAAATATATAATGTGTTATAGAAATCTAATATCCAATTATATAAAGTAAAATCTACTTTTATATTATAAAACTATATTAAAAGATATTTATATATATTTATGTGTTTATATAAATATATGTATGTAATTAATACATATATACATAGTATAAATATGTGTATGTAAATATATTTGCATAAAAACATGCTGTAATATATATAAATACATAGAGAAATAATTTTATCTATTAATTTTTGGAGAGAAGGTCTCACTGTGTCCCTCAGGCTGGAGTGCAGTGGCAGAATCATAGCTCAGCCTCTCAAGCTGAAATGACCCACCTCAGCCTCCCGAGTGGCTGGGACTACAGGCGCCCACCACCACACCTGGCTAATTTTTTTATTTTTTGTAGCGATGGGGTCTCACTACATTGCCCAGGCTGGTCTTGAAGTCCTGGGCTCAAACGATCCTCCCACCTCAACCTCCTGAGTAGGTGGGACCACAGGCACACGCTCCACCACCCAGGGCTGACTTTAGTTTTAGCTTTTGTAGCGATGGGGTCCGCATAATATATACGTCTATTAACCTAGAGGATGCTGTGTCCACTGAAATCAGCTAGGTAGAGAAGACAGATACGACCGGATCTCACTTATGTGCAACATGAAACAGATGCATTTGGCCAAAGGTAAGATTTAAGCCTGGGCCGGGCGAGGTGGCTCACACCTGTCATCCCAGCACTTTGGGAGGACACAGCGGGCGGATCACCTGAGGTCAGGAGTTCCAGACCAGCCTGGCCAACACAGAAACCCCGTCTCTACTAAAAATACAAAGATGAGCCAGGCGTGGTGGCGGGCACCTGTGATCCCAGCTACTCAGGAGGCTGAGGCAGGAGAATCGCTTGAACCTGGGACGCGGAGGTTGCAGTGAGCCGAGATCGCGCCACTGCACTCCAGCCTGGGGGACAGAGCGAGACTCGATCTCAAAAATTAAAAGTGAAAAATAAATAAAAGTGTTTTTTTAAAGAGAGAGAAAGGAGCTTTGGCCCAGCACTGAACTCTCCTTAATATGAAGCCACCCAGAGAAGATGCGTCTGGTTCTTTTGCATCCTCTGGCCTGACTGCCCAAATTGGAAGGCAGCCCTGGCTGTGGGTTTTTTTTTTTTTTTTTTGAGGCGGAATTTTGTGCTTGTTTCTGAAGCTGGAGTGCAGTGGTGCCATCTCGGCTCACTGCAACCTCCACCTCCCGGGTTCAAGCAGTTCTGTGTCAGCCTCCTGAGTAGCTGGGATCACAGGCGCCCACCACCATGCCTGGATGATTTTTGCGTTTCTAGTAGAGATGGGGTTTCACCATATTGGCCAGGCTGGTCTCAAACTCGCGACCTCAGGTGATCCGCCCGCCTCGGCCTCTCACAGTTTTGGGATGACAGGCGTGAGCCACCATGCCCAGCTGATCTTTGTGTTTTCAGTAGATACGGGGTTTTTCCATGTTGGCCAGGCTGGTCTCGAACTCGCGACCTCAGGTGATCCGCCCGCCTCGGCTTCTCACAGTTCTGGGATAACAGCCATGAGCCACCGTCCCCGGCCCTGGTGGCTGTGGCATATCTTAAGGAAGGGAGACGTTTCTGCTGGTTGTCACCTTTTCCCTTCCGCTGCCCCCGCTAGGGACAAGGCAGGCGGCTACGGGATCCAGGCTCTCGGCGGGATGCTGGTGGAGTCTGTGCACGGGGACTTCCTCAATGTCGTCGGCTTCCCGCTCAACCAGTTCTGCAAGCAGCTGATGCAGCTGTTCCACCTGCCCCGGCCGGAGGACCTGCAGCGCGTCAAGCACGATTCCATCCCCGCCGTGGACACCTTCGAAGACCTCAGCGTCATGGACGAGGGCAACCCGGCACCCACTCGGAAGGACAAGGCCGGGGCTGGAGTGGCCAGAGAGGCCACAGCGGAGGCTGAGGGGAACAGGACCCGTGAGACCCTGCCCCCGTGAGACCCTGCCCCCGTTCCCCACACGCCTCCTGGAACTCATCAATGGCTTCAAAACATCGAAGGTACCTGTGTCTGCATCCTCGGGCCACTGTCCCAAATGACCACACACAGGTCTTAAATCCACAGGAGTCTTGTCGTCACAGTCCTGGAGGGTGGCAGTCTGAGATGAAGGTGTCTCAGGGGCACGCCTTCTCTGGCGGTTCTAGGGAGGGTCCTTCCTGCCATTCCCAGCTCCTGGGGCCTCTAGCATCCCTGGGCTTGTGGCCCCATCACTGCAGTCTCTGCCTCCGTCTCCACGCGGCCTCCTCCTGTGTGCCTGCATCTCCCTCATCCACTGACCCCGACTAATCTCAACTCCCCTAGCTCAAAAAGACGCTTTTATTTTCAAATAAGATCCCGGCCAGGTGTGGTGGCTCACAGCTGTCATCCCAGCCCTTTGGGAGGCTCAGGCGGCCAGATCAGAAGGTCAAGAGATAGAGACCATCCTGACCAACATAGTGGTCAAAAATTAGCTGGGCATGGTGCATGTCTGTAGTCCCAGCTACTCGGGAGGCTGAGGCAGGAGAATCGCTTGAACCCGGGAGGTGGAGGTTGCAGTGAGCCGAGATTGTACCACTGCAGTCCAGCCTGGGCGACGGAGCGAGGCTCTTTTTAAAAAAAAAAAATCCCATTCCCGGGTAGTGGGGGTTAGGCTGAGGTTGCATCTTTGGGGGAGTAGCTGACAAGCATGGACCATGCTGGGTGTGTGCCAGGCTGGCACGGGGTCCAGAGTGCTTTTGAAGCCAGGCAGGACTCACATGACCCGCGCATGGGACATATGAGAATTCCCCAATGGGCCTTCCTGCTGCGGGGTCAGCCAGGCTGCCATGCCTCTGACGTGTGGGCCTTCACCTGCCCAGAAGTCCCGCTGGCCAGGCGGGAGGTGGACCTGGCACCTGGAGGGTACACCGGGCCGGGGTTAGTGCCCTCATCCCCTGTGATATCATGACCCCAGGGCAGCCACCCCGCCGTGCGGGCAGCTGGTCACTGAGACGTCCATGGGGCACCGTGGCCAGATGGGGTAGCGAACCAGGCAGAGCCCCTCCACGTGGACGGTCTCCGCCTTCTCTGCCTGAGGTCGGTGGGCAGTGGCTTCCCACCAGGTCCTGTACCCTGCAGGCAGCAGAGCTCCAACTCCCCTCCTCTTCCCCGAGAGGGCCCGTCTTTCTTTCTTTTTTTATTTCACAAAAACTGTCACCCAGGCTGAAGTGTAGTGGCCCCATCTCAGCTCAGTGCAACTTCCGCCTCCCAGGTTCAAGCGATTCTCCTGCCTCAGCCTCCCAAGTAGCTGGAACTACAGCCGCCCACCACCACGCCCAGATAACTTTTGTATTTTTAGTAGAGACGTGGTTTCACCATGTTGGTCAGGCTGGTCTCGAACTCCTGACCTCAGGTGATCCAGCTGCCTCACGCTCCTAAAGTGCTGGGGTTGCAGGTGTGAGCCACCGCGCCCAGCCTGAGGCCCCATATTTTACCTGTTCTGCAGGTCTGGGCTCCTGGGGGCCCCTCACGGCGGCAGAGCAGACGGAGAAGGGACGGAGCCCTCCCAGGGCCAGGGGTTCCTCGTAGGGCATCCTCCGGGAAGCAGACATGGGGATGCCGAGTGCAGGAGGGGCTCAGGCTGCCGTGATGGCCACCTGCCGTCACTCATGAGCAGCCGAGATTGTACCACTGCACTCCAGCCTGGCAACGGAGCGAGGCTCTGTTTAAAAAAAAAAAAATCCCATTTTCTGGTAGTGGGGTTAGGGTGAGGTTGCATATTTGGGGGAGTAGCTGGCAAGCATGGACCATGCTGGGTGTGTGCCAGGCTGGCATGGGGTCCAGAGTGCTTTTGAAGCCGGGCAGGACTCACATAACCCCGCATGGGACATGTGAGAATTCCCCAATGGGCCTTCCTCCGGCGGGATCAGTCAGGCTGCCATGCCTCTGACGTGTGGGCCTTCACCTGCCCAGAAGTCCCGCTGGCCAGGCGGGAGGTGGACCTGGCACCTGGAGGGTACACCGGGCCGAGGTTAGTGCCCTCATCCCCTGTGATATCATGACCCCAGGGCAGCCATCCCACTGGTGTGGGCAGCCGGTCACTGAGACGTCCGTGGGGCACAGTGGCCACATGGCATAGCGAACCAGGCAGAGCCCCTCCACGTGGATGGTCTCCGCCTTCTCTGCCTGAGGTCGGTGGACAGTGGCTTCCCACCAGGTCCTGTACCCTGCAGGCAGCAGAGCTCCAACTCCCCTCCTCTTCCCCGAGAGGGCCCGTCTTTCTTTTTTTATTTCACAAAAACTCACCCAGGCTGGAGTGTAGTGGCTCCATCTCACCTCACTGCAACCTTTGCCTCCCGGGTTTAAGCGATTCTCCTGCCTCAGCCTCCTGAGTAGCTGGAATTACAGGCACCTGCCACACACCTGGCTAATTTTTGTTTTTTTAGTAGAGACGGGGTTTCACCATGTTGGTCAGGCTGAACTCCTGACCTCAGGTAATCCAGCTGCCTCACGCTCCTAATGTGCTGGGGTTGCAGGTGTGAGCCACCGCGCCCAGCCTGAGGCCCCATATTTTACCTGTTCTGCAGGTCTGGGCTCCTGGGGGCCCCTCACGGCGGCAGAGCAGACGGAGAAGGGACGGAGCCCTCCCAGGGCCAGGGGTTCCTCGTAGGGCATCCTCCGGGAAGCAGACGTGGGGATGCCGAGTGCAGGAGGGGCGCAGGCTGCGGGAGGCAGGGAGCCCGGCTGATGGCCACCTGCCGTGACTCATGAGCAACAGAGAGAACGTGCAGTGATAAGGGAATGATGGTGGTCACGGCACGTTCCGTCTGCGTGTCTCTAACTTAGTGGGTGTCGACTTTTAAGTCAGTACTGGGTGGCTGATAAATGAATTAATCCTTACGATTGTATTATTAAATTATATATCTAAACTGTTAAATTGGAGATCCTTATTTAATAAGAATTGATAAATTATAAGTATAAATTAAAATATAATTTATACTTACAATTTATTTATAATTATATAATTGATTATAATCACACAATTATATAAATATAAATTATATAATAACATAAATTATATGCGTTATATGATTATATAACTTGTATATATAATTATTTGACTTGTATAATATAATTTATACACGTTATATAATTTACATAATTTATAATTTATTAATTTTATAAATTATATCATTCACGTAATTTATATAATTTATTACATAAATATACAATTATATAACATAATTATGTATATTTATATAATTTATAAATATGTAAGTATATAACTTATAATTATGTAATTAACTAATATATTTATATTAGTTAGAATATATGTTAAACATATAATTATGTAAATAATTATATATTTATATATAATCATATAATGTATAATTAAGGTGAAGTGAGGTCATTTGGGCGGACCAAATCCAATAGCACTGGGGTCCTTGTAGGAAGAAGAGATATATAAATTACTTAATGTATATATTATAATTTATAAGCCACTGGGAGGTTTATACACAAGAGTCCTAGAGGCTGGAGGTCTGAGATCCAGGTGTGGGCTGGGCAGGCTCCTCCTGAGGCCTCTCTCATGGGCTTGGAGAAGCCGTCTTGTCCCTGTGTCCTCACCTCCTCTTCCCATAAGCACCCCAGAGTCCCATTGGATCTAGTCCACCCAAATGACCTCATTTTACCTTTATCATCTCTTTAAAACCACCCTTACAGGCCGGGCACAGTGGCTCACACCTGTCATCCCAGCACTTTGGGAGGCCGAGGTGGGCAGATCACCTGAGGTCAGGAGATCGAGACCATCCTGGCCAATATGGTGAAACCCCATCTCTGCTAAAAACACAAAAATTAGCCGGGCGTGCTGGTGCACACCTATAGTCCCCGCTACTCTGGAGGCTGAGTCAGGAGAATCACTCGAACCTGGGAGGCAGAGGTTTCACTGAGCTGAGATCCTGGCATTGCAGTCCAGCATGGGCAACAGAGCAAGATTCCGTCTCAAAAAATTAATAAAAAAAAAAAAAATTGGCCGGGCGCGGTGGCTCAAGCCTGTAATCCCAGCACTTTGGGAGGCCGAGGCGGGTGGATCACGAGGTCAAGAGATCGAGACCATCCTGGTCAACATGGTGAAACCCCGTCTCTACTAAAAATACAAAAATTAGCTGGGCATGGTGGCATGTGCCTGTAATCCTGGCTGCTCAGGAGGCTGAGGCAGGAGAATTGCCTGAACCCAGGAGGCGGAGGTTGCGGTGAGCCGAGATCGCGCCATTGCACTCCAGCCTGGGTAACAGCAGCGAAACTCCGTCTCAAAAAAAAAAAAAAAAAAAAAAAAAAAAAAAAAAATTAATAAAAAAAAAAACCTGCCTACAAATAGAGTCACATCCTGAGATACTGGGGGGATTAGGGATTGAACGTGCAGGCTGTGGACTTGGCCCATATCTGTAGCATGTTGATTTTCCTCCCGTGGGCTGGTTTTCCTACATGACATTCATAGATGTGGTTTTATGCCTTGTAGCTGGGGACTTGATCCTATAATCCCCACTGCTCTCTCTAAGAGAAAGCTCAGTGGCCATGTGAAACAGTTTCGACACCCTTGGCCTCCACGATCTCGTGGAGGGTCTGTGGGAGGAAAAAGGGCTTGGCAAGTTACTCACTGAGTCCCCCCACACCTGTTTTTAATGGGCAGGCCCTGTTCACGGCCTGCAAGCTGAAGGTGTTTGATCTGTTAAAAGACGAAGCTCCCCAGAAGGCCGTGGGCATTGCCAGCAAAGTGGACGCCTCTGTGTGCGGCACGGAGAGGCTTCTGGACTTCTGCGCAGGCCTGGGGCTCCTGGAGAAGTCAGAGCAAGGTAATGAGACTCTGACTTCAGGTTTTGCCCTGAGAATCTTGCAGGTGGAAGTAAGTCGCTGAGGGACGGTGACCTGGAGCCCAGGCAGGGCGAGGAAGGAAGGCAAGACCTTCTGTCCCCTCTCTGCCCTCAGGGTCGCTGCTATTCCCAAAAGGATTAGAAGCAGAGGGTGGATGAGAGAGGGAACAGCAGTGGCTGCGAGTAGGCAGGAGAAATGCAGGCTCCTTATGAGGTCTGGTCTCAAAGGGGGCGTGTCTAGTCAGTGTTCTCCTGAGAAAGAACCCAACACGGGGACACAGACATGTCTTTACTTGCTTATTTATGTTTATAGACAGATAACCTGGATGGATAGGTAGACAGATACATGGATTGATGATAAATGCATAGATACCTCGAAATAGATGGATGATAGAGAGGGATAGATACATAGATGATAAGTAGAGCTGATAGATATGTAAATGGATAGATGGATGGATGCATTGATGAATGGATAGATAGATGATGCTAAGTGGATAGATGGATGGATGGGAAGGTGGATGGATTGGTAGATCAGTGAATGGGTGAATGGATGGGTGGATGGATGGATGGATGGATGGATGGATGGATGGATGGATGGATTGGTGAATCGGTGAATGGGTGCATGGATGGGTGGCTGGATCGATGGATAGGTGGATGGTTGGATGGGTGGGTGGGTGGGTGGATGGATGGATGGGTGGATGCTTGGATGGATGAGTGTGGATGAACAGGTGTATCTGGATCGGTGGATGGGTTGTTGGGTGAGGGAATGGATGGATGAGTAGATGGATTGGTGATTGGGAGGGTGGCTGAATGGATGGATGGTTGGATGGTTGGATGGATGGATGGATGGATGGTGGATGAGAAGGTGGATGAATATATGTATCACTGGATCTGTAGATGGGTAGTTGGGTGAGGGAATGGATGGATGAGTGGGTGGGTGGGTGGATGGATGAATGGGTGGGTAGGAGGATGCATAATTGGATGGGTGGGTGGGTGGATGGATGGATGGATGGATGGGAGGGTGGATGAATACATGTATCAGTGGATTGGTGGATAGCTAGTTGCATGAGGGAATAGATGGATGAGTGCGTGGGTGGAAGGATTGATGGATGGATAGGTGGGAGGGTGCATAATTCAATGGGTGAATGGATGGATGGATGGATGGATGGATGGATGGATGGATGGGAGAGTGGATGAATAGATGTATTAGTGGATCAGTGTGTGGGTAGTTGCGTGAGGGAATGGATGGATGAGTAGGTGGATGGGTGGATGGATGGATGGGCGATTGGGAGCGTGGGTGGATAGATGGATGGGAGGGTGGATGAATTAGATGTATCAGCAGATCGGTGGATGGGTAGTTGCGTGAGGGAATGGATGGATGAGTGGGTGGATGGGTCGATGGATGGATGGATGGATGGATGGGAGGGTGGATGAATAGATGTATCAGCAGATCAGTGGATGGGTTGTTGGGTGAGGGGACTGGATGAATGGATGCGTGGATGCCTGGATGGATGGATGGGTGATTGGGACGGTGGGTGAATGGATGGATGGATGGATGTATCAGTGGATCGGTGGATGGGTAGTTGCATGAGGGAATGGATGAATAAGTGGGTGGACGGTTGGATGGATGGATGGATGGGTGGGTGATTGGATGGGTGTGGACGGGTAGATGATACATGGATGGATGGATCAGTGAATCAGTGGTTGGGTGGATGGATGGGTAGGTGGGTGATTGGGTGGATGATGGATGGGATGGATGTGAGGATGGATGGGTGGATTATTGGATGGAGGTGCATAATTATGTGGGTGCATAGTTGGATGGATGGATAGATAGATGGTAGGGTTGATGAACAGATGTATCAGTGGGTCAGTGGATGGATAGTTGGGTGAGGGAATGGATGGATGAGTGGGTGGATGGGTAGATCAATGAATCAATGGATGGGTGGATGGATGAATGGGTGACTGGTTAGATGGATGGATGACTGGGCATGTAGATGGGTGGGTGGATGTCTGGGTGAATGGATGCATGAGTGAATGACTAGGTGCGTGTTTGGGAGGGTGGGTGAATGGATGTATGTATGAATGGGTGGGTGGTTGGATGGATGGATGAGTGGGCGTGTAGATGGGTGGATCAGTGGATCGGTGGATGGTTGGATGGATGGATGGGTGATTGGATGGGTGGATAATGGGTGTGGACAGGTGGATGATACATGGATGGATGGATCAGTGAGTCAGTGGTTGGGTGGATGGATGGGTAGGTGGGTGATTGGGTGGATGATGGATGGGGTGGATGTGAGGATGGATGGGTGGATTATTGGATGGGTGGGTAGATGGGTGGATGGGTGGGAGGGTACATGGATGAATGAGTGAATGGATGGATGAGGATGAATGGATGGATGAGTGAATGACTAAGCTGTGTCATTGGGAGAGTGGGTGGGTGGATGGATGGATGGATGGATGGATGCATGGATGGATGGATGAGAAGCTGGATGAATACATGTATCAGTGGATGGGTAGTTGGGTGGAGGAATATATGGATGAGTGAGTGAGTGGGTAGATGGCTGGATGAATGGGTGGGCGGTTGGATGGATGGAGGAGTGGGCATGTAGATGGGTGGATGGATGGCTGGGTGAGTGGATGCATGAGTGAATGACTAGGTGCATAATTGGGAGGGTGGGTGAATGGATGGATGGATGGATGGATGGATGGATGGATGGATGAGAGGGTGGATGAATACACGTATCAGTGGATTGGTGGATGGGTAGTTAGGTGGGGGAATGTATGGATGAGTGAGTGGATGGGTGGATGTGTGGGTGGGTGAATGGATGAATGAGTGAATGACCCAGTGGCTGATTGGGAGGGTGGGTGAACAGATGGATGGATGGATGGATGGATGGATGGATGGATGGATGGATGGATAAGAGGGTGGATGAATACACGTATCAGTGGGTCAGTGGATGGGTAGTTGGGTGGGGGAATGTATGGATGAGTGGGTGAGTGGGTAGATGGCTGGATGGATGGGTGGGTGAGTGGATGGATGAGTGCATGACTAGGTGGGTGATTGGGAGGGTGGGTGAACGGATGGGTGGGTGCATGGGTGGGGAATGGATGGATAAGTGGATGGATGGGTGGCTGGATGATGTGTTTTCTGAATCGAAGAGAACTCTTCAGCACGATGCTAGAACGGAGAGCACATGGCCAAGTGCTTGAGTAGCTTGGGAAGGGCAGGAGGACAGATGACGCCTGAGCAGATTAGGTCACAAAGCATGCTCAAGTCGAGGCCCCAGAGGCTGCGCCCTTGCCACAGAGACACGTGACTATGTCATTAAGAGTTTGGAGCATAGGAGGCAGAACGTCTTCCCAGCTAGAGGAGTTCAGTGCCGTTCTCCTGTACTAAAAATCATGGTGGCTCATGCCTGTAATCCCAGCACTTTCAGAGGCCAAGGTGGGTGGATCACCTGAGATCAGGAGTTTGAGACCAGCCTGACCAACATGGTGAAACTCCATGTCTACTAAAAATACGAAATTAGCCAGGTGTAGTGGCACGTGCCTGTAGTCCCAGGTACTTGGGAGGCTGAGGCAGGAGAATCACTTGAATGCAGGAGGAGAAGGTTGCAGTGAGCCGAGATAGTGCCACTGCACTCCAGCCTGGGCAACAAGAGCGAAACACTGTCAGAAAAGAGAGAGAGAAGGGAGGGAGGGAGGGAAGGAAATCATGATGAATATGGAGAAAGGCTTTTCATCAGCAGCACTATGAAAGCTGGAAGGAAGGCAGGAAGGAGGGTAGGAGGGAACTCATGATGAATATGGAGAAAGGCTTTGTGCACTTGACCTCTAGGAGCAGCTGTCGTCTGCACGGGCTGCCCCTGCTCCACAGTAAGTCTCAGGAACAGTCACCTTTCATGACCAACGTGAACCCAGGGCCGCTTCTGACACAGCAGAACCAGAGGGGTGCCAGGCCATCTGTTTACACGTATGGGTCTCCACTGACAGCTCCTCCGCCTTCCAGTCTCTTGTTCTGTGGGAGGGGGCATCCTGGCAGGGAGCTTACAGGCTGCATCCGTGGACAGCTGACCTGGGCATGAAGTGGGTGGAAGGAAGAACTTCCCTGTATCACTCGGGGCTCTCCAGGGCAACAGAACCCTTAGGATGTAACCTAGATTTATTTATTTATTGTTTAGATGGAGTCTCACTCTGTCGCCCAGGCTGGTGTGCACTGGGACGATCTCGGCTCACTGCAACCTCCACCTCCTGCATCCAAGCGATTCTCCTGCCTCAGCCTCCTGAGTAGCTGGGATTACGGGCGCCCACCACCACACCTGGCTAATTTTGGTATTTTTAGTAGAGACGGGGTTTCCCCATATTGGTCAGGCTGGTCTCGAACTCCCGACCTCGTGATCCACCCACGTCGACTTCCCAATGTGCTGGGATTACAGGCATGAGCCACTGCGCCCGGCCTCTTTAGATAGTCTTGGTCTGTCACCCAGCCTGGAGTGCAGTGGTATGACCTCCACTCTGTGCAACCCCTACCTCCCGGGTTCAAGTGATTCTCCTGCCTCAGCCTCCCAAGTAGCTGGTATGTCAGGCGCCCACCACCACGCCCGGCTAATTTTTGTTATTTTTAGTGGAGATGGGGTTTCTCCATGTTAGTCAGGCTGGTCTCGAACTCCCGACCTCGTGATCCGCCCGCCTCGGCCTCCCGAAGTGCTGGGTGACCGCATGAGCCACCGCAGCCGGCCTCCTTGGGTTTCCTTGTTCTGAGGTCACATGAGCATCCTGTTTCTTAAGGTTACAGTAACACAGAGGCAGCAAACCTCTACCTGACGTCGGACGGTGACTGCTCTCTGCACGGCCTCATCGTGTACAGCAGCGAGGTCACCTGGAACCTCTTTACGCACCTGGAGTTCGCCGTCCGAGAGGGAAGACACCAGCACCACCGGGTGCAGGGGAAGAAGGCGGAAGATGTGTTCCAGGTAGGGGAGCCGCCGCGGAGCCTTTCCGCCTGGCATGCGTCCTGCCAAGGCACGTTGGCGCACGGGGCAGCGTGGGCGCCTGGATCACTCGGTCTCCAGGCCGGCACATCCCAAAGCCTTGGTGCTGTGGCTGTGTCTTCAGTCACCTCTGGAACGGGTCCACCGTAGCTATCGTCCACTGTTAACCCACAGCAGCTGCAAACAGAACTGCCAGTGGCCGGGCGTGGCCGGGCGCGGTGGCTCACGCCTGTCGTCCCAGCACTTGGGGAGGGGCCGAGGGGGGTGGATCACGAGGTCGGGAGTTCAAGACCGGCCTGACCAACATAGTGAAACCCTGTCTCTGCTAAACATACAAAAAAATCAGCTGGGCGTGGTGGTGGGCGCCTGTAATTCCAGCAATTCAGGAGGCCGAGGCAGGACGATTGCTTGAACCCGGGAGGCGGAGGCTGCAGTGAGCTGAGATCGTGACATTGTACTTCAGTCTGGGACACAACAGCAAAACTTCATCTGAAAAAAAATAAATAAGAAACCAGAATTTCCTCCCAGAAAGGGGTTTGGAGGCCGTATGTCGGAACTCACACCTGGAATCCCTGCAGTTTTTGAGGCCAAGTTGGGAGGATGGTTTCAGCCCAGGAGTTTGAGACCAGCCTGGCCAACACAGTGAGACCCCATCTCTATAAAAACAAAGATTAGGATGGGTGTGGTGGCATGAGCCGGTCATCCCAGCTAGCTTGGGAGACCAAGGTGGGATGATCACCTGAGGTCAGGAGTTCGAGACCAGCCTGGCCAACACGGTGAAACCCCGTCTCTACCAAAAATGCACAAAATTAGCGGGGCATGGTGGCGGGCCTGTGATTCCACCTACTCGGGAGGCTGAGGTGGGAGAATCGCTTGAACCCGGGTGGCGGAGACTGCAGTGAGCTGAGATCCCACTCATCTCCACACAGGCTGGAGATACTCTGTCTCTGTTTCTGTGTCTCTGTGACTGAGACAGGGAGGCTTGGAGGGACCGAGATAGAGGCAGACAGAAAGACAGAAGGAGATGGAGAGATAGAGAACAGAGACAGAGGGAGACAGAGGGAGACAGGGAGGCTTGGAGGGACAGAGACACAGACAGAGACAGAAGGAGATGGAGAGATAGAAAGAGAACAGAGACAGAGGGAGACAGACACAGAGGGAGATAGATAGGAAGACAGACAAGAAGGCTTGGAGGGACAGAAATAGAGGCAAACAGAGAAAGAAGGAGACGGAGAGATAGAAGAACAGAGACAGACGGACAGAGATGAAGGGAGACAGAGTGACAGAGACAGAAGCCAGCGGTGGAGAGAGAAGCCGAGAGGGGCAGACAGGGGCCCCGAGCTGGAGTGAGCAGCCAGCCTGGGCCTCAAGGAGGATTCCCTGACCCTGTCGCTGCCACCCGCCCAGGGAAGAGCCAGAGAGGCCCCGAGGGATTTGGGGAGCCAGGGTGGAGGGTCTGTCCCCTGGGAGCTGGGCTCAGGAGCAGGCTGGGCAGGGCTTCCTTGCCCTGGGGGGACAAGGCATGTCCAGGATGGGAGCGGTGAACGCAGCCCTGACCGGGACTGACCTGGCTTCCTCTGTGGCCGGGGTGGGTACCACCACGAGACCTGGGGCAGCTAAGAGGACCATATTCTCTGTCCAGGAGGACCCCCCTCTGTTTCCCTCTCCCCGGTTTTTCATGCTGAGATGGGTGACCCGGAGCTTCCAGGGTGAAAAGCCTCCTTGTCTGGGAAACTCGGATGCTTGCAGGTCACACCGTGTGTGGACCCAGTGATTCCAAGGAGATCGCCTCCGACTTGGGGGTCCTCTGTCCCCAGCCTTGGCACAGACATGAGTGCCCCAAGCAGCTGTGCCACGAAGCCCTGTCTGCAGCGCAGGCACCAGGGCCTGCGTGCTTTCTGCCTGGGGACAGGCTGGGCGAGCTCCCGGCCCGTGCACCCCTGAGCCCCCACTGTGTTCCAGGACGTGCTCTACCAGAGCCCCGAGATGCGGCTGTGGTTCATGCAAGCCATGCACTGCCTGTCCAAGCTGAATGCGCGATACGTGGCCACCGCCTTCGACCTGTCTGGCTTCTCCTCCGCCTGCGATGTGGGAGGTGGGTACAACCCCCCTGCCCTGCCACGACTCCGCCCATTACTTTGTCTTGATTAAGCTGCAGGCATTAACCGGGCGCAGTGGCTCACACCTGTAATCCCAGCACTTTGGGAGGCCAAAGCGGGTGGATCATCTGAGGTCAGGAGTTCAAGACCAGCCTGGCCAACATGGAGAAACCCTGTCTCTAATAAAAATACAAAAATTAGCCGGACATGGTGGCGTGCGCCTATAGTCCCAGCAACTCAGGAGGCTGAGGCAGGAGAATGGCCTGTACCCAGGAGGCAGTCTTGCTCTGTCACCCAGGCTGGAGTGAGATGGTCTGATCTCAGCTCACTGCAACCTCCACCTCCCGGGTTCAAATGATTCTCCTGCGTCAGCCTCGCGAGTAGCTGGGATTACAGGCACGTGCCACCACAACCGGCTAATTTTTGGGCAGGCTGGTTTGACCTCGTGATCCACCCACCTCGGCCTCCCAAACTGCTGGGATGACAGGCATGAGCCACCGTCCCTGGCCGTGGTGTCTGTATCCCCACGGCAGGAAGGAGAAGGGAGGAGTACAGACCCCACCCCCGGGCTGGAAGGATTTCCCTCCAAGTCTGTGTCCCCACACGTGGCCCAGAATGGCTGCTGTGGCACCGGCCATCGTGTGAATGTTACTTCTGCTCGGTTGAGCTTTGGAGAGTGGTCAGTGTTCTGTCGGTACCGGGACGACCCGGCCGCACAGCACGCGTTTGCTTCCCCGCAGGCTGCACGGGCGCGCTGGCCCAAGAGCTGGTCCGGGAGAACCCGCATCTGCAGGTGACCGTGTTCGACCTCCCCGAAACCATCGAGCTGGCCGCACACTTCCAACCCGCTGGGCCGCAGGCGGCTCAGATCCGATTCGCTGCCGGTGAGGCTTCCTCGCGTTTGCCCTGCTGCCTCACCGCCTTCCAGAGAGCACGCGGGGCGGCATGCCTGCATGCATGTTTCTGCGTGTGCGTTTCCACGGTGTGTGTCTCTGGGTGTCTGTGTGCATAACTGACTGTGCTGTGCTTGTGTGTCTCTGTGTGCTATGTCCTTGTGTGTGTGGTGTGTGTGTGTATGTGTCTCTGTGTGGTATGACCTTGTGTTTCTGCACATGAGACTCTGCATCTGCACGTGTGTGTGCATGGCATGTCTCTGTGGTGTGTGATGGTTGCGTATGTGTCTGTGAGGGTGTGTGTATGTGCGTGCGTCTCTTTGGGTATATGTGTGCATGTCTGTGTGTCTGCGTCTATGTGCATGGTGTGTGTTGTGGGTGTCTGCTGCGTGTGTGTGTGTGCGTCTGTGTGGGTTTCTGTGTGTATGTCCATGTGGGTGTTTGTGTGTGCATGTGTGTCTGGTATGTCCTTCCGTGCACGTCTGTGCGTGAGACCATCTCTGTGTGTGTGTGTGTGTGTGTGTGCGCGCGCGCGCAGTTCTCTGTGGTGTGTGGTTGTGTATGTATCTGAGAGGGGGTGTGTGTGTGTGTGCGTGTGTCTCTGCGGGTGCATGTCTGTGTGTCTGCCTCTGTGTGCATGGTGTGTGGCTGTGGGTGTCTGTGCGTATGTGACTGCTACGTTTGTGTGTGTGTGCCTATGTGTGGGTGTGTCTCTGTGTCCGTGCATGTCTGTGGGTGCCTGTTTGTGGTGTGTGATGCATTTTTGTCTGTGACTATGTGCGTTGGTGCATCTGTGTGGCTATACATGTGATGCCCGTGTGTCTGCGTCCGTGGGTATGCCTGTGGGTGTGTGTGTGTGTGTGTGTGTGTGTGTGTGTGTGTGTACACAGAGACATGAGGGCATCTCTAAACAGGTAGATGTGGCCGGGCGTGGTGGCTCACACCTGTAATCCCAGCACTTTGGGAGGCCGAGGTGGGTGGATCACCTGAGGTCGAGAGATCGAAACCAACCCGACCAACATGGAGAAACGCCATCTCTAGTAAAAATACAAAAAACTCGGCCGGGCTCGGTGGCTGACGCCTGTAATCCCAGCACTTGGGAGGCCAAGGTGAGCAGATCACCTGAGGTCGGGTGTTTGAGACCAGCCTGGCCAACATGGTGAAACCCCGTCTTAAAAAAAAAAAATACAAAAAACTTAGCCGGGTGTAGTGGCGGGCACCTGTAATCCCAGCTACTCGGGAGACTGAGGCAGAAGAATCACTTGAACCCAGTAGGGAGGTGGAGGTCGCAGTGAGCCGTGATCAGACCAGTGCACTCCAGCCTGGGCGATGAGCAAAACTCCACCTTGGAAAAAATAAATAAATAAAACAATAATAGTAATGGTAAATACACCGGGCGTGGTGGCTCATGCCTGTCATCCCAGCACTTTGGAGGCCAAGGTGGGTGGATCACAGGGTCAAGAGATCGAGACCATCCTGGTCAACATGGTGAAACCCCGTCTCTACTAAAAATACAAAAAATTAGCTGGGCATGGTGGCGCATGCCTGTAATCCCAGCTACTCGGGAGGCTGAGGCAGGAGAATTGCCTGAACCCGTGAGGCAGAGGTTGCGGTGAGCCGAGATCGCGCCATTGCACTCCAGCCTGGGTAACAAGAGCGAAACTCTGTCTCAAAAAAAAAAGAAAAAAAAAATAGAAATCAGCCAGGCTTAGTGGCTGGTGTCTGAAATCCCAGCTACTCAGGAAGCTGAGGCAGAGAATCACTGGAACCCGGGAGGGAGGCGGAGGTCGCAGTGAGCCGAGATCAGACCAGTGCCCTCCAGCCTGGGTGACAACAGCAAAACTCCATCTCAAAGAAGAAAACAATAATAATAAATATAAAAGAACCACCAGGTGGGCGACTGTGTGAAGCTGTCCTGGGTGCAGGTAGTCAGTGGGGAGTGGAGATGGGGAACGGCTGACCTCCGTGACCACGGGCGTCCACGGCACCGAGGCCACAGAAGGAGACCACACAAGAGCTGCAACAGGGCGGCCCCAGGTTAGACTGAGAGAACTTCCAGGTGGCGGCCGCAGATGCCCGCATGGATTGAGAGGAGACACCTCCCGCACCGTAACTCGGCGGCATCCGATGACGGCCAGGCCTGCGAGCTGAGGCGCTGGGCACCTCCATGCCCCTCTTCCCCGCAAGGTTTCTGGGTACCTTTCTAGTTTTTAAAGAAACACAATTGGCCGGGCGCCGTGGCTCACACAACTAATCCCAGCACTTTGGGAGGCTGAAGCAGGAGGATCACCTGAGGTCGGGAGTTCGAGACCAGTCTGGCCAAGACGGTGAAACCCTGTCTCTACTAAAAATACAAAAATTAGCCGGATGTGGTGGCAGGTGCCTGTAATCCCAGCTACTCTGGAGGCTAAGGCAGAGAATCGCTTGAACCCGGAAGGTGGAGGTTGCAGTGAGCCGATATCGAGCCACCACTCCAGCCCGGTGACACAGAGAGACTCCATCTCAAAACATACATATATATACACACACACACATCACAGTCGCCCTACAGCTCGTCTGCAGGAGAAACAGAAATGCTAAAGTTTATTTATATTTTGAGTCTTGCTCTGTCAGCCACACTTAAGTAAAGTGGTGTGATCTCAGCTCACTGCAGCCTCCACCTCCCGGGTTCGAGCGATTCTCCTGCCTCAACCTCCCAAGTAGCTGGGATTACAGGCGCCCACACCACGTTCGGGTAAGTTTTGTATTTTTAGTAGATAGATGGTTTTTTTGTATTTTTAGTAGATAGTCGGGGTTTCACCATGTTGGCCAGGCTGGTCTCGAACTCCTAACCTCAGGTGATCCGCCCAGCTCGGCCTCTGAAAGTACGGGGATCACAGACGTGAGCCACCACGCCCAGCTATTTTGTTTCCTTTTTGATTTTGAGACGGTGTCTCCCTCAGTCGCCCAGGCCGGAGTGCAGTGCCACCGTCTCAGCTCATTGCATCCTCCACTTCCCGGGTGCACATGATCCTCCTGCCTCAGCTTCCCGAGTACCTGGGACGACAGCACACACCGCCACACGCAGCGAAGTTTTGCTTTTTTAGTAGAGACGGGGTTTCACCGCGTTGGCCAGGCTGATGTCGAACCCCTGAGCACATGTGATCCACCCGCCTCGGCCTCCCAAAGTGCTGGGATTACAGGTGTGAACCACCGCGCCCGGCCTTGAATGTATCTTTTAAGGGAGACGGTTCACTGTCCTACAGCAGACCATCTTATTACCGCAATTACAGAGTGGTGTGTAGCTACGTACACCCCCTGCAGACAGCCCTCCCCGGGCGCCTGAATCGGGGAATCGCCAGTGAAGACCTGACTTCCCCGACAGACGGAGACTCCGCTTCATGCTGACTCTGCCTGCCTTGCCCGGGTGACGCCCTGAATTTCCTGCCTTTTTATTTATTTTTTTGTCAGCCACGCTGGAGTGCAGTGGTGCAATCTGGGCTCCCTTCAACCTCCGCCCCCCAGGTTCGAGCGACTGTTCTGCCTCAGCTTCCCGAGCGGCTGGAATTACAGGCGCCCGCCAGCACGCCCGGCTAACTTGTATTTTTAGTAGCAATTAGACGTGGGGTTTCCCCATGTTGCCCAGGCTGGTCTCGAACACCCGACCTCAGACTGTCCGCCCACCTCAGCCTCACAAAGTGCTGAGGTTACAGGGGTGAGCCACCGCGGCTGACCTTTTCCCTGCCAGAATCAAATCACACGGGTGGGACATCACTAACCAGCTCTTCACGGCACTGCGTTCAAGTCCCCACGGGGATATACCTCAGGCACACCCATTCCCACCCATGCCCGTCTCTTCTCCCTGCCTGATTTAGGACGCGGGTGGCCGTCCCAGCATCTGTCACGGGAGGATGGCTTCGTGGGTCACGCCTATAATCACAGCACTTTGTGAGGCCAAGGCGGGTGGATCACGAGGTCAGCAGTTCGAGACCAGCCTGGTCAACATGGTGAAACCCGTCTCTACTAAAAATACAAACGTTAGCCGGGCGTGCTGCTGCACAGCTGTAATCGCAGCTACTCAGGAGGCTGAGGCAGGAGAATCACTTGAACCTGGGAGGCGGAGGTTGCAGTGAGCCGAGATCCTGCCATTGCACTCCAGCCTGGGCGACAGAGCGAGACTCTGCCTAAAAAAAAAAAAAGAAATGGAGGACTGATTCTCCCAGACCTGATGGACGTGTCACCTTTTGTCTTTAAACCAGGTGACTTTTTCCGGGACCGCCTCCCCCCCCGCAGACCTGTACGTCCTGTGCCAGATCGTCCATGACTGGCCGGATGACAAAGTGCACGAGATACTCAGCAGGGTCGCCCAGAGCTGCAAGCCAGGTGAGCAACGCTCATCAGGTTCACTTCTTCGTTAGCACGTCGCGTTTTTGGTTCAAGTTTCCACAGGTGGCCGGACTCGGTGGCTCACGCCTGTCATCCCAGCATGTTGGGAAGCCGAGGTGGGCAGATCACCTGAGGGCAGGAGTTCGAGACCAGCCTGGCCAACATGGTGAAACCCCATCTCTACTAAAAATACAAAAATTAGCCGGGTGTGGGAGTGGGTGGCTGTAATCCAGCTACTCAGGAGGCTGAGACAGGAGAATGGCCTGTACCCAGGAGGCGGAGGTTGCGATGAGCCGAGATCGCGCCACTGCATTCCAGCCTGGGTAACAAGAGCAAGACTTGGTCTCAAAAAATAAGTTTTTTTTTTGTGGCCGGGTGCAGTGGCTCACGCCTGTAATCCCATCACTTTGGGAGGCCGAGGCAGGTGGATCACGAGGTCAGGAGATCGACACCATCCTAGCTAACACGGTAAAACCCCGTCTTCACTAAAAATATAAAAAATTAGCTGGGTGTGGTGGTGGCCGCCTGTAATCCCACAGAGACTGAGGCAGGAGAATGGCTTGAACCCGGGAGCAGAGGTTGCAGTGAGCTGAGATCTCGCCACTGTACACCAGCCTGGGCGACAGAGCGAGACTCTCTCTCAAAAAAAAAAAAAAATTTTTTTTTTTGGTGATGGAATTCTCACTCTGTCACTCAGGTTGGAGGACCGTCTGTCATCATAAGTCACTGCAGCCTTGACCTCCGGAGTTCAAGCAATCCTCCCTCCTTGGCCTCCTGAGTAGCTGAGAGTTCACACATATGTCACCATGCCCTGGTAGTTTAAAAAGTTTTTGTTTTTTGTAGAGATGGGGTCTTGCTATATTGCCCAGGCTACTCTTAAACTTCTGGGCTCAAGCAATCCTCCTGCCTCAGCCTCCCAAAGCGCCGGGATTAAAGACGTGACCCAGTGCACCCTGACTTTCTTTCTTCCTGTCTATCTTCCTCTTCCTCTCTCCTCCTCTGTCTTTTATGTCTCATCTATCATCAGTATCTTTCTGTTTCTCCTCTTTCCTCCTTCTCTCCTGCCTTATGTCTCTCTGTCTCTTCCTCCCTCTCCCCACCCTGTCTGTGTCTCTCTTTATACATCTATCATCTGTCATCCTCCTTTATTATTTTTTTTAATTTAATTTAATTTTATTTTTTTGAGACGGAGTTTTGCTCTTGTTACCCAGGCTGGAGTGCAATGGCGCGATCTCGGCTCACCGCAACCTCCGCCTCCTGGGCTCAGGCAATTCTCCTGCCTCAGCCTCTGAGTAGCTGGGATTACAGGCACGCGCCACCGTGCCCAGCTAATTTTTTGTATTTTTAGTAGAGACGGGGTCTCACCATGTTGACCAGGATGGTCTCGATCTCTTGACCTCGTGATCCACCCACCTCGGCCTCCCAAAGTGCTGGGATTACAGGCTTGAGCCACCGCGCCCGGCCGTCATCCTCCTTTAAAAAAAATAAATAGAGACAGGGTCTCTCTCACTGTGTTGCTGAGGTTGGTTTCAAACTCCTGGGCTCAAACCATCCCCCCGCCTTACCCTCCCAAAATGCTAGCATGGCAGGCGTGAGCCACTGTGTCTGGCCTTGTAACAACCATCTGTCACCTATCTGTCTTCTGTCCATCATTTATTATCTATCCATCCTATCCATCCATCTGTCCATCTACCCATCATCTACCATCTATTCACCCATCCATCTTTCTCACCCATGCATCCATCCATCCATCTACCCATCATCTACCATCTATTCACCCATCCATCCTTCCATCTACCTACCCATCATCTACCATCTATTCACCCATCCATCCTTCTCACCCATGCATCCATCCATCCATCCACCTACCCATCCATCATCTACCATCTATTCACCCATCCATCCTTCTCACCCATGCATCCATCCATCCATCTACCCAGCATCTACCATCTATTCACCCATCCATCCTTCTCACCCATGCACCCATCCATCTACCCATCATCTACCATCTATTCACCCATCCATCCTTCTCACCCATGCATCCATCCATCCATCTACCCATCATCTACCATCTATTCACCCACCTATCCTTCTCACCCATACATCCATCTAACTACCCATCCATCCATCTATCTCATCCATCCATCTACCCATCATCTAACATCTATTCACCCATCCATCCTTCTCATCCATGCACCCATACATCCATTCATCTACCTATATATTATCTGCCATGTATTCACTCACCCATCCATCCTCATCCATCCATCCACCCACCTGTCCATCACCCACCATCTATTCACTCATCCATCCTTCTCATCCATGCCTTCACCTATCCATCCATTTATCTCGGTGTGTATTATCTATCTATTCATCCATCCATCTATCCATCCATCCATCTGCCTGTGCATCACCCAGCATCTATTCATCCATCCATCCTTCTCATCCATGTATCCATCCGTCCATCTGTCTACCTACCCACCCATCATGTCCCATTTATCCATCCAGCCTTCTCATCCATGCATGCATCCATCCATCTGCCATCCATCATCCACGCATCTTTCTACCAACCTCTCTACCCATCATCTACCATCTGTTCATCCATCCATCCAGGAGAACCGGAACAGGCCCAGGCGATGCAGCCAGCCAGCCATCTCTCAATCTAATCTTCTCCCTGTCTGTCCACCCTGCATGGAATTTCCATCTCTCTCCCCTCCCCTACTTGTGTGGGTCTCCTGGGCAGGGCTTCTCGGCAGCCTCTGTTAACTGTTCTGAGCTCTAGTTGCCTGCTGTATGCCCTGCTGGCCCCTGAAGGATTCCCTGCCTGGCTGGCCAAGACTCCAGCTGTCTGCTCTCCCCTCAGGGGCCGGCCTGTTGCTGGTGGAGACGCTCCTGGACGAGGAGAAGAGGGAGGCGCGGGTCGCCCTGCTGCAGTCGCTGAACATGCTGGTGCAGATGGGGGGCAGGGAGCGGAGCCCGGGCGAGTACCAGTGCTTGCTGGAGCAACACGGCTTCTGCCAGGTGCAGGTGGCGCACTTGGGGGGTATCCTGGATGCCATCCTGGCCACCAGAGTGGGTCCCTGAAGCCCAGGCAGTGTGCTCATGATAGGGACACCCTCCCGCAGGCTGCAGGGGGGCCGCCCCATCCCCAGCTGTCACAGGACAGTCACACAGAAACATGCAGTCGTGGGTGAATAAAGAAAGCGAAAGCCTGTGTCTGGCTCCTCTGTGGGGGGTTTGATGAGGGAAGAGGCTGCATCTGGGGAGGAGGGGAAGGACACTGCATTTGGGGAGGAGGGAAGGAGGGTGCATTTGGGGAGGAGGGAAGGAGGGTGCATTTGGGGAGGAAGGGAAGGTGGGTACATTTTAGGAGGAAGGGTAGGCGGCTGCATTTGGGGAGGAAGGGAAGGAGGGTGCATTTGGGGAGGAGGTGAAGGAGGCTGCATTTGGGGAGGAAGGGAAGGAAGGTGCATCTGGGGAGGAAGGGAAGGAGGCTGCATTTGAGGAGGAAGGGAAGGTGGGTGCATTTGCAGAGGGGATGGAGGCTCCACTTGGGGAGGAGGGGAAGGAGCCTGAGTTTGGGGAGGAGCGGTGGAGGCTGCATTTGAGGAGAAGACTGAGGCTGAGTTTGTGGAGGAGGGAACAGAGGGACAGCCAGGGATGACAGTTCAGCCCAGGAGACATCCTGGGAGCCAGGAGCCTTGCAGAGTAGCCGGTGTGGACTCCCGGGGCAGGCGGTGGACACGGGGCTTTCTTATGCCTCCTCATGGTCTGACGGCCGCTATGATGGTGCCCATGTCTGCCAGGCAGGGTCTCAGTCCTTCGCGCTCCTGCCTGCATCTTCCCGTCTTCCGCAGGATTTCCAGGGCGTTTCCTGCATGGGACACTGTCCCATTGCTGCTGCTCACCCCTGATCACCCACGGGCCGTGGGGCGACAGTTCTCCAAACGGCTTCCATGTCTCCTGACTTGGTGCAGCAACTCTCATGAGCGGGACTCCCTCTAGCCCCTGCCGCGGGGCTGAAATGCATCTTTTTTGTTTTTTGAGATGGAGTTTCACTCTTGTCACCCGGGCTGGAGTGCAGTGACAGGATCTCGGCTCCTCGCAACCTTCACCTCCCGGGTTCAAGTGATTGTCCTGCCTCAGCCTCTTGAGTAGCTGGGAATTCAGGTGTGCACCACTATGCTGGGCTAATATATGTATTTTTAGTAGAGACAGGGCTTCATGTTGGCCAGGCTGGTCTTGAACTCCTGACCTCAGGGGATCTGCCCGCCTCAGCCTCCCAAAGTGCAGGGTTTACAGGCATGAGCCACCGCGCCTGGACTATTTCAGCTGTTTTCTTAAAGCACAAAGCAACCCACACATTTTTTTTTTTGAGATGGAGTCTCTAACTTAAGCATATCCTAAGAGTGGAAAAGAAAAAAAAGGTGGAGTCTGACTCTGTCACCCAGGCTGGAGTGCAGTGGCCTGTCTCAGCTCACCGCAACCTCCGCCACGTGGGTTCAAGCAATTCTTGTGCCTCAGCTTTTCTGTGTTTTTAGTAGACACGGGGTTTCGCCACACTGGCAAGGCTGGTCTTGAACTCCAGACCTCAGGTGATCCGCCTGCCTCGGCCTCCAAAAG
Source organism: Saguinus oedipus (assembly GCA_031835075.1). NCBI lineage: Eukaryota > Metazoa > Chordata > Mammalia > Primates > Cebidae > Saguinus > Saguinus oedipus. The sequence continues at coordinate 236,768 of CM063191.1, forward strand.
TGCTGGGATTACAGGCATGAGCCACCCCGCCTGGCTTTTTTTTTTTCCAGACCGTTTTGTTCTTGTTGCCAAGGCCAGAGAGCAATGGCGCAATCTCGGCTCACCGCAACCTCCGCCTTCCAGGTTTAAGCGATTCTCCTGCCTCAGCCTCCCGAGTAGCTGGGATTACAGGCGTGTGCCATCACACCCGGCTATTTTTTTGTATTTTTAGTACAAACGGAGTTTCACCGCGTTGGCCAGGCTGGTCTCAAACTCCCGACCTCAGCTGATTCGCCCGCCCCGGCCTCCCAAAGTGCTGGGAGCCACCTGCCAGGCCTATTTTATCTGTTTTCTTAAGCACAAAACGGCCGGGCGTGGTGGCTCACGCCTGTAATCCAAGCACTTTGGAGGCCAAGTGGGTGGATCACCTGACGTCAGGAGTTCAAGACCAGCCTGACCAACATGGTGAAACCCCATCTTTATAAAAAACAAAAGCACCAAACCACCTACACATTCTTTCGTGATGTCAGGCAATTGTAAGGGTGTAGCGGCTTGATTTGGGGGTTACTGAGACCGTGTGTCACCACTGAAGAAAACCACACCCATACATCCATCATGTATTTATCCATCATTTATCCATCCATCATCTATCTATCCATTATCTATCATCTATGTATCCATCATCTATCTATCCATCATCTATGTATCCATCATCTATCCATCTATCATCTATGTATCCATCATCTATCTGTCCATCTATCATCTATGTATCCATCATCTATCTATCCATCTATCATCTATCTATCCATTATCTATCCATCTATCATCTATGTATCCATCATCTATCCATCTATCATCTATGTATCCATCATCTATCCATCTATCATCTATGTATCCATCATCTATCCATCTATCAACTATGTATCCATCTATCATCTAGCCATCTATCATCTATGTATCCATCATCTATCCATCTGTCATCAATGTGTCCATCATCTATTTATCCATCTATCATCTACGTAGCCATCATCTATCTATCCATCATCTATGTATCCATAATCTATCTGTCCATCTGTCCATCTATCATCTATGTATCCATCTATCATCTATCCATCATCTATCCATCATGTATCCATCATCTATCTATCTATCTAATCTATCATCTATGTATCCATCACCTATCTATCCATCTATTATCTATATATTCATCTACCCATCTATCTCTATAGCTTTGTGCATATGGCATTAGATATCAACCAAGAGCAGTTCCCACCCCACCCCGTGGGGAACACTGTTCAGTGTCTGCGCTCATCTTTGGTGTCCCTACGGAGGGGTGAGTGCTCCTGGCACCTGGTGGGTGGAGCCCACAAATGATGCTCAGTACCCTCTAGCACCCAGGGTGGCCCACAGCAAAGAAACCTCCAGCCCCAAACGTCAGCAGTGCTGAGGCTGCGAGACCTGCGTCTAATGGGAGAAGGGGGCCTGAGGGCAGATGTACGTCCACTTACACCTTCCAAATGCTCCAGTTCTGGCTGGGCGCGGGGACACGGCTGGAGTATAAAGCAGGCAGAGAAATGTGGAACAGGGCCTGGCCTCTCCTCACAGCCTCCACCTTTCTCCCGTGCTGGACGCTTCCTGCTCTTAAATATTGAACTCCAAGTTCTTCACTGTGGGGACGCCGACTGGCTCTCCTTGCCCCTCAGCCTGCAGGTGGCCTATGGTGGGACGTTGTGACTGTCAGTTAGTCATTAAGTCCTTTTTATATATATACAAATATATATATATATATCTTACTTTTTATATGTTCTATATATAATTAATAATTAGCTCCTATATATACATATGGAAGTTATATATATCTACATATATATTATGTATTTATGTATATTAAAAATGGTATATATAATGCATATATACGAGAACATATAATGCATATTTATGATGGAATATATATATAATGTATACTGGAATATATATAAGGTATATACATAATGGAATATATATAAATTACATGTATTTATATATAATGAAATATATAATGCATATTTATAATGGAATATATAATATATAAACATAATGGAATATATAAGGTGTATATATATAATTGAATATATAATGTATATATATGTTGAAATATATATAAGGTGTATATATAATAGAATATATATAACACATAATGGAACATATAATGCATATTTATAATGGAATATATAATATATAAACATAATGGTACATATAAGGTATATATAACTGAACACATATACATATAGGAATATATATAAAGTATATATATTGAAATATATATTAGGTGTATATATAATGGACTATATAATGCATATTTATCATGGAATATACGACTGTATATAGAATGGAATATATATAAGGTATATATAATAGTATATATATAACATATGATGGAATAAATAATGCATATTTATAATGGAATATATATATTAAGGTGTATATATAATGGATATATATAATATATAATTCATATTTATGATGGAATATATATAATGGAATATATATAAGGTGTATATATAGTGGAATATGTATAACATATATTTATATATAATAGAATATATAATGCATATTTATAATGAAATATATAATGTATATACAATGGAATATATATAAGATGTATATGTAATGAAATATATAGAACATATATGTTTATATACATAATGGAGTATGTAACGCATATTTGTAATACAATATATATAATGTATACATATAAAGAAAAATATATATAAGGTGTATATATAATTGAATATATATAACACATATTTATATACATAATGGAATATATCATGCATTTTTATAATGGAATATATAATATATAATGAATATATATAAGGTGCATATATAATGCAATATATTTAACATATATATTTTTATATATGTATAATGGAATATATATATATAAAACATTAGTTCTGTCCCTCTAGAGAACCATCGCTAATACACCCTGTATGGTGGAAGATTGCAATGGTGAATTTTTTTTTTTTTTTTTTGACAGACTCTCGCTGTGTCTCCCAGGCTCCAGTGCAGTGGCACGATCTCAGCTCACTGCGACCTGAACCTCCCGGGTTCAAGCGATTCTCCTGCCTCAGCCTCCCGAGTAGCTGGGATATGAGGTATGCACCACCATGTTCCCAGCTACTCAGGGAAGCTGAGGCAGGAGAATCGCTTGAACCCGGGAGGCAGAGGTTGCAGCGAGCTGAGATCAGGCCACTGCAACACAGGGAGACTCCATCTCAAAATAAATTAAAAAATAAATAATTAGAAAACAAGGAAAGAAACAAAACTCGCCTACACGGAGTTTATCTTATATGCACTACGGTCTGTGAAGCTGTGGTTCCTTCTATTGCTTCAAAATGAAGAAACTTACTCCTGCAAAAATCTGAAATCACAATGTATGTGCTGCTGTTTAAAAAAATGTTTTTCAAACTTACCATATTTAAAAAGAGACATAACACGGTTTCCATGTTTTTTTTCCTCCCATCGATCCGACTCTTCTGTGACTTCTGTCAATTCGGTTCTTCGTTTTCCCCAGAATGTGCTGGACACGGTGGGATTTTCAGAGTTCACAAAATTAACTGTATAATTATTTTCTGTGGATAGACATGACTGCAATATGATCTGGGTACATTATTAATATTACTATTATTTATTTTACCTTGGACTATTATGCCCACATGATTATTTCTAACATTTTATTTCACAGTCTTTTGCGTCACAGAGGCTGGTAAACGGTACCCCCAGTCTCCCCAGCACACTGGATGTGCACCCAGCAGGTGGGTGTTAAACCTCCTGGGGTTTAAGAAAAAAACTCCTCGCACAGCGCACGGGCGCCCCCTGCAGCCTGCGGCGCGCCAGGGACCCGCCGACCTGGACGTGGGGTCTGTTTAGAGTGAAGGCACAGCCGACACCAGGGCGTCCCGGACCTCACAGCGTCTACCCTGCGCCCATGGGGAGTCCCCACGCCGCACCCATCCCCACGCCCCGACGGGACCCCCTTCTTCACACCCCTCCCACGATGCCCGCGGGAACACCCATATCCACGCCCCTCCCACCTGGCCCGACGGGAACCCCATATCCACGCCCCTCCCACCTGGCCCGAGGGGACCCCCCATCTGCACGCCCCTCCCACCTGGCCCGAGGGGACCCCCTTCTCCACGCGCCTCTCACCTGGCACGAAGGAACCCCCTTCTTCATGCCCCTCCCCACCATGCCCGCGGGGACTCCCATCTCCACAGCCCTCCCACCTGGCCCAAGGGGACCCCCTTCTCCACGCCCCTCACACCTGGCCCGACGGGACCCCCATATGCACGCCCCTCCCACCTGGCCCGAGAGGACCCCCTTCTCCACGCCCCTCCCACTTGGCCCCACGGGACCGCCATCTCCACGACCCTCCCACCTTGCCCGAGGGGACCTCCATCTCCACGACCCTCCCACCTGGCCCGAGGGGACCCCCTTCTCCACGCCCCTCTCACCATGCCTCCGGGGACTCCCCATCTACGCGCCCCTCCAACCTGGATGGGGAAGGGGAGAGTGACCCAGGACCCCCGAGGGATGGGGGTGGGAGAGTAACCGGAGCCCCCTAAGGACGGGGGAGGGGAGAGTAACCCGGGACCCCCAACCCCACGCCACTCGCACCTGGCCTAGAGGGCGCCCTCAACTCCAGGACACTCGCCCCTGGCCGTCGGGGAACCCCCATTTCCTCCGCATTCTCAGACGTGGTGCTCACAAGACCCCCAGGTCAGAGCCCGGCCCCCCTGTGCGGATAAGAAACCCCCAGCCCCACAGCTGCCCGGTACTGCAGCCACGGGAACCCCAGCATTTCCATGATCCACGTGGCGCTTTCAAGAAACCCCAAATATTCACTCCCGCCTTTCCTCCCAAGGGACCCCCCCCAAAACATGCGCGTCCAGAAAGAGTGTCAGCCTCCGCTGGGCGGGCGGGACGAGCGCCAGGGACGGGGACATGGCCCAGAAAACGGGGCTGGGGGCGGAGTTGCGTGGCTTGGTCGTGACCTCGCGGGAAGTCAATGGAGGCATGGTCTGGGCGTGACCTCGCGGGAGGTTCATGGAGGCGTGATCTAGGCGTGACCTCGTAGGAGGTCGATGGAGGCGTGGTATGGGCGTGGCCTCGCGGGACGTCCGTGAAGGCGTGGTCTGAGCGTGGCCTCGCGGGAGGCCGATGGAGGCGTGGTCTGGGCGAGGCCCCGCAGGAGGTCGAGGGAGGTGCTGTCTAAGCGTGGCCTCGCGGGAGGCCGATGGAGGCGTGGTCTGGGCGAGGCGTCAAGGGAGATCGAAGGCACCGGGGCTTGGCCGAGACGTCGCGAGAGGTCGAGGGAGGCGTGCTCTGGGCGTGGCCTCGCGGAGGCGGAACTCCGGCCGCGGTATTTCCGGAGCAGCGCTGCTCACACCGCCGGTTCCAGGCTCAAGTCTGGGGCCTCCCGGCCCTCTGCGTGGAGGCCATGGTGCTGTTCCCGGTTATCGGGAAGCTGCTACACAAACGCGTGGTGCTGGCCAGCGCCTCTCCACGCCGTCGGGAGATCCTCAGCAACGCGGTGCGGTCTGGGCCTGGGCGAGGCGGGGGACGGGGGAGGGAGGGGCCCAACCAGCTGGGCCCAGCGACTCAGGACCCCTATGGATGGGGGAGGGGAGAGTGACCCGGGACCCCTATGGATGGGGGAGGGGAGACTGACCCGGGACCCCTAGGGATGGGGGAGGGGAGACTGACCCGGCAACCTTTGGGATGGGGGAGGGGAGACTGACCAGGGACCCCTAGGGATGAGGGAGGGGAGAGTGACCCGGTACCCTTAGGGATGGGGGAGGAGAGAGACCCGGGACCTGCAGGGGTGGGGGAGGGGAGACTGACTTGGAACCCATAGGGGTTGGGGGTGAGAGTGACCCAGGACCCATAGGGATGGGGCAGGGTTGTGACCCGGGACCCCTAGGGATGGGGGGAGGGGGCAGAGTGACCCAGGACTCCTAGGGATGTGGGAGAGAAGAGGGACCTAAGTCTTCTAGGGATGGAGTGGGTCCTAGTGCCTGAAGGTTGGCTTTGCTGGTGGCCTGTGGGAAGTGTTTCCTGGAACCCTGGGTGGCGGAGATTTGATTGTGTGGGTGGCAGGCGCCTAGGCAGTGGGTGTCTGCTTCTTCTGGAAGCCTGATCACATGGAGGAGAGCACTGGAGGGGAGAAGACTGATTTGTTCCCGGTAGCCCTGCTTATTTTGGAGGGCTTCCAGCCATCCCCTGTTGAAACATCTAGATTTTCATTCATAGAGCTATGAGAAAGCACAGCTTAGGTTTCAGTGGTTTTCAGTTAGAACAAAATGGCAAAAAGAAAAAGGAAAAAACCCTGAAAACATTACTTGGAAGGCTTGTAGCCAGAAGAATTGGAATTGAATTCAAACTGGAGAAAATAATCAAAACCAAAAACTGTAGGCAAGACCAGAATCTAACGGCAGGTGTGACGACAGGTTTTGAAACATAATTTCTTTTTCCAGTTTTGTCAATTTTATTGAAAGAATAATTATGGAAAGACTGCTTTGCTTTATTTTTATTTTATTCACTTTATATATTTAGACACAGAGTTTCACTCTTGTCACCCGGGCTGGAGTGCTGTGGTGCCATCTCGGCTCACTGCAACCTCCACCTCCCGGGTTCAAGCAGTTCTCCTCAGCCTCCCGAGTAGCTGCTATTACAGGTGTGCGCCACTACGCCCGGCTAACTTTGTATTTTTTTGGAGAGACGGGGGTTTCTCCATGTTGGTCAGTCTGGTCTCGAACTCCCAACCTCAGGTGATTCCCCCCCAACTCGGCCTCTCAGTGCTGGGATTATTTGTATTCACTGTAGCAAGAATAATAGTTTTACTTTTTATTTGTATTTATTTATTTTGAGACGGACTCCCGCTCTGTCGCCAGGGTGGAGGGCAATTGTGCGATCTTGGCTCACTGCGACCCCACCCCCCCATCTCCCAACCCCTCCCCCTCCCCATTCAAGCAATTCTCCTGCCTCAGCCTCCTGAGTAGCTGGGATTACAGGCGCACACTGCCGCACCCGGCTACTTTATTCTGTCTTTAGGAGACACAGGGTTTCACCATGTTGGCGAGGCTTGTCTCGAACTCCTGACCTCAGGTGCTCCGCCTGCCTCGGCCTCCCAAAGTGCTGGGATAACAGGTCTGAGCCACCACACCCAGCCAAGAATAAATTAATTTTTACATAGGCCCTTTAAATTGGCTTTGATGGAACTTTGTTCCACACAAGGAATCTAAGGTAGGACCTTTTTTCATTTGAGATGGAGGTCTCACTCTGTCGCCCAGGCTGGAGTGCTGTGGCGCAATCTCAGCTCACTGCAACCTCCGCCCCCTGCCCCCCCGCCGTCCCCCTGGGTTCAAGTGATTCTCTGCCTCAGTATCCCGAGTAGCTGGGATTATAGGTTCCTGCTACTGCACCCAGCCAAGTTTTGTAATTTTTGGTAGAGACGGGGTTTCAACATCTTGGCCAGGCTGGTCTTGAACTCCTGACCTCATGATCCACCCACCTCGGCCTCCCAGAGTGCTGGGATTACAGGTGTGAGCCACCGCACCCGACCCCAGATAGGACATTTTTAAAGCTGAGCCCACCATGGGTTTGCACCAATAAATACCTATGAGTTGGGCGAATTCCTTTCCTTTTGAGGTTTCAGGATAATTTGGGGTTCCTGGCCTGTGAGAAAGTGACAGTCTTAGCGCAGATCAGGGACTCTGTACGGTGACTGTGTACACAGAAGATGAGCCCAGTTTCCAACGGTTTTATTGGCTCCATAAGTCAAATTGGTTTTTTTTTTTTTTTTTGAGATTGAGTCTTCCTCTGTTGCGCAGGCTGGAGCGCAGTGGCACAGTCTCAGCTCACTACAACCTCCGCCTCCCGGGTTCAAGCGATTCTCCTGCCTCACCCTCCCCAGTAGCTGGCACTACAGGTGCCTGCCACCAGGTCCAGCTAATGTTTTTGTATTTTTAGTGGAGACGGGGTTTCACCATGTTGGCCAGGATGGTCTCGATCTCTTGACCTTGTGATCCGCCTGCCTCAACCTCCCAAAGTGCTGGGATTACGCCACCGTGCCCGGCCTCAAGTTTGATTTTTTAGAGGGGTGCACACCATTCCAGCCAAAGCCTTGGCAAAATGACCAGTTTTTCCTGTTGTGTCCTGTTACTAAAGAAAACAGATTTTTTTTTTTTTTTTTTTTTGAGACAGAATATCACTCTTGCCCAGGCTGGAGGTAAATGGCGTGATCTTGGCTCAATGCAACCTCTACCTCCCAGGTTCACCTGATTCTCCTGCCTCCCGAGTAGCTGGGATTACAGACGCACGCCACCACAACCAGCTAGTTTTTATATTTTTGGTAGAGACGGGGTTTCAACATCTTGGCCAGGCTGGTCTCAAACTGCTGACCTCAGGCAGTCCACCCGCCTGGGCCTCCCAAAGTGCTGACATCACCGGTGTGAGCCACCCAGCCCGGCCAGAAAGCAAGATTGTTATTGCACTTATGCAAATAACTTTATTGCCATAAATTAAGAAGACTTAAAACGTGAAAAAGATCACCCCAGTCTCCTATTAGTTGAGTCCATTCAGTTCATTTCTGTCCTGCTTGATATTAATGAACATTTTAGCTTTTCAAAAATCCCAAACTTTTTTTCCTTTCTATTCTGATGTGGCAATCTCCAAAGTTGTCAGAAACCTGCATTCACGAGCATCTGTTAGAGCTTTACAGCTGATTATAAAACCACCTTTTAAACAGGATCAGGCCGGGCACTGGGGCTCCCCATCTCAGCATTTTGGGAGGTTGAGGCAGGTGGATCACCTGAGTTCAGGAGTTCAAGACCAGCCTGTCCAATATGGTGAAACCCCATCTCTACTGAAAACACAAAAATTAGCTGGGTGTGGTGGTGGGCACCTGTATTCCCAGCTCCTTGGGAGGCTGAGGCAGGAGAATCACTTGAACCTGGGAGGTGGAGGTTGCAGTGAGCTGAGAGCACATCATTGCACTCCAGCCTGGGCAACAGAGCGAGACTCCATGTCAAAAAAATAAAAATATATAAAAATAAAAAGTAGGCCGGGCGCCTGCAATCACAGCACTTTGGGACGCCCAGGCGGGTGGATCACGAGGTCAAGAGATCGAGACCATCCTGGTCAACATAGTGAAACGCCGTCTCTACTAAAAATACAAAAATTAGCTGGGCATGGTGGTGCGCACCTGTAGTCTCAGCTACTCAGGACGCTGAGGCAGGAGAATTGCCTGAACCCAGGAGGCGGAGGTTGCAGTGAGCCGATATCGCACCACTATGCTGCAGCCTGGGTAACGAGCAAAACTCCGTCTCAAAAAAAAATTTACACTTCCTGCGGCTCTCCTGACACAGGCCTACTTCCTCTTCTTCCTCTGTGCAGGACACACTTCCTGTGTTTCTCCTGTGCAGGACATATTTCCTGTTACCCTCATGAGACAGATGTACTTCCTGTTCTTCCTCTGTTCAGGACACACTTCCTGTGTTTCTCCTGTGCTGGACACACTTCCTGTTGCTCTTCTGAGACAAACCTACTTCCTCTTCATCCTCTGTGCAGGAAATACTTCCTCTGCAGGACACACTTCCTGACACTCTCTCGAAACACACGTCCTTCCTGTTCTTTGTGCAGGACACAATTCCTGTTGCTCTTTTGAGACAGACCTACTTTGTGTTCTTTTTCTGTGCAGGTCACACTTCCTGTGTTTCTCCTGTGCAGGACACACTTCCTGTTGCCCTTCTGGGACAGACCTACTTCCTGTTCTTCCTCTGTGCAGGACAGACTTCCAGTATTTCTCCTTTGCAGGACACACTTCCTGTTGCTCTCCTGAGACAGGCGTAATTTCTGTTTTTCTACTGTGCAGGACACACTTCCTGTGTTTCTATTGTGCAGGACACACTTCCCATTGCTCTCCTCACACAGACCTACTTCCTTTTTTTCCTCGGTGCAAGACACACTTCCTGTGTTTCTCCTGTGCAGGGCCCACTTCCTGTTCCTCTCCTGAGACAGACCTACTTGCTGCACTTCCTCTGTGCCGGACAGACTTCCTGTGTTTCTCGTGTGCAGGTCACAGTTCCTGATGCTCTCCTGAGACAGACGTACTTCCCGTTTTTTCTCTATGCAGGACACACTTCCTGTATTTCTCCTGTGCAGGACACACTTTCTATTGCTCTCCTGAGACAGACGTACTTCCTGTTTTTTCTCTGTGCAGGAAACACTTCCTGTGTTTCTCCTGTGCAGGACACATTTCCTGTTGCTCTTCAGAGACCTACTTCCTGTACTTCCTCTGTGCAGGATAGACTTCCCTTCTCCTTTGCAGGACACACTTCCTGTTGCTCTCCTGAGACTGACCTACTTCCTGTTCTTCCTCTGCAGGACACACATCCTGTGTTTCTCCTGTGCAAGACACACTTTGTTACTCTCCTGAGACAGATGTACTTTCTCTTCTTCCTCTGTGCAGGACACACTTTCTGTGTTTCTTCTATACAGGACACACTTTCTGTTTTTGTCCTGAGACAGACGTACTTCCTGTTCTTCCTCTGTGGAAGCCACACTTCCTGTGTTTCTCCTGTGCAGGACACACTTCCTGTTGCCCTTCTGGGACAGACCTACTTCCTGTTCTTCCTCTGTGCAGGACAGACTTCCAGTATTTCTCCTTTGCAGGACACACTTCCTGTTGCTCTCCTGAGACAGGCGTAATTTCTGTTTTTCCACTGTGCAGGACACACTTCCCATTGCTCTCCTCACACAGACCTACTTCCTTTTTTTCCTCGGTGCAAGACACACTTCCTGTGTTTCTCCTGTGCAGGACACACTTCCTTTTAGTTTCCTGAGATATGCTTGCTGTTCTTTATCTGTGCAGGACACACTTCCTGTGTTTTTCTAGTGCAGGACAGCCTTTCTGTTTCTCTTCTGAGACAGATGTGCTTCCCGTTTTTCCTCTGTGCTGGACACACTTCCTGTGTTTCTCCTGTGCAGGACAGAATTCCTGTGGCTCTCCTGACACAGGCCTACTTCCTGTTCTTCCACTGTGCAGTATACACTTCCTTTGTTTATCCTGTGCAGGACACATTTTCTGTTTCTCTCCTGAGACAGACGTACTTCCTGTTCTTTCTCTGTGCAGGACACACGTCCTTTGTTTCTCCTGTGTAGGACACACTTTCTGTTACTCTCCTGAGACACAGGTACTTACTGTCGTCCCTCTGTTCAGGACACACTTCCTGTGTTTCTCCTGTGCAGGACACACTTCCTGTTGCTCTTCTGAGACAAACCTACTTCCTCTTCATCCTCTGTGCAGGACACACTTCCTGTATTTCTCCTCTGCAGGACACACTTCCTGTTTCTCTCCTGAGACTGACGTACTTCCTGTGCTTCCCCTGTGCAGGACACACTTCCTGTTGCTCTTCTGAAACAGACCTACTTCCTGTTCTTCCTCTGTGCAGGACACACTTCCTGTGTTTCTTCTGTGCAGGATATGCTTTCTCTTGCTCTACTGAGACAGACCTACTTCCTGTACTTCCTCTGTGCAGGACTGACTTCCTGTGTTTCTCATGTGCAGGACACACTTGCTGTTGCTCTCCTGACACAGAGCTACTTCCTGTTCTTCCTCTGTGCAGGACACACTTTCTGTTGCTCTCCTGAGACCTACTTCCTGTTCTTCTTCTGTGTACGACACACTTCCTGTGTTTCTCCCATGCAGGACAAACTTCCTGTTGCTCTCCTAAGACAGACCTACTTTCTGTTTTTCCTCTGTGCAGGACACACTTCCTGTGTTTCTCCTGTGCAGGACACACTTTCTGTTGCTCTTCTGAGACAGATGTACGTACTCTTCTTCCTCTGTGCAGGACACACTCTATGTGTTTCTGCAGTGCAGGACACAATTCCTGTTGGTCTCTGGAGACAGACCTACTTCCTGTTCTTCCTCTGTGCAGGACACACTTCCTGTGTTTCTTCTCTGCAAGACACACTTTCTGTTGCTCTCCTGAGACAGACCTACTTCCTGTACTTCTCTGTGCAGGATAGATTTCTTTCTCCTTTGCAGGACACACTTTCTGTTGCTCTTCTCAAACTGACCTACTTTCTGTTCTTCCTCTCTGCAGGACACACTTCCTGTGTTTCTTCTGTGCAGGACTCACTTTCTGTTTCCTGAGACAGACCTACTTCCTGTTCTTCCTATGTGCAGGACACACTTCCTGTGTTTTTTCTGTGCAGGACACACTTTCTGTTGCTCTCCTGAGACAGGCGTACTTACTGTTCTTCCTCAGTGCAGGACACAGTTCCTGTTGCTCTCCTCACAGAGACCTACTTCCTGTTCTTCCTCTCTGCAAGACACACTTCCTGTGTTTCTTCTGTGCAGGACACACTTCTTGTTGCTCTCCTGAGACAGACCTACTTCCTGTTCTCCTCTGTGAAGGACACACTTCCTGTCATTCTTCTAAGAGAGATACACTTCCTGTTCCTCCCCTGTGCAGAACACACTTTCTCTTTCTCTAAGAAAAAAAAAACACATTTCTTCTTTTTTCCCTATGCAGCACACATTTCCTGTTTCTTGTCTGTGCAGGACGCACTTCTTCTGACTCTCTTGTGCAGGAGAAATTTCCTGGTTTATCCTCTGTGCAAGACACACTTCCTGTTCCTGCCCTGTGCAAGATACATGTCCTGTGTCTCCCCTTGCAGGACACACTTCCTATTCCTCCTCTGTGGGACATACACTTTCTGATATTTCCCTGTGCAGGACAGACTTATTGTAACTCTCCTGAGATAGGCACACTTCCTGTTCTTCCCCTGTACAAGACACACTTCTTGGGTCTTTCCTGTGAAGAACGCACTTCCTGTTACTCTCCTGAGAGACACAGTTCTTGTTTCCACCCTGTACAGAACACACTTCTGTCTCCCCTGTGAAGGATACACTTTCTTTTCCTCCTCTGTGCAGAACTCATTTTTATTTCTCTTCTGTGAAGGACACACTTCCTGTTTCTTCTCTGTGCAGGACACACTTCCTGTTACTCTCCTTAGACACACTTCCTGTGTTTCTCCTGTGCATGACACACTTCCTGTTGCTCTCCTGAGACAGATGTACTTCCTGTTCTTCCTCTGCAGGACACAGTTCCTGTGTTTCTCCTGTGCAGGACACACTTTCTGTTGCTCTCCTGAGACAGACCTACTTCCTGTTGTTTTTCTGTGCAGGACACACTTCCTGTCTTTCTCCTGTGAAGTACACACTTCCTGTTTCTCTCCTGAGACAGACGTACTTACTGTTTTTCCTTTGTGCAGGACCCACTTCCTGTGTTTCTCCTGCGCAAGACATACTTTCTGTTGCTCTCCTGAGACAGACGTACCTCCTGTTCTTCCTCAGTGCAAAAAAACACTTCTTGTGTTTCTCCTATGCAGGGCACACTTTCTGTCACTCTCCCAAGACAGACGTACTTTATATTCTTCCTCTGTGCAGGACACACTTCCTGTGTTTCTCCTGTGCAGGATACACTTCTTTTTGCTCTCTAGTGACAGACCTACTTCCTATATTCCTCTGTGTAGGACACACTTCCTGTGTTTCTCCTGTGCAGGACAAACTTTCTGTTGCTCTCCTGAGACAGATGTATTTTCTGTTCTTCCTCTGTGCAGGACACACTTCCTGTGTTTCTCCAGTGCAGGACACACTTTCTTTTGCTTTCAGGAAACAGACCTACTTCTTGTTCTTCCTCTGTGCAGGACACACTTCCTGTGTTTCTCCTGTTCGGGACACACTTCCTGTTGCTCTCCTGAGACAGAGGTACTTTCTGTTCTTCCTTTGCCAGACACACTTCCTGTGTTTCTCCAGTGCAGGACACACTTTCTGTTGCTCTCCTGAAACAGATGTACTTCCTGTTCTTCCTCTCTTTGGAACACACTTCCTGTGTTTTTCCTGTGCAGGACACACTTCCTGTCACTCTCCGAGACAGACGTACTTTCTGTACTTCCTTTGTGCAACACAGACTTCCTATATTTCTCCTGTGCAGGACACACTTCCTGTTGCTTTCCTCAGACAGACCTACTTCCTGTTCTTTTGCTGTGCAAGACACACTTCCTGTGTTTCTCCTGTGCAGGACACACTTCTGTTGCTCTCCTGAGATAGAGGTACTTCCCTTTCTTCCTCTGTGCAGGACACATTTCCTGTGTTCTTCCTGTGCAGGACACACTTTCTGTTGGTCTCCTGAGACAGGTGTACTTGCTGTTCTACCTATTTTCAGGACACACTTCCTGTGTTTCTCCTGTGAAGTACACACTTCCTATTTCTCTCCTGAGACAGACATACTTACTGTTCTTGCTTTGTGCAGGACTCACTTTCTGTGTTTCTCCTGCGCAAGACGTACTTCCTGTTGCTGTCCTGAGACAGACGTACCTCCTGTTCTTCCTCAGTGCAAAAAACATTTCCTGTGTTTCTCCTGTGCAGGGCACACTTCCTGTCACTCTCCCAAGACAGACGTACTCTATATTCTTCCTCTGTGCAGGACACACTTTCTTTGATTCTCCTGTGCAGTATAAACTTCCTTTTGCTCTCCAGAGACAGACCTACTTCCTGTATTCCTCTGTGCAGGACACACTTCCTGTGTTTCTCCTGTGCAGGAAACACTTCCTGTCGCTCTCCTGAGACAGACCTACTTCCTGTTCTTCCTCTGTGCAGGACACACTTCCTGTGTTTCTCCTATGCAGGACACACCTGTGTTTCTCCTGTGCAGGACACACTTCCTGTCACTCTCCCGAGACAGACGTACTTCCTGTTCTTCCTCTGTGCAGGACACACTTCCTGTGTTTCTCCAGTGCAGGACACATTTCCTGTTGCTCTCCTGAAACAGACGTACTTTCTGTTCTTCCTCTCTGCAGGACACACTTCCTGTGTTTATCCTGTGCAGGACACACTTCCTGTTGCCCTTCTGAAACAGACCTACTTTCTGTTCTTCCTATGTGCAGGACAGATTTCCTGTTGCTCTCCGGAGACAGACGTACTTCCTGTTCTTCCTCTGTCCTGGAAACACTTCCTGTGTTTCTATTGTGCAGGACACTCTTCCTGTTCCTCTTCTCACACAGACCTTCTTCCTTTTCTTCTTTTGTGCAAGACACACTTCCTGTGTTTCTCCTGTGCAGGGCACACTTCCTGTTGCTATCCTGAGACAGACCTACTTCGTGTACTTCTTCTGTGCAGGACAGACTTCCTGTGTTTCTCCTGTGAAGGACAGACTTCCTCATGCTGTCCTAAGACAGACATACTTCCTGTTTTTTCTCTGTGCAGGACAAACTTCCTTTGTTTTTCCTGTGCAGGACACTTCCTGTTGCTCTCCTGAGACAGACGTACTTCCTGTTCTTCCTCTGTGCAGGACACACTTCCTGTTGCTCTTCAGAGACAGACCTCCTTCCTGTACTTCCTCTGTGCAGTATAGACTTTCTTTCTCCGTTGCAGGACACACTTCCTGTTGCTCTCCTAAGACTGACCTACTTCCTGTTCTTCCTCTGTGCAGGACACACTTCCTGTGTTTCTTCTGTGCAGGACACTTCCTGTTGCTCTCCTGAGACAGACATACTTCCTGTTCTTTTGCTGTGTAGGACACACTTTGTGTTTCTCTTGTGCAGGACACACTTCCTGTATCTCTCCTGACACAGGCCTACTTTCTGTTATTTCTCTGTGCAGGACACACTTTCTGTGTTTCTCCTGGGCAGGACACACTTCCTGTTGCTCTCCTGAGACAGACATACTTCCTGTGCTTCCTCTGTGCAGGACACACTTCCTGTGTTTCTCCTGTGCAGGACACACTTCCTGTTGCTCTTCAGAGAGAGACCTACTTCCTGTACTTCCTCTGTGCAGTATAGACTTCCTTTCTTTCTCCATTGCAGGACACACTTCCTGTTGCTCTCCTGAGACTGACCTACTTCCTGTTCTTCCTCTGTGCAGGACACACTTCCTGTGTTTCTCCTGTGCAGGACACTCTTCCTGTTACTCTCCTGTGATAGACGTACTTCCTGTTCTTCCTCTGTGCAAGACACATTTCCTCTGTTTCTCCTGTGCATGACACACATCCTTTGGCTCTCCTAAGACAGGTGTATTTTTTTGTTCTTCCTCTGTGCAGGACACACTTCCTGTGTTTCTCCTGTGCAGGACACATTTCCTGTTTCTCTCCTGACACAGGCCTACTTTCTGTTATTTCTCTGTGCAGGACACACTTTCTGTGTTTCTCCTGGGAAGGACACACTTCCTGTTGGTCTCCTGAGACATATACTTCCTGTGCTTCCTCCGTGCAGGACACACTTCCTGTGTTTCTCCTGTGCATGACACACTTTCTTTGGCTCTCTTGAGGAATACGTACTTTCTGTTCTTCCTCTTTGCAGGACACATGTCCTGTGTTGCTCCTGTGTAAGACACACTTTCTGTTACTCTCCTGAGACAGAGGTACTTCCTTTTCTTCATCTGTGCAGGACACACTTCTTATGTTTCTCCAGTGGAGCACACACTTCCTGTTGCTCTCTTGAGACAGACCTACTTCCTCATCTTTCTCTGTGCAGGACACACTTCCTGTGTTCCTCCTGTGCAGGACACACTGTCTCCTGAGACAGATGTACTTTTTGCTCTTCCTCTGTGAAGGACACACTTCCTGTGTTTATCCTGTGCAGGACACACTTTCTGTTGCTCTCCTGAGACAGACGTACTTACTCTTCTTCCTCCTTTCAGGACACACTTCCTGTGCTTCTCCAGTGCAGGACACACTTCCTGTTGCTCTCCTGAGTCAGACCTACTTTCTGTTCTTCCTCTGTGCAGGACGCACTTCCTGTGTTTCTCCTGTTTAGGACACACTTTCTGTTGCTCTCCTGAGACAGACATACTTATTGTTCTTCCTTTGTGCAGGACACACTTCCTGTTGCTCTACTGAGACAGACCTACTTCCTTTTCTTCCTCTGTGCAGGACCCACTTCCTGTCCCTCTCCTGAGACAGAGCTACTTCCTGTTCTTCCTCTGTGTAGGACACACTTCCTGTGTTTCTCCTCTGCAGGACACACTTCCTGTTGCTCTCCTGACATAGACATACTTCCTGTTTTTCCTCTGTGCAGGACTCACTTCCTGTGTTTCTCCTGTGCTGGACACGCTTCCTGTTGCTGTCCTGAGACAGACACACTTCCTGTCACTCTCCTAAGATAGACATATTCCGCAGCACACACTTTCTATTGCCCATCTGTGCAGGACACACTTCCTGTTTTCTGTGCAGAACACACTTCTTGTGTCTCCCCTGTACAGGACACATCTCCAGTTTATCCTCTATGCAGGACACAATTTTTGTTCCTACCCTGTGTGGGACATACTTCCTGTGTCTCCTTTAAGCAGGACACACTTACTTTTCTTCCCTTGAGAAGCACACACTTTCTGTTCTTCCCCTGTGCAGGCCACATTTCTCGTTAATCTCCTAATGTTGACACACTTCCAGTTCCTCCCCTGTGCGGGATTTATTTCCTGTATCTCTTCTTTGCAGCACACACTTTCTATTGCCATGGAGGCATGGTCTGGGCGTGGCCTCACTGGAGGCCTAGGGAGCCGTGGTCTGGGCGTGGCCTCATGGGAGGTCGACAGCGGGGCAGCTTGGGCGAGAAGTCACCAGAGGTCGATGCTGTCGTGTTCTGGGAGTGGCCTAGAGACGAGGTCGGGGCGTAGTGGCTTGGGCGTGACCTTGCAGGAGGTCGATTGAGGCGTGGTCTGGGTGTAGCCTAGAGGCGAGCACATGGGGACGGGGCTTGGGCGCGACTGCCCTGGAGGTCTATACAGGCGTGGCCTCGCGGGAGGTCCATGGAGGTGTGGTATGGGCGTGGCCTCACCGGAGGTCGTTGGCGACAGGGTTTGGGCGAGAAGTTGATGGAGGCGTGGTCTGGGCGTGGCCTCGCGGAGGCGGAACTTCGGCCCCCATATTTCCGGAGCCGCGATGCTCACGCCGTCGGCTCCGGGCTCAAGTCTGAGGTCTCCCGGCTCCCGGTGTGGATGCCATGGTGCTGTTCCAGGTTATCAGGAAGCTGCAACACAAACGCCTGGTACTGGCCAGAGCCTCTCCACGCCGCCAGGAGATTCTCAGCAACGCGGTGCGGCCTGGGCCTGGGCGGGGCGGGGCGGGGCACCGGGAACGGAGGGGCTCAACCAGCTGGGCCCAGCGACTCACGACCCCTAGGGATGGGGGAGGGGAGAGTGACCGGGACCCTTTGGGATGGGGAAAGGGAAGACTGTCCAGGGACCCCTAGGGAGGAGGGAGGGGAGAGCGACCCTGGAACTGCAGGGGTGGGGGAGGGGAGACTGACTTGGAACCCCTAGGGATGTGGGAGAGAAGAGTGACCTAAGTCTTCTAGGGATGGAGTGGGTCCTAGTGGCTGAAGGTTGGCTTTGCAGGTGGCCTGTGGGAAGTGTTTCCTGGAACCCTGGGTGGCGGAGATTTGACTGTGGGTGGCAGGCGCCTAGGCAGTGGGTGTCTGCTTCTTCTGGAAGCCTGATCACATGGGGGAGAGCACTGGAGGGGAGAAGACTGATTTGTTCCTGGTAGCCCTGCTTATTTTGAAGGGCTTCCAGCTATCCCCGTGTTGAAACATCTAGTTTTTCATTCATAGAGCTATGAGAAAGCACAGCTTAGGTTTCAGTGGTTTTCAGTTAGAACAAAATGGCAAAAAAGAAAAAGGAAAAAAAACCTGAAAACATTACTTTGAAGGCTTGTAGCCAGAAGAATTGGAATTGAATTCAAGCTGGAGAAAATAATAAAAACCAAAAACCGCTAGGCAAGACCAGAATCTAACGGCAGGTGTGACGACAGGTTTTGAAACATAATTTTTCTATTTCCAGTTTTGTCAGTTTTATTGAAAGAATAATTATGGAAAGACTGCTTTGCTTTATTTTTATTTTATTCACTTCATTTATTTAGACACGGAGTTTCACTCTTGTTGCCCGGGCTGGAGTGCTGTGGTGCCATCTCGGCTCACTGCAACCTCCACCTCCCGGGTTCCAGCAGTTCTCCTCCTCAGCCTCCCGAGTAGCTGCTATTACAGGTGTGCGCCACTACGCCCGGCTAACTTTGTATTTTTGGAGAGACGGGGGTTTCTCCATGTTGGTCAGTCTGGTCTCAAACTCCCAACCTCAGGTGATCTGCCTGACTCGACCTCTCAGGGCTGGGATTACAGGCCTGAGCCACCGCGTGTGGCCAAGGCTGATACTTGGCCTAATTATTTGTATTCACCGTAGCAAGAATAATAGTTTTACTTTTTATTTGTATTTATTTATTTTGAGACGGACTCCCGCTCTGTCGCCAGGGTGGAGTGCAATTCTGGGATCTTGGCTCACTGCGACCTCTACCCCCCCATCTCCCAACCCCTCCCCACCATTCAAGTGATTCTCCTGCCTCAGCCTTCTGAGTAGCTGGGATTACAGGTGCACACTGCCGCACCCGGCTACTTTATTCTGTCTTTAGGAGACACAGGGTTTCACCATGTTTGGGACTCTGGTCTCGAACTCCTGACCTCAGGTGCTCCGCCTGCCTCGGCCTCCCAAAGTGCTGGGATAACAGGTCTGAGCCAGCACACCCAGCCAAGAATAAATTAATTTTTACATAGGCCCTTTAAATTGGCTTTGATGGAACTTTGTTCCACACCAGGAATCTAAGGTAGGACCTTTTTTTATTTGAGACGGAGTCTCACTCTGTCGCCCAGGCTGGAGTACTGTGGCGCAATCTCAGCTCACTGTAACCTCCGCCCCCCCCTCCCCCTGTTTCCCCGGGTTCAGGTGATTCTCTGCCTCAGCCTCCCGAGTAGCTGGGATTACAGGTTCCTGCTACTGCACCCAGCCAAGTTTTGTATTTTTAGTAAAGACGGAGTTTCAACATCTTGGCCAGGCTGGTCTTGAACTCCTGACCTCATAATCCACCCGCCTCGGCCTCCCAGAGTGCTGGGATTACAGGTGTGAGCCACCACATCTGACCCCAGATAGGACATTTTTAAAGCTGAGCCCACCATGGGTTTGCACCATTAAATACCTATGAGTTGGGCGAATTCCTTTCCTCTTGAGGTTTCAGGATAATTTGGGGTTCCTGGCCTGTGAGAAAGTGACAGTCTTAGCGCAGATCAGGGACTCTGTACGGTGACTGTGTACACAGAAGATGAGCCCAGTTTCCAACGGTTTTATTGGCTACATAAATCAAGTTGGATTTTGTGTGTGTGTGTGTGTGTGTGTGTGAGAGAGAAGGAGTCTTGCTCTGTCACCCAGGCTGGAGTGCAGTGACACAGTCTCAGCTCACTGCAATCTCCGCCTCCCGGGTTCAACCGATTCTCCTGCCTCACCCTCACCAGAGGCTGGGACTGCAGGCGCCTGCCACCAGGTCCAGCTAATGTTTTTGTATTTTTAGTGCAGACGGGGTTTCGCCATGTTGACCAGGATGGTCTCGATCTCTTGACCTCGTGATCCACCCACCTCGGCCTCCCAAAGTGCTGGGATTACAGGTGTGAGCCACCGCGCCCAGCCTCAAGTTTGATTTTTTAGAGGGGTGCACACCATTCCAGCCAAAGCCTTGGCAAAATAACCAGTTTTTCCTGTTGTGTCCTGTTACTAAAGAAAACAGATTTTTTTTTTTTGAGACGGAATGTCACTCTTGTCCAGGCTGGAGGTAAATGGCGTGATCTTGGCTCAATGCAACCTCTACCTCCAAGGTTCACGTGATTCTCCTGCCTCCCGAGTAGCTGGGATTACAGACGCACGCCACCACAACCAGCTAGTTCTTGTATTTTTGGTAGAGACGGGGTTTCAACATCTTGGCCAGGCTGGTCTCGAACTCCTGACCTCAGGCAGTCCACCCGCCTGGGCCTCCCAAAGTGCTGAGATCACAGGCGTGAGCCACCCAGCCCGGCCAGAAAGCAGATTGTTATTGCACTTATGCAAATAACTTTATTGCCATAAATTAAGAAGACTTAAAACGTGAAAAAGATCATCCTAGTCTCCTATTAGTTGAGTCCATTCAGTTCATTTCTGTCCTGCTTGATATTAATGCACATTTTAGCTTTTCAAAAATCCCAAACATTTTTCCTTTCTATTCTGATGTGGCAATCTCCAAAGTTGTCAGAAACCTGCATTCACGAGCATCTGTTAGAGCTTTACAGCTGATTATAAAACCACCTTTTAAACAGGATCAGGCCGGGCACTGGGGCTCCCCATCCCAGCATTTTGGGAGGTTGAGGCAGGTGGATCACCTGAGTTCAGGAGTTCAAGACCAGCCTGTCCAACATGGCGAAACCCCATCTCTACTAAAAATACAAAAATTAGCTGGGTGTGGTGGCGGGTGCCTGTAGTCCCAGCTACTCAGGAGGCTGAGGCAGGAGAATTGTCTGAACCCAGGAGGCAGAGGTTTCAGTGAGCCGAGATCACACCACTGCACTGCAGCCTGGGTGACAAGAGTGAAACTCCATCTCAAAAAAAAAAAATTTACAAGAGAAGATTCAGGCCAAAATGTCACACAGTTTAAAAGTAATTAGGCCTCCTGAATGCTTTATAAAATGTCACTGTAACTCTTTGCTGTACAACTTGCCTGCTTTGCAACTAGCTAAGACCCAGGACACAGGAAGTTAAAAGCTAGACAGTATCAGACTTTATCTGTACTTCTCAGTGTAAGGCTTGTACACCTAGTACATAATGACAATCCTGGGCCGGGCACAGCGGCTCACCCCTGTAATCCCAGCAGTTTGGAGGGCAAGGCAGGCGGATCACGAGGTCAGGAGTTCCAGGCCAGTCTGGCCAACATGGCGAAACCTCGTCTCTACTAAAAATACAAAAATGAGCCGGACGCGGTGGCTCACGCCTGTAATCTCAGCACTTTGGGAGGTCGAGGCAGGCGAATCACCTGACTTGAGGAGTTGGAGACCAGCCTGGCCAACATGGTGAACCCTCGTCTCTGCTAAAAATACAGAAATTAGCCGGGCTTGGTGGGGGGCGCCTGTAGTCCCAGCTACTTGAGATGCTGAGGCAGGAGAATCACTTGAACCCGGGAGGTGGAGGTTGCGGTGAGCTGAGATCACATCATTGCACTCCAGCTTGGGCGACAGAGCGAGACTCCGTCTCAAAAAAAAAAAAAAATTCCAAACTTACTAAGCTTGATGGCTCAGTTCAAATGTCTGCAGGCCTGACCTAGTTTTATTTATTAACTTAGTTTATGTTTAGCTTTGAGGCAGAGACACTAACAGCCCTTTCCCAGAACCAGCTTCCTTCACGTGTCTGGGCTACACTGCCTGAGGCCACAAGATCAGAAGTTAGGGTGTTTTCCTAAGTAGTTCAAGATCCAGTATCGGTGCTTTATTTACTAAAAAATGCACAAGCAAAGATGATTTTGTTTGGGCTGAGTTATACTTGTCTAGCCTTTATGCAAAGTTGTGACACCTTGTAGTATTTGGCAGAGATAAGTAAGAAACCGTTTCATTAATAAACACACAGAAATATGTAGGCCGGCAGCCTTTCAGATACTTTTAATGCTACTCTACCCGTAATTTTTAAACATTCAGGTTACATGAACTGAGTGATCTCAGAGCTTTTACTTTTTCCCTAAAAATATTTGACTTAAGGCCGGACAAGGCGGCTCACGCCTGTAATCCCAGCACTGTGGGAGGCTGAGTCAGGTGGATCACGAGGTCAGGAGTTCGAGACCACCCTGGCCGACATAGTGAAACTCCGTCTCTACGAAAAATACAAAAATTAGCTGGGTGTGGTGGCACGCACCTATAGTCCCAGCTACTCAGGAGGCTGAGGCAGGAGAATCGCTTGAACCCAGGGGGTTGCGGTGATCTGGGATCACGCCACTGGACTCCAGCCTGGGTGACAGAGCGAGACTCTTGTCTCAAAACAAAAAAAAGTATTTGTCTTAAATGCTTATTTTCTTTAGGCCAGTTACATGGGGCTCTTTTAACAGACATGGCAAACATATGACACACAGAGTCACATAGGTAATCAGAAGAAGATTCAGTAGTTTTAAGATTTCTTTCTTCTTTTTTCTTTTGTAGAGATGGAGTTTTGCTCTGTCGCCAGGCTGGAGTGCAGTGGCACGATCTCGGCTCACCGCAACCTCCGCCTCCCGGGTTTAAGCCATTCTCCTGCCCCAGTCTCCCAAGTAGCTGGGAGTACAGGCATGTGCCACCACGCCAAGCTACTTTCTTTTGTATTTTAATAGAGATGGGGTTTCACCGTGTTGCCCAGGCTGGTCTCGAACTCCTGAGCTCAGGAAGTCCGCCCGCCTCAGTCTCCTAAAGTGTTAGGATTACAAACCTGAGCCACTGCGCCCAGCTAATTTCCCAATTAGATGATTGGCCTTCGGGTGAGGCCTTGAACAGGGCTAGGAAGACAGTTCCCAGGGCCTGTAACAAGTACAGCTTGAGGACAGACTTTTGAGAAGTACTTACTTATTTTTATTTTTTATTTACCTATTTTGAGACAGAGTTTTGCTTTTCTCGCCCAGGCTGGAGTGCAGTGGCACAGTCTCAGCTCATGGCAACCTCCGCCTCCCGGGTTCAAGCGATTCTCCTGCCCCAGCCTCACAAGTAGCTGGGACTACAGGCACCCACCACCACGCCCGGCTAATATTTGTCTTTTTAGAACAGGTGGGGTATCACCACGTCAGCCAGGCTGGTCTTGAACTCCTGACCTCCGGTGATCCACCCGCCTCGGCCTCCGAAAGCGCTGGGATGACAGGCGTGAGCCACCGCGCCCGACCGCTTAATTCCAGGGGTTCCATAAGGAAAACAGATTTTTCCCCAAATGGGATTTGTGGTGGCTTTTCTGTTTTCTCAAGGAGTCCCAGGCCACCAGAAGTTGTTTTAGGGTCTCTTATCTATGCACCACAGGGGACAGGACAGAGTGGAGAAAAGAAATTAAGGCTAATGAGCAAAAAACCTTTCCAGGAAAACAAGATTTATTTATTTATTAGATGACGCGTCACTTTGTCACTCAGGCTGGAGCACAGTGGTGCAATCTCGGCTCACTGCAACCTCTGCCTCCCGGGTTCAAGGTTCAAGCAGTTCTCCTGTCAGCCTCCCGAGTAGCTGGGACTACAGGTGTGTGCCAGCACGCCCTGCTAATTTTTGTAGTTTCGGTAGGGACCAGGTTTCACCATATCGGTCAGGCTGGTCTGGAACTCCTGACCTCGTGATCCACCCACCTCGGCCTCCCAAAGTCCTGGGATTACAGGCCTGAGCCACTGTGTCCTGCCAAGAAAAATATTTAGGAAGAGGAAACCATAAAGGCCTTTTGAGTATATTTACAGCTTGGATATCTATTTTAATGAAGCTGAGCTCTTTTTTTAAAAAAAAGCATGGCTGAGGGTGGAGGTTAGAATTACATACATGTTATGTCAAGTTACATTAAATGATTGGGTTATGTGCAGGAATTACCTGTGATAATGAGAGCGAGTTTCAGAGGACCATCTCAGGAGCTGTTCCATCCATGATAAATCAGACCTGGAGAAGTGCAGGAAGCAAGCATTGCCTTCAGCTGGACGCACCTCCCAGACCGGGAGAAGGGCAGCCTAGCTTGGACTGCTTGAAGCATTTTAGGATGGAAAACGGGAGAGGCGAGGCTTGGGGCTAAAGGCTTGCGGGCAGGAGGGGCGGAGGTGAGGATGGGTGATGAATGGATGCAGGAGTTGAGAGTACAGAGAGTTTATCTGCAGGATCAAAGGGGGTTGGGGAGAAAGAGGTTTCCAAGGAAGGGGAGACCTGTGGACGGTTTTCATTAAGAAAAAGGATGGGGCCTGGCGCGGTGGCTCACACCTGTAATCCCAGGCCTTTGGGAGGCCAAGGTGGGTGGATCACGAGGTCAGGAGTTTGAATCTAGCCTGGTGAAACCCCATCTCTACTAATAATACAAAAAAATTAGCCGGGCGTGGTGGCGCGCGCCTGTCATCCCGGGAGGCTGAGACAGGAGAATTGCTTGAACCCAGGATGCGGAGGTTGCAGTGAGCTGAGATTGTTGCAGTCTAGCCTGGGTGACAGAGCAAGACTCTGTCTCAAAAAAAAAAAAAGAAGAAGGATGTCACCGGGCGTGGTGCCTCATACCTACAATCCCAGCACTTTGGGAGGCCAAGGCGGGTGGATCACGAGGTCAGGAATTTGAGTCCAGTTTGGACAACATGATGAAACCCCGTCTTTACTAAAAATATTAGCCAGATATGGTGGCAGGCACTTGTAATCCCAGCTACTCAGGAAGCTGAGGCAGGAGAATTGCTTGAACCTGGAGGTGGAGGTTACAGTGAACTGAGATCGTGCCACTGCACTCCAGCCTGGGTGACAAGGGTGAAACTCTGTCTCAAAAGCAAAAAAAAAAAAAAGAAAGATGTCATGAGGAGTCCACGCTCTTGACTCAGGGTGGGTAGAAGAAAGCCCAAGTCTAGGGAGCCTCTTGCCATTTGTCATTCCTGGTGATGAACTTGTCAAGGTCCCTGAGAATTTGAAAGTTAAAGGTGCCATTTTCGGGCCATCAACTGTCATTATGGCGTGTGCACTGGGGCCAGGCCACGTTGCTGTAATGAATTAAACACCTTACTTTAGGCTCCCCTGAAAGTCAAGTCTGGCAAGGCTGTAGAGGACACAGCCCAGAGGGCAGGATATAAGGATGTGGGACTGTTTGGCAGCCATTTGGGCTGGGAAGAGGCTGCCAGGAGGATCTGTTTTTCTAGACGTCCCAGACAAAACACAGAGACCCAGAATCCTCTTTATAAAGAGGACGGTCGGCCAGGTACAGTGGCTCATGCCTGTAATCCCAACTCTTTGGGAGGCTGAGGAGGGTGGATCATGAGGTCAAGAGATCGAGACCAGTGTGACCAACGTGGTGAAATCCTGTCTCTACTAAAAATAGGAAAATTAGCCGGGCATGATGGTGGGTTTCTGTAATCCCAGCTACTCAAGAGGCTTAGGCAGGAGAATCGCTTTAACCCAGGAGGCGGCAGTTGTGGTGAGCCGAGGTCATGCCACTGCACTCCAGCCTGGCCACAGAATGAAACTCCATCTCAAAAAGAAAAAAAAAATTTAAAAGAGGATGGTCAAGCTGAGAAGAAACTCGGCGTCCCCAAGATTTCTTCTACCTAAGTCTGCTGCTACCTACTGCTTCTGGGTTGCAAGAGAGCCTCTGTCCCCAGCACCCATCCCAGGTTTTGGCACCAAATGTAAGTTAAAGAAAGGAAGGAAACAAGAAAAGTGGCTCCACTGTGAACGACAGGTTTATTTTGGAGGATAAACCTGAGCGGGGCTTCCGGTAGAGTTAGGTCAGGAGCGTTCTCTCCTACAGACTCAGGGTGCTTAAGAGTTTAGGAACGGGGAACGTATCACAGGCTCGGAATGTTTCTGTGTGAGGGAAAGTTTATTGCGGGGTTGAAATGTCTCTGGTTAGAAGGGAGGTTATCTTGGGTTGGCCTGTTTCTGGTTGCAGGGCGTTTGTTCCAGAGTGGGAATGTTTCCGATCATGCTGACATCAGACATTAGGCTGATGTTTTTGGGCTGGATTTAGGTGGTTTTTAATCAAGGGAACTTAAAATGGCAGTCTGTGTCCAAGATGGTGCCATGTGTCCAAGATGGTGCTGTGTGTCCAATATGGCACTGCATGTCCATTATGGCGCCATGTGTCCAAAATGGTGGTGTGTGTCCCAGATGGTGTCTTGCGTCCAAGATGGTGCAGCGTATCCAACATGATGTGTGTCCAAGATGGCACTGTCTGGCCAAGATGGTGGCGTGTGTCCAAGATGGGGCTGTGTGTCCAGCATGGCGGCATGTGTCCAAGATGGCACTGAGTGTATCCAAGATGGGGCTGTGTGTCCAAGATGGGGCTGTGTGTCCAGCATGGCGGCATGCGTCCAAGATGACACTGAGTGTCCGAGATGGCGGTGTGTGTCCAAGATGGAGACGTGTGTCCAAGATGGTGCTATGTGTCCAGCATGGAGGCGTGTATCCAAGATGGTGGTGTGTGTCCAACATGGCGGCGTGTGTCCAAGATGGCAGCGTGTGTCCAAGATGGCTGTGTGCGTCCAACATGACGGTGTGTGTCCAAGATGGAGGCGTGTGTCCAAGATGGCAGCGTGTGTCCAAGATGGCTGTGTGTGTTCAACATGGTGCTGTGTGTCCAAGATGGCAGCGTGTGTCTAACAGGGTGGTGTGTGTCCAAGATGGTGCTGTGAGTCCAAGATTGTGATGTGTGTCCAAGATTGTGGTGTGTGTCCAAGATGGCCATGTTCCTGCTCGGTCATAGGCGAGATGCAGAATTCCCTGGGTCCTGGCAGGGCGTGGCAGCCAGGGCCACCCACACTGGGGGCAGTGACCACCATCATTCCTGACCCCACAGCCTCTGCGGGGGTCACTGCCTCCAGGCAAGGTCTCCCAGCAAACGGTGTTGTCTGTTCCTGTGTATTGGGGATTGACTTAGAGCCAGGTTTCACGCAACTCCTGCAGCCGCAATTGCTGGCATTTTTCCGGAATTTTCTATGGACGGATGGTCTTACTTGTCTGTCCCAAACTTCCGGGCTCCAGGAACCCTCTGACGAGGCTGGCTTGTGGGTTCACGGCCCGAGTCAGCATTCCCTGCCGGCCTCTCTGTTCCTGGATTTTTCCTTTGCCAGCCATTTCCCTCGAGAGCCAGAAAGACCCCGAATGTCCCCCAGCCACACTTGGGGAAAGCTCAGCAGATGGATGAGGTCACCCAGGAGAGGACCGGGGAAGTGTAGCCAATGCCACGCATCCGGCTAATCTTGCACGTTCTGTTCCGTCTTCTCGGGGTCTGTTGTCAACCCTCCTGACCCCTTTCTTCTGTTGCAGGGTCTCCGGTTTGAGGTGGTCCCTTCCAGGTTCAAAGAGAAGCTGGACAAAGCCTCCTTCGCCACGCCGTATGGGTACGCCATGGAGACCGCCAAGCAGAAGGCTCTGGAAGTGGCCAATCGCATGTACCAGGCAAGGGGGCCCTGTCCTTCCACCCTCATGACCGTTCCTTTGATAGGCCGGGTGCGCTGGCTCAGGCCTGTAATCCCAGCACTTTGGGAGGCCGAGGCAGGTGCATCGTGAGGTCAGAGTTCAAGACCAGCTGGGCCAAGATGGTGAAACCCTGTCCCCACTACAAATACAAAAATTAGCCAGGTGTGGTGGTGCTCGCCTGTAGTCCCAGCACTTTGGGAGGCTGATGGGGTGGATGACAAGGTCAGGAGTTCGAGACCAGCCTGGCCAACATGGTGAAACCCTGTCTCTACTAAAAATACAAAACTTAGCCAGGTGTGATAGCGGGCAGACCTGTAATCTGAGGTAGTCAGGAGACTGAGGCAGGAGAATTGCTTGAACCCGGGAGGCGAGTATTGCAGAGAGCAGAGATCGTGCCTCTGCACTCTAGCCTGGGCAACAGAGCGAGACTGTCTCAATAAAAAAAAAAAAAGAAAGTTCCTTTGCTATAACAAGGGGATTTGCAGGTGTTAAATATATATGATACAAATAAATGTCATTTACAAGATGCAGTTGGTGCCACAGCCTCGCTGTTATTATAATGTCATGCACTATGACAAGTGACGTAATAGCATCATTTATGGTATAGAATTAATGGAGCTTATCTATGGCTATGTGTTATAATATTCTCTTGCAATTGACGTAATGGTATCTTTTTTTTTTTTTTTGAGATGGAGTCTCACTTTGTTACCCAGGCTGGAGTGCAATGGCACGATCTCAGCTCATTGCAACCTCCGCCTCCCGCGTTCAAGCAATTCTCTTGCCTCAGCGTCCCGAGTAGCTGGGACTACAAGTGCGTGTCACCACACCTGGCTAATTTTTGTTATTAGCAGAGATGGTGTTTCACCATGTTGACCAGGTTGGTCTCCAACTCCTGACCTCGTGATCTGCCTGCCTTGGCCTCCCAAAGTGCCAGGATTACAGGCGTGAGCCACTGTGCCCAGCAGTATTATTTATGTTACAGAATTAATGGAGCTTATGTATGACTATGTGTTATAATATTCTCTCACAACTGATGTAATAGCATCATTTATGGTATAGAATTTCTGGACCTTATCTATGACTACGTGTTATAATATTCACTTGCCGCCAAGTACCGTGGCTCACACCTGTAATCCCAGCACTTTGGGAGACTGAGGTGGGCAGATCACCTGAGGTCAGGAGTTTAAGACCAGCCTGGCCAACATGGTGAAACCCTGTCTCTACTAAAAATACAAAAATGAGCCAGGCGTGGTGGTGGGTGCCTGTAATCCCAGCTACTCAGGAGGCTGAGCCAGGAGAATTGCATGAACCTGGGAGGCAGAAATTGCAATGAGTCACAGTCATGCTACTGCACTCCAGCCTGGGTGACAGCAAGACTCCACCTCCAAAGACTAAAAAAAACAATATTCTATCACAATTAATATAATAGTATTATTCCTGTCCCACTGTGTAATATATAATCGCAATTAATGTAACATTGTCATTTATAATATAGAATTATGGGCTGGACGTGGTGGCTGATGCCTGTAATCCCAGCACTTCGGGAGGCCAAGGCGGGTGGATCACGAGGTCAGGAGTTCAAGACCAGCCTGGCGAACATGGTGAAACCCCGTCTCTACTGCAAATAGAAAAATTAGCTGGGTGAGGTGGTGGGCACCTGTAGTCCCAGATACTTGGGAGGCTGAAGCAGGAGAATGGCTTGAACCTGGGAGGTGGAGGTTGCAGTGAGCTGAGATCGTGCCACTGCGCTCCAGCGTTGGTGACACAGTAAGACTCTGTCTCAAAATAAATATATTTTGCAGGTGTTAAATCTATGAGATACATATATAATATAAATAATATATATAATATAAGTAAATAAATATATAAATATATATTTTGAGACAGAATATGTAGAATATATACATATAATATGTAGTTTATCTGTTACTGTACGCTACAGTGCAGTATACAGTTACAATTAATGTACTGCTATCAGGAGTTAAGATTCATGTAGCTTATCTGTTACCATGTTAGGAATATAATACTGCAGTTAATACAGTTTTATCAGTTAGAATATAGAATTAACATGTCTGTTACTCTGTTGTGCTACACTGCAACGAACATAGTATCATTTAGTGTAGGGAGTTAATGTCCGTTACCGTGTGATACTATGTAATATACTATGACAGTTAATATAATAGTATCGGTCGGGCGCGGTGGCTCACGCCTGTAATCCCAGCACTTTGGGAGGCCGAGGCGGGTGGATCACGAGGTCAAGAGATCGAGACCATTCTGGTCAACATGGTGAAACCCTGTCTCTACTAAAAATACAAAAATTAGCTGGGCGTGGTGGCGCGTGCCTGTAATCCCAGCTACTCAGGAGGCTGAGGCAGGAGAATTGCCTGAACCCAGGAGGCGGAGGTTGCGGTGAGCCGAGATCGCACTATTGCACTCCAGCCTGGGTAACAAGAGTGAAACTCAGTCTCAAAAATATGTATATATAATAGTATCACAATATAGAGGTATGTCGTTTATCTGTTACTATATGCTGTTATGTAATAGACTGTTATTTCAGTAGAGATGGGGCTTCTCCATGTTGGGCAGGGTGGCCTCCAACTCCTGACCTCCCAAAGTGCTGGGATTACGGGCATTAAGCACTGCACCCGGCCGTAATACACTATTATAATTAATACACGACTGTCATTTAGGATATAGAATTAATGTAGCTTATGGATTACTATATGTTGTGTAACAGACAACTGCAATTAATATATTATTGTCCACAATATGTAAAATTACCATAGCTGTCACTATGTGTCATAACGCAGTGTTACAGTGAACCTCATGGTGTCATTGAGGGCAGAGTTAATGTAGCTTAGCCGTGGCTGTGGGTTACCATACAATACACCATTGCAGAAAATATAAGAAATATAGGCCAGGCATGGTGGCTCACACCTGTAATGCCAGCAGTTTGGGACGCCGAGGAGGGCGGATCACCAGGTCAGGAGTTCGAGACCAGCCTGGCCAACATGGTGAAACCCATCTCTACTAAAAGTACAAAAATCAGTCGGGCGTGGTGGTACACCTATATTCCCAGTTGCTCAGGGGGCTGAGG
The DNA here is from genome assembly GCA_031835075.1 of Saguinus oedipus. Lineage (NCBI taxonomy): Eukaryota > Metazoa > Chordata > Mammalia > Primates > Cebidae > Saguinus > Saguinus oedipus. The sequence continues at coordinate 267,861 of CM063191.1, forward strand.
CAAGAGAATCGCTTGAACCCAGGAGGTGGAGGTTGCAGTGAGCTGAGATCACATCATTGCACTCCAGCCCGGACTCTGTCTCAAAGGAAAAAAAAATTAAAAAACAACGAGAACAGTAATATCAGTTACAATATATTTACATAGTTAATATATTAACATCATACCACACTGTTGCAATGAACTTGGCTATCATTTACGATACAGAACTAATGTAGCTTATCTATTATATGTTCTGTAATACACTACTGCATTCACTATGCTATCGGTTATAATACATACAATTACCATAGCAGGCTGGCACAGTGGCTCACGCCTGTGATCCCAGCACTTTGGGAGGCCGAGGTGGGTGGATCAGAAGGTCAGGAGTTCAAGACCAGCCTGGCCAACATGGTCAAACTCCGTCTCTACTAAAAATACAAAAACTAGCGGGGTGTGCTGATACACGCCTGTAATCCCAGCTACTCGGGAGGCTGAGGCAGGAGAGTCACTTGAACCTGGGAGGCAGAGGTTGCAGTGAGCCGAGATCATGCCACTGCACTCCAGCCTGGGCGACAGAGTGAGACTCCATCTCAAAAAAGAAAAAAAAGAGAAAGAAATGCATTGGAGGTAATGCTGTGGCGAGCACTGCTCTGAATAACAAGAATCTCGATTGTGGGTTTTGGCAGTGCAGAGCGTAGGGGAACCAGTGCTCAGGCAGCTGAGGTCACGGTGACATGCAGATATCCCGTGAGCACACGCAGTCCGAGGCTGAATGGTAACCTGGATTTGTCTCGCTCTGTCGCCGTCTCGGCTCACTGCAACCTCCACCTCCTGGGTTCGAGAGGTTCTTGTGCCTCAGCCTCCCGAGTAGCTGAGATGACAGGCGCCTAATTTTTTCTGGGCTTGGTAGAGACAGGATTTCATCATGTGGGCCAGGTTGGTCTGGAACTGACATCAGGTGATCCGCTTGAAACCAGGAAGCGGAGGCTGCAGTGAGCCGAAGTCAGGCCACTGCACTCTAGTGTGGTGACAGAGCAAGACTCTGCCTCAAACAAAAGAGAAATTCGCCGGGCGTGGTGGCAGGTGCCTGTAGTCGCAGCTACTTCAGAGGCTGAGGCAGGAGAGTCACTTGAACCCAGGAGGCGGAGGTTGCAGTGAGCTGAGATCACGCCACTGCACTCCAGCCTGGGGGACAGAGTGAGACTCTGTCCCAAATAGATAGATAGATAGATAGATGTCTCACTTTCTTACAGAAGGACCTGGGGATAGATAAATAAATAAATAACTCGAAATCTGGCTTTCTTACAGAAAGACCTGGGGATAGATAAATAAATAACTCAAAGTCTGGCTTTCTTGCAGAAGGACCTGCGAGCCCCGGACGTGGTCATCGGAGCGGACACGATTGTGGTGAGTGCATTCAGGGCGTCTCTTCTCTAATGTTCCGTTTCCTATTCACGTGCCTGGGGACTCGGCCTGTTCTGGGTCCCTGTGAAGACAGCAGGTCCTTTGAGGGACACCGGCAATGCCTGCTGGTGATGAGCCACTCCCAGGATAAACCTCGGAGGCAGAGGGAAGGGCTGGACTCAGTTCCGGAAACTACCATCACGAAGAATCACCAAATGAGAGGCCTGAAGGCACAGGAAGGGCCAGGAGCGGCAGCTCACGGCTTTAATATCCGCACTTTGGGAGGCCGAGGTGGGTGGATCACTGAGGTCAGGAGATGGAGACCAGCCTGGCCAACATGGTGAAACCCTGGGTGTACTAAAAATACACAGATTAGCCAGGCATGGTGGCATCTGCCTGCAATGCGAGGTACTCGGGAGGCTGAGGCAGGAGAATCGCTTGAACTTTGGGAGGCCGAGGCAGGCGGATCAGCTGAGGTCAAGAGTTCGAGACCAGCCTGACCAACATGGAAAAACCCCATCTCTACTAAAAATACAAAAATTAGCTGGGTGTGGTGGCGAGCACCTGTAATCCCAACTACTCAGGAGGCTGAGGCAGGAGAATCACTTGAACCCGGAGGTGGAGGTCTCAGTGAGCCGAGATCTCACCGTTGCACTCCAGCCTAGACAATAGACAAATCCCATGTCAAAAAAAAAAAAAGCCACAGGAAAGTCCACACGTTGGACTTTCACCACGTTGCCCAGGATGATCTGGAACTCCTGACCTCGTGATCCACCTGCCTCAGCGTCGCAAAGTGCTGGGATTACAGGCGTGAGCCACCGCGGCCGGCTGTAGGATTCAGTCTCTCTGCAATGTCCACAACGGGGAAATGCAGAGTGAAAGAGAGGATTGGTGGTTACGAGGGGCCGGGGGAGAGGTAGGGGGGACAGCTTCATGGGCACAGGGTTCCCTTTCGTAGTAATGAGAACATTCTGGAACCAGGCAGGACGTGGTAAGCGCAGTTACTTGTTTAAAATGGTGACTCTCAGGCTGTGTCAGTTTCATTTCCGAAAAACAGCTGACTTCTGTGAATGGTTCAGTGGGGTTAGCAGACCTGACTCACACGGCGGGAACCAACTCCCTCCCCTTCCTCTCGCAGACCATGGGGCGGCTGATTCTGGAGAAGCCGGTGGACAAGCAGGACGCCTACAGGATGCTGTCACAGTAAGCGCCGTGCTGGCCGCGGGGCAGTCTCGGGTTCCGGGCTGCAGAGTAGCTGCCTGTGCCGTGTGAGCTGTGCCGTGTGAGCTGTGCCGTGTGAGCTGTGCCGTGTGAGCTGTGCCGTGTGATCTGTGCTGTCTGAGCTTTGCCGTGTGAGCTGTGCAGTGAGGCAGTCCCCATCCCTCCATGCTGTTCATGGTCTGGGATTCTCAGCGCTGGTCACAGAGGGTGTGGGGCCCACCACAGGCTGTTGCCCTCAGGAGAAGTGGGTCGTGCCCTGTTCTTCCTGCAGGGCGTCCTGGACCTGAGCCCACAGCCTGTCCTCCACTCCCATCCCAGGACATGGAAAACACCCTGGGACAGCAGGCCCAGCTGAGAGCTGCCCGGCCTGGGGCCTCCAGTCAGGGCCGCTGCCCGTGGGATTTGTGCCCCCTTCCCCAGCCTGTCCGTAAAGGTTTGCTGTTGGGAGATGCTGAGGGAGTGATAAACTAGATCGTTTTGCTGCTTGAGAATGCGCCAAGCCGTTTTCCGCTTGCGGGTGGGGGGGGCGGCCAGGTTTTCCTTGCCATCATTCCGCTCATCATTCAGTGTATTTTTTACATACTCCCAGCGTTTTTCAGTAGTTTCCCTGGTGACGCCACGGCGGGCCAATCGGGGAGAAGAGGCTGGGGAGGGGCCGGGATGGAGGCCACCTCGCTGCCTCTCTGGTTTTGGGAAACCCGTTCTGTGACTGCCACGTTTCACAGCGAGGGCACTGCTTCTGTCTGACAGGTTGAGTGGCAGAGAACACAGCGTGTACACAGGTGTGGCGATCGTCCAGTGCTCCAGCGAAGGTAACCGCGGCCCGGGGATCGGGGTGTCCACGTGGGCCGGGACATTGGAGGGACCATGGCCTTGAGGGAGGACGGCGGCTGCCCACGCCCACCCCTAGAGGGACCTGGGCTTATGGCGTGCCTGCGAAAGTTGTTTGCTGATTTGGAAGAGTGCAGGGGAAAGGAAAATGTGCCATTTGTCTTATAAACATGCAGAAGAGGCCGGGTGCGGTGGTTCACGCCTGTAATGCCAGCACTTAGGGAGGACGAGGCAGGTGGATCACGAGGTCAAGACTTTGAGACCATCCTGGGCAACATGGTGAAACCCCGTCTCTACTAAAAATACAAGAACTAGCTAGGCATGGTGGTGGGCACCTATAATGCCAGCTGCGCGGCAGGCTGAGGCAGGAGAGTTGTTTGAACCCGGGAGGCAGAGGCTGCAGTGAGCCGAGATCGTGCCACTGTACTCCAAGCTGGGCAACAGGAACAAGAATCCATCTCAAAAACAAAGAAAAGACCTAGAAGTGGAAGGAACGTGTCTAGAGAATTGAGTTTCTACTCCAGGAGAGGGCTTTGCAGGATGATTTTTAAGCACGTGGTGTAAAATACTGTGATGGCTTCCGGGCCTGGCGTGTCTGTGATGCCACGGCAGAGTCCTGTCGGCATGCGGTGTCTTATGACCACAGAGGGACCCTTCTCTCCGTCTCATGATCTGAGCTTCAGCCTTAATGCCGCTCAGCTGTTTCTCAGCTCAAAAGGGAGGGGTGCCAACACCCCTGCCCAGCCCGCTCCCTATCATGGGACTCATGGCATAACTCCTTTTGGTGTTTCTTTCTTTGGTTTTGGGAGGGGTAAGCGGGGACAGAGTCTCGCTCTTGTTGCCAGGCTGGAGTGCAGTGGTGCGATCTCAGCTCAGTGCAACCTCTGCCTCCCGGGTTCAAGCGATTCTCCTGCTTCAGCCTCCCGAGTAGCTGGGATTACAGGCACCTGCCATCACGCCTGGCTAATAATTTGTGTATTTCTAGTAGAGATGGGGTGTTACCATGTTGGCCAGGCTGGTCTCGAACTCCCGACCTCAGATGATCCACCCGCCTTGGCCTCCCAAAGTGCTGTGATGACAGGCGTGAGCCTCCGCCCCCAGCACCTGAACCCCTTTTTTAGGTTCCTTTGAGATTCCCTTGTCCAAGAGAGGCCTTGAACTGTTATTTTTGCTTTCCACGGTGTGTGGCGTCCCAGCAGTGGACACAAAGGTACCTACGTAAAATTCATCAAATTACACCGAGTGAAATAGGCCAGGCGCAGAAAGACAAAGACTGTATCACCGGCAGGTCTCAGTGAGTTAATTAATTAATGGATTTCTCGGGGATGGATTTTCACGCTGTCGCCCAGGCTGGAGTGCAGTGGTGCGATCTCGGCTCACTGCAGCCTCCGACTCCTGGGTTCAAGACATTCCTGAGTCGCTGGGATTTTAATAGCTTAAAACAAAAGTTTTAGGTCGGGCACAATGACTCACGCCTGTAGTTTCAGCACTTTGGGAGGCTGAGGTGTGTGGATCACCTCAGGTCAGGAGTTCGAGACCAGCCTGACCAACATGATGAAACCTCCTTCTCTACTAAAAATAGAAAGATTAGCTGGAGGTGGTGGCGCGTGCCTGTGATCCCAGCTACTGGAAAGGCTGAGGCAGGAGAATCCCTTGAACCCAGGAGGCGGAGGTTGCAGTGAGGTGAGATCGCCCCACAGTGGCACTCCAGCCTGGGCAACGAGCAAAACTCTCTCCAAAAAAAAAAAAAGTTTTATTGAAAACCAGACGAAGGGTCAGTAACGTTTTAAGTAAAAAGTTAAAAACGTTACTTCAGACTTTTATTCGTTTCCTCCATGCGGTTAAGTTTTGTTTTATTTGATACTTATGAACATTTTAGTTTTCCGGGAGTCTTAACTTTTTCATGTTTATTTTTAATGTCACAATCTTTAAAGTTATCAGAAACCTGAGCAGGTGCAGTGACACGCCCGTAATCCTAGTACTTTGAGAGGCCGAGGCGGGTGGATCACTTGATGTTGGGAGTTCGAGACCATCCTGGCCAACATGGTGAAACCCCGTCTCTACCAAAAATACAAAAATTAGCAGGGTTTAGTGGCGGGCGCCTGTAATCCCAGCTACTCAGGAGGCTAAGGCAGGAAAATCCCTTGAATCCGGGAGGTGGAGGTTGCCACGAGCCAAGATCTCACCACTGCACTCCAGCCTGGGTGACAGAGCAAGACTCTGTCTCAAAAAACAAGAAAAAATGAAAGTCGTTAGAAACCTGTATGTAAATGTACTTGTTGCCTGTCCCCCTGCCCCAAGACAGAGTCTTGCTCTGTGTCCCAGGCTGAAGTGCAGTGGCGTGATGTGAGGTCACTCTAACCTCCTCTCGGGTTCAAGCAGTTCTCTTGCCTCAGCCTCGTGAATATCCGGGATCACAGGCGCCCGCCACCACACCCAGCTAACTTTTGTATTTTTAGTAGAGGCGAGGTTTCACCATGTTGGCCAGGCTGGTCTCAAACTCCTGACCTCGTGATCCACCCGCCTCGGCCTCCCAAAGTGAGCCTCCACGCCCGGCCTCCTATTAGAGGTCTATAGTTGATTATAAAACCATTTTATAAAGAGAAGCAAAACACGACACCGACTGTCTGTGGATGACAGAAGGTTTTAGGGCCGCCGTAGTGAAAGATGAGGACATTCATTACCTCTGTGTCATACAACATAACAATTGTAATTATTACTGATGGTGGACACTAACTCATGTTAGAATTACAGGAGTTTTTTTTAATGATTTTGGAACATGTGCCAGTAACGTAGATACAGAATCCAGCCCAAAGATATAGATGTACCATTTTATATTTCTATGAAAAATACATATTTATTTTATATGTTTTATATAATAAAAACATTTATATTAAAAATATAAAATACACCATTCTATATTTGACCATGTTTTCTGTGTAATTTTTTTTTTTTTTTTTTTTTTGGAGACAGAGTCTTGTTCTGTTGCCAGGCGCCAGGCCAGAGTGCAGTTGCGCAATCTCGGCTCACCGCAACCTCCGCCTCCCGGGTTCAAGCCATTCTCCTACCTCAGCCTCCCGAGTAACTGGGACTACAGGCGCCCGCCACCACGCCCGGCTAATTTTTGTATTTTAGTAGAGACGGGTTTCACCATGTTGGCCAGGCTGGTCTCGATCTATTGACCTCGTGATCCACCCACCTCGGCCTCCCAAAGTGCTGGGATTACAGGCGTGAGCCACCGCGCCCGGCCTCCCGTGTAATTTTTATCTTAAATAAGCCACACAGGTTATTTTTGAACTTTAGGGAACCTGTTAATAGTATTTTAAAGGATTAATGAGACCAGAAAAAAAATTATCATTTGATTTTGGAAAGTTTGTTAGGAATTAGAAGTTTTAAAAAAAAAACACGAAAACCTTTGTGGGAACTAACATTCCATCCAGTACAATTATGTGTAGTTCCCTCTGGAGCCACTAGGGGAGGCTCCCTCCTGCCTCTCGCAGCTCCTGGGGACTCCAGCATCCCTGGGCTTCTGGCCCCATCACTCCAGTCTCCACCTCCTCTGTCTATGAGGCCTCCTCCTCTGTGACAGTGTCTCCTCTTTTGCCTCTTTTAGGGACACTTGTCATTGGCTTTAGGACCGACCCTGAACCCAAGATAATTTCATTTTGACACCCTTTCCCTAATTTCATCCACGAAGTTCCTATTTCAAAATAAGATCCCATTCCCAGGTTCCAGGTGGATGTGGATTTTGGGGGAGCCCCTTGGACCCAGGCCAGTTGATCGGGGAACTCTCCCACAGGTCCCCCAAGCTGCCCTCATGCTGTGCTTGGGGCTTTTCCACCCGCTGTTGAAGTCCTCGTGTTGACCCCAAAACTTTCACGCCAAGGCTTCACAGAAGACCAGTGCCCTCCATGCTAGAGCGTGGGTTGCACTCTCAGCCTCTTCCTACGCCCCGTGATTTTATTGGCTTCTTTTTGTTCTGTCCTTTCCCTCTTTTTGTTGGAAACATGCTCGGTGCTGCAAAGCAAAATCAGCCCTGAGACACAGGGTCTGTCAGCAACACAGTTTGTACTTCCCGGGCTGCAGGGAGGGGACCCTCACTAGCCATCGTGCCATGAGAGAACAATGAACAAAGGAAAACACACACATTTATCCCTGACGCATGTGGGGTCGTCCTTCCTGCCGTGTCTGAGCTCCATGAGCCGGAGCCAGACCTCACCGTCTAAACTAAAACCCGACTGGCTGACAACTTAAAACTTTTCTAAACAGGCGAAAGCCACGGAGAGCTGGGACACGCCTGTGAGCACGTCCAGCACTGATATCCTGGTGAAAGTACAAGGACGTAGAGTGTCCTACGTGCCTGTGAGCTCAGCGTGTCTAACAGCTACATAGGACGGGGCTTCACAGAGAGTTATCAGCACATTTGTCCTTTAACAAGGAAGGAAACTTTAAAAGGGCACTTCTACTTCCCACTCTTTTCTTGTCTGAAATAAAACCTTTTCCACCGCGAACCTCCGTATCTGAACTGTGCGCTACGCTCAGGTAAACAGCACACCACAGCCCTGCAGGTGACAAGCTGGCATCCACGCTCACACCACGGCCCTGTGCTTGCAGACGATAAGCTGGTCACCAGGGTCTCGGAATTCTACGAGGAAACGACGGTGAAGTTCTCGGAGCTGTCGGAGAACCTGCTCTGGGAATACATCCACAGCGGGGAGCCCATGTGAGTCTCGGGGCGCTGGGGGCGGGGAGACACGAAGGCCTGGCCGCCCTCACACGTGGGGTCCCAGCCAGCCTTGGGAAAGGAGGCCCTGTACCTGCCGTACAGGGCTGAGCCTGAGGCCGTGTGGCAGAGGGACCTGTGCCACAGTTATCTATAGCATACAACATACAGTGTGTCTATAATTATACATTACATAATGTAGCATGGAACTGTATTTACAGTCACATAATTTATATATTATATGTTAATTGTATGTAATACGTTAATTACATACATAATGTGAATGACTACTATATATTAGTATACATGGATATATATGAATTATATAATATAAATGTGTATAGTATATGTTTATAATATATAATAGTAGATTATACTATAACATATATAAATATATAATTTTGATTAATGCTTATTATTAAATGATTAATTTTAATTTATATCAACTAATAGTAATATGATGATTCCATCTCAAAAAATAAAAGTGAAAAATGAATAAAAGTGTTTTTTTAAAGAGAGAGAAAAGAGCCTCTGCCCAGCACTGAACTCTCCTTAATATGAAGCCACCCAGAGAAGATGTGTCTGTTTCTTTTGCATCCTCTGGCCTGACTGCCCAAAGTGGAGGGCAGCCCTGGCCATGGGTTTTTTTTTCTTTGAGGCAGAATCTTGTGCTTGTTTCTGAAGCTGGAGTGCAGTGGTGCCATCTCGGCTCACTGCAACCTCCACCTCCCGGGTTCAAGCAGTTCTCCTGCGTCAGCCTCCTGAGTAGCTGGGATCACAGGCGCCCACCACCATGCCTGGCTGATTTTTGCATTTTTAGTAGAGACGGGTTTTCACCATGTTGGCCAAGCTGGTCTTGAACTCACGACCTCAGGATTTCGCCCACTTCGGCGTCTCACAGTACTGGGGTGACAGGCGTGAGCCACTGCGCTTGGCCTATATTTTATTTCTATTATTATTATTTTTTGAGACTGAATCTCAATCTGTCGCCCAGGCTGGAGTGCAGTGGTGCAGCCTACACCTTGTGGGATCAAGCGATTGTCCCGCCTCAGCCTCCGGAGTAGCTGGGACCACAGGCATGAGCCACCACGCCCAGCTGATCTTTGTGTTTTCAGTAGATACGGGGTTTCTCCATGTTGGCCAGGCTGGTTTCAAACTCACGACCTCACGTGTCCCTCCGGCGTCGGCCTTCACAGTGCTGGGATGACAGTCCTGAGCCACCGCGCCCGGCCCTGGTGGCTGTGGCATATCTTAAGGAGGGGAGACGTTTCTCCTGGTTGTCACCTCTTCCGCTGCCCCCACCAGGGACAAGGCAGGCGGCTACGGGATCCAGGCTCTCGGCGGGATGCTGGTGGAGTCCGTGCACGGGGACTTCCTCAATGTCGTCGGCTTCCCGCTCAACCACTTCTGCAAGCAGCTGATGCAGCTGTACGACCCGCCCCGGCCGGAGGACCTGCAGCGCGTCAAGCATGATTCCATCCCGGCCGTGGACACCTTCGAAGACCTCAACATCGTGGACGAGGGTGGCCCGGCGCCCGCTTGGAGGGATAGGGCCGAGCCTGGAGTGGCCAGAGAGGCCACAGCAGAGGCTGATGGGAACAGGACCCGTGAGACCATGCCTCCGTTCCCCACACGCCTCCTGGAACTCATCAATGGCTTCAAAACATCGAAGGTACCTGTGTCTGCATCCTCGGGCCACTGTCCCAAATGACCACACACAGGTCTTAAATCCACAGGAGTCTTGTCGTCACAGTCCTGGAGGGTGGCAGTCTGAGATGAAGGTGTCTCAGGGGCACGCCTTCTCTGGCGGTTCTAGGGAGGGTCCTTCCTGCCTTTCCCAGCTCCTGGGGCCTCTAGCATCCCTGGGCTTGTGGCCCCATCACTGCAGTCTCTGCCTCCGTCTCCACGCGGCCTCCTCCTGTGTGCCTGCATCTCCCTCATCCACTGACCCCGACTAATCTCAACTCCCCTAGCTCAAAAAGACGCTTTTATTTTCAAATAAGATCCCGGCCAGGCGCGGTGGCTCACAGCTGTCATCCCAGCCCTTTGGGAGGCTCAGGCGGCCAGATCAGAAGGTCAAGAGATAGAGACCATCCTGACCAACATAGTGGTCAAAAATTAGCTGGGCATGGTGCATGTCTGTAGTCCCAGCTACTCGGGAGGCTGAGGCAGGAGAATCGCTTGAACCCGGGAGGTGGAGGTTGCAGTGAGCCGAGATTGTACCACTGCAGTCCAGCCTGGGCGACGGAGCGAGGCTCTTTTTAAAAAAAAAAAAAAATCCCATTCCCCGGTAGTGGGGGTTAGGCTGAGGTTGCATCTTTGGGGGAGTAGCTGACAAGCATGGACCATGCTGGGTGTGTGCCAGGCTGGCACGGGGTCCAGAGTGCTTTTGAAGCCAGGCAGGACTCACATGACCCGCGCATGGGACATATGAGAATTCCCCAATGGGCCTTCCTGCTGCGGGGTCAGCCAGGCTGCCATGCCTCTGACGTGTGGGCCTTCACCTGCCCAGAAGTCCCGCTGGCCAGGCGGGAGGTGGACCTGGCGCCTGGAGGGTACACCGGGCCGGGGTTAGTGCCCTCATCCCCTGTGATATTGTGACCCCAGGGCAGCCATCCTGCCAGTGTGGGCAGCCGGTCACTGAGACGTCCGTGGGGCACAGTGGCCACATGGCATAGCGAACCAGGCAGAGCCCCTCCACGTGGATGGTCTCTGCCTTCTCTGCCTGAGGTCGGTGGACAGTGGCTTCCCACCGGGTCCTGTACCCTGCAGGCAGCAGAGCTCCAACTCCCCTCCTCTTCCCCGAGAGGGCCCATCTTTCTTTCTTTTTTTATTTCACAAAAACTGTCACCCAGGCTGGAGTGTAGTGGCTCCATCTCAGCTCACTGCAACCTTTGCCTCCCGGGTTTAAGCGATTCTCCTGCCTCAGCCTCCTGAGTAGCTGGAATTACAGGCACCTGCCACACACCTGGCTAATTTTTGTTTTTTTAGTAGAGACGGGGTTTCACCATGTTGGTCAGGCTGGTCTCGAACTCCTGACCTCAGGTGATCCAGCTGCCTCACGCTCCTAATGTGCTGGGGTTGCAGGTGTGAGCCACCGCGCCCAGCCTGAGGCCCCATATTTTACCTGTTCTGCAGGTCTGGGCTCCTGGGGGCCCCTCACGGCGGCAGAGCAGACGGAGAAGGGACGGAGCCCTCCCAGGGCCAGGGGTTCCTCGTAGGGCATCCTCCGGGAAGCAGACGTGGGGATGCCGAGTGCAGGAGGGGCTCAGGCTGCGGGAGGCAGGGAGCCCGGCTGATGGCCACCTGCCGTGACTCATGAGCAACAGAGAGAACGTGCAGTGATAAGGGAATGATGGTGGTCACGGCACGTTCCGTCTGCGTGTCTCTAACTTAGTGGGTGTCGACTTTTTAAGTCAGTACTGGGTGGCTGATAAATGAATTAATCCTTACGATTGTATTATTAAATTATATATCTAAACTGTTAAATTGGAGATCCTTATTTAATAAGAATTGATAAATTATAAGTATAAATTAAAATATAATTTATACTTACAATTTATTTATAATTACATAATTGATTATAATCACACAATTATATAAATATAAATTATATAATTACATAAATTATATGCGTTATATGATTATATAACTTGTATATATAATTATTTGACTTGTATAATATAATTTATACATGTTATATAATTTACATAATTTATAATTTATTAATTTTATAAATTATATCATTCACGTAATTTATATAATTTATTACATAAATATACAATTGTATAACATAATTATGCATAATTATATAATTTATAAATATGTAATTATATAACTATTTATAATTATGTAATTAACTAATATATTTATATTAGTTAGAATATATGTTAGTTAAACATATAATTATGTAAATAATTATATATTTACATATAATCATATAATGTATAATTAAGGTGAAGTGAGGTCATTTGGGCGGACCAAATCCAATAGCACTGGGGTCCTTGTAGGAAGAAGAGATATATAAATTACTTAATGTATATATTATAATTTATAAGCCACTGGGAGGTTTATACACAACAGAGTCCTAGAGGCTGGAGGTCTGAGATCCAGGTGTGGGCTGGGCAGGCTCCTCCTGAGGCCTCTCTCATGGGCTTGGAGAAGCCGTCTTGTCCCTGTGTCCTCACGGGGTCGTCCCTCTGTGCGTGTCTGTGTCCTCACCTCCTCTTCCCATAAGCACCCCAGAGTCCCATTGGATCTAGTCCACCCAAATGACCTCATTTTACCTTTATCATCTCTTTAAAACCACCCTTACAGGCCGGGCACAGTGGCTCACACCTGTCATCCCAGCACTTTGGGAGGCCGAGGTGGGCAGATCAGCTGAGGTCAGGAGATCGAGACCATCCTGGCCAATATGGTGAAACCCCATCTCTGCTAAAAACACAAAAATTAGCCGGGCGTGCTGGTGCACACCTATAGTCCCCTCTACTCTGGAGGCTGAGTCAGGAGAATCACTCGAACCTGGGAGGCAGAGGTTTCAGTGAGCTGAGATCCTGGCATTGCAGTCCAGCATGGGCAACAGAGCAAGATTCCATCTCAAAAATTAAAAAGGAAAAAAAATTTTAATAAAAAAAAAAACCTGCCTACAAATAGAGTCACATTCTGAGATACTGGGGGGATTAGGGATTGAACGTGCAGGCTGTGGACTTGGCCCATATCTGTAGCATGTTGATTTTCCTCCCGTGGGCTGGTTTTCCTACATGACATTCATAGATGTGGTTTTATGCCTTGTAGCTGGGGACTTGATCCTATAATCCCCACTGCTCTCTCTAAGAGAAAGCTCAGTGGCCATGTGAAACAGTTTCGACACCCTTGGCCTCCACGATCTCGTGGAGGGTCTGTGGGAGGAAAAAGGGCTTGGCAAGTTACTCACTGAGTCCCCTCACACCTGTTTTTAATGGGCAGGCCCTGTTCACGGCCTGCAAGCTGAAGGTGTTTGATCTGTTAAAAGACGAAGCTCCCCAGAAGGCCGTGGGCATTGCCAGCAAAGTGGACGCCTCTGTGTGCGGCACGGAGAGGCTTCTGGACTTCTGCGCAGGCCTGGGGTTCCTGGAGAAGTCAGAGCAAGGTAATGAGACTCTGACTTCAGGTTTTGCCCTGAGAATCTTGCAGGTGGAAGTAAGTCGCTGAGGGACGGTGACCTGGAGCCCAGGCAGGGCGAGGAAGGAAGGCAAGACCTTCTGTCCCCTCTCTGCCCTCAGGGTCGCTGCTATTCCCAAAAGGATTAGAAGCAGAGGGTGGATGAGAGAGGGAACAGCAGCGGCTGCGAGTAGGCAGGAGAAATGCAGGCTCCTTATGAGGTCTGGTCTCAAAGGGGGCGTGTCTAGTCAGTGTTCTCCTGAGAAAGAACCCAACACGGGGACACAGACATGTCTTTACTTGCTTATTTATGTTTATAGACAGATAACCTGGATGGGTGGGTAGACAGATACATGGATAGATGATAAATGCATAGATACCTCTAAATAGATGGATGATGGAGAGGGATAGATACATAGATGATAAGTAGAGCTGATAGATACGTAAATAGATAGATGGATGGATGCATTGATGAATGGTTGGATAGATGATGCTAACTGGATGGATGGATGGGAAGGTTGATGGATTGGTAGATCAGTGAATGGGTGAATGGATGGGTGGATAGATGGATGAATGGATGGATAAATGGGAGGGTGGGTAGCAAATGGATGGATTGGTGAATCGGTGAATGGGTGCATGGATGGGTGGCTGGATCGATGGATAGGTGGATGGTTGGATGGGTGGGTGGGTGGATGGATGGATGGATGAATGGATGGATGGATGGATGGATGCTTGGATGGATGGATGAGAATGTGGATGAACAGATGTATCATTGGATCGGTGGATGGGTTGGGTGAGCGAATGGATTGATGAGTAGATGGATGGATTGGTGATTGGGAGGGTGGCTGAATGGATGGATGGATGGATGGATGGTGGATGAGAAGGTAGATGAATAGATGTATCACTGGATCGGTAGATGGGTAGTTGGGTGAGGGAATGGATGGATGAGTGGGTGGGTGGGTGGATGGATGAATGGGTTGGTAGGAGGATGCATATTTGGATGGGTGGGTAGATGGATGGATGGATGGGAGGGTGGATGAATACATTTATCAGTGGATTGGTGGATAGCTCGTTGCATGAGGGAATGGATGGATGAGTGTGTGGGTGGATGGATTGATGGATGGATAGGTGGGAGGGTGCATAATTGGATGGGTGAATGGATGGATGGGAGGGTAGATGAATAGATGTATTAGTGGATCAGTGTGTGGGTAGTTGCATGAGAGAATGGATGGATGAGTAGGTGGATAGGTGGATGGATGGATGGGCGATTGGGAGGGTGGGTGGATAGATGGATGGGAGGGTGGATGAATAGATGTATCAGCGGATCGGTGGATGTGTAGTTGCATGAGGGAATGGATGGATGAGTGGGTGGATGGATGGGTGTGAGGGTGCGTAATTGGATGGGTGGATGGATGGATGGATGGGAGGGTGGATAGGAGGGTGGATGAATAGATGTATCAGGGGATCGGTGGATGGGTAGTTGGATGAGGGAATGGATGAATAAGTGGGTGGATGGTTGGATGGATGGATGGATGGGTGTGGACGGGTGGATGATACATGGATGGATGGATCAGTGAATAAGTGGTTGGTTGGATGGATGGGTAGGTGGGTGATTGGGTGGATAATGGATGGGATGGATGGGTGGATTATTGTATGGGTGGGTGCATAATTGGATGAATGGATGGATGGCTAGATAGATGGTAGGGTTGATGAACAGATGTATCAGTGGGTCAGTGGATAGATAGTTGGGTGAGGAAATGGATGGATGAATGGGTGGATGGGTAGATTAATGAATCAATGGATGGGTGGATGGATGAGTTAGGTGGGTGGATGGATGGATGAATCGGTGACTGGTTGGATGGATGGATGTCTGGGTGAATGGATGAATGAGTGAATGACTAGGTGCGTGTTTGGGAGGGTGGGTGAATGGATGGATGGATGAATGGGTGGGCGGTTGGATGGATGGATGAGTGGGCGTGTAGATGGGTGGATCAGTGGATCGGTGAATGGGTAGTTGCATGAGGGAATGGATGAATAAGTGGGTGGATGGTTGGATGGATGGATGGATGGATGGATGGATGGGTGATTGGATGGGTGGATGGATGGGTGTGGACGGGTAGATATACATGGATGGATGGATCAGTGAATCAGTGGTTGGGTGGATGGATGGGTAGGTGGGTGATTGGGTGGATGATGGATGGGGTGGATGTGAGGATGGATGGGTGGATTATTGGATGGGTGGTTAGATGGGTGGATGGGTAGATGGGTGGGATGGTGCATGGATGAATGAGTGAATGGATGGATGAGGGTGAATGGATGGATGAGTGAATGACTAAGCTGTGTCATTGGGAGAGTAGGTGGATGGATAGATGGATGAGAAGCTGGATGAATACATGTATCAGTGGGTCGGTGGATGGGTAATTGGGTGGAGGAATGTATGGATGAGTGAGTGAGTAGGTAGATGGCTGGATGAATGGGTGGGCTGTTGGATGGATGGATGAGGTGGCATGTAGATGGGTGGATGGATGGCTGGGTGAGTGGATGCATGAGTGAATGACTAGGTGCATGATTGGGAGGGTGGGTGGATGGATGGATGGATGGATGGATGGATGGATGGATGGATGGATGAGAGGGTGGATGAATACACGTATCAGTGGATTGGTGGATGGGTAGTTAGGTGGGGGAATGTATGGATGAGTGAGTGGATGGATGGCTGGGTGAGTGGATGAATGAGTGAATGACCCGGTGGCTGATTGGGAGGGTGGGTGAACAAATGGATGGATAGATGGATGAGAGGGTGGATGAATACATGTATCAGTGGGTCAGTGGATGGGTAGTTGAGTGGGGGAGTGTATGGATGAGTGGGTGAGTGGGTAGATGGCTGGATGGATGGGTGGGTGAGTGGATGGATGAGTGAATGACTAGGTGAGTGATTGGGAGGTTGGGTGAACAGATGGATGGGTGGGGAATGGATGGATAAGTGGATGGATGGGTGGCTGGATGATGTGTTTTCTGAATCGAAGAGAACTCTTCAGCACGCTGCTAGAACGGAGAGCACATGGCCAAGTGCTTGAGTAGCTTGGGAAGGGCAGGAGGACAGATGACGCCTGAGCAGATTAGGTCACAAAGCATGCTCAAGTCAAGGCCCCAGAGGCTGCGCCCTTGCCACAGAGACACGTGACTATATCATTAAGAGTTTGGAGCATAGGAGGCAGAACGTCTTCCCAGCTAGAGGAGTTCAGTGCCGTTCTCCTGTACTAAAAATCATGGTGGCTCATGCCTGTAATCCCAGCACTTTCAGAGGCCAAGGTGGGTGGATCACCTGAGATCAGGAGTTCGAGACCAGCCTGACCAACATGGTGAAACTCCATGTCTACTAAAAATACGAAATTAGCCAGGTGTAGTGGCACGTGCCTGTAGTCCCAGGTACTTGGGAGGCTGAGGCAGGAGAATCACTTGAATGCAGGAGGAGAAGGTTGCAGTGAGCCGAGATAGTGCCACTGCACTCCAGCCTGGGCAACAAGAGCGAAACACTGTCAGAAAAGAGAGAGAGAAGGGAGGGAGGGAGGGAGGGAAGTCATGATGAATATGGAGAAAGGCTTTTCATCAGCAGCACTATGAAAGCTGGAAGGAAGGCAGGAAGGAGGGTAGGAGGGAACTCATGATGAATATGGAGAAAGGCTTTGTGCACTTGACCTCTAGGAGCAGCTGTCGTCTGCACGGGCTGCCCCTGCTCCACAGTAAATTTCAGGAACAGTCACTTTTCATGACCAACGTGAACCCAGGGCCGCTTCTGACATAGCAGAACCAGAGGGGTGCCAGGCCATCTGTTTACACGTATGGGTCTCCACTGACAGCTCCTCCGCCTTCCAGCCTCTTGTTCTGTGGGAGGGGGCATCCTGGCAGGGAGCTTACAGGCTGCATCCATGGACAGCTGACCTGGGCATGAAGTGGGTGGAAGGAAGAACTTCCCTGTATCACTCGGGGCTCTCCAGGGCAACAGAACCCTTAGGATGTAACCTAGATTTATTTATTTATTGTTTAGATGGAGTCTCACTCTGTCGCCCAGGCTGGTGTGCACTGGGACGATCTCGGCTCACTGCAACCTCCACCTCCTGCATCCAAGCGATTCTCCTGCCTCAGCCTCCTGAGTAGCTGGGATTACGGGCGCCCACCACCACACCTGGCTAATTTTGGTATTTTTAGTAGAGACGGGGTTTCCCCATATTGGACAGGCTGATCTCGAACTCCCAACCTCGTGATCCACCCACGTCGACTTCCCAATGTGCTGGGATTACAGGCATGAGCCACTGCGCCCGGCCTCTTTAGATAGTCTTGGTCTGTCACCCAGCCTGGAGTGCAGTGGTATGACCTCCACTCTGTGCAGCCCCTACCTCCCGGGTTCAAGTGATTCTCCTGCCTCAGCCTCCCGAGTAGCTGGTATGTCAGGCGCCCACCACCACGCCCGGCTAATTTTTGTTATTTTTAGTGGAGATGGGGTTTCTCCATGTTGGTCAGGCTGGTCTCGAACTCCCGACCTCATGATCCGCCCGCCTCGGCCTCCCGAAGTGCTGGGTGACCGCATGAGCCACCGCAGCCGGCCTCCTTGGGTTTCCTTGTTCTGAGGTCACATGAGCATCCTGTTTCTTAAGGTTACAGTAACACAGAGGCAGCAAACCTCTACCTGACGTCGGACGGTGACTGCTCTCTGCACGGCCTCATCGTGTACAGCAGCGAGGTCACCTGGAACCTCTTTACGCACCTGGAGTTCGCCGTCCGAGAGGGAAGACACCAGCACCACCGGGTGCAGGGGAAGAAGGCGGAAGATGTGTTCCAGGTAGGGGAGCCGCCGCGGAGCCTTTCCGCCTGGCATGCGTCCTGCCAAGGCACGTTGGCGCACGGGGCAGCGTGGGCGCCTGGATCACTCGGTCTCCAGGCCGGCACATCCCAAAGCCTTGGTGCTGTGGCTGTGTCTTCAGTCACCTCTGGAACGGGTCCACCGTAGCTATCGTCCACTGTTAACCCACAGCAGCTGCAAACAGAACTGCCAGTGGCGGGGCGTGGCCGGGCGCGGTGGCTCACGCCTGTCGTCCCAATACTTGGGGAGGGGCCGAGGTGGGTGGATCACGAGGTCGGGAGTTCAAGACCGGCCTGACCAACATAGTGAAACCCTGTCTCTGCTAAACATACAAAAAAATCAGCTGGGCGTGGTGGTGGGCGCCTGTAATTCCAGCAACTCAGGAGGCCGAGGCAGGACGATTGCTTGAACCCGGGAGGCGGAGGCTGCAGTGAGCTGAGATCGTGACATTGTACTTCAGTCTGGGACACAACAGCAAAACTTCATCTGAAAAAAAATAAATAAGAAACCAGAATTTCCTCCCAGAAAGGGGTTTGGAGGCCATATGTCGGAACTCACACCTGGAATCCCTGCAGTTTTTGAGGCCAAGTTGGGAGGATGGTTTCAGCCCAGGAGTTTGAGACCAGCCTGGCCAACACAGTGAGACCCCATCTCTATAAAAACAAAGATTAGGATGGGTGTGGTGGCATGAGCCGGTCATCCCAGCTAGCTTGGGAGACCAAGGTGGGATGATCACCTGAGGTCAGGAGTTCGAGACCAGCCTGGCCAACACGGTGAAACCCCGTCTCTACCAAAAATGCACAAAATTAGCGGGGCATGGTGGCGGGCCTGTGATTCCACCTACTCGGGAGGCTGAGGTGGGAGAATCGCTTGAACCCGGGTGGCGGAGACTGCAGTGAGCTGAGATCCCACTCATCTCCACACAGGCTGGAGATACTCTGTCTCTGTTTCTGTGTCTCTGTGACTGAGACAGGGAGGCTTGGAGGGACCGAGATAGAGGCAGACAGAAAGACAGAAGGAGATGGAGAGATAGAGAACAGAGACAGAGGGAGACAGAGGGAGACAGGGAGGCTTGGAGGGACAGAGACACAGACAGAGACAGAAGGAGATGGAGAGATAGAAAGAGAACAGAGACAGAGGGAGACAGACACAGAGGGAGATAGATAGGAAGACAGACAAGAAGGCTTGGAGGGACAGAAATAGAGGCAAACAGAGAAAGAAGGAGATGGAGAGATAGAAGAACAGAGACAGACGGACAGAGATGAAGGGAGACAGAGTGACAGAGACAGAAGCCAGCGGTGGAGAGAGAAGCCGAGAGGGGCAGACAGGGGCCCCGAGCTGGAGTGAGCAGCCAGCCTGGGCCTCAAGGAGGATTCCCTGACCCTGTCGCTGCCACCCGCCCAGGGAAGAGCCGGAGAGGCCCCGAGGGATTTGGGGAGCCAGGGTGGAGGGTCTGTCCCCTGGGAGCTGGGCTCAGGAGCAGGCTGGGCAGGGCTTCCTTGCCCTGGGGGGACAAGGCATGTCCAGGATGGGAGCGGTGAACGCAGCCCTGACCGGGACTGACCTGGCTTCCTCTGTGGCCGGGGTGGGTACCACCACGAGACCTGGGGCAGCTAAGAGGACCATATTCTCTGTCCAGGAGGACCCCCCTCTGTTTCCCTCTCCCCGGTTTTTCATGCTGAGATGGGTGACCCGGAGCTTCCAGGGTGAAAAGCCTCCTTGTCTGGGAAACTCGGATGCTTGCAGGTCACACCGTGTGTGGACCCAGTGATTCCAAGGAGATCGCCTCCGACTTGGGGGTCCTCTGTCCCCAGCCTTGGCACAGACATGAGTGCCCCAAGCAGCTGTGCCACGAAGCCCTGTCTGCAGCGCAGGCACCAGGGCCTGCGTGCTTTCTGCCTGGGGACAGGCTGGGCGAGCTCCCGGCCCGTGCACCCCTGAGCCCCCACTGTGTTCCAGGACGTGCTCTACCAGAGCCCCGAGATGCGGCTGTGGTTCATGCAAGCCATGCACTGCCTGTCCAAGCTGAATGCGCGGTACGTGGCCACCGCCTTCGACCTGTCTGGCTTCTCCTCCGCCTGCGATGTGGGAGGTGGGTACAACCCCCCTGCCCTGCCACGACTCCGCCCATTACTTTGTCTTGATTAAGCTGCAGGCATTAACCGGGCGCAGTGGCTCACACCTGTAATCCCAGCACTTTGGGAGGCCAAAGCGGGTGGATCATCTGAGGTCAGGAGTTCAAGACCAGCCTGGCCAACATGGAGAAACCCTGTCTCTAATAAAAATACAAAAATTAGCCGGACATGGTGGCGTGCGCCTATAGTCCCAGCAACTCAGGAGGCTGAGGCAGGAGAATGGCCTGTACCCAGGAGGCAGTCTTGCTCTGTCACCCAGGCTGGAGTGAGATGGTCTGATCTCAGCTCACTGCAACCTCCACCTCCCGGGTTCAAATGATTCTCCTGCGTCAGCCTCGCGAGTAGCTGGGATTACAGGCACGTGCCACCACAACCGGCTAATTTTTGGGCAGGCTGGTTTGACCTCGTGATCCACCCACCTCGGCCTCCCAAACTGCTGGGATGACAGGCATGAGCCACCGTCCCTGGCCGTGGTGTCTGTATCCCCACGGCAGGAAGGAGAAGGGAGGAGTACAGACCCCACCCCCGGGCTGGAAGGATTTCCCTCCAAGTCTGTGTCCCCACACGTGGCCCAGAATGGCTGCTGTGGCACCGGCCATCGTGTGAATGTTACTTCTGCTCGGTTGAGCTTTGGAGAGTGGTCAGTGTTCTGTCGGTACCGGGACGACCCGGCCGCACAGCACGCGTTTGCTTCCCCGCAGGCTGCACGGGCGCGCTGGCCCAAGAGCTGGTCCGGGAGAACCCGCATCTGCAGGTGACCGTGTTCGACCTCCCCGAAACCATCGAGCTGGCCGCACACTTCCAACCCGCTGGGCCGCAGGCGGCTCAGATCCGATTCGCTGCCGGTGAGGCTTCCTCGCGTTTGCCCTGCTGCCTCACCGCCTTCCAGAGAGCACGCGGGGCGGCATGCCTGCATGCATGTTTCTGCGTGTGCGTTTCCACGGTGTGTGTCTCTGGGTGTCTGTGTGCATAACTGACTGTGCTGTGCTTGTGTGTCTCTGTGTGCTATGTCCTTGTGTGTGTGGTGTGTGTGTGTATGTGTCTCTGTGTGGTATGACCTTGTGTTTCTGCACATGAGACTCTGCATCTGCACGTGTGTGTGCATGGCATGTCTCTGTGGTGTGTGATGGTTGCGTATGTGTCTGTGAGGGTGTGTGTATGTGCGTGCGTCTCTTTGGGTATATGTGTGCATGTCTGTGTGTCTGCGTCTATGTGCATGGTGTGTGTTGTGGGTGTCTGCTGCGTGTGTGTGTGTGCGTCTGTGTGGGTTTCTGTGTGTATGTCCATGTGGGTGTTTGTGTGTGCATGTGTGTCTGGTATGTCCTTCCGTGCACGTCTGTGCGTGAGACCATCTCTGTGTGTGTGTGTGTGTGTGTGTGCGCGCGCGCGCAGTTCTCTGTGGTGTGTGGTTGTGTATGTATCTGAGAGGGGGTGTGTGTGTGTGTGCGTGTGTCTCTGCGGGTGCATGTCTGTGTGTCTGCCTCTGTGTGCATGGTGTGTGGCTGTGGGTGTCTGTGCGTATGTGACTGCTACGTTTGTGTGTGTGTGCCTATGTGTGGGTGTGTCTCTGTGTCCGTGCATGTCTGTGGGTGCCTGTTTGTGGTGTGTGATGCATTTTTGTCTGTGACTATGTGCGTTGGTGCATCTGTGTGGCTATACGTGTGATGCCCGTGTGTCTGCGTCCGTGGGTATGCCTGTGTGTGTGTGTGTGTGTGTGTGTGTGTGTGTACACAGAGACATGAGGGCATCTCTAAACAGGTAGATGTGGCCGGGCGTGGTGGCTCACACCTGTAATCCCAGCACTTTGGGAGGCCGAGGTGGGTGGATCACCTGAGGTCGAGAGATCGAAACCAACCCGACCAACATGGAGAAACGCCATCTCTAGTAAAAATACAAAAAACTCGGCCGGGCTCGGTGGCTGACGCCTGTAATCCCAGCACTTGGGAGGCCAAGGTGAGCAGATCACCTGAGGTCGGGTGTTTGAGACCAGCCTGGCCAACATGGTGAAACCCCGTCTTAAAAAAAAAAAATACAAAAAACTTAGCCGGGTGTAGTGGCGGGCACCTGTAATCCCAGCTACTCGGGAGACTGAGGCAGAAGAATCACTTGAACCCAGTAGGGAGGTGGAGGTCGCAGTGAGCCGTGATCAGACCAGTGCACTCCAGCCTGGGCGATGAGCAAAACTCCACCTTGGAAAAAATAAATAAATAAAACAATAATAGTAATGGTAAATACACCGGGCGTGGTGGCTCATGCCTGTCATCCCAGCACTTTGGAGGCCAAGGTGGGTGGATCACAGGGTCAAGAGATCGAGACCATCCTGGTCAACATGGTGAAACCCCGTCTCTACTAAAAATACAAAAAATTAGCTGGGCATGGTGGCGCGTGCCTGTAATCCCAGCTACTCGGGAGGCTGAGGCAGGAGAATTGCCTGAACCCAGGAGGCGGAGGTTGCGGTGAGCCGAGATCGCGCCATTGCACTCCAGCCTGGGTAACAAGAGCGAAACTCCGTCTCAAAAAAAAAAGAAAAAAAAAATAGAAATCAGCCAGGCTTAGTGGCTGGTGTCTGAAATCCCAGCTACTCAGGAAGCTGAGGCAGAGAATCACTGGAACCCGGGAGGGAGGCGGAGGTCGCAGTGAGCCGAGATCAGACCAGTGCCCTCCAGCCTGGGTGACAACAGCAAAACTCCATCTCAAATAAAGAAGAAAACAATAATAATAAATATAAAAGAACCACCAGGTGGGCGACTGTGTGAAGCTGTCCTGGGTGCAGGTAGTCAGTGGGGAGTGGAGATGGGGAACGGCTGACCTCCGTGACCACGGGCGTCCACGGCACCGAGGCCACAGAAGGAGACCACACAAGAGCTGCAACAGGGTGGCCCCAGGTTAGACTGAGAGAACTTCCAGGTGGCGGCCGCAGATGCCCGCATGGATTGAGAGGAGACACCTCCCGCGCCGTAACTCGGCGGCATCCGATGACGGCCAGGCCTGCGAGCTGAGGCGCTGGGCACCTCCATGCCCCTCTTCCCCGCAAGGTTTCTGGGTACCTTTCTAGTTTTTAAAGAAACACAATTGGCCGGGCGCCGTGGCTCACACAACTAATCCCAGCACTTTGGGAGGCTGAAGCAGGAGGATCACCTGAGGTCGGGAGTTCGAGATCAGTCTGGCCAAGACGGTGAAACCCCGTCTCTACTAAAAATACAAAAATTAGCCGGATGTGGTGGCAGGTGCCTGTAATCCCAGCTACTCTGGAGGCTAAGGCAGAGAATCGCTTGAACCCGGAAGGTGGAGGTTGCAGTGAGCCGATATCGAGCCACCACTCCAGCCCGGTGACACAGAGAGACTCCATCTCAAAACATACATATATATACACACACACACATCACAGTCGCCCTACAGCTCGTCTGCAGGAGAAACAGAAATGCTAAAGTTTATTTATATTTTGAGTCTTGCTCTGTCAGCCACACTTAAGTAAAGTGGTGTGATCTCAGCTCACTGCAGCCTCCACCTCCCGGGTTCGAGCGATTCTCCTGCCTCAACCTCCCAAGTAGCTGGGATTACAGGCGCCCACACCACGTTCGGGTAAGTTTTGTATTTTTAGTAGATAGATGGGTTTTTTGTGTTTTTAGTAGATAGTCGGGGTTTCACCATGTTGGCCAGGCTGGTCTCGAACTCCTAACCTCAGGTGATCCGCCCAGCTCGGCCTCTGAAAGTACGGGGATCACAGACGTGAGCCACCACGCCCAGCTATTTTGTTTCCTTTTTGATTTTGAGACGGTGTCTCCCTCAGTCGCCCAGGCCGGAGTGCAGTGCCACCGTCTCAGCTCATTGCAACCTCCACTTCCCGGGTGCACATGATCCTCCTGCCTCAGCTTCCCGAGTACCTGGGACGACAGCACACACCGCCACACGCAGCGAAGTTTTGCTTTTTTAGTAGAGACGGGGTTTCACCGCGTTGGCCAGGCTGATGTCGAACCCCTGAGCACATGTGATCCACCCGCCTCGGCCTCCCAAAGTGCTGGGATTACAGGTGTGAACCACCGCGCCCGGCCTTGAATGTATCTTTTAAGGGAGACGGTTCACTGTCCTACAGCAGACCATCTTATTACCGCAATTACAGAGTGGTGTGTAGCTACGTACACCCCCTGCAGACAGCCCTCCCCGGGCGCCTGAATCGGGGAATCGCCAGTGAAGACCTGACTTCCCCGACAGACGGAGACTCCGCTTCATGCTGACTCTGCCTGCCTTGCCCGGGTGACCCCCTGAATTTCCTGCCTTTTTATTTATTTTTTTGTCAGCCACGCTGGAGTGCAGTGGTGCAATCTGGGCTCCCTTCAACCTCCACCCCCCAGGTTCGAGCGACTGTTCTGCCTCAGCTTCCCGAGCGGCTGGAATTACAGGCGCCCGCCAGCACGCCCGGCTAACTTGTATTTTTAGTAGCAATTAGACGTGGGGTTTCCCCATGTTGCCCAGGCTGGTCTCGAACACCCGACCTCAGACTGTCCGCCCACCTCAGCCTCACAAAGTGCTGAGGTTACAGGGGTGAGCCACCGCGGCTGACCTTTTCCCTGCCAGAATCAAATCACACGGGTGGGACATCACTAACCAGCTCTTCACGGCACTGCGTTCAAGTCCCCACGGGGATATACCTCAGGCACACCCATTCCCACCCATGCCCGTCTCTTCTCCCTGCCTGATTTAGGACGCGGGTGGCCGTCCCAGCATCTGTCACGGGAGGATGGCTTCGTGGGTCACGCCTATAATCACAGCACTTTGTGAGGCCAAGGCGGGTGGATCACGAGGTCAGCAGTTCGAGACCAGCCTGGTCAACATGGTGAAACCCGTCTCTACTAAAAATACAAACGTTAGCCGGGCGTGCTGCTGCACAGCTGTAATCGCAGCTACTCAGGAGGCTGAGGCAGGAGAATCACTTGAACCTGGGAGGCGGAGGTTGCAGTGAGCCGAGATCCTGCCATTGCACTCCAGCCTGGGCGACAGAGCGAGACTCTGTCTAAAAAAAGAAATGGAGGACCGCTTCTCCCATACCTGACGGACGTGTCACCTTTTGTCTTTAAACCAGGTGACTTTTTCAGGGACCGCCTCCCTCCCGCAGACCTGTATGTCCTGTGCCAGATCGTCCATGACTGGCCGGATGACAAAGTGCACGAGATACTCAGCAGGGTCGCCCAGAGCTGCAAGCCAGGTGAGCAACGCTCGTCAGGTTCACTTCTTCGTTAGCACGTCGCGTTTTTGGTTCAAGTTTCCACAGGTGGCCGGACTCGGTGGCTCACGCCTGTCATCCCAGCATGTTGGGAAGCAGAGGTGGGCGGATCACCTGAGGGCAGGAGTTCGAGACCAGCCTGGCCAACATGGTGAAACCCCGTCTCTACTAAAAATACAAAATTAGGCCAGGCGCAGTGGCTGAAGCCTGTAATCCCAGCTACTCAGGAGGCTGAGGCAGGAGAATTGCCTGAACCCAGGAGGCGGAAGTTGCGGTGAGCCGAGATCCCGCCATTGCACTGCAGCCTGGGTAACAAGAGCGAAACTCTGTCTCAAAAAAAAAAAAATACAAAATTAGCCAGACGTGGGGGTGGTTTCCTGTAGTCCCAGCTAGTCGGGAGGCTGAGGCAGGAGAATCGCTTGAACCCAGGAAGCAGAGGCTGTGGTGAGCCGAGATCGGGCCATTGCACTCCAGCCTGGGCAACAAGAGGGATACACACACACACACACATACACACATATATACACAAATACATACACACACATACACATATACACAGACACACACATACAGACACAGATACACACACACAGACACTCAGGAAGCTGAGGCAGGAGAATCCCTTGAACCCAGGAAGCAGAGGCTGCGGTGAGCCGAGATCGTGCCACTGCACTCCAGCTTGGGCGACAAGAGCGAAACTCCATCTCAAAAATTGAAAATTAAAAAAGTTTAAAAGTAAAGTAGGCGAATATACGCCTGTCATCCCCACACGTAGGGGGCCAAGGTGGGAGAATGGCTTCAGCCCAGGAGTTTGAGGCTGCAGAGACCTGTGGCCCTGCCCATACAATGCAGCCTCGGCGAAGGAGTGAGCGTCTGTCTCAAAAATACACCCCAAAGTCTGCTGAGTGAAATGTTCATCTCAGCCAGCCAGCCGCACACTCACATCACTTTGGGAGGTCAAGCTGGGTGCATCAGCGGAGGTCAGGAGTTCAACACCAGCCTGGCCGATGTAGCAAAATGCCGTCTCTACTAAAAAAAATTAGCCAGGCGTGATGGCGAGTGCCTCTATTCCCAGTTACTCGGGAGACTGAGGCAGGAGGATCTGAACCCGGGAGGCCGAGATGAAGACTGCCCAGCCTGGGCAACACAGTGAGACTCTGAATCCAAAAAAATAAAAATCCTAAGGAAGAGAAAGTTTATTTAATATTCATTCAAATAGTAAAGCTTATTTAGTATTCAAGTGGGTCATCGCAAAGCTCTTTTATTTATTTATTTTTGAGACGGAGTCTCGCTCTGTCTCCCAGGCTGGAATACAGTGGCGCCATCTCGGCTCACCGTAACTGCCGCCTCCCGGGTTCACCAATTCTCCAGCCTCAGCCTCCCCACTAGCTGGGATTTCAGGCATGCACACCACATCCAGGCAATTTTTGTATTTTTAGTAGAGACGGGGTTTCCGCATGTTGGCCAGGCTGGTCTCAAACTCCTGACCTCGTGATCCGCCCGCCTCAGTCCCCCAAAGTGCTGTGAGCCACCGCGGCCGGCCTCAAGCATCTTCATCATTGAGGAGACTGTGGAGGAGGAGGAAGTGGGAGTAGGTCCTGTCATGTCACGGGTGGCCGAGACGTAGGGAAATCCACGCATCTGTGGACCCTGCTGTTTAAATCCACGTTACTCAAGGGTCAGTTCTGACTAATGTATGTGTTTCTACACAGGCACCCGTGCCCCTGCTCACACACAGCACACAGCATCTCAGCTCAAAGCCTTCACACCACGTGTCTCCCCGAGTACCCAGGCTGCTCCTGGAGCAGGTGGGGCTGCAGGAACCCCAAGCTCCAGGGGTCTAGCAAGGGCCACGCACCACATTTCCACAGTGACAGGAGCTGGCCCTGAGGGAATCTCGTGAGTGCTCAGGCTCCCTTCCCGGATTCAGAGTTGAACGTTGCAGCTGCAGTGAAAATTCCTCAAATATTTGCAGAGAAAACGCTTGATGAGCTTAACGGAGCCAGGGCAGGGAGCCTCACTTCCTGTGGGTTGAAACGGGACTCCCCACAGGCTCAGCTGCTCAAGGGGCCTCCACCCTTTTCTCTCTCCGTTTCTCTCTCTGTGTATCCATTTCTCTCTCTGTTCTTCTTGAGATGGAGTCTTGCTCTTGTGCCGCAGGTTGGAGGGCAGTGGTGCGATCTCGGCTCACTGCAACCTCCGCCTCCCGGGTTCCAGCAATTCTCCCGCCTCAGCCTCCTGAATGGCTGGGATGACACACGTGTGCCATCACGCCCAACTAATTTATTGTGTTTTTAGTATAGATAAGGTTTCACCGTGTTAGCCAGGCTGATCTCGAACTCCTGACATCGTCATCTGCCTGCCTCAGCTTCCCAAAGGGCTGGGATTACAGGCGTGAGCCGCCACACCCGGCTAATATTTGCAATTTTTTTTTTCTCCTAGTAGAGAGGTTTTCACCATGTTGGTCAGGCCGGTCTCAAACTCCCGACCTCGGGTGATCCAGCCACCTCGGCCTCCCAAACTGCTCGGATTACAGGCGCGAGCCACTGCGCCCAGCCATATCTACCTGCTCACGTATTTTTTTGAGACAAGGTCTCACTTGGAAACCCAGACTGGTACTCAGTGGCGCAGTCACAGCTCCTGGCAGCCTTGCCTTCCGGGGCTGAAGCCATCCCCCCACCTTAGCCTCCTGAGTACCCATGCGTCACCACACCCAGCTAGTTTTTTAGAACTTTTTGTGGCTGGGCATGGTGGTTCACACCAGTAATCCCAGCACTTTGGGAGGACAAAGAGGGGGGAGTCACCTGGGGTCAGGAGTTCGAGACCAGCCTGGCCAACATGGTGAAACCCTGTCTCTACTAAAAATACAGAAAAAAAGTAGCTGTACATGGTGGCGGGTGCCTGTAGTCCCAGCTACTCAAGAGGCTGAGGCAGGAGAATCACTTGAACCCGGGAGACGCAGGTTGCAGCGAGCCGAGGTCGCACCACTGCCCTCCAGCCTGGGTAACAAGAGCAAAACTTGGTCTCAAAAAATAAATTTTTTGTGGCCGGGTGCAGTGGCTCACGCCTGTAATCCCAGCACTTTGGGAGGCCGAGGCGGGTGGATCATGAGGTCAGGAGATCGACACCATCCTAGCTAACACAGTAAAACCCCGTCTTCACTAAAAATATAAAAAATTAGCTGGGTGTGGTGGTGGCCGCCTGTAATCCCACAGAGACTGAGGCAGGAGAATGGCTTGAACCCGGGAGCAGAGGTCGCAGTGAGCTGAGATCTCGCCACTGTACACCAGCCTGGGCGACAGAGCGAGACTCTCTCTCAAAAAAAAAAGTGTTTTTTCTGGTGATGGAAGTCTCACTCTGTCACTCAGGCTGGAGGACTGTCTGTCATCATAAGTCACTGCAGCCTTGACCTCCGGAGTTCAAGCAATTCTCCCTCCTCGGCCTCCCGAGTAGCTGAGAGTTCACACATGTGATGCTCTGGTAGTTTAAAAAGTTTTTGTTTTTTGTAGAGATGGGGTCTTGCTATGTTGCCCAGGCTGCTCTCAAACTCCTGGGCTCAAGCGATCCTCCCGCCTCAGCCTCCCAAAGCGCCGGGATTAAAGACATGACCCAGTGCACTCTGACTTTCTTTCTTCCTGTCTATCTTCCTCTTCCTCTCTCCTCCTGTCTTTTTATGTCTCATCTATCATCAGTATCTTTCTTTCTCCTCTTTCCTCCTTCTCTCCTGCCTTATGTCTCTCTGTCTCTTCCTCCCTCTCACCACCCTGTCTGTGTCTCTCTTTATACATCTATCATCTGTCATCCTCCTTTAAAAAAAATAAAATAGAGACAGGGTCTCTCTCACTGTGTTGCTGAGGTTGGTTTCAAACTCCTGGGCTCAAACCATCCCCCCGCCTTACCCTCCCAAAATGCTAGCATGGCAGGCGTGAGCCACTGTGTCTGGCCTTGTAACAACCATCTGTCACCTATCTGTCCTCTGTCCATCATTTATTATCTATCCATCCTATCCATCTACCCATCATCTACCATCTATTCACCCATCCATCTTTCTCACCCATGCATCCATCCATCCATCCATCCATCTACCCATCATCTACCATCTATTCACCCATCCATCTTTCTCACCCATGCATCCATCCATCCATCTACCCATCATCTACCATCTATTCACCCATCATCCTTCTCACCCATGCATCCATCCATCCATCTACCCATCACCTACCATCTATTCACCCATCCATCCTTCCATCTACCTACCCATCATCTACCATCTATTCACCCATCATCCTTCTCACCCATGCATCCATCCATCTGTTCATCTACCCATCACCTACCATCTATTCACCCATCCATCTTTCTCACCCATGCATCCATCCATCCATCTACCCATCATCTACCATCTATTCACCCATCCATCCTTCCATCTACCTACCCATCATCTACCATCTATTCACCCATCCATCCTTCTCACCCATGCATCCATCCATCTACCTACCCATCCATCCATCTCATCCGTCTGTCTACCCATCAACCCATTCATCAGCTACCATCTATTCACCCATCCATCCTTCTCACCCATGCATCCATCTATCTACCTACCCATCCATCATCTACCATCTATTCACCCATCCATCCTTCTCACCCATGCATTCATCCATCTACCTACCCACCCATCCATCCATCTCATCCATCTGTCTACCCATCAACGCATCCATCATCTATCTATTCACCCATCCATCCTTCTCACCCATGCATCCATCCATCCATCTACCCATTACCTACCATCTATTCACCCATCCATCTTTCTCACCCATGCATCCATCCATCTACCCATCATCTACCATCTATTCACCCATCCATCCTTCCATCTACCTACCCATCATCTACCATCTATTCACCCATCATCCTTCTCACCCATGCATCCATCCATCTGTCCATCTACCCATCACCTACCATCTATTCCCCCATCCATCTTTCTCACCCATGCATCCATCCATCTACCCATCATCTACCATCTATTCACCCATCCATCCTTCTCACCCATGCATCCATCCATCTACCCATCATCTACCATCTATTCACCCATCCATCCTTCCATCTACCTACCCATCACCTACCATCTATTCACCTGTCCATCTTTCTCACCCATGCATCCATCCATCTACCCATCATCTACCATCTATTCACCCATCCATCTCACCCATGCATCCATCCATCTGTCCATCTACCCATCACCTACGATCTATTCACCCATCCATCTTTCTCACCCATGCATCCATCCATCTACCATCTATTCACCCATCCATCCTTCCATCTACCTACCCATCATCTACCATCTATTCACCCATCATCCTTCTCACCCATGCATCCATCCATCTGTCCATCTACCCATCACCTACCATCTATTCCCCCATCCATCTTTCTCACCCGTGCATCCATCCATCTACCCATCATCTACCATCTATTCACCCATCCATCCTTCTCACCCATGCATCCATCCATCTACCCATCATCTACCATCTATTCACCCATCATCCTTCTCACCCATGCATCCATCCATCTGTCCATCTACCCATCACCTACCATCTATTCCCCCATCCATCTTTCTCACCCGTGCATCCATCCATCTACCCATCATCTACCATCTATTCAACCATCCATCCTTCTCACCCATGTACCCATCCATCCATCTACCTATATATTATCTGCCATCTATTCACTCACCCATCCGTCCTCATCCATCCGTGCATCCACCTATCCATCACCCACCATCTATTCACTCATCCATCCTTCTCATCCATGCCTCCGTCTATCCATCCATTTATCTTGGTGTGCATTATCTATTCACCCGTCCATCCATTCTTCTTCTTCCATGCATCCATCTATCCATCCATCCATCTGCCTGTGTATCACCCAGCATCTATTCATCCATCCATCCTTCTCATCCATGTGTCCATCCATCCATCTGTCTACCTACCCACCCATCATGTCCCATTTATCCATCCAGTCTTCTCATCCATGCATGCATCCATCCATCCATCTGCCATCCATCATCCATGCATCTTTCTACCAACCTCTCTACCCATCATCTACCATCTGTTCATCCATCCATCCAGGAGAACCGGAACAGGCCCAGGTGATGCAGCCAGCCAGCCATCTCTCAATCTAATCTTCTTCCTGTCTGTCCACCCTGCATGGAGTCTCCATCTGTCTCCCCTCCCCTACTTGCATGGGTCTCCTGGGCAGGGCTTCTTGGCAGCCTCTATTCACTGTTCTGAGCTCCAGTTGCCCACCGTGTGCCCTGCTGGCCCCTGAAGGATCCCCACCTGGGTGGCCAAGACTCCAACTGTCTGCTCTCCCCTCAGGGGCCGGCCTGCTGCTGGTGGAGACGCTCCTGGACGAAGAGAAGAGGGAGGCGCGGTTCGCCCTGCTGCAGTCGCTGAACATGCTGGTACAGATGGGGGGCAGGGAGCGGAGCCCAGGCGAGTACCAGCGCTTACTGGAGCAACACGGCTTCTGCCAGGTGCAGGTGGCACACTTGGGGGGT
Organism: Saguinus oedipus; assembly: GCA_031835075.1. Taxonomy (NCBI): domain Eukaryota; kingdom Metazoa; phylum Chordata; class Mammalia; order Primates; family Cebidae; genus Saguinus; species Saguinus oedipus. The sequence continues at coordinate 299,919 of CM063191.1, forward strand.
ATCCTGGATGCCATCCTGGCCACCAGAGTGGGTCCCTGAAGCCCAGGCAGCATGCTCATGATAGGGACACCCTCCCGCAGGCTGCAGGGGGCCGCCCCATCCCCAGCTGTCACAGGACAGTCACACAGAAACATGCAGTCGTGGGTGAATAAAGAAAGCGAAAGCCTGTGTCTGGCTCCTCTGTGGGGGGTTTGATGAGGGAAGAGGCTGCATCTGGGGCGGAGGCTGCATCTGCGGAGCAGGGGAAGGACACTGCATTTGGGGAGGAGGGAAGGAGGGTGCATCTGGCGAGGAAGGGAAGGAGGCTGCATTTGAGGAGGAAGGGAAGGAGGGTGCATTTGAGGAGGAAGGGAAGGTGGGTGCATTTTAGGAGGAAGGATAGGAGGCTGCATTTGGGGAGGAAGGGAAGGTGGGTGCATTTGGGGAGCAGGTGAAGGAGGCTGCATTTGAGGAGGAAGGGAAGGTGGGTGCATTTGGAGAAGAGGTGAAGGAGGCTGCATTTGCAGAGGGGATGGAGGCTCCACTTGGGGAGGAGGGGAAGGAGCCTGAGTTTGGGGAGGAGCGGTGGAGGCTGCATTTGGGGAGGAGAAGACAGAGGCTGAGTTTGTGGAGGAGGGAACAGAGGGACAGCCAGGGATGACAGTTCAGTCCAGGAGACATCCTGGGAGCTGGGAGCCAGGAGCCTTGCAGAGTAGCCGGTGTGGACTCCCGGGGCAGGCGGTGGACACGGGGCTTTCTTATGCCTCCTCACGGTCTGACGGCCGCTATGATGGTGCCCATGTCTGCCAGGCAGGGTCTCAGTCCTTTGCGCTCCTGCCTGCATCTTCCCCTCTTCCGCAGGATTTCCAGGGCGTTTCCTGCATGGGACACTGTCCCATTGCTGCTGCTCACCCCTGAACGCCCATGGGCTGTGGGGCGACAGTTCTCCAGGCGGCTTCCATCTCTCCTGACGTGGTGCATCGACTCTGGTGAGCAGGACTCTCTCTAGCCCCTGCCTCGGGGCTGAAATGCATCTTTTTTTTTTTTTGAGATGGAGTTTCACTCTTGTCACCCGGGCTGGAGTGCAGTGACAGGATCTCGGCTCCTCGCAACCTTCACCTCCCGGGTTCAAGTGATTGTCCTGCCTCAGCCTCTTGAGTAGCTGGGAATTCAGGTGTGCACCACTATGCTGGGCTAATATATGTATTTTTAGTAGAGACAGGGCTTCATGTTGGCCAGGCTGGTCTCGAACTCCTGACCTCAGGGGATCTGCCCGCCTCAGTCTCCCAAAGTGCAGGGATTACAGGCGTGAGCCACCGCGCCCGGCCTATTTTAGCTGTTTTCTTAAAGCACAAAGCAACCCACACTTTTTCTTTTAATTGAGATGGAGTCTCTAACTTAAGCATATCCTAAGAGTGGAAAAGAAAAAAAAGGTGGAGTCTGACTCTGTCACCCAGGCTGGAGTGCAGTGGCCTGTCTCAGCTCACCGCAACCTCCGCCACGTGGGTTCAAGCAATTCTTGTGCCTCAGTTTTTCTGTGTTTTTAGTAGACATGGGGTTTCGCCACACTGGCAAGGCTGGTCTTGAACTCCAGACCTCAGGTGATCCGCCTGCCTCGGCCTCCAAAAGTGCTGGGATTACAAGCATGAGCCACCCTGCCTGGCTTTTTTTTTTTTCCAGACTGTTTTGTTCTTGTTGCCAAGGCCAGAGAGCAATGGCGCAATCTCGGCTCACCGCAACCTCCGCCTCCCGGGTTGAAGCGATTCTCCTGCCTCAGCCTCCAGAGTAGCTGGGATTACAGGCGTGTGCCACCACACCCGGCTCTTTTTTGTATTTTTAGTACAAATGGAGTTTCATCCCGTTGGCCAGGCTGGTCTCAAACTCCCGACCTCAGCTGATTCGCCCGCCCCGGCCTCCCAAAGTGCTGGGAGCCACCTCGCCAGGCCTAGTTTATCTGTTTTCTTAAGCACAAAACGGCTGGGCGTGGTGGCTCACGCCTGTAATCCAAGCACTTTGGAGGCCAAGGCGGGTGGATCACCTGACGTCAGGAGTTCAAGACCAGCCTGACCAACATGGTGAAACCCCATCTTTATAAAAAACAAAAGCACCAAACCACCTACACATTATTTCCTGATGTCAGGCGATTGTAAGTGTGGAGCGGCTTGATTTGGGGGTTACTGAGACCGTGTGTCACCACTGAAGAAAACCACACCCGTACATCCATCATGTATTTATCCATCATTTATCCATCCATCATCTATCTATCCATTATCTATCATCTATGTATCCATCATCTATCTATCCATCATCTATGTATCCATCATCTATCCATCTATCATCTATGTATCCATCATCTATGTATCTATCATCTATCCATTATCTATCATTCGTCTATCCATCTATCATCTATCCATCATCTACTATTATCTATCATTCGTCTATGTGTACATCTATCTATCCATCTATCATCTATCTATTCATCATCTACTGTCTATCCATCTACTATTTATCCATTATCTATCATTCATCTATGTGTACATCTATCATCTGTCCATCATGTATTTACCCATCATCTATCTATCATCTATCCATTATCTATCATTCGTCTATGCATACATCTATCTATCCATCATCTACTATTATTTATCCATTATCTATCATTTGTCTATGTGTACATCTATCCATCTATCATTTATGTATCCATCATCTATCTATCCATCTATTATCTAAGTATTCATCTACCCATCTATCTCTCTATACCTTTGTGCATATGGCATTGGATCTCAACCAAGAGCAGTTCCTACCCCGCCCCCGTGGGGAACACTGTTCACTGTCTGCGTTCATCTTTGGTGTCCCTACGGGGGGGTGGGTGCTCCTGGCACCTGGTGGGTGGAACCCACAAATGATGCTCATCTAGCACCCAGGGTGGCCCACACCAAAGAAGCCTCCAGCCCCAAACGTCAGCAGTGCTGAGGCTGCGAGACCTGCGTCTAATGGGAGAAGGGGGCCTGAGGGCAGATGTACGTCCACTTACACCTTCCAAATGCTCCAGTTCTGGCTGGGCGCGGGGACACGGCTGGAGTATAAAGCAGGCAGAGAAATGTGGAACAGGGCCTGGCCTCTCCTCGCAGCCTCCACCTTTCTCCCGTGCTGGACGCTTCCTGCTCTTAAATATTGAACTCCAAGTTCTTCACTGTGGGCACGCCGACTGGCTCTCCTTGCCCCTCAGCCTGCAGGTGGCCTATGGTGGGACGTTGTGACTGTGTCAGTTAGTCATTGAGTCCTTTATATATATATTTATATTTATATATATACTTATATAAATAAAACTTCTTTATATATATATCTTCCTTTTTATATGTTCTATATATAATTAATTAGCTCCTATATATACATATGGAAGTTATATATATATCTACATATATTTATATGTTATACACTATGTAGTTTAGATATGTATTTATGTATATATGAATATTAAAAATGGTATATAGCATATATATTAGAATATATAATGCATATTTATGATGGAATATACATAATGTATAATGGAATATAAATAAGGTATATACATAATGAATATATAAATTACATATATATATAATGGAATATATAATGCATATTTATAATGGAATATACATAATGTATATGTATAATGGTATATATAAGGTATATATAATGAACTCATAACAATGGAATATATAATGCATATTTATAATGGAATATATATATAATGTGAACACAGGGCTGACTGCGCAGAATGGAAGGCAGGTTTCCCTTGAGCACATCCCAGCTTGACTGTTTTTTTAGCTTTTGATTTTGGGGACCGAGGATACTTCCCTTTCACAGCTTCCATTACGATACATAGACCATGTGCTTAATTCACAAAATTAAAATGTATTTATATATATCTGAAAGAAGCAAGAGCTATGAACCTTCAGCCACCTTGAAGTATTGTTAAGGTGACTGTATAGCAAGTTGATCGCCTCTGGGCATCTCCGGAGCCAGAGGAAAATGTCATTGCTCAAATACCTTGTCTTATTGAAAAGAACCGTGAGGCCAATTCCTAGCATTAAATTCTAAAAGGAGTGTATGATGGCTGTGTACCTTCAAGGCACAGGACGCCACCCCACAAATAACAGCTCTTTAAAAACTGTTTCTGGCCAACGAGGGCGCGGTGGCTCACGCCTGTAATCCCAGCACTTTGGGAGGCTGAGACGGGCAGATCATGGGGTCAAGAGACAGAAATCATCCTGACCAAGATGGTGAAACCCCATCTCTACTAAATATACATGTGGGACGGGGAACCCGAAACATGTGGGACAGGAAACACCGGGAATGTAGGACGGGGAACCCGGGGCATGTGGGACGGGAAACCCGAGGCATGTGGGACGGGGAACCCCGAGAATGCGGGACGGGAAACAACATGAATGTGGGACGGTGAACCCCGGAGAATGTGGGGCACGGAACTCGAGGCATGTGGGACGGGGAACCCCGGAGAATGCGGGACGCGGAACCCGGGGCATGTGGGACGGGAAACCCCGGGAATGTGGGATGCGGAACATGGGGCATGTGGGACGCGGAACCCCGGGAATGTGGGACGGGGAACCCCGGGAATTTGGGATGGGGAACCCGGGGCATGTGGGAAGGGGAACCCTGGAAAATGTGGGACGGGAACCGCAGGAATGTGGGACGGGGAATCGGAGAAATGCGGGAAGGGGAACCCCGGGAATGCGGGAAGGGGAACCCCGGGTATGCGGGACGGAGAACCCGGGGAATGCAGGAAGGGGAATCCCGGGAATGTGGGATGGGGAACCCGGGGAATGTGGGACATGGAACCTGGGGTATGTGGGACGGGGAACCCCGGAAATTTGGGATGGGGAACCCGGGGCATGTGGGAAGGGGAACCCTGGAGAATGTGGGACGGGGAACCGGAGAAATGCGGAAAGGGGAAGCCCGGAAATGTGGGATGGGAAACCCGGGGAATGTGGGACGGAGAACCTGGGGAATGCAGGAAGGGGAATCCCGGGAATGTGGGATGGGGAACCCGGGGAATGTGGGAAGGGGAACCGCGGAAATTTCGGACGCGGAACCCGTGACATGTGAGACGGGGACTCCACGGAATGTGGGACTCGGAACCCGGGGCATGTGTAATGCGGAAGCCCGGAAATGTTGGATGCAAAACCTGGGGCATGTGGGACTGAGAACCCTGGAAATGTGGGACCGGGAACCCGGGGAATGTGGAAAGCGGAACCCTGGAAATGTGGGACGCAGAACCCGGGGCATGTGGGACGGGAACCAGGGGAATGTGGGAAGGGGAACCCCGGAGAATGTGGGAAGGGGAACCCCAGGAATTTCGGACGCGTAACCCGCGACATGTGAGACGGGGACCCCAGGGAATGTAGGACTCCGAACCCAGGTCAGGTAGAATGCAGAACCCCGGAAATGTGGGATGCGAAACCTGGGGCATGTGGGACAGGGAACCCCGGGAATGTGGGAGGCGGAACCTGGGGAATGTGGAAAGCAGAACCCCGGAAATGTGGGATGAGGAACAGCGGGGCATGAGGAACGGGAACCCGGGGAATGTGGGATGCGGAACCCAGGAATGTGGGACGGAGAACCCGGGGAATGCGGGAAGGGGAATCCCGGAAATGTGGGATGCGGAACCCGGGGAATCTGGGACCGGGAACCCCGGGAATGTGCGACGCGAGACCCGGGCACGTGACCTGCTTGTCAGGTATTCCTGCTCGCCAAAGGAAACAACAACAGCCCTTCCTCCTACCATATTGGTGGAGGACCGCCTGTCTGTCACTCCGGACCTCACTTTGGGGCAGATATTCGGGCTCAGAACAATCTCGGTGTCATTTATTTATTTTTAGAGGCAGAGTCTCGCTCTCTCGGCCAGGCTGGAGTGCAATGGCGCCATCTCAGCTCACTGCAACCTCCGCCTCCTGGGTTCAAGCAATTCTCCTGCCTCAGTCTCCCGAGTAGCTGGGATTACAGGTGTCCGCCACCACCTCGGGCTAATTTTTTTTCTTTTTTTTTTTTTTTGAGACGGAGTTTCGCTCTTGTTACCCAGGCTGAAGTGCAATGGCGCGACCTCGGCTCACCGCAACCTCGGCGTGCTGGGTTCAGGCAATTCTGCTGCCTCAGCCTCCTGAGTAGCTGGGATTACAGGCACGCACCACCATGCCCAGCTAATTTTTTGTATTTTCAGTAGAGACGGGGTTTCTCCGTGTTGGCCACGCTGGTCTCGAACTCCTTACCTCAGGTGATCCTCCCCTTTAGGCCTCCCAAAGTGCTGGGATGACAGGCCTGCGTCACCACGCCCGACCATAATCTCTGTTCTAAATAATGAAGGGGAGCAGATCAGATCCAGAACAACCCCACCCAACAGAAATGACAGCTACTTTCTAAAGAATTTAGATGTTTCAAACCAAGTTCATCACTTAATAGAAATTGAGCATCATTATCACGTAAGAAACCTCAAAAAGGTTATCTTACCAACTGCAATTGATAGGAGACTTGTTATTCCTATAAAAGCACCTAGATATTAAAGAAAGGCTTTGAGGGCATCATTCATATGCCATTCACTCTTTTTTTTTTTCTCTTTGAGATGAAGTTTTGCTCTGTTACCCAGGCTGGAGTGCAGTGATGCCATCTCGTCTCACTGCAACCCCCCCCCCCCGACCTCCCGGGTTCCAGGAATTCTCTCACCTCAGCCTCCCAAGTAGCTGGGATTATAGGCACCCACCACCATGCCTGGCTAATTTTTGTGTTTTTAGTAGAGACGGGGCTTCATCATGTGGACCACGCTGACCTCAAAGTCCTGACCTCAAATAATCTACCCTCCTCGGCCTCCCAAAGTGCTGGGATTACAGGGTTGAGCCACTGCCCCCAGCCACCATATATATATGTATATGTTATATATAATTCTATATTATATAATATATGATATATACTACAATTTTTTATTATATATAATTATATATACAATTTTATTGCATTTTAGGTTTTGGGGTACATGTGAAGAACATACAGGATGGTTGCATAGGTACACATGGCAGTGTGATTTGTTGCCTTCCTCTGCATTACCTACATCTGGCATTTCTCTCCATGCTATCTCTCCCCAAGTCCCCCCAACTGTCCCTCCCCTATTTCTCCCAACAGACCCCAGTGTGTGATGCTCCCCTCCCTGTGTCCATGTGTTCTCATTGTTCAACCCCGGCCTATGCGTGAGAACATGTGGTGTTTGATTTTTTGTTCTTGTGTCACTTTGTTGAGAATGATGGTTTCCAGCTTTGTCCATGTCCCTAAAAAGGACACAAACTCGTTTTTGATGGCTGCGTAGTATTCCATGGTGTATATGTGCCACATTTTCCCTGTCCAGTCTATCATCGATGGGCATTTGGGTTGGTTCCAGGTCTTTTCTATTGTAAACTGTACTGCAGTGAACATTCGTGTGCATGTGTCCTTATGGTAGAACGATTTATAATCCTTTGGATCTATTCCCAGTAATGGGACTGCTGGGTCAAATGGAATTTCTATTTCTAGCGTCCTAACTCCAAATACCTCTGACTGGGACCTAATTTAGCAATAGGATCTTTGCAGATGGAATTAAGTCAAGACGAGGTGATTATAGCAGACACTTGAGAAGGCCACCTGGGGACAGAGGCACAGAGTGGAGTGCTTCGGCCACAAGCCCAGGGATGCTGGAGCCCCCAGAGCTCGGAGGGGCCGGAAGGATCCTTCCTTCCACCCTTATAGATACCCCAGAGTAACGTTCAGTTGAAAACTAGGCACCCCATGCTCCAGTCAAGTGAACACATAATATGAACTCTTCCAACCTCGTTCTCGGTATAAGAAGGCCCCTACAGGCAATGACACGTGTCCTTTTAAGAGACAGAAGAGGAGACACAGACGCTGAAGTAGAAGGCGTCCCTCCCTACAGGATCTGCGAGGCAGGAAGCATGTCTGGGTCTTAATCCCTCTTCTGGTGCAGCAACAGTCATATCAGATTAGAGCCCATATTCATGACCTCATTTTTACCCGAATTACCTCTTTAAACATCCTAACACTCTGTGGTCCTCGGGGTTCAGGCTTTAACCTATGAATTTGAGAGATGACAGTGTTGGAAATAGTGCTGCAAAGAAAATCAGCCCTGAGACAGAGGATCTTTTAGCCACGCAGTTCTTACTTCCTGGGCTGCAGAAAGGGGACCCTCACTAGCCATCGTGGACGAGAATGTGGAAGCGGAACCCCGGGAATATGGGACGCGGAACCCGGGGCATGTGGGACGGGGAACCCGGGGCATGTGGGATGGGGAACCCGGAAAATGAGGGAAGGGGAACCCGGGGCATGTGAGACGGAAACCCATGGAATGTGGGAAGGGGAACCCCGGGAATGTGGGATGCGGAACCCCGGGAATGCGGGACAGACAACCCGGGGAATGCAGGAAGGGGAATCCCGGGAATGTGGGATGTGGAACTCAGGGAATGTGGGTCGCGGAACCCGGAGCATGTGGGAAGCGGAACCCCGGGAATGTGGGATGGGGAACCCCGGGAATTTGGGATGGGGAACCCCGGACATGTGGGAAGGAGAACCCTGGAGAATGTGGGACGGGAACCGCGGGAATGTGGGACGGGGAACCCGGGAAATGCAGGAAGGGGAATCCCGGGAATGTGGGATGTGGAACCCGGGGAATGTGGGAAGGGGAACCGCGGAAATTCCGGACGCGGAACCCGCGGCATGTGAGATGGGGACTCCACGGAATGTGGGACTCCGAACCCGGGGCATGTGTAATGCAGAAGCCTGGAAACGTTGGATGCGAAACCTGGGGCATGTGGGACGGGGATCCCCGGAAATGTGGGACCGGGAACCCGGGGAAGGTGGAAAGCGGAACCCGGGGCATGTGGGACGGGAACCTGGGGAATGTGGAAAGGGGAACCCCGGGAATGTGTGACGGGGAACTCGTGAACTGCGGGAAGGGAAACCCGGGGCATGTGGAACACGGAACCAGGGGCATGTGGGAAGGGGAACCCGGGGCCTGTGAGACGGAAACCCGGGTAATGTGGGAAGGGGAACCCCGGGGATGTGTGACGGGGAACTCGTGAAATGCAAGAAGGGGAACCCGGGGAATGCGGGACGGGAAACCCGGGGCATGTGTAACGCGGAACCAGGGGCATGTGGGACGGGAACCCGGGAAATGTGGGAGGCGGAACCCCGGGAATGCGGAATGGGGAACCCGCGAAACGCGGGGAGGGGAACCCGGCGCATGTGGGACGCGGAACCCCGGGAATATGGGACGGGGAACCAGGGACATGTGGGATGCGGAACCCTGGGAATGTGGGACGGGGAACCTGGGGCATGTGGGAAGGGGAATCCAGGGAATGCGGGACAGCGAACCCGGGGAATGCGGGATGAAAGCCCAAGGAATGTGGGATGCGGAACCCCGGGAATGTGGGAAGGGGAACCCCGGAAATGTGGGATGCTGAACCCGGGAATATGGGACGGAGAACCTGGGGAACGCGGAAACCGGAGAATGTGGGACAGGGAACACGGGGAACCCGGGTCATGTGGGACGGGAACACGGGGAATGCGGGAAGGGGAACCCGGGGAATGTGGGAAGGGGAATCTGGGTAATGAGGGGCGGGGAGGCCCGGAAATGCGGGACGAGGAACCCGGGAAATGCGTGACAGGAACCCGGGAAATGCGTGACGGGAACCCGGGGCATGTGGGACGGGGAACCCAGGGAATGTGGGATGGGAGCCTGGGGAATATGAAAAACGGAACCCGGGAAATGCGGGAAGGGGAACCCGGGGAATGAGAGACGGGGAACCCGGGGCATGTGGGAAAAGGAACCCGGGAAATGTGGGACGGGGATCCCCGGGGAATGTGGGACGAAAAACCCGGGAAACGCGAGAAGAGGAACCCTAGAAATGTGGAATGTGGAACCCAGGGAACGTGGGATGGGGAACACGGGGAACCCGGGGCATGTGGGACGGAAACCCGGGGAATGTGGGAAGGGGAGCCCGGAGATTGCGGGACGGGAACCCGGGGAATGTGGGACTGGGAACCCGGGGAATGTGGGACTGGGAACCCGGGGAATGTGGGACTGGGAACTCGGGGCATGTGGGACGCAGAACCAGGGTCGTGTGGGACGGGGAACCCGGGAAATGTGGGATGGAGAACGCGGGGAATGTGGGAAGGGGAACCCGGGAAATGTGGGATGCGGGACCCTGGGAATGTGGGACAGGGATCCCGGGGAACACTGGAAGGGGAACCCCGGAAATGTGAGATGCGGAACCCGGGGAATGTGGGACGGGGAACACGGGGAGCCCGGCCATGTGGGACGGAAACCCGGGGAATGTGGGAAGGGGAACCCCAGGAATGTGGAACGCGGAACACGGAGAATGCGGGAAGGGGAACCTCGGTAATGCGGGACGCGGAACACGGGGAATGCAGGACGGGGAACCCGGGGAATGTGGGAAGGGGAACCCCGGGAATGTGAGACGCAGAACCCCGGGAATACGGGAAGGGGAATCCAGGGAATCCGGGATCCGGAATCCGGGGAATGTGGGACGTTGAACCGGGGGAATGTGGGACCGGGAACCCTGGAAATGTGGGACCTGGAACCCGAGGAATGCGGGAAGGGGAACCCCGGAAATGTGGAACGCGGAATTCCGAGAATGTGGGACTTCGTAACTGGGGAATGCGGGAAGGGGAATCCTGCGAATGTGGGATACGGAACCTGGCGAATGTGGGAAGGGGAACACGGGGCATGTGGAATGGAAACCCGGGGAATGTGGGACGGGGATCACGGGGAACCCAAGGCATGTGGGACGGAGAACCCCGGAGAATGTGGGACGGGGAACCCAGGGAATGTGGGAAGGGCAACCCCAGAAATTTCGGACATGGAACCCGCGGCATGTGAGACAGGAACCCCAAGGAACGTGGGACTCCAAACCCTGGGCGTTTGGAATGCGGAACCCCGGAAATGTGGGATGGGAAACCTGGGACATGTGGGACAGGGTACCCCGGAAATGCGGTACGGGGAACCCGGAGAATGTGGAAACCGAAACCCCGGGAATGTGGGACGCGGAACCCGGGGCATGTGGGACGGGAACCTGGGGAATGTGGGAAGGGGAACCCGGGGAATGTGGGAAGGGGAACCCTGGAAACGTGGGACCTGGAACCCGAGGAATGCGGGAAGGGGAACCCCGGAAATGTGGAACGCGGAATCCCGAGAATGTGGGACTTCGTAACTGGGGAATGCGGGAAGGGGAACCCAGGGAATTTGGGATGGGGAACACGGGGCATGTGGAACGGAAACCCGGGGAATGTGGGACGGGGATCACGGGGAACCCAAGGCATGTGGGACGGAGAACCCCGGAGAATGTGGGACGGGGAACCCAGGGAATGTGGGAAGGGCAACCCCAGAAATTTCGGACGCGGAACCCGCGGCATGTGAGACAGGAACCCCAAGGAATGTGGGACTCCGAACCCTGGGCATGTGGAATGCGGAACCCTGGAAATGTGGGATGGGAAACCTGGGACATGTGGGACAGGGTACCCCGGAAATGCGGTACGGGGAACCTGGAGAATGTGGAAACCGGAACCCCGGGAATGTGGGATGCAGAACCCGGGGCATGTGGGACGGGAACCTGGGGAATGTGGGAAGGGGAACCCAGGGAATGCGGGAAGGGGAACCCGGGGAATGAGGGACGGGGAGCCCCAAGAATACGGGACGGGAACCGGGGGCATGTGGGACGCGGAAGCCCGGGAATGTGGGACGGGGAACCCGGGGCATGTGGGAAGGGGAACCCGGGAAATGTGGAATGCGGAACTCCGGGAACGTGGGACAGGGAACCCTGGGAATGTGGGATGTCGAACCCGGGGAATATGGGAAGGGGAACCCGGGGAATGTAGGACGGGGAACCCAGGGCATGTGGGACGGGGAACCCGGGGAATGCGAGATGCGAGCCCGGGGAATGTGGGACAGGGAACCAGGGTCATGTGGGATGCAGAACCCCGGGAATGTGGGACAGGGAACCCAGGAAATGTGGGATGCGGAACCCGGGGAATGTGGGACGGGGAACCCCGGGAATGTGCGACGCAAGACCCGGGCACGTGACCTGCTTGTCAGGTATTCCTGCTCGCCAAAGGCAGCAGCAACAGCCCTTCCTCCTACCATATTGGTGGAGCGCCGCCTGTCTGCCATTCCGGAGCTCACTTTGGGGCAGATATTGGGGCTCAGAACAATCTCGGTGTCATTTATTTATTTTTGAGACTGAGTCTCGCTCTATCGCCCAGGCTGGAGTGCAATGGTGCCATGTCAGCTCACTGTAACCTCCGCCTCCCGGGTTCAGACAATTCTCCTGCCTTAGCCTCCCAAGTAGCTGGGATTACAGGCACGCGCCACCATGTCCGGCTAATTGTTGTATTTTTAGTAGAGACGGGGTTTCTCCGTGTTGGCCAGGCTGGTCTCGAACTCCTGACCTCAGGTGATTCTCCCCTTTAGGCCTCCAAAAGTGCTGGGATGACAGGCCTGAGTCCCCACGCCCGACCACAGTCTGTTTTAAATAATGAAGGGGAGCAAATCAAATCCAGAACAAACCCACCCAACGGAAATGACAGCTACTTTCTAAAGAATTTAGATGTTACAAACCAAGTTTATGCACTTAATAGAAATTGAGCATCCTTATCACGTAAGAAACCTCAGAAAGGTTATCTTACCAACCGCAATTGATGGGAGAGTTGTTATTCTTATAAAAGCACCTAGATATTAAAGAAAGGCTTTAAGGGCATCGCTCATATGCCATTGACTCTTGTTTTTTCTCTTTGAGGTGAAGTTTTGCTCTATTACCCAGGCTGCAGTGCAGTGATGCCATCTCGGCTCACTGCAGCCTCCCCCTCCTGGGTTCCAGGAATTCTCTCGCCTCCGCCTCCCAAGTAGCTGGGATTATAGGCACCCACCACCATGCCTGGCTAATTTTTGTGTTTTTAGTAGAGACGGGGCTCCATTATGTGGACCAGGCTGATCTCAAACTCCTGACATCAAATAATCTACCCGCCTCGGTCTCCCAAAGTGCTGGGATTACAGGTTTGAGCCACCGCCCTCGGCCGCCATTAATTATATATTCTATATATATGTGTGTGTGTATATATATATATATATATATATATATATACACACACACATATATATAATTATATATCATATAATTATATATAATATATACTAAAATTTTTTATTATATATAATTATATATATAATTTTATTGCATTTTAGGTTTGGGGGTACATGTGAAGAACATGCAAGATAGTTGCATAGGTACATACGTCGCAGTGTGATTTGCTGCCTTCCCCCGCATCACCTATATCTGGCATTTCTCCCCATGCTATCTCTCCCCAACTCCCCACCCCCCACTGTTCCTCCCCTAGTCCCCACAACAGACCCCAGTGTGTGATGCTCCCCTCCCTGAGTCTGTGTGTTCTCATTGTTCAACACCCACCTATGAGTGAGAACATGCGGTGTTTGATTTTCTATTCTTGTGTCACTTTGCTGAGAATGATGGTCTCCAGATTCATCCATGTCCCTACAGAGGACACGAACTCATCGTTTTTGATGTCTGCATAATATTCCATGGTGTATATGTGCTACATTTTCCCTATCCAGTCTATCATCAATAGGCATTTGTGTTGGTTCCAGGTCTTTGCTATTGTAAACTGTGCTGCAGTGAGCATTCGTGTGCATGTGTCCTTATAGTAGAACGATTTATAATCCTTTGGATCTATACCCAGTAATGGGATTGCTGGGTCAAATGGAATTTCTATTTCTAGCGTCCTAACTCCAAATACTTCTGACTGGGTAATACTAAATTGCTAATACTCCTAATTTAGCAATAGGGTCTTTGCAGATGGAATTAAGTCAAGATGAGGTGATTATAGCAGACACTTGAGAAGGCCACCTGGGGACAGAGGCACAGAGTGGAGTGCTGCGGCCACAAGCCCAGGGATGCTGGAGCCCCCAGAGCTCGGAGAGGCCGGAAGGATCCTCCCCTCCAACCTTACAGATACCCCAGAGTAACGTTCAATCGAAAACTAGGCACCCCATGCTCCAAGTCAAGTGAACACATGATATGAACTCTTCCAACCTCGTTCTCGATATAAGAAGGCCCCTACAGGCAATGACACGTGTCCTTTTAAGAGACAGAAGAGGAGACACAGGCCCTGAAGGAGAAGTCTGTACATCCCTACAGGATCTGGGAGGCAGGAAGTATGTCTGGGTCTTAATTTCTGTTCTGGTGCAGCAACAGTCATACCAGATTAGAGCCCATATTGATGACCTCATTTTACCTGAATTACCTCTTTAACCATCCTAACACTCTGAGGTCCTCGGGATTCAGGCTTTAACCTATGAATTTGAGAGACGACGGTGTTGGAAATAGATACTCAGTGCTGCAAACAAAATCAGCCCTGAGACAGAGGATCTTTCAACCATGCAGTCTTTACTTCCCGGACTGCAGGAAGGCGGCCCTCACTAGCCATCGTGCCACGAGAATGTGGAAAGCGGAACCCCAGGAATGTGGGAAACGGAACCCGGAGCATGTGGGACACGGAACCCGGAGCATGTGGGACAGGAACCCAGGAAATGCAGAAAGGAGAACCAGGGGAATGCGGGAAGGGGAACCCGGGGAAAGAGGGACGGTGAGCCCCGGGAACGCGGGACGGGAACCCGGGAAATGTGGGACGTGGAACCCCGGGGAATGTGGGACGGGGAACACGGGGAACCCGGAGCATGTAAGACGGAAACCCGGAGAATGTGGGAAGCGGAACCCCGGGAATGTGGGATGGAGAACCCGCGGAACGTGGGAAGGGGAACCCGGGGCATGTGGAACGCGGAACCCTGGGAATGTGGGACGGGGAACACGGGGACTGCAGGAAGCGGCACCCCAGGAATGTGGGAAGGAGAACCCCGAGAATGTGGGACGCGGAACCCTGAGAATGTGGCACGTGGAACCCGGGGAATGCGGGAAGGGGAATCCTGGAAGTGTTGGACGTAGATCACGGGGAATGTGGGACGGGGAACCCGGGGAATGTGGAAGGGGAACCCCGAAAATGTGGGACTTGGAACTTCCGGAATGTGGGACATGGTACCTGGGGAATGCGGGAAGGGGAATCCCGGGAATGTGAGATACAGAACCCTGGGAATGTGGGAAGGGGAACCCAGGGAATTTGTGATGGGGAACACGGGGCATGTGAAACGGGGAACCCGGGGAATGTGGGAAGGGGAGCCCCAGAAATTTCAGATGCGGAACCCGTGGCATGTGAGACGGGGACGCCAGGGAACGTGGGACTTTGAACCCGGAGCATGTGGAATGCGGAACCCCGGAAATGTGGGATGAAAAACCCGGGGCATGTGGGACGCGGAACCAGGGGCATGTAGGAAGGGGAACTCGGGAAATGTGGGATGCGGAACCCTGGGAATGTGGGACGGGGATCCCGGGGAACACGGAACGGGAACCCCGGGAATATGGGATGCGGAACCCGGGGCATGTGGGACGGAAACCCGGGGAATGTGAGAAGGGGAATCCTGGGAAATGTGGGATGCGGAACCCGGGGAATGTGGGACGGGGAACTCGGGGAATCTGGGACGGGGAACCCGGGGAATGCGGGAAGGGGAACCCCGGGAATGTGCAACGCGGGACCCGGGCACGTGACCTGCTTGTCAGGTATTCCTGCTCGCCAAAGGAAACAGCAACAGCCCTTCCTCCTACCGTATTGGTGGATGGCCGCCTGTCTGTCACTCCGGACCTCACTTTGGGGCTGATATTGGGGCTCAGAACAATCTCGGTGTCATTTATTTATTTTTTGAGGCAGAGTCTCGCTGTCTCGCCCTGGCTGGAGTGTGATGGCGCCATCTCGGCTCACTGCAACCTCCGCCTCCCGGGTTCAAGCGATTCTTTTGCCTCAGCCTCCTAAGTACCTGGGATTACAGGCACCCGTCACCACGCCGGGCTAATTTTGCATTTTTAGTAGAGACGAGGTTTCTCCGTGTTTTCCAGGCTGGTCTCGAACTCCTGACCTCAGGTGATACTCCCCTTTCGGCCTCCCAAAGTGCTGGGATGACAGACCTGAGTCACCGAGCCCGACCACAATCTCTGTTTTAAATAATGAAGGGGAACAGATCAGATCCAGAACAACCCCACCCAACAGAAATGACAGGTACTTTCTAAAGAATTTAGATGTTACAAACCAAGTTCATGCACTTAATAGAAATTGAGCATCATTATCACGTAAGAAACCTCAGAAAGGTTATCTTACCAACTGCAATTGATAGGAGACTTGTTATTCCTATAAAAGCACCTAGATATTAAAGAAAGGCTTTGAGAGCATCGCTCATATGCTCATATTTTTTGTATTTTTAGTAAAGACGGGGTTTCTACTAATTTTTGTATTTTTAGTAGTAGAGATGGGGTTTCACCATGTTGGTTAGGCTGGTCTAGAACTCCTGACCTCAGGCGATCTGCCCGCCTCAGCCTCCCAAAGTGCTGGGATTACAGGCCTGGGCCACCGCGCCCGGCCACTTCCACCATTTTTTTTGAGACGTGAAACCCACATTGCTTTTCTTTTCCTGGTCTCTTCTTTGCCTTCTCCAGTCTGATTATGTAAAATGAATCCTGAAGACAGACTCTTACCTGAGCCACGATTCATTTCTGCTTAATTACTCTGCGGAGGATAATGTGTTACCAGATGTCTCCTCTGAGTTTTTGGGGAAGTGTTTTTTTGGTGACAGCAGTCTTTCTAAATATGCTCCTTTCTCATCCTTTGTAGCTTTGGAGTGACCTCTTTTTTTTCTTTCAATTGTACTTTAAGTTCTGGGGAACATGTGCTGATCTTACAGGGTTGTTACATAGGTACACACGTGCCATGGTGGTTTGCTGCCTCCATCTCCCGTCGCCTATGTTAGGCATTTCTCCCCATGTTATCCCTCCCCAACCTCCCTGCTGTCCCTCCCAGGCCCCCACCCCCCCAACCTACCCCAGTGCGTGATGCTCCCCTCCCTGTGTCCATATGATCTCATGTTCAACACCCGCATATGAGGGAGAACATGCAGTGTTTGGTTTTCTGTTCTTGTGTCAGTTTGCTGAGAATGCTTGTTTCCAGATTCATCCATGTCCCTACAAAGCACACGAACTCATCCTTTTTTTATGGCTGCATAGTATTCCATGGTGTCTATGTGCCATATTTTCTTCATCCAGTCTATCATGGATGGGCGTTTGGGTTGGTTCCAGGTCTTTGCTGTTGTAAATAGTGCTGCAGTGAACATATGTGTGCGTGTGTCTTTATAGTAGAATGATTTATGGTCCTTTGGGTATATACCAGTCATGGGATTGCTGGGTCAAATGGAATCTCTAGGTACTTGAGGAATCGCCACACTGTCTTCCACAGTGGTTGAGCTAATTTATTGGAGTGACCTCTTAAAGGAGAGAACATTACTTTCCTGGGGCTGCCGTAATAAAATATCATGGACCCAGTGGCTTAAACATCAGACATTGATTCTCCCACAGTCCTGGAGGCTAAAGGTCTGAGATCCAGGTGTGGGCTGGGCTGGCTCCTCCTGAGGCCTCTCTCCTGGACTTGGAGATGTCATCTTCCCCCCGTGTCCTCACAGGGTTGTTTCTCTATGTGTGTCTGTGTCCTCACCTCCTCTTCTTATGGGATGTCTGAGTGTATTTCAGACTGCCGTCACAGAACACCATACAGAGGGAGTCTTGCTCTGTCACCCAGACTGGAGAGTAATGGCACAATCTCAGCTCACTGCAGCCTCCGTCTCCTGGTTCAAGAGATTCTCCTGCCTCAGCCTCTTGAGTAGGTGGGATTACAGGCATGCGCCACCAATTGCTGCTAATTTTTGTATTTTCAGTAGAGACGGGGTTTCACCCTGTTGGCCAAGCTGGTCTCGAACTCCTGACCTCAGCTGATCCACCTGCCTTGTTCAGTTGAACAGAGTATACTGTTTCTTTACTGTATCCCCCCAAAAGAAAAAACAAACAAACAAATAAAACAGCAAGGAAGCATGTGCCACGGCACACAGCTAATTTTTTTTTTTTGTATTTTTAGTAGAGACAGGGTCTCACCATGTTGGCCAGGCTGGTCTTGAACTCCAGACCTCAGCTGATCTGCCTGCCTTGGCCTCCCAAAGTGCTGAAATTACAGGTGTGAGCTATGGCGCCCAGCCAGCAGACCTTTAATTCTATCATTCTGTTTAATGTTTACCCAAAGGGCTGACACAGTTGAGAATCAGGCTTTCACACGACTCTCTCCTAGACCAGCAAAATCAGTATCAAAAGGGAACGCGTTTGACGTGGAGATGCTCTGCATTCTCAGGCCATATCCCGCATCTGCTGAACCCAAATTTTGGAGAGCAGGGGTTGATGAAGAGACAGTCTTCAGGGAATTCTGATGCATGCTAAAATGTGAGAAACACTCGAATTTAAAATATGCCACTTATTTTTTGTATGAAAGATGTGGTTGTAGGCTTTCATCTGATAAAATCTCTGCCAGTAATTAGTGTTAATTGCCAAAATTGATTTCCTGGCTTGGAAAATTAGCGTTCCTGTGAACGAATACATCACAGTATTGTCACATATTCCAAAAATCCAAGAAAGTTTTCACACATGAAAGAACCCGTGTCCTCCACTGGGCTCATCCCCGTGGTGAAATAAATGTCAGTGGGAAGAATTTGATTGGTGGAGGCGGGCAGATCCCCTGAGGTCAGGAGTTCGAGACCGGCCTGGCCAACATGGTGAAACCTCGTCTCTACTAAAATTACAAAAATTAGCCAGGTGTGCTGGCTGGCATCTGTAATCCCAGCTACTGGGGAGGCTGAGGCAGGAGAATCACTTGAACCCAGGGAGCGGAGGTTGCGGTGAGCCGAGATCACACCATTGCACTCTGGCCTGTGTGATAGAGCAAGACTCTGTCTCAAAAAAAAAAGGAATGGAATAGGTGGACAGAATATAATGAGAATTGTTTGTAACCAATGCAACTGACTCTTGAAGAAATGAGTAGCTTGGTTACAAAGTCAAGTTATGGCCAACTCTGGTGGCTGACACCTATCGGGAGTCCGAGGCAGGCAGATCACCTGAGGTCAGCAGTTGAGACCAGCCTGGCCAACATGGTGAAACCCTGTCTCTACTAAAATTAAAAAAAACATTAGCCAGGCACGATGGTGGGTGCCTATAATCCCAGCTACTTGGGAGGCTGAGACGGCAGGACCACTTGAACCCGGGACGTGGTGGTTTCAGTGAGCCAAGATCATGCCGCTGCTCTGCAGCCTGGGCGTCTGAGCAAGACTCCATCTCGAAAAAAATAAGTTATATTTGGTGGTTGGGTATAAACATTCGTGGATTATGTCCGTTAACGTTATTTCTAGTTTGTTCACCACCTGATGCATGTTCCTGTAAAGAAATGACAGTTAAGAGTATCTCTGCACAAGGTCCGTCAATTGCACGAGGTGCCGGGATGTCCCGTTGCTGTACTGATAGGAAACAAACACTCCTGCTTTTACAGTAGCTCCAATGACAAGCAGAAAAAAGTTCAACATATCCACTATTCATTATTTAATTTGTTGATGAGTAGAGGAGGAATTGCTTTTTTTTTGATAAATGGTCTTGCTCTGTCACCCAAGCTGGAGTGCAGTGGCATCATTTGCTCACTGCAGCCTCGACCTCCCCGCCTCAAATGATATTCCTACCTCAGTTTCTTATGTAACTGGTGCTACAGGTGTGTGCCACCATGCCCACCTGTTGTTTTTTATAATTTTATTTGTAGAGACAGGGTCTCGCTATGTTGCCCAGGCTGGTCTTGAACTCCTGGCCTCAAGTGATCCTCCCGCTTCGTCTCCCAGTAGCTGGGAGTGCAGATGTGCACCACCACACCCAGCTAATTTTTAAATTCTTTGTAGAGACAGGATCTCGCTGTGTTGCCCAGGCTGGCCTTGAACTCCTGGCCTCAAGCGATCCTCCCGCCTAGCTTCTCTAGGCACTGGGATACTATGCTTTACTTCAGCATCTAGATTGGGTCTCACACTCACAGTTTAGGAACCTCAGCTCCGTGTTTGATCTGTGTGCAGTGCACCTGCTGACATTTGACTCAGTCCCTTCTGCTACGGTCATTAAACCATGAATGAAGAGTGTCTGTAGACAGTGTCTGTATTTCCTCCCAGGCATGAGCTATTGAAAAGAAAGTTCCAGAAGAGGCGAGAGATCATTTGACGTCAGGAGTTTGAGAACAGCCTGGCCAACATGGCGAAACCCCATTTCTACAAAAAATCAGCCAGGCTTGGTTGCGGATGCCTGCAACCCCAGCTACTTGGGAGGCTGAGGCAGGAGAATCACTTGAACCAGGGAGGGGAGGTTGCAGTGAGCCGAGATGGCACCATCACACTCCAGCCTGGGCGAGAGAGCGAGACTCTGCCTCAAAAAATAAATAAATGACACACACATACACACACAGATACACACAGACACAGATACACACTCACACACAGACACTCAGGAGGCCGAGGCAGGAGAATCGCTTGAACCCAGGAAGCAGAGGCTGTGGTGAGCCGAGATCGCGCCACTGCACTCCAGCTTGGGCAAGAAGAGCGAAACTCCATCTCAAAAATTGAAAATTAAAAAAGTTTAAAAGTAAAGAAGGCCAATATACGCCTGTCATCCCCACACGTAGGGGGCCAAGGTGGGAGAATGGCTTCAGCCCAGGAGTTTGAGGCTGCAGAGACCTGTGGCCCTGCCCATACAATGCAGCCTCGGCGAAGGAGTGAGCATCTGTCTCAAAAATACACCCCAAAGTCTGCTGAGTGAAATGTTCATCTCAGCCAGCCAGCCGCACACTCACATCACTTTGGGAGGTCAAGCTGGGTGCATCAGCGGAGGTCAGGAGTTCAACACCAGCCTGGCCGACATGGCAAAATGCCATCTCTACTAAAAAAACATTAGCCAGGCGTGATGGTGAGTGCCTCTATTCCCAGTTACTCAGGAGACTGAGGCAGGAGGATCTGAACCCGGGAGGCCGAGATGAAGACTGCCCAGCCTGGGCAACACAGTGAGACTCTGAATCCAAAAAAATAAAAATCCTAAGGAAGAGAAAGTTTATTTAATATTCATTCAAATAGTAAAGCTTATTTAGTATTCTAGTGGGTCATCGCAAAGCTCTTTTATTTATTTATTTTTGAGTTGGAGTCTTGCTGTGTCTCCCAGGCTGGAATACAGTGGTGTCATATCAGCTCACCATAACCGCCACCTCCCAGCTTCACCGGTTCTCCAGCCTCAGCCTCCCCACTAGCTGGGATTTCAGGCATGCACACCACATCCAGGCAATTTTTGTATTTTTAGTAGAGACGGGGTTTCCGCATGTTGGCCAGGCTGGTCTCAAACTCCTGACCTCGTGATCCGCCCGCCTCAGTCCCCCAAAGTGCTGTGAGCCACCGCGGCCGGCCTCAAGCATCTTCATCATTGAGGAGACTGTGGAGGAGGAGGAAGTGGGAGTAGGTCCTGTCATGTCACGGGTGGCCGAGACGTAGGGAAATCCACGCATCTGTGGACCCTGCTGTTTAAATCCACGTTACTCAAAGGTCAGCTCTGACTAATGTATGTGTTTCTACACAGGCACCCGTGCCCCTGCTCACACACAGCACACAGCATCTCAGCTCAAAGCCTTCACACCACGTGTCTCCCCGAGTACCCAGGCTGCTCCTGGAGCAGGTGGGGCTGCAGGAACCCCAAGCTCCAGGGGTCTAGCAAGGGCCACGCACCACATTTCCACAGTGACAGGAGCTGGCCCTGAGGGAATCTCGTGAGTGCTCAGGCTCCCTTCCCGGATTCAGAGTTGAACGTTGCAGCTGCAGTGAAAATTCCTCAAATATTTGCAGAGAAAACGCTTGATGAGCTTAACGGAGCCAGGGCAGGGAGCCTCACTTCCTGTGGGTTGAAACGGGACTCCCCACAGGCTCAGCTCAAGGGGCCTCCACCCTTTTCTCTCTCCGTTTCTCTCTCTGTGTATCCATTTCTCTCTCTGTTCTTCTTGAGATGGAGTCTTGCTCTTGTGCCGCAGGTTGGAGGGCAGTGGTGCGATCTCGGCTCACTGCAACCTCCGCCTCCCGGGTTCTCAGCCTCCTGAATGGCTGGGATGACACACGTGTGCCATCACGCCCAACTAATTTATTGTGTTTTTAGTATAGATAAGGTTTCACCGTGTTAGCCAGGCTGATCTCGAACTCCTGACATTGTGATCTGCCTGCCTCAGCTTCCCAAAGGGCTGGGATTACAGGCGTGAGCCGCCACACCCGGCTAATATTTGCAATTTTTTTTTTCTCCTAGTAGAGAGGTTTTCACCATGTTGGTCAGGCCGGTCTCAAACTCCCGACCTCGGGTGATCCAGCCACCTCAGCCTCCCAAAGTGCTCGGATTACAGGCGCGAGCCACTGCGCCCAGCCATATCTACCTGCTCACGTATTTTTTTGAGACAAGGTCTCACACGGAGACGCAGGCTGGTGTGCAGTGTCGCAGTCACAGCTCCCGGCAGACTTGCCTTCCGGGGCTGAAGCCATCCCCCCACCTTAGCCTCCCGAGTAGCTGGGACTAACTACACACATGCGTCACCATGCCCAGCTAGTTTTTTAAAACTTTTTTTTGTGGCTGGGCATGGTGGTTCACACCAGTAATCCCAACGCTTTGGGAGGACAAAGTGTGGGGAGTCACCTGGGGTCAGGAGTTCGAGACAGCCTGGCCAACATGGTGAAACCCTGTCTCTACTAAAAATACAACAACAAAAAAAGTAGCTGTACATGGTGGCGGGTGCCTGTAGTCCCAGCTACTCAAGAAGCTGAGGCAGGAGAATCACTTGAACCAGGGAGACGGAGGTTGCAGCGAGCCGAGTTTGCACCACTGCCCTCCAGCCTGGATGACAAGAGCAAGACTTCGTCTCAAAAAAAAGTGTTTTTATGGCTGGGCGCAGTGGCTCATGCCTGTAATCCCAGCACTTTGGGAGGCCGAGGCGGGTGGATCACGAGGTCAGGAGATCGACACCATCCTAGCTAACATGGTAAAACCCCGTCTTCACTAAAAACATAAAAAATTAGCTGGGTGTGGTGGTGGCCGCCTGTAATCCCACAGAGACTGAGGCAGGAGAATGGCTTGAACCTGGGAGCAGAGGTCGCAGTGAGCTGAGATCTCGCCACTGTACACCAGCCTGGGCGACAGAGCGAGACTCCGTCTCAAAAAAAAAAAAAATTTTTTTTTTTGGTGATGGAATTCTCACTCTGTCACTCAGGCTGGAGGACCATCTGTCATAAGTCACTGCAGCCTTGACCTCCGGAGTTCAAGCAATTCTCCCTCCTCGGCCTCCCGAGTAGCTGAGAGTTCACACATATGTCACCGTGCCCTGGTAGTTTAAAAAAGTTTTTTTTTTTTTTTTTTTTTTTAAGAGATGGGGTCTTGCTACGTTGCCCAGGCTACTCCCAAACTCCTGGGCTCAATCGATCCTCCCGCCTCAGCCTCCCAAAGCGCGGGGATTAAAGATGTGACCCAGTGCACCCTGACTTTCTGTCTTTCTTCCTGTCTATCTTCCTCTTCCTCTCTCCTCCTCTGTCTTTTTATGTCTCATCTATCATCAGTATCTTTCTGTTTCTCCTCTTTCCTCCTTCTCTCCTACCTTATGTCTCTCTGTCTCTTCCTCCCTCTCCCCACCCCGTCTGTGTCTCTCTTTATACATCTATCATCTGTCATCCTCCTTTAAAAAAAATAAAATAGAGACAGGGTCTCTCTCACTATGTTGCTGAGGTTGGTTTCAAACTCCTGGGCTCAAACCATCCCCCCGCCTTACCCTCCCAAAATGCTAGCATGGCAGGCGTGAGCCACTGTGTCTGGCCTTGTAACAACCATCTGTCACCTATCTGTCTTCTGTCCATCATTTATTATCTATCCATCCATCTGTCCATCTACCCATCATCTACCATCTATTCACCCATCCATCCTTCCATCTACCTACCCATCATCTACCATCTATTCACCCATCATCCTTCTCACCCATGCATCCATCCATCTGTTCATCTACCCATCACCTACCATCTATTCACCCATCCATCTTTCTCAGCCATTCATCCATCCATCTACCCATCATCTACCATCTATTCACCCATCCATCCTTCCATCTACCTACCCATCATCAACCATCTATTCACCCATCCATCCTTCCATCTACCTACCCATCATCTACCATCTATTCAACCATCCATCCTTCTCACCCATGCACCCATCCATCCATCCATATACCTATATATTATCTGCCATCTATTCACTCACCCATCCGTCCTCATCCATCCATCCATCCACCCACCTATCCATCACCCACCATCTATTCATTCATCCATCCTTCTAATCCATGCCTCCGTCTATCCATCCATTTATCTCAGTGTGCATTATCTATATTCACCCATTCATCCATCCTTCTTCTTCCATGCATCCATCTCTATCCATCCATCCTTCTCATCCGTGCATTCATCCGTCCATCTGTCTACCTACCCACCCATCATGTCCCATTTATCCATCCATCCTTCTCATCCATGCATGCAACCATCCATCCATCTGCCATCCATCATCCATGCATCTTTCTACCATCTGTTCATCCATCCAGGAGAACCAGAACAGGCCCAGGCGATGCAGCCAGCCAGCCAGCCAACTCTCAATCTAATCTTCTCCCTGTCTGTCCGTCCTGCATGGAGTCTCCATCTCTCTCCCCTCCCCTACTTGCATAGGTCTCCTGGGTAGGGCTTCTAGGCAGCCTCTGTTCACTGTTCTGAGCTCCAGTTGCCCGCCGTGTGCCCTGCTGGCCCCTGAAGGATCCCCGCCTGGCTGGCCAAGATTCCAGCTCTCTGCTCTCCCCTCAGGGGCCGGCCTGCTACTGGTGGAGACGCTCCTGGACGAAGAGAAGAGGGAGGCGTGGGTCGCCCTGCTGCAGTCGCTGAACATGCTGGTGCAGACGGCGGGGGCAGGGAGCGGAGCCCGGGCGAGTACCAGCACTTGCTGGAGCAACACGGCTTCTGCCAGGTGCAGATGGCGCGCTTCGGGGGTATCCTGGATGCCATCCTGGCCACCAGAGTGGGTCCCTGAAGCACAGGCAGCGTGCTCATAATAGGGACACCCTCCCGCAGGCTGCAGGGGGCCGCCCCATTCCCAGCTGTCACAAGACAGTCACACAGAAACATGCAATCGTGGGTGAATAAAGAAAGCAAAAGCCTGTGTCTGGCTCCTCTGTGGGGGGTTTGATGAGGGAAGAGGCTGCATCTGGGGCGGAGGGGAAGGACACTGCATTTGAGGAGGAGGAAAGGAGGCTGCATTTGAGGAGGAAGGGAAGGAGGGTGTATTTGGGGAGGAAGGGAAGGTGGGTGCATTTTAGGAGGAAGGAAAGGAGGCTGCATTTGAGGAGGAAGGGAAGGACAGTGCATTTGGGGAGTAGGGAAGGAGGGTGCATCTGGGGAGGAAGGGAAGGAGGGTGCATCTGGGGAGGAAGGGAAGGAGGCTGCATTTGAGGAGGAAGGGAAGGAGGCTGCATTTGGAAAGGGAAGGTGGGTGCATTTGGGGAGCAGGTAAAGGAGGCTGCATTTGAGGAGGAAGGGAAGGTGGGTGCATTTGGAGAGGAGGTGAAGGAGGCTGCATTTGCAGAGGGGATGGAGGCTCCACTTGGGGAGGAGGGGAAGGAGCCTGAGTTTGGGGAGGAGCGGTGGAGGCTGCATTTGGGGAGGAGAAGACAGAGGCTGAGTTTGTGGAGGAGGGAACAGAGAGACAGCCAGGGATGACAGTTCAGTCCAGGAGACATCCTGGGAGCCAGGAGCCTTGCAGAGTAGCCGGTGTGGACTCCCGGGGCAGGCGGTGGACACGGGGCTTTCTTATGCCTCCTCACAGTCTGACGGCCGCTATGATGGTGCCCATGTCTGCCAGGCAGGGTCTCAGTCCTTCGCGCTCCTGCCTGCATCTTCCCCTCTTCCGCAGGATTTCCAGGGCGTTTCCTGCATGGGACACTGTCCCATTGCTGCTGCTCACCCCTGAACACCCACGGGCAGTGGGGCGACAGTTCTCCAGGCGGCTTCCATGTCTCCTGACTTGGTGCATCGACTCTCGTGAGCAGGACTCTCTCTAGCCCCTGCCTCGGGGCTGAAATGCATCTTTTTTTTTTTTGAGATGGAGTTTCACTCTTGTCACCCCGGCTGGAGTGCAGTGACAGGCTCTCGGCTCCTCGCAACCTTCACCTCCCGGGTTCAAGTGATTGTCCTGCCTCAGCCTCTTGAGTAGCTGGGAATTCAGGTGTGCACCACTATGCTGGGCTAATATATGTATTTTTAGTAGAGACAGGGCTTCATGCTGGCCAGGCTGGTCTCGAACTCCTGACCTCAGGGGATCTGCCCGCCTCAGCCTCCCAAAGTGCAGGGATTACAGGCGTGAGCCACCGCGCCTGGCCTATTTTAGCTGTTTTCTTAAAGCACAAAGCAACCCACACATTTTTTTTTTTAAATTGAGATGGAGTCTCTAACTTAAGCATATCCTAAGAGTGGAAAAGAAAAAAAAGGTGGAGTCTGACTCTGTCACCCAGGCTGGAGTGCAGTGGCCTGTCTCAGCTCACCGCAACCTCCGCCACGTGGGTTCAAGCAATTCTTGTGCCTCAGCTTTTCTGTGTTTTTAGTAGACACGGGGTTTTGCCACACTGGCAAGGCTGGTCTTGAACTCCAGACCTCAGGTGATCCGCCTGCCTCGGCCTCCAAAAGTGCTGGGATTACAGGCATGAGCCACCCCGCCTGGCTTTTTTTCTTTTTCAGACTGTTTTGTTCTTGTTGCCAAGGCCAGAGAGCAATGGCGCAATCTCGGCTCACCGCAACCTCCGCCTCCCGGGTTGAAGCGATTCTCCTGCCTCAGCCTCCCGAGTAGCTGGGATTACAGGCGTGTGCAATCACACCCGGCTATTTTTTTGTATTTTTAGTACAAACGGAGTTTCACCGCGTTGGCCAGGCTGGTCTCAAACTCCCGACCTCAGCTGATTCGCCCGCCCGGCCTCCCAAAGTGCTAGGAGCCACCTGCCAGGCCTATTTTATCTGTTTTCTTAAGCACAAAACGGCCGGGCGTGGTGGCTCACGCCTGTAATCCAAGCGCTTTGGAGGCCAAGGCGGGTGGATCACCTGACGTCAGGAGTTCAAGACCAGCCTGACCAACATGGTGAAAGCCCATCTTTATAAAAAACAGAAGCACCAAACCACCTACACATTATTTCCTGATGTCAGGCGACTGTAAGGGTGGAGCGGCTTGATTTGGGGGTTACTGAGACCGTGTGTCACCACTGAAGAAAACCACACCCGTCCATCCATCATGTATTTATCCATCATTTATCCATCCATCATCTATCTATCCATTATCTATCATCTATGTATCCATCATCTATCTATCCATCATCTATGTATCCATCATCTATATCCATCTATCATCTATCCATTATCTTTCATCTATGTGAACATCTATCCATCATCTATCCATCTATCATCTATCCATCATCTACTATCTATCCATCATCTACTATTATCTATCCATTATCTATCATTCATCTATGTGTACATCTATCTATCATCTATCTATCATGTATTTATCCATCATCTATCCATCTATCATGTATTTATCCATCATCTATCTATCCATCTATCATCTATCCATTATCTATGATTCGTCTATGCGTACATCTATCTATCCATTATCTACTATTATCTATCCATTATCTATAATTCATCTATGTGTACATCTATCTATCATCTATCTATTCTATCATCTCTCTATCATCTATCTATCCATGTATCATCTATGTATCCATCATCTATCTATCCATCATCTATCCATCAGCTATCTATCCATCTACTATGTATCCATCATCTATCCATCTATCATCTATGTATCCATCATCTATCTATCCATCATCTATCCATCCATCATCTATCTATCATCTATCTATTCTATCATCTCTCTATCATCTATCTATCCATGTATCATCTATGTATCCATCATCTATCTATCCATCATCTATCCATCTATCAGCTATCTATCCATCATCTATCTATCCATCTACTATGTATCCATCATCTATCCATCTATCATCTATGTATCTATCATCTATCTATCCATCATCTATCCATCCATCATCTATCTATCCATCTATCATCTATCTATCCATCTATCATTTATGTATCCATCATCTATCTATCTATCCATCACCTATCTATCCATCTATTATCTAAGTATTCATCTACCCATCTATCTCTCTATACCTTTGTGCATATGGCATTGGATCTCAACCAAGAGCAGCGCCCCCCTCCCAACGTGGGGAACACTGTTAAGTGTCTGCGTTCATCTTTGGTGTCCCTATGGGGTGGTGAGTGCTCCTGGCACCTGGTGGGTGGAACCCACAAATGATGCTGAGTACCCTCTAGCACCCAGGGTGGCCCACAGCAAAGAAACCTCCAGCCCCAAACGTCAGCAGTGCTGAGGCTGCGAGACCTGCATCTAATGGGAGAAGGGGGCCTGAGGGCAGATGTACGTCCACTTACACCTTCCAAATACTCCAGTTCTGGCTGGGCGCAGGGACACGGCTGGAGTATAAAGCAGGCAGAGAAATGTGGAACAGGGCCTGGCCTCTCCTCGCAGCCTCCACCTTTCTCCCGTGCTGGACGCTTCCTGCTCTTAAATATTGAACTCCAAGTTCTTCACTGTGGGCACGCCGACTGGCTCTCCTTGCCCCTCAGCCTGCAGGTGGCCTATGGTGGGACATTGTGACTGTGTCAGTTAGTAATTAAGTCATACATATATATATATAAAACTTCTTTATATATATATATCTTCCTTTTTATATGTTCTATATGTAATTAATAATTAGCTCCTATATATACATATGGAAGTTATATATATATATATATATCTACATATATTTATATGTATACATTATGTATTTATATGTTAGATATGTATTTATGTATATATGTATATTAAAAATGGTATATATAATGCATATATATGAGAATATATAATGCAGATTTATGATGGAATATATATAATGTATACTGGAATATATATAAGGTATATATATAATGGAATATATATAAATTACATATATTTATATATAATGAAATATATAATGCATATTTATAATGGAATATATAATATATAAACATAATGGAATATATAAGGTATATATAACTGAACACATATAATATACATATAGAAATATATATAAAGTATATATATATTGAAATATATATGGTGTACATATATAATGGAATGTATAATGCATATTTATCATGGAATATACATAATTTATATATAATGGACTATACATAAGGTATATATAATAAAATATATATAACATATATGATGGAATAAATAATGCATATTTATAATAGTATATATAATATATTAAGGTGTATATATAATGGATATATATAACATATAATGAATATATAATTCATATTTATAATGGAATATATATAAGGTGTATATATAGTGGAATATGTATAACATATATATATAATAGAATATATAATGCATATTTATAATGAAATATATAATGTATATACAATGGAATATATATATGAGATGTATATATAATGAAATATATATAACATGTTTATATACATAATGCAGTAACTAATGCATATTTGTAATACAATATATATAATGCATAAATATAATGGAATATATAAGGTATATATAACTGAATATATATAATGTATATATATATTGAAATATATATAAGGTGTATATATAATTGAATATATATAACACATATTTATATACATAATGGAATATATCATGCATTTTTATAATGGAATATATAATATATATAATGAATATATATAAGGTGCATATATAATGCAATATATTTAACATATATATTTTTATATATGTATAATGGAATATATATATATAAAACATTAGTTCTGTCCCTCTAGAGAACCATCGCTAATACACCCTGTATGGTGGAAGATTGCAATGGTGAATTTTTTTTTTTTTTTTTGACGGACTCTCGCTGTGTCACCCAGGCTCCAGTGCAGTGGCACGATCTCAGCTCACTGCGACCTGCACCTCCCGGGTTCAAGCGATTCTCCTGCCTCAGCCTCCCGAGTAGCTGGGATATGAGGTATGCACCACCATGTTCCCAGCTACTCAGGGAAGCTGAGGCAGGAGAATCGCTTGAACCCGGGAGGCAAAGGTTGCAGCAAGCTGAGATCAGGCCACTGCACCACAGGGAGACTCCATCTCAAAATAAATTAAAAAATAAATAATTAGAAAACAAGGAAAGAAACAAAACTCGCCTACACGGAGTTTATCTTATATGCACTACGGTCTGTGAAGCTGTGGTTCCTTCTATTGCTTCAAAATGAAGAAACTTACTCCTGCAAAAATCTGAAATCACAATGTATGTGCTGCTCTTTAAAAAATTGTTTTTCAAACTTACCATATTTAAAAAGAGACATCACACGGTTTCCATGGTTTTTTCCTCCCATCGATCCGACTCTTCTGTGACTTCTGTCAATTCGGTTCTTCGTTTTCCCCAGAATGTGCTGGACACGGTGGGATTTTCAGAGTTCACAAAATTAACTGTATAATTATTTTCTGTGGATAGACATGACTGCAATATGATCTGGGTACATTATTATTATTACTATTATTTTATTTTACCTTGGACTATTATGCCCACATGATTATTTCTAACATTTTATTTCACAGTCTTTTGCGTCACAGAGGCTGGTAAACGGTACCCCCAGTCTCCCCAGCACACTGGATGTGCACCCAGCAGGTGGGTGTTAAACCTCCCGGGGTTTAAGAAAAAAACTCCTCCCACAGCTCACGGGCGCCCCCTGCAGCCTGCGGCGCGCCAGGGACCCGGCGACCTGGAGGTGGGGTCCCTTTAGTGGGTGAAGGCACAGCCGACACCAGGGCGCCCCGGACCTCACAGCGCCTACCCTGCGCCCACACGGAATCCCCACGCCGCGCCCATCACCACGCCCCGAGGGGACCCCCTTCTCCACACCCCTCCCACCATGCCCGCGTGGACCCCCATATCCACGCCCCTCCCACCTGGCCCGACAGGAACCCCATATCCAGGACCCTCCCACCTTGCCCGAGGGGACCCCCTTCTCCACGCCACTCCCACCATGCCCGCGGGGACTCCCATCTCCACGCCCCTCCCACATGTCCCGAGGAGACCCCCATCTCCAAGCCCCTCACACCTGGCCCGAGGGGAACCTCACCTCCATTCCCCTCCCACCTAGCCCGAGGGGACTCCCCTTCTCCATGCCCCTCCCACATGTCCCGAGGGGACCCCCTTCTCCACGCCCCTCCCACCATGCCCGCGGGGACTCCCCATCTACGCGCCCCTGCAACCTGGATGGGAAAGGGGAGAGTGACCCAGGGCCCCCGAGGGATGGGGGTGGGAGAGTAACCGGAGCCCTCTAAGGACGGGGGAGAGGAGAGTAACCCGGGACCCTCAACCCCACGCCACTCGCACCTGGCTTAGAGGGCGCCCTCAACTCCAGGACACTCGCCCCTGGCCGTCGGGGAACCCCCATTTCCTCCGCATTCTCAGACGTGGTGCTCACAAGACCCCCATGTCAGAGCCCGGCCCCCATGTGCGGATAAGAAACCCCCAGCCCCACAGTTGCCCGGTACTGCAGCCACGGGAACCCCAGCATTTCCATGATCCACGTGGCGCTTTCAAGAAACCCCAAATATTCACTCCCGCCTTTCCTCCCAAGGGACCCCCCCAAAACATGCGCGTCCAGAAAGAGTGTCAGCCTCCCCTGGGCGGGCGGGACGAGCGCCAGGGGCGGTGCCGGGGCCCGGAAGGCGGGGCTGCGGGCGGAGTTGCGTGGCTTGGGCGTGACCTCGCGGAAAGTTAATGGAGGCATGGTCTGGGCGTGGCCTCGCGGAGGTTCATGGAGGTGTACTCTGGGCGTGACCTCACAGGAGGTCGATGGAGGCGTGGTCTGGGCGTTGCCTCTCGGGAGGTCCCTGGAGGCGGGCTCTGGGCGAGGCCGCGCAGGAGGTCGAGGGAGGTGCTGTCTAAGCGTGGCCTCGCGGAAGGCCGATGAAGACGTGATCTGGGCGTGGCCTCACGGGAGTTCGATGGCGCCGGGGCTTGGCCGAGACCTCGCGAGAGGTCGATGGAGGCGTGCTCTGGGCGTGGCCTAGACGCGAGGTCGCTGGCGGCGGGGCTTGGACGTGACCTCGCGGGAGGTCGATGGAGGCGTGCTCTGGGCGTTGCGTCGCGGAGGCGGAACTCCGGCCGCGGTATTTCCGGAGCCGCGCTGCTCACGCCGCCGGTTCCAGGCTCGAGTCTGCGGCTTCCCGGACCCTGGCGTGGACGCCATGGTGCTGTTTTCGGTTATCGGGAAGCTGCTACACAAACGCGTGGTGCTGGCCAGCGCCTCTCCACGCCACCGGGAGATCCTCAGCAACGCGGTGCGGCCTGGTCCTGGGCGAGGCGGGGGACGGGGGACGGAGGGGCTCAACCAGCTGGGCGCAGCGACTCAGGACCCCTAGGGATGGGGGAGGGGAGAGTGATCCGGGACCCCTAGGGATGGGGGAGGGGAGAGTGACCCGGGACCCCTAGGGATGGGGGAGGGGAGAATGACCCGGGACCCCTAGAAATGGAGGAGGGGAGAGTGACCAGCGACGCCTAGGGATGGGGGAGGGGAGAGTGATCCGGGACCCCTAGGGATCGGGGAGGGGAGACTGACCAGGGACCCCTACGGATAGGAGGTGAGAGTGACCCGGTAGCCTTAGGGATGGGGGAGGAGAGAGACCCGGGACCCCTAGGGATGAGGGAGGGGAGAGCGACCCTGGACCTATAGGGATGGGGCAGGGGAGTGACCCCGGACCCCTAGGGATGAGGGGAGGGGGCAGACTGACCCAGGACTCTTAGGGATGTGGGAGAGAAGAGTGACCTAAGTCTTCTAGGGATGGAGTGGGTCCTAGTGGCTGAAGGTTGGCTTTGCAGGTGGCCTGTGGGAAGTGTTTCCTGGAACCCTGGGTGGCGGAGATTTGACTGTGGGTGGCAGGCGCCTAGGCAGTGGGTGTCTGCTTCTTCTGGAAGCCTGATCACATGGAGGAGAGCACTGGAGGGGAGAAGACTGATTTGTTCTCGGTAGCTCTGCTTATTTTGGAGGGCTTCCAGCCATCCCCTGTTGAAACATCTAGTTTTTCATTCATAGAGCTATGAGAAAGCACAGCTTAGGTTTCAGTGGTTTTCAGTTAGAACACAATGGCAAAAAGAAAAAGGAAAAAAACCTGAAAACATTACTTGGAAGGCTTGTAGCCAGAAGAATTGGAATTGAATTCAAACTGGAGAAAATAATAAAAACCAAAAAACCTCTAGGCAAGACCAGAATCTAACGGCAGGTGTGACGACAGGTTTTGAAACATAATTTTTCTTTTTCCAGTTTTTTTCAGTTTTATTGAAAGAATAATTATGGTAAGACTGCTTTGCTTTATTTTTCTTTTATTCACTTTATTTATTTAGACACGGAGTTTCGCTCTTGTCACCCGGGCTGGACTGCAGTGGTGCCATCTCGGATCACTGCAACCTCCACCTCCCGGGTTCAAGCAGTTCTCCTCCTCAGCCTCCCGAGTAGCTGCTATTACAGGTGTGCGCCACTACGCCCGGCTAACTTTGTATTTTTGGAGAGATGGGGGTTTCTCCATGTTGGTCAGTCTGGTCTCGAACTCCCAACCTCAGGTGATCTGCCTGACTCGACCTCTCAGGGCTGGAATTACAGGCCTGAGCCACCACACGTGGCCAAGGCTGATACTTGGCC
Organism: Saguinus oedipus; assembly: GCA_031835075.1. NCBI lineage: Eukaryota > Metazoa > Chordata > Mammalia > Primates > Cebidae > Saguinus > Saguinus oedipus. Next base: position 333,808 of record CM063191.1, read on the forward strand.
TAATTATTTGTATTCACCGTAGCAAGAATAATAGTTTTACTTTTTATTTGTATTTATTTATTTTGAGACTGACTCTGTCGCCAGGCTGGAGTGCAAGTCTGCGATCTTGGCTCACTGTGACCCCACCCCCCCATCTCCCAACCCCTCCTCCTCCCCATTCAAGCGATTCTCCTGCCTCAGCCTCCTGAGTAGCTGGGATTACAGGCGCACACTACCGCACCCGGCTACTTTATTCTGTCTTTAGGAGACACAGGGTTTCACCATGTTTGGGACTCTGGTCTCGAACTCCTGACCTCAGGTGCTCCGCCTGCCTCGGCCTCCCAAAGTGCTGGGATAACAGGTCTGAGCCAGCACACCCAGCCAAGAATAAATTAATTTTTACATAGGCCCTTTAAATTGGCTTTGATGGAACCTTGTTCCACACAAGGAATCTAAGGTAGGACCTTTTTTTATTTGAGACGGAGTCTCACTCTGTCGCCCAGGCTGGAGTGCCGTGGTGAAATCTCAGCTCACTGCAACCTCCGCGCCCCCCCCCTCCGTCCCACTGGGTTCAAGTGATTCTCTTCCTCAGCCTCCCGAGTAGCTGGGATTACAGGTGCCTGCTACTGCACCCAGCCAAGTTTTGTATTTTTAGTAGAGACGGGGTTTCAACATCTTGGCCAGGCTGGTCTTGAACTCCTGACCTCATTCATGATCCACCCGCCTCGGCCTCCCAGAGTGCTGGGATTACAGGTGTGAGCCACCGCACCCGACCCCAGATAGGACCTTTTTAAAGCTGAGCCGACCATGGGTTTGCACCATTAAATACGTATGAGTTGGGCAAATTCCTTTCCTCTTGAGGTTTCAGGATAATTTGGGGTTCCTGGCCTGTGAGAAAGTGACAGTCTTAGCGCAGATCAGGGTCTCTCTATGGTGACTGTGTACACAGAAGATGAGGCCAGTTTCCAACGGTTTTATTGGCTCCATAAGTCAAGTTGGTTTTTATTTTTTTGAGATAGAGTCTTGCTCTGTTGACCAGGTTGGAGCACAGTGGCACAGTCTCGGCTCACTTCAACCTCTGACTCCCGGGTTCAAGCAATTCTCCTGCCTCACCCTCCCCAGTAGCTGGCACTACAGGCGCCTGCCACCAGGTCCAGCTAATTTTTTTTTTTTTTTAGTGCAGACGGGGTTTCACCATGTTGGCCAGGATGGTCTCGATCTCTTGACCTTGTGATCCGCCCGCCTCAGCCTCCCAGAGTGCTGGGATTACAGGCGTGAGCCACCGCACCTGGCCTCAAGTTTGATTTTTTAGAGGGGTGCACACCATTGCAGCCAAAGCCTTGGCAAAATAACCAGTTTTTCCTGTTGTGTCCTGTTACTAAAGAAAACAGATTTTTTTTTTTTTCTTTTTGAGACGGAGTGTCACTCTTTTGTTCAGGCTGGAGTGAAATGGTGTGATCTTGGCTCAGTGCAACCTCTTCCTCCCATGTTCAAGATATTCTCCTGCCTCCCGAGTAGCTGGGATTACAGACGCACGCCACCACACACCACAACCAGCTAGTTTTTGTATTTTTGGTAGAGATGGGGTTTCAACCTCTTGGCCAGGCTGGTCTCAAACTGCTGACCTCAGACAGTCCACCCGCCTGGGCCTCCCAAAGTGCTGACATCACAGGCATGAGCCACCCAGCCTGGACAGAAAGCAGATTGTTATTGCACTTATGCAAATAACTTTATTGCCATAAATTAAGAAGACTTAAAACGTGAAAAAGATCACCCCAGTCTCCTGTTAGTTGAGTCCATTCAGTTCATTTCTGTGCTGCTTGATATTAATGAACATTTTAGCTTTTCAAAAATCCCAAACTTTCTTCCTTTCTATTCTGATGTGGCAATCTCCAAAGTTGTCAGAAACCTGCATTCACGAGCATCTGTGAGAATTTTACAGCTGATTATAAAACCACCTTTTAAACAGGATCAGGCCATACAATGGGGCTCCCCATCCCAGCATTTTGGGAGGTCGAGGCAGGTGGATCACCTGAGTTCAGGAGTTCATGACCAGCCTGTCCAATATGGCGAAACCCCATCTCTACTAAAAACACAAAAATTAGCTGGGTGTGGTGGTGGGCACCTGTATTCCCAGCTCCTTGGGAGGCTGAGGCAGGAGAATCACTTGAACCTAGGAGATGGAGGTTGCAGTGAGCTGAGATCACATCATTGCACTCCAGACTGGGCAACAGAGCGAGACTGCATGTCAAAAAAATAAAAATATATAAAAATAAAAAGTAGGCCGGGCGCCTTCAATCCCAGCACTTTGGGAGGCCAAGGCGGGTGGATCACGAGGTCAAGAGATCGAGACCATCCTGGTCAACATGGTGAAACCCCGTCTCTATTAAAAATAGAAAAATTAGCTGGGCATGGTGGTGCGCACCTGTATTCCTAGCTACTCAGGACGCTGAGGCAGGAGAATTGCCTGAACCCAGGAGGCAGAGGTTGCGGTGAGCTGATATCGCACCACTGCGCTGCAGCCTGGGTAACAAGCAAAACTCTGTCTCAAAAAAAAGTTTACACCTCCTGCGGCTCTCCTGACACAGGCCTACTTCCTGTTCTTCCTCTGTGCATGACACACTTCCTTTGTTTCTTCTGTGCAGGACATATTTCCTGTTTCTCTCCTGCAGGCAGACGTACTTCATGATCTTCCTCTGTGCAGGACACATTTCCTGTGTTTCTCCTGTGTAGGACACACTTCCTGTTACCCTCCTGAGACAGACATACTTTCTGTTCTTCCTCTGTGCAGGACACACTTCCTGTGTGTCTTCAGTGCAAGACACATTTCCTGACACACTCGAAACACACATCCTTCCTGTTCTTTCTCTGTGCAGGACACAATTCCTGTTGCTCTTTTGAGACAGACCAACTTTGTGTTCTTTTTCTGTGCAGGTCACACTTTCTGTGTTTCTCCTGTGCAGGACACACTTCCTGTTGCTCTCCGGACACAGACCTACTTTCTGTTCTTTCTCTGTGCAAGACACACTTTCTGTGTTTCTCCTCTGCAGGACACACTTTCTGTTGCTCTCCTGAGACAGACGTACTTCCTGTTTTTCCACTGTGCAGGACACAATTTCTGTTTCTATTGTACAGGACACACTTCCTGTTGCTCTCCTCACACAGACCTACTTCCTTTCCTTCCCCAGTGCAAGACACACTTCCTGTGTTTCTCCTGTGCATGGCCCACTTCATTTTGTTCTCCTGAGAGAACTTCCTACACTTCCTCTGTGCCGGACAGACTTCTTGTGTTTCTCCTGTGCAGGACAGAGTTCCTGATGCTCTCTTGAGACAGATGTACTTCCTGTTTTTTCACTATGCAGGACACACTTCCTGTATTTCTCCTGTGCAGGGCACACTTCCTATTGCTCTCCTGAGACAGATGTACTTCCTGTTCTTCCTCTGTGTAGAAAACACTTCCTTTGTTTCTCCTGTGTAGGACACACTGTTGCTCATCAGAGACAGACCTACTTTCTTTACTTCCTCTGTGCAGGATAGACTTTTCTTCTCCTTTGCAGGACACACCTCCGTTGCTCTCCTGAGACTGACCTACTTCCTGTTCTTCCTCTGTGCAGGACACACATCGTGTGTTTCTCCTGTGCCAGACACACTTTCTGTTACTCTCCTGAGACAGATGTACTTTCTGTTCTTCCTCTGTGCGGGACAAACTTCCTGTGTTTCTCCTATACAGGACACACTTCCTGTTGCTCTCCTGAGACAGATGTACTTCCTGTTCTTCCTCTGTGCAGGCCACACTTCCTGTGTTTCTCCTGTGCAGGACACTTCCTGTTGCCTTTCTGGGACAGACCTAGTTCCTGTTCTTCCTCTGTGCAGGACAGACTTCCAGTATTTCTCCTTTGCAGGACACACTTGCTGTTGCTCTCCTGAGATAGATGTACTTTCTGTTTTTCCACTGTGCAGGACACACTTCCTGTGTTTTTATTTTGCAGGACACACTTCCCGTTGCTCTCCTCACACAGACCTACTTCCTTTTCTTCCTCGGTGCAAGACACACTTCCTTTTGGTTCCCTGAGATAGACATACTTGCTGTTTTTTATCTGTGCAGGACACACTTCCTGTGTTTTTCTAGTGCAGGACAGCCTTTCTGTTTCTCTCCTGAGACAGATGTACTTCCCATTTTTCCTCTGTGCTGGACACTTCCTGTGTTTCTCCTGTGCAGGACACAATTCCTGTGGCTCTCCTGACACAGGCCTACTTCCTGTTCTTCCACTGTGCAGGACACACTTCCTTTGTTTCTCCTGTGCAGGACACATTTTCTGTTTCTCTCCTGAGACAGACGTACTTCCTGTTCTTTCTCTGTGCAGGACACACATCCTGTGTTTCTCCTGTTTAGGACACACTTCCTGTTACCCTCCTGAGACAGACGTGCTTTCTGTTCTTTTTGCAGAACACACGTCCTTTGTTTCTCCTGTGTAGGACACACTTTCTGTTACCCTCCTGAGACACAGGTACTTACTGTTCTTCCTCTGTTCAGGACACAGTTTCTCCTGTGCAGGACACACTTTCTGTTGCTCTTCTGGGACAAACCTACTTCCTCTTCATTCTCTTTGTATTTCTTCTCTGCAGGACACACTTCCTGTTGATCTCCTGAAACAGACCTACTTCCTGTTCTTCCTCTGTGCAGGACACACTTCCTGTGTTTCTTCTGTGCAGGACACACTTTCTGTTGCTCTACTGAGACCTACTTCCTGTACTTCCTCTGTGCAGGACTGACTTCCTGTGTTTCTCCTGTGCAGGACACACTTCCTGTTGCTCTCCTCAAGCTGACCTACTTCCTGTTCTTCCTCTCTGCAGGACACACTTCCTGTGTTTCTTCTGTGCAGGACTCACTTTCTGTTGCTCTCCTTACACAGACCTACTTTCTGTTCTTTTGCCGTGCAGGACACACTTCCTGTTGCTCTTTTGTGACAAATGTACTTACCCTTCTTCCTCTGTGCAGGAAACACTTACTGTGTTTCTCTTGTGCAGGAAACATTTTCTGTTGCTCTCCTGAGACAGACCTACTTTCTGTTCTTCCTATGTGCAGGACACACTTCCTGTGTTTTTTTCTGTGCCGGACACACTTTCTGTTGATCTCCTGAGACAGACATACTTATTGTTCTTCCTCAGTGCAGGACACACTTCCTGTTGCTCTCCTCACACAGACCTATTTGCTTTTCTTCCTCTCTGCAAGACACACTTTCTGTGTTTCTCCTGTGCAGGACACACTTCCTGTTTCTCTCCTGACACAGAGCTACTTCCTGTTCTTCCTCTGTGCAGGACACGCTTCCTTTGTTATTCCCATAGAGCACTCACTTCCTGTTGCTCTCCTGAGACAGACCTACTTCCTATTCTTCTTCTGTGTATGACAACTTCCTGTGTTTCTCTCATGCAGGACAAACTTTCTGTTGCTCTCCTGAGACAGACCTACTTCCTGCTTTTCCTCTGTGCAGTACACACTTTCTGTGTTTTTCCTGTGCAGGACACACTTTCTGTTGCTCTCCTGAGACAGATGTACGTAGCCATCTTCCTCTGTGCAGGACACACTTCATGTGTTTCTGCAGTGCAGGACACAATTCCGGTTGGTATCCAGAGACAGACCTACTTCCTGTTCTTCCTCTGTGCAGGACGCACTTCCTGTGTTTCTCCTGTGCAGAACACCCTCTCTGTTGCTCTCTGATAGAGACGTACTTACTGTTCTTCCTCTGTGCAGGACACACTTCCTGTTACTCTCCTAGGACAGACGTACCTCCTGTTCTTCCTCTCTGCAGTACACACTTCATGTGTTTCTGCAGTGCAGGACACAATTCCTGTTGGTCTCTGGAGACAGACCTACTTCCTGTTTTTCCTCTGTGCAGGACACACTTCCTGTGTTTCTTCTGTGCAGAACACCCTCTCTGTTGCTCTCTGATAAGAGACGTACTTACTGTTCTTCCTCTGTGCAGGACACACTTCCTGTTTCTCTCCTAGGACAGACGTATCTCCTGTTCTTCCTCTGTGCAGGACACACTTCCTGTTGCTCTCCAGAGAGACGTACTTTCTGTTCTTCCTCTGTATAGGACACATTTCCTGTGTTCCTTCTGTGCAGGACACACTTCCTATGTTTCTCCTGTGTGGGACACACTTCCTGTTTGTCTCCTGAAACACGTACTTTCTGTTCTTCCTCTGTGTAGGACACACTTCCTGTGTTTCTCCTGTGCAGGACACACTTCCTGTTTGTCTCCTGAAACACGTACTTCCTATTCTTCCTCTGTGCAGGACACACTTTCTATTCCTCTCCTTAGACAAAGGTACTTCTTGTTCTTCCTCTGTGCAGGACACACTTCCTGTGTTTCTTCTCTGCAGGATAAACTTCCTATTGCTCTTTTGAGACAGGCATACTTTCTTTTCTTTCCCTATGTAGGACACACTTCCAGTACCTCTCCTGTGCAGGACACACTTCCTGTTACTCTCATGAGACAGACGTACTTTCTGTTCTTCTGTGCAGGACACATTTCCTGTGTTACTCCCGTAGGGCACACACTTCCTGTTGCTCTCCTGGGACAGATCTACTACCTGTTTTTTTTTTCTGTGTACGACAGACTTCCTGTGTTTCTCCCTTGCAGGACACACTTCCTGTTGCTATCCTGAGACCTACTTTCTGTTTTTCCTTTGTGTAGGAAACACTTCCTGTGTTTCTCCAGTGCAGGACACACTTCCTGTTGCTCTCCTGAGACAGACGTACTTACTATTCTTCTGTGCAGGACACACTTCCTGTTGCTCTCTGGAGACAGACGTACCTTCTGTTCTTTCTCACTGTAGGAAACCCTTCCTGTGTTTCTCTTGGGCAGGAAATACTTCTTGTCACTCTCCCGAGACAGACGTACGTCCTATTCCTCAGTACAGGACACACTTCCTGTGTTTCTTCTGTGCAGGATACACTTCCTTTTGCTCTCCAGAGACAGACCTACTTCCTGTATTCCTCTGTGCAGGACACACTTCCTGTGTTTCTCCTGTTCAGGACTAACTTCCTGTTGCTCTCCTGAGACATACCTACTTCCTGTTCTTCCTCTGTGCAAGACACACTTTCTGTGTTTCTCCTGTGCAGGGCACACTTCATGTCGCTCTCCTGAGACAGACATACCTCCTGTTCTTCTGTGCAGGACACACTTCCTGTTGCTCTCCTGAGACCAACATAATTTGTGTTCTTCCACTGTGCAGGACATACTTCCTGTGCTACTCCTGTGCCGGACACACTTCTGATTTCTCTCCTGAGACAGACGTACTTCCTGTTCTTCCTCTGTGCAGGACACACTTCCTATGTTTCTTCTGAGGGACACACTTCCTATTGCTCTCCTCACACAGATCTACTTCCTGTTTTTTCTCTGTGCAAGACACACTTTGTGTTTCTCCTGTGCAGGGCACACTACCTGTTTCTCTCCTGAGACAGACCTACTTCATGTACTTGCTCTGTGCAGGACAGATTTCCTGTGTTTCTCCTGTGCAAGACACACTTCCTGTTACTTTCCTGAGACAGACCTACATCCTGTTCTTTCTCTGTGCAGGAAACACTTCCTGTGTTTCTTCTGTGCAGGATACACTTCATTTTGCTTTCAGGAGACAGACCTACTTCCTATATTCCTCTGTGCAGGACACACTTTATGTGTTTCTCCTGTGCAGGAGTAACTTCCTGTTACTATCCTGAGACATACCTACTTCCTGTTCTTCCTCTGTGTAAGACATACTTTCTGTGTTTCTCCTGTGCAGGGCACACTTCAGGTCGCTCTCCTGAGACAGATGTACTTCCTGTTCTTCCTGTATGCAGGACACACTTCCTGTTGCTCTCTTGAGACAGACCTACTTTGGGTTCTTGTTTTCAGGACACACTTCCTGTGTTTCTCCTGTGCAGGACACACTTTCTGTTGCTCTCCAGAGGCAGACCTATTTCTTTTATTCCACTGTGCACGACGCACTTCCTGTGGCTCTCCATACTTCCTGTGGCTCTCCATAGAGTTCTTCCTCTATGCAGGACACACTTCCTATGTTTCTCCTGTGTAGGACACACTTCGTGTTACTCTCCTGAGACCAACATAATTTGTGTTCTTCTGCTGTGCAGGACACACTTTCTGTGCTACTCCTGTGTTGGACATACTTCCGATTTCTCTTCTGAGACAGACGTACTTCCTGTTCTTCCTCTGTGCAGGACACACTTCCTGTGTTTCTCCTCTGAGGGACACACTTCCTGTTGCTCTCCTCACACAGATCTTCTTGTTCTTCCTCTGTGCAAGACAAACTTCCTGTGTTTCTCCTGTGCAGGACACACTTCCTGTCACTCTCCCGAGACAGATGTACTTCCTGTTCTTCCTGTATGCAGGACACACTTCCTGTTGCTCTCTTGAGACAGACCTACTTTGTGTTCTTCTTGTTTTCGAGACACACTTCTTGTGTTTCTCCTGTGCAGGGCACTTTTTGTTGCTCTCCAGAGGCAGACCTATTTCTTGTATTCCACTGTGCACGACGTACTTCCTGTGTTTCTCCTGTGCAGGACAAACTTCCTGTGGCTCTCCTGAGAGACCTACTTCCTGTTTTTTCTCTGTGCAGGACACACTTTCTGTGTTTCTCCTCTGCAGGAACACACTTCCTGTTGCTCTCCTGAGACAGACTTACTTCCTGTTTTTCCTCTGCAGGACACACTTCCTGGGTTTCTCTCATAGAGCACTCACTTCCTGTTGCTCTCCTGAGAGAGACCTGCTTCCTATTTTTTTCTGTGTACGACACACTTCCTGTGTTTCTTCCGTTCAGGACATACTTCCTGTTGCTCTCCTGAGACAGACCTACTTCCTGTTTTTCCTCTGTGCAGGACACACTTCCTGTGTTTCTCCTGTGCAGGACACTCTGTTGCTCTTCTAAGACAGATGTACTTATTGTTCTTCCTTTGTGCAGGACACACTTCCTGTTGCTCTTCTCACACAGACCTACTTAATATTCTTCCTCTTTGCAAGACACACTTTGTGTTTCTCCTGTGCAGGACACACTTTCTGTTGCTCTTCCGAGACAGACCTACTTTCTTTTCTTCCTCTGTGCAATACACACTTCCTGTCACTCTCCTGAGACAGGGCTACTTCCTGTTCTTCCTCTGTGTAGGACACACTTCCTGTGTTTCTCCTCTGCAGGACACACTTGTTGCTCTCCTGACACAGATGTACTTCCTGTTTTTCCTATGCAGGACTCACTTCCTGTTGTTTCTCCTGTGCAGGGCACACTTCAGGTCGCTCTCCTGAGACAGATATACTTCCTTTTCTTTCCTGTGCTAGACACACTTCCTGTCACTCTCCTAAGACAGACATATTCCTACCCTGTGCAAGACAGACATATTTTCTATTCCTCCCCTGTGCAAGACACAGTTTCTGCTTTTGTTCTGGGAAGGACACTGCTCTTCTTTCAGCTCTGTGAATGACACACTTTCTATTGCCCATCTGTACAGGACACACTTCCTGTTTCTTTTCTGTGCAGAAGACACTTGTGTCTCCCCTGTACAGGACACATCTCTCGTTTATCCTCTATGCAGGACACAATTTTTGTTCCTACCCTGTGCGGGACATACTTCCTGTGTCTCCTTTAAGCAGGACACACTTACTTTTCTTCCCTTGTGAAGCACACACTTTCTGTTCCTCCCCTGTGCAGGCCACATTTCTCGTTAATCTAATGTTGACACACTTCCAGTTCCTCCCCTGTGCGGGACTTACTTCCTGTGTTTCTTCTTTGCAGGACACACTTATGTTCCTACCCTGTGCAGCACACACTTTGTATTGCCATGGAGGCGAGGTCTGGGCGTGGCCCCGCGGGAGGTTGAGGGAGGCGTAGTCTGGGCATGGTCTCGCGGGAAGTCCATGGCGATGCGGCTTGGGCGAGAATTCGCGAGAGGTCAATGCTGTCGTGTTCTGGGAGTGGCCTAGAGGCGAGGTCAATGGATATGGTGTAGTGGCTTGAGCGTGACCTCGGGGGAGGTGGATGGAGGCGTGGTCTGGGTGTGGCATAGAGGCGAGGGCATGGGGGCGTGGCTTGGGCGAGAACTCGCGGGAGGTCTATAGAGGCGTGGTCTCGGCGTGGCCTCGCGAGAGGTCCATGCAGGCGTGGTATGGGCGTGGCCTCACCGGAGGTCGTTGGCGACAGGGTTTGGGCGAGACGTCGGGAGAAGTCGATGGGAGTTGTGCTCTGAGTGTGGCCTAGAGGCGAGGTCGATGGCGGCGGGGCTTGGCGGGACCTCGCGGGAGGTCGATGGAGGTGTCGTCTGGGTGTGGCCTCGTGGAGGCGGAACTCCGGCCGCGGTATTTCCGGAGCCGCAAAGCTCACGCAGTCAGCTCCGGGCTCAAGTCTGCGGCCTCCCAGCTCCCGGTGTGGACGCCGTGGTGCTGACCAGCGCCTCTCCACGCCGCCGGGAGATCCTCAGCAATGCGGTGCGGCCTGGGCCTGGGTGGGCGGGGGCCCGGGGACGGAGGGGCTCAAGCAGCTGGGCCCAGCGACTCAGGACCCCTATGGATGGGGGAGTGGACACTGACCCGGGATCCCTAGGGATGGGGGAGGGGAGAGTGACCGGGACCCCTAAAGATAGGGGAGGGGAGAGTTACCCGGGACCCCTATGGATGGGGGAGGGGAGAGTGATCCGGGACCCTTTGGGATGGGGAAGGGGAGACTTTCCAGGGACCCCTAGGAATAGGAGGTGAGAGTGACCCGGTACCCTTAGGGATGAGGGAGGGGAGAGCGACCCTGGACCTGTAGGGATGGGGGAGGGAGACTGACTTGGAACCCCTAGGGATAGGGGTGAGACTGACCCAGGATCCCTAGGGATGGGGCAGGGTTGTGACCCGGGACCCCTAGTGATGGGGGGAGGGGGCAGAGTGACCCAGGACTCCTAGGGATGTGGGAGAGAAGAGGGACCTAAGTCTTCTAGGGATGGGTGGGTCCTAGTGGCTGAAGGTTGGCTTTGCAGGTGGTCTGTGGGAAGTGTTTCCTGGAACCCTGGGTGGCGGAGATTTGATTGTGGGTGGCAGGCGCCTAGGCAGTGGGTGTCTGCTTCTTCTGGAAGCCTGATCACATGGAGGAGAGCACTGGAGGGGAGAAGACTGATTTGTTCCCGGTAGACCTGCTTATTTTGGGGGGCTTCCAGCTATCCCCCGTTCTAACATCTAAATTTTCATTCGTAGAGGTATGAGAAAGCACAGCTTAGGTTTCAGTGGTTTTCAGTTAGAACAAAATGGCAAAAAGAAAAAGGAAGAAAACCTGAAAACATTACTTGGAAGGCTTGTAGCCAGAAGAATTGGAATTGAATTCAAGCTGGAGAAAATAATAAAAACCAAAAACTGTAGGCAAGACCAGAATCTAACGGCAGGTGTGACGACAGGTTTTGAAACATAATTTTTCTTTTTCCAGTTTTGTCAGTTTTATTGAAAGAATAATTATGGAAAGACTGCTTTGCTTTATTTTTCTTTTATTCACTTTATTTATTTATTTAGACGCGGAGTTTCGCTCTTGTTGCCCGGGCTGGACTGCAGTGGTGCCATCTCGGCTCACTGCAACCTCCACCTCCCGGGTTCAAGCAGTTCTCCTCAGCCTCCCGAGTAGCTGCTATTACAGGTGTGCGCCACTACGCCCGGCTAACTTTGTATTTTTGGAGAGACGGGGGTTTCTCCATGTTGGTCAGTCTGGTCTCGAACTCCCAACCTCAGGTGATCCACGCGACTCGGCCTCTCAGTGCTGTGATTACAGGCCTGAGCCACCGCGCGTGGCCAAGGCTGATACTTGGCCTAATTATTTGTATTTACTGTAGCAAGAATACAAGTTTTACTTTTTATTTGTATTTATTATTTTGAGACGGACTCCCACTCTGTCGCCAGGGTGGAGTGCAATTCTGCGATCTTGGCTCACTGTGACCCTCCCCCATCTCCCAACCCCTCCCCCTCCATTCAAGTGATTCTCCTGCCTCAGCCTCCTGAGTAGCTGGGATTACAGGCGCACACTGCCGCACCCGGCTACTTTATTCTGTCTTTAGGAGACACAGGGTTTCACCATGTTTGGGACTCTGGTCTCGAACTCCTGACCTCAGGTGCTCCGCCTGCCTCGGCCTCCCAAAGTGCTGGGATAACAGGTCTGAGCCAGCACACCCAGCCAAGAATAAATTAATTTTTACATACACCCTATAAATTGGCTTTGATGGAACTTTGTTCCACACAAGGAATCTAAGGTAGGACTTTTTTTATTTGAGACGGAGTCTCACTCTGTCGCCCAGGCAGGAGTGCCATGGTGCAATCTCAGCTCACTGCAGCCTCCGTCCCCTTCCCCGGGTTCAGGTGATTCTCTGCCTCAGCCTCCCAAGTAGCTGGGATTACAGGTGCCTGCTACTGCACCCAGCCAAGTTTTGTATTTTTAGTAGAGACAGGGTTTCAACATCTTGGCCAGGCTGGTCTTGAACTCCTGACCTCATGATCCATCTGCCTCGGCTTCCCAGAGTGCTGGAATAACAGATGTCAGTCACCGCACCCGGCCCCAGATAGGACCTTCTTAAAGCTGAGCCGACCATGGGTTTGCACCATTAAATACCTAATGAGTTGAGCGAATTCTTTTCCTCTTGAGGTTTCAGGATAATTTGGGGTTCCTGGCCCGTGAGAAAGTGACAGTCTTAGCGCAGATCAGGGTCTCTGTATGGTGACTGTGTACACAGAAGATGAGGCCAGTTTCTAACAGTTTTATTGGCTCCATAAGTCAAGTTGAATTTTTTTTTTTTTGAGACGGAGTCTTGCTCTGTCTCCCAGGCTGGAGCGCAGTGGCACAGTCTCTGCTCACTGCAACGTCTGCTTTTCGGGTTCGAGTGATTCTCCTGCCTCACCGTCCCCAGTAGCTGGCACTCCCGGCGCCTGCCACCAGGTCCAGCTAATTTTTTTATATTTTTAGGAGAGACGGGGTTTCACCATGTTGGCCAGGACGGTCTCAATCACTTCACCTTGTGATCCGCCCGCCTCGGCCTCCCAAAGTGCTGGGATTGCAGGCTTGAGCCACCATGGCTGGCCTCAAGTTTGATTTTTTTAGAGGGGTGCACACCATTCCAGCCAAAGCCTTGGCAAAATAACCAGTTTTTCCTGTTGTGTCCTGTTACTAAAGAAAACATTTTTTTGTTTTTGTTTTTGAGACGGAGTGTCACTCTTTTGTCCAGGCTGGAGTGAAATGGCATGATCTTGGCTCAGTGCAACCTCTTCCTCCCAGGTTCAAGTGATTCTCCTGCCTTCCGAGTAGCTAGGATTACAGATGCACGCCAACACGACCAGCTAGTTTTTTTTTTTTTTGAGACGGAGTTTTGCTCTTGTTACCCATGCTAGAGTGCAATGGCACAATCTCGGCTCACGGCAACCTCTGCCTCCTGGGTTCAGGCAATTCTCCTGCCTCAGCCTCCCGAGTAGCTGGGATTACAGGCACGTGCCACCATGCCCAGCTAATTTTTTGTATTTTTAATAGAGACGGAGTTTCACCATGTTGACCAGGATGGTCTGGATCTCTTGACCTCGTGATCCACCCGCCTGGGCCTCCGAAAGTGCTGACATCACAGGTGTGAGCCACCGAGCCCAGCCAGAAAGCAGATTGTTATTGCACTTATGCAAATAACTTTATTGCAATAAATTAAGACTTAAAACGTGAAAAAGATCACCCCAGTCTACTATTAGTTGAGTCAATTCAGTTCAGTTCTGTCCTGCTTGATATTAATGAACATTTTAGCTTTTCAAAAATCCCAAACTTTTTTTCTTTCTATTCTGATGTGGCAGTCTCCAAAGTTGTCAGAAACCTACATTCATGAGCATCTGTTAGAGCTTTACAGCTGATTATAGAACCACCTTTTAAACAGGATCAGGTCAGGCACTGGGGCTCCCCATCCCAGCATTTTAGGAGGTCAAGGCAGGGGGATCACCTGTGTTCAGGAGTTCACGCCAGCCTGTCCAACATGGCGAAACCCCATCTCTACTAAAAACACAAAAATTAGCTGGGTGTGGTGGCGGGCACCTGTTTTCCCAGCTTCTTGGGAGGCTGAGGCAGGAGAATCACTTGAACCCGGGAGGTGGAGGTTGCAGTGAGCTGAGATCATATCATTGCACTCCAGCCTGGGCGACAGAGCGAGACTCCATGTCAAAAAATATATATATATATATAAATAAAAAGTAGGCCAGGTGCCTGTAATCCCAGCACTTTGGGAGGCCGAGGCCGGTGGATCACGAGGTCAAGACATCCAGACCATCCTGGTCAACATAGTGAAACGCCGTCTCTACTAAAAATACAAAAATTAGCTGGGCATGGTGGTGTGCACCTGTAGTCCCAGCTACTCAGGACGCTGAGGCAGGAGAATTGCCTGAACCCAGGAGGCGGAGGTTGTGGTGAGCCGATATCGCACCACTGCGCTGCAGCCTGGGTAACAAGAGCAAAACTCCGTCGCAAAAAAAAATTTACACTTCCTGCGGCTCTCCTGACACAGGCCTACTTTCTGTTCTTCCTCTGTGCAGGACACACTTCCTTTGTTTCTTCTGTGCAGGACATATTTCCTGTTTCTCTCCTGAGACAGATGTACTTCCTGTTCTTCCTCAGTACAGGACACATTTCCTGTGTTTCTCCTGTGTAGGACACACTTTCAGTTACCCTCCTGAGACAGACATACTTTCTGTTCTTCCTCTGTGCAGGACACACTTCCTTTGTTTCTTCTGTGCAGGACATATTTCCTGTTTCTCTCCTGAGACAGATGTACTTCCTGTTCTTCCTCAGTACAGGACACATTTCCTGTGTTTCTCCTGTGTAGGACACACTTTCAGTTACCCTCCTGAGACAGACATACTTTCTGTTCTTCCTCTGTGCAGGACACACTTCCTTTGTTTCGCCTGTGTAGGACACACTTTCTGTTACCCTCCTGAGACAGTGGTACTTACTGTTCTCCCTCTGTTCAGGACACACTTCCTGTGTGTCTCCAGTGCAGGACACACTTCCTGACACTCTCTCGAAACACATATCCTTCCTGTTCTTTCTCTGTGCAGGTCACACTTCCTGTTGCTCTCCTGACACAGACCTACTTTCTGTTCTTTCTCTGTGCAAGACACACTTTCTGTGTTTCTCTTGTGCAGGGCACACTTCCTGTTGCTCTCCTGAGACAGACCTACTTTGTGTTCTTTTTCTGTGCAGGACACACTTTCTGTGTTTCTCATGTGCAGAACCCACTTTCTGTTGCTCTTTTGAGACAGACCTACTTCCTGTTCTGTGCAGGACACACTTCCTGTGTTTCTCCTGTAGAGCACTCACTTGCTGTTGCTCTCCTGAGAGACCTACTTCCTATTCTTCTGTGTATGACACGCTTCCTGTGTTTCTCCCGTTCAGAACATACTTTCTGTTGCTCTCCTGAGACAGACCTACTTCCTATTTTTCCTTTGTGCAGGACACACTTTCTGTGTTTCTCCAGTGCAGGACACACTTTCTTTTGCTCTCAGGAGACAGACCTGCTTCCCGTTCTTCCTCTGTGCAGGACATGCTTTCTGTGTTTGTCCTGTGCAGGACACACTTTCTGTTCCTCTCTGAGAGAGACGTACTTACTGTTCTTCCTCTGTGCAGGAAACATTTCCCGTGTTTCTCCTGTGCAGGACATACTTTCTGTTGCTCTCCTCAGACCTACTTCCTGTTCTTCTTTTGCACAAGACACACTTCCTGTGTTTTTTCTGTGCAGGACAAACTTCCTGTTGCTCTCCTGAGACAGACCTACTTTTTATTTTTTCTATGTGCAGGACATACTTCCTGTGTTTCTCCTTTGCAGGAGACACTTGGTGTGTCTTTCCTGAGACAGATGTACTTCCTGTTTTTTCTCTCTGAGGACACACTCCCTGTGTTTCTTTTTTGCATGACACACTTCCTGTTACTCTCCTGAGACAGACGTACCTCCTGTTCTTCCTCCTTGCAGGACACTCTTTCTGTTTTTCTCCTGTGCAGTACACACTTTCTGTGTCTCTCCTGAGACAGATGTACTTCCTGTTTTTCCTCTGTGCAAGACACACTTCCTGTGTTTCTTCTGTGCAGGATACACTTCCTGTTGCTCTTCTGAGACAGATGTACTTCCTGTTCTTCCTCTTTGCAGGACACACTTCCTTTGTTTCTCCTGTGCAGGACACTTTCTGTTCCCCTCCTGAGACAGATGTACTTCCTGTTATTTCTCAGTGAAAGACACACGTTCTCTGTTTCTCCTGTGCAGGAAACACATTCTTTGGCTCTCCTAGGACAGACATACTTTCTGTTCTTCCTCTGTGCAGGATACACACTTTTTCCTGTGCATGACACACTTCCTGTTGCTCTCCTATGACAGACCTACTTTCTGTTCTTCCTCTGTGCAGGATACACTTCCTTTTTTTCTCCTGTGCATGACAAACTTGCTGTTGCTCTCCTGAGACAGTCCTACTTTCTGTTCTTCCTCTGTGCAGGATACACTTCCTGTTTTTCTCCTGTGCATGACAAACTTCCTGTTGCTCTCCTCAGACAAATCTACCTCCTGTTTTTCCTTTGTGCAGGACACACTGTGTTTTTACTGTGTAGGAAACACATCTTTTGGCTCTCCTATTACAGACATACTTCCTGTTCTTCCTCTGTGCAGGACATACTTTCTGTTGCTCTCCTGATACAGACGTACCTTCTGTTCTTTCTCTTTGCAGGACACACTTCCTGTGTCTTTCCTGTGCAGGACACACTTCCTGTCACTCTCCCAAAACAGACGTGCTTCCTGTTATTTCTCTGTGCAGGACACACTTCCTGTGTTTTTCTTGTTCAGGACACACCTCCTATTGCTCTTTTGAGACAGACATACTTTGTGTTTTTTTTTCTGTGCATGACACATTTCCTGTGGCTCTCCACACAGAGACTTACTTCCTGTTCTTTCTCTTTGCAAGACACACTTTCTGTGTTTTTCCTGTGCAGGGCACATTTCATGTCGCTCTCCTGAGACAGACGTACCTCCTGTTCTTTCTCTGTGCAGCACACACTTCCTGTGTTTCTTATGTGCAGGACAGACTTTCTGTTGCTCTTTTGAGACAGAGGTAATTTTTGTTCATCTGTGCAGGACACACTTTCTGTGTTTCTCATGTGCAGGACATACTTCCTGTTGCTCTCCTAAGACAGATTATCTTCCTGTTCTTTCTCTGTGCAAGACACACTTCCTCTTGCTCTCCTCACAACGACCTAATTCTTGTTCTTCCTCTGTGGAAGACACACTTCCTGTGTTTCTTCTGTGCGGGACACACTTCCTGTTTCTCTCCTGAGAGAGACCTTCTTTCTGTTCTTCCTCTGTGAAGGACACACTTCCCTTGTTTCTTTAGTGCAGGACACAGTTCCTGTTGCTCTCCTGACATAGACATAAATTCTGTTCTACTGTGCAGGACACTCTGTTGCTCTCCTGAAACAGATGTACTTCCTTTTCTTCCCCTATCCAGGACACACTTTCAGTATTTCTCCAGGGCAGGACACACTTCCTTTTGCTCTCCTGAGACAGATGTAGTTCCTGTTCTTCCTCCGTGCAGGACACACATCCTATGTTTCTCCTGTGCAAGACATACTTCCTGTTGCTCTCCTAAGACAGACGTACTTCCTGTTCTTCCTCTGCAGGACACACTTCTTGTGTTTTTTCTGTGTGTGACACACTTCCTGTTGCTCTTCTGAGACAGACCTACTTCCTGTACTTCCTCTGTGCAGGACTGACTTTGTGTTTCTCCTGTGCAGGACACACTGCTTGTTGCTCTCATGAGACAGACATACTTTCTGTTCTTTCTCTTTTCAGGACACACTTCCTGTGTTTCTCCTGTAGAGCACACAGTTCCCGTTCCTCTCCTGAGAGAGACCTACTTCCTGTTCTTCTGTGTATGACACACTTTCTATTGCTCTCCTGAGACCTACTTTTTGTTCTTTTTCTGTGCAGGACACACTTCCTGTTGCTCTCCACACAGACTTACTTTCTGTTTTTCCTTTGTGCAAGACACACTTTCTGTTTCTCCTGTGCAGGGCACACTTTATGTTACTCTCCTGAGACAGATATACCTCCTGTTCTTTCTCTGTGCAGGACACATTTTCTGTGTTTCTCTTATGCAGGACACACTTTCTGTTGCTTTTTTCACACAGCCCTACTTCCTGTTCTTCCTCTGTGCAAGACACACTTCCTGTGTTTCTCCTGTGCAGCATACACTTCCTTTTGCTTCCCTGAGACTGACATATTTGCTGTTATATCTGTGTGCAGGACACAATTCCTGTGTTTCTTCTGTGTAGGACACACTTCCTGTTACCCTCCTGAGACAGACATACTTCCTGTTCTTCCTCTGTGCAGGGCACACGTCCTGTGTTTCTTCTGTGTAGGACACACTTTCTGTTACCCTCCTGAGACAGAGGTACTTACTGTTCTCTTTCTGTGGACACACTTCCTGCTGCTCTTCTGAGACAAACCTACTTCCTGTTCTTCCTCTGTGCAGGATACACTTTCTGTATTTCTCCTCTGCAGGACACACTTCCTGTTGCTATCCTGAAACAGACCTACTTCCTGTTCTTCCTCTGTGCATGACACATTTCCTGTGTTTCTCCTGTGCAGGACACGCTTCCTGTTGCTCTCCTGAGACCTCTTTCCTGTTCTTCCTCTTTGCAGGACACACTTCCTGTGTTTCTCCTGTGCAGGACACACTTTCTGTTGCTCTCCTGAGACAGAGGTACTTTTTTTCCTCTATGCAGGACACCCTTTCTGTGTTTCTCCAGTGCAAGACATACTTCCTGTTGCTCTCCTAAGACAGACCTACTTTCTGTTCTTCCTCTGTACAGGACACACTTCCTGTGTTTCTCCTGTGTAGGACAGACTTTCTGTTGTTCTCTGAGAGAGACGTACTTACTGTTCTTCCTCTGTGCAGGAAACACTTCTTGTTTTTCTCCTGTGCAGGACATACTTCCTGTTGCTCTCCTCACACATACCTACTTCCTCTTCTTCTGTGCAAGACACACTTCCTGTGTTTCTCCTGTGCAGGACACACTTCCTGTTGCTCTCCTGAGACAGACCTACTTCCTGCTTTTCCTCTGTGCAGGACACACTTCCTGTGTTTCTTCTGTGCAGGACACACTTCCCTTGTTTCTTTAATGCAGGACACACTTCCTGTTGCTCTCCTGAGACAGACGCACTTTCTGTTTTTCCTCTGTGCAGGACACACTTCCTCTGTTTCTCCTGTGCAGGACACACTTCCTGTTCCTCTCCTGAGACCGACTTCCTGCTCTTTCTCTGTGCAGGGCCCACTTCGTGTGTCTCTCCTGAGAAAGATGTACTTTCTTTTCTTACTCTGTGCAGGACACATATCCTGTGTTTCTCCTGTGCAGGACACGCTTTCTGTTGCTCTCCTGAGACAGACGCACTTCCTGATTTTCCTCTGTGCAGGACACACTTCCTGTGTTTCTCCTGGCAGGACACACTTTCTGTGTCTTTCCTGAGACAGATGTACTTCCTGTTTTTCCTCTGTGCAGGACACACTTTTTTGTTTCTCCTGTGCAGGACACACTTCCTGTGTCTCTCCTGAGACAGATGTACTTCCTGTTTTTTCTGTGTACAGGACACACTTCCTGTCTTTTTCCTGTGCAGGACACACTCCCTTTTGCTCTCCTGAGACACATGTACTTCCTGTTCTTCCTCTGTGCAGTACATACTTCCTTTGTTTCTCCTGTGCAGGACACACTGCCTGTTGCCCTCCTGAGACAGACATACTTCCTGTTCTTCCTCAGTGCAGGACACACATTCTGTGTTTCTCCTGTGCAGGAAACATCCTTTAGCTTTCTTAGGACAGACGAACTTCCTGTTCTTTTGTGCAGGACACACTTCCTGTGTGTCTTCTATGCAGGACACACTTCCTATTTCTCTCCTGAGACATGTACTTCCTGTGCTTCCTCTGTTCATGCCATACTTCCTGTGTTTCTCCTGTGCAGGTCACACTTTCTTTGGTTCTTTTGAGAAATACATACTTCCTGTTCTTCCTCAGTGCAGGACACACGTCCTGTGTTTCTTCTGTGTAGGACACACTTTCTTTGGCTCTCCTGAGATAAACATATTTCCTATTCTTTCTCTGTGCAGGAAACACTTCCTGTGTTTCTCCTGTGGAGTACACACTTCCTGTGTCTCTCCTGAGATAGACGTACTTCCTGATCTTCCTCTGTGCTGGACACACTTCCTGTCTTTCTCCCGTGCAGGATACACTTCCTGTTTCTCTCCTGAGACAGACATACTTCCTGTTCTTCCTCTGTGCAGGACACACTTCCTGTGTTTCTCCTGGGCTGGACACACTTTCTGTTGCTCCCCTGAGACAGACGTACTTACTCTTCTTCCTCTGTTCAGGACACACTTCCTGTGTTTCTCCAGTGCAAGACATACTTCCTGTTGCTCTCCTGAGACCTACTTCCTGTTTTTCCTCTGTGCAGTACACACTTCCTGTGTTTCTCCTGTGCAGGACATAATTTCTGTTGCTCTCTCAAGACAGACGTACTTACTGTTCTTCATCTGTGCAGGACACACTTCCTGTTGCTCTCCTCACACAGACCTACTTCCTGTTCTTCCTCTGTGCAAGACACACTTCCTGTGTTTCTCCTGTGCCCGACACACTTCCTGTGTCTTTCTGAGACAGATGTACTTCCTGTTTTTTCTCTGTGCAGGACACACTTTCTGTATTTCTCCTGGGCAGGACATGCTTTGTGTGTCTCTCCTGTGACAGACGTACTTCCTGTTCTTCCACTGTGCAGAACACACTTCCTGTGTTTCTCCTGTGCAGGATACACTTCCTGTGTCTCTCCTGAGACAGACATACCTCCTGTTTTTCCTCTGTGCAGGACACACTTCCTGTATTTCTCCTGTGCAGGACACACTTTCTGTTGCTCTCCTGAGACAAACGTACTTCCTGTTCTTCCTTTGTGGAGGACACACTTCCGGTTGCTCTCCTGAGACAAACCTACTTCCTGATTTTCCTCTTTGCAGGAAACACTTCCTGTGTTTCTCCCGTGCAGGATACCCTTCCTGTTTTTCTCCTGAGACAGATGTACTTCCTGTTCTTCCTCTGCATGACACACTTCCAGTGTTTTTTTTTTTTGTGTAGGACACGCTTTGTGTTGCTCTCCTGTGACAGATGTACTTTCTGTTCTTCTGTGCAAGACACTTCTGTGTTTCTCTTGTACATGACACACATTCTTTGGCTCTCCTAAGACAGACGTACTTCTTTTTCTTCCTCTGTGCAGTACAGACTTTCTGCGTTTCTCCTGTGCAGGACACACTTTTTTTTTTTTTTTTTTTGAGGCGGAGTTTTGCTTTTGTTACCCAGGCTGGAGTGCAATGGCGCGATCTCGGCTCACCGCAACCTCCGCCTCCTGGGTTCAGGCAATTCTCCTGCCTCAGCCTCCTGAGTAGCTGGGATTACAGGCACGCGCCACCATGCCTAGCTAATTTTTTGTATTTTTAGTAGAGACGGGGTTTCACCATGTTGACCAGGATGGTCTCGATCTCTTGACCTCGTGATCCACCTGCCTCGGCCTCCCAAAGTGCTGGGATTACAGGCTTGAGCCACCGCGCCCGGCAGGACACACTTTCTTTGGCTCTCCTACGACAGACGTTCTTGTTTTTCCTCTGTGCAGGACACACTTCCTGTTTCTCTCCTGAGACAGATGTACTTCCTGTGCTTCCTTTGTGCAGGACACATTTTCTGTCTTTCTCCTGTGCATGACATACTTTCTTTTGCTCTCTTGAGAAATATGTACTTTCTGTTCTTTCTGTGCAGGACACATGTCCTGTGTTTCTCCTATGTAAGACACACTCTCTGTTTCCCTCCTGAGACAGAGGTACTTCCTGTTCTTCCTCTGTGCAGGACACACTTCTGTGTTTTTCCCATTGAGCACACACATTCTGTTGCTCTGCTGAGACAGACCTACTTCCTCATCTTCCTCTGTGCATGACACGCTTCCTGTGTTTCTCTCATTTAGGATACACTTCCTGTTGCTCTCCTGAGACAGACCTACTTCCTGTTCTCCCCCTGTGAATCACACACTTTCTGTGTTTCTCCTGTGCAGGACACACTTCCTGTTTGTCTTCTGAGACAGCTACTTCCTGTTCTTCCTCTGTTCAGGACACATTTCCTGTGTTTCTCCAGTGCAGGATACACTTCCTGTTGCTCTCCTGAGACAGACATACTTCTGTTCTTCCTCTGGCAGGACACACTTCCTGTTGCTCTCCTGAGACTGACCTTTCTCTTCTGTGTACGATACACTTCCTGTGTTTCTCCCGTGCAGGACATACTTCCTGTTGCTCTCGAGACAGACGTTCGTGCTGTTCTTACTCTGTGCATGACACACTTCTTGTGTTTCTCCTTGCAGGGCACACTTTATGTTGCTCTCCTGAGACAGACATACCTACTGTTCTTCCTTTGTTTCTCCTGTGAAGGACACACTGTCTGTTACCCTCCTGAGACCTACTTCCTGTACTTCCTCTGTGCAGGACAGACTTCCTGTGTTTCTCCTGTGCAGGACACACTTCCTGATGCTCTCCTGAGATAGACCATCTTCCTGTTTTTTTCTCTGCACGGGACACACTTCCTGTGTTTCTCCTGTGCAGGACACACTTCCTGTTACCCTCCTGAGACAGACGTACTTACTGTTCTTCCTTTGTTTCTCCTGTGAAGTACACACTGTCTGTTACCCTCCTGAGACAGGCGTACCTCCTTTCTTCCTCTGTGCAGGACACACTTCCTGTGTTTCTCCTGTGCAAGACACACTTCCTTTTTCTCTCCTGAGACAGAGGTACTTCCTGTTCTTCCTCTGTGCAGGACACACTTCCTGTGTTTCTTCTGTGCAGGACACACTTCCTGTTCCTCTCCTGAGACAGGTCTACTTCCTGTTTTTTCTCTGTGCAGGACACACTTCCTGTGTTTCTCTTATGCAGGACACACTTACTGTTGCTTCCCTGATACAGACGTACTTGCTGTTCTTGCTCTGTGCATGACACACTTCCTGTGTTTTTCTTGTGCAGGACACACTTCCTCTTTCTCTTTTGAGACAGAGGTACTTCCTGTTCTTCCTCTGTGCAGGACATGCTTCCCGTTGCTGTCCTGAGACAGACGTACTTCCTTTTCTTTCTCTGTGCAGGACACACTTCTTGTGTTTTTCCTGTGCTAGACTCACTTCCTGTCACTCTCGTAAAACAGACATATTCCTACCCTGTTCAAGACAGACATTTTCTATTCCTCCCCTGTGCAAGACACAGTTTCTGCTTTTGTTCTGGGAAGGACACTCCTCTTCTTTCACCTCTGTGAATGACACACTTTCTGTGCCTCTCCTAGGCAGCACACACTTTCTATTGCCCATCTGTGCAGGACACACTTCCTGTTTCTTTTCTGTGCAGAACACACTTCTTGTGTCTCCCCTGTACAGGACACGTCTCCCGTTTATCCTCTATGCAGGACACAATTTTTGTTCCTACCCTGTGTGGGACATACTTCCTGTGTCTCCTTTTAGCAGGACACACTTACCTTTTTTTCCTTGTGACGCACACACTTTCTGTTCTTCCCCTGTGCAGGCCACATTTCTCGTTAATCTCTTAATGTTGACACGCTTCCAGTTCCTCCCCTGTGCGGGACTTACTTCCTGTGTCTTCTTTGCAGGACACACTCTGTTGCCATGGAGGCGTGGTCTCGGCGTGGCTGCATGAGAGGTTTGTGGCCGCGAGGCTTGGGTGTGACCTCGCTGGTGGTCGATGGAGGCGTGGTCTTGGCGTGGCCTAGATGCGAGGTCGAGGGCGGCGGGGCTTTGCGGGACCTCGCGGGTGGTCGATGGAGGCGTGGTCTTGGCGTGGCCTAGATGCGAGGTCGAGGGTGGCGGGGCTTTGCGGGACCTCGCGGGAGGTCGATGGAGGCGTGGTCTGTGCGTGGCCTCGGGGAGGTGGGCCGGAGCCGCTCAGCTCATGCCGTTGGCTCCGGGCTCAAGTCTGTGGCCTCCTGGCTCCTGGCGTGGACGTTATGGTTCTGTTCCTGGTTATTGGGAAGCTGCTGCACAGATGGGTATTGCTGGCCAGCGCCTCTCCACGCCGCTGGGAGATCATCAGCAACGCGGTGTGGCCTGGGCTTGGGCGGGGCGGGGGACCCAGGACGAGGGGCCGAACCAGCTGGGCCCAGAGACTCAGGACCCCTATGGATGGGGGAGGGGAGAGTGACCCGGAACCCCTAGGGATGGGGAAGGAGAGTGACCCGCGACCCCTAGGGATGGGGGAGGGGAGAGTGACCCGAGACCCTTTGGGATGGGGGAGGGGAGACTGACCAGGGACCCCTAGGGATAGGAGGTGAGGGTGACCCAGTACCCTTAGGGATGGGGAGGAGAGAGACCCGGGATTCCTAGGGATGAGGGAGGGGAGAGCGACCCTGGACCTGTAGAGATGGGGGAGGGGAGACTGACTTGGAACCCCTAGGGATAGGGGGTAAGAGTGACCCAGGATCCCTAGGGATGGGGCAGGGTTGTGACCTGGGACCCCTAGGGATGGGGGAGGGAGCAGAGTGACCCAGGACTCCTAGGGATGTGGGAGAGAAGAGGGACCTAAGTCTTCTAGGGATGGAGTGGGTCCTAGTGGCTGAAGGTTGGCTTTGCAGATGGGCTGTGGGAAGTGTTTCCTGGAACCCTGGGTGGCGGAGATTTGACTGTGGGTGGCAGGCGCCTAGGCAGTGGGTGTCTGCTTCTTCTGGAAGCCTGATCACATGGAGGAGAGCACTGGAGGGGAGAAGACTGATTTGTTCTCGGTAGCTCTGCTTATTTTGGAGGGCTTCCAGCCATCCCCTGTTGAAACATCTAGATTTTCATTCATAGAGCTATGAGAAAGCACAGCTTAGGTTTCAGTGGTTTTCAGTTAGAACAAAATGGCAAAAAGAAAAAGGAAAAAACCCTGAAAACATTACTTTGAAGACTTGTAGCCAGAAGAATTGGAATTGAATTCAAGCTGGAGAAAATAATAAAAACCAAAAACCGTAGGCAAGACCAGAATCTAACGGCAGGTGTGACGACAGGCTTTGAAACATAATTTTTCTTTTTCCAGTTTTGTCAGTTTTATTGAAAGAATAATTATGGAAAGACTGCTTTGCTTTATTTTTATTTTATTCACTTTATTTATTTAGACACGGAGTTTCGCTCTTGTCGCCCGGGCTGGACTGCAGTGGTGCCATCTCGGATCACTGCAACCTCCACCTCCCGGGTTCAAGCAGTTCTCCTCCTCAGCCTCCCGAGTAGCTGCTATTACAGGTGTGCGCCACTACGCCCGGCTAACTTTGTATTTTTGGAGAGACGGGGGTTTCTCCATGTTGGTCAGTCTGGTCTCGAACTCCCAACCTCAGGTGATTCCCCCCCAACTCGGCCTCTCAGTGCTGGGATTATTTGTATTCACTGTAGCAAGAATAATAGTTTTACTTTTTATTTGTATTTATTTATTTTGAGACGGACTCCCGCTCTGTCTCCAGGCTGGAGGGCAATTCTGCGATCTTGGCTCACTGCGACCCCACCTCCCCCATCTCCCAACCCCTCCCCCTCCATTCAAGTGATTCTCCTGCCTCAGCCTCCTGAGTAGCTGGGATTACAGGCGCACACTGCCGCACCCGGCCACTTTATTCTGTCTTTAGGAGACATAGGGTTTCACCATGTTTGGGACTCTGGTCTCGAACTCCTGACCTCAGGTGCTCCGCCTGCCTCGGCCTCCCAAAGTGCTGGGATAACAGGTCTGAGCCACCACACCCAGCCAAGAATAAATTAATTTTTACATAGGCCCTTTAAATTGGCTTTGATGGAACTTTGTTCCACACAAGGATAAGGTAGGACCTTTTTTTATTTGAGACGGAGTCTCACTCTGTCGCCCAGGCAGGAGTGCCGTGGCACAATCTCAGCTCACTGCAACCTCCGCCCCCCCTCCCCGGGTTCAAGTGATTCTCTTCCTCAGCCTCCCGAGTAGCTGGGATTACAGGTGCCTGCTACTGCACCCAGCCAAGTTTTGTATTTTTAGTAGAGACAGGGTTTCAACATCTTGGCCAGGCTGGTCTTGAACTCCTGACCTCATGATCCACCCGCCTCGGCCTTTCAGAGTGCTGGGATTACAGGTGTGAGCCACCACACCTGACCCCAGATAGGACCTTTTTAAAGCTGAGCCCACCATGGGTTTGCACCATTAAATACCTGTAAGTTGGGCGAATTCCTTTCCTCTTGAGGTTTCAGGATAATTTGGGGTTCCTGGCCTGTGAGAAAGTGACAGTCTTAGCGCAGATCAGGGACTCTGTACGGTGACTGTGTACACAGAAGATGAGGCCAGTTTCCAACGGTTTTATTGGCTCCATAAATCAAGTTGGATTTTTTTTGTGTGTGTGTGTGTGCGTGAGAAGGAGTCTTGCTCTGTTGCCCAGGCTGGAGTGCAGTGACACAGTCTCGGCTCACTGCAACCTCCGCCTCCCAGGTTCAAGCGATTCTCCTGCCTCACCCTCCCCAGTAGGTGGGGCTACAGGCGCCTGCCACCAGGCCCATCTATTTATTTTTTGGATTTTTAGTGGATACGGGGTTTCATTATGTTGGCCAGGATGGTCTCGATCTCTTAACCTCGTGATCCACCCGCCTCGGCCTCCCAAAGTGCTGGGATTACAGGCGTGAGCCACCGTGCCCGGCCCCGTTTAACTTTTGAGTGAAAATTGTCTTGTTTCTGCCTCTCCCCAGGTAGGGAGGGGACCGCTGCCCGGAATTTTTCCTGCTTGATCTACAGTGCGGATTTCATGAACTGCAGCTGGGCGAGGGGTCCGACCGCCCCCCGCAATGTCCAGTATGTTTTGTCCATACAAGACTCAAAGTAAGTGTTCACGTCATGTGAACAATTATGAGGAAGGCAGGGATGGGGGGAAAATAATGCTGTTCATTTTTTCTTTTTCTTTCTTTGAGGCAGAGTCTTGCTGTCGCCCAGGCTGGAGTGCAATGGTGTGATCCTGGCTCACTGCAACCTCCGTCTCCCGGTTAAAGCGATTCTCCTGCCTCAGCCTCCTGAGTAGCTGGGATTACAGGTGCACAGCACCACGCCCAGCTAATTTTCATATTTTAAGTAGAGACGGGGTTTCACCATCTCGGCCAGCTGGTCTCGAACTCCTGACCTCAAGTGATCCGTCCACCTCACCTCTCAAAGCGCTGGGATTACAGGCATGAGCCACCACACCCAGGTTATTTTTTGTGTTTTTTAGACAGAGTCTCACTCTGTAACCAGGCGCCACGCTGGAGTGCAGTTGCACGATCTCGGCTCACTGCAACCTCCGCTTCCCGAATTCATTCGATTCTCCTGCCTCAGCCTCCTGAGTAGCTGGGATTACAGGCACGCACCACCTCTCCCGGCTAATATTTTTTGTATTTTTAGTAGAGACGGGGTTTCACCATGTTGGCCAGGATGGTCTCGATCTCGACCCGTGGTTCAACCGCCTCGGCTTCTCAAAGTGCTGGTTTTCTGTTCGTGTTTTGTGTTTTCGTGGTGTTGCTGTGTGGATTTGTGTTTTTGTTCTGTGTGGTTCTCCCCGCTGGTCTCTGAACACTTTGCAATCCTTCAGGGGAAGGAGGGACATTCGGTGTCCTTATTACGTGCAGGACGCGGGGACCCACGTGGGGTGTCACCTGACGAACCGGACGGGGTTAACCTCCCGCAATTACTTCCTGGTGACCGGAACCAGCCGAGAAGCCGGGATCCAGTTCTTCGATTCGCTTTTGGACACAAAAAAAATCGGTGAGAATAACTCGCTTGCAAAAATGCTGACAAAAAAAAAAAGAGAAAGAAATAAATCATACGATTTCCTGTTTATAGGTGAGAAAAAATTTGCCTTAAAATCTATGTAATTGGCCGGGCACGGAGGCTCACGCCTGTGATTCCAGCACTTTGGGAGGCCGAGGCGGGCGGATCACCTGAGGTCGGGAGTTCGAGACCAGCCTGGCTAACATGGAGAAACCGAGTCACTAATAAATATGCAAAATTAGCCGGATGTGGTGGCAGGTGCCTGTAATCCCAGCTATTTGAGAGGCTGAGGCAGGAGAATCGGTTGAATCTTGGTGGAGGCTGCAGTGAGACAAGATGACGCCACTGTGTGCCCCCATCTCTCCCCGTCTCTTCTCATTCCTTCCTCCCCTCCCTTCTCCTTCACTCCATTCCTCCTCCCTCCCTCTCCTCCTTCCTTCCTTCCTCAGCAGCACCTTCTCCAGGCTGGTGTATTTTAGGTGACCCCCAAACCTACACCCTGTCCTCTTCCCAAGCCCGCTGCACCCCACCCACAGCCTCTTTCATCCCCTGGACGCCTCCGGCCTCTTGAGGCCCTGGACACTCGCCCAGACCATCCCCACCTCCGACCTGGGGCCCTGCCCCATGGATGTCTCTGCTGTGCCTGGCACCTGCCTGTCCATCCTGCCTGGCTCCCACAGCCTCCCCTTCCGTGGCTGTCCATGAACAATACACCTCTGGGGGTTAAGCAATTCTCTTTCCTCAGCCTCCCAGGTAGCTAATGTTTTATACTTTTAGTAGATGGGGTTTCAGCATATCAGCCAGGCTGGCCTTGAACTCCTGACCTCAGGTGATCTGCCCGCCTCGGCCTCCCAAGTGCTGGAATCACAGGTGCGAGCCACTTCGTCTGGGAGGGAGCGGGTGGGAGTGCGGGCCCCGGGTTCAGCGGTGAGTCCGGCACCCTCGTTACAGAACGCTTCGACCCGCCCAGCAATGTCACCGTGACCTGTAACAAGACGCAGTGTCTGGTGCGCTGGAAACAGCCCAGGACGCACCAGCGCCTGCACTACCTGGAGTTCCGGTACCAGCTGCACGTGTGCAAAGAGGTGGGTGCAAGCACCCGGGGCCCAGTGTAGACAGGAGGGGACCCTGCCCCACCTCCACCTGCACCCAGTGTAGACAGGAGGGAACCGTGCCCCACCTCCACCTGGACCCAGTGTAGACAGGAGGGAACCCTGCCCCACCTCCACCTGCACCCAGTGTAGACAGGAGGGAACCCTGCCCCACCTCCACCTGGACCCAGTGTAGACAGGAGACCCTGCCCCACCTCCACCTGCACCCAGTGTAGACAGGAGGGGACCCGGCCCCACCTCCACCTGCACCCAGTGTAGACAGGAGGGGACCCGGCCCCACCTCCACCTGCACCCAGTGTAGACAGGAGGGGACCCGGCCCCACCTCCACCTGCACCCAGTGTAGACAGGAGGAGACCCGGCCCCACCTCCACCTGGACCCAGTGTAGACAGGAGGGGACCCGGCCCCACCTCCACCTGGACCCAGTGTAGACAGGAGGGAACCCTGCCCCACCTCCACCTGGAGCCAGTGTAGACAGGAGGGAACCCTGCCCCACCTCCACCTGCACCCAGTGTAGACAGGAGGGAACCCTGCCCCACCTCCACCTGGACCCAGTGTAGACAGGAGGGGACCCGGCCCCACCTCCACCTGGACCCAGTGTAGACAGGAGGGGACCCTGCCCCACCTCCACCTGGACCCAATGTACACAGGAGGGAACCCTGCCCCACCTCCACCTGCACCCAGTGTAGACAGGACACGTTGCCCCACCTCCACCTGGACTCAGTGCAGACAGGAGAAAACCCTGCCGCATTTCTAACTGGACCCAGTGTAGACAGGAGACCTTGCCCCACCCCCACCTGCACCCAGTGTAGACAGAAGACCCTGCCCCACCTCCACCTGCACCCAGTGTAGACAAGAGGAGACCCTGCCCCACCTCCACCTGTACCGAGTGTACACAGGAGACCCTGCCCCACCTCCACCTGGACCCAGTGCAGACAAGAGGAGACCCTGCCCCACCTCCACCAAGTGTAGACAGGAGGGGACCCTGTCCCAAGGCCACTGGGGCCTGAGTGGGTGGGTCAGCATCTGTGGTTGCAGGAAGGCCCCTGGCCGGCGGGGATTCTGTTTGCAGCTCCTCACCTCTGTGTCCTGTAGATTTGGGGTTTGTGGAGGGAGAGCTGCCTGCAGGTACTCAGGACGCTCACCCATTCGGTGCCCACACAAAGGGAGGGCCTGTGTGCACCGTCTGAAGTGGGTTACAGACCGGAACACTGAGCCTTGTATTCTGTGTCGTTCGTTTCTAGAACTCCCAGCCTGATGCTGAAAACACACTGGTAAGTGAAAGCACAGACCATTCTCACGACCCCCAGCATAACCCTATATCCCCCTATAAACAGCCCACAGTTCAGCCCCAAATCCCCTACTCAGCACAGCTGGCATAACTCCACAGTCCCTGCCCACCACCGCACACCACCTCCACTCCCCACTCACCTCTCACGTCACCCACACTCTCCACTCACCACCCACGCCACCTCCACTCCCCACTCACCTCCATCACCTCCACTCCCCACTCACCACCCACGTCACCTCCACTCCCCACTCACCACCCACGCCACCTCCACTCCACACTCTCCACCCACTCCACCTCCACTCCACACTCACCTCCCACATCACCCCCACTCCCCACTCACCACCCACGCCACCTCCACTCCCCACTCACCTCCATCACCTCCACTCCCCACTCACCACCCACATCACCTCCACTCCCCACTCACCACCCACGCCACCTCCGCTCCACACTCTCCACCCACTCCACCTCCACTCCCCACTCACCACCCACATCACCCCCACTCCCCACTCACCACCCACGCCACCCCCACTCCACACTCTCCACCCACATCACCCCCACTCCCCACTCACCACCCACATTACCTCCACTCCACACTCTCCACCCACGTCACCCACACTCCCCACTCAACACCCACATCACCTCCACTCCACACCACCCATGTCACCTCCACTCCCCACTCACCACCCACATCACCCCCACTCCCCACTCACCACCCACATCACCCCCACTCCCCACTCAACACCCACGTCACCCCCACTCAACACCACCCACATCACCCCCGCTCCACACTCACCACCCACGTCACCCCCGCTCCCCACTCACCACCCACGTCACCCCTGCTCCCCACTCACCACCCACGTCTCCCCTGCTCCCCACTCACCACCCACATCAGACCCGCTCCCCACTCACCACCCACATCACCCCTGCTCCCCACTCACCACCCATGTCACCTCCACTCCCCACTCACCACCCACATCACCCCCACTCCCCACTCACCACCCACATCACCCCCACTCCCCACTCACCACCCACATCACCTCCACTCCCCACTCAACACCCACGTCACCCCCACTTCACACCACCCACATCACCCCCGCTCCACACTCACCACTCACGTCACCCCCGCTCCCCACTCACCACCCACGTC
Organism: Saguinus oedipus; assembly: GCA_031835075.1. Taxonomy (NCBI): domain Eukaryota; kingdom Metazoa; phylum Chordata; class Mammalia; order Primates; family Cebidae; genus Saguinus; species Saguinus oedipus. The sequence continues at coordinate 365,177 of CM063191.1, forward strand.
TCCCCCGCTCCCCACTTACCACCCACATCAGACCCGCTCCCCACTCACCACCCACATCACCCCCGCTCCCCACTCACCACTCACGTCACCCACGCTCCCCACTCACCACCCACATCACCCCCGCTCCCCACTCACCACCCACATCACCCCTGCTCCCCACTCACCACACACGTCACCCCCGCTCCCCACTCACCACCCATGTCTCCCCCGCTCCCCACTTACCACCCACATCAGCCCCGCTCTCCACTCACCACCCTCACACAGAGGACAGAGGGCTCCCTCGGCCTAGACAGTGGAGAGGCGGGGCTGGTGTTAGCCATCTTCCAGCACAGAAGGGCAGTCCCTTGCTCTGCTTCTCTTCTGTTCCCCCTACTGTGCCCCGCCAGTACTCTCAGTGTTCTGGCCTTGCTGCCACCAAGGCACTGACCTTCCAGGCTCCTACTGCAGGGCTGCTGAGCCCACATCGTTGATATTCAATCTCAGCTCTGCTCTCAGAATGCACCATGACCTCAGACGGTCCTCAGTCAGACATCTCCCCCCCACCCCTCTGGGTCCCACCTTCCTCAAGCCCTTTCCCCCACCGCTGCACTCCATGTCAGCAGACACCCCTGTCCCGGATCCGAGCTGAATAAAGAATGAGAATCAGAACAACAGCCACTCCTCACACACACACATGCCTTCCACGTGCCACCCTCTGGGATGGCATGATCCTCGGATCATCAAATTTAATCCTCAAGTAACCCAGCAGGGTCAGTGCTACCGTGAGGCCCAGTCTATGGCTGAGGAGAATGAGGCGCCGGCCCACAGTCACACACGCTCTGACTTCTCACGCCGCTTGTCTGGGTCCCTGCCTCCTGTGTGTGTACCTTGGGAGAGGGTCCCCTCCTCCTGCATGGAGTACAGCCCTGTGCTTCAGAAGGAGCCGTGGGCTGGAAGCCAGAACATCAGCCCAGTCATAGCCTCTTGAGATGCCTCAGAGGCTTCCCGCCCCAGCCATGTCCTCTCCTCTCCCCTTTATTCACCACGCTGCAGCCACTCAGGCCTTCGTCCACGGAGGGAACCCGCAGCCACTCAGGCCTTCCGTCCACTGAGGGAACCCGCAGCCACTCAGGCCTTCCGTCCACTGAGGGAACCCGCAGCCACTCAGGCCTTCCGTCCACTGAGGGAACCCGCAGCCACTCAGGCCTTCGTCCACTGAGGGAACATGCAGCCACTCAGGCCTTCGTCCACTGAGGGAACCCGCAGCCACTCAGGCCTTCCGTCCACTGAGGGAACCCGCAGCCACTCAGGCCTTTGTCCACTGAGGGAACCCGCAGCCACTCAGGCCTTCCGTCCACTGAGGGAACCCGCAGCCACTCAGGCCTTCCGTCCACTGAGGGAACATGCAGCCACTCAGGCCTTCCGTCCACTGAGGGAACATGCAGCCACTCAGGCCTTCGTCCACTGAGGGAACCCGCAGCCACTCAGGCCTTCCGTCCACTGAGGGAACCCGCAGCCACTCAGGCCTTCCGTCCACTGAGGGAACATGCAGCCACTCAGGCCTTCGTCCACTGAGGGAACCCGCAGCCACTCAGGCCTTCGTCCACTGAGGGAACCCGCAGCCACTCAGGCCTTCCGTCCACTGAGGGAACCCGCAGCCACTCAGGCCTTCCGTCCACTGAGGGAACATGCAGCCACTCAGGCCTTCCGTCCACTGAGGGAACATGCAGCCACTCAGGCCTTCGTCCACTGAGGGAACATGCAGCCACTCAGGCCTTCGTCCACTGAGGGAACATGCAGCCACTCAGGCCTTCGTCCACTGAGGGAACCCGCAGCCACTCAGGCCTTCGTCCACTGAGGGAACATGCAGCCACTCAGGCCTTCGTCCACTGAGGGAACATGCAGCCACTCAGGCCTTCGTCCACTGAGGGAACCCGCAGCCACTCAGGCCTTCCGTCCACTGAGGGAACATGCCAAGCTTGTTTCTACCTCAGGGCTTTTGTCGTTGTGATGGGTTGCATTGTGTTCTCCTAAAATCCATATGTCCTAAACCCAGCACCTCAGAATGTGGCCTTATACATAAGGACAGAGTCATTACTGAGGTGATCAAGCAGAACTGAAGTCATTAGGGTTGACCCACATGCAACGTGGCTGGCGTCCTTATGAAAAGGGGGATGTTAGAGACAGTGATGCACACAGGGAGAACGCCATGCAAAAACGAAGGCAGCGACAAGGGAGATGCTTCTACAAGCCAAGGAGTGCCGCCCAGCCAACCGAAGCTAAGAGAGAGGGACAGACCAGATTGTCCTTCACAGCCCACAGAACAAACAAACCCGGCCAACACCTGGATTTCAGACTTCCATCCTCCAGAACTAGGAGACGGTGAATGTCTGTAGTTTAAGCCAGCCCCTTTATGGTCCTTTGCTTCAGCCATCTTGGCAAACTGCTGTTCCCAACACATCTCCGCAGGATAGGGCATGACTCTTCCACTTAACAGCACATCAAGCCCATTCTTTCCATCTGCCCATCTTCATCTACCTTGTTTTTCACTGCCTGTGTGATATCCCATTGTTGGTCGTCCCATAATTTGCCTGACCATTCTTCACTGATGGAGAGTTGCAAGCTGCTTCCCACTTTTGCCACTAGAAATGACATTTCATGTGAAGGCCTGCTGAAGAGAATGCCTCGGCCACCTGGCACGCCCATCTAAGATGCTATCTGCCAGCAAATGGCCTTCCACGAAGACTTACCCGTGTACACTCCACCAATCCATCCATGGTGCCATTTCCTCACACACTTGTGGCTCTGAGCATCATCATTCTGCTGATCGGTGACAAAAATATTGCCAGGTTCCTTGGTTCTGGATTACTTCTGATGGAGGCTGAATGTCCCCCACGGGGCCTGGCCACACCCATTGGGATATGTGGCTACAGTGAACACTTGCCTCTTTTCCACAGCTCAGTTTCTTAGCCAACCCTTTTCTCATCACCACCACAAAATCACAACAAATGTGAACTGGATGTGTGTGGAATCCCTAGTAAGAACTCATGTAACTGGAAAGGCAACAAGGGGTTCAGTCCCCTGCTACCTGGTGCTGCAGAGAGTACCTGCTTTGCGGCCTGAAGAGGAAGCACTCTTCCACGTAGCTTCTTTACCTGCACAACAAGAAGATAAGGAGGAAAGGTCATTAAGTGCAAAGCAGCAAGGCTGGTTAACGGCCCTAGGAAGGTCATCTACTTAGTAGAAGGCACTGGAAACCAAGAAGAGCTGGGAGGGCCAGTCTTATGAGTAACACACCTGTGCACCTCACTCGGTTTGGTTCTGCTAATCACAGCAGTGGGACCTTCGGCACCTGTCTAGGTCAAGGACCACAGGGTGCACTGGCCCGCAGGGCAGAACATCATCTCAGTAAGTTGAGTGGCATTCCTACAACTGAGCACGCTTCATCCGAGGGGAGAAAAATGCCACTTCCCCTCCCATTGTCACTGGGCGAGGGTTTGGGGGTCCTACATCCCATTCCCCTCAGCTTAATTCTGGGTAGGTCACGCTGAGCATGATGCCACAGGCCACAGAGCTGTGCACTGCCTGGCCTCAGGTCCAGGCAAGCTCACAGCAGAGGGTGCAAGCCAGAGGCAGGGAAGACCGGGCCGAGATGGAGTCGGTGTGTGTGGAGCAGCACAGGGCTTTACTTTTTTGAACACAGAGTTTCGCTCTTGTCCAGGCTGGAGTGCAATGGTGCGATCTCGGCTCACCGAAATCTCCGCCTCCCGGTTCAAGCGATTCTCCTGCCTCAGCCTCCGGAGTAGCTGGGATTACAGGCATGCTCCACCATGCCTGGCTAAAATTGTTGTATTTTTAGTAGAGACGGGGGTTTCTCCATGTTGGTCAGGCTGGTCTAGAACTCCCGATCATCCGCCCACCTCGGCCTCCCAGTGTTGGGATTACAGGCGTGAGCCACCGCGCCCGGCCCGAACACACGGGATCGGATTTCTATTCGAAGACACATGCCGCGAGTAGACACGCCTAGAAGGAGCGGGGCTGAGACCCTGGCGAGAGCAGGGGACAGGAAAGGGTGCCTTGGGCGCGCCCCACACGGGTTCCCAGACAAACATCCAGGTGCTGTTCCCAGCCTTCAGGTGCTGTCCGCAAGAGGGCCAGCACACAGGGTCCCGTACCTTTCAGCGGGGGCCAGTGTTACGGCCTCCAGACCCTGAGAGTCGTCGCGTCCAGGGCCGATTCTGGCTTTTGGTAACACAAGAACAGTCCTCCGCCTCTCCGCGACCCAGTGAGGCCACCGGAGCCAGGACGACGGGCTCACAAGCGAGGAGACATGGGCCGCGGTGAGAACAAAGAGCTCCAGGCTCCTGTTGGGGCTGCAAGGTCTCTCGCTGCCACTGACTCCGGGAAAACGGGGGTTAGTGACAGGTGCTCACAGTCCGTAACTCCCGCTTTCATGCAGCTCCCGTCATTCCCCTTTCACGAAGAAGTACGGGGCGCGCAGGAGGCACGTACTCAGCCTTGCATATAGACAGCCAAGTCTTTAGAAATCCACTCTTCATGAAGCCACGCATGACGTCATCACGCACTTAAGCACGCACTGGCCGCCAGGAGACGCTGTTGAGTTTACGAGTCCTGGCTCCCGCCAGCCCACCAGGCCATCAGGGGAGCTGGAGACTGGCAGCCTGGACAAACAACCAGAAGGAGGAAAAGGAACCAGAGAGAAAAAAGAAGAGGGGCGGGACAAGGCCACCAGGCAGGAGTTTTAAGCTCAGAGCTGTGACACCAGCAGGGAGGAGCTGGGCGAAACCACGGGGGAGGGTCGGGGGCTCCGGGCTGAGAGGAGGAGGGTGGAGCTGGGGAGGGGAAGGGCGGGACTGAGATAATCGCTGGGGTGGGGTCGTGGGGAAATCTGAGCCAGGCTGCAGGAGGTGCTTGCGGACTTCCGAGAACCAGCGCGGGGAGGGAGGGGGCCGCTGAGAGGAGGAGGTTGGGGCTGAAAGAAATCGCTGGGGAGGGGCTGGGGGCGGGTCTTTGGAAGCGGGGCAGGGCTCAGAGAAACCGCTGGGGAGAGGTGTGGCTCTGTGAGGGGTGGGGCTGAAAAACCGGGGAGGGGACTGGGGGTGGGGCCTTGGGAAGAGCCACCGGAGCAGGGTGGAGCTGGGGTGGGGCGGGGTGAGAGCAACCCCGGGGGCAGGGCATTGGACGCAGCCACAGAGGCAGGGCGGTGCTGTGGGAGGGGAGGGGCTGAGAAACCGCTGGGGAAGGGGCTGGGGGCGGGGCTTTGGAAACCCTCAGGAGAGGCAGGGTGGGGCTGGGGGAGAGGCAGGAGTCTGGATGGTGCTGAGAAACCGCTGGGGAGGGAATGGGGGCGGGGCTTTGGGAGGAGCAGGGTGGGGCGGGGCTTCGAGAAACCGCTGGGGAGGGGGCTGGGGGCGGGGTCGGAACAGCTAGGGTGGAGCTGTGGGAGAAGCAGCTTCGGCGGAGTTGCAGGAGTATGAGCTGATGGTGGAGACGCTGGTGGAGCGGAGCAGAACTGGGGTGAAGCTGTGGGCAGAGCTGTGGGAGAAGGCAGGCTGTGCAGCCTGAGGAGCAGGATGGAGCTGGAGGAGGAAGCTGAGGCACTTCTGTGCTGCACCCTTAGGCAAGAGTCTAAACTTGCCCCCAGCGACCTAACTGCACCCTCAGAGTCTACCTCCGGAGGGCATGGAAGCAGCAAGAAGGACGGGAACACTTGTCTGGGGTCCCCGCAGCGGCTGAGTCTTGCAGGACTGAGCCCCCCCAGGCCTGCTTTCCTGTGTCCCAGCTGCTCTGTCAGTGCCTGCCAATGGGGTCTGGAGGGACTGTCTTTTTCACGCCTCTTTTGCAGGTGATGAGAAACATTCCCACTCTTCATGTCCTGCCGCCCCTCCGACCTAAGTCGCCCAACACACAGCCCAACTTCCCTGCCGAAATTGCTTTTCAAACTCTTCTCCATCTCAGTCAGGGCTCAGGTTCCGCAGCGCCGCCGTGCTGTGCTCCTCTGTCCCTCCGCTTACCCAGTCCCCCGCGTTGACTTCATAACCGAGTTCCAGGTCCGTGCCTCTGAAGTGCCTGATGAGACCAAACTGCTCCTCTTCCTGCATCCCCGCTGCTACTTCCTGAGTTCAGGCCTCGTGGGCTGGAGCCTGCACTATTCCATGAGCCTCCTGACCAACCTGGAGGCCTCTGTCTTTCCTCCCTTGAGTCTGTCCTCCACACTCTTTCAGTTCAGTTTCTAAGTCACAAATCTGTCCCTAGCAATCCTCTAGTGAAAACCCTGCCAGGCCTTCTCAGGCTGAAGTCCCAACAGCTCAAGGAGTCGGCCCAGCTCTCTCCACCCTTAAGCCGAACACTCCCTGGGTTCACGCTGTGCAGTTTAGTCACAGGTCGCCATCAGCCTGCTGCCCCAGGTCTCCCTGCTTTGCAGTGGCGGATCCCACGGCCTTGTCCTGGCGCACTCCTGGCCTCCTTCAAGGCACAATTTTAACGTCACCTCCACAGTCCCATTGCAGTGTTAGGGACTTTTGTCTCCAGTTCTGATAGCATTTTTAACCTCTCTCCTCCCAACCCCACATTAGGCTCTTGGAACCCCGGGTGGTAATTGCGCTGTAAGAGTCTGTGGCTGCCACATGTTCTCTGAGTTCCTTGAAGGCAAGGATGGTGTTTTACTCATTTCTGAAACTGGGTGCCCAGGACACCGTATCTGCTTAGTAAGTGTTGAATCAGCAAAGGGCTGCTTTTTTGTCTTTTCTAGTGAGATGCACCTACTTCTCCTTGGGGAAACGTGAGGAAGCAGGAATGCTGGAGATGATGAGAGGGTCTCTCTTTATAGGATGTAAGCCTCAGGGCAGCAAGGGACCTTCAGATCACCAGTTCCAATTCCCATCCATGTTGGCATCCCCTCCTGAGTTCCTTCCCCAAAGAATGGTTGCCGACTTCTGCCGCACACCCCAGAACCTGCTGGGAGTGGTTTCACACCATGAGTGAGGATCCCCGGGATGGCGAGTTGCTGCTCTTCCTCCTGTGGCCTCTTGTTTGAAGCACTAGAACTCACCTAATGAGCTGGATACTCACATTTGGCTGCTGGCGGGGAAGCCCGAGGTGGCTACGTAAGGGCTCCGTTTTCCAGCTCTCCCAGCTGCCCCACTCTCCTGGGTGTGCTGGGCAGTGGGGTTAGTGCGCACATTAGTGCACTCTCCCTGGGCGGCAGCAGACAGCCAAGGTCTGATCTGTGGTCAGGTGAGAAGAAGTCAAAAGCAGCTGCAGCGGTGAGTGGCCCTAGGAAGAATGACATCACCAGGTCAGTAGGGATGGGGGTGGTGTTCGACTACCCCTGAGAAAGGGACCAGATGGCACCTGAGTCTTGATCACCACTGTTGTGGCAGGCTAGGCTCCCTGGCTACAGCTGTCCCTTGGAAATGTGCTGTCCCCTTCCCTCTCTGTGCTCAGCATCCCTGGGTGTTCAGTCCGTCTCTTCCGTCCATGTGCTTCCCTAGGGAACCATTATTTTTTTCTCAGCATGATTTCTGTGGGACTCTTCCCGTTTTCTGAGCCTGTCACCCGGTTCCTCTTCCCTTGCCTCCCTGCTGACGCTTTCCAGAGGGCAGCCACCCTGTCCTCACTGTTCTGCTTTGACTCTGAGGCCCAGGAGGAAGTCACCAGGGTCATGGAGTGTCCCTTATGCTGTGTTGAGGTGCAGGATCAGAGAAGTAAAGAGACAGGACACTGAAGAACCGGTGAAGAGCATCTGGACTCGCGGGGCCATGCCACCTGTGAGCGGAGATCAGCCAGGCCTCCAAATGCCCAAGAGCGTCTGTATTTATTAGGTACAAGCAGGGGGCAGGGTCGTACATGAGGTCATCATCTACAGGCTTAGTAATAGGGCATACATAATCACATGAGTCAGAAGCGAGGGGGCCACCCCATTGTGTCACCTGGGCAGAGAGGTGTGCCGTGCACAGTAGCAGTAAGTTATTATATGATTATATAGAAACATTACATATGACTAAGTATCCTAGATATATATAAGCTAGTATAGTAAGTAGCAAGTTATATGATTATATAGAAGGATTATATGGGACTAAGTGTGCTAGAAATATATAAGCTAGTATAGTCAGCAGGAAGTTATTACATGATTATATAGAAGGATTATATGGGACTAAGTGTGCTAGATATATATAAGCTAGTATAGTCAGCAGGAAGTTATATGATTATATAGAACTCAGTAGGTACAAGTGTTAAGTATAATTATGTAAGCTACATATAGGTAAGCAGTAAGTCATACTTCGGGCACTAATTGTATAAACTAATATATGATTATATATGAAGGATTATATAAAGGAAATAGCTGAGCCATGACACTATAAACTAAGATACTGTTCAGGCCCTCATTGTGCCTGGGGTCTGGACAGTTCTCCTTCCTCGGTGCCCATGGTGGAGTGTTACCCACACTCCATCTCAGAAAAAAGAAGTTTGCCAGGCGCAGTGGCTCAGGCCTGTCACCCTAGCACTTTAGGAGGTTGAGGCAGGTGGATCACGAGGTGAAGTGTTAGAGAGCAGCCTGGCCAACACGGAGAAATCCCCCCCGTCTCTACTAAAAATACAAAATTAGCCGGGTGTGCTGGTGAGAGCCTGTGATGGTGAGAGCCTGTGATCCCAGCTCCTCAGGAGGCTGAGGCAGGGGAATCGCTTGAACCCGGGAGGTGGAGGCTGCGGTGAGCCGAGATCGTGCCATTGCACTCCAGCCTGGGGGACACAGGGAGACTCTGTCTCAAAAAAAAAAAAAAATGTTTAAAAAACGCTGCAACCCCTCCCGTTCCCAGCTGACTCATCCCACACTCAGTACTTGGTTTCAGGGTGTGGGAGTCTGTCCTGAGGGCTGGGGCAGAGCCCCACTGGAGAAAACAGCGGGGGGCCAAGGGGGCGGTGTTGCCAGCAAAGATACTGGGAGACTCCCCCACCTGGCGCTTGGGACTTGCCCCCGTTTTCCGGTCTCCCAGCCCCGGAAGTTTACTCAAAACTTAGCAAACCAGAGATCCCCCCACCGCTGGCCTGTTCCTGAAGGCATCGGATTTCTCTTTTCTTGTGAAGATTTGTTTCCAGCCCAGCGCTGGAGGCGGGAAGGGGGTTTCCAAGGCAGCAACTGAGGTGAGAATTCCAGCAGATAAGGTTTCCCAGAGTTTTAACTTGAAAAGCCGGTTCTGCAACCAGCAAGAAATAGATTTAAAAAGAAAAAGAAAGCTCCCTACCAGGCTCACGCCTGTCACCCCAGCACTTTGGGAGGCCGAGGTGGGTGGATCTCCTGAGGTCAGGAGTTCGAGACCAGCCTGGCCAATGTGGTGAACACCCCCCCACCTCGTTTCTACTAAAACTACAAAAACTAGCCAGGCGTGGTGGGTCGCACCTGTCACCCCAGCACTTTGGGATGCCAAGGTAGGTGGATCTCCTGAGGTCAGGAGTTTGAGACCGGCCTGGCCAATATGGTGAAACCACCCCCCCAACTTGGTTTCTACTAAAACTACAAAAACTAGCCAGGCATGGTGGGACGCACATGTCATCCCAACATTTTGGGAGGCCGAGGTGGGTGGATCACGAGGTCAAGAGATCGAGACCATCCTGGTCAACACCGTGAAACCCCGTCTCTACTAAAAATACAAGAAGTTAGCTGGGCATGGTGGCGCGTGCCTGTAATCCCAGCTACTCAGGAGGCTGAGGCAGGAGAATTGCCTGAACCCAGGAGGCGGAGGTTGCGGTGAGCCGAGATCATGCCATTGCACTCCAGCCTGGGCAACAGGAGCGAAACTCCATCTAAAAACTAAATAAATAAAATTAAATCAAGCCCATTTTGGTGAGGTGCAGTAGCCTACACCTGTAATTCCACCACTTCAGGATGCCAAGCTGGACAGATCACCTGGGGTCAGGAGTTTGAGACCAGCCTGGCCAACATGGTGAAACACCATCTCTACTAAAAATACAAAAATTGGCCGGGCATCAGAGCAGGCGCCTGTAGTTCCAGCTACTCAGGAGGTTGAGGCAGGAGAATTGCTTGAACCTGGAAGGCAGAAGTTGCGGTGAACCGAGATCCCGCCATTGCACTCCAGCCTGGGTGACAGACTGAGACTCCATCTCAAAAAAATGAAAATGAAAATTAAGGCCGGGCGCGGTGGCTCACATCTGTAATCCCAGCACTTTGGGAGGCCCAGGCGGGTGGATCACGAGGTCAAGAGATCGAGACCATTCTGGTCAACATGGTGAAACCCCGTCTCTACTAAAAATACAAAAATTAGCTGGGCATGGTGGTGCGTGCCTGTAATTCCAGCTACTCTGGAGGCTGAGGCAGGAGAATTGCCTGAACCCGGGAGGCGGAGGTTGCGGTGAGCCGAGATCGCACCATTGCACTCCAGCCTGGGTAACAAGAGTGAAACTCAATCTCAAAAAGAAAAAAGAAAATTAAATTAAAATAAACTTATTTATGCCACAGGTCGAAGTGAGCCGAGATCGCGCCATTGCACTCCAGCCTGGGTGACGAGAGTGAAACACTCTCAAAAAAAAAAAAGAAAGTAAAAATAACCTACCTAGATTTTCATCCCTGCTTCAGATACCCCCAGGGCCTGTGAGTCAAGAGGGGGCCTTGTCGGGGTTTGAGGGGGCCAGAGGTTCCCTGTCCAGCTTGTCAGTTCAGACTGAATTTCTGGAACCACAGCCTCCTCCTAAGCAGCTCTGGGTAAAGTTTCAGCGCCCGGACTGCCGCCTCCCAGATTTAAGATATTTTTCTGCCTCAGCCTCCCGAGTAGCTGGGATTATGGGCACCTGCCACCAGGCCCGGGTAATTTTTGTATTTTGTTTTTAGTAGAGATGGGGTTTCCCCATGTTGCCCAGGCTGGTCTCGGCCTCCCAAGGTGCTGGGATCGTAGGCACCTGCCACCACGCCGAGCTAATTTTTGTATTTTTAGTGAGACAGGGTTTCACCATGTTGGCCAGGCTGGTCTCGAACTCCCAACCTCAGGTGATCCACCTTCCTCGGCCTCCCAAAGTTCAGGGATTACAGGCGTGAGCTACCACATCTGGCCTGAGACGGAGTTTCTCCATGTTGCCCAGGCTGGTCTGGAAGTCCCAACGTCAGGTGATCCACTTGCCTCGGCCTCCCAAGGTGCAGGGATTACAGGCGTGAGCTACCACATCTGGTCTGAGACGGGGTTTCTCCATGTTGGCCAGGCTGGTCTCGAACTCCCGACCTCAGGTGATCCGCCTGCCTCGGCATCTCAAAGTGAATAAAACCCAGAAATGCCAAGACAGACTCTCCTGGGCTTCAGTCCACATGGAGGGAGGTCCCAGAAACAGAGTTCCTTGATGACAGGTTCTGTCTCAGGGGCAGCTCTGGCAGAAGGAGACGCGGGCATCCCCAGGTACCCTCACCCCAAATTCCTTCCACAGCTCAGCGCCTCCCACAGGAGGGGTTCAGCCAACCTGCTGGGTGCCTTTCAGGCTGCAGAGACAGCCCGGCTCCAGCCCCAACCCCGACCCCCTAGACCAGGTTTTCCAGTTTCTCCTGTAACCCCTTCATTACCGGGGGCTGAGCCTGCCAGGGCTGACTTTGCAGAGGACGCTTTTGCCCCCTAGTGTCTGAAACTTCCAAATTAAAGGTGTGTTTCCCGGAGGGGCGGGTGGGCGGGGTGCGGGGTGGGGGGCGTGGCGGGTGACAGGGTCTTGCAGGTCAATGACTTCAGCACGGACACTTTAACCCATGCGTGGCCGGGCGACGTGGCTCCCGCCTGTCGCCCCAGCACTTTGGAAGGCCGAGGGGGGGGCGGGTGGATCACCTGAGGTCAGGAGTTCGAGACCACCCTGACCACCGTGGAAAAACCCCCGTCTCTACTAAAAATACAAATATTATTATTATTATTATTATTTTGAAACGGAGTTTTGCTGTTGTTACCCAGGCTGGAGTGCAATGGTGCGATCTCGGCTCACCGCAACCTCTGCCTCCTGGGTTCAGGAGATTCTCCTGCCTCAGCCTCTTGAGTAGCTGAGACTACAGGCCCGCACCACCATGCCCAGCTAATTTTTGTATTTTTAGTAGAGTCGGGGTTTCACCTTGTTGACCGGGATGGTCTCGATCTCTTGACCTCGTGATCCACCCGCCTCGGCCTCCCAAAGTGCTGGGATTATAGGCGTGAGCCACCGCGCCCGACCTAAAAATACAAAAATTATTCCAGCAACTGTAATCCCAGCTACTCGGGAGGCTGAGGCAGAAAAGCTGCTTGAATCCAGGACGGGGAGGTTGCAGTGAGCCAAGATTGCATCACTGCACTCCAGCCTGGGCGACAGAGAGACTCTGTTTCAAAAATAACAACAACAATAATAATAATAAATTAAAATAAAATAAACTGATTTTGTGCCAGACATGGTGGCTCATGCCTGAAATCACAGCACTTTGGGAGGCTGAGGCTGGATCACCCCAGGATAGGAGTTCGAGACCACCCTGGCCAACATGGCAAAATCCCATCTCCATGAAAAATACAAAAATTAGCTGGATGTGGTGAGAGGCACCTGTAATCCCAGCTACTCAGGAGGCTGAGGCAGGAGAATTGCTTGAACCCAGGAGGGGAGGTTGCAGTAAATTGAGATCTTACTTCTGGAGTCCAGCTGAAGACTCTTAAAAAATAAAAAATGAAAATAAAATTAAAATAAATTTATTTATGCCAGAGGTTGCAAATCGTTTTGGGAAAAATCAGACCTGGCTGGCCGGGCGCAGCGGCTCACGGCTGCCATCCCAGCACTTTCGGAGGCCGAGGCAGATGGATCACCTGAGGTCAGGAGTTCAAGACCAGCCTGACCAATATGTTGAAACCCTGTCTTTACTAAAAATACAAAAATTAGCCAGGCGTGGTGGCAGATGACTGTAGTCCCAGCTACTCAGGAGGCTGAGGCAGGAGAATCGCTTGAACCTGGAGGCAGAGGTTGCCATGAGCTGAGATCTCACCACTGCACTCCAGCCTGGGGGACAGAGCGAGACTCAGTCTCAAAAAAAATAAGAAAAGAAAAGAAAAATGAGACCTGGACGATGACCTTGAGCAGTAAGATATAAATAACTCCCACAAGCTTAGCATTCCAATAATGGAACACTAGGCATAAATAGGTTATTTTTTATTTATTTATTTGAACCAGAATTTTGTTCTTGTCGCTCAGGCTGGAGTGTAATGGCACAAACTCGGCTCACTGCAACATCCACCTACCGGGCTCAAGCAATTCTCCTGCCTCAGCCTCCTGAGTAGCTGGGATTACAGGCGCCTGCCACCACGCCCAGGTAAGTTTTGTATTTTTAGTAGAGATGGGGTTTCACCAGGTTGGCCAGGATGGAATTGAACTCCTGACCTTGTGATCCACCCACTTTGGCCTCCCAAAGTGCTGGGATTACAGGCTTGAGCCACCGTGCCCGGCTAATTTTTTTTTTTTTTTTTTTTGAGATGGGGTCTTGTTCTCTCACTCAGGCTGGAGTGCCGTGGCAAGACCCCTGCTCACCACAAACTCCACCTCCCGGGTTCAAGCAATTCTCCTGTCTCAGCCTCCTGAGTAGCTGGGATTACAGGCACCTGCCATCATGCCAGAGTGCTGAGATTACAGGTGTGAGCCACCACACCTGGCCAATTTTTGTATTTTTAGTAGAGATGGGGTTTCACGACATTGGCCAGGCTGGTCTTGAACTCCTGCCCTAGTGATCCGCCCACCTTGGCCTCCCAAACTGCTGGGATTACAGGCATGAGCCACCGCGCCCGGCCGATTCCAGTAGTTTTAAGGCGCTTTTGCTCTATCTGCCCCAGAAAAGTACCCACCCAGCAAATGAGACCTCAAAGCCCGATTCTCCCAGCACCGCACGCCTGCAATCACAGGAATTGGGCAGCAGGGGGCAGTCGAGTCCACAGGGGGGGAAAAAAACGCGTAACTGGTTGGCTTTAAGGTTGCGGGATTTGGGTAAATACGGTAATAAAAACCAGCTTCTCTGCTGGGGACAGTGGCTCATCCCGGGAATCCCAGGACTTTGGGAGGCCAAGGTGGGCGGATCATGAGGTCGGGAGTTCGAGACCAGCCTGGCCAACACGGTGAACCCCTGTGTCTACTAAAAATACAAAAATTAGCCAGGAATGATCTCAAAGAAGAAAAATTAAAAACAGCTTCTCTTTACACCCCACTTTAGGGCCTCCCAATGCAGAAAAAATGACGTAGAATAATTTGAGTCGGGCGTGGTGGCTCATGCCTGGTCTCGAACTCCTGACCTCAGATGATCCACCCACCTTGGCTTCCCAAGCCTCGGCAGTTTGGGAGGCTGAGCTGGACGGATCACCTGAGGTAAGGAGTTCGAGACCAGCCTGGCTAACACGGTGAAACCCCGTGTCTACTAGAAATACAAAGTTAGCTGGGCGTGGTGGTGGGTTCCTGTGTCTTCCCAGCTACTCAGGGGGCTGAGGCAGGAGAATCGCTTGAACTGAGGAGGCAGAAGTTGCAGTGAGCAGAGATTGCACCATTGCACTCCAGCCTGGGTGACGGAGCCAGACTCCGTCAAAAAAAAAAAAAAAAAAAAAAAAAATAGCTGTGCGTGGTGGCTGAAACGGGAGAATCGCTTTAACCTGGGAGGTGGAGGTTACAGTGAGCTGAGATGGCACCGGTTTACTTCAGCCTGGGCGACAGAGACTCCATCTCAGAACAAAGAAACCAAAAAGGCCAGGCACGGTGGCTCACGCCTGTAATCCCAGCACTTTGGGAGGCCGAGGTGGATGGATCATCTGAGGTCAGGAGTTCGAGACCAGCCTGAACAATGTGGTGAAGCCCCATCTCTACTAAAAATACAAAAATTAGCCTGCTGGGGTGGTGGGTGCCTGTAGTCCCAGCTACTCGGGAGGCTGAGGCAGGAGAATCGCTTGAACCTGGGGGACGGAGGTTGCAGTGAGTTGAGATCGCACCACTGCAGTCCAACCTGGGTGACTGACCAAGACTCATCTTTCCTCCCAAAAAAGGAATGGCTACTTTATAGGCAGAGCAGCCTGGAGGGCCGCTGTGACCCGATTGTACGGTTACTTCTTGATGATATTCTAAAGGAGGGGTGGATTATTCAGGACTCTCCTTTTTAGACCATCGAGGGTGACTTCCTGACCTTGCCATGGCATCTGTAAACCGTCCTGCTGCTGGTGGGAGTGCAGCCGGGAGGCAGCCAGAGGTGATGCTGGTGGCCATCTTGTTTCTCCTGGGTTTCATCCCGCTTCTTATTTTTTTATTATTATTATTTTTTGAGACGGAGTTTCGCTCTTGTTACCCAGGCTGGAGTGCAATGGCACGATCTCGGCTCACCGCAACCTCCACCTCCTGGGTTCAGGCAATTCTCCTGCCTCAGCCTCCCGAGTAGCTGGGATTACAGGCACGCGCCACCATGCCCAGCTAATTTTTGTATTTTTGGTAGAGTCGGGGTTTCACCTTGTTGACCAGGATAGTCTCGATCTCTTGACCTCATGATCCACCCGCCTCGGCCTCCCACAGTGCTGGGATTACAGGTTTGAGCCACCGTGCCCTGCCTCATCTGGCTTCTTTATGGCAGCTGCTTTCAGCAGCGAGGTCTTGATGTCTGTATCTTCTGCCAACTCCAGCATGTCTGACACTCATTTTCCCAGCCCCGATTCAAGATGAGGAGTCGCTCCGGTTCACACAACACCTCCTGATACAACCAGTACTCTTACACCAGTTTTCCCATTTATTTATTTGAGATAGAGTCTCCCTCTGTCCCCCAGGTTGGAGTGCAGTGGCGCAATCTGAGCTCACTGCAACCTCCGCCTCCCGGGTTCAAGTGATCTCGTGTCTCAGCCTCCCGAGTAGCTGGGACTACAGGCACCCACCACCATGCCCAGCTAATTTTTTGTATATTTTGTAGAGATTGGGTTTCACCACGTTGATCAGGATGGTCTTGGTCTCCTGACCTTGTGATCTGCCCACCTCGGCCTCCCAAAGTGCTGGGAATACAGATATGAGCCACCATGCCCAGCCTTAATTTTATATTTTTAGTAGAGACAGGGTTTCTCCATGTTGGCCAGGCTCGTCTCAAACTCCTGACCTCAGGTGATCTGCCCACCTCAGCCTCCAAAGTGCTGGGATTTGAGGTGTGAGCCACTGCATCCGGTCTAATTTTTTGTATTTTTAGTGGAGATGGCGTTTCTCCATGTTGGCCAGGCTGGTCTCGAACTCCTGACCTCAGCTGATCCACCCACCTCGGCCTCCCAAAGTGCTGGGATTTCAGGTGTGAGCCACTGCACCTGGCCTAATTTTTTGTATTTTCATTAGGGACGGCGTTTCTCCACGTTGGCCAGGCTGGTCTCGAACTCCCGACCTCAGGTGATCTGCCCGCCTCCACCTCCCAAACTGCTGGGGTTCCAGGCGTGAGGCACCGCACCCGGCCTAATCTAGACTCTTCCGTGGAGCTGGAGGCAAGGGATTCCAGGGTAAGTCACAGCTCTCCCTTTTCTGCTGTTCACTCTCCTGGGGTGTCTGATTCAGCACTAGTGAATCTGGAGAAGGAAGGGTTAACGGCGTCCCTGCCCCAGTTCCTGGAATTCCAAGGATGTGGCCGGGCTCAGGTTTCCTTATTAGCAGGAATGCGGCTACTGTATTGAACCGAGTGCTGGCCCTGATAACTTCCTACTGAAACTAATTACGTCTGCAAGAACCGTATTTCCACATAAAGTCTCATTGCCAGAGACCCTCTGCTGGGAACTCAACCTACACATTTTGGGGCCCCGTGTCCCAGCGCCGGACGATCCCGGCGTCCGTCACGTGTGTCGTCGGCTGCGGAGAGGTGGCGCCAGAGCCTTCACCTTTTCCTACATGGAGGGCTCATGAGTAACCAGTGTATGCCTGGTGTTCCACTACTGGAACACTAAGCTTGTGGGTGTGATTGATGTGCAGCTGAAGGTCACTGCCAAGGTCTGGTTTTTCACAAGATTGTGGCCTCCGGCATGAACGGGGTTAAAGGGTCTGGGCAGAGTTTATTATGTTACAGGCCCCTGGCCCCGAGCTCCCCAGCCTTTGTTCTGAGACTCGCCTTTGATTTGGAAGTCTTAGGCCGGGCACGGTGGCTCTCACGCCTGTCATCCCAGCACTTAGGGAGGCCAAGGCGTGTGGATCTCAAGGTCAGGAGATCGAGACCAGCCTGGCCAACAAGGTGAAACCCCGTCTCTACCAAAAATACAAAAAATTTAGCCGGGCGTCTCAGCGGGTGTCTAATCTCAGCTACTCAGGAGGCTGAGGCAGGAGAATCACTTGAACCTGGGATGGTGGAGGTTGTGGTGAGTGGAGATCACACCTCTGCACTCCAGCCTGGGTGACAGAGCGAGACTCCATCTCAGAGGGAAAAAAAAAAAAAAAAAAAAAAAAAAGACGGGAGCCATGGCTGACACGTGTAATCCCAGCACTTTGGGAGGCTGAGGTGGGTGGATCACCTGGGGTCAGGAGTTCAAGACCAGCCTGGCCAACAAGGTGAACCCTTGTCTCTATTAAAAATACAAAAATCAGCTGGGCATGGTGGTGGGTGCGTGTAGTCCCAGCTCCATAGGAGGCTGAGGCAGGAGGAGAATTGTTTGAACCCAGGAGGTGCAGGTTGCAGTGAGCTGAGATCGCACCATTGCACTCCAGTCTGGGAGACAGAGTGAGACTCCATCTCAGAAATAAATTAATTAATTATAAATAAATAAATAAAAACCGGTGACATTTCTGCACTCCAGCCTGGGAGACAGAGCGAGACTCCATCACAGAAATAAATTAATTATAAATAAATAATAAAAACCGGTGACGTTTCTGCACTCCAGCCTGGGAGACAGAGTGAGATTCTGTCTCAGAAATAAATTAATTAATTATAAATAAGTACATACAAATAAATGAATGAATAAAAAGAAAAACAGAAATTTTTTGCACTCCAGTCTGGGAGACAGAGTGAGCCTCCATCTCAAAAAAAAATAATTAATTATAAATAAATGAATAAAAACAAAAACGGTGACTTTTATGCCCTCCGTCCTGGGAGACAGAGCGAGACTCCATGTCAAAAATAAATGATTAAAAATAGATAAATAGGCCGGGCACGGTGGCTCAAGCCTGTAATCCCAGCACTTTGGGAGGCCGAGGCAGGTGGATCACGAGGTCAAGAGATCAAGACCATCCTGGTCAACATGGTGAAACCCCGTCTCTACTAAAAATACAAAAAAATTAGCTGGGCATGGTGGCGCGTGCCTGTAATCCCAGCTACTTAGGAAGCTGAGGCAGGAGAATTGCCCGAACCCAGGAGGCGGAGGTTGCAGTGAGCCGAGATTGCGCCATTGCACTCCAGCCTGGGTAACAAGAGCGAAACTCCATCTCAAAAAAAAAAAAAAAAAAAAAAAAAAAAAAATAGATAAATAATAAACGAATAAATAAAAATAAATAAGTATAAACAAAAACTATAACTTTTTTTAATCTTTTTTTTAAAATAGAGACATCAGCTCCAGTAAAAAAAATAAAAAAATAAGAAAAAAACAATAACCAGCACTGCAGCCTGGGAGACAGAGCGACACTCCATCTAAAAAAATAATAATGAGACATTGACTTGCCACGTAAGAATCTGAGGGAAAATAATAATAATAATAATAAAACAAATAAATAAATATTTTCTTATTATTACTTTTAGATGGAGTGCTATTAGATCTATTTTTTAGATAGATAGATGATAGGTAGATAGATAGATAGATCATAGATGATAGGTAGATAGATAGATAGATGATAGATAGATGATACACAGATGATAGATAAATAGATGATAGATAGATGATAGATAAATAGATGATAGATGATAGATACATAGACAATAGATAGATAGATGATAGATACATAGATGATAGATAGACACATAGATACACAGATGATAGATGATAGATATATAGATGATAGATACATAGATAGATAGATACATAGATGATAGATACATAGATGATAGATAGATGATAGATACATAATAGATACATAGATTGATAGATACATAGATGATAGATAGATAGATAGATAGATAGATAGATAGATAGATAGATAGATAGATGATAAAGATTCATTTCCACCACTGTGTTCTTTCTTCCCCTGCTCCAGACAGCAGGTGCCACGTGAGAGGCACCCCCACCATGGGGGGGACATGGAGCCACCGCACCCCCTCCCCTTCCCGTGAAGCATCGAGGCGCCCCTGACTTTTCAGGAAGTTGAGCAATGGTCGCTGAAATGATTTGGAAACGCATCTGATAGCGACCACTTCCACTTCTGGGAAAGGGATGTTGCCACGTGCCCGCCTGCCTGCCGGGCCTCCAGCCTCCCCAGAAAGCTTGGGCTGGTTTCCGGCTTCCTGGGGAGCTGCCTGGCCAGGCCCTGCCTGTCCCTAGATGGGAGGCTGGGGTCACACCCGGCTTCCTGCTGCGGCTGCAGGGAAGGTCTGTGCAGGGGAAAGCGTGGCCACGGAGAAACTGAGCCGGTATCAGCCGCAGAAAAAGAAACGTGACACTGTCTCCACCGCACAGAATGGGAGCGTCTCAGACTCAGCACGGCTGACATTGGGAGCAGCCGCACAGACAACCTTCGGCGCCATGCTGTGCTTGAACCCACACACCAGGGCCCGGGAGGAGACTTCCCAGGAGTGATGCCAGCAATGTCCACAAATTGTGAATGTTTTGCTGCTGAGACAGAGTCTCGCTCTGTCGCCCAGGCTGGAGGGGGTGGTGCAATCCTGGCTCACTGCAACCTCCTCCTCCCGGGTTCAAGCGATTCTCCTGCCTCAACGTCCGGAATAGCTGGGACTACAGGTTCACACCACCACGCCCGGCTAATTTTGTATTTTTAGTAGAGATGGGGTTTCTCCATGTTGGCCAGGCTGGTCTCAAACTCCCGACCTCAGGTCATCCGCCCGCCTCAGCCTCCCAAAGTGCTGGGGTGACAGGCGTGAGCCACCGCACCTGGCCTGTGAATCTTTTGACACCGTCCCCGGACATGGCCAAGTGTGCCGTGGGTGTAGACTTCTCCCTGGTCTGTGAACTGCTGTGATTGATAGATGATAGATGTGTAGATAATGGAAAGATGGAGAGATGGACAGATAATACATGGAATAGAAGACAGATAGATATGATAAGTGATCATTATATGTATTATATGTATGATAGATAGATGATAGATGATACATAGATGATAGAAAAATAGATGATTGATTGATAGATGATAGATGCATAGATGATAGGTTGATAGATGATAGATACATGACAGATAGATGACAGATAGATGATAGATACATAGATGATAGATAGGTACATGATAGATACATAATGATTGATAGATGACAGATGATGGATTCATAGTAGACAGAGATAGATGATATAGATGACAGATAGATGATAGATAGATAGGTAGATACATAGATAGATAGATAGATAGAAACATAGATAGACACATAGATGATAGATAGATACATAGATGATACATAGATGGATAGATGGAAAGATAGATAGATAGATAGATGGATAGATGATAGATAGATAGATACATAGAATAAAAGACATACATTGACATAATAAATGATTATAATACATAGGACATAGATAGATACATAGAGAGGCCAGGCACTGTGACTCATGGCTATAATCCCAGCACTTTGGGAGGCTGAGATGGGCGGATCACCTGAGGTCAGGAGTTCGAGACCAGCCTGGCCAACATGGTGAAACCCTGGTCTCTACTAAAAATACAAAATTAGCCGGGCGTGGTGGCGGGCACCTGTAACCCCAGCTACTCGGGAGGCTGAGGTAGGAGAATTGCTTGAACCGGAAGGTGGAGATTGCTGTGAGCCGAGATTGCACCACTGCACTGCAGCCTGGGTGACAGAGCAAGACTCCATCTCAAAGATAAAATGAAATAAAAATAAGATAGATTGATTGATAAAGTAAGTGATCATTTCACATATGATAGATGATAGGTGATACGTCGATGACGGATGATAGATTCTTGTAATAAAAGATAGATGGGCCGGGCGCGGTGGCTCACGCCTGTAATCCCAGCACTTTGGGAGGCTGCAGAGGGTGGATCACCTGAGGTCAGGAGTTTGGGACCAGCCTGGACAACATGGTGAAACCCTGTCTCTAGTAAAAATAAAAAAAATCAGCCACGTGTGGTGGCTCAGGCCTGTAATCCCAGCACTTTGGGAGGCCAAGGTGAGCGAATCACCTGAGGTCAGGAGTTCGGGGCCAGCCTGGACAACATGGTAAAATCCTGTCTCTACTAAAAATACAAAACATTGGCCGGGCGTGGTGGTGCGCCACTGTAATCCTAGCTACTTGGGAGGCTGAGGCAGGAGAATCGCTTGAACCCAGTAGGTGAAGGTTGAAAAAAATAAAAGCGGCCAGCTCTCACACGAAGTCACAGAGGACAGCTCACTCACTGCCTCATTACTGTGAGGATAGCACCAAGGACTCACCCATGACCCAAACACATTCCACCAGACCCCACCCCGACACTGGCCATCCCATTTCAACATGACATGTGCAGGGAAAAACACCCAAACTCTGTCACCATCTCAGTTCCTTTTTTCTTTATTCTTTGAGGGAATCTCACTGTGTCGCCCAGGCTGGAGTGAGGTGGCTGGATCTCGGCTCACCGCAACCTCTGCCTCCCGGGTTCAAGCCATGCTCCTTCCTGAAACTCCCGAGTAGCTGGGGCTGCAGGTGTTGGCCACCACGCCCAGCTAATTTTCATATTTTTAGTAGAGATGGAGGTTTCACCATGTTGGCCAGGCTGGTCTCCAAGCCCTGACCTCAAGTGATCCACCCGCCTCAGCCTTCCAAGGTGCTGAGAATGCAGGCGTGAGCTATTGCACTGGAGCTTTTCTATTTTTTTTTTTAAGGGAATCTCACTGTGTCACCCAGGCTGGAGTGCAGTGGCGCAATCTCAGCTCATGGCAACCTCCGCCTCCCGGGTTCAAGCGATTATCCCGCCTCAGCCTCCCGAGTAGCTGGGACTACAGGCGCGCACCACCACACCCAGGTAATTTTTGTATTTTTAGTAGAGACAGGGTTTCACCTTGTTGACCAGGTTGGTCTCGATCTCTTGACCTTGTGATCCACCCGCCTCGGCCTCCCAAAGTGCTGGGATTATAGGCGTGAGCCACTGCGCCCAGCCTTTCTTTTTTTTTTAAGGAAATCTTGCTCTGTCACCCAGGCTGGAGTGCAGTGGCACAATCTCAGCTCACGGCAATGTCCGCCTCCTGGGTTCAAGCGATTCTCCTGCCTCAGCCTCCCCCGAGTACCTGGGACTACAGGCATCCACCACCATGCCCGGGTAATTTTTGTATTTTTAGTAGAGACGGGGTTTCACCATATTTGCCAGGCTGTTCTCGAACTCCTGACCTCAGGTGATCTGCCCGCCTTGGCCTCACAGAGTGCTGGGATTACAGGCTGAGCCACCATATTCAACCCAGCATGTAAATTCTGTCTCTGAGCTTTATATCTTACTGTCTCCTGCCTCCCGTTTTTTCCCCTGAGAAAAGACAGGCACAGTTGTTTTCAGCTAAGAGGAAACTTGAGGGCAGGAAAACAGAAAGTCCCTGCTCAGCCCACGCCCCTCATTCGAAAGAGAGAACTGGGGATTCCCAGCAAGGGAAATGCCCAGGAGATGCCGCAGGGAAGGCTGAGTCTGTTTAAGCAGCGACATTCTCTGGGGCGCGTTTTCATCAGGCAAAAGATGTCCCCGTCTCCATGTTCGCAGACCAGGACAGACACCTGCAGGAAGTGGCTGAGAGGTACTGGGATGAGTGTCAGAGCTCAGTCCGACTAACACCTCACTCAGG
This sequence comes from Saguinus oedipus, assembly GCA_031835075.1. Lineage (NCBI taxonomy): Eukaryota > Metazoa > Chordata > Mammalia > Primates > Cebidae > Saguinus > Saguinus oedipus. The sequence goes on from CM063191.1 coordinate 388,044, forward strand.
GAGGGCCACGTTCTGGGCTTAGCGGTGCAGGTGCAGGACGCACGGAACCATGGTTTCTGGAAAGGCAGGGAACTATAAATAAACAAATAATGTCATCTGAAGGTGACGTGGGAGGGAGGCAGAGAACTGAGAACTATACGTTCCATCGAGATGGAATCATGGGGACCCACTTTACCCTTTAATATGAAGCCGGCAGGCAAAACCAGGAAAAATGCAACTGTGTTAGTTTCTCTTTTTTTTTTTTTTTGAGACAGTCTCACTCTTGTTGCCCAGGCTGCAGTGCAGTGAACGATCTCAGCTCACTGCAACTCTCACCTCCCTGTCGAAACCATTCTCCTGCCTCAGCCTCCTGAGTAGCTGGGATTATACGTGTCCACTGCCACGCCTGGCTAATTGCTTTTTCTGTTTTTGAGTTGGAGTCTTGCTCTGTTGCCCAGGCTGGAGTGCAATGGCACCATGTCGACTCACCCCAACCTCTGCCTCCCGGGTTCCAGCAATTCTCCTGCCTCCGCTTCCTGAGTAGCTGGGATTACAGGCATGCGCCACCATGCCTGGCTAATTTTTGTACTTTTAGTAGAGACGAGGTTTCACTATGTTGGCCAGGCTGGTCTTGAACTCCTGACCTCAAGTGTTCTGTCCACCTTGGACTCCCAAAGTGCTGGGATTACAGGCATGAGCCACTGTGGCCGGCATTTTTAAAAAATATTTTCAGTAGAAACGGGGTCTCAGCAGATTGGCCTACCTGGTCTTGAACTCCTGACTTCCGGCAATCCGCCCACCTCAGCCTCCCAAAGTGCTGAGATTGCAGGCCTGAGCCACCGCACGCGGCTGTGTTACTTTCTTAAGTCTGCAGTAATAAATTAACACAGGTTAGGAGGTTTCCAAAAAAAAGAGATTTATCCTGTCCCAGTCCTGGAGACCACAAGTCTGAGATCTAGGTGGCTCACAACTGCGTTCTCTCTGGAGGCTCTAGGGGATGCTCCTTCCTGCCTCTCCCAGCTCCTGGGGGCTCCAGCATCCCTGGGCTTGTGGCCCCACCACTGGAGTGTGTGCCTCCTCCTCTGTGGCCTCCTCCTCTGTGTCTGTGTGTCCTCTTCAGTCTTTTAGAAGGACACCTGTCATTGGATTCAGGCCCCACACTAATCCAGGATGATCTTGCCTTGAGATCTTTGAGTCGTCACATCTGCAAACACCCTGTTTCCAAATAAGGTCCCATTTTGAGGTTCTGGGCTTTAGGATTCAGACACATCTTCTGTGACGACCAGTGTCAATCTTTTAAGAGGCTGAGGTGGGTGGATCACCTGAGGTCGGGAGGTCAAGAGCAGCCTGATCAACATGGAGAAAGCCCATCTCTAGTAAAATGAATGCAAAAGTTATCCAGGGGCGACTGTAATCCCGGCTGCTCTGAACCTGGGAGGTGGAGGTTGCAGTGAGCCAAGATTGTACCACTGCACTCCAGCCTCGGCAACAAGAGCGAACCTCCATCTCCAATAAATAAATAAATATAAGGCCAGGCGCGGTGGCTTATGCCTGCATCCCAGCACTTTGGGAGGCCGAGGCGGGTGGATCACGAGGTCAAGAGATCGAGACCATCCCGGTCAACATGGTGAAACCCCGTCTCTACTAAAAATACAAAAATTAGCTGGGCATGGTGGCGCATGCCTGTAATCCCAGCTACTCAGGAGGCTGAGGCGGGAGAATTGCCTGAACACAGGAGGCGGAGGTTGCGGTGAGCCGAGATCATGCCATTGCACTCCAGCCTGGGTAACAAGAGCGAAACTCCGTCTCAAATAAATAAATAAATAAATAAATAAACAAACAAACATAAAATAAAATAAAAGGGAAGAAGGATCATGACCCCACAGATGAAAAGATGCCAGGGGCCAAGCTCGGTGGTCCACACCTGCCATTTCAGCACTTTGGGAGGCTGAGGCAGGCGGAATGCCAGGTCAGGAGTTAAAGACCAGCCTGGCCAACATGGCGAAACCCCGTCTCTAGTAAAATAAATGCAAAAGTTAGCTAGGGGCGACTGTAATCCCAGCTACTCTGAACCTGGGAGGTGGAGGTTGCAGTGAGCCAAGATCGTACCACTGCACTCCAGCCTGGGCAACAAGAGCGAACCTCCATCTCTAATAAATAAATAAATATAAGGCCAGGTGCGGTGGCTCAGGACTGTAATCCCAGCATTTTGGGAGGCAGAGGTGGGTGGGTCACCTGAGGTCAGGAGTTTGAAACCAGCCTGACCAACATGGTGAAAACCCATCTCCAGTAAAACTATAAAAAATTAGCTGGACGTGGTGGTGGGCGCCTCTACTCCCAGCTACTGGGGAGGCTGAGGCAGGAGAATTACTTGAACCCGGGAGGCGGAGGTTGCTGTGAGCCGACATCTCACAATTGCACTCCAGCCTGGGCAACAAAAATGAAACTGTCTTAAAAAAAAAGAAAAAGAAAAGAAAGAATAATAATTTTAGGGGTCATGAAGTCTCTAGGTCCAAGAGTCTAAACTACCCAGATTCAACCAGTTTTGCGACACCCACCCATGAACAGAACATGGGAAGAAAAACTTACTTTAACCCCCTGTGATTCCATCTCCAGCCTGAGCAATCAGTGCTCCCCGCTTCCCAAGTGTCTACCTGCCAGATTTTGTTTGTTTGTTTATTTAGGAGACAGAATCTCAGCTGGGCCCGGTGGCTTACACCTGTAATCCCAGCATTTTGGAAGGCCTAGGCAGGCGGATCACCTGAGGTTGGGAGTTTGAGACCAGCCTGGCCAAATGGGTGAAACCCCGTCTCTACTAAAAATACAAAAATTAGCCAGGCATGGTGGCAGGTGCCTGTAATCCCAACTACTCAGGAGGCTGAGGCAGGAGAATCGCTTGAACCCGGGAGGTGGAGGTTTCAGTGAGCCAAGATCACACCCATCTCAAAAATAAAAATCACTGGCCACAAGGAAATTCTGTGACCTACCTCGTTTGGCTAAAGATCCAAAGACTCTCATTCCAGAGACGGTTCTACCCTCACCCAGAGAAAGGAAGGCTGGTCAGAGAGGCTGAGAAGAATCTAGACAGACTGGCCTGGCCGGGTTTCCTCCGTAGCCCATAGCATTAGACCAGTGCCCTTCCCTCCAGTTCTGTTTCTACACAGCTGTCCACACTTTCTTAAGCCTAAGCATTAAAATGAACAGTTTCACTCCCGGCACAGAGGCTCACAGCTGTAGCTTTAGCACTTTGGGAGGCAGAGGTGGGTGGATCACCTGAGGTCGGGAGTTCGAGACCAGCCTGGCCAACACGGAGAAACCCCCCCTCTCTACTAAATATACAAACCTTAGCTAGGCCTAGTGGCCCATGCCTGTAATCCCAGCTACTCGGGAGGCTGAGGCAGGAGAATCGCTTGAGCCCGGGAGGTGGAGGCTGCAGTGAGCCGAGATCACGCCACTGCACTCCAGCCTGGGTGACGGAGCGAGACTCCATCTCAAAAAAGAAAGACAGAAAGAAAAGAAGGAAAGGAGGAAGGAAGAGAGGGAGGGAGGGAGGGAGGGAGGGAGAGAGGCAGGGAGGGAGGGAGGGAGGGAGGGAGGGAAAGAAAGAAAGAAACTTAGCAAATAACCCTGCTGCTCATCTGTTCTGAGAAGCTCCCTCTCAGCTGCTAACGTTTAGGATACACTGCCAGACAAGTGAGGTTTGAAATCCCGTGACTCCCGGCTTCTGGTAATCCTCGGTAACAGAAAACTAGAAAGCAGGCCAGGAGCGGTGGCTCACACATGTCATCCCAGGACTTTGGGAGGCCGAGGCGGGTGGATCACCTGAGGTCGGGAGTTCAAGACCAGCCTGACCCACATGACGAAACCCTGTCTGTACTAAAAATACAAAAATTAGCCAGGTGTGGTGGCGGGTGCCTGTAGTCCCAGCTACTCCAGAGGCTGAGGCAGAACAATCACTTAAACAGGGGAGGTAGAGTTTGCAGTAAGCCGAGATGGCACCATGGCACTGCAGCCTGGGAGACAGAGCAGGACTCCTTGTCAAAAAATAAAAATAGCCAGGCGCTGTGGGTCACGCCTGTAATCCCAGGACTTTGGGCAGCTGAGGCAGGTGGATCACGAGGTCAAGAGATCGAGACCATCCTGGTCAACATGGTGAAACCCCGTCTCTACTAAAAATACAAAAAATTAGCTGGGCACGGTGGCGCGTGCCTGTAATCCCATCTACTCGGGAGGCTGAGGAGGAGAATCGCTTGAACCCGGGAGGCGGAGGTTGCCGTGAGCCGAGATTGCGCCATTGCACTCCAGCCTGGGTAACAAGAGCGAAACTCTGTCTCAAAAAAATAAGTACATAAAAATAAAAATAAATAAATAAGATTTGAAATGTCACGCTGAGCCGAGCCGAAGGCAGGACTCAGCCTCAGGCATTCCTTTACAGCAACACGAATGCACAAAGTCGCAGGTCCTGTGGAAACAGGGAGGAGAAGGTGGTGGCATGTGGTCTTTCACTGGTGCTGCTACCCAGCTGCCATTTTCCGTTGCATGAAACCTGTGGTCAGACATCTCTACTCTGCCTGCTTCTCTTTTTAAGAGAGAGTTTTGCTCTTGCCCAGGCTGGAGTGCACGGATGTGATCTCGGCCCGCTGCCACCTCTGCCTCACGGGTTCAAGTGATTCTCTTGCCTCAGCCTCCCGAGTGGCTGGGATGACAGGCACCTGCCACTACACCCAGCTAATTTTTGTATGATTATTATTATTTTATTTTTTTGAGAAGGAATTTCGCTCTTGTTGCCCAGGCTGGAGTGCAATGGCGCGATCTCGGCTCACCGCAACCTCTGCCTCCTGGGTTCAGGCAATTCTCCTGCCTCAGCCTCCTGAGTAGCTGGGATTACAGGCACGCGCCACCGTGCCCAGCTAATTTTTTGTATTTTTAGTAGAGACGGGGTTTCACCATGTTGACCAGGATGGTCTCGATCTCTTGACCTCGTGGTCCACCCGCCTCGGCCTCCCAAAGTGCTGCGATTACAGGCTTGAGCCACCGCGCCCGGCCTTGTATGATGATTTTTTTTAGTGAGCCACTGCGCCCGGCCTTGTATGATGATTTTTTTAGTGAGCCACCGCGCCCGGCCTGCTTGGCTCTCCTTAGGACTTCGTAGACAGCACAAAAAGCATCTGTATTTCTGTGTGTGTGCAATTGTGTGTGCAGGTGTGTGTGTGCAGATGTGTGTGTGGTTGTGTGTCTGGACATGTGCAGTGTGTGCATGCATGTGGGGACGTGTTTGTGCAGCTGTGTGTGCAGGACTGCATGTGTACAGATGTGTGTCAGTGTATAGGTACATGTCCATGTGTAGTGTGTGTGCACACGTGCACTGTCTCCAGGCGTCTGGGGATGTGTATGGATGTGTGTGTATGTCTTTGTGTGCAGAGCTGTGTGCACCTGTTTGTGTGTGCAGATGTGTGTACAAAAGCATGTGTGTACAGATATGTATGTGTGCAGGTGTGTGTGCAGGAGTGTGTGTGAACATGTGTGAGCAGGAGGGTGTGTGTGCAGGTTTGTGTACAGGAGTGTGTGTGTGCAGATATGCATGTGTGTGCAGGAGGGTGTGTGTACAGACTTGTGTGCAGATTGTGTGTATGTGTGTAGGCAGATGTTCATGTATAGTTGGGCATGTGGAGATGTGTGCAGATGTGTGTGCAGATGTTTTTGTGTGCAGCTTGTGTGCAGGAGGCCGTATGTGCAGGTATGTGTGATGTGTTTGCAGACGTGCATGTGTGTGCAAGAGTGTGTACAGGAGTCTGTGCAAGTCTGTGTACAGTTGTGTGTGTAGGTGTGTAGGAAGTTGTGCATGTCTACACATGCAACAGGTGTGTGGGGATGTGTGGGCAGCTCTATGTGTGCAGATGTGTGTGCAGACATGCATGTGTGTGCAGGTGTGTGCGCAAATGTGTGTGTGCACATATGTGCAGCTGTGTGTAAAGATTTGTGTGCAGATGTGTGGGTGTATAGGCAGATGTGCATGTATAGTGTGTGTGTGCACATGCACACTGCAGGCATGTGATGTGTGCACATGTGTGTGCAGGTGTTTTTGTGTGATGTGTGTACAGCTGTGTCTGCAGGAGTGTGTGTAGGTGTGTGTGCAGGAGTGTGTATAGGTATGTGTGCAGGAGGCTGTGTGCACATATGTGTGCAGGAGTGTGCAGGTGTGTGCATGAGTGTGTATGTTCAGGAGTCTGTGTGCAGGTGTGTGTACAGATATGTATGCAGGTATGTGCGCAGGAGTGTGTGTGCGCATGAGTGTGTGTGTGCAGGAGTGTGTGTACAGGTGTGTGTGTGCAAGGGTCTGTGTGCACAAGTGGGTGCAGGAGCGTGTGTGCAGTGTGTGTACAGATGTATGCAGGTGTGTGCACAGGAGTGTGTGTACCTGTGTGTGTGCAAGGGTCTGTGTGCACAAGTGTGTGCAGGAGTATGTGTGCAGTGTGTGTACTGATGTATGCAGGTGTGTGTACAGATATGTATGCAGCTGTGTGCGCAGGAGTGTGTGCAGGTGTGTGTGCAGGAGTGTGTGTGCAAGGGTCTGTGTGCACAAGTGTGTGCAGGAGCATATGTGCAGGTGTGTGTACAGATGTATGCAGGTGTGTGCGCAGGAGTGTGTGTGCCCACATGTGTGTGCAGCCGTGTTTGCCAGCGTGTGTCTGTGTCTACAGGTGTGTGAGACACACACTTGAGCTGACCACAAAGCCGCTCTTTGGAGCGGAGGTCAAGAGCCGATGACCTCACTCACAATTAGTTTCCCAATCCTATGAAATGAGGAAGCCGAGGCGGGAGGCGGGGAGGCCATTAGGACAGAGAGGAGCCGTGAAAGGAGGTGCCCAGGCTGGAGTCCCCCCGAGAAGAGAAGGAAAGCAAGGGGGGCAGCAGGTGCCCTGCGGTAAGCTGAATTCTTTAATGTTCTCCTCTTTCAGCCTGTGGAGCCACCAGGGTCCGTGTTTCTGCTTCTGTCCCCCGATCTAAAACAAAGAGACAGAAACGCAAAATATGATTTGAAACTTGCGTTGACTTGAGCAGAAGTCAGTTCAGCTGCCCAAAAGAGTCAGCCCCAGGGATACTCGGCTATAAGCTGTATTCTGCCTTCGTTATAAGCCGCTTAAAAAAAAGTGGGGGTGAGCGAGGTGTTGGGGGACAAGGATTGGGCTTCTGTGAAGCTGTTTGCCAGGAATTCTCATGCATTTAAAGAAAAAGAAACAATTGATGAATCCTTGGCTGTACATTGCTAAACTCCAGTGGGTTGGGTGGAGCGTCTAGCGTGGTATTCTTAGGTGAATTCATAGCTGTTTGTGGCAACGGGAAGCAGTTTCAAAGGGTGATTGCAGGCCGGGCGCCGTCGCTCTCGCCAGTAAACCCAGCACTTTGGGAGGCCGAGGTGGGGAGGATCACGAGGTCAGGAGTTCGAGACCAGCCTGGCCAACACGGTGAAACACATCTCTACTAACAGGACGATAATTAGCTGGACGTGTTGCCAGGTGCCTGTGATCTCAGCTACTCAGCAGGCAAGATTATTAAGAAAGCAAAGGGGCCAGCCATGGTGCTTCACGCCTGTAATCCCAGCACTTTGGGAGGCTGAGGTGGGGAGGATCACGAGGTCAGGAGTTTGAGACCAGCCTGGCCAACCGGTCTTGAAACCCCGCCTCTACTAAAAACACAAAAATTAGCCGGGTGTGGTGGTGGGCCCCTGTAGTCCCAGCTACTCGGGAGGCTGAGGCAGGAGTGCAACCTCCACTTGAACCCAGGAGGTGGAGGTTGTGTTGACCTGAGTCACAAGACAGAAACTCCGTCTCAAAAAAAAAAAAAGATGATTAAAAAGAAATCACGGGGAAATGTGCTTCTCTTCAAGGGTTTGTGATAAAGGATTAATCTTTCTCATCACTATGTTTTGCAAGAATACGTATTATCTTTTATTTATTTTTATTTTTAATAAGACAGGGTTTCACCACGTTGGCCAGGCTGGTCTTGAACTCCTGACCTCAGGTGATCCGCCCGCCTCGGCCTCCCAAAGTGCTGAAATTACAGGCGTGAGCCACTATGCCTGGCCTATCTTTAATTATTATTTTTGTGGTAGTCTCGCTCTGTCAGCCAGGCCGGAGGGCAGTGGTGCGATCACAGCTCACTGCTGACTTGAATTCCTCACCTCAAGCAATCGTCCCACCTCTGCCTCCAGAGTAGCTGACACAGAGGAAAGAGCCACAGTTCCTGGAGAATATTTGTACTTTTGTAGGGACCGGAGTCTCACTGTGTTTCCCAGGCTGGTCTTGAACTCCTGGGCTCAAGCTCTCTTCCTGTCTCAGCCTCCCAAAGTGCTAGGATTACAGGTATGAGCCACTGTACCTGGGCCAGTATGTTCATCTTTAAAGCAAAATGTATTCTTTTTTTTTTTTTGAGACGGAGTTTCGCTCTTGTCACCCAGGCTGCAGTGCAATGGCGCGATCTCGGCTCACTGCAGCCTCCGCCTCCTGGGTTCAAGCAATTCTCCTGCCTCAGCCTCCCGAGTTGCTGGGATTACAGGCACGCTACAGTAATCACCATGCCCAGCTGATTTTTTGTATTTTCAGTAGAGACGGGATTTCACCATGTTGACCAGGATGGTCTCGATCTCTTCACCTCGTGATCCACCCGCCTCGGCCTCCCAAAGTGCTGGGATTACAGGCTTGAGCCACTGCGCCAGACCAAAATGTATTCTTTTATTATTTGTTATTATTATTGTTTGAGATGGAATCTCACTCTGTCCCCCAGGCTGGAGTGCAGTGGCACGATCTCGGCTCACTGCGACCTCCGCCTCCAAGGTTCAGCCAATCCTCCTGCCTCAGCCTCCTGAGGAGCTGGGATTACAGGTGCCCACCACCACGCCTGGCTCATTTTTGTATTTTTGGTAGAGACGGGGTTTCATTATGTTGGTCAGGCTGGTCTCAAACTCCTGACCTCGTGATCCGCACGCCTTGACCTCCCAAAGTGCTGGGATTACAGGTGTGAGCCACCGCGTCTGGCCACAAAATGTATTCGTAAACTAGGAAGTCTTTTATTCTGAAGACCTCAAGACAGCAGGAGGTCGATGTGTCTGTTCCATTCCACGTGTGTTGAGTAAACACTATTCATCTGCTCAAACTTCTTGTGTCTGGGAATACCTGACCTCCTGGGAATGCAGGCACGCTGGCACCAGCCTCATTTTTACTAGCCCGCATTCAAGATGGAGGCCCCCTAAGCCTGGCATGGTGTAATCCCAGCACTTGGGGAGGCCGAGGCAGGCAGATCACGTGAGGTCAGGAATTCGAGACCAGCCTGGCCAACATGGTGAAACTCTGTCTCTACTGAAAATACAGAAATTAGTTAGGGGTCGTGGTGGGCACCTGTAGTCCCAGCTACTTGAGAGGCTGAGGCAGGATAATCACTTGAACCCAGGAGGCGGAGGTTGCAGTGAGCTGAGATCACGCCACTGCACTCCAGCCTGGGTGACAACAGTGAAACTCTGTCTCAAAAAAAAAAAGGTAAGAAAGCAAACATTTCAGGCTGGGCATGGCGGCACACACCTGTAATCCCAATATTTTGGAAGACTGATGTGAAAGGATCACTTGAGGCCGGGAATTCCAGACCAGTCTTGGCAACATGGTGAGACCCTCCTCTCCCCCGCCATATGTCTCTAAAAAAAATTAAATTATTACAAATTTTTTTTAAAAAAGGGAAAGGAAGCATCTTGGATACACCCAGACTGGAGTAGTAAGACTCTGTTGCAGAAAACAAGAGGAAGATTTTATTTATTTATTTATTTTCTGAGACAGAGTCTGGCTCTGTCACCCAGGCTGGAGTGCAGTGGTGCAATCTCTGCTCACTGCAACCTCTGCCTCCTGGGTTCAAGCAGTTCTCCTGCCTCAGTCTCCCAAGTAGCTGAGATTACAGGCACCTGCCACCTCTGTCACCCAGGCTGGTCTCGAACTCCTCCGCTCAGGCAATCCACCCGCCCTGGCCTCCCAAAGTGCTAGAATTACAGGCGTGAGACACCATGCCCGACCTCTAATTTTGTACTTTTAATAAAGATGGGGTTTCACCATGTTGGCCAGGCTGGTCTTGAACTCCTGACCTCAAGTGATCCACCCGCCTCAGCCACCTAAGGTGCTGGGATTACAGGCATGAGCCACCACACTGAGCCTCTGTTTTTTTTTTTTTCTTAACTCTTTTTTAAGATGGGGTTTCACCATGTTGGTCAGGCTGGTCTTGAACTCCCAACCTCAGGTGATCTTCCCGCCTTGGCCTCTAAAGTGCTTGGAATACAGGCATGAGCCACCACGCCCAGCCTTTCCTTAACTCGTGACCTCAAGTGATCCACCCGCCTCCCGGGTTCAAGCGATTCTCGTGTCTTAGCCTCCTGAGTAGCTGGGATTACAGGCTCCCGCCACCACGCCCGGCTAATTTTTGTATTTTTAGTAGAGACAGGGTTTCTCCATGTTGGTCAGGCTGGTCTCGAACTCCAGCCCTCAGGTGATCCGCCCTCCCTGGGCCTCCCAAAGTGCTGGGATTATAGGTGTGAGCCACTGCGCCCAACCTTTTTTAACTTTTTATTTTTTTGGGGACAGACTTTTGGTCCTGTTGCCCAGGCTGGAGTGCAATGGCACCATCTCAACTCAGTGTAACCACCACCTCCCGGGTTCAAGCGATTCTCCTGCCTCAGCCTCCCAAGTGGCTGGGATTACAGGCGTGAGCCACAGAACCTGGCCAATTCCGAGATTTTAGAGAAAGTCAACCAATAGCCAGAAAATGTTTAAATTCATTTATAGCCTGGAAGCCCCCAGTTTTGAGTTGTCTCACCTTTTTGGACCAAACCAATGTATTTTATTTTATTTTTTTTATTTTTAAAAAAAAATCTGTGATGGAGTCTCGCTCTGTCCCCCAGGCTGGAGTGCAATGATGCGATCTCGGCTCACTGTGACCTCCGCCTCCCAAGTTCAAGCGATTCTCCTGCCTCAGCCTCCCGAGTAGCTGGGATTACAGGCATGTGCCACCACGCCTGGCTAATTTTTGTATTTTTAGTGGAGACAGGGTCTCACCATGTTGGTCAGGCTGGTCTCGAACTCCCGACCTCAGGTGATCCGCTCACCTCAGCCTCCCAAAGTGCTGGGATTACAGGCGTGAGCCACTGCGCCCGGCACCAATGTGTGTCTTAAATGTATTTGATTGACGTCCCATGCCCCCCTAAAATGTACAAAACCAAGCTGCCTCCTGATCACATGTTCTCTGGACCTCCCGAGGCCTGCGTCTCGGGTCATGCTCAGCCATATTTGGCTCAGAATAAATCTCCAATATTTTACAGAATCTGACTCTTAATTCACTCAATTTTTCAACACAGGCTTTTTCCTCGTAAAATGGTCTGTTCAGGTGTGGTCATATCTCAATAGGTCGGGTGCGGTGGCTCACACCTGTAATCCCAGCAGTTTGGGAGGTTGAGGCCGGTGGATCACTTGAGGTCAGGAGTTCGAGACCAGCCTGGCCAACATAGTGAAACTCCATCTGTACTAAAAATACAAAATACAAAAATTAGCTGGGTGCAGTGATGGATGCCTGGAGTCCCAGCTACTCAGGAGGCTGAGGCAGGAGAATCACTTGAACCCAGGAGGCGGCGGTTGCAGTGAGCTGAGATTGAGCCATTGCACTCCAGCCTGGGCAACACAGCAAGACTGTCTCAGAAAAATAAAATAAAATAAAATCTTCCTCTTCTTTTCTGCAACAGATGACCAGGGGAAAATATAATAAAAATAATAATTAAAAAAAAACCCACACAATTGTTTTCCTGGGCAGGTCAGGTTTATTGTTACTGAAATCGGAGGAAAGGTTTTCCAGAGCTTGGGAATATCAAAGGGTTTTTAATTGAAAATACTCCTGATAGCGCGGAGCCGTGTTTTGGGTTAAAACACTTTCATTTCCCTCACTCTCCACCATCCTTGCTTTAAATCAGAGGAGGAAGCTCAGAGGCTTCTATTTTTGAATCAGCCAAAATCAGTGGAAAGGAGAAAGAAAACGCGGTCTGCAAACATGAAAAGAAGAAGAGAGAATGCATAGGTGCTGCCTACAAACCATAGAAACGTTGCATAATTTTCCGTTGGTACAAAACGTTTTGCACACCAGGCAGACCCTCTGAGACAGGTCTCAGTCCCTTTGGGAAGTTTATTTTGCCGAGGTTAAGGGCGTGTGGCTGTGGAAGAGCCTCAGGAAATACCCATGACAGGTGCCCTAGACGCTCGGGGTAGTTTTTCTTCAGACATTTTATTATAATTATTTGAGATGGGGTCTTGTTCTGTCGCCCAGGCTGGAGTGCAGGGATGCAATCTCGGCTCAGTGCAGCCTCTGCCTCCGGGGTTCAAGCCATTCTCCTGCCTCAGCCTCCCGAGTACCTGGGACTATAGGCGCGCGCCACCATGCCCGGCTAATTTTTATATTTGTATTTTTATTTATTTTATTTTATTTATTTATTTGAGACAGAGTCCCGCTCTGTTGCCGAAGCTGGAGTGCAGTGGCGTGATGTCGGCTCACTGCAACCTCCACCTCCTGGGTTCAAGTGTATCTCCTGCCTCAGCCTCCCGAGTAGCTGGGTTTACAGGTGCCCACCACCAGGCCCAGTGCAATTTATATATTTATAAATATAAATATACATAAATACTTGTATATTTATAAATGTAAATATATATAAATATGTGTTTATGAATATATATGTCTATAAATATAAATATATATAAAAATATATGTTTATAAATACAAATATATATAAATATATATTTATCAATATCAATATCAATAAATAAATATATATGATTATAAATATAAATAGAAATAAATATTTAAAAACAAATATATATAAATATAATATATTTAGAAACATAAATATATATATTTAAAAAGTTAAATATATAAATAAATATAAATATAAAAATATAAATATATAAAGTTATATATATTTATAAGTATAAACATATAAATTAATAAATATATATTTATATAATATATAATATATAAATAAATATATAAATATATATAACTTTATACATATACTATATATTTATGTATTTATAAATATATAAAAGTACATACATTTATATATATAAATTTAAATATAATATTTTAAAGATTTATAAATATTTTATATTTATTTATTTATTATAACTATTATTTTTTGGGAGGGAGACAGAGTGTTGCTCTGTCGCCGAGGCTGGAGTGCAGTCGTGAGATCTTGGCTCACCGCATCCAGGGTTCAAGCGATTCTCCTGCCTCAGGCTCCCAAGTAGCTGGGACTACAGGCATGTGCCTCCCCGCCCAGCTAATTTTTTGTATTTTTAGTAGAGACAGGGTTTCTGCATGTTGGCCAGGCTGGTTTCGAACTCGTGGCCTCAGGTGATCTGCCCACCTCGGCCTCCCAAAGTGCTGGGATTAGAAGCGAGCACCACCACGCCCCGCTAATTTTTGTAGTTTTAGTAGAGACAGGGTTTCCGCATGTTGGCCAGGCTGGTCTTGAACTCCTGGCCTCAGGTGATCCGCCCACCTCAGCCTCCCGGAATGCTGGGATGACGGAAGTAACCCACCGCGCCCAGCCCTGGGATGCAGTTTTTAAAATCTTTGTAGTGTTTTTTTGTTTATGAATAAAATGAGAGGCAGGTTTGCCCGACACCGTTTCCAGCATGACCTTGCCTCGGCTTCTTGATTTCGGGGTCCTGAGATTTATTTTCCTTTCTCAGTTCAGGGCAGGAAACCGGTGAAGACAGAACGCGGAGTGGACAGGTGGAGATGCTTGCCTAGAACGCGGTACGTGGTCTCCTTTGGGCTGTCTGTGATGGGGGATTTATTTATTTTTATTTATTGATTGATTGATTTTTTTTGAGACGGAGTTTCTCTCTTGTCACCCAGGCTGGAGTGCAATGGCGCGACCTCGGCTCACCGCAACCTCCGCCTCCCGGGTTCAGGCAATTCTCCTGCCTCAGCCTCCCGAGTAGCTGGGATTACAGGCACGCGCCACCATGCCCAGCTAATTTTTTGTATTTTTACCATGTTGACCAGGATGGTCTCGATCCCTTGACCTCGTGATCCACTCGCCTCGGCCTCCCAAAGTGCTGGGATTACAGGGGTGAGCCACCGCGCCTGGCCTAAATGGGGGATTTATTGTCCTTAAGTCTAAAGAACTAAAATGTGCAGGGCACGGTGGCTCATACCTGTAATCCCAGCACTTTGGGAGGCCGAGGCGGGTGGATCACCTGAGGTCATGAGTTCGAGACCAGCCTGACCAATATGGTGAAACCCTGTCTTTAAAAAAAAACAAAAATAAATAAAATTTAAAAAAATAAAAATAAAGAACTGAAATGTTTTGCTTCCTCATGATGAACAGGAAGGATGGAAGTGGGGGCTCAGGGCAGAGGACTCTGAATGGAGAGCTGTCTGCCTTATGACAGATTTAGCATCTCACGTTCCCTCTGAGACGGCACGAATCCCCCCGAGGCAGCCTGACAAGGGTCTCCAGGCACAGGAGAGGCTTGAAGCTGTGTATAAAGAGCCAAATGCTGGCCGGGGGAGGTGGCTCATGCCTGTAATCCCAGCACTTTGGGAGGCCGAGGCAGGTGGATCACCTGAGGTCAGGAGTTCGAGACCAGCCTGACCAACATGGTGAAACCCCATCTCCAGGAAAAATACAAAATTAGCTGGGTGTGCTGGTGCACCTGTGTAATCCCAGCTCTTTCGGAGGCCAAGGAAGCTGGATCACCTGAGGTCGGGAGTTCGAGACCAGCCTGACCAACACAGTGAAACCCCATCTCTACTAAAGATACAAAATGAGCTGGGCGTGGTGGTGCAGGCCTGTAATCACAGCTACTCATGAGGCTGAGGTCGGAGAATTGCTTGAACCCCAGAGCCAGAGGTTGCGGTGAGCCGCGATTATGCCACTGCACTCCAGCCTGGCCAGCAAGAGTGAAATTGCATCTCAAAAACAAAATAAAATAAATATTTAAAGAGGTTTATTCTCAGCCTAATAGGAGTGACCAAGGCCCAGGAGAACACACTCTAATAAGGTGTTAGTACAGGTGTCCAAGGTGCCTGAAATCCAGCTTGATTTTATGTTATTCTGGTTTTTTTTTTTTAATTATATATATTTATTTTTTATCTATTTTTTTGAGACAAAGTCTCACTCTATCACCAGGCTGAAGTGCAATGGTGCGATCTTGGCTCACTGCAAACTCTGCCTCCCGGGTTCAAACGATTCTCCTGCCTCAGCCTCCCAAGTAGCTGAGATTACAGGCATTTGCCACCATGGCCGGCTAATTTTGTATTTTTAGTAGAGGCGGGTTTTCTCCATGTTGCTCAGGCTGGTCTCGAACTCCCGACCTCAGGTGATCCGCCCGCCTCATCCTTCAAAAGAGCTGTGATTACACAGGCACACCACCACGCCCAGCTAATTTTGTATTTTAGTAGAGACGGGGTTTCACCATGTTGGCCAGGACGGTCTTGATCTCCTGACCTCGTGATCTGCCCGCCTTGGCCTCCCAAAGAGCTGGGATTACAGGCGTGAGCCACCGCGCCCGGCTCAGAATGTGGGTGTCTGGGGTGCCTCAGGACAGCCTGCCCAGTGCTGAGAAACAGTTGCAAGAGCCAGAGGCAGGTACCGGGAAGCTGAGTGCAGCTGTCCAGAGGAGGAAGCCGGCCACATGTCCACGTCAGGTGGTCGCCATGAGCAGTGGGCGGAGGGGAAGAGGAACGCAGGTGTGGTCTGTCTGTTTTTACTTCCCTTTAGCAGCCAGCGAGGTTCCTCTTAGAATATCTTGTTCCTGTTTTTTTTTTAAGACGGAGTCTCTCTCTGTCACCCAACATGGAGTGCCGAGGGGCCACCTCAGCTCACCGTAACCTCCGCCTGCCGGTTCTCACTCATAGGTGGGTGTTGAACATTGAGAACACATGGACACAGGGAGGGGAGCATCACACACTGGGGTGTGAATAGGAGAGGGATAGTGGGGGGTGGGGAGTTGGGGAGACATAGCATGGGGAGAAATGCCAGATATAGGTGAAGGGGAGGAAGGCAGCAAATCACACTGCCACATGTGTACCATACACACAAGTATGTGCATTGCAGCACTGTTCACAATAGCAAAGAGCTGGAACCAACCCAAATGCCATCAACGACAGACTAGATGAAGGAAATGTGTCTGGTAGACACCATGGAATACTATGCAGCCATCAAAAAGCATGAGTTCACATCCTTTGCAGGGACATGGATGAACCAGGAAACCATCACTCTCAGCAAATCACACTGCCACGTGTGTACGTATGCAGCAATGTTGCATGTTCTTCACATGTACCCCAAAATCTAAAATGCAATAAAAAAAAAAGAGAGAGATTCTCCTGCCTCACCCTCCGGAGTAGCTGGGATTACAAGTGCCCTCTACCACACCTGGCTTTTTTTTTTTTTTTTTTTTGTATTTTTAGTAGGAATGGGGTTTCACCTTGTTGCCCAGGCTGGTCTCAAACTCCTAACCTCAGGTGATCCACCTGCCTCTCAGCCTCCCAAAGCACTGAGATTACAGGTTTGAGCCAGCACAACTGAGTCTTGCTCTGTCACCCAGGCTGGAGTGCGGTGGCACAATCTTGGCTCACTGCAACCTCTGCCTTCTGGGTTCAAGCGATTCTCCAGCCTCAGTCTCCCGAGTAGCTGGGATTACAGGTGACCACCATCACGCCTCGTTGATTTTTGTATTTTTAGTACAGATGGTGTTTCACCACGTTGGCCAGGCTGGTTTCGAACTCCTGACCTCATGATTCACCTGCCTTGGCCTCCTAAAGGGCTGGGATGACAGGCTTGAGCCACCGCACCCAGCAATATGCACTCTTTGAGAGAGAAGGTTTGGAGAAGGAATGTAAGGGGCGCCAGCTGGTTTCCACCAGGTGCAGAAATTACGAAGCGTTTCTATATACTCTTTTCTCTTACCTACATGTAAGCAGGAGCCACAGAGACTTTTCAGCCAGGTTGATAGGCGCTGATATTGATACGGTATTACCGATATTGACACATTGTTACCAACTAAAGTGAGTAGTTAGCCACACACTTTACATGAGAATTCTCATTGTGTATTCCATGGGTTTGAACAAAACTATCATGACATGAGCCGGAAGCTCCCAGCAGTTTGGGAGGCTGAGGTGGGCGATCACCTGAGGTCGGGAGTTCGAGACCAGCCTGACCAACATGGAGAAACCTCGTCTCTACTAAAAATACAAAACATTAGCCAGGCATGGTGGTGGGCACCTGTAATCCCAGCTACTCAGGAGGCTGAGGCAGGAGAATCACTTGAACCTAGGAGGTGGAGTTTGCAGTGAGCCGAGATCTCGCCACCGCACTCCAGCCTGGGCGACAGAGCGAGACTTCAACTCAAAAAAAGAAAAAAGTGTAATTACGTGAATTCACCATTTGTAGGAACATCCAGAGTAGGTTTTCCTTCTCCTCCTCTTCCTTCTCCTCCTTGGGGCCATTATGCTGTCTCCCACATGGGGATTAGGACGTGGACATCTTTGGGGTCATTATTCTGTCTCCCACATGGGGATTAGGATGTGGACATCTTTGGGGTCATTATTCTGTCTCCCACATGGAGATTAGGATGTGGACATCTTTGGGGCCATTATTCTGTCTCCCACATGGGGATTAGGATGTGGACATCTTCGGGGCCATTATTCCGTCTCCCACATGGAGATTAGGATGTGGACATATTTGGGGTCATTATTCTGTCTCCCACATGGGATTAGGACGTGGACATCTTTGGGGCCATTATTCCGTCTCCCACATGGAGATTAGGATGTGGACATCTTTGGGTCATTATTCTGTCTCCCACACGGGGATTAGGACGTGGACATCTTTGGGGCCATTATTCTGTCTCCCACATGGGGATCAGGATGTGGACATCTTTGGGTCATTATTCTGTCTCCCACATGAGGATTAGGATGTGGACATCTTTGGGTCATTATTCTGTCTCCCACATGGGGATCAGGATGTGGACATCTTTGGGGCCATTATTCTGTCTCCCACATGGGATTAGGATGTGGACATCTTTGGGTCATTATTCTGTCTCCCACATGGGGATCAGGATGTGGACATCTTTGGGGCCATTATTCTGTCTCCCACATGGGATTAGGACATGGGCATCTTTGGGACGTTCCCTGGGGCCCGTTGCCAGGAGTGCCCTGGCTAAGCCCGCTCCTGACTGTGTGCCACTTTCTGTCTTTCAGTCCCTCTGCAGCTCTTCTCTCTGGTCAGCATGACGTTTCTCCTGGTGACAGCCCTTCTCCTGTCTGGGTTGCTGCAGGCTGCGGTCCTCCTGACTGCAGGGAACTCGGGTACGTATGGAAGCCTGGCTGCAGCTTCTCTATGGCTCTGGCTTAGATGTCTCGTGTCTGGAGACCTATCTGGATACCTCCGTGCATTTGCCTTCCATCTGTAATGTTGATTAGGAACCCCGTAGGCAGATGGTGAGAGCTTCACTGACCTCACCTGCTTTCCTGTTTCATGCCCATCCACCCATTCTACAGAGGAGAATCCAAAGGCTCAGAGGCCTCCAGGGTTTAACCCTCGACCATCCAGGTGGTTGTGGGGCAGGATGAGGACTCAGCTCCTCCAGGGTTTAACCCTCGACCATCCAGGTGGTTGTGGGGCAGGATGAGGACTCAGCTCCTCCAGGGTTTAACCCTTGACCATCCAGGTGGTTGTGGGGCAGGATGAGGACTCAGCTCCTCCAGGGTTTAACCCTCGACCATCCAGGTGGTTGTGGGACCAGGATGAGGACTCAGCTCCTCCAGGGTTTAACCCTCGACCATCCAGGTGGTTGTGGGGCAGGATCAGGACTCAGCTCCTCCAGGGTTTAACCCTCGACCATCCAGGTGGTTGTGGGGCAGGATGAGGACTCAGCTCTGCACAGGGCCAAAGTGTTTCTTTCTTCCTTCCTCCCTTCTTCCCTCCCTCCCTTCCCAAAGTGCTGGGATTACAGCCAGGTTGGAATGAGTGTTCTGAGCCTCATCACTGCAGATAAAGCGTGTCTGCCTGTTCTCATTCAAATGGTTTTCTTTTTCCTTCTTTTCTTTTCTTTTTTTTTTGAGACTGGGTGTCACTGTGTCACGCAGGCTGGAGTGCAGTGGCGTGATCTCAGCTCACGGAAGCCACAACTTTCTGGGATCAAGTGACCTTCTCACTTTGGCTGCCCACATAGCTGGGATGACACATGTGCCCCACCACACCAAGCTAATTTTGAATTTATTTTTATTTTTGTTTTGTAGAGATGGAGTCTTGCTGGGTTGCCAAGACTGGTCTCAACCTGCTGCACTCAAGTCATGCTTTTGTCTCAGACTCCCCAAGTGCTGGGATTACAGGCATCGGCCACCGCACTCGGCCTTCAGATGGTTTTTCACTTTTATTTTTATTTTTAGATGGAATCTTGCTCTGTTGTCCAGGCTGAAGTACAGTGGCACAATCTCGGCTCACCACAACCTCCGCCTCCTGGGTTCAGGCAATTCTCCTGCCTCAGCCTCCTGAGTAGCTGGGATTACAGGCACGCGCCACCACGCCCAGCTAATTTTTGTATTTTTAGTAGAGACGCGGTTTTACCATATTGACCAGGATGGTCTCGATCTCTTCACCTCATGATCCACCCGCCTCGGCCTCCCAAAGTGCTGGGATTACAGGCGTGAGCAACCGCGCCAGGCCCAATTTTTCATATTTTTATTAGAGACGGGGTTTCGCCATGTTGTCCAGGCTGGTTTCAACTCCCGACCTCAAGTGATCCGCCCACCTCAGCCTCCCAAAGTGCTGGGATTACAGGTATGAGCCACTGTGCCCAGCTGGTTTTTGATTAAATCTGCAGTAAACTTCTCCATGTGGAGAAAGAGCAAGCTGGGAGTATAGAGGTGTATAACCATGCCTGCCTAATTTAAATAAATTTTCTTTTTTTTTAGAGATGGGATCTTGCTACATTGCCCAGGCTGCTCTCCACCTGCTGGGTTGAACTCATCTTTTTGCCTCAGCCCCCCAAAATGCTGGGATTAGAGGCATGAGCCACCGCCCTCACTGTTCATGTGTTTTTTTGTTTGTTTATTTTGAGACAGAGTCTTGCTCTGTCTCCCAGGTTGCAGTGCAGTGGCGAGGTCTTGGCTCACCGCAACCTCTGCCTCCGGGTTCAAGAGATCCTCCTGCCTCAGCCTCCTAAGTAGATGGGATAACAGGTGCCCATCAGCAGGACCGGCTAATTTTTCAATTTTTAGTAGAGACAGGGTTTTACTCTGTTGGCCAGGCTGGTCTTGAAGTCCTGACCTCGTAATCTGCCTGCCTCAAACTCCCAAAGTGCTGGGATTAGAGGCGTCAGGCACCGAGACTGGCCTTCAGGTGGTTTTTGAACAGTTCTGCGGAAGACATCTCCTTTTGCAGAAACAGCCAGGGAGGTGAGAACGGGAGGGAAGATGGACAAGAGAGGAGATTCCTGAGGACGTGGGACGTCCTTGGGCCACGTCGGGGACAGAGGAAAGTGAACAGTGTCCAGCCCTGAACTTCACCCCCCATAGCCGGATGGGAAGAGCAAAAACAGGCAGGGCCGAGTGCGGTGGCTCACGGCTGTCATCCCAGCACTTTGGGACGCTGAGGTGGACGGATCACCTGAGGTCTGGAGTTCGAAACCAGCCTCACCTACATGGAGAAACCCTGTCTCTACTAGAAAATATAATAATTAGGCCGGGCTTGGTGGCTCACGGCTGTCATCCCAGCACTTTGGGAGGCTGACGCGGGTGGATCACCTGAGGTTGGGAGTTCGAGACCAGCCTGACCAACATGGAGAAACCCCGTCTCTACTAAAAACAAAATTAGCCGGGTGAGGTGGGCAGGGGGTGCCTGTAATCTCAGCTACTCGAGAGGCTGAGTCAGGAGAATTGCTTGAACCTGGGAGGCGGAGGCTGCAGTGAGCTGAGATCACACCACTGCACTCCAGTCTGGGCAACAAGAATGAAACTCCATCTCATTAAAAAAATAAAAAGAAAAGAAAAAACAGGAAAAGAGGGAATTCTGAATCTGCCAGCCCTTTCTTCCAGGTCGAACAACTGTGGCCCCAGCCTCCAGCCTCAACATCAGCTTCGACTCCAGGACCATGAGATTAAGCTGGAGCTGTAAGGAAAACACCACCCTCAGCAGGTGCATCTTAATACACAAGAAGGAAGGACCCATCGAATACAGGGTGAGATGGACACAGCAGTCGCTGACTTAAAAGCAACGAGGCCAGCTGGCTGGACACAGCGGCTCACGCCTGTAATCCCAACACATTGGGAGGCCGAGGCAGGGGTGTCACCTGAGGTCAGGAGTTCAGGGTCAGCCTGGCCAACACACTGAAACCCCGTCTATCCTAACAGTGCAAGTGCTGGACATGGTGGCTGATGCCTGTAATCCCAGCACTTTGGGAGACTGAGGCAGGTGGATCACGAGGTCAAGAGATCGAGACCATCCTGGTTAACACGGTGAAACCCCATCTCTACTAAAAATACAAAAGATTAGCTGGGCACGGTGGCACATGCCTGTAATCCCAGCTACTCGGGAGACTGAGGCAGGAGAATTGCCTGAACCCCAGAGGTGGAGGTTGCGGTGAGCCGAGATCGCGCCATTGCACACCAGCCTGGGTAACAAGAGCGAAACTCTGTCTCAAAAAAAAAAAAAAAAAAAAAAAATTAGCTGGGTTTGGTGGCGTGCATCTGTCATCCCAGCTACTGGGGAGGCTGAGGCAGCAGAATCGCTTGAACCCGGGAGGTGGAGCTTGCAGTGAGCCGAGATCAACTCACTGAACTCCAGCCTCAGCGACAGAGCAAGACTCCATCTCAAAACATAAAAAAATTTAAAAAAAAATTTAGAGCACAGTGGCTAATGCTTTTAATCTAGCACTTTGGGAGGCCGAGGCAGGTAGATCACGAGGTCAGGACTTTGAGACCAGCCTGGCCAACATGGCAACACCCTCTGTAGTAAAAACACAAAAATTAGCTGGCATGCTGGCAGGTGCCTGTAATCCCACCTACTCAGCAGGCTGAGGCAGGAGAATCGCTTGAACCTGGGAGGCGGAGGTGGCAGAGAGCCGAGATCACACCCCTGCACTCCAGCCTCGGTGACGAGCAAAATTCTCCTTCTGGCTTGTGTCCACGATGTGTCTGGTCTGGCAGCCTGATTCCCTGGGGGAGAGCGTATTTCACCCCAAGAGATGAGAAATCCTGGCAAGTGTGATTAGATGGGAGCCTGGGTCCATGGAGAATTTTTTTTTTTTTTTGAGATGGAGTCTCACTCTGTCACCCAGGCTGGAGTGCAGTGGTGTGATCTCAGCTCACTGTAACCTCCGCCTCCTGGGTTCAAGCGATTCTCCTGCCTTAGCCTCCCGAGTAGCTGGGATTACAGGCACTTGCCACCATGCCCGGCTGATTTTTGTATTTATAGTAGAGACAGGGTTTCACCTTGTTGGCCAGGCTGGTCTTGAACTCCTGATCTCTGGTGATCTGCCCCGGCCTCCCAAAGTGCTGGAATGACAGGCATAAATCACCCCACCCTGCCTTACTCTGATATTCTAAGCACTGCTCAATTATGACATTCTTTCTCCACCTGCCAGCTGGTATTTGGGGAATCCTCTCAGAGTCCTCAGAGGAGGCGTAGGGGGACGTCTCACGAAGGGAGGCAGGTGGGTGTCTCCGAGTTTCTATGTGAGCAGAGGAGACACAAATTCGTTTCCTAATCTGCTCTGACACGCTGCAACTTCTCAGCTCAGGAAGAAAGAATGTTCGTGCACGTTTCGGGAGGTCACTCTACATGGAGGAGTCACGTTTGAGGTTCACGTGCAGACCAGCCAAGGAGTATTTCAAGAAAAAATGCCTTATCCAAACTCCGGTAAGGAAGACAGGGCCGGAATCTCTTCACAGCACTCCCCACCATTCCAAGCCGCACCCAAGACTATCAAACTACAACACATTTAAGAGGTGGAGTCTGGCTCTGTCCCCCAGGCTGCAGTTCGGTGGTGTGATCTCGGCTCAATGCAGCCTCCACCTCCAGGGTTCAAGCGATTCTCCTGCCCCAGCCTCCCGAGGAATTAGCTGGAATTACAGGCATGCACCACCACAGCTAAGTTTTTGCATTTTTATTTTATTTTATTTATTTATTTTAGACGGAGTTTCGCTCTTGTTACCCAGGCTGGAGTGCAATGGCGCGATCTCGGCTCACCACAACCTCCGCCTCCTGGGTTCAGACAATTCTCCCGCCTCAGCCTCCCGAGTAGCTGGGATTACAGGCACGCGCCACCATACCCAGCTAATTTTTTGTATTTTTAGTAGAGACGGGGTTTCACCATGTTGACCAGGATGGTCTCAATCTCTTGACCTCGTGATCCACCCGCCTCGGCCTCCCACAGTGCTGGGATTACAGGCGTGCACAACCACAGCTAAGTTTTTGCATTTTTATTTTTGAGACACAGTTTCATTCTTGTTGCCCAGGCTGGAGTTCAGTGGCATCATCTCTGCTCACTGCAACCTCCACCTCCTGGGTTCAAGCGACTCTCCTGCCTCAGCCTCCCAAGTAGCTAAGACTATAGGTATTCGCCACTACACCCGGCTGATTTTTTGTATTTTTAGTAGAGAGATGGTTTCTCCATGTTGGTCAGGCTGGTGTTGAACTCCCGACCTCAGGTGATCTGGCCACCTCGGCCTCCCCAAGTGCTGGGATTTCAGGTGTGAGCCATTGCACCTAGCAAATTTTTCGTATTTTTAGTAGAGATGAGGTTTCACCACGTTGGCCAGGCTGGTCTCGAACTCCCGACCTCAGGTGATCTGACCACCTTGGCCTCCCAAAGTGCTGGGAGGCATGAGCCATCGCTCCCGGCCCCGTTTAACTTTTGAGTGAAAATTGTCTTGTTTCTGCCTCTCCCCAGGTAGGGAGGGGACCGCTGCCCGAAATTTCTCCTGCTTGATCTACAATGCGGATTTCATGAACTGCAGCTGGGCGAGGGGTCCGACCGCCCCCCGCGATGTGCAGTATTTTTTGTCCATACAAGACTCAAAGTAAGTGTTCCCGTCATGTGAAGAATTATGAAGAAGGCAGGGATGGGGGGAAAATAATGCTGTTCATTTTTTCTTTTTCTTTCTTCGAGGCAGAGTCTTGCTCTGTCGCCCAGGCTGGAGTGCAATGGTGTGATCCTGGCTCACTGCAACCTCTGCCTCCCGGGTTCATGCGATTCTCCTGCCTCAGCCTCCTGAGTAGCTGGGATTACAGGTGCACAGCACCACGCCCAGCTAATTTTCATATTTTTAGTAGAGACGGGGTTTCACCATCTCGGCCAGGCGGGTCTCGAACTCCTGACCTCAACTGATCCGTCCACCTCATCCCTCAAAGCGCTGGGATTACAGGCATGAGCCACCGCACCCAGGTTAATTTTTGTATTTTTATTAGAGACGAAAGTTTCACCATGTGGGCCAGGCTGGTCTCGAACTCCTAACCTCGTGGTTCAACCGCCTCGGCTTCTCAAAGTGCTGGTTTTCTGTTCGTGTTTTGTGTTTTCGTGGTGTTGCTGTGTGGATTTGTGTTTTTGTTCTGTGTGATTTTCCCCGCTGGTCTCTGAACACTTTGTAATCCTTCAGGGGAAGGAGGGACATTCGGTGTCCTTATTACGTGCAGGACGCGGGGACCCACGTGGGGTGTCACCTGACGAACCTGACGGGGTTAACCTCCCGCAATTACTTCCTGGTGACCGGAACCAGCCGAGAAGCCGGGATCCAGTTCTTCGATTCACTTTTGGACACAAACAAAATCGGTGAGAATAACTCGCTTGCACCTGCTGACCAAAAAAAAGAGAGAGAGAGAAAAAGAACGAATCATACGACTTCCTGTTGTTTATAGGTGAAAAGGAATTTGCCTTAAAATCTGCGTAACTGGCCGGGCGCGGAGGCTCACGCCTGTGATTCCAGCACTTTGGGAGGCCGAGGCGGGCGGATCACCTGAGGTCGGGAGTTCGAGACCAGCCTGGCCAACATGGAGAAACCGAGTCGCTAATAAATATGCAAAATTAGCCGGATGTGGTGGCAGGTGCCTGTAATCCCAGCTATTTGAGAGGCTGAGGCAGGAGAATCGGTTGAATCTTGGTGGAGGCTGCAGTGAGACAAGATGACGCCACTGTGTGCCCCCATCTCTCCCCGTGTCCCCTCATTCCTTCCTCCCCTCCCTTCTCCTTCACTCCATTCCTCCTCCCTCCCTCTCCTCCTTCCTTCCTTCCTCAGCAGCACCTTCTCCAGGCTGGTGTATTGGAGGTGACCCCCAAACCCACACCCTGCCCTCTTCCCAAGCCCGCGTCACCCCACCCACAGCCTCTTTCATCCCCTGGACGCCCCCGGCCTCTTGAGGCCCTGGACGCTCACCCAGCCCATCCCCAGCTCCCACCCGGGGCCCTGTCCCCATAGGTGTCTCTGCTGTGCCTGGCACCTGCCTGGCCATCCTGCCCAGCTCCCACAGCCTCCCCTTCCGTGCCTGGTCATGAACCATTTGCCTCTGGGGTTCAAGCAATTCTCCTTCCTCAGCCTCCCAAGTAGCTAATGTTTTGCATTTTCAGTAGAGACGGGGTTTCACCGTGTCGGCCAGGCTGGCCTCGAACTCCTGACCTCAGGTGATCTGCCCGCCTCGGCCTCCCAAGTGCTGGAATCACAGGTGCGAGCCACTTCGTCTGGGAGGGAGTGGGTGGGAGTGCGGGCCCCGGGTTCAGCGGTGAGTCCGGCACCCTCGTTACAGAACGCTTCGACCCACCCAGCAATGTCACCGTGACCTGTAACAAGACACAGTGTCTGGTGCGCTGGAAACAGCCCAGGACGCACCAGCGCCTACACTACCTGGAGTTCCGGTACCAGCTGCACGTGTGCAAAGAGGTGGGTGCAAGCACCCGGGGCCCAGTGTAGACAGGAGGGGACCCGGCCCCACCTCCACCTGCACCCAGTGTAGACAGGAGGGGACCCTGCCCCACCTCCACCTGGACCCAGTGTAGACAGGAGACCCTGCCCCACCTCCACCTGGAGCCAGTGTAGACAGGAGGGAACCCTGCCCCACCTCCACCTGGACCCAGTGTAGACAGGAGACCCTGCCCCACCTCCACCTGCACCCAGTGTAGACAGGAGGGAACCCTGCTCCACCTCCACCTGCACCCAGTGTAGAAAGGAGACCCTGCCCCACCTCCACCTGGAGCCAGTGTAGACAGGAGGGAACCCTGCCCCACCTCCACCTGGAGCCAGTGTAGACAGGAGGGGACCCGGCCCCACCTCCACCTGGACCCAATGTAGACAGGAGGAGACCCTGTCCCACCTCCACCTGCACCCAGTGTAGACAGAAGACCCTGCCCCACCTACACCTGCACCCAGTGTAGACAGGAGATCCGGCCCCACCTCCACCTGCACCCAGTGTAGACAGGAGATCCGGCCCCACCTCCACCTGCACCCAGTGCAGACAGGAGATCCGGCCCCACCTCCACCTGCACCCAGTGCAGACAAGAGGAGACCCTGCCCCACCTCCACCGAGTGTAGACAGGAGGGGACCCTGTCCCAAGGCCACTGGGGCCTGAGTGGGTGGGTCAGCATCTGTGGTTGCAGGAAGGCCCCTGGCCGGCGGGGATTCTGTGTTTGCAGCTCCTCACCTCTGTGTCCTGTAGATTTGGGGTTTGTGGAGGGAGAGCTGCCTGCAGGTACTCAGGATGCTCACCCTTCGGTGCCCACACAAAGGGAGGGCCTGTGTGCACCGTCTGAAGTGGGTTACAAACCGGAACACTGAGCCTTGTATTCTGTGTCGTTCATTTCTAGAACTCCCAGCCTGACGCTGAAAACACACTGGTAAGTGAAAGCACAGACCATTCTCACGACCCCCAGCATAACCCTATATCCCCCTATAAATAGCCCACAGTTCAGCCCCAAATCCCCTACTCAGTACAGCTGGCATAACTCCACAGTCCCTGCCCACCACCCCACGCCACCTCCACTCCCCACTCACCTCCCACGTCACCTCCACTCCCCACTCACCACCCACGTCACCTCCACTCCCCACTCACCACCCACGCCACCTCCACTCCACACTCTCCACCCACTCCACCCCCACTCCCCACTCACCACCCACGTCACCCCCACTCCCCACTCACCACCCACATCACCCCCACTCCCCACTCACCACCCACGCCACCTCCACTCCCCACTCACCACCCACGTCACCTCCACTCCCCACTCACCACCCACTCCACCCCCACTCCACACTCACCACCCACGTCACCCCCACTCCCCACTCACCACCCACATCACCCCCACTCCCCACTCACCACCCACGCCACCTCCACTCCCCACTCACCACCCACGTCACCTCCACTCCCCACTCACCACCCACGCCACCTCCACTCCACACTCTCCACCCACTCCACCTCCACTCCACACTCACCTCCCACGTCACCTCCACTCCCCACTCACCACCCACGCCACCTCCACTCCACACTCTCCACCCACTCCACCTCCACTCCCCACTCACCTCCCACATCACCCACACTCCCCACTCACCACCCACGGCACCTCCACTCCCCACTCACCACCCATGTCACCTCCACTCCCTGCGTCTCCCACCCACAAAACCTGGGTTCTCCCTGGGTTCTCCCTGCATCTCCCTGGGCCGAGTCTGCTGTTCACCTCAAGCTTCATGCCGCAGCGGCCAGCATATGGATGCTGAGCCTTTTCTACTGACCTTCATTATCTTTTTCCTCCTTCCTCTGGGCGGGTTAAGAAGACATCTCTGTGAATGTCTCAGGAGATAATTTCTTCCTCTAAAATGCTTTTAGAGTGGGCACTTTTCTGGGATGTTTTCCAAGTCTCCCTGCCACTCTGACCCTCAGTATCTTTCTCTGTGTAGTGAGTATGCTGGACGTAACGATGTTAACCTCCCCCGCTAAACTATCCATCTGAAGGCCTGTTAATATCAGCTGTGGCTCCTGAATAATTTATTTATGTATTTATTTTTGAGACTGAGTCTTGCTCTGTGGCCCAGACTTTAGTGCAATGGCACGATCTTTGCTCACTGCAACCTCTGCATTCTGGATTCAAGCGATTCTCCTGCCTCAGCCTCCCAAGTAGCTGGGACTACAGACGCCCAGCACCACACCCACTAATGTTTGTATTTTTAGTAGAGACGAGGTTTCACCATGTCGGCCAGTCCAGTCTCAAACTCCTGACCTCACGATCCGCCCGCCTCGGACTCCCAAAGTGCTGGAATTACAGATGTGAATCACCGTGCCCGCCCCTTCTTTTCTAAAAAGTAAAATTTTAGCCAGGCACGGTGGCTCAGCCTGTAATCCCAGTACTGAGAGGCGCACGTGGGCGAATCATGAGGTCAGGAGTTTCCCACCATCCACAGATCACTAGACGGCAGGAGTTTGAGACCAGCCTCGCCACCACGGAGAAGCCCTGTCTCTACTGAAAATGCGAGAATCAGCCGGGCACCCGTAATCCCAGCTACTCGGGAGGCTGAGGCAGGAGAATGGCTTGAACCCGGGAGGTGGAGGTTGCAGTGAGCCGAGATCGTGCCACAGCACTCCAGCCTGGGTGACAGAGTGAGACTCTTTCTCAATATCAGATAAAATAAAATAAAATGGAATAGAATAGAAATCACTCAGGTTTTCCCAGATGATGTCCCATCTAAATACTAACCAGAGTTAACTCTGCTTCAGATCAGACCAGGTGCATTCAGAGAGGCAGAAAAAAAGGAAAACCCTGGTGAGGTGACTCACGCCTGTAATCCCAGCACTTTGGGAGGCTGAGGTGGTCAGACTCTCTGAGGTCAGAAGTTTCAGACCAGCCTGGCCAATATAGTGAAAATCCGTCTCTACTAAAAATACTAAAAGTAGCCTGGCGTGGTGGCGGGCATCTGTGATCCCAGCTACTCAGGAGGCTGAGGCAGGAGAATCGCTTGAACTGGGGAGGCGGAGGTCACAGTGAGAAGAGATCATGCCATTGTACTCCAGCCTGGGCGACAGAGCAAGACTCTGTCTCAAAAGAGAAAGAGAAAAAAAGTAGAAAAACAAATTAAAAGACAAAGGAATGAAAAAAGGACAAGGTTTTCCTCCATGTAGAAGACAGTTCTCTTAACACTCCTTGAAAAACTTTGTCTTGAAGTTTCTTGAAGGTTTTCAAGAAAAACTTGAAACTCCACTGAAAAATGCAAAAAAAAAAAAAAAACTTTCCTTTTTTTCCTCCAAAGATTACCGTTCAGGGTGACTTGGATAATAGATACAGCCTCCCAAGCTCTGAGCCCAGAGCTAAGCGTTCTGTGAAGATCAGAGCCGCTGACTTCCGCATTCTGACCTGGGGTCCCTGGAGCAAGCCCACTGAATTTGGTAAGCCCTGGGGCATGCTGCGGGGATGCCGGTGACATTTCTGCCATCTGCCACCACCTTGAAGGCAGAACAGACATCAGCTACCCTGTCCTGCGTGCTGAGATTTGACTGAGGGTATCGGTAAAGGCCGGGCGCGGAGGCTCATGCCTGTAATCCCAGCAAATTGGAAGATCAAGGTGTGCAGATCACGAGGTCAAGAGTTCAAGACCAGCCTGGCCAACATGGTGAAACCCCGTCTCTAATAAAAATACAAAAATTAGTTGGGCGTGGTGGTGGGCGCCTGTAATCCCAGCACATTGGAAGACTGAGGTGTGCAGATCACGAGGTCAGGAGTTCAAGACCAGCCTGACCAACATGGTGAAACCCCGTCTCTAATAAAAATACAAAAATTAGCTGGGTGTGGTGGCAGGTGCCTGTAATCCCAGCCACTCGGGAGGCTGAGGCAGGAGAACTGCTTGAATCTGGGAGGTGGAGGTTGCAGAGAGCCAAGATCATGCCACTGCACTCCAGCCTGGGCAACAGAGCGAGACTCTGTGTCAGAAAAAAAGAGAGAGAACATGGCTAGGAATACTGTTATGTCCTCTTATTATTATTTTTTATATATATAGAGAGAGACAGGGTTTCACCATGTTGGACAGTCTGGTCTTGAACTCCTGACCTCAGATGATCCGCCCACTTTGGCCTCCCAAAGTTCTGGGATTACAGGTGTGAGCCACCCCGCCTGGCCTATTTTTTTTTTTTTTTTTGAGGCAGAGTTCCTCACTCTGTCACCCAGTCCGGAGAGGAATGGCGTGATCTCAGCTCACTCCACCCTCCATCGCCCAGGTTCAGGCGCTTCTCCTGCCTCAGCCTCCCCCATAGCTGGGATTACAGGCAGCTGCCATCACCGCTGGATAATTTTACAGTTATAGCAGAGACAGGATTTCTCCATTTTGGTCAGGCTGGTCTCGAACTCCTGACCTCAAGCAATCCACCCACCTAATTTATTTTTAGTCGAGACAGGGTTTTAGTATTTTGGTCAGGCTGGTCTCGAACTCCTGGCCTTCTGATCCATCTGCCTTGGCCTCCCAAAGTGCTGGGATTACAGGCATGAGCCACCGCGCCCCGCGGGATGGTGAAGTTTTAACAGCTCACCAGGAATTTCCCTGTGGGCAAAACACGGGGAGGTGGGTAGCCTTTCATCTCATGGCCGCCTACTTAGGAACAAAAATGGGAGGCAGGTTTGCTGAAACCGGTTCCCGCTCAGCTTTTCCTTTCCACTAAATGCGTTCAGAGTCCTGAAACAAGTTAGTTTCTAGACCAGGCGCGGCGGCTCACGCCTGTAGTTCCCAGCACTTTGGGAGGCCGAGGCGGGTGGATCACCTGAGGTCAGCAGTTTGAGACCAGCCTGACCAACATGGAGAAACCCCTGTCTCTACGAAAAGTGCAAAAATTGCCCGGGCGTGGTGGCGCCTGCCTGTGATCCCAGGTACTCAGGAGGCTGAGGCAGGAGAATGGCTTGAATCTGGGAGGTGGAGGTTGTGGTGAGCTGAGATTGCACCACTGCACTCCAGCCTGGGCAACAAGAGCAAAACTACGTCTTTTTTTTTTTTTTTTTTTTTGAGACTGGGTCTTGCTGTGTCTCCCAGGCTGGAGTGCAGTGGCGTGACCTCAGCTCATTGCAACCTCCAATTCCTGGGATCAAGCGATTCTCCTGCCTCAGCCTCCTGAGTAGCTGGGACTACAGGCGCACGCCACTATAACCAGCTCATTTTTGTATTTTTAGTAGAGATGGGGTTTTTCCATGTTGGCCAGGCTGGTCTTGAACTCCTGACCCCGCCATCCACCTCAGCCTCCCAAATTGCTGGGATGACAGGTGTGAGCCACTGCATGCCCCCCCCCCAAAAAAAAGGTAATTTCCTTTCCCACATCTGTGAGCGATTCATGGCAGGTGCATTCCTGTGTCTCTCCAGGCTCTGATGGGAGGCAGACCAGCTCCGTGCACATTTACGTGCTGTTGATCCTCGGGACCCTGGTGTGCGCCCTGGTCCTCGGCTTCCTCTTTAAAAGGTAATCCCTGAAGCATCTCAGCAGCTCCCAGGCAAACAGGCAGGTGGGGTGGGGGGAACGGCGCTTTCTCCAGAGTGTGTCTGTGTCAAACACCGCATGTTCTCACTCACAGGCGGGTGTTGAACACTGAGAACACATGGACACAGGGAGGGGAGCATCACACACTGGGGTCTGTCAGGGGCAAATAGTGGAGGGACAGTGGGGCGTGGGGATTTGGGGAGAGATAGCATGGGGACAAATGCCAGATATAGGTGAAGGGGAGGAAGGCAGCAAATCACACTGCCACGTGTGTACCATATACACAAGTATGTGCATTGCAGCACTGTTCACAATAGCAAAGAGCTGGAACCAACCGAAATGCCATCAACGACAGACTAGATGAAGGAAATGTGTCTGGTAGACACCATGGAATATTATGCAGCCATCAAAAAGCATGAGTTCACATCCTTTGCAGGGACATGGATGAACCAGGAAACCATCACTCTCAGCAAACTGACACAAGAACAGAAAATCCAACACTGCATGTTCTCACTTATAGGCGGGTGTTGAACAATGAGAACACATGGACACAGGGAGGGGAGCATCACACACTGGGGTCTGTTGGGGGGAATAGGGGAGGGACAGCGGCGGGTGGAGAGCTGGGGAGAGATAGCATGGGGAGAAATGCCAGATATAGGTGATGGGGAGGAAGGCAGCAAATCACACGGCCACATGTGTACCTATGCAACAGTCCTGCATGTTCTTCACATGTACCCAAAACCTAAAATGCAATAAAAAATAAAAAGAAACACATAGACGGCCTGCAAAGGTAGCTGCTGGTCCCATCACCCATCCGGTTCACCCATCCGGTTCTCCCATCCTGTCCCCCATCTCTGTTCTCTCTCTCTCTTTCTGTCTCTCTTACTTGGGACGCCACGTTTTTGCCGGACGTGAGGTCTCCCCTGCTCCCCACAGAGCTGAGCTGTGGGCACAGAGGTGCTGCCTTCAAGCCCCGTGTGGCTTCTGCTCTAGGGGAGGATGCTTCCTGGCTCTCTCAGCTCCTGCCTCAGCCTCCTGAGGAGCTCGGATGACATGCGTGTGCCACCACACCCGGCTAATTTTTGTATTTTCGGTAGAGAAGGGGTTTCTCCATGTTGGTCAAGCTGGTCTCGAACTCCCGGCCTCAGCTGATGCGCCCGGCTCCTCTGTCTCTCTCTCTCTCTCTGTCTCTCTCTGTCCCCTCTCTCTGTGTCTCTCTCTCTCTATCTCTCTGTCCTCTCTCTCTCTCTCTGTCCTCTCTCTCTGTCCCCTCTCTCTCTGTGTGTGTGTCTCTCTCTGTCCTCTCTCTCTCTGTCCTCTCTCTCTGTGTGTCCTCTCTCTCTGTCTCTCTCTGTCCTCTCTCTCTGTCCTCTCTCTCTCTGTCCTCTCTCTCTCTCTCTGTCCTCTCTCTCTCTCTCTGTCCTCTCTCTCTGTCCCCTCTCTCTCTCTGTGTGTGTCTCTCTCTCTGTCCTCTCTCTCTCTGTCCTCTCTCTCTGTGTGTCCTCTCTCTCTGTCTCTCTCTGTCCTCTCTCTCTCTCTCTCTGTCCTCTCTCTCTGTGTGTCCTCTCTCTCTGTCTCTCTCTGTCCTCTCTCTCTGTCCTCTCTCTCTCTCTGTGTCCTCTCTCTCTCTCTGTCCTCTCTCTCTGTCCTCTCTCTCTCTGTCCTCTCTCTCTCTGTCCTCTCTCTCTCTCTGTCCTCTCTCTCTCTGTCTCTCTCTCTCTCTGTCCTCTCTCTCTCTCTGTCTCTCTCTCTCTCTCTGTCCTCTCTCTCTCTCTGTCCTCTCTCTCTCTCTGTCTCTCTCTCTCTCTCTGTCCTCTCTCTCTCTCTGTCCTCTCTCTCTCTCTCTGTCCTCTCTCTCTGTCCCCTCTCTCTCTGTGTGTGTCTCTCTCTCTGTCTCTCTCTGTCCTCTCTCTCTCTCTCTCTGTCCTCTCTCTCTGTGTGTCCTCTCTCTCTGTCTCTCTCTGTCCTCTCTCTCTGTCCTCTCTCTCTCTGTCCCCTCTCTCTCTCTCTGTCCTCTCTCTCTCTCTGTCCTCTCTCTCTCTCTCTGTCTCTCTCTCTCTCTCTGTCTCTCTCTCTCTCTCTGTCCTCTCTCTCTCTCTGTCCTCTCTCTCTCTCTGTCTCTCTCTCTCTCTCTGTCCTCTCTCTCTCTCTGTCCTCTCTCTCTCTCTGTCTCTCTCTCTCTCTCTGTCCTCTCTCTCTCTCTGTCCTCTCTCTCTCTCTCTGTCCTCTCTCTCTGTCCCCTCTCTCTCTGTGTGTGTGTCTCTCTCTCTGTCCTCTCTCTCTCTGTCCTCTCTCTCTCTCTGTGTGTCCTCTCTCTCTGTCTCTCTCTGTCCTCTCTCTCTGTCCTCTCTCTCTCTCTCTCTGTCCTCTCTCTCTCTCTGTCCTCTCTCTCTCTGTCTCTCTCTCTCTCTCTGTCCTCTCTCTCTCTCTGTCCTCTCTCTCTGTCCCCTCTCTCTCTCTGTGTGTGTCTCTCTCTCTGTCCTCTCTCTCTCTGTCCTCTCTCTCTCTGTCCTCTCTCTCTCTCTCTGTCCTCTCTCTCTGTCTCTCTCTGTCCTCTCTCTCTGTCCTCTCTCTCTCTGTCCTCTCTCTCTCTCTGTCCTCTCTCTCTGTTCTCTCTCTCTCTGTCCTCTCTCTCTCTGTCTCTGTCCTCTCTCTCTCTCCGTCCTCTCTCTCTCTGTGTCCTCTCTCTCTCTGTCCTCTCTCTCTGTCTCTCTCTCTGTCCTCTCTCTCTCTGTCCTCTCTCTCTGTCCTCTCTCTCTCTGTCCTCTCTCTCTCTCTGTCCTCTCTCTCTCTGTCTCTCTCTCTGTTCTCTCTCTCTGTCCCCTCTCTCTCTCTGTCCTCTCTCTCTGTCCTCTCTCTCTCTGTCTCTCTCTCTGTTCTCTCTCTCTGTCCCCTCTCTCTCTCTGTCCTCTCTCTCTGTCCTCTCTCTCCCTGTCCTCTCTCTGTCTCTCTCTCTGTCCTCTCTCTCTCTGTCCTCTCTCTCTCTCTGTCCTCTCTCTCTCTCTCTCTGTCTCTCTCTCTCTCTCTCTCTTTCTCTCTCTCTGTCTCTCTGTCTCTCTCTCTCTCTCTCTCTCTCTCTCTGTCTCTCTCTTCTCATGTCAAAATCCTTGACTTAGTGACATTTGCAGAGATCGTATCTCTAATAAGGCCCCATTCACAAATTCCGGAAATTAGGCTGTAGAGAGAGGTTTTAGAAGGACCATAGTTCGATTCAAAACAATTGTATCATCTTCCCTCTGGAGCCTCCAGGGGAGGATGTTTCCTGCCTCGCCCAGCTCCTAGGGGCGCCGGGTGTCCTGGGCTTGTGTCCCCATCACGGTAATCTCAGCCGCTGTCTCCACGTGGCCTCCTCCTCTGAATCTGTCTCTCAGGAGGATTCCTGTCATTGGATTTAGGACTCCCTCCAATCCAGGGTCATGTCCTCTTGACATCCTTAACTAATTACATTTGCAATGACCTTTTTTTCTTTCTTTCTTTTTTTTCTGAGATGGAGTCTGGCTCCTGTCGCCCAGGCTGGAGGGCAATGGCGTGATCTCGGCTCACTGCAACCTCCACCTCCCGGATTGAAGCGATCCTCCCGCCTCAGCCCCCAGAGTGGCTGGGTTAACACTCACCCGCCACCACACTCTGCTAATTTTTTGTAGAGACGGGGTTTCACCATGTTGGTCAGGCTGGTCTCGAACTCCCGACCTCAGCTGATCCTCCCGCCTCGGCCTCCCAAAGTGCTGGGATGACAGGCGTGAGCCACCATGCCCGGCCAAGATTTTCATCACTTGGTGATTCCTAGTGAAATTGTTTTGGGTAGTTGATCTCAGATACCTTGAACTCAGCATCCTGAGGAAGAAACTCTGGCGGCCTGGGGCTCCCTTCACACTTTCTCCCTCTGTCCCTCAGGTGTGTCCGGATGCAGCGACTCTTCCCCCCAGTTCCAAAAATCAAAGACAAACTCAACGATGAGAATCAGGTGGAGGACCAGGTAGGTAGGGGTGGGCGGAGCGGAGAGCTGGGGTGGAAAACCGGGGAACGGGAAATGGGGACACGGGTTCTGAGTGTCAGCCGTCCTGCTTCTCCACTAGCTGGGGCCTCAGCGGCACCACGGGGTGTGGCTGGACTCTGTATCCAGCTCCTGGCCCTTCCACCTGGGTTTGGGTCAGGGTGTAGTCAGGTCGTGGTCAGCGTTTTCTCTGTGAGCTCCATTAGGAGAAATTGAGGCAGGTGGGGGAGGTAGACTGGGCCGGACGCAGTGGCTCATGCCTGTAATCCCTGCCCTTTGGGAGGCTGAGGCGACTGGATCACCTGAGGTCGAGGATTTGAGACCAGCCTGTCCAACACGGTGAAATCCCGTCTCAACTAAAAATACGAAATTAGCCAGGCGTGGCAGCAGGCGCCTGTAATCCCAGCTGCTCAGGAGGTTGAGGCAGGAGAATCGCTTGAACCCGGGAGGCAGAGGTTGCAGTGAGCCGAGATCACGTCACTGCACTCCAGCCTGGGCAACAGAGTCAGACTCTGTGTAAAAGCAAAAATAAAACAATCTCTTCTCCGGAAAACCTCAGCTTTTACCATTTAGACCTTTGACTGATTAGATGAGGCCCAGCTTTTCCTCTTTAGAATCTTCAACTGATTAGATAAGGCCCACCCTTCCCTCTTAGATCTTTGACTATTTAGATGAGGCCCACCCTCCCCTTTGGATCTTCAGCTGATTAGATGAGGCCCGCCCTCCCCGATTAGGCCTTAGACTGATTAGATGAGGCCCACCCTCCCCTTTGGATCTTCAGCTGATTAGATGAGTCCCACCCTCCCCCCTTAGGCCTTAGACTGATTAGATGAGGCCCGCCCTCCCCCCTTAGGCCTTAGACTGATTAGATGAGGCCCACCCTTCCCCCTTAGATCTTTGACTATTTAGATGAGGCCCACCCTCCCCTTTGGCTCTTCAACTGATTAGGTGAGGCCCAATCTTCCTCTTTAGCTCTTGGACTGATTAGATGAGGCCCGCCCTCCACCTTTAGGCCTTAGACTGATTAGATGCAGCCCACCCTTCCCCTTAGATCTTTGACTATTTAGATGAGGCCCACTATTCCCCATTTTGGCCTTTCAACTGATCATATGAGGCCCACCCTCCTCCCCTTTGGATCTTGGACTGATTAGATGAGGCCCACCCTCCTCCCCTTTGGACCTTCAACTGATTAGATGAGGCCCACCTGCATCCCCGGCCACCTGTCATTCTGTTACCTTCCACCCCCATGCTAGCATCCTCCCCGGTCCCCGCTTTTCACTGACCCCCAGGGGTTCCCCACCTCGAGTTGCCAGGACCATGGCTAAGGCCTTATCACCTCCCGTACCCTGCCCTGACTTCAGGCTCAGAAGCTCTTCCCAAGACCCCTGTTTATCGCCAACCATGAGATCACATGGGTGGGTCTGTCTCAGATCTTCACCCCAGGAAAAACACCACCCCCCAGAAGGGCGCGGTGGCTCACGCCTGTCATCCCAGCACTTTGACAGGCCGAGGCGGGGGGATCACCTTGAGGCCAGGAGTTTGAGACCAGTCTGGCCAACAGAGTGAAACCCCGCCTCTACTAAAAATACAAAGATTACCGGGCACGGTGGCAGGTGTCCCTCATCCCAGGTACTCGAAAGGCTGAGGCAGGAGAATTGCCTGAACCCAGGAGGTGGAGGCTGCAGTGATCCTCCTTCGTCTTTTCAGATAATCTGGGAGGAATTCGCCGCAGAGGAAGGGAAAGTCTACCGCGAAGAGATCTTGACGGTGAAAGAAGTTACATGAGACTCAGAGGGTGTAGGAACAGCAGGCACATCTCCGCCCCCGAGACATTCAGAAACTGTATTTTTGTTCATGATGCTGTCCACGTTTGTATCAATTTCTGTGGTTTTGTTTTGTATTGTTTTTGCAACAGAGTCTCGCTCTGTGTCCCGGGCCGGAGTGCAGTGGCCCAATCGTGGCTCACTGCAACCTCCGCCTCCCGGGTTCAAGCCATTCTCCCACCTCAGCCTCCTGAGTAGCTGGGACTACAGGCACCCACCAGCATGTCCAGCTAATTTTTTGTATCTTTAGTAGAGACAGGGTTTCACCATGTTGACCAAGATGGTCTCAATCTCTTGACCTTGTGATCCACCCGCCTCAGCCTCCCAAAGTGCTGGGATGACAGGCTTGAGCCACCACACCCGGCGTATATTTTTATTTAAATATATGATATTTGGGGCCAGGCGCGGGGACTCATGCCTGTCATCCCAGCACTTTGGGAGGCCGAGGCACGCAGATCACCTGAGGTCGGGAGTCCAAGACCAGCCTGACCAACATGGAGAAACCCTGTCTTAAAAAAAAAAAAAATAGATGATATATGTAGATGACAGATAGGTGATTGATAGGTGCTAATTGGTAGATGACAGATGAAAAAATGATAAATGAAGAAGTGACAGATGGATAGGTAATAGATGATTGACTATTTGATAGATGACTGATGGATGATTGATAGGTGATAATTGGTAGATGACAGATGAAAAATATATATGATAGATGAACAGATTATAGATATATGGGTGATAGATGGTCGCTAGATACGTGACTGATATGTATTTGATAAATACATGATGGATGAATTTCATTTTATTTTAGTATTTTATTTTGTTTTGTTTTATGAGATGGAGTCTCATTCTGTCACCCAGGTCCTCAACTCACTGCAAGCTCCGCCTCCCAGGTTCAAGCAATTCTCCTTCCTCAGCCTCCAGGGCAGCTGGGATTACAGGTGCCCACCATCACACCAGCCAGGTCTTAATATTTTTGGTAGACATAGCGTTTCACCATGTTGGGCAGGCTGGTCTCGAACTCCCAACCTCAGGTGATCTGCCTGTCTTGGCCATCCGAAATGCTGGGATTACAAGTGTGAGCCACCCAGCCCAGCTTTTTTTTTTTTTTTTTGACGGAGATTTGCTCTTGTTGCCCAGGCTGAAGTGCGATGGTGCGATCTTGGCTCACCGCAACCTCCGCCTCCCGGGCTCAAGCAAATGATTCTCTGCCTCAGCTTCCCTGGGATTATGGGCATGCGCCACCACACCCAACCAATGTTGTATTTTTAGTAGAGACGGGAATTTGTCCATGATGGTCAGGCTGGTCTCAAACTCCCAACCTCAGGTGATCCGCCCGCCTCGGTCTCCCAAAGTGCTGGGATTCCAGGTGTGAGCCACCGCGCCCCGCCGAGGCGTGCAAATTCAAGCAGCGTGTAAGCACAGGAGGCTTCAGAATGAAGAGCGAGCCGCAGGGGGACCCAGGGTTCTGCACCGTCCTGTGGTTACAGGAAGCATGGCGCGTATGTCCCACAAAAACCGGCCTTTGCAGAAGGAGACGAGAGATTCTACTGCATGTCCGATGGTCTTTGGGTTTGCATCTTCTACCCTGGAGTGGGAGAGGAGGAATTCTATTGAGGGGAAGGAAACGATTGCTAGGGAGATACTCTGGCCAGGTCGGAGCTCAGCGGCGCCATCTTGGCTCACTGCAACCTCTACTTCTGAGGCTCAAGTGATCCTCCCACCTTGGCCTCCTTGATACTTCGGATGACAGGCATCCATCACCGTGCCTGGCTAATTTTTGAGTTTCTCTAGAGAAGGGGGTCTCACTATGTGACCTAGGCTGGTTTTGAACTCCTGAGCTAAAGCCATCTTCCCGCCTCCACCTCCAGAAGTGCTGGGGTTACAGAAGTGAGCCACTGAATGTGGCCAGAGTAACATCGTGTGTCCTTGTGGCTGCCACGTGCACTCCGCCCTAAACATGTGATGAGGTTTCTGTACCTTGTGCTTGTTTATTTCAACCTTGTGTCTTTTCTGAGGTCTGTTTATGGGTGTACGTGCCGGTTTCTCACATAGGTAAACTGTGTCACGGGGACTCACTGTATGGTCTGCTTCATCCACCAGGTGCTAAGTCTTACATCTGTCAATTATTGTCACGTAGCTTTCATGATAGAATATTCATTTTTAACATCTGCGTTCACAGCCAGGTGTGGGGGCTCATGCCTGTCATCCCAGCACTTTGAAAGGCCCGTGTGGGCGGATCAGGAGGTCAGGAGTTCAAGACCAGCCTGGCCAAGACAGTGAAACCCCGTCTCTACTACAAGTGCAAAAATTAGGGCCAGTGCACGGTGGCTCACGCCTGTAATCCCAGCACTTTGGGAGGCCGAGGCGAGCGGATCACGAGGTCAAGAGATCGAGACCATCCTGGTCAACATGCTGAAACCCCGTCTCTACTAAAAATACAAAAATTAGCTGGGCATGGTGGCGCGTGCCTGTAACCCCAGCTA
Organism: Saguinus oedipus; assembly: GCA_031835075.1. Taxonomy (NCBI): domain Eukaryota; kingdom Metazoa; phylum Chordata; class Mammalia; order Primates; family Cebidae; genus Saguinus; species Saguinus oedipus. Next base: position 427,831 of record CM063191.1, read on the forward strand.
CTCAGGAGGCCGAGGCAGGAGAATTGCCTGAACCCAGGAGGCGGAGGTTGCGGTGAGCCGAGATCGCGCCATTGCACTCCAGCCTGGGTAACAAGAGCGAAACTCTGTCTCAAAAAAAAAAAAAAAAAAGAGTACAAAAATTAGCCGGGCGTGGTGGCATCTGCCTGTAGTCCCAGATACACGGGAGGCTGAGGCAGGAGAATTGCTTGAACCCAGAAGGCAGAGGTTGCGGTGAGGTGAGATTGCGCCACAGCACTTCAGTCTGGGTAACAAGAACCAGACTCCGTCCCAAATTGAAACAAATTATTAATTAATGTTGTCGGCTGGTCTCGAACTCCCGACCTCAGGTGATCCACCTGCCTTGGCCTCCCCAAGTGCTGGGATGACAGGCGTGGGCCACCGCGCCCGGTACTGATTCATTTCTTATTCTCCATTCTACCTTTCATGCCTCCTCCTCTTTCACCATTCAAATCTGCGAAATATGCTTTTTAGCAGAGTGGATTTTATGAGCAGAGCGGGTATCAGCTATGATTCCTTTAGTCCGAATTTGAAAAAAAAAAAAAAATCCTCCCAGAATTGGCTTTCAGAATGCATGGAGCGATGACATTTAGTTACAAGCGTGGAAGGTGTTGTTCCCAGTTTAAGGCAAGTGAGTCCTGAGGGAAGACATCCTCGAGATGGTGTTTTATGTGTTCAGTGAGTCTCAGACAATCCTGTGACAAAGACTGTGGATCAGAAACCTACACATCCTACTGTTTCTCTGGCTGTTCATTAGCTCTCTGCAGAGTCATAAAAGTCAGCTCGGGCCAGGCACGGTGGCTCACACCTGTAATCCCAGCACTTTGGGAGGCCGAGGAGGGTGAATGACCAGGTCAGGAGTTCAAGACCACCCTGACCAACATGGTGAAACTCCGTCTCTACTAAAAAATACAAACATTGTTAAATGAAAGTTGCCAAGTGGAAAAATAAAAAATAATACAAAAATTAGCCAGGTGTGGTGGCGGGAGCCTGTAATCCCAGCTACTGGGGAGCCTGACACAGGAGAATGGCTTGAACTGGGAGGCGGAGGTTGCAGTGAGCTGAGATTGTGCCACTGCACTCCAGCCTGGCGACAGAGTAAGACTGTCTCAAAAGAATAAAAATAAAATAAAATAGCCAGGCGCGGTGGGTCATGCCTGTAATCCGGGACTTTGGGAGGCTGAGGTGGATGGATCACTTGAGGTCATGAGTTCAAGACCAGCCTGGCCAACATGGTGAAACTCCGTCTCTACTAAAAAATACAAACATTGTTAAACGAAAGTTGCCAAGTGGAAAAATAAAAAATAATACAAAAATTAGCCAGGCGTGGTGGCGGGAGCCTGTAATCCCAGCTACTGGGGAGCCTGACACAGGACAATGGCTTGAACTGGGAGGCAGAGGTTGCAGTGAGCCAAGATTGCGCCACTGCATTCCAGCCTGGGCAATAGAGTAAGATTCCATCTCAAATAAATAAAAATTTAAAAATAATAAAACTAGCCAGGTGAGGTGGCTCACACCTGTAATCTCAGCACTTTGGGAGGCCGAAGTGGGTGGATCACAGGAGGTCGCGAGTTTGAGACCAGCCTGGCTGACATGGGGAAACCCCGTCCCTACTAAAAATACAGAATAAGCTAAATGTGCTGACGCACGCCTGTAATCCCAGCTACTTGGGAGGCTGAGGCAGGAGAATCACTTGAATCCGGGAGGTGGAGGTTGCAATGAGCCGAGATCACACCACTGCACTCCAGCCTGAGAGACAGAGTGAGACTCTGTATCAACAACAAAAAAAATAAGGAGAAGGAAAAAGACAGGACTTTTGAGTTTCTGATGAGCCTTTCCAAAGGAGGCAATTAGAATATGCATCTATCCCAGTGAGCAGAGGGGAGACCTTGAAAAGAATGGGAGGCAGGCGCCCCTGAGCAGCTCCCAGCATGAATCTTCCTTTTAGCTTCATGATTTTGGGGTCTCAGATATTTTCCTTCCTGAGGCCTCTGCTTCTGGGCAAAACGTGCGTCTTCCATGGACTTATCTGACCTGTTTGTAGCTTTACATGGAGTTTTGCTTCCCTTTTTTTCTTTTTGAGACAGAGTCTCGCTCCGTCACCCAGGCTGGAGTGCAATGGCTCCATCTCTGCTCAGTGCAACCTCCTCCTCCCGGGTTCAAGTGATTCTCCTGCCTCAGAGGAGCTGGGATTACAGGCACCCCCACCACACTTGGCTAACTTTTTGTACTTTTAGAAGAGACGGGGTTTCACCATGTTGGCCAGGCTGGTCTCAATCTCCTGACCTCAAATGATCTCCCCACCTCAGCCTCCCAAAGCACTGGGATTACAGGAAGTATCTTACCTTGTCTTCTGTGAAATCATAAAGTTTTGGGAGTTGGTTTACACCCCCCAATAAGACTTGTTTAAACCTAAATGGGTCCTGTTAAAAATTCCTTCCTTAGTGCAGGCACGGAGGCTCACGCCTGTAATCCCAGCATTTTGGGAAGCTGAGGTGGGCAGATCACCTGAGGTCAGGAGTTTGAGATCAGCCTGACCAACATAGAGAAACTCCTTCTCTACTAAAAATACAAAATTAGACAGGCGTGGTGGTGAGCGCCTGTAATCCCAGCGTCTCAGGAGGCTGAGGCAGGAGGATCATTTGAACCCAGGAGGCAGAGGCTGCACTGAGCTGAGATGGTGCCACTATACTCCAGCCTGGGCAACAGAGCAAGACAGTCTGGCTGTTGCCCACGCTGGAGTGCACTGGTGTGATCTCCGCTCACTGCAACCTCCGCCTCCTGGGTTCAAGCAGTTCTCCGGCCTCAGCCTCCCAAGTAGCTGGGATTACAGGTGCCTCCCACCACGCCCAGCTAATGTTTAATTTTTAGTAGAGATGGGATTTTACCATGTTGGTCAGGCTGGTCGAACTCCTGACCCCAAGCAATCCGCCCACCTCAGCCTCCTGAGTAGCTGGGACTACAGGTGCACCACCACACTCGGCTAATTTATTTTTAGTAGACACAGGGTTTCGTTATTTTGATCAGGCTGGTCTCGAACTCCTGACCTCAAGCAATCCAGCCACCTAATTTATTTTTAGTAGAGACAGGGTTTTACTGTTTTGCTCGAGCTGGTCTCGAACTCCTGACCTCAAGCAATCCACCCACCTAATTTATTTTTAGTAGGGTTTTACTGTTTTGTTCAGGCTGGTCTTGAACTCCTGATCTTGAGCAATCCATGCACCTCGGCCTCCTGAAGTGCTGGGATTACAGACGTGAGCCTCCGCACCCGGCCTCTTTCAGCTTTTCATATTTAATTTCTCCACTGAGTCTGCGCTGCAGCAGTTGTGACGGAGGGCTGTCTGACAGAGACCTGACCTGCCACACGCTCACTGGGCCAAACTTCTGTCTTGCAAAACAGCATTGGTTACAAAATCCCCGTGCCCTCTGAGTTCCAAGAAAAGGTTTGGCGCAAATCACCCGCCCTCTCTTCCTGAGTCAGAAAAGAGACACCACCCCTCATCCTGCAGAATGCAATTCGGGTAAGAAAGAAGTCGGGGCTGGTCCGTAGCATAAAAGAAAAACAAGTTTATTAAGAAACTAAAGGAATAAAGGTCAGACGTGATGCCTCATGTCTGGAATTCCAGCACTTTGGGAGGTCGTGGCGGGTGGATCACCTGAGGTTGGGAGTTCAAGACCAGCCTGGCCAACATGGCAAAACCGCATGTCTACTTAACAAAATAATAATAATACAAAAATTAAACCAGACACATTGGTTCATGCCTGTCATCTCAGCACTTTGGGAGGCCGACGAGGGCAGATCCCCTGAGGTCAGGAGTTCGAGACCAGCCTGACCAACATGGGGAAACCCCATCTCTACTAAAAATACAAAATCAGCCAGGTGTGGTGGTGCAGGCCTGTAATTCCAGCTACTCAGGAGGCTGAGGCAGGAGAATTGCTTAAATCCTGGAGGCGGAGGTTGCAGTGAGCTGAGATCGCACCACTGCACTTGAGCCTGGGTGACAGAGCAAGACTCCATCTGAAAATAAATGAATAAATAAATAGATGGCATAACCTTTTTTGATGTGAGCTTCTGTTTAAAAACACCTTGTTGGCCAGGCAAAGTAGCTCACACCTGTAATCCCAGCACTTTGGGAGGCTGAGGTGGGCGGATCACCTGAGGTCAGGAGTTCGAGACCGGCCTGGCCAACATGGTGAAACCGTGTCTCTACCAAAAATATAAAAATTAGCCGGGCGTGGTGGCGGGCACCTGTAACCTCAGCTACTCAGGGAGCTGAGGCAGGAGAATTGTTTGAACCTGGAGGTGGAGGTTGCAGTGAGCCGAGATCACGCCATTGCACTCCAGCCTGGGTGACAGAGCGAGACTCCATCTCAAAATAAAAAAGGCACCTTATTTAACATATGTTGTTGGTGCATGGAAATTGGACTCACAGCCAACATCACTGTAAATCATATCTGAAAGAAGCTTCTGGAATACACATATTTTCTGATAAGGCACATCACAGCCATATTGCACTTGAGGAATGCCGGGCGGGAAAGAAACGATTTTCATCTACACTATTAAGTTCTGTGCATAGGGCCTGCAAATTAAACTGAGAAAAGCCAGATTAACAGAAGAAAAGCACGACAATTTGATTTCTTTTATTGTTTCTTTTTTGTTTGTTTGTTTTATTTTGAGCCAGAGTCTTGCTCTGTCACCAAGGCTGGAGTGCTGTGGTGCAATCTTGGCTCATGGCAACCTCCACCACCCGGGTTCAAGTGATTCTCCTGCCTCAGCCTCTCGAGTAGCTGAAATTACAGGCACCCACCACCACACCCAGTTATTTTTTGTTTATTTATTGATTGATTGATTTGAGACAGAGTCTCCCTCTGTCGCCAGGCTGGAGTGTAGTGGCACGATCCTGGCTCATGGCAACTTCTGCCTCCTGGGTTTAAGCAATTCTCCTTCATTACCCTCCCGAATAGCTGGGATTACAGGTATGCACCACCACACCCACCTAATTTTTGTATTTTTAGTAGAGACGGGGTTTCTCCATGTTGGCCAGGCTGGTCTCGAACTACTGACCTCAGGTGATCTATCCACCTCAGCCTCCCAAAGTGCTGGGATTACAGGCATGAGCCACGGCGCCCCGCCGAAAACATTTTCTTTTACACTATTAAGTTCTGTGAATGGGGCCTGCAAATTAAACAGAAAAGACAGATTAACAAAAGCAAAGCTCACCCATTTGATGTCCATTTTTAATTAGTACAGGCATGGGGTGTTGATAGAAGAGAGAAATACTCCTGAAGACACAATTAGGTTCAGGGCTTATGTTATTTTAACAAAGAACAGTACACAGTGGAGGTGAAGAGGCAAAAAAGAGCAGATTGGAGCTTCTGTGGGAAATGAATTGTGGGAAGGTGAATGTGTGTCCATGGCCTTAAAACTTTCCCAGAGACAGAATTTACAACACTCCTCATTTCTCAGAGGCTGCTTCTTTTACCCAGACGAGGGAAGCTCCAAGAAGCTTCTTTCTAGATCTGTTGATTCTCAATTGCCTGAGTTCAAAATGTGTGTGTGTGTGTGTGTGTGTGTGTGTGTGTGTGTGTGTGTGAGAGAGAGAGACAGAGAGAGAGAGAGAGAGAGAGAGACAGAGTCTTGCTCTGTTGCCCAGGCTGGCGTGCAATGGCCTGATCTCCGTTCACTGCAACCTCCACCTCCTGGGTTCAAGCGATTCTCTTGCCTCAGCGTCCTGCGTAGCTGGGACTACAGGTGCTGCCACGACATCCAGCTAATTTTTGTATTTTTAGTAGAGACGCGGTTTCTCCATGTTGGCCAGGCTGGTCTTGAACTCCTGACCTCATGATCCACCCTCCTCAGCCTCCCAAAGTGCTGGGATTACAGGCGTGAGCCGTACACCTGGCCTGCCAACTTTATTTCTAACCCCATAGGAACTCACAAAAGATGTTCATTACATGGCTGAAGGCGAAAGCTTACAAAACTTACTTAATAGGAAAAAGGGAAGAGGGAGAAAAGGCTTTTACAGGAAGACAAATTCGGTTTTTTTGTTTGTTTGTTTGTTTTGTTTTGTTTTGTTTTTAGATAAGTCTCACTGTGTTGCCAAGTCTGGAGTAAAGTGACACAATCTCGGCTCACTGCAACCTCTGCCTCCTGGGTTCAAGTGATTCTTCTGCCTCAGCCTCCTGAGTAGCTGGGACTCCAGGCACCTGCCACCATGCCCAGCTGATTTTTATATTTTTAGTAGAGATGGGGTTTCTCCATGTTGCCCAGGCTGGTCTCGAACTCCTGACCTCAGGTGATCTACCTGCCTCGGCTTCCCAAAGTGCTGGGATTACAGGCGTGAGCCATCACACCGGGCCAGGTGTCCTTTTAAAACACACAAGAGAAGGCACAGACACATAGGAGAAGTCCACGTGCAGATGGAGGCAGAGACTGCAGTGATGGGGTCACAAGCCCAGGGATGCTGGAGCCCCCGGGAGCTGGGAGGGGCAGGAAAGAGCCTCCCCTAGACTCTCCAGAGGGAACAGGACACAACTGAAGTGGACTGAACTATGGCACTTCCCAAAAGATATGTTCATGTTCTAACCCAAGAACCTGTGAATGGAGGCAGAGACTGCAGCGATGGGGCCGCAAGCCCAGGGATGCTGGAGCCACCGGGAGCTGGGAGGGGCAGGAAGGAGCCTCCCCTGGAGCCTCCAGAGGGAGCGTGGCCCTGATACACCTGAATCTCAGCCTTCTGGTCTGCAGGACTATGAAAAAAACAATTCCCGGCCTGGCTCCATGAATCACACCTGTCATCCCAGCACTTTGGGAGGTCTAGGTAAGGGGATTGGTTGAGGTCAGGAGTTTGAGACCAGACTGACCAACATGGCAAAACCTCGTCTCTACTAAAAATACAAAAATTAGCTGGGCCCTTAGTGACGGGCGCCTGTAATAACAGCTACTCGGGAGGCTGAGGCAGGAGAATCCCTCGAACCTGGAAGGTGGAGGTTTCGGGGAACAGAGATCCCACCACTGCACTCCAGGCTGAGCAACGAGAGTGAAACTCGATCTAAAAAAAAATAGTCATAAGAAGAATTATTTATAAATAAATAATTAAAATAAAAATAAAGTTTATTATAATTTTGTAAAATATTATCATAGAATTTTTAAATAAAATTTGTTATAAAATTTTTTAATTTTATTATACATTTTAAATAAAATTTTATAATAAAAACAATATATTTATATTTATATTTTAAAATAAATATTACAAATATATATGATAATGTAAATATAAATATTTTAAACAAATTTTATATTTTATAAAATTAATATAACAAAATTTTATTATAAAATTTTAAACAAATATTATATTTTAAAATAAATGTTATAAATATATATGATTATCTAAATATTATAACTTTTTTTTTTTAGACGGAGTTTCACTCTTGTTACCCAGACTGGAGTGCAATGACACGATATCGGCTCACTGCAACCTCTGCCTCCTGGGTTCAAGCAATTCTCCTGCCTCAGCCTCCCGAATAGCTGGGATTAAAGGCACGTGCCACCATGCCCAGCTAATTTTTGTATTTTTAGTAGAGACGGGGTTTCACCATGTTGACCAGGATGGTCTCAATCTTTTGACCTCATGATCCACCCACCTCGGCCTCCCAAAGTGCTGGGATTATAGGCATGAGCCACCACGCCTGGCCAGATATTTTTTTAAAACATAAATTTTATAATATTTTATAATAAAATTAATATAATAAAGATTCACTATAAAATTTTAAACAAATAATAAAAATAAACAAATATTTATATTTTAAAATAATATTATAAATATATATGATAATCTAAATATTATAAATATTTTAAATAAATATAAATTTGTAATATTTTATAATACAATCAATGTAATAAAATTTCATTATAAATTTTAAACAAATAATAAAATATTTTTAATATTTTAAAAAATATAAATTTTAATTTTATATTCTATAATCATAAATCTATAAAATATAAATTTTAATAAATATAATATTTAAAAATAAATATAAATATATATAATTTAAATATAAATATTTTAAATAAACAAATTTTATCTTTTATAATAAAATTAATATAAAAATTTCATTATAAAATTAATAAACAATAAAAATAAGCAATAAATAAAATAATAATAAAAGACAACTAATTACTGTTACGAAGCGTCTCTAGTTACTTGCCGGGATTTCTGCACAGCTGAGCATGTTCTCAGCCACTAGAGGGCAGGGACGTCCTCCACCTGCAGGTCACCGGATTGTCACATCTGGACTGTGGCTGAGCACCTGGCCCCCGCTGTCAGGTGACCCTGCTGAGGCTCCCATGCGGCATAGCATGACCAGAGCTGAGGAACAGGAAGAGCTTTAGGAGCTGTCTGGGCCGGGCGCAGAGGCTCACACCTGTTATCCCAGCACTTCGGGAGGCCGAGGCAGGAGGATCACCTGAGGTCGGGAGTTTGAGGCTAGCCTGGCCAACATAGTGAGACCCCATCTCTAAAAAATCATATATATATATATATATATATGCAAAAATTAGCTGGATGTGGGAGGGTATTTCCACCCCAGCTACTGGGGAGGCTGAGATGGGAGGATTGCCTGAGTCTAGGAGGTGGAGGTTGCAGTGAGCTAAGATCATGCCGCTGCACTCCAGCCTGGGCGACAGAGTGTAACTCTGCATTTTAAAGAAAGGGAAAAAAAAGAGGCTGGGTGAGGTGGTTCATGCCTGTCATCCCAGCACTTTGGAAGGCCGAGGCGGGCGGATCGCGTGGGGTTAGGAGTTCGAGACCAGCCTGACCGATATGGGGAAACCCTGTCTCTATTAAAAATACAAAAATTAGCAGGCTGTGGTGGCGTGTGCCTGTAATCCCAGCTACTCGGGAGGCTGAGGCAGGAGAATCACTTGAACCCGGGAGGTGGAGGTTGCGGTGAGCCAAGATCACGCCACTGCACGCCAGCCTGGGGATTCTGTCTCAAAAATAAAAAAAAAAAGAAAGAAAATAAGAGAAAACCATTTCCCTGGGCCCCAAGCCACCAGGCTGCTGGGGAGAAAAAGATTTTCATACACAAATAAACATTATGAAAAATTGGTTAAGCAGATGTGTTGACATGTAAGTCACATGTCAGAAAATTCACACAGTAAAATCGTCCAATGCAGTGACATTTAGTGTTAGTGGTGGCTGTTCTGACAGCTGCCAGCTTGGGTGATCCCAGCCCATATTAGAAACAGCCTGACCCCATCCTGGGTCAGAAAAGTGAAGAGAGGACACATTTCCTAAGAAGCTGTGGCTCCTGATCAGACAGATTTTTATTTAAAAACTTGGCCCACGCCTTTTGGGTCAGGCAGGGAAAAGATAAGGGGGTGATGGCCAAGGACATCTTTCAAAAGACTTCCTTTGTGTTGAGAAAACTAAGCTGGACATTTGCCCACGGAGGGAGGGAGGATTCGCCTTCTCTGTGGACAGCTGCTTTGTAGGAGCTGGTGACCAAGACAGAGCCCGTGTCTCCAGCCCAGAAGTCAACACGCTGTCTGTGATAAAGCCCAAGTGACCCACTCACCGCGTGGATCGCCGTGGGTGATGGCGGCTTCGGTGTTCAAAACCTCAGAGCACAAAACCTGAGGCTTCTCTGGAGGACCGTGGCTCAGGCTCTGAGGATGAGCTGAGCTGTGGAGTCACCTGTGAGTGAGCAGGATGGAGTTAAATGAGAATATCAGGCTGGGTATCATGGCTGACACCTGTAATCCCACCACTTCGGGAAGCTGCAGAGGGCGGATCACCTGAGGTCACGAGTTCGAGACCAGCCTGGCCAACATGGTAAAACCCCGTCTCTCCCAAAAACACAAAAAATTGGCCTGGCGTGGTGGCTCATGCCTGTAATCCCAGCACTTTGGGAGGCTGCAGAGGGTGGATCACCTGAGGTTGGGAGTTTGAGACCAGCCTGGCCAACATGGTAAAACTCCATCTCTACTAAAAATACAAAAAATTGGCCGGGCGTGATGACTGACACCTGTAATCCCACCACTTTGGGAGGCTGCAGAGGGAGGATCACCTGAGGTCAGTAGTTCAAGACCAGCCTGGCCAAGATGGTAAAACCCCGTGTCTACTAAAAATACAAAAAAATTGGCTGGGCTTGGTGGCTCACGCCTGTAATCCCAGCACTTCAGGAGGCTGCAGAGGGCAGATCACCTAAGGTCGGGAGTTCGAGACCAGCCTGGCCAACGTGGTAAAACCCTGTCTCTACTAAAAATACAAAAAAATTGGCCGGGCGTGGTGGCAGGTGCCTGTAATCCCAGCACTTCGGGAGGCTGCAGAGGGAGGATCACCTGAGATCGGGAGTTTGAGACCAGCCTGGCCAACATGGTAAAACCCCATCTCTACTAAAAATACAAAATTAGCTGGGCATGGTGGTTGGCGCCTGTAATCCCAGCTAGTCGGGAGGCTGAGGCAGGAGAATCAGCCTGGATGTGGAGTTTGCGGTGAGCCAAGATGGAGCCACTGCACTCCAGCCTGGTGACAGAGAGAGACTCCGTCTCAAAATAAATAAATAAATAAATAAATAAATAAATAAATAAATAGTAAAAATAAAGAAAGAAATAAGTAAAGAAATAAAAACATCAGCGCCTGGGAAGTCGGCTTGAGACCGTGTCTGTGGCCAGAAGATTCTGGGAAACTGAGGTCAGCCTTGTGCAGGAGGAGGCTGGGGACCCGTTGAGGTGGCCCAGTCCCTTCATCCGGGGACCCAAGACAGGCTCCCAAAGGCCTGCCTGCAGGAGGGTTTCGAAGGGAACGCTCAGGAGAAGGAAAGGAAGATTATTGCTGTAGAGGTTTGCTGGGGTCGCTGTAACCAGGGACAAGAAATTAGAAGAATAGGCCGGGCGCGGTGGCTCAAGCCTGTAATCCCAGCACTTTGGGAGGCCAAGGCGGGTGGATCACGAGGTCAAGAGATCGAGACCATCCTGGTCAACATGGTGAAACCCCGTCTCTACTAAAAATACAAAAATTAGCTGGGCATGGTGGCGCGTGCCTGTAATCCCAGCTACTCGGGAGGCTGAGGCAGGAGAATTGCCTGAACCCAGGAGGCGGAGGTTTCGGTGAGCCGAGATCGCGCCATTGCACTCCAGCCTGGGTGACAAGCGCGAAACTCCGTCTCAAAAAAAAAAAAAAGTAAAGAAAAAGAAATTAGAAGATTAAAGCGACACACACTCATCCTCTCCCCGTGATAGAGACCAGGAGGAGTCTGAGACCCGAGTATCTCATGGGGACGGTTCCTCCAGAGGTGCTAGGGGAGGGTCCCTCCTGCCTCTTCCAGCTCCCGGGGGCTCCAGCATCCCTGGGCTTGCGGCCCCGTCACTGCAGCCTGTGCCTCTGTCCCACATGGCCTTCTCCTCTGTGTCTGTGTCTGCTCTTCTGTCTCTTAGAAGGATACTTATGAGTGCATTTTGCACGCAAAGACCATCTAATTCAGGATGATGTCGTCTCCAGGTTTACCTGAATCACACCTGCATATATTCTATTTCCAAATGGATAGGTGCACAGTTCTGGAGACCTGAAGTTGGAGGTCAAGGTCTCTCAGGGCTGTGCTCACACCAGAGGCTCTAGGGGAGGCTCCTTCCTGCCTCTCCCAGCTCCTGGGGGCTCCAGCATCCCTGGGCTCATGGCCCCATCACTGCAGCCTCTGCCTCTGTCCCCACGTGGCCTTCTCCTCTGTGTCTTCTCTCTGTTTCTTAGAAGGACGCCTGCCATTGCTTTTAGGGTCCACCCTGCTGATGGATGACCTCATCTCCAGATCCCTTAACTTAATGACATATGCAGAGACCCTGTTCCCAATTAAGATCTTGTTCACAGGTTCAAGGTGGATGTGAGTTCTGGGGGGAAAGCGTTCAGCCCCGTGCAGTCATCAAAAAGCTATGTTTAGGCCGGGCTCGGTGGCTCAAGCCTGTAATCCCAGCACTTTGGGAGGCTGAGGCAGGTGGATCATGAGGTCAAGAGATCGAGACCATCCTGGTCAACATGGTGAAACCCCGTCTCTACTAAAAATACAAAAATTAGCTGGGCATGGTGGCGCGTGCCTGTAATCCCAGCTACTCTGGAGGCTGAGGCAGGAGAATCGCCTGAACCCAGGAGGCGGAGGTTGCGGTGAGCCTAGATCACACCATTGCACTTCAGCTTGGGCAACAAGAGCGAAACTCCGTCTCAAAAAAAAAAACAAAAAACAAATTGGGCACAGTCACGGCCCATCATCCCCACCCCACCATGCCCACATGGGTAGCATCTGAAGCTAGGAGAGTCCGGGTTGCCCTGGGGGTGGGGGTGGGGGCTGTGAGCAGTAGCAGAGCCACAGGCATTTCAGGAGCCAGGAGGCAGCGTCAGGGGGGTGCCTGGTTTCCCCCACAGAAACCTGCAGGTCTGCTGTCGTGGGGCCCAGCACAAGAGCAAAGGGTCAGCACGCAGTCTGAGACATCCATGAGTCACGGACTCCCAGCTATGCCATCCCTAGTGGGGGTCATGGGGGGGACCTCTGAGGCCAGTTCCTAGCTTGAGGCGGTCCTCACTGTCCAAGCCAGGCAGGCCTGGTCTTCGTGACCCCAGCACTGCCTCTGGAATTCCCCTCAATTCGGGGCTTCCCTGGCCAACTTTTCCAGCAAAAACGCATCAGGCCACAGGCTCTGCTGCCCCCTCACCCTCGGGCTTCCGGGGAAAGTGGCTGCATTTCTCAGATTACTTTTCTTTTCTTTTTTTCTTTTTTTGAGGTGGAGGAGAGTCTCGCTCTGTCGCCCAGGCTGGAGGGGAGGGCTGTGATCTAGGCTCACGCAACCTCCGCCTCCCAGGTTAAAGCAATTCTCCTGCCTCAGCCTCCCGAGTAGCTGGGACTATGGGTATTAACCGCCATGGCCAGTTAGTTTCTGTATTTTTATTAGAGACGGGGTTTTGCCATGTTGGTCAGTCTGGTCTCGAACTCCCGGCCTCAGGTGATTCATCCACCTTGGCCTCCCAAAGCGCTGGGATTACAGGCGTGAGCCACCACGCCAGGTCTTTCACCCATCTTTTTAGGGACCTCTTACGAAAATCTCTGTAGCCTACTTAATTACAGGAGGACGGTATATTACATAAAGCATAACAAATATGTGTGAATCAACTGTTTATATTATCAGTGAGGCTTCTTAGCCTGTTAGTGGTTAAGGTTTGGGGGAGTTAAAAGTTATACTTGCTTTTTTTTTTTTTTTTTTTGAGGTAGAGTCTCGCTCTGTTGCCAGGCTGGAGTGCGGTGGCATGACCTCGGTTCACTGCAACCCCCCCCTCGGGTTCAAGTGATTCTCCTGCCTCAGCCTCCGGAGTAGCTGAGACTACAGGTGCACGCTGCTACACCCAGCTAATTTTTGTATTCATAGTAGAGACGGGGTTTCACCATGTTGGCCAGCCTTGTCTCGAACTCCTGACCTCAAGCGATCCACCCGCCTTGGCGTTCCAGAGCGCTAGGATTGCAGGCATGCACCAGCACGCCCGGCCTATGCTTGGATTTTTGACTGCAGAAGGGGTGAGTGTTTCTAAGTCCCACGGGATCAAAACATCTTGTTCTCTGTGTTAAATAAATCCACTAAAAACAGAAGGAAGCAGTTAGCCGTGAGTTGACATCAAGTTTACACGTTTGTCACTTCAAACTTCCTTTTCTGGGCCACGAGCAGTGGCTCACGCCTGAAATCCCAGAATTTTGAGAGGCTGAGGCAGCCGGATCACCTGAGGTCAGGAGTTCAAGACCAGCCTGACCAACGTGGTGAAACCCCGTCTCTACTAAAAATGCAAAAAATTAGCCTGGCTTGGTGGCGCGTGCCTGTAGTCCCAGCTACTCCAGAGGCTGAGGCAGGAGAATCACTTGAACCCGGGAGGCGGAGGTTGTGGTGAGCTGAGATCATGCCACTGCACTCCAGCCTGGGTGGAAAGAGGGAGACTCAGTCTCAAGAAAAAAAAAAACAAATAAACAAGTTTCTTTTTCTGGGTTTGGTTCACACATTGCTGTCCCCTTTCCCTGCAGAAGAACCGCATGTGGTTAATGGATTGTTTAACTCTATGCAGCATTTGTCAGCAAGAGCAGTCTCTGCGGGTCCATCCTGGGCAGCCTGGGTGAGACGTTGCATGTAGAGCTTCAGCCAACCCCCGTGTAGGAAATTCAGTGGCACCCAGAATGGTGGCAAGGATTCAAGCAGAGACGTGCTGAGTCCAGAGCCCAGCTCCTGAATAAGGCTTTTTTTTTTCTTTTTATTACATGGAGTCTCGCTCTGTCGCCCAGGCTGGAGTACAGGTCTTGGCTCACTGCAACCTCCGCCTCCCAGGTTCAAGAGATTCTCCTGCCTCAGCCTCCTGAGTAGCTGGGACTATAGGCACCTGCCACCATGGTCGAGTAATTTTTGTGAATTTTAGTAGAGACAGGGTTTCACCATGTTGGCGAAGATGGTCTTGATCTCCTGACCTCATGATCCACTTGTCTTGGCCTCCTAAAATACTGGGATTACAGGTGTGAGACACCGAGCCTGGCTGGATGGGAGGTTTCTATGTTGCCCAGGCTGGCCTCGAACTCCTAGCCTAACCTTCTTATGCACCTGGACAGCAGGCCTCAGCCAGTGAAGCTCCAGATTATTCTTCTTTTCTCCTTCTCCTTTTCTCCTTCTCCTTCTCCTTCTCCTTCTCCTTCTCCTTCTCCTTCTCCTTCTCCTTCTCCTTCTCCTTCTCCTTCTCCTTCTCCTTCTCCTTCTCCTTCTCCTTCTCCTTCTCCTTCTCCTTCTCCTTCTCCTTCTCCTTCTCCTTCTCCTTCTCCTTCTCCTTCTCCTTCTCCTTCTCCTTCTCCTTCTCCTTCTCCTTCTCCTTCTCCTTCTCCTTCTCCTTCTCCTTCTCCTTCTCCTTCTCCTTCTCCTTCTCCTTCTCCTTCTCCTTCTCCTTCTCCTTCTTCTCCTCCTCCTCCTCCTCCTCCTCCTCCTCCTCCTCCTCCTCCTCCTCCTCCTCCTCCTCCTCCTCCTCCTCCTTCTCCTTCTTCTTCTGAGGCGGAGTTTCACTCTTGTTACCATGGCGCGATCTCGGCTCACCACAACCTCCGCCTCCCAGGTTCAGGCAATTCTCCTGCCTCAGCCTCCCGAGTAGCTGGGATTACAGGCACGCACCACCATGCCCAGCTCATTTTTTGAACTTTTAGTAGAGAGGGGGTTTCACCATGTTGACCAGGATGTTCTCGATCTCTTGACCTCGTGATCCACCCGCCTCGGCCTCCCAAAGTGCTGGGATTACAGGCATGAGCCACCGCGCCCGGCCCCAATTCTTCTTAATAATGGATTGAATATGGGGTGAGTTTCAGCCAGCTGCAAAGGTGGGAGAGACCCCAGAAGTGAGCAGAGACCAGGCACCTTGTGGGAAGCCCATGGAAAGTCCCAGAGCTCAGCCAGGCTGAAAGCTGTGCATGGAAAGCACAGATGTGGAGGGGAGAGGTGCGAGTGCTTCCTTCAAAGATGGCTGCTCTGTGTACAGAATTTCCCCCAGGGGGAGTGGGGTGCTCTGAGGATATGGTCTGGACTTCCTGGACCTGGGAGAGCATGAAGCTCAGCTCCTGTGTTTCTTCCTCTCTCCCTCAGGTAAAGGAGATTTTGGGGACTCAGGAGAATGGTGGACATAGGGGACCCTGACCCCTGGTCTTGCAGTGGGTCCCAGGGAATGGGGTTCATCCCACAGCTGTGACACTCGACAGGGGATCTCAGGAAGGAACATGTGAGGCCACAGTGTAAGAATCCAGGGTCGTTAGGCCATCTGGGTGTCATGGCTCAGGCCTGTCATGCCAGCACTTTGGGAGGCCGAGGCGGGTGGATCACTTTAAGGTCAGTAGTTTGAGACCAGGCTGACCAACATGGTGAAACCTCATCTCCACTAAAAATACAAAAACTAGGCCAGGCACAGTGGCTCATGCCTGTAATCCCAGCATTTTTCGAGGCTGAGGAAGGTGAATCACCTGGGGTTGGGAGTTCAAGACCAGCCTGAGCAACATGGAGAAACCCCATCTGTACTGAAAATACAAAAATTAGCTGGGCATGGCAGCGTGTGCCTGTAATCCCAGCTACTCAGGAGCCTGAGGCAGGAGAATCACTTGAACCCGGGAGGTGGAGGTTGCAGTGAGCCGAGGTCATGCCACTGCACTCCAGCCTGGGAAACAAGTAGAGAAACAACATCTAAAAAAAAAAAAAAAAGGAAGGCAGGCAGGCTGATTACGTGAGGTCAGGAGTTCAAGACCAGCCTGGCCAACATGGTGAAATCTTGTCTCTACTAAAAACACAAAATTAGCCGGGCGTGGTGGTGCATGCCTGTAATCCCAGGTACTCAGGAGCCCTCCACCCTAATGACTCAGGTTTCCATGAGAGAAGAGAGGGCCCCAGCCGGGGTCTCAGAGCTGTCTTCGGATTGCTGGAAATCACTGGAGTGGGGTGTGGGGGAGCCCTTCACTCTGGGATTCACTGAATGAGTCAGGAGAAATGCCAGGGGTGGGGAGTGGGCGTGCTGGGCAGCTCCCGGGTTGGCGTGGACTGAGCAGACCATCCAGGACCGAAGAAAAGCTTTGAAGGCTGGCCCCACGGGGACTTTGGGAGCTGGGTCTCACTTCCTGCTTTTTCTCCGGAGGAAAACTGTCACATTGAAATATTGCAGAGTCCCCCCACCTCCCCCACACCCCGCCCCACCCCTCCTTGAGGCCACCGTTGCCCCCTGAAGCCTCCAAAACTCCAAGCCAGGGGGGTGGCCCTGGTTTAACACACAGGCCCCTGAAGTGGGGCCGGGGCCTCACACCCCCTCTGGATGGGGTAAAGCCTCCCCTGCATCCCCTCACAGGCTCTCAGGGGCCACGGCAGGTGCAGGAAGTTCAAGTTGGCATAGAGGGGACCCTGGGAGGGGCCCCCAAGGCTGGGTTCTCTCTCTTTGCCACCTGGGAAAGTCTCGTCACAAAACAGCCCCTGGTGGGCTGAGAGTTTCAACATCGAGACCAACGGAAAAGCAGCAGTTCAGGCGGCGTGATGGGAGGTTTCAGTCAAGTTTCTTCCTCCCTCCATCTCTTCCCTTCTTCCTCTCTGCTTTCCTCTCTCTTCTGCCCTCTCTTCCTCTCTCCTTTCCCTCTCCCTCCATTCCCCCCCCCCCTTTTTTTGCTGTTTTAAGACAAAGTCTCACTCTGTCCCCCAGGCTGGAGTGCAATGGCGAGATCGTGGCTCACTGCAACCTCTGCCTCCCGGGTTCAAGTGATTCTCCTGCCTCAGCCTCCCAAGTAGCTGGGATTACAGTGCCCGCTGTCAGGCCCGGCTAAGTTTTGTATTTTTAGTAGAGACGGGGTTTCACCGTGTTGGTGAGTGTGGTCTTGAACTCCTGACCTCAGGTGACCCGCCCGCCTCGGCCTCCCAAAGTGCCAGGATGACAGGCCTGAGCCACCGCGTCCAGCCACCATCCTACCCTTCTAGACACAATGAAACTCTGCAGGATGTAGGCCCAGCTGCATCCGGCCTCCTCATCGCCCCCATCCCAGACGCAGTCTGTTACTTACCCACAAAGCCCAATACGGGCGCCAGGGCCTGGGGCATCTGCGCTTGATCCTTTCCGAATTCAGAACGCCCTGCGTTTCCCAGACACCGTGGGTCACGCGTGTCATCCCATCACTTTGGGACGCTGAGGCAGGTGGATCACCTGAGGTCAGGCGTTCGAGACCAGCCTGGGCAACATAGCAAGACCCCATCTCTGCAAAATAATAATAATAATAATTTTAAAATTAGAATACAGTCCTCAGATTGTCAGGGCTCCTGTGCTCACTCCTGGCACATCTGACATCTTCGTGAAATGGAACGCGTGTCCCTGACCTCCCCAAAGCCTTGTGTCTAGAAGGGGAAGTTGGTGACCGGGTGCGATGGCTCAGGCCTGTCACCCCCGCAGCCAGTGTCCAACTTACACCCGCCACACCTGGGGTGGTGGTTTCATTTGCTTGGATCTTGTGTGTCTCCAAGGAGGACTGTGATGGGGGCTGCGGCGACTGCTAATCCTGAGACGGAGAAAGAAAGGAGGAAGGAAGGAAGGAAGGGTGGGAGGGAAGAGAAAGGAAAGTGAGAGAGAGAAAAAGAAAGAAAGAGAAAAAGAAAGAAAGAAAGAAAAGAAAGAAAGAAAGAAAGAAAGAAAGAAAGAGAGAGAGAGAGAAAGAAAGAAAGGAAAGGAAAGGAAGGAAGGAAGGAAGGAAGGAAGGAAGGAAGGAAGGAAGGAAGGAAGGAAAGGAGGAAAGAAATAGAGAAAAGGCCAGGCCAAGTGGCTCACACACCTGTAATTCCAACACTATGGAAGGCGGAGGCGGGTGGATCACTTGAATTCAGGAGTTCGAGACCAGCCTGGTCAATATGGTGAAACCCCATCTCTACTAAAAATACAAAAATTAGCCAGCTGTGGTGGCAGGCACCTGTAGTCCCAGCTACTCAGGAGGCTGAGGCAGGAGAATCACTTGAACCTGGGAGGCGGAGGTTGCAGTGAGCCAAGATCATGCCACTGCAGTCCAGACTGAACCCATCTGAAAAAAAAGGAGGGGCCTGTCTGCAAGGTGAAGGCTCCAGGGGCTGCGGTTAGGCTGGAGTTCGGGAACTGTGCCAAGGAGAGAAGAGTTGATAAATTCAGAGGGAGGGAGAGGGGTGTTGGGAGTGCGTTTACCAAGTAAACAGAAATAGCAGATTGCAGCATTGGAAACAGAAGCTGGGGACAGGTTGGAGGGGCCCCATTGAGGGCTGGACTTTCCTAACGGATTTTTATTTCTTAGAGGTTTGTTCTTGTCACCCAGGCTGGAGTGCAGTGGTGTGATCTCGGCTCACTGCAACCTCTGCCTACCAGGTTCAAGTGATTCTCCTGCCTCGGCCTCCCAAGTAGCTGGGATTACAGTGCCCACCACCACGCCCCGCTGATTTTTGTATTTTATATACACACACACACACACACACACACACACACACACATATATTTTAGTAGAGACGAGGTTTCACCCTGTTAGCCAGTCTGGTCTCGAACTTCTGACCTCAAGTGATCCACCTGCATCAGCCTCCCAAAGTGCTGGGATGACAGGCGTGAACCACAGCGCATGGCCACTAAGATACCTTTTTTTCTGTTTGTTTTGTTTTTTTTTTTTGAGGCAGAATGTCACTCTGTCACCCAGGCTGGACTGCAGTGACAGAATCTCAGCTCACTGCAAACTCAACCTTCTGGGTTCAAGAAATTCTCCTGCCTCAGCCTCCTGAGTAGCCGGGAGTAGAGGCACCCGCCACCACGCCTGGGTAACTTTTCTATTTTTGGTAGAGACAGGGTTTCACCGTGTTGGCCAGGCTGGTCTTGAACTCCTGACCTCAGGTGATCCACCTGCCTCAGCCTCCCAAAGTGCTGGGTTGACAGGCATGAGCCACCCCGCCTGGCCACTAAGATAACTGTAACAAGATACATCATGTGAGACTGGGGGTCACCTCCCCGTCTCAAGGGGTGTCCTTCCCATTGGATGGGGAGGAAACGCAGCCACAAACCCCAGGGCACGGGCACTCACCCCTCCAGGGCTGCCTTTGCTTAGTCAGGAAGCCTCCCCATCCTGTCTGAATGCCAGGCACCAAGTATCATTGTAATGAAGGGGGAACGCTCGCTGGAAAATGAGAACGGGGTGTGTGTGGGGGGAAATGACCATTTTCAAAGAAAGAGTTTCTCTTTGAAGGAAATCCGGCCGCAGTTACCAAAAGCCAGTGACCCCGGAATGCCGGCCTCAGGGAGAGAGGGTGTCAGGAAGGCCCCCTCCCTGCCAGATGGGCCTTGGGTCTGACTCCCAGGGGTGGGGCTGCGCTGGAGGTTATAAAACGGCTGTAGGGGGGACTAGAAGCTTCGCTTTCTCTTTGGAGAAGCTTCCTTCAGCACAAACAGGAAAATAACGGAAACGTCCAGAGCTGGGGGCGCAGTCCTAGGATGGGGACACTTCAGGTCTTCTGCACTGGAACTAGGAAGGCCACTTCTCCCACATGGGACTTCGATCTGCATTTAAGGTAAAGTCCTCTCTCTCTGGGGGCATGAGGGCAAGAGGGCAGCCGGGGTGGCTGTGGCGTGTGTGCTTCTAAATCCACGTTGGAAGAGACAGGCGGAGGGTACGGGTGTCAGCATGTAACGGGTTTCTGCTCACGCCTACTGTCTGTGAACAATGCACACCCCACTGAACAACCCGACACATACACCACTGAACAACCCGACACACACCCCACTGGACAACCCGACACACACCCCACTGAACAACCCGACACACACCCCACTGGACAACCCGACACACACCCCTCTGAACAACCCGACACACACCCCTCTGAACAACCCGACACACACCCCACTGGACAACCCGACACACACCCCACTGGACAACCCGACACACACCCCACTGGACAACCCGACACACACCCCACTGGACAACCCGACACACACCCCACTGGACAACCCGACACACACCCCACTGGACAACCCGACACACACCCCACTGGACAACCCGACACACACCCCACTGGACAACCTGCTGCCAAAGGAGGATGTTTTCCATCTCATTAATGATTTGTACGTGGCTCACACGCTCGAGCTGTAGTATCATCTCAGACTCCTTGAGTGCATAAAGGTGAGAGCATTGGAGGTAATTTTACACTGTTTTCTGATCCTCCAATATGCTTGCTAGAAAATGGAAACACGGTCCCATGGGTAGAGTTGCACGTTTGTCAGATGGCTGGTCCGGCTGGTCAAAGAGCTGTGCCCACAGCTGACAGCCGGGCATAGAGATGCTTTAGGGATGGGTACCCCCAGCCTGCTCTTAGTGTTTCTCCCTGGTTTTCGAAGTCTGGTGAGAGTCAGAATACCCCAGACTGCTGGGGAAAGCTCAGGTCCCGGCCGGGCACGGGTGTCACATACCTGTCATCCCAGCGCTTTGGGAGGCTGATGTGGGCGATCATGCGGTCAGGAGTTCAAGACCAGCCTGACCAACTCAGTGAAACCCCCATCTCTACTAAAAATACAAAAAATTAGCCAGGTGTGGTGGCTTGCACCTGTAATCCCAGGAACTAAGGAGGCTGATGCACGAGAATCACTTGAAACCGGGAAGTGGAGCTTGTAGTGAGCCAGGGTCGTGCCACGGTACTCCAGCCCGGGTAACAGAGTGAGACTTTGTGTCAAAATAAATAAATAAATAAAGCTCAACTCCCTCCCAGCAGATTCATTCACAGTAGCCAAGAGGTTACGACACCCCTAAAACCCATCTCTAGACAAATGGAGAAATAGAGTGTGTTCTACCCACACAGTGGAATATTATGCAGCCATGAAAAGGAACAAGTCTCTGCCATAGGCTGCAATGCGGAAGAACCATGAGCACATCATGCTTCCCGACAGAAACCACACACACACAAATCGTACATACATACATTGTACACGTAGGAGTCCATTTATTCGCTGTGCCCAGATACAGGCAAATCCACAGACAGGACGTGGGTGTGTGGTTGCTGGGGGCTGTGGAGGGGGACCAAGGGTTCTTTAATGAGTCTGGGGTGTCTTTTTTGGGTGACCACATGTTCTGGAAGATGGAAGTGGTGGTTTTATAACGTGGTGTATGCCTCTGAATTGCACATTTCACGGTGGTAAATTGTGTGGAGGGTGAATCTCACATCGATGAAAAAAACTTTTTTTTTAGATAGGGTCTTGCTCTGTTGTCCAGGCTGGAGTGTAGTGATGCTGTCATAGCTGACTGCAGCCTCAAACTCCCAGATTCAGGTGATCCTCCTGCTTCAGCCTCCCATGTAGCTAGGGCCACAGGCACACACCACCACGCCCTGGTAATTTTTGTCCTTTGGGTAGAGATGGGGTCTTGATTTGTTGTCCAGGCTGATCTCAAACTCCTGGGCTCAAGCCATCCACCCCCCTCTGCCTCCCAAAGTGCTGGGATGACATGTGTGAGCCACCGTGCCTGGCCAATAAATTTTTTTTTTGGCCTCCTATCCCTCGTTTTTTTTTTGAGATGGAGTCTCGCTCTGTTGCCCAGGCTGGAGTGCAGTGGTAGGATCTCAGCTCACTGCAACCATCGCCTCCCAGGTTCAAGTGATTCTCCTGCCTCAATTTCCTGAGTAGCTGGGATTACAGACACTTACCACCACACCCAGGTAATTTTTTGTATTTTTAGTAGAGATGGGGTTTCACCATGTTGGTCAGGCTGGTCTTGAACTCCTGACCACAAGCAATCCACCTGCTTCAGCCTCCCAAAGTGCTGGAATGACAGGCGTGAGCCACCTCACCCAGCCAATTGAAAATATTAGCCAGTCAGGCATAGTGGCTCAAGCCTGTAATCCCAGCACTAAAGAGGGTGGATCACCTGAGGTCGGGAGTTCGAGACCAGCCTGACCAACATGGAGAAACGCTGACTCTACTAAAAAATAGAAAATTAGCTGCATGTGGTGGGGCGTGTCTGTAATCTCAGCTACTTGGGAGGCTGAGGAAGGAGAATCTCTTGAACCTGGGAGGCAGAGCTTGCTGTGAGCCGAGACTGTGCCACTGCACTCCAGCCAGGGCGACAAGAGTGAAATTCCATCTCAAATAAATAAATAAATAAATAAATAAATAATATATATCCCAATACATTTTAATGGCTGGGCACAGTGGCTCATGCCTGTCATTCCAGCACTTTGGGAGGCCAAGGCAGGCAGATCACCTGAGGTCCAGAGTTCGAGACCAGCCTGGCCAACATGGAGAAACCCCATCTCTACTAAAAATAGAAAAATTAGCCAGGCGTGTTGGTGCCCGCCTGTAATCCCAGCTACTCAGGAGGGTGAGGCGGGAGAATCACTTGAACCCCAGAGATGGAGGTTGGGGTTAGCCCAGATTGCGCCACTGTGCTCCAGCCTGGGTGATAAGACTGAACTCTGTCTCAAGAAAAAACACACAAAAAACACAGTATTCATGGTGATGATGGGTTTGAGGACAGCCCATTAAATTTGTCACTTGAAGGGCAGGCACCGTGACTCATGTGTATGGTGCCAGCACTTTGGAGAGTTTGAGACCAGCCTGGACTTCATTGTGAGACCTTGTCTCTACCAAAGGATTAAAAAATTAGCTGGGCATGGTGGGGCATCTCTAAAGCCCCAGCTCCTCAGGAGGCTGAGCTGGGAGGATCATTTCTGGACAGTAGTTTGAGGTTGTAACGAGCTGTGATTGGACCTCTGCGCTCCAGCCTGAGCAACAGACCAAGACCCCCATGTCTAGAAATAAAAGAAAAAGGCCAGTGCGATGGCTCATGTTGTAGTCCCAGCACTTTGGGAGGCTGAGCTGGGTGGATATGAGGTCACGAGTTCAAGACCAGCCTGGCCAACATGGTGAAACCCCGTCTCTACTAAAAACACAAGAATTAGCAGGGCATGGTGGTGGGCGCCTGTCATCCGTGCTGCTTGGAAGGCAGAGGAAAAAGAGTTGTTGAGCCCGGGAGGTGGAGGTTGCAGTGAGCTGGGATCGTGTCATGTACTTCAGCCTGGGCGACAGAGCAAGACTTCATCTCAGAAAAAAAAAACAAACAAACAAAAAAAAAAAAAACAAGGAGAGAGAGAGAAAGAGAAAAGAAAAAAATGCATCCAAGTTCCTTCCTGCCTCTCCCCAGTTTTCACCTGATTCCCAGAATTCAGCCAAGTGGATGCCTTCAGCTGATAAGCAATACAGGACCCTCCCCAAACCCCTGTCCCTCCTACCCCTTCTTCAGTTAGAACCACTTCCTTTATTTTATTTATTTATTTATTTATTTATTTATTTATTTATTTTTGAGGTGGAGTCTTGCTGTGTCACCCAGGCTGGAGTGCAGTGATGTGACCTCGACTCACTGCAACCTCTGTCCCCTGGGTTCAAGCGACTCTCCTGCCTCAGCCTCATGAGTAGTTGGGATTACAGGCGCCCGATACCACGCCCGGCTAATTTTTGTGTTTTTAACAGAGACAGGATTTCACCATGTTGGCCAGGCTGGTCTCGAACTCCTGACCTCAGGTGATCTGTCCACATCAGCCTCCCAAAGTGCTGGGATGACAGGCCTCACCATGCCCGACTTTTTTTTTTTTTTAAGATGGAATCTTGCTCTGTCGCCCAGGCTGGAGTGCAGTGGCACCATCTTGGCTCACTGCAACCTCCGCGCCCCCCACCCCCAGGTTCAAGCAATTATCCTTCCTCCACCTCCAGAGTAGCTGGGACAACAGGTGCCGTCCAACATGCCTAGCTAATTTTTGTATTTTTAGTAGAGAGGGTTTCATTATGTTGCTCACGCTGGTCTCGAACTCCTGACCTCACATTATCCACCCACTTCAGCCTCCCAAGGTGCTGGGATGACAGCCATGAGCCACCTCGAAGCCCTTTCACTGCTGGTGTGTCACATTGTATTTGCGTGAAAGCTGCTACTTTGGGATCCTTGAAACTTCCCATGTGGAGACGCTGAAGTTTCCGGGAGCCTCGAGGCTCTTGGCAATGGGTCGGGAGACACTCAGCACCCGTGGCGGAGACCCTGGAACGACAGGCTGGAAACACGACTGAACCGGTAGATTCGAAGCCTTGATCCCAGCATCTTAGCCGAGATGCTCCAGATGACACCTCCTGAGGGGCACAGGGAGAGTTTGCCTTTGGGGAAGGGGTGGTCTCCGAGGCAGGCGAGGCTCTCAGGCACCCCGTGCCAAGCTGGAGAAGAGGAAGAGTCTGCATTTTTTTTTTTTTTTTTTTTTTTTTTGAGGAGTCTCACTCTGTCACCCAGGCTGGAGTGCAGTGGCACGATCTCATCTCACCGAAACCTCCACCTCCCGGGTTCAAGCAACTCTCCTGCCTCAGCCTCATGTGTAGCTGGGACTACAGGCACCCGCCACCATGCCCGGCTAAGTTTTATATTTTTAGTAGAGATGGGGTTTCACCATGTTGGCCAGGATGGTCTTGAACCCCTGACCTCATGATCCACCAGTCTCGGCCTCCCAAAGTGCTGGGATTACAGGTGTCAGCCACCGCCCCTGGCTTCTGGATTCTTTTTACTGCTGCTAACAGAGGTGTTAAGAGTGCTTTTTTTTTTTTTTGAGAGGAAGTCTCGCTCTGTCACCAGGCTGGAGTGCGATGGTGCGAACTCGGCTCACTGCAACCCCTGCCCCCTGGGTTTAAGTGATTCTCCTGCCTCCTGAGTAGCTAGGATTACAGGCACGTGTTATGAGGCCTGCCTAATGTTTGTATTTTCAGTAGAGATGGGGTTTCACCATGTTTCTGAGGCTGGTCTCGAACTCCTGATCTCAAGTGATCCACCTGCCTCGACCTCCCAAAGTGCTGAGATGAAAGGCGTGAGCCACCGAGTCTGGCCTCTGGATTCTTTTTACTGCTGCTAACAGAGGTGTTAAGGGTTTTTGACAAGCCAGGAACAGTGGCTCACATCTGTCATCCCAGCACTTTGGGAGGCCAAGGCAGGTGGATCATGCGAGGTCAGGAGTTCGAGACCAGCCTGACCAACGTGAAGAAACCCCATCTCTACTAAAATAAATAAATAAACACAAAAATTAGAAACGCCATCTCTACTTAAAAAAATAGAAAAATTAGCTGGGCATGGTGGCGGGCGCCTGTAGTCCCAGCTACTCCAGAGGTTGAGGCAGGGAGAATCGCTTGAACCCGGGAGGAGGAGGTTGCTGTGAGCCAAGATCATGCCACTGCACTCCAACCCGGGCAACAAGAATGAAACTCTGTGACGAAAGAAAAGAAAGAAAAGAAAGAAAAAGAAAGAAAGAAAGAAAGAAAGAAAGAAAGAAAGAAAGAAAGAAAGAAAGAAAGAAAGAAAGAAAGAAAGAAAGAAAGAGGGAGGGAAGGAAGGAGGGAAGGAAGGAAGGAGGGAAGGAAGGAGGGAAGGAAGGAAGGAGGGAAGGAAGGAAGGAGGGAAGGAAGGAAGGAAGGAAGGAAGGAGAGAGAGAGAGAGAAAGAGAAAGAAAGAAAGAAAGAGAGAGAGAGAAAGAAAGAGAAAGAAAGAAAAGGGTGCTTGAGAAAGATGAGTGGGGGCCTGGGGAGAGTCCACAGCTGCCTTCCCGAGAGGGCAATAAAAGCCACCTCCCAGAGCCGGGTCCCGGAGAGCCAGCCTGAAGACAGGATTTACAGGGACATGGGGGAAAGTTCCCTCCTTTACGGCAGCTCCACTCACTTAGGAATTTCTGTCTGCATTGATTGTAATTGTGATTACACTTCCTTCCTCTGCTTTGTCTTCTGAGCATTTCCTGGAGTTCCACGGGGAATGTGCTTTCCTGGTTTCTGGAGAGGTGCAGCCCCGAATGGGCTAAACCCTTAGGGCGGGAGCTGTTTCAAAACGGAAAGGCTGCCACAGGCACAGACGCAGACACACACCATGCACACACACATGCACACGTACACACTCGTACAAACATGCTTCTGTATGAGCATTCACACATGCATGCATACACTACACTTTTATGCACACACAGACACATACGCACACTATGCACACACACATGCACATGTACACACTCGTGCAAACATGCTTCTATATGTGCATTCACACATGCATGCATATACTTTTATGCACACACAGACACATATGCACACCATGCACACACACACACGCACATGTACACACTCGTGCAAACATGCTTCTATATGTACATTCACACATGCATGCATACTTTTATGCACACACTGACACACGCACACCATGCACACACACACGCTCACATACACACTCATGCAAGCATGCTTCTATATGTACATTCACACATGCATGCATACACTTTTGTGCACACACAGACACATACACACACCATGCACACACACATGCTCATGGATACACTCGTGCAAACATGCTTCTATATGTACATTCACACATGCATGCATACACTTTTATGCACACACAGGCACGCACACACCATCATGAATGTATATTTACATATGCACATGTGTGCGTGCATGGAATGCACACACATATAAAAATGTATCATGCAAACACACCTCTGTGTGTATCTGCATGCAGAAAACACAAACACGTGGCCAGGTATGGTGGCTCACACCTGTCATCCCAGCACTTTGGGAGGCCGAGGCTGATGGATCACCTGAGGTCAGAAGCTCGAGACCAGCCTGTCCAACATGGCGAAACCTCGTCTCTAGTAAAAATAGAAAAACTAGCCGGACGTGGTGGTGGGCATCTGCAACCCCAGCTACTCGGGAGGCTGAAGCGGGAGAATCGCCTGAACCGGGAAGCGGAGGTTGCAGTGAGCCGAGATCATGCCACTGCACTCCAGCCTGGGTGACAGAGTGAGACTCCATAGCCCCCCAAAAAAGAAAAAGAAAACACACAAACTCATATGTATGCACACAGCTAAGCACAGGCACACAAATGTACACACCACAGGTACAAGCACATAGGCACCTGCTGATAGACATATGTGCACTGTGCACGCATGTGCACATACACACATGCAGTCAGATGCAAACATGCCTTTCTACACACAGGCATGCACACATGCTACACCCATGTACACACACACACGGATAGTCATACAGGCATGCACACATATAGTACACACAGGGATATTCATGCACACGTGTGCACACACACTCAACAAGCACCCACATTCACACCCAGACACACAGTCACACACACAGCACACACTCAAGAAACACACATTCACACACACACGTTCATACTCACATACGCACACTCAACACACACACTCAACATTCACACACATGCTCACACTCACACACAACACACACATTCACACAGACACACACGCACTCACACAACACATTCTCACACATGCTAACATTCACAAATGCACACACTCAACAAACACACACACCCACACACATTTGCACTCAGACACACGCACACACTCCCACACTCAACACACACATTCACACACAGACATACGCACACACTCAGACACAACACTCAAAACGCACACACATTCACACACTCATACACACTGAAACACACACGCAAATGCTCCCACGCTCCCACACTCACTGCCACACACACACATTCAACACATAGACACACGCTCCCAGACTCACAGACACTGACACACCCTGCCCACACACATGCATACACACACACTCACAGCAGCCCTCTCTCCAGAAGCAGCATCTTGTGCTGTGAGCACCAGCCTCCGGAGGGGTCCAGCGCCCTTCACCACCCGCAGCCCTGTCCCACGGCCGCTCCCCGCTGCCTGACTCTGCCTTGTCCTCCGGCAGGAACCTGTGTCCTGAGAAAGCTGCGTTCCCCATGGTCCTCCTATGGCTCACGCTGCTGCTGATGCCCGTGCCCTGCCTCCTGCAAACGAACCAGAGTAAGAGCTGGAGAAAAAAAAAAATCACACATTCTGGACGGGTGCGGTGGCTCACGCCTATAATCCCAGCACTTTGGGAGGCATAGGCGGGCGGATCATGAGGTCAGGAGTTCGAGACTGGCCTGGCCAACATGGTAAAATCCCTTGTCTACTAAAAATAGAAAAATAAGCCAGGCGTGACGGCACATGCCTGTAGTCCCAGCTACTTGGGAGGCTGAGGCAGGAGAGTTGCTTGAACCCGGGAGGCGGAGGTTGCAGTGAGCGAGATCGCACCATCCAGCCTGGGCAACAGAGTGAGACTCCTTCTCAAAAAGAAAGAAAAAGAAAGAAAGAAAGAAGGAAGGAAGGAAGGAAGGAAGGAAGGAAGGAAGGAAGGAAGGAAGGAAGGAAGGAAGGAAGGAAGAAAGAAAGAAAGAAAGAAAGAAAGAAAGAAAGAAAGAAAGAAAAGAAAGAAAGAAAGAAAGAAAGAAAGAAAGAAAGAAAAAGCGAGCTGGGCATGGTGGCTCCCAGCACTTTGGGAGGCCGAGGTGGGTGGATCACGAGGTCAGGAGTTTGAGACCAGCCTGCCCAACATGGTGAAACCCCATCTCTAGTAAAAATACAAAAATTAGCCAGGCATGGTGGCGCATGCCGGTAGTCCCAGCTACTTGGGAGGCTGAGGCAGGAGAGTCGCTTGAACCCGGGAGGCGGAGGTTGCGGTGAGCCGAGATCGCACCACTGCACTCCAGCCTAGGCAACAGAGCAAGACTCCTTCTTAAAAAAAAAAAAAGAAAGAAAGAAAGAGAAAGAAATAGCTGGGCGTGGTGGTTTCCACCCGTCATCCCAGCACTTTTGGAGGCCAAGGTGGGCAGATCACAAGGTCAGGAGTTCGAGAGCAGCCTGGCCAACATGGTGAAAACCCATCTGTACTAAAAATACCAAAATTAGCTGGTCGCGGTGCTGGGCCCCTGTAATCCCAGCTGCTCAGGAGACTGAGGAATAAATGATTGAACCCGGGGAGATGGGACAGACGTTGCAGTGAGGTGAGATTGCGCCACTGCACTCCAGCCTGGGTGACAGAGCAAGACTCCATCTCAAGAAAAAAAAAGAAAAAAGCCAGGCACGGTGCCTCATGTGTGTAATTCCAGCCCTTTTGGAGGCCAAGGCGGGCAGATCACGAGGTCAAGACATTGAGACCAGCCTGGCCAACGTGGTGAAACCCTGTCTCTATGAAAAAAAAAAGAAAAGAAAAAAGTCACAGGCAGCGTCTGATCATGACACAGATGCCATGTGAGGTGTGTGGATGAAGCCAGGAGCTGGGAACAATAGCACCAATTAGCGTTGCCCATTTCCTGGATCGTGCGTCTTCCTTCTTTCTTTCTCTTTCCTTCTTTCTTTCCTTCCTTTCTCCCTCCCTCTCTTCTTCCCATATTTATTTCTTTATTTCCTTCCTTCTTTCTTTTTCTTCCTTTCTTCCTCACTCCCACTCCCTTCTTTGTTTATTTATTTATTTATTTTTAAGACGGGGTTTCACCACATTGGTCAGGCTGGTCTTGAACACCTGACCTCAGGTGATCAAGCCACCTTGGCCTCCAAAGTGCTTGGATTACAGGCGTGACCCACCACGTCCAGCCTCTTTCTTTCTCTCTCTCTTTCTTTCTTTCTCTTTCCCTCCTTCCCTCTTTCCCTGTTTCTTTCTCTCTTGAGATGGAGTCTCACTCTGTCACCCAGGCTGGAGTGCAGTGGTGCAATCTCGGCTCACCGCAACCTCCACCTCCCGGGTTCAAGTGATTCTCCTGCCTCAACCTCCGGAGCAGATGGGATTACAGGCACCTGCCACCATACCCAGTTAAGTTTTGTATTTTTAGTAGAGACGGGGTTTCACCATCTTGGTCAGGCTGGTCTTGAACTTGTGACCTCATGATCCAGCCGCCTTGGCTTCCCAAAGTGCTGGGATTGCAGGCGTGAGCCGCTGTGCAGTGCTGAGAGTTTGTTTTAAGGAATCAATTATCCTTCTAAGTTAGAAGATCATGATAGAAATGTAGATGTTTTTATGCTTTGGTCTTGCTTATCAAATGAAGGTTGTTGACCTTGATAACTACTCATGATTCTTACAGTTTATAAACAGTCATTTCCTCCGAGTTTTCTAAGTGGTCGATGAGAGATAAACTCTTGAGAAATATCTGATGTCGGTTTCTAGCTTTGGGTGACTAGACAAGTGTAAAAGAATATTGCCTTTTCCATCTTTCTATGAGTCATTTATGAAATATAATGAGCCCTGTGATGGCTGAAAGAGACCTCCTTTGGCCAGGCGCGGTGGCTCACGCCTGTAATCCCAGCACTTTGGGAGGCTGAGGCGGACGGATTATGAGGTCAGGGGTTCGAGACTAGCCTGGCCGACATAGTGAAACCCCATCGCTACTAAAAATACAAAAATTGGCGAGGTGTGGTGGCAGGTGCCTGTAGTCTCAGGCACTCGGGCAGCTGTGGCAGGAGAATTGCTTGAACCTGGGAGGCGGAGGTTGTGGTGAGCCGAGATCGCGCCACTGCACTCCAGCCTGGGCGACAGAGCAAGACTCCATCTCAAAAAGAAAAATGAGGCCGGGCACGGTGGCTGACGCCTGTAATCCCAGCACTTTGGGAGGCCGAGGTGGGTGGATCATGAGGTCAGGAGATCGAGGCCATCCTGGTCAACATGGTGAAACCCCGTCTCTACTAAAAATACAAAAAATTAGCTGGGCACGGTGGCGCGTGCCTGTAATCCCGGCTAATCGGGAGGCTGAGGCAGGAGAATTGCCTGAACCCAGGAGGCGGAGGTTGCGGTGAGCCGAGATCGCGCCATTGCACTCCAGCCTGGGTAACAAGAGCGAAACTACGTCTCAAAAAAAAAAAAAAAAAAAAAAAAGAAAGAAAGAAAGAAAAATGAAAGAGAGAGAGAAACCTCCTTCTACTGTGACATTGTGGTGTTAATAAGTTCATATTTCATTACACTGCACTGTGTATTTGAATGTACGTTTGCTGATTTTCCAGCAATGCCAGAATTGCTCAGTCTGTCAGCTACGTAAAGAAATGAATGCCACAGCAGGATAGTCATGCCTCTTATTGGAAACTACATTCTCTGACCAGGTGCAGTGGCTCACCAGGTACTGGGTAATTCCACGGGCAAAAAGAAAATACCCATTACAATGCTTTTTTGTTGTGTTTTGTTTTGTTTTTTGAGACGGAGTCTCGCTCTTGTCGCCCAGGCTGGAGTGCAACGGCGCGATCTCGGCTCACCGCAGCCTCCGCCTCCTGGGTTCAGGCAATTCTCCTGCCTCAGCCTCCTGAGTAGCTGGGATTACAGGCACGCACCACCATGCCCAGCTAATTTTTGTATTTTTAGTAGAGACGGGGTTTCACCATGTTGACAAAGATGGTCTCGATCTCTTGACGTTGTGATCCACCCACCTCGGCCTCCCAAAGTGCTGGGATTACAGGCGTGAGCCACCGCGCCCGGCTATTTTGTTTTGTTTTTGAGATGGAGTTTTATTCTGTCGCCCAGGCTGGGGTGCAGTGGCACAGTCTGAGCTCACTGCAACCCCCACCTCCCGGGTTCAAGGGATTCTCCTGCCTCAGCCTCTCTAGTAGCTGAGATTACAGGTACCTGCTACCAATCCCGGTTAATTTTTGTATTTTTAGTAGAGACAGGGTTTCACCGTGTTGGCCAGGCCTTTCCTGAACTCCTGGCATGGTGATCCGCTTGCTGTGGCCTCCCAAAGTGCTGGGATGCCAGGCCTGAGCCACCACTCCTGGCTAATTTTTGTATTTTTAGAAGAGATGGGGCTTCACTGTGTTGGCCAGGCTGGTCTTGAACTCCTGACCTCCAGTGACCCGCCTGCCTCGGCCTCCCAAAATTTTGGGATTACAGGCATGAGCCACCACGCCTGGCTAATTTTTGTATTTTTAGAAAAGATGGGGTTTCACTGTGTTGGCCAGGCTGGTCTCAAACTCCTGACCTCGTGATCCACCCACCTCGGCCTCCCAAAGTTCTGGGATTACAGGACTGAGAAACTGCACCCAGCTAATTTTTGTATTTTTAGTAGAGACGGGGTTTCACCGTGTTGGCCAGGGCGGTCTTGAACTCCTGACGTGGTGATCCGCCTGCCTTGGCCTCCCAAAGTTTTGGGATTACAGACGTGAGCCACACACCCGGCTAATTTTTGTATTTTTAGAAGAGATGGGGTTTCACTGTGTTGGCCAAGCTGGTCTGGAACTCCTGACCTCGTGATCTGCCCGCCCCGGCCTCCCAAAGTTCTGGGATGACAGGCCTGAGCCACCGCCCTGAGTACAATGCTGTTTTCATATTCCTGTGGATTGTGTATTTCTTCTAACTGAAAACTCTCACCCTTTTAGTTCTAAATCCACCCATCAAGAACTTAAGGATGGAACCAAAGACTCAGATGTTGACCTGGGACGTTGATGGGAATGTTACCGGTGTCGAGTGCATGAAAGGTCCAGACTATGGAATAGAGGTGAATCGTATTCTTTTTTTTTAAAGTTTTCTACCAACTTTATTTTTGAACTTTTTACTATACTCAGCAATTTGATTGACAGCAATGTCTGACTTTTGAGAGATTGATATTTCTTCTTTTTTTTCTTTTTTTTGAGACGGAGTTTCGCTCTTGTTACCCAGGCTGGAGTGCAATGGCGCGATCTCGGCTCACCGCAACCTCCGCCTCCTGGGTTCAGGCAATTCTCCCGCCTCAGCCTCCCGAGTAGCTGGGATTACAGGCACGCGCCACCGTGTCCAGCTAATTTTTGTATTTTTAGTAGAGACGGGGTTTCACCATGTTGACCAGGATGGTCTCGATCTCTTGACCTCGTGATCCACTCGCCTCGGCCTCCCAAAGTGCTGGGATGACAGGCTTGAGCCACCGCACCCAGCCCGAGGTGAATTGTATTCTGTCTTTCTCTCTCTCTTTTTTTTTTTTTTTTGAGATGGGGTCTTGCTATGTTGCCCTGGCTGGAGTGCATTGTCTGTTAACAGACATGATCCCAGTACTGCTCAGCACGGGAGTTCTGACCTGCTCTGTTTCCTTCCTTCCTGACCCAGCACAGTGAGACCCTGTGTCACCCAAAAACAAAGAAACAGGCCGTGCACAGTGGCTCACGCCTGTAACCCCAGCACTTCAGCAGCTGGATCATGAGGCTAGGACTTCAAGACTCGGCCCGGCCGAGATGGTGAAACCACGTCTCCACTAAAAATACAGAAATTAGTCGGGTGTGGTGGCTCACGCCTGTCATCCCAGCACTTTGGGAGGCTGAGGCAGGTGGATCACCTGAGGCCAGGAGTTCGAGACCAGCCTGGCCAACGTGATAAAACCCCGCCTCTACCAAAAACTATTTTAAAGATTAGCCAGGCGTGGCGACAGGTGCCTGTAATATCAGTTATTCAGGAGAATCGCTTGAACCTGCGAGGCAGAGGTTGCGGTGAATAAACATCGCGCCCCTGCACTCCAGCCTGGGCAACAAGAGCGAGACTCTGCCTCAAAAAAACAAAAAAACAAAACTAAACACCGTTAGCATCTAATTAAGCATCGTCTTTCAGCAACCGTCTAATCCTATGTGTTTCTCAGGCAATGAATAATCGCTACTGCCAGTTTGAAGCCATTTCCAAATGTGAGGTGACCAACTACACCGTCATGGTGGCCAGCCCGCCGTTCTCGGCCTGGATCCTGTTCCCGGAGGACGGTGAGAGCAAATGCACAGGGTTTATTTCTTCTTTCTCCTTCCTTCTCTCCCTCCTTCCTCCCTCCCTCCCTCTTTCCTTCCTCCCTGCCCTCCATCCCTTCCCTCCTTCTCTCCCTTCACTTCCTTCCTTCCTGCCTCTCTCCCCACCTCCTCGCCTCCCTTCCTTCCTCCTTTCTATCCTTCCTCTCTCTCTTTTTTCCCTCTTTCTCTGTTTCTTTGTTTAAAGACAAGGTCTCTGTCTGTTACCCAGGCTGGACTGCAGCAGCACAATCACAGCTCAGTGCCGGCTTGACCCCTTGGGGTTAAACGATCCTTTTGCCTCAGCGTCCCATGAAGGTGGAGCCACAGGCACGTGCCACCATGCCCACTTAATTATTATTATTATTATTATTATTAAGACAGAGTCTGGCTCTGTCCCCCAGGCGGGAGTGCAATGGCGCAATCTCAGCTCACTGCAACCTCTGCCTCCCGGGTTCAAGCAATTCTCCTGCCTCAGCCTCCCAAGTAGCTGGGATGACAGGCACCTGCCACCACACCTGGCTAATTTTTGTATTTTTAGTAGAGACGGGGTTTCACCATGTTGGTCAGGCTGGTCTTGAACTTCTGACCTCAGGTGATCCGCCCACCTCGGCCTCCCAAACTGCTCGCATGACAGGCGTGAGCCACCGTGCCTGGCCTACCGGCTAATTTTTAAAATACGTTTTGTACAGATGGGATGTCGCTATGTTACCTGAGCTGGTGTCAGACTCCTGAGGTTTACAACTAGCTGTGAATCCACCCTGCTCTCAAAATACAAAACGCAGCCTGAAAAGCGATTAGAGTTATTTTGAGACAGAGTCTCGCTCTGTCGCCCAGGCTGGAGTGCAATGGCACAATCTCAGGTCACTGCAACCTCCACCTCCTGGGTTCAAGGGATTCTCCTGCCTCAGCCTCCCGAGTAGCTGGGACTACAGGTGCCCACCATCAACACTGGCTAATATTTTGTGTTTTTGGCAGAGAACGGGTTTCGCCATGCTGGCCAGGCTGGTCTTGAACTCCCGACCTCAGGTGGTCTGCCCGCCTCAGCCTCCCAAAGTGCATGAGGTCCACCACGCGTTTTCTTTCTGCTTTGCGAACGCAGGTGGGAATTCGCAGGCAGCTGCGCAAAACCTGACCTGCTGGGTTCACGAGGTGGATTTTATGAGCTGCAGCTGGGACGTGGGTCCGGAGGCCCCCGCTGACACCCAGTACCACCTGTCGATCAACCATCCCGAGTAGGTTCGGCCTTGGGCTTCGGAGGAGAAGACAGGGAGAAGGCAGAGGAGGATGGAGGGAGGATGGAAGGGAGGGTGGAAGGGAGGATGAGAGGAAGAAGCTGAGCAGGGGGGGCAGGAGGGGGAGATGGGGAGGTAACAAGGGGAATAAGAAAATGGAGAAAAAGCACTGGCTCACGCCTCTAATCACAGCACTTTGGGAGGTCGAGGTGGGAGGATCACCTGAGGTCAGGAGTTCAAGACCAGCCTGGCCATCCTGGTGAAACCCCATCTTAGTTTTTTTATTAAAAAAAAAGAAAGAAAATGGAGAAAAAGAAGGGGAGGAGGTGAAGATGGGGAGGGGAGGAGGAAAAGGAGGAAGATGAGGAAGAAGGAAGAGGAGGAGGAGGAAGAGAAGGGGGAGAAGGAATGAGGAGGGGGGAGGAGGAGGAGGGGCAGGAAGAGAAGGAGGGGGGAGGAGGACAGGGAGGAGGAGGAGAAAGGAGGGGAGGAGGAGGGAGGAAGAGAAGGGGAGGAGGAAGAGAAAGGAGAGGAGGAAGAGAAGGAGGGGGAGGAGGACGGGGAGGAGGAGGAGATGGAGGATGGACGAGCCAGAAGAGGGAGGACAGGACAAGGGAGGAGGGCAGATGGAGGAGCGGTGTGGGAGGAGGAGGAAGAAGAAGGAGGAGGGGGAGGAGGAGGAGAAAGGACAGGAGGAGGAGGGGCAGGAAGAGAAGGAGGGGGAGGAGGATGGGGAGGAGGAGGACAGAAAGGATGGACGAGCAGGAAGAGAGAGGACAGGGAAGGGAGGAGAGGAGGATGGAGGAGGGGTATGGGAGGGAGAGGAAGGAGGAGGAAGGGGAGGAGGAGGAGAAAGGGGAGGAGGAGGAGGATGAGGAGGAGAAGAGGGAGGATGGATGAGCAGGAAGACGGACAACAGGAGAAGGGAGGAGGGGAGGATGGAGGAGGGGTGTGGGAGGGGGAGGAAGAAGGAGCAGGAGGGGAAGAAGAAAATGGAGAAAAAGAAGTGGAGGAGGTGAAGATGGGGAGGAGAGGAGGAAGAGGAGGAAGAAAGAAGGAAGAGGAGGACAGGGTGAGGGAGAAAGGAGGAGAGATGCAGGAGGAGAAAGGAGGAGGAGGAGGAGGAGGAGGAGGAGGAGCTGGGCAGGCCGAGGTGTCCCCGGGGCGGGGGGTCGTTAGCCCTGGCTCATTCCCCAACTTTGTATGTTTCCCGCAGGAGCCAGGAGCAGCACCACTGTGTCCACTACAACACGAATGAGCGAGGGACTCACATTGGCTGCATCTTCAGTGACGTTTCTGCCATCTCCAGCGGGTCTCTAACAGCCTTCATCCTGGTGAGGGGCTCGAGCGAAGCCTTCCGCGTCCCCTGCGTAGACCAGTTTGTCGTGTTTTCAGAGATCGGTGAGTGGCCCAGGCCCCCCCGGCTGCTCACAGCCTCACGCCAGCTCCAACGGCCCACCTGGACCCCAACATACATGCCGGTCGCTCCCATTTCCAGAGGCTGGGCATTGGAGGGCAGGGCCTGGGCGGGCCTGCCCCTGGGGAGGTCTCTTCCTGGCTGGCAGAGGGTCGTCTTCTCATGGTGTTTTCCATGTGGAGACAGAGACATACAGGAGGTTCTGGTGTCTCTCCTTACAAGGGCACTGATGCCATCACGGGTTCCATCATGGGTCATGGGATACCCCCCATTATGGGTTCCATCACGGGTCATGGGACACCCCCCACCATGTGTTCCATCATGGGTCATGGGACCCCCCATCATGGGTTCCATCACGGGTCATGGGACACCCCCCATCATGGGTTCCATCATGGGTCATGGGACCCCCACCATGTGTTCCATCATGGGTCATGGGACCCCCCATCATGGGTTCCATCACGGGTCATGGGACCCCCACCATGTGTTCCATTATGGGTCATGGGATACCCCCCATTATGGGTTCCATCACGGGTCATGGGACACCCCCCATCATTGGTTCCATCATGGGTCATGGGACCCCCATCATGGGTTCCATCTGTGTCACTGAGGATGGGCCCCCTGAGACTCCCACTCTCCGACCTGCACCCAGCCTGCTGGAGCTTCCACCTCCCCTCTCTGCCTGGCTTCTCACCTTCCCCTAAGCCTGTCAGGATGGCCCATCTCTCCCTGAGGCCCACAGTGGCCTCCACCTCCCGGGAACCCTGTGCTGTTACTTCCACATTCTCAGATCTGACCCGACCACCAGCCCAGTCCTGAGTCTCCGGCTGTCTGTCTGCAGGTCCCTGGGCCCCAGAAAGGAAGTCCAGACCTGGTCCCCCTCCTTCCCCCTCCACCTTCCTCCTCCTCCTTCCCCTCTTCTGCTTCTCCCCCTCCTTCCCCCCTCCACCTTCCTCCTCCTCCTTCCCCTCTTCTGCTTCTCCCCCTCCTTCCCCCCTCCTCCTTCTCCCCCTCCTTCCCCATCCTCCTCCCCCCTCTTTCTTCCCCTCTACTCCTCCCCCTCCTCCTTCCCCCCTCCCCTTCTCCCCCTCTTCCGCCCTACCCCTCTCTCTCCTCCCTCTCCCCCTCCTCCCTCTCAACCAACCTTTTGTTCCCTGAGGTACCATTGACCCAGCTTTCCCCGGCACTGTCAGCTACAAGTCTCTCTCCCTGCCCTCTCCATCTCTCTGCTCAGCACCCTGGGCAGCCTGGACTTCCTTTCTGGGGCCCAGGCGACCTGCAGACAGACAGCCGGAGACTCACGACTGGGCTGGTGGTCGGGTCAGATCTGAGAATGTGGAAGTAACGGCACACAGTTCCCGGGAGGTGGAGGCCGCCCTGGGCGACAGGGAGAGACAGGCCATCCTGACAGGCTTAGGGGAAGGTGAGAAGCCAGGCAGAGTGGGGAGGTGGAAGCTCCAGCAGGCTGGGTGCAGGTCGGAGAGTGGGAGTCTCAGGGGGCCCATCCTCAGTGATGCAGAGGGAACCCCAAGGCACCGGTGGGCTGTGGGTGGGGGACAGGCCCTGGGCACAGGTGGGCAGTGAGCCAGGGTGCCCAGGGGGCTGAGCAGAGATGGAGGGGGCAGGCCCTGGGCACAGGTGGGCAGTGAGCCAGACTGCCCAGGGGGCTGAGCAGAGAGACAGAGGGGGCAGGCCCTGGGCAGGGGTGGGCAGTGAGCCAGGCCGCCCAGGGGGCTGAGCAGAAAGATGAAGGGGGCAGGCCCTGGGCAGGGCTGGGCAGTGAGCCAGGCCACCCAGGGGGCTGAGCAGAGAGACGGAGGTGGGGGGCCAGGGGAGGGATAGCAGGGGTAGGGGGCCAGGGGAGGGAGAGCAGGAGATGTGGGGCTAGGGGAGGGATAGCAGGGGTGGGGGGCCAGGGGAGGGAGAGCAGGAGATGTGGGGCTAGGGGAGGGATAGCAGGGGTGGGGGGCCAGGGGAGGGACAGCAGGGGATGGGGGGTTAGGGGAGGGAGAGCAGGGGGTGGGGGGCTAGGGGAGAAATAGCAGGGGGTGGGAGGATTGGGGAGGGATAGCAGGGGGTGGGGGGCTAGGGGAGGGATAGCAGGGGGTGGGAGGATTGGGGAGAAATAGCATGGGGTGGGGGACTAGGGGAGGGATAGCAGGGGGTGGGGGGCTAGGGGAGGGAGAGCAGGGGGTGGGAGGATTGGGGAGGGATAGCAGGGGGTGG
Organism: Saguinus oedipus; assembly: GCA_031835075.1. NCBI lineage: Eukaryota > Metazoa > Chordata > Mammalia > Primates > Cebidae > Saguinus > Saguinus oedipus. The sequence continues at coordinate 466,835 of CM063191.1, forward strand.
GAGGATTGGGGAGGGAGAACATTAGGAGACATATCTAATGTAGATGATGGGGGGATGGATGCAGCAAACCACCACATGGCACATGTCTACCTGTGTAACAAACCTGCATGCTCTGCACATGGACCCCAGAACTTAAAGTATAATAAAAATAAATAAATAAAAAGATACAAAATAATGGTCTGGGCACGGTGGCAGGCACCTGTAATCCCAGCTACTCGGGAGGCTGAGGCAGGAGAATCCCTAGAACCCCGGAGGCGGAGGTTGCGGTGAGCTGAGATTGTGCCATTGCATTCCAGCCTGAGCAACAGGGCGAGATTCCGTCTCAAAAAAAAAAAAAAAAAATGTATTTCTTTTACTCATAAAAGTGTCTTTTCCCATTGCTAGAGATACTAACTCCGCCCAACTTGACTGCAAAGTGTAATAAAACACATTCTTTCATGGACTGGGAAATGAGAAGTCATTTTAATCCCAATTTTCACTATGAGCTTCAGATACAAAAGGTAAACTCCCACCCTGCGTGGACTTCCCTTATTTCTGGTAAGTCACACTCTGGGGCATGGGAATGGGCAAAAAGCTCCTCTGAGAGCTCCTCTGAGTGCCACAGAGGTATACATCATTTAAAAAAGAAAGTGTGAGGCCAGGCGCAGTGGTTCACGCCTGTAACCCCAGCACTTTGGGAGGCTGAGGCAGCTGGATCACCTGAGGTCGGGAGTTCAAGACCAGCCTGACCAATATGGGGAAACCTGTCTCTAAAAAATAATAAATAAATAAATAAATAAATAAAATACTACCAATAAAAATGCAGGCCAGACAGTGGTCCATGCCTGCCTGTCATCCCAGCACTTTGGGAGGCCAGGGCGGGTGAATCACGAGGTCAGGAGTTCAAGTCCAGCCTGACCAACATAATGAAACCCTGTCTCAACTAAAAATACAGAATTAGTTGGGCACTGTGGCAGGCGCCTGAAATCCCAGCTACTCAGGGGACTGAGGCACGAGAATCGATTAAACCTGGGAGGTAGAGGTTTCAGTGAGTCGAGATTGTGCACTCCAGTCTGGTGACAGAGTGAGACTCCATCTCAAACAAACAAACAAACAAAAATTAAAAATTAAGCTGGGTGCAGTGGCTCACACCTGTAATTCCAGCACTTTGGGAGGCCAAGGTGGGTGGATCAAAATGTCAGGAGTTCAAGACCAGCCTGACCAACATAATGAAACCCTGTCTCAACTAAAAATACAATAAATTAGCCGGGTGTGGTGGTATGCGCCTGTAATCCCTGCTACTCAGGAGGCTGAGGCAGGAGAATTGCATAAACCTGGGAGGTGGAGGTTGCAGTGAGCCGAGATTGCACCATTGCACACCAACCTGAGCAACAGTGTGAGACTCTTGTCTCAAAAAAAAATTTTTTTTTAATTTAAAAATTAGCCAAGCATGATGGTGGGTGCCTGTAGTCTTAGCTTCTCAGGAGGCTGAAATAGGAGGATCGTTTGATCCCAGGGGTTCAAGTCTGCAGTGAGCTGAGCTCGCACCACAGCCCTCCACCTTGGTCAACAGAGCAAGACCCTGTCTCAAAAACTAAAATAAACATATTAGGTATTTTTTTTTTTTTGAGTCAGAGTCTCACTCTGTCACCCAAGCTGGAGTGCAATGCTGTGGTCTCAGCTTACTGCAACCTACACTTCCCGGGTTTAAGAAATTCTCCTGCCTCAGCCTTCCAAGTAGCTGGGAATTCAGGTGTGTGCCACCAGGCCCTTCTAATATTTGTATTTTTAGTAGAGACAGGGTTTCACTATCTCTACTAAAAGTACAAACTCCTGACCTCATGATCTACCCGCTTCAGCCTCCTAAAGGGCTGGGATTACAGGCGTGAACCACCAGGCCTAGCCTATGTGTTACATTTATTATTTATCCTCAAATACTAATTATTTCATATGCATTTTATCTGTAAATCTAAATCGGCTCAAAAAAGTTAGGTCCATTAATTTTTTTATGTTACTAACTATTTTTGAGCCAATGTGTTTGGGTTTTTTAAAAATAAGTTAATACAGCACAGCAACTTCTTTCTTTTGCTGATTTGAGGGAGCAGGCATAGCTGCAGTCAGAGGTAGAGTCATAGCCTGGCTTTACATCTGGTGCTGCACCCACCTAGTTTGCTGGCCTGATATAGGCTGCGTGTGGCTCCCCCTGGATGTATGTGGAAGGAATCTGGGAGGACACTGGGTCTTGTTTGTCCACAGGCCCCACAAAGCCCCCTCCCACCAAGTTCTTGCCACAGCGGCCCATAGGAAAACTTCTGGTCGCATGCTATTTATGCCTAAGCTCATTGTTTTGCCCCTACTGCTCACCCAAGGCCTTCCCAGAGCCCCCATGTTTTGCTGGTTTTCCTGGAGGGAGAAATATGAGTTTGGGGGGAGGAGGTTGTCAGGGAGGGTCCAGACACTGAAACGTTTGCTTTTGTCTTGCAGAGCAAGCAGCCTGTAATCACAGAACAGGTGAGGGTTCCTGACCCCCTATCCCTTGTACTTGACATTGCAAAGGGCGAGTTGTTTACTTTCTTTTAAACCACAGGTCAAAGGCATGACCTCATTCCAGCTGCTCAATCCTGGAACGTACACAGTGAAAATAAGAGCCCAGGAGATCTACGATCAATTCTGGAGTGCCTGGAGCAGCCCCCAGCGCTTCGGTGAGTGGAGTGAGTGGGGTGAGTGGGGAGCCTCTCCCGTCTCCCTCACAGGTGAGTGGAAGCTGCATGCGCCCACTCAGGTCATGGAAACGTAGGCCACCTGCCCTGGCACCCCCACCGTACGGGGGTCACCAGGTTTTCATTGTTTCTTAGACCCAGAACCTGACCCTAATACTAGTTATTATATAATAATATATATTATAATATATACTATATATTATACAATGTACAATTATGGTATAATTATATATAACATGTTATGTATAATTATAGCATAATTATATATAATGTTATATAATATATCATATATAATTATATATTATGATATATTGTCTATTATGTGATATATTATTATATATTATACATTATAAGATATAGTGTTATTATAGACATTTAATTGTTTAATTATTTAATTTAATAATTATTATTTAATAATTATATATATATATATATTTAGTCTTTATCTCACTGAGTCTTAATCCAGCTCAGGTGACAGAGTAAGACTCTGCCTCAAAAAAATTTAATATATAATAATATTTAATATATAATAAATCATATTATACAATACATTATCATTATATATTATGTTATTTTTTGTATATATGTGAAAAGTTTATTAAAGATGTATATCATTAACATAATATAATATAATATATTATTATATTCTATATTATAACACTATTATATAATTATTACAATTTTATGTTAAATCTATAATTTAATTTAATAATATATATTATTAAAATAATAATTATTATATCATATATAATAATCATTATTTTTTGAGTCTTGCTGTCACTCAGGAGAGGAGACATGGAGGGGAAACCAGGGGAAGCTTACAGACAGCACATGGGCCTTGTGATGAGACAGCTGTCAGAAGGCAAGGAGGTGCTACCTTCTATTCAGACCGGCCATGCCTAAGGGCTCTGCACCCAGATTCAGAGGAGGATTGCCTCCAGAGTAAGAGCTGCTGCCTGGGCGCGGTGGCTCACGCCTGTCATCGCAGCACTTTGTGAGGCCGAGGCAGGTGAATCACCTGAGGTCAGGAGTTCAAGACCAGCCTGACCAACATGGTGAAATCCCGTCTCTACTAAAAATACAGAAATTAGCCAGGTATAGTGGTGGATGCCTGTGATCCCAGCTACTTGGGAGGCTGAGGCAGGAGAATTGCTTGAACCCGGGAGGCAGAGGTTGCTGTGAGCTGAGATCGAGCCATTGCACTCCAGCCTGGGTGATAGAGTGAGACTCTGTCTCAAAAAAAAAAAATAGTTTAATACACACACACACACACAGATATATTATTTATTATATAATAATGCATATAATATATTAAACAGCATATTATTTATCTTATCTTATATGATTATATGATATATAATATGTATATTAGACATTATATTAGATATATAATTATATATGATATATGTATATATGTATAGCATATATAATTATATAATATAATATAATAAAATATATGTGATTTATTAGGCAATATATTATGATTATATTGTTAAATATTAATGTATTAATATAATATAATTATATAATAATATATTCTGTTATAACATTGTTATATATAATTTTAAATTTTTTGTTATGAAATATATAATGTAGTAATATATTATTAAAAATAATAATTCTTTTAAATTACTATTTAATTATGAGCAATGGCGTGGTCTGTGATAAAGACAAAATCAAATTGAAAGCCCTCATCCCTCTGTGGGCAGGGGCGGTTTCTCGCCAACGCGGTATCTGCTTCTTGCCCTCCATGCCCCCGGCACCCAAAACCCCTGTCAGTCTGCCAGGCGTAGTGGAAGTCCCCGGCGCTCCCCTGTACCGAGCACCTGCCAGACAGGGAGGCAGAGTCCTGGGCTCCGGGCTGGGGCTGGGAGGTCCGGGTGTCACTCCGGGTGCTGCTCTGCAGGTGCCCACAGGTGATCAGGGTCTCCGTGTAGCTGTCGGTGGTTACAGACCGCTGCCCAGGTGCCCAGGACACTGAAGGCAGTAGCTGTCTCAGTATAATAAATAACTGATTACTCAGTGTTAGCAGTGATACCAAATATATTTAGAAACCGTCACATGGCCGGGTGTGGTGGCTCACGCCTGTAATCCCAGCACTTTGGGAGGCCGAGGTGGGTGGATCACGAGGTCAAGAGATCAAGACCATCCTGGTCAACATGGTGAAACCCCGTCTCTACTAAAAATACAAAAAATTAGCTGGGCATGGTGGCGCGTGCCTGTAATCCCAGCTACTCGGGAGGCTGAGGCAGGAGAATCGCCTGAACCCAGGAGGCGGAGGTTGCGGTGAGCCGAGATCGTGCCATTGCACTCCAGCCTGGGTAACAAGAGCGAAAATCCATCTCAAAAAAAAAAAAAAGAAACCGTCACATAATGACTTCTATAATCAATCCTGTTCAATGATGGTTCTTTATCAATCTATAGCATTTGTACTATAGCGTACAATCATTTTGGTCTTTTTTTTTTTTTTTTTTTTTGGAGACGGAGTCTCACTCTGTCGCCCAGGCTGGACTGCAGTGGCAGGATCTCTGCTCACTGCAACCTTCGCCTCCCTGGCTTCAAACGATTCTCCTGCCTCAGCCTCCCGAGGAGCTGGGATAACAAATGCCCACCATCATGCCTGGCTAATTTTTTGTGTTTTTAGTAGACACATGGTTTCACCCTGTTGGCCAGACTGGTGTCGAACTCATGACCTTGTGATCCACCCACCTCGGCCTCCCAAAGTGCTGGGATGCCAGGCCTGAGCCACCATGCCCAGCCCGTCAGTCTTGTAGTATACACAGAATAGGGTAAAATGTAACAAGGAACTGAAGGGACATTGGGACAAGTGATCTTTCCCTTTCACGAGGGGAGTTCAGAGAACACTCTGCTCTGCCCACTTTTGGGGAAGGCCTGACATTACCCCGGCCTGTCCGGAGACATCCAGGGCCTTAAATGCCTCTCTGGTTCTGCGCTCTGGCGGTCACCATCCTTCTCCACTTCCATGTTCTGCTTTCTCACCCGGAGCTGCTTTTAAGTTCTTAGAAATTGTGAGAAGTAAGAATAGAGGAATCATGCCTGTCACGCCAGCACTTTGGGAGGCTGAGGCAGGTGGATCACGAGGTCAGGAGTTCGAGACCAGCCTGGCCAACACGGTGAACCCCGTCTCTACTAAAAATGCAAAAACTAGCCGGGTGTGGTGGCACGTGCCTGTAATCTCAGTGACTCGGGAGGCTGAGGCAGGAAAATCGCTTGAACCCGGCAGGCAGAGGTTGTGGGGAGCCGAGATTGCACCAATGCACTCCAGCCTGGGCGACAGAGTGAGACTCCATGTCAAAAATATATATAAAAATAAAAATTAGGCCGGGCGCGGTGGCTCACGCCTATAATTCCAGCACTTTGGGAGGCTGAGGCGGGTGGATCACGAGGTCAAGACATCGAGACCATCCTGGTCAACACGGTGAAACCCCCGTCTCTACTAAAAATACAAAAAATTAGCTGGGGATTGTGGCGCGTGCCTGTAATCCCAGTTCCTTGGGAGGCTGAGGCAGGAGAATTGCCTGAACCCAGGAGGCGGAGGTTGCAGTGAGCCGAGATTGCGCCATTGCACTCCAGCCTGGGTAACAAGAGTGAAACTCTGTCTCAAAAAAAAAAGCAAAAATTAGCCAGGCATGGTGGCAGGCGCCTGTAGTCCCAGATACTCAGGAGACTGAGGCAGGAGAATCGCTTGAACCCGGCAGGTGGAGGTTGCACTGAGCCGAGATCGCGCCATTGCACTCCAGCCTGGGCGACAGAGTGAGATTCCATGTCAAAAAAATATATAAAAATAAAAAATAGAGGAATCCTAAAAGCCTTTGATGTTTCTGCTAAGTACGTAGAAGGATGCTGACGTGGCCCTGTAGTGGAATCACGTGATTTGCTGGACCCTGTGAATCATGTCAGAGGTTCACTCTGCTGACCCTGCGCCCCTCACTGTATCCAGTAAATATAAGAGCATCCAGGCATTCGGGGCCACTACCGGACTGCACACCTTGGTAGCACTGGTCCCCAGGGCCCAGCTGGACTGTTGTCTTATCTGTGTGTCTTCTGTCTGTCTTTCCTTCCATCTATGTCTGCACGCAAAATGACATCCGGGAGACCCTCAGGGGCTGGACCCTGCGGCTGTCACTTCCGGGGTGTAAGTGCTCAGTGTAGGTCCCTGGAACCAGTGGACAGTCATCTGTGTGGTGAGGAGGAACACACGTGTCAGGAGGAGGTTCCCACTGGATGCCACCCCACCTGGCCGCCGCCTCTCTGCTTCCCAGTGCCCAGGGAAGAGCACATGGCACCTGGTCCCCCCAGGGTGGCCCCTGGTCCCTGACCCTGTCATGGTTTTCCCCTAGAGTGCGATCAGGAGGAGGGACCGCACATCCGAGCCTGGCGGATGTCACTGCTCATCACACTGGGGACGCTGCTGGCCTTGCTCTGCGCTGTCCTGCTCTGCAAAAGGTGAGCCCTTCTGGGGAACAGGTTGACAACGTCGTGAAAATCCATATTAAGGCCGGGCGAGGTGGCTCACGCCTGTAGTCCCAGCGCTCTGTGAGGCTGAGATGCTTGGATCACCTGAGGTCAGGAGTTCAAGACCAGCCTGGCTATCTTGGTGAAACCCTATCTTTAAAAAAAAAAAAGCCACACTGAGACAGCGGGTCGCTCAGCAAGGGTGCACCTTGTGGGCAGTCTTGGCAGAAGAGCACCCCTGAACAAAGGACACAGGGTCATTTATAACTGTTGTTTTTTTGAGATGGAGCCTCACTCTGTCACCCAGGCTGGAGTGCAGTGGCGCAGTCTCGGCTCACGGCAACCTCCACCTCCAGGGTTCAAGCGATTCTCCTGCCCCAGCCTCCCGAGTAGCTGGGACTACAGGCTCCCGCCACAACTGGCTAATTTTCGTACTTTTAGTAGAGACGGGGTTTCGCCCTGTTGGCCAGGCTGGTCTCCAACTCCTCACCTCAAGTAATCCGTCAACCTCGGCCTCCCAGAGTGCTGGGGTGACAGTCGTGAGCCACCATTTATACCTTTTATAACCTGATGCAATCGTCCAACTGTGTCCCTGTGTAAGCCACACCTAGACAGTGTTATTATTATTTTATTCATTTATATATTTATTTTTTGAGTCTCTCTGTCTCCTGGGCTGGAGTGCAGTGGCGCGATCTCAGCTCACCGCAACCTCCGCCTCCCAGTTTCAAGTGATTCTCCTGCCTCAGCCTCCCAGGTAGCTGGAACTACAGGCACCCGCCACCATGGGGTTTCACCATGTTGGTGAGGATGGTCTCGAACCCCTGGTCTCAACTGATCCTCCTGCCTCAGCCTCCCACACTGCTGGGATTACAGGCCTGAGCCGGCAGGCCTGGACACTTGAGAATTATTCACAGAAGATCCCTGGCCAGTTTTCGTCCCCTAGCCGTCCCCTGCCAGACGTCTGCAGAGCTGAAGCTGAGGGCTCTGGTGGGACTGGGGTGCCCCCAGGGTTGAGAAGGCAGGGCTGGTCCTCCCCGGCCCTGCCCTGTGAGCCTGACATAGTGAAGCTGAGGGCTCTGATGGGCCTGGGTAAGGTCAACATTTCCATTTGGACGGGGAATAGCATCCGTCTTGCAGGCGAAGTCCAGGTTTTCGATCACCAGCTGTGTCCCCCCAGGTCCTGTGTTCTTCTTGCTGGCTGTCAGAGTCACACAATCTGTCAAATGGGAGCCGGGCGTGGAGGCTCATGCCTGTCATCACAGCACTTTGGGAGGCTGAGGCAGGCGTATCACCTGAGGTTGGGAGTTTGAGACCAGCCTGGCCAACATGCAGAAACCCTGTCTTTATTAAAAATACAGAAAAAAAAAATTAGCTGGGCGTGGTGCGGGCACCTGTAATCCCAGCTACTCGGGAGGCTGAGGCAGGAGAATGGCTTGAACCTGGGAGGCGGAGGTTACAGTGAGCCAAGATCGCGCCACTGCACTCCAGCCTTGGTGACAGAATGAGACTTTATATCCAAAAAAGAAGAAAAATCTGTAACGCCGGACGTAGTGGCTGAAGCCTGTCATCCCAGCACTTTGGGAGGTCGAGGCTGGACGATCACCTGACGTCAGGAGTTCAAGACCAGCCTGGCCAACATGGAGAAACCCCATCTCTACTAAAAAAAATACAAAAATTAGCCGGGCGTGGTAGTGGGTGCCTGTCATCTCAGCTACTTGGGAGGCTGAGGCGGGAGAATCGCTTGAACCCGGGAGAGGGAGGTTGCAGTGAGCCGAGAATGCGCCATTGCACTCCAGCCTGGGTGACAGAGTGAGACTCTGTGCCTAAAATAAAATAAAAAAAAATCTGTAAGGGGGGAAACAGCGGCTGAAGCCTGTCATCCCAGCACTTTGGGAGGTCGAGGCTGGCAAATCACCTGACATTGGGAGTTCAAGACCAGCCTGGCCAACATGGAGAAACCCCATCTCTACTAAAAAAAATACAAAAATTAGCCGGGCGTGGTAGTGGGTGCCTGTCATCTCAGCTACTTGGGAGGCTGAGGCAGGAGAATCGCTTGAACCCGGGAGAGGGAGGTTCCAGTGAGCCAGGATCACACCACCGCACTGCAGCCTGGGCGACAGAGCGAGACCCTGTTTCTAAAAAAAAAATCTGTGAAATGGGTGTCAGTTGACTTCCGTCTCCCAGATGGCTGGAGGCGGCGGCGGGGGAGGCCCTTCCTGCCAGCTGCGGGCTCAGTGATCTCAGGGAGGGGCTGTTGTGGGAACGGCCTTCGTGGGAGGCGGGGCTACCAGCACCCTGTTCCTTACACTCCACTACCTGCCTGTGATGGTGGCCGGGGGTGTCTGGGCCTCGGGGGCGGGGAACATACATGCCCCTCAGCAGGTGACTTGAGTCTTTTGCTCAGACTTGGTGTCCCTACGGCGTGTTCTGGACGCGCTGAGTCCCCCCGGCTGTTGAGGTGTTCGGTGCTGGATTCAGAGCAGGGCGGTTTCTCTTCCCTCCCAGGTACCTCGTGATGGAGAGACTGTTTCCCCGCATCCCTCACATGAAAGACCCCATGGGTGACGGCTTCCGAAACAACAAGCTGGTACAATGTGTTTTGTGCCAAGGGAGGGAGCTGGGGGTGTGGCGGGCACTTTGGGAGGCCGAGGCAGGCGGATGGCTTCAGACCAGGGAGTTGAGACAGCCCGGCCAACGTGGTGAATAAAACCCCGTCTCTACTAAAAATAGAAAAAATGCCGGGTGTGGTGGCGGGCACTTGTCACCCCAGCTACTCAAGAGGCTGAGACGAGAATTGCTTGAACCTGGGAGGTGGAGGCTGCAGTGAGCCGAGATCGCACCACTGCACTCCAGCCTGGGCTACAGAGCAACACTCTGTCTCAAAAAACAAAGCAAAATTGCTGCGCGTGGTGGCTCAGGCCTGTCATCCCAGCACTTCGGGAGGCTGAGGTGGGCGGATCATGGGGTCAGGAGTTCGAGACCAGCCTGGCCAACATGGTGAAACCCTGTCTCTACTAAAAATACAGATATTAGCTGGGCGTGGTGTCAGGCACCTGTAATTTCAGCTACTTGGGAGGCTGAGGCAGGAGAATCGCTTGAACCCGGGAGGTGGAGGTTGCCATGAGCGGAGATTGCACCACTGAACTCCAGTCTGGCTAGTTTCTGTTGATTTTGCTTGTTTGTTTTGAGACAGAGCCTTGCTCTGGTGCCCAGGCTGGAGAGCAGTGGTGTGATCTCGGCTCACTGCAATCTCCGCCTCCTGGGTTCAAGCAATTCTGCCTCAGCCACCCGAGTAGCTGGGACTACAGGTGTGTGGTGGCGGGCAGCTGTAATCCCAGCTACTCGGGAGGCTGAGGCAGGAGGACTGCTTGAACCCGGGAGGCGGAGGCTGCAGTGAGCCGAGATCACACCACTGCACTCCAGCCTGGGCAACAGAGCAAGACTCTGTCTCAAAAAACAAAACAAAATTGCTGGGCATGGTGGCTCAGGCCTGTAATCACAGCTACTCAGGAGGCTGAGGCAGGAGGACTGCTTGAACCCGGGAGGTGGAGGCTGCAGTGAATGAAGATCACTCCGCTGGATGAGGAGTGAGAAGGGCTGGTGCGGGAGGCGGGATGCCTGTCCAGCGGCGCAGGTGGGCGGCTGGGAGAAGCTCCAGAATGAAGTGGGGGACGCTGGACTCCCAGCCTACCGTGATCACCAGCAGTCACAGCACCCTGCACCCCAGGGCAGAGCAGGTTTGAGACTACACAGTCCCCGAGAACTGGGACATTGCTTGTCTTGTGTGAGTGTGGCCGACTCACCTGGCCTTACCTTTTTTTTTTTATAAATTTTTTGAGACAGCATCTCTGTCGCCCAGGCTGGAGTGCACTGGCGTGATCTCGGCTCACTGCAATCTCCACCTCCCGGGTTCAAGCCATTCTCCTGCCTCAGCCCCGCCGAGTGGCTGGGATTACAAGCATGCGCCACCATGCCTGGCTAATTTCTGTATTTTTAGTAGAGGTGGGGTTAAGCCATGTTGGCCAGGCTGGTCTCGAACTCCTGACCTCAGGCAGTCAGCCCGCCTCGGCCTCCCAAAGTGCTGAGATCACAGGCTTGAGCCACTATGCCCCCCTGGCCAACATGGCTTAACCCCACCTCTCCCGTCTCTGCAGGTGGTCTGGGAGGCGGGCAGAGCCGGCCTGGAGGAGTGCCCAGTGACAGAGATACAGGTTGTGGAGAAAACCTGAGACCCAGCTCAGGGCCAGTCAGGGCTGCCTGCTTCTCCCTGGCCGGGCCAGGTGCCCGCACAAACTGGGTGCTGGACGCACGTTCCTGACGTTGGTGGGCAAGGGAGAGGCCTCTGCTGTTCAGTCCCAAGCTGCCGGGAAAAGGAAATAACAGAACTGTGTGTATTTCACAATAAACTGCTTTTTTTTTACCCACTCACTGGTCCCTGTCTCAGATTCAGCCACGTCCCTCCAACACTGTCAGAGCCTGTTTCAAGTGCTTGGTTTTTGATTCAGAGTGTGGCTGTTGTCCAGGCTGGAGTGCAGTGGTGTGATCTCGGCTCACTGCAAACTCTGCCTCTGGGGTTCAAGCATCTTCTGCCTCAGCCTCCCGAGTAGCTGGGATTACAGGTGCCCGCCATTACTCCCGACTTTTTTTGTATTTTTAGTAGACACAGGTTTTCACCGTGTTGGCCAGGCTGGTTTCGAACACCTGACCTCGTGATCCACCTGCCTCGGCCTCCCAAAGTGCTGGGATTACAGGCATGAGCCACTGCTCCCATCGAAGTTTTGTATTTTTGGATACAGATGGGGTTTTGCCATGTTGGCCAGGCTGGTCTCAAACTCCCGACCTCAGGTGATCTGCCCCCTCGGCCTGTCCAAGTGCTGGGATTACTGGCGTGAGCCACCGTGCCTGGCCTCCAGCGTTTTATAACGCAGTCTTCCAGTCCTTCTGCATTTTTTTTTTTTTTAAGACGGGGTTTCACCGTGTTGGTCAGGCTGGTCTTGAACTCACAACCTCGGGTGATCCGCCCGCCTTGGTCTCCAAAGTGCTGGGATTACAGGCATGACCACCGTGGCCGGCCACTTCTGAGAAGCATATTTGCTTTGCTGCTTTCTGAGTGCGTGAGATGCCAGGCCCAGCCTTTCAGTCCTCTCCAGCCCTGGGTCATACACAGGACCCTGGATGCTGGTGTCCTTTTATTTTTCTGAGATGGCATCCCCCTGTTGCCCAGACTGGGGTGCAATGGCAATCTCGGCTCACTGCAATCTTCACCTCCCAGGTTCAAACAATTTCCTTGCCTCAGTCTCCTAAGTAGCCGGGATTACAAGCGTGAGTCACTGAACCCAGCTAATTTGTTTTTTTTTTTTTTTAATTTTTAGTAGAGACAGGATTTCACCATGTTGGCCAGGCTGGTCTTGAACTCCTGACCTCAGGCGATCCGCCTGCCTCGGCCTCTCAAGTGCTGGGCTGACAGGCATGAGTCACTGCACCCGGCCGTGCTGCTGGTCTCTTTCAAAGCCACCTTACAGCCCTAAACAAGCTGCGTACACGCACCTTTCTACCCACAGGTAACAGGAGCTGCCCGTATCCGGCGGGGGTTGTGCCCTGGCAGGTTCAGTCGTGCTGACAGCCTGAGGCCACCCTGGGCTCTTCTGTGCCCCAACCTGTGTCCCCACCCTTGTGCCCCAGAGCTGACGCTGGCTTCACTTCCCATCCCCTCCCCAGGCCCCGTCTCCCCGATATGGGGTCTTCCAACCCCAGCCTCTGCTGAGTGAGGCCTTGGGCTGCACCCAGTACCCCAGTGAGGGTCAAACAGAAAACGGGCGCATGGAGCCACAGGACAGGTGTCAGGGGAGGTCAGCCAGCCAGGCCTGGCCAACCTGGTTCAGGGAGACGGAATCCAGCCCCAGGGGACGGTCCCAATGCCTGCAAATCTAACACCTTAAACAGGAAACCCACCCAGGGAGCCAGTGGAAGGAACCATGACTTTTTCTGAGATTTTTTTAAAGGAGCGGTGTCGCTCTTGTTGCTCAGGCTGCAGTACAATGGCATGACCTTGGCTCGCTGCAACCTCCACTTCCGAGGTTCAAGTGATTGTCCTGCCTCAGCCTCCCAGTAGCTGGGATTACAAGCCCGGCCCACCATGCCCAGTTAATTTTGTGTTTTTAGTAGAGGCGGGGGGTCTCACGATCTTGGCCAGGCTGGTCTCGAACTCCCGACCCCAGGTGATCTGGCTGCCTGAGTCCCACAGTGCTGGGGTGACAGGCTGAGCCACTGCTCCTGAGAACCGTGACTTGGGTAGTTCTGTTGAATCACTCCCCAAGTTGTGCCATCATGTGCTATTTCCTATGAAGTTACCTCCACCACGCGGCTTGCTGAGAGCCTCAGCATTTCCAGACTGTGCAGGACTGGCCGTTTGAATCACTTGAGGTCGGGAGTTCAAGACCAGCCTGAACAACACGGAGAAACCCTGTCTCTACTAAAAACACAGAATTAGCCAGGCGTGGTGGGGGGTGCCTGTAATCCCAGCTACTCGGGAGGCTGAGGTTGCAGTAAGCTGAGACTGCACCATCGTGCTCCAGCCTGACCAAGAGTAAAACTCCAAAAACAAACCCGACACCCCCCTGGGAGCCAATGGAAGCTGCCCTGTTAATTCCACAGAAAGGAACCGTGGACTTTTTTTGAGACGGAGTTTTGCTCGTTACCCAGGCTGGAGTGCAATGGTGCGATCTCAGCTCACCGCAACCTCCGCCTCCCGGGTTCAGTCAATTCTCCTGCCTCAGCCTCCCCAGTAGCTGGGATTACAGGCACGCGCCACCATGCCCAGCTAATTTTTGTATTTTCAGTAGAGACAGGGTTTCACCATGTTGACCAGGATGGTCTCAATGTCTTGACCTCGTGATCCACGTGCCTCGGCCTCCCAAAGTGCTGGGATTACAGGCTTGAGCCACCGCACCCGGCCACATGGATTTTTTTTGACAGTCTCGCTTTTTCCCCCAGGCTGCAGTGCAGTGGCGGGGTCTCAGCTCACAGCAACCTCCCCTTACCTCCCAGGTCGCTGGGATTACTGGCAGGTGCCACCACGCGCAGCTTGTTTTGTGTTCTTAATAGGATGGCGCTGCACCATGTTGGCCAGGCTGGGAGTCATTACAGCACTCTGGGAGTCTGACGAGGTCAGGAGGTTGAGAACGTCTTGGCCAACATGGTGATTTGTTGCCTCTACCAAAAATACAGAATCAGCTGGGTATGGCATCAGGGGCTTGTAATCCCAGCCACTTGGGAGGCCGAGGCTGCAGTGAAACGCGATTGCACCACTGCTCTCCAGGAAGGGTGAGTGACTGTTGCCCACACCTTTTGCAGCGCAATTTCTGGACAACCCACCGCTGTCCTGGAACGCTGTGGCTGCAGTCTGTGTCCTGGCCATGGGCTGACACCATGGTGGTTTCACATTGAGGCCGATGGAGACAACACGGGCATTTCTTCCCCTGCAATGACTGTTGAGTGGAAGAGCTGGGACGCAGGGAACACAGCTTCCACTGTGGGGACCCTAACTCCACTCGATGCTGGAATGGAGGCTCCATGGGCCCTGAGATGCCAGCAGGTGGACAGGAAATTCAGGTTGGAAACTTCCGTCCAAAACGATGACGTTGGAAGTGGGGGCTCTCTGGGAAGAGATGAGGCAGGGAACCCTCTAGGATGATCAGTGCCCTTGTAAAAGGGACGCCAGGCCAGGAGTGGTGGCTCACACCTGAAATCCCACCAGTTTGACAGGACAAGGTCGGTAGGTCACTTGAAGGGAGTTCAGAGCAGCCTGACTAATGCGGTGAAACCCCGTCCCAACTAACAATACGAAAATGACACCAGGTGCGGTGGCTCACGTCTGTAATCCCTGCACTTTGGGAGGCTGAGGCGGGTGGACCATTGAGGTCAGGAGTTCAAGATCGGCCTGACTAATACGGTGAAACCGCATCTCTACTAGAAACACAAAAACAGGTGCCCGTAGTCCCAGCTACCGAGGAGACTGAGGCAGGAGCATGGTGTGAACCTGGGAGGTGGAGGTTGTGGTGAGCGGAGACCATGCCACTGCACTCCAGCCTGGGTGACAGAATGACACTGCCTCCAAAAAATAGTGGGGAGAGAGCACCCCTCTTCCTGGACTTCAGCCTCCAGAGCTGTGAGGTGCGTGATCTACAAGCAGCCCAAGGCGTTAGGGCCGTACAAACGGTTTCACAAAAGGCAGTCAGGACAGCCGCTGTGGGGGGGTCTCACCATCTACTGGGGAGCCCGCCTCCCTGTGTCAGCCTTGTTTCAACCCCACCCCTTCCCAGCTGGGACCCTGTCCTCCGTCCCGGGCGTGCTGGGGGGGGGGGGGGGGGAGAGCGGGCAGCCCCGTCCGTGTCCCTGGACCCAGCGCCCAGCTCGAGCCCGGGTGGGTGGCCCCCTGCGCGCTGTATTGTTTTGCAGTGGGCCTGCCGCACGTGGAAGCTAAGTACGAGTACCCTGCTGTGCAAAGGAGGGGCAACGCTTACGTAGAAACAGAAGACATGGTTTTCTTGTTTTAAATAAATAGTTAAACATGACTTGGGTCCTACAAGCATCTGGACTGCAGGTCTGAGCACTGGAGTGTCTCACCTGGGGCCCAGAGAGGAAGCCATGGTTCCCTCCCCCCCCGTGATCAAGACATGGAATCGGGCACCGATGGCTGGATCACAGTGCGCCCCCTTTTCTAGAACCTTCCCTGGCTGTCTACAGGCAGGATCCGGCTGGGAAAGAGACTGGAATTTCTGGAAGGTCAGTGGTCCGCTCGGTTGAGGAGTCTACGTGGTTGTGTTGGTGTGTGCGTGTGTGTGCGTATGTATGTGTACGTGTGATGGCCGCGCCCTTAGATGACCTTCTTCAGCTCATCGTACAGGACCAGCACGAAGGCGCCCCCCATGCCGCGGAGGACGTTGGACCAGGCACCCTTGAAGAAGGCCTTGCCCCCCTCGT
This sequence comes from Saguinus oedipus, assembly GCA_031835075.1. Classification (NCBI taxonomy): domain Eukaryota; kingdom Metazoa; phylum Chordata; class Mammalia; order Primates; family Cebidae; genus Saguinus; species Saguinus oedipus. The sequence continues at coordinate 482,992 of CM063191.1, forward strand.
CTCTGAAGATCTTCCGCCAACAGTCGACGGTGCCCGTGTACATGATGTCAGCTGCAACGAGAGGCAGAGAGTCAGGGCATCGCCGCATGTCCCTCAGGACGCGGACGCCACCTGGACCCCCAAAGACGCTTCACAGAAGGGACATCCCAGACGCCTGAACTACAGTTCTGATTACAGGGGCAGAAACTGAGGCCCTGGTCACCAAGTGCCCCCAGCTCAAGCCGTCCTCCTCAGCCACTGTCTCCTTGATGACTTGACAGGGGACTTGATGCCCCACCCAGGGAGGCCCCCAGCTCTCCCCTGCATCCAGGCAGAGAGGGCAGGAGCAGGAAAACGCTTCCACACCACCGGGTTACTGTGTGACGCGCCACTGCTAACAGGCCCCGGCCTCCCACGGGCCCGCCCCCAGGAGCCCCTGGCTCCCCTTCCGGCCACCCCAGCCCGCATAGTACCTCCTTTGCGGCCCGACTGCATCATCATGCGCCGGCGCACCGTGTCGAAGGGGTAGGAGACCACGCCGGCCACAGCCGTCACGGTCTGCGCGATCATCCAGCTCACCACGATGTGCGTGTTCTTGGGGTCGGGCAGCATGCCTGCGGGAAAACGGCATGTCACCTGACGGCGCCTGCAGTGCCACCCAAACTCTGCCAGGAACCCCAGAGCCCCTCCACACAGCTGCTCAGGACGGCTGATATTCACAGTATGCAGGGCCGGGGCAGGGTCAGGAGGGGGAAATGCTGCCTGCTGGAGACCTGGCAAGACAGCCCCAGAGGCCGGGTGAGGGCCAGGTGAGGAAGAGCACAGGGCCACGTGCAGCTGGTTCTGCCACGTCAGGGTAGGTGACCTACCCGAGGTGTTTCTGCCACATTGGGGCAGCCTTTATGTCCGCAGGCCTGGGCCTGACCTTCTGAAGGGTCACAGTTACTATGAGACTTAGACACCGTGTCCTCAAAATCCACAAACTGAAGTCCCAACCCCCACCCCCGGACCTCAGAACGCAGCTGTCCTTGCACATAAGGTCTTTAAGTCAAAAGGAGGTCAGCAGGGCAGGCCGCGACACTATGGGCCTAGTTCTCTTCTAAAGAGAGATGAGGACAGACACACACACACAGAGGGACGACCCCCTGAGGACACGGGGAGAAGGCAGCGTCTCCAAGCCCAGGAGAGAGGCCTCAGGAGGCGCCCGCCCTGCCCACACCTGGATCTCAGACCTCCCGCCTCCAGGACTGTGGGGGAGTCAGTGTCTGCTGTGTGTAAGCCACCCAGTGTATGGTGTTCTGTGACAGCAGCCTGGGAGGGACTCAGACACCTCCTAAGAAGAGGAGGTGAGGTCACAGACACACGCGGAGGGACGACCACTTGAGGACACGCGGAGAAGGCGGCGTCTGCAGGCCCAGGAGCGAGGCCTCAGGAGGAGCCGGCCCTGCCCCCACGGCAATCATGGACCCGCAGCCCCCGCGCCCTGAGGGAATGTGCATGTGAAGCCCCAGCCAAGGGCCGCCGCGCGGCAGCCTCACTCACGCACCCTTGGCCGTGTCATAGACGCCAAAGTAGGCGGCGCGGTAGATGATGATGCCCTGCACGGAGACGCTGAAGCCCTGGTACAGGCCGCGGACGCCGTCGGACTTGGTGATCTTCACCAGGCAGTCTCCCAGGCCGCGGAACTCGCGCTCTGTGCCCGACTTGCCCACGTCGGCGGCCAGGCGGGTTCTGGCGAAATCCAGGGGGTACACGAAGCAGAGGGAGGTGGCGCCGGCTGCCCCGCCGGAGGCCAGGTTGCCTGCAAAGTACCTCCAGAACTGCGTGTGCTTGTCCACGCCCCCCAGGAAGATCTGCTTGTACTTATCCTTGAAGGCGAAGTTGAGGGCTTGCGTGGGGAAGTAGCGGATGACGTTGGCCAGGTTGCCCCTCCAGAAGGACAGCACGCCCTGCTCCTTGGGGATGCGGACGATGCAGTCCACGATGCCCTTGTACTGCTTGTCTGCGGCGATCTGCTTGCTGGCGTGCTGGACCTGGGGGCGCACAGGGCGTTCGTGCATTCAGACCACACCTGTGCCCAACCACCCGGAAACACCCCAGCTAGACATGGCACCCACCCCCCCTTTTTTTTTGAGACAAACTTTTGTTCTCGTTGCCCAGGCAGGAGTGCAGTGGTGCAATGTCGGCTCACTGCAACCTCCACCTCCCGGGTTCAAGCAATTCTCCTGCCTCAGCCTCCCCAGTAGCTGGGATTACAGGCGCTCACCACCACACTCGACTAATTTTGTATTTTAGGGCCCGGCGTGGTGGCTCACGCCTATAATCCCAGCACTTTGGGAGGCCGAGGCGGGTGGATTACGAGGTCAAGAGATCGAGACCATCCTGGTCAACATGGTGAAACCCCGTCTCTACTAAAAATACAAAAATCAGCTGGGCATGGTGGTGCGCGCCTGTAGTCCCAGCTACTTGGGAGGCTGAGGCAGGAGAATTGCCTGAACCCAGGGGGCAGAGGTTGCGGTGAGCCGAGATCGCGCCATTGCACTCCAGCCTGGGTAACAAGAGTGAAAAACTCTGTCTCAAAAAAAAAAAAAAAATTGTATTTTAGTAGAGACAGGGTTTCTCCATGTTGGCAAGACTGGTCTGGAACCCCTACCTCAGGTGATCCGACCACCTCGGCCTCTCAAAATGCTGGGATTACAGGTGTAAGCCACCATGCCCGCCCTCCACCCCCCCTTTTGAGACAGTTTCACTCTTGCTTCCCAGGCAAAAGTACAATGGCACGTTCTTGGCTCACTGCAACCTCCACCTCCCGGGTTCAAGCGATTCTCCTCCCTCAGCCTCCTGAGTAGCCGGGGAAGTGCAGGGATTACATGTGTGAGCCAGGCACCGAGCCAGGGTGCATCCTGTTTAGAAAATTAGCTTGTGTTACCTGGAATACTCTCAGGGAAAAAAAACAAACAAAAAATTAGCCTGTGTCAGTGAGCGTGGCACAGCACTCTGGGAGGCCGAGGCGGCCGTATCACCTGAGGTTGGGAGACAGAACTACCTAGCGGGCATTAATGGTAAGTTGTTCTTGTGACTTTCACCTGGACAAGACCTTTCTTTTTTTCTTTTTTTTTTTTTTTTTGAGACAGTCTCACTCTGTTGCCAGGCTGGAGTGCAGTGGTGTGATCTCAGCTCACTGCAATCTCCGCCTCTCAGTTCAACAAGCTATTCTCCTACCTAGGCCTCCCGAGTAGCTGGGACTACAGGTGCCCACCACCATTCCCAGCTGATTTTTATTATTTTTAGTAGAGACAGGGTTCACCATGTTGGTCAGGCTGGTCTTGATCTCCTGACCTCAGGTGTTCCTCAGCCTCCTAAAGTGTTGGGATTACAGTTGTGAGTCACTGAACTGTTTTATTTTATTTTTTTTAAGGAGACAGGGTCTCACGTACCTCACTGCCACAGCCTCCAAATGCTGCATTCTGCCAACCTCCTACCTCAGTCTCCTTAGTACCTGGGCCTACAGGGGCGCAGCCATGAAACCTAACTCAAAAAATTATTTCTAGAGACGGAGTGTTGCTATATTGCCCAAGCTAGTCTCAAGCTCCCAAGGCTCAGATGATCCTCCCTGGGCCTCTCAAAGTGCTGGGACACCCCGCGCTGCTACGCTTAAAAAATTTTCATGGCTGGGTGCGGTGGCTCCCGCCTGTAATCCCAGCACTTTAGGAGGCTGAGGTGGGCAGATCACCTGGAAGTCAGGAGTTAAAGAGACCAGCCTGGCCAACATGGCGAGACCTCGTCTCTACTAAAAATACAAAAATTAGCTGGGTATGGTGGTGTACGCCTGTAATCCCAGCCTCTCGGGAGGCTGAGCCAGGAGAATTGCTTGAACCTGGGCTACAAACCCAAGAAACTCCCGTAATTCTTTTTTAGAAGTGGGGGGTTGGCTGAGGCAGGTGGATCACGAGGTCAAGATATCGAGACCATCCTGGTCAACATGGTGAAACCCCATCTCTACTAAAGATACAAAAAAAAAAATTAGCTGGGCACGGTGGTGAGTGCCTGTAATCCCAGCTACTCAGGAGGCTGAGACAGGAGAATTGCCTGAACCCAGGAGGCGGAGGTTGCGGTGAGCCGAGATCGCGCCATTGCACTCCAGCCTGGGTAACAAGAGCGAAACTCTGCCTCGGAAAAAAAAAAAAAAGTGGGGGTCTTGCTACGTTGTCCTGGCTATTCACAAACTCCTGGGCTCAAGCGATCCTCCCAGGGCCTCTGTGCTTTAAGTCACAAAAAAACTTTTTTTTGAGGTGGGGTCTTTCTCTGTCGCCCTGGCTGGCCTCAAACCATCTTCTGCAGGCCTCAAAAGCGCTGGGATGGCAGGCGGGAGCCACCATGCTCAGAGCACACCTGTCCCTAGAACCAAGCCTGTTTAGTACGATTCCGAGTGTCACTGGGAGTGCAGCTAGCAATGACATCCTCAACAGCAACGTCCCTAACCATGATGCTAGTTTATTGTTTTGTGAGACGTGGCCTGACCCTGTTGCCAGGCTGGAGTGTAGTGGCGTGACCTCTGCCCACGGCAACCACCCCGTCCCAGGTTCAAGTCATTCTCCTGCCTCAGCCTCCCGAGTAGCTGGGACTACAGACAACCGCCACCACGCCCGGCTAATATTTTTAAAATCTGTGATAGACACGCGCTTTCACCATGTTGGCCAGGGTGGCCTTGAACTCCTGACCTCGTGATCCACCTGCTTCGGCCTCCCAAAGTGCTGGGATTACAGCACTTTGGGAGGCCGCATCATGCCACTTTTAATAACACTTCAAAGTGTAATTGACACTTGGGACCAAGAGATAAAAACAAGCATTACTCTGCATGAAAATGGCGCAAATGGGCTACGAAGGGGTTAAGAACCAGCAGAACCACACGCTGGCTATTCCAGGACACCTGCGGGCAGGCTCGTTGCCCGGTTGGCCTTAGAGTTGCCCTTCTCGGAGGAGGGTGCAGAGCAGACACTAGCCAGGCAACGGCCGGCAGGGGTGGTCTGAGTCCCGCGAATCTGCAGGATGACGAGTTCAAGGTCAAGGTCCGCTCGCTGCAGGTTCACGTTCAAGCGTCTTGCCAGCCGCGCATGCGCCATGCGGCCCACGCCTCATTTCCCCCACCCGCCGGGCCCAGTGCGCACGCGTGAAGTCCCCACCCCTGCGGCAACGATCACGTGACGCAGGCCCCGGAAGCCGGCGGCGCGTGGACAAAGCGCCCGCGGCCTTCCACTTCCGGTGCCTGCCTGCCTGCAAGGCCGGCTGACCGCGACCCTCCCGGCCCGGCCACCCGGTTCCCGTCCCCTCGCCGCGGGGCGGCCGCGCCCGCGTCTCCCCACCTGCAGCAGCAGCTTGACCCGCTCGATCGGGGCCACGGCCGTCTTGGAGATGGCGGCGGCGATGCCTCCAGCCAGGAAGTCCTTGGCGAAGGAGATGGCCTGTTCCGTCATGGTGGCGGGGCGGGCAGCGGAGCGGACGGACAGCCGGAGAGCGGGCGCGGAGAGTCAAGGGACGGTGTCTCTATATCAGCCCTGCCGCCGCCGGGACCGAAAGGATGGGCTGCCAGCGCGCAGCCGCTAAGGCGCCGACGCCACGCCCACTCTCCGCCCCGCGCCCCCGCGTGCTGCGTTCATTGGCTGTGTCGCCCGGCCACGCCCCTCCTTTTGCCTGCGTACCTCGCCCCCGAGGGCTGCCGGGTACCGCGCCGCGGCCCGCCCCGCGCACTAGCGCACGGCGCCCATTGGCTGTGCTCTCGGGCGTCGCCGCGCCCCGCACCGCGAGGTATGCCGGGAGCCCGGCCCCGCCCATGCGCAGTAGGGGCCGGGGTGGGGGGGGGGGGTGTAGAGGCGTCCGCGGCAAACTTGACCTTGTGAAGGTCACGGCGTTGCCGCTGCCCGAGTGGGCGGCCGGGCGTCTGCGGAGTCAGGTGCCTATCCCGATGGAGGTGACTTCCGAGAGCGCCGTCCGCTTTCTCCCGGAGGCCGCGGCGATCTCGCCGGGACGCATTACACGTGGTTCCCCTATCCCCGACCTTTGACCCTTGACCTCCAGGCGGGTGGGACCCCCCCCCCGCTCTATTTCTCCGTCTCCAGGGTGGCGCGTCGGGAGACCCTGGCCCCTTTCGGCGTGAGGCCTGCGGCGGTTCGGTCCCGCCTCGGAACTGGGACCCCACGCCCGGCCTATGCGGGGCGCGGGGTTGGGTCCCTGGGCCTCTGACCTTTGACCCCACGGTGCCTTCCGCGGCCGGCCTGGGGTCCCTGGGCCGCGCCCACATGCCCGGGGCACCCGCCGTCTCCCCGTGTCTGCCCGGCGGGGGCTCGCCGTCCATCCTCCTCCCTCTTCCCGGCCTCCTCCCTCCCTCCTTCCTCCCGCCTTTTCTGCCTCCTCCTACTGCGTTTTCTCCTTTCCGCTCCCTCCTTCCCTCCCGGTCTTTGCTCTTTTTCTCTTTCCCCCCTTCCTCCTTTCTCTGCCTCTTTCCGTGTCTCGCTCCCTGCTTTCCCTCCCTCCCCCCTTTCCTTCCCTCCCTTTTCCTTCTTTCCTTTCCCATCTTCCATCCTCCTTTCTCTTTCTCCCCTTTTTCTCTTCTCCTCCCTCTTTTTCTTATTTCCTCCCTCCGTCCTTTCCTTTTTTTTTTTTTTTAAATTTTTTTTATTCTTAGAGACAGGGTTTCACCATATTGGTCAGGCTGGTCTCGAACTTCTGACCTCAGGTGATCTGCCCGCCTTAGCCTCCCAAAGCGCTGGGATTACAGAAGTGAGCCACCACGCCGGGCTTTTTTCTTCTTCTTCTTCTTCTTTTTTTAGAGAGCGGGTTTCACCATCTTGGTCAGGCTGGTCTCGAACTTCTGACCTCAGGTGATCCGCCCGCCTCAGCCTCCCAAAGCGCTGGGATTACAGACGTGAGCCAGCACGTCTGTTTCCTGTATTTTTTTCCTCCCTCCCTCCTTTTTCTTCCTCTGTCTCGCCCTCTCTTTTTCCTCCCTCCCTCCTTTTACTCTTTCCTTCCTTCCCTCCCTTTTCCTTTCATTTCCCATCTCCCTCCCTCCTTTCTTCGTCTCCCCTTTTTCTCTTCTCCCTCGTTCTCCTTTCCTCCCTCCGTCCTCTCTCCCTCTTTCCATCTTTCTCTCCCTGCTTTTCCTCTTTTCTTCCTTCCGTCTCCTTTTCTTCTTTCATTTCCCATCTCCTCTTCCTTTGTCTTTCTCTCGCCTTTTTTTGGTTTGTTTTTAAGAGAAGGAATTTCACCGTCTTGGTCAGGCTGGTCTCAATCTCCTGACCTCTTGATCTGCCGGCCTCGGCCTCTGAAAATGCCGCGATGACAAGCGTGAGCCACCACGTGCAGCCTTTCCTCCCTCCGTCCTGCCCTGTTTTTCTTTCCTGTCTCCCTCCATCCCTCCTTACTTCCTTCTTTTCTCCCCTCCTTTTTTCTTCCTCTCTTCCTCCTTTGTTTTTCTCCTTCCCCTTTCCTCTTTCCCTTTTTCCTCATTTATTTCCATCTCCCTGTTCCCTTTCTCTCTTGATTTTCCCCGTCTCCCCCATTTTTCTTTTCTTTTTTTCTTCTCCCTCTTTTTATTGTTTTATTTATTTATTTTTATTATTTTATTTTATTTATTTATTTATTTTGAGACAGAGTTTCGCTCTTGTCACCGAGGCTGGAGTGCAATGGCGCGATCCCGGCTCACTGCAACCTCCGCCTCCTGGGTTCAGGCAATTCTCCTGCCTCAGCCTCCCGAGGAGCTGGGATTACAGCGCCACCATGCCCAGCTAGTTTTTTGTATTTTTAGTAGAGACGGGGTTTCACCATGTTGACCAGGATGGTCTCGATCTCTTGATCTCGTGATCCACCCGCCTTGGCCTCCCAAAGTGCTGGGATTACAGGCTTGAGCCACCGTGGGATGTTTTAAGAAGGAGTCTGGGTCCACGGCCCAGGCTGGAGTGCAGTGCCTCCATCTCAGCTCACTGCAACCTCCACCTCCCAGGGTCAAGCGACTGTCCTGTCTCAGCCACCTGAGTAGCTGGGATTACAGGTGTGTGTCACCACACCCGGCTAATTTTTGTCATTTTTAGTAGAGACGGGGCTTCACCATGTTGGCCAGGCTGGTCTCGATCTCATGAGCTCAGGTGATCCACTTGCCTCGGCCTCCCAGAGTGCTGGGATTACAGGCGTGAGTCATGACATCCAGCTAATTTTTCTTTTTAGTAGAAACGGCATTTCACCATGTTGGCCAGGCTGGTCTCGAACTTTTGACCTCAGGTGATGCGCCCTCAGCCTCCCAAAGTGCTGGATAACAGGCTGAGTCCCCACGCCCGGCCTTCCTTCCCTTTTCCTTTTCTCCCTCCTGCCCTGCCTCCGTCTTTCGTCCCTCCTCCTCCGTTTTTCTTTTTTTTCTTCTCTCCCTCCATCCTTTCTCCGCTTTTCCCTCTTGCCCTTTTTTCCCTCCTTTCTCTCTTTTCTCCCTTTCCTTGTTTCTCTCCCTCTGTCCCCTTTTTTCCTCTTTCCCGTCTCACTGCCTCCTCCTCTTCTCTCTTCCTCCGTTTCTCCTGTCCCTCCCTTCTTCCCTCCTCTTCCTTTCATTCGCTGCCTTTCCTTGTCTCTCCCTCTTTCCCTTTTTCTCCCCATCTCCCTCCTTCTTCCATTCTTTCCTCCCTCCCTCCTCTTCTTTCCCTGTGTCTGTCTTTTTTCTTTCCTTCAGTTTTCTTCTCCCCTCCTTTCTTTTCTCTCCGTGTCTGTGTCTTTCTCGCTTTTGCTTTTCCTATCCCTTGTGTACTGGGAAGGCGGCCGTCCCTGACCTGGGTGAACCCTGAGTGCCCTGCCTGAGGCCGTTCCTGACCTCTGGGGAGGGCGGTTGGAGCCAGCTCTGGGTGCTGGGGTGGCTGCTGGATGGGGAGACGGTGGCTCAGAAGTCACTGAGCCATGGAAAGGTCTGACCCCGGGAGTTTGCTGTGGGGAGGGCCGTGGAGACCAAGCGCATTCTTGACGCTCTCCCGCTAGGACCCAGACTGAGCCAGGCTCCGTACATGAGCCCTGGAGTAGGGGACAGAGTCTGGGCAGGGGTGGGGAGTTTGCTGAGGCCCAAGTTTATTTCCCAGCATCAGCCGGTTCTCAGCGCCCAGGGAGCCGGAGCTACTGTTTCCAGATGAGGCTGGTTCGCGGGTACTCTGGCCGGGGCTGCAGGCCTGGTGTGCCAAGTCTGCAAATCCTGTCTTGGACGAGAGAAGAAGGTTCCTTCCATGCGAGTGGGGACCGCTAACAGTGTCCAGACGCTGAGACGGCCCTCTGTGTGCTGAGCCCTCAGCTGACCCGGGCGTGCTGATCCTGACAGGCAGGGCGGTGCTGTCTGCGGGCTTTGCTCAAGCGCCTCTCAGAGCTAGGACGATGCCTGGGTGCTTGGGCCTCACACCCAGGATGCGCTCGGCAAATGCTTCTGGAATGGATGAATGAATTGCTAACTGGGTTGAATGAATGCATGAATTGCTCCCTGGGATGAAAATGAATCACTAACTGGGATGAATGAATAGCTAACTGGGATAAGTGAGTGAATTGCTAACTAGAATCAATGAGTTGCTAACTGGGATGAATGAATGAATTGCTAAGTAGGAGGAATGGATGAATGAATGAATGAATGAATAACTAGGAGGGATGGATGAATTAATGAATCGCTAACTGGGATGAGTGAGTGAATTGCTAACTAGGATGAATGAATGAGTTGCTAACTGGGACAAATGAATTGCTAACTGGGAGGGAGGGGTGAATTAATTGCTAACTGGGATGAGTGAGTGAATTGCTAACTGTGACGAATGAATGAATTGCTAACTGGGATGGATGAATGAATGAATTAGTCGCTAATCAGGGCTGCACGTGGACTTAGCCTTGTATACTCATGCGTTTTCCGTTCCTATCTGGGAGGTAACAGCACACTCCCTGTGCCTGAATAGCGCCTGACCTGGGAGGTCTCTGGGGCCACCTGCTCCTGAACGCGGGGACATGGCCTCCCTGGAAAAGGCGGGTCCAGGTGGGCCTCGCACCCGGGAATCGGGAATGAGAGACAAAACATCTGCTGTAGAGTGGGGGCAGAGCTGTGTCTCTCACCACCCTCCCCCTCCAAGAACCGAGGACAGAGGAATGAGCCTCCCCCTACCCCCGCCGCCTGCCAGTCACCCTTTTCTGCCAGCCTCTGATGAAATGACCGATGGGCGTTAGAGATCACCTGATCAGCGGGTGCCCTCTTGGAATCTGCGTCCTGAAAGCCCCTGGCGGGGCACAGGTGGTTTTTATTTTATTTTTTATTTTTTTGAGATGGAGTTGCCCAGGCTGGAGTGCAGTGGTGTGATCTCGGCTCACTGCAACCTCTGCTTCTGCGTTCAAGCCTCCCTCCGAAGAACTGGAATTACAGGTTTCTGCCACTATGCGTGGCTACGAGAGACAGGTTTTGCCATGTTGCCCAGGCTGATCTCAAACTCCTGACCTCAGAACATCCGACCACCTCAGGCTCCCAGATTGCTGGGATTACAGGCGTGAGCCACCGTTCCCGGCCAGAATTTCTCTGTGCTTATATATTTGAGAAGTTACGTGGGTGTGTAAACCCCTGCGGCTGTTTTCTATTTTTTTCTTTTTTCTTTTTTTTAAATATGTATGTGTTCTGAAGTAAAAAAAAAAAAAAAGTATAGTAAGGGCAAAGAAAATAGTAAGGGCTATTTTAGGTAAAAAGGTTGGGGGAAAACTGAAAAAGCAGCAGTTGGGAGGAGGTCTGCTAGTCATTAAAATACTGACAGGTATTCTGTTCTCCTGGACACTTGGTATGAAACTTCCCCATGTTGTCCTCTTTTTTTTTTTTTAATTATTTTTTTGGAAAGAAAAAAGGAGTGAAGGAGGAGAAGAAGAAAGAGGAAGAAAAAGAGGGAGAGAGAACAGGAATGTAGCTTTATTCTAAAAATGGGTATTAATAATGGCCGATCAATATTTTGTGTATTTAAGGTGGAGAATGTATATTTTGTGTATTTAAGATGGAGAGCTCTATAAATGTTTATTGAGTATACTTGTTTGGATCTGAGTGCAAGTCCTGGATATCCTTATTAATTTTCTGTCTCGTTGAGTCTAAGTCTCTTTATAGGTCTTATGTATCTGGGTGTTAGGATCGTTAGCTCTTATTGTTGCATTGATCCTTTTACCACTATCTTTGTTGCTTTGAAATCTATTTTATCAGATAGGAGAATTGCAACTCCTGCTTTTTATTTATTTATTTATTTTTGCTCTCCATTTGGTTGGTAAGTCTTTCTCCATCCCTGTGTTTTGAGTCTTTGTGTATCTTTGATGTTTTGGGTCTGGATGTAGCATACCATTGGGTTTTGGCTGTATCTTTTGATTGGGGGATTTAGTCGATTTAAATTTAGGGTTACTGCCATTTGATGTTAACTGGCTATTTTATCCATTCATTGATGTAAATTCTTCTTTATGTCGATGCTCTTTACTTTTTGGTATATTTTTAGAAAGGCTAATACTGGTTGTTCCTGTAGAGAAACCCTGCGGCTGTTTTCTACAGGAAAGCGAAGCCTTCGGGACACGTTTGTAAGCCCAGGGGGCCTGTTTGAAAGTGCTGGATGGACAGGTGGGTGTGGTTTTCTTCAGTGGTGACACACGGTCTCAGTAACCACCGCTACACCCTTACAATCGCCTGACATCACGAAAGAATGTGTAGGTGGTTTGGTGCTTTTGTTTTTTATAAAGATGGGGTTTCACCATGTTGGTCAGGCTGGTCTTGAACTCCTGACGTCAGGTGATCCACCCGCCTTGGCCTCCAAAGCGCTTGGATAACAGGCGTGAGCCACCACGCCCCGCCGTTTTGTGCTTAAGAAAACAGATAAAATAGGTCTGGCCAGGTGGCTCCTAGCACTTTGGGAGGCCGGGGCGGGCGAATCAGCTGAGGTCGGGAGTTTGAGACCAGCCTGGCCAACGCGGTGAAACTGTGTTTGTACTAAAAATACAAAAAAATAGCCGGGTGTGATTGCACACGCCTGTAATCCCAGCTACTCGGGAGGCTGAGGCAGGAGAATCGCTTCAACCCGGGAGGCGGAGGTTGCGGTGAGCCGAGATTGCGCCATTGCTCTCTGGCCTTGGCAACAAGAACAAAACAGTCTGGAAAAAAAAAAAAAGCCAGGCGGGGTGGCTCATGCCTGTAATCCCAGCACTTTTGGAGGCCGAGGCAGGCGGATCACCTGAGGTCTGGAGTTCAAGACCAGCCTTGCCAGTGTGGCGAAACCCCGTGTCTACTAAAAACACAGAAAAGCTGAGGCACAAGAATTGCTTGAACCCACGTGGCGGAGGTTGCGGTGAGCTGAGACAGGCCACTGCACTCCAGCCTGGGTGACAGAGTCAGACTCCACCTTTTTTTTCTTTTCCACTCTTAGGATATGCTTAAGTTAGAGACTCCATCTCAAAAAAAAAAAATGTGTAGGTTGCTTTGTGCTTTAAGAAAACAGCTGAAGTAGGCCAGGCGCGGTGGCTCACGCCTGTAATCCCTGCACTTTGGGAGACTGAGGCGGGCAGATCCCCTGAGGTCAGGAGTTTGAGACCAGCCTGGCCAACATGAAGTCCTGTCTCTACTAAAAATACATATATTAGCCCAGCATAGTGGTGCACACCTGAATTCCCAGCTACTCAAGAGGCTCAGGCAGGACAATCACTTGAACCTGGGAGGTGAAGGTTTCGAGGAGCCGAGATCCTGTCACTGCACTCCAGCCCGGGTGACAAGAGTGAAACTCCATCTCAAAAAAAAAAAAAAAATGCATTTCAGCCCCGAGGCAGGGGCTAGAGGGAGTCCCGTTCATGAGAGTCGATGCACCAAGTCAGGAGACATGGAAGCCGCCTGGAGAACTGTCGCCCCACAGCCCATGGGCGTTCAGGGGTGAGCAGCAGCAATGGGACAGTGTCCCATGCAGGAAACGCTCTGGAAATCGTGTGGAAGACGGGAAGATGCAGGCAGGAGCGCGAAGGACTGAGACCCTGCCTGGCAGACACGGGCACCATCATAGCGGCCGTCAGACCGTGAGGAGGCATAAGAAAGCCCCGTGTCCACCGCCTGCCCCGGGAGTCCACACCGGCTACTCTGCAAGGCTCCTGGCTCCCAGGATGTCTCCTGGACTGAACTGTCATCCCTGGCTCTCCCTCTATTCCCTCCACAAATTCAGCCTCTGTCTTCTCCTCCCCAAATGCAGCCTCCACCGCTCCTCCCCAAACTCAGGCTCCTTCCCCTCCTCCCCAAGTGGAGCCTCCATCCCCTCTGCAAATGCAGCCTCCTTCACCTCCTCTCCAAATGCACCCACCTTCCCTTCCTCCTCAAATGCAGCCTCCTTTCCTTCCTCCTAAAATGCACCCACCTTCCCTTCCTCCTCAAATGCAGCCTCCTTTCCTCCTCCCCAAATGTAGTGTCCTTCCCCTCCACTGCAGATGCAGCCTCTTCCCTCATCAAACCCCCCACAGAGGAGCCAGACACAGGCTTTCGCTTTCTTTATTCACTCACGACTGCATGTTTCTGTGTGACTGTCCTGTGACAGCTGGGGATGGGGCGGCCCCCTGCAGCCTGCAGGAGGATGTCCCTATCATGAGCACCCTGTCTGGGCTTCAGGGACCCACTCTGGTGGCCAGGATGGCATCCAGGATACCCCCCAAGTGCGCCACCTGCACCTGGCAGAAGCCGTGTTGCTCCAGCAAGCGCTGGTACTCACCCAGGCTGCACTCCCTGCCCCCCAATCTGCACCGGCATGTTCAGCGACTGCAGCAGGGTGACCCACGCCTCCCTCTTTTCGTCCAAGAGCGTCTCCACCAGCAGCAGGCCGGCCCCTGAGGGGAGAGCAGAGAGCTGGAATCTTGGCCAGCCAGGCGGGGATCCTTCAGGGACCAGCAGGGCATATAGCAGGCAACTGGAGCTCAGAACAGTGAACAGAGGCTGCCAAGAAGCCCTGCCCAGGAGACCCACACAAGTAGGGGAGGGGAGAGAGATGGAAACTCCATGCAGGGTGGACAGATGGAGAAAATAAGATTGAGAGATGGCTGGCTGGCTGCATCGCCTGGGCCTGTTCCGGTTCTCCTGGATGGATGGATGAACAGATGGTAGATGATGGGTAGAGAGGTTGGTAGAAAGATGCATGGATGATGGATGGCGGATGGATGGATGCATGCATGGATGAGAAGGCTGGATGGATAAATGGGACATGATGGGTGGGTAGGTGGATGGATGGATGCAAGGATCAGAAGGATGAATGGATGAATAGATGCTGGGTGATGCATAGGCAGATGGATGGATGGATAGATGGAGGCATGGATGAGAAGGGTGGATGGGTGAATAGATTGTGATGGATAGGTAGATGGATAGATGGATGAGGACGGATGGGTGAGTGAATAGATGGCAGATAATATATAGGTAGATGGATGGATGGGTGCATGGGTGAGAAGGATGGACGGGTGAATAGATGGTAGATGATGGGTAGGTAGATGGAAGGATGGATGGGTGAATAGATGGTAGGTGATGGGTAGGTAGATGGAAGGATGGATGGGTGAATAGATGGTAGGTGATGGGTAGGTAGATGGAAGGATGGATGGGTGAATAGATGGTAGATGATGGGTAGGTGGATAGATGGATGCATGGGTGAGAAGGATGGATGGGTGAATAGATGGTAGATGATGGATGGGTTGATGGGTAGACAGACAGATGAGATGGATGGATGGGTAGGTGGATGGATGCATGGGTGAGAAGGATGGATGGGTGAATAGATGGTAGATGATGGGTAGATGGACAGATGGATGGATAGGATGGATAGATAATAAATGATGGACAGAAGACAGATAGGTGACAGATGGTTGTTACAAGGCCAGACACAGTGGCTCACGCCTGCCATGCTAGCATTTTGGGAGGGTAAGGCGGGGGGATGGTTTGAGCCCAGGAGTTTGAAACCAACCGAGCAACATAGTGAGAGAGACCCTGTCTCTATTTTATTTTTTTAAAGGAGGATGACAGATGATAGATGTAAAAAGAGAGACACAGACGGGGTGGGGAGAGGGAGGAAGAGACAGAGAAGTAAGGTAGGAGAGAAGGAGGAGGAAAGAGGAGAAACATACTGATGATAGATGAGACATAAGAAGACAGAGGAGGAGAGAGAAAGAGGAAGATAGGAAGAAAGAAAGACGGTGCAGTGGGTCACGTCTTTAACCCCGGCGCTTTGGGAGGCTGAGGCGGGAGGATCGATTGAGCCCAGGAGATTGAGAGTAGCCTGGGCATCATAGCAAGACCCCATCTCTACAAAAAACAAAAACTTTTTAAACTACCAGGGCGTGGTGACATATGTGTGAACTCTCAGCTACTCGGGAGGCCGAGGAGGGAGGATTGCTTGAACTCCGGAGGTCAAGGCTGCAGTGACTTATGATGACAGACGGTCCTCCAGCCTGAGTGACAGAGCGAGGCTCCCATCACCCCACAAAAAAAATTTTTTTTTGAGATAGTCTTGCTCTGTCGCCCAGGCTGGTGTACAGTGGCGAGATCTCAGTTCACTGCGACCTCTGCTCCCGGGTTCAAGCCATTCTCCTGCCTCAGTCTCTGTGGGATTACAGGTGGCCACCACCACACCCAGCTAATTTTTTATATTTTTGGTGAAGACGGGGTTTTACCATATTAGCTAGGATGGTGTCGATTTCCTGACCTCGTGATCCACCCGCCTCGGCCTCCCAAAGTGCTGGGATTACAGGCGTGAGCCACTGAGCCCGGACACAAAAACACTTTTTTTTTGAGACGATGTCTTGCTCTTGTCATCCAGGCTGGAGGGCAGTGGTGCGACCTTGGCTCACTGCAACCTCCATTTCCCGGGTTCAAGTGATTCTCCTGCCTCAGCCTCTTGTGTAGCTGGGACTACAGGCGCCCGCCACCATGTACAGCTACTTTTTTTTCCCGTATTTTTAGTAGAGACAGGGTTTCACCATGTTGGCCAGGCTGTCTCGAACTCCTGACCCCAGGTGACTCCCCCCACTTTGTCCTCCCAAAGTGCTGGGATTACTGGTGTGAACCACCATGCCCAGCCACAAAAAAAAGTTTTAAAAAACTAGTTGGGTGTGGTGACGCATGTGTACTTGGGAGGCTAAGGTGGGGGGATGGCTTCAGCCCCGGAAGGCAAGGCTGCCAGGAGCTGTGACTGCGCCACTGCATACCAGCCTGTGTCTCCGAGTGCGATCTTGTCTCAAAAAAACATGTGAGCAGGTAGATATGGCTGGGCGCAGTGGCTCACGCCTGTAATCCAAGCAGTTTGGGAGGCTGAGGTGGCTGGATCACCCGAGGTCGGGAGTTTGAGACCGGCCTGACCAACATGGTGAAAACCTCTCTACTAGGAGAAAAAAAAATTGCAAATATTAGCCGGGTGTGGCGGCTCACACCTGTAATCCCAGCCCTTTGGGAAGCTGAGGCAGGCAGATCCCGAGGTCAGCAGTTCGAGATCAGCCTGGCTAACACGGTGAAACCTTATCTATACTAAAAACACAAAAAATTAGTTGGGCATGATGGCACACGTGTGTCATCCCAGCCATTCAGGAGGCTGAGAACCCGGGAGGCGGAGGTTGCAGTGAGCCAAGATCGCACCACTGCCCTCCAGCCTGCGGCACAAGAGCAAGACTCCATCTCAAGAACAGAGAGAGAAATGGATACACAGGGAGAGAGAAAAGGGTGGAGGCCCCTTGAGCAGCTGAGCCTGTGGGGAGTCCCGTTTCAACCCACAGGAAGTGAGGCTCCCTGCCCTGGCTCTGTTAAGCTCATCAAGCGTTTTCTCTGCAAATATTTGAGGAATTTTCACTGCAGCTGTAACGTTCAACTCTGAATCCGGGAACAGAGCCTCAGCACCTGCGAGATTCCCTCAGGGCCAGCTCCTGTCACTGTGGAAATGTGGTGCGTGGCCCTTGCTAGACCCCTGGAGCTTGGGGTTCCTGCAGCCCCACCTGCTCCAGGAGCAGCCTGGGTACTCGGGGAGACACGTGGTGTGAAGGCTTTGAGCTGAGATGCTGTGTGCTGTGTGTGTGCAGGGGCACGGGTGCCTGTGTAGAAACACATACATTAGTCACAGCTGATCCTTGAGTAACGTGGATTTAAACCGCAGGGTCCGCGGATGCGTGGATTTCCCTAGGTGTCAGCCACCCCTGACATGGCAGGATCGACTCCCGCTTCCTCCTCCACAGCCTCCTCAATGATGAAGATGTTTGAGGCCAGGCGCGGTGGCTCACAGCACTTTGGGGGACTGAGGCGGGCGGATCACGAGGTCAGGAGTTTGAGACCAGCCTGGCCAACATGCTGAAACCCCGTCTCTACTAAAAATACAAAAATTGCCTGGATGTGGTGTGCATGCCTGAAATCCCAGCTACTCGGGAGGCTGAGGCAGGAGAATCAGTGAACCCGGGAGCAGAGGTTGCATTGAGCCGAGGTGGCGCCATCACACTCCAGCCTGGGCGAGACAGTGAGCCTCTGCCTCAAAAAATAAATAAATGACACAGAGATTGTTCTTAGCCCGAATATCAGCCCCAAAGTGAGGTCCGGAGTGACAGACAGGCGGCCCTCCACCAATACGGTAGGAGGAAGCGCTGTTGCTGTTGCCTTTGGCGAGCAGGAATACCTGACAAGCTGGTCACGTGCCCGGGTCCCGCGTCGCACATTCCCGGGGTTCCCCTTCCCGCGTTCCCCGTCCCACATTTCCCGGGTTCCGCATCCCACATTTCCGGGATTCTCCTTCCCGCGTTCCCCGCGTTCTCCGTTCCACATTCCCGGGGTTCTGCATCCCACATTTCCCAGGATTCCCCTTCTCACATGTCCCGGGTTCCCCGTCCCACATACCCCGGGCTCCTTGTCCCTCATTCCCTGGGTTCCGCGTCCCACATTCCCGGGTTCCCCGTCCCGCATTCCCGGGGTTCCGCGTCACACATGCTCCTGGTTCCCCATCCCACATTCCCCGGGTTCCCCGTGCCGCATTCCCGGGGCTTCCGTCCCACATTCCCTGTGTCCTCTTTCCCACATTCCCCGGGTTTCCGTCCCACATGCCCCCGGTTCCGCATCCCACATTCCCGGGGTTCCTCATCCCACATTTCCCGGGTTCCCCTTCCTACATGCCCCGGATTCCTTGTCCCACATGCCCCGGGTTTGGAGTTCGACATTCCCTGGCGTCCTTGTCTCACATGCCGCGGGATCCGCGTCCGAAATTTCTGGGGTTCCCCTTCCCCATATTCCCCGGGTTCCCCGTTTCACATGCCCCGTGTTCCCCATCCCAAATTTCCTGGGTTCCCCTTCCCACATTCCCTGGGTTATGTATCCCACATTCCCGGGATTCCCCTTCCCGCATTCCCCAGGTACCACGTCCCACATTCCCCGGGTTCTACGTCCAACACTTCCGGGATTCCCCTTTCCGCATTCCCCGGGTTCCCCATCCCGTATTCCCTGGGTCACCATCTCGCATTCCCTGGGTTCCGCGTCCCGCATTCCTGGGGTGCCGCTTCCTGCATTCCCGTGTTCCCCGTCCCACATTCCTCAGGTTCCGCGTCCCACATTGCCCGGGTTCCCGTCCCACATGCCCCGGGGTTCCTCGTCCCACATTTCCCGGGTTCCGCATTCTACATGCCCTGGGTTCGGAGTCCTACATTCCCTGGGGTACCCGTCTCACATGTCGCGCGTTCCGCGTCCGAAATTCCTGGGGTTCCTCTTCCTACATTCTCCGGGGTTCCCCGTCCCGCATTTCCCTGGTTCCTCTTTCCACATTCCCCGGGTTCCCGTCCCACGTGCCCCGGGGTCCGCATCCCACATTTCCAGGGTTCCGCTTTCCACATTCCACCGGTTCCCCGTCCCACATGCCCCAGGTTTTGCATCCAACATTTCCGGGCTTCTGCATTACACATGCCCCGGGTTCAAAGTCCCACATTCCGTGGAGTCCCCGTCTCACAGCGGGTTCCGCGTCCGAAATTTTCGCGGTTCCCCTTCCTGCATTCCCCAGATTCTCCGTCCCGCATTCCCGGCGTTCCGCATCCCACATATCTGGGGTTCCCCTTTCCGTATTTCTCCGGTTCCCCGTCCCTCATTCCCGCGGTTCCCGTCCCACATTCTCCAGGGTTCCCCTTCCCACATGCCCCGGGTTCCCCATCCCAAATTCCCGGGGTTCCCCGTCCCACATCACCGGGCTTCCGCATCCCACATGCCCCTTATTCTGCATCCCACATTCCCCGGGTTCCCGTCCCACATGCCCCGGGTTCCGCGTCCCACATTTCCAGGGTTCCGCTTTCCACATTCCCCGGGTTCCCGGTCCCACATTTCCGGGATTCCCCGTCTCACATGTCCCAGGTTTCGCATCCAACATTTCCGGGCTTCTGCATTACACATTCCCCGGGTTCCACATCCCACATCCCGGGATTCCCCTTCCTGCATTCCCCAGGTTCTCTGTCCCGCATTCCCGGGGTTCCGCATCCCACATTTCCGGGGTTCCCCTTCCCACATTCCCCGGGTTCCCGTCCCACATGCCCCAGGTTCCGCGTCCCACATTTCCAGGGTTCCGCTTTCCACATTCCCCGGGTTCCCGGTCCCACATTTCCGGGATTCCCCGTCTCACATGTCCCAGGTTTCGCATCCAACATTTCTGGGCTTCCGCATTAGACATTCCCCGGGTTCCACATCCCACATTCCCGGGATTCCCCCTCCTGCATTCCCCAGGTTCTCTGTCCCGCATTCCCGGGGTTCCGCATCCCACATTTCCGGGGTTCCCCGTCCCACATTCTCCAGGGTTTTTCTTCCCACATGCCCGGGGTTCCCTTTCCCACATTCCCCGGGTTCCGTATCCCACATTCCCGGGATTCCCCTTTTCGCATTCCCGACGTTCCACGTCCCACATTTCCGGGGTTCCCCTTCCACATTCCCCGCGCTCCACGTCCCACATTCCCCGGGTCCCACGTGCCACATTCCCAGGGTTCTGCGTCCCACATTCCCCGAGTTCCGCGTCCCGCATTGCCAGGGTTTTCCTTCCCGTATTCCCTGGGTCACCATCCCGCATTTCCTGGGTTCCGCGTTCCTGGGGTGCCGCTTCCTGCATTCCCCGTTTCACATTCCCGGGGTTCCGCATCCCACATTTCCTGGGTTCCCCTTTCTACATGCCCCCGGTTCCCCGTCCCACATTCCCAGGTTCCCGCGTTCCAAATGCCCCGGGTTCCCCTTCCCGCGTTCCGCGCGTTCTCCATCCCACATTCCCGGGGTTTCGCTTCCCACATTACCCGGGCTTCCGTCTTACATGCTCCAGGTTCCCCGTGTTCCCCGTCCCACATTCCCCGGGGTTCCACGTCCCACATTTCCCGGGTTACCCGCATTCCCGGGGCTCGCCTTCCCTCATCCCCCGGGTTCCCCTTCCTGCATTCCCCGGGTTCCTGTCCCACATGCCCCAGGTTCCCTTTCCCACATTCCCGGGGTTCCGCTTTCCACATTCTCGTGGCACGATGGCTAGCGAGGGTCGCCTTCCTGCAGTTCGGGAAGTAAAAACTGCATGGCTGAAAGATCCTGTGTCTCAAGGCTGATTTTTTTGCAGCACTGACTATCTATTTCCAACACTGTCGTCTCCCAAATTCATAGGTTAAAGCCTGAACTCCGAGGACCTCAGAGTGTTAGGATGTTTAAAGAGGTAATTTGGGTAAAATGAGGTCATCAATATGGGCTCTAATCTGATATGACTGTTGCTGCACCAGAAGAGGGATTAAGACCCAGACATGCTTCCTGACTCCCAGATCCTGTAGGGATGGACGGACTTCTCCTTAAGCGTCTGTGTCTCCTCTTCTGTCTCTTAAAAGGGCGCATGTCATTGCCTGAAGGGGCCTTCTTATACCGAGAACAAGGTTGAAAGCGTTCATATTATATGTTCACTTGACTGGAGCACGGGGTGCCTAGTTTTTGATTGAACGTTACTCTGGGGTATCTATAAGGGTGGAAGGGAGGATCCTTCTGGCCCCTCTGAGCTCTGGGGGCTCCAGCATCCCTGGGCTTGTGGCCACAGCACTCCTCTCTGTGCCTCTGTCCCCAGGTGGCCTTCTCAAGTGTCTGCTATAATCACCTCGTCTTGACTTAATTCCATCTGCAAAGATCCTATGGCTAAATTAGGTCCCAGTCAGAGGTATTTGGAGTTAGGACGCTAGAAATAGAAATTCCATTTGACCCAGCAGTCCCATTACTGGGTATAGATCCAAAGTATTATAAATTATTCCACAATAAGGACACATGCACACGAATGTTCACTGCAGTACAGTTTACAATAGCAAAGACCTGGAACCAACCCAAATGCCCATCGATGATAGACTGGACAGGGAAAATGTGGCACATATACACCATGGACTACAACGCAGCCATCAAAAACGAGTTTGTGTCCTTTGTAGGGACATGGACACAGCTGGAAACCATCATTCTCAACAAAGTGACACAAGAACAGAAAAATCAAACACCACATATTCTCACGCATAGGTCAGTGTTGAACAATGAGAACACATGGACACAGGGAGGGGAGCATCACACACTGGGGTGTGTTGGGGGGAAATAGGGGAGGGACAGTAGGGTGGGGACTTGGGGAGAGATAGCATGGGGAGAAATGCCAGATATAGGTAATGTGAGGGAAGGCAACAAATCGCACTGCCATGTGTACATATGCAACTATCCTGCATGTTCTTCACATGTACCCCAAAACCTAAAATGCAATAAAATTAAATATATAATTAAAAAATTTTGGTATATATTAATATATATAATTATATAATATACAAATATATATATATACATATATATAGCAGCTGGAAGCAGTGGCTCAACCCTGTAATCCCAGCACTTTGGGAGGCTGAGGAGGGTAGATTATTTGAGGTCAGGACTTTGAGGTCAGTGTGGTCCACGTGAGGAAGCCCCATCTCTACTAAAAACACAAAAATTAGCCAGGCATGGTGGTGGGTGCTTATAATCCCAGCTACTTGGGAGGCTGAGGTGAGAGAATTCCTGGAACCCGGGAGGGGGAGGTTGCAGTGAGACGAGATGGCATCACTGAACTCCAGCCTGGGTAATAGAGCAAAACTTCACCTCAAAGAGAGAAAAAAAGAGTCAATGGCATATGAATGATGCCCCCAAAGACTTTCTTTACTATCTAGGTGCTTTTATAGGAATAACAAGTCTCCTATCAATTGCAGTTGGTAACATAACCTTTCTGAGGTTTCTTACGTGATAATGATGCTCAATTTCTATTAAGTGCATGAATCTGCTTTGTAACATGTAAATTCTTTAGAAAGTAGCTGTCGTTTCCGTTGGGTGGGGTTGTTCTGGATCTGCTCTGCTCCCCTTCATTATTTAAAACAGAGATTATGGTCGGGCATGGTGACTCAGGCCTGTCATTTCAGCACTTTGGGAGGCCTAAAAGGGAGGATCACCTGAGGTCAGGAGTTGAAGACCAGCCTGGCAAACACGGAGTAACCCCGTCTTTACTGAAAATACAAAAAATTAGCTGGGCATGGTGGCGCGTGCCTGTAATCCCAGCTAATCAGGAGGGTGAGGCAGAAGAATTGCCTGAACCCAGCACGAGGAGGTTTCGGTGAGCCGAGATCGCGCCATTGCACTCCAGCCTGGGTAACAAGAGTGAAACTTCGTGTCAAAAAAAAAAAAGAAAACATAGAAATTAGCCGGACGTGGTGGCGGACACCTGTAATCCCAGCTACTCGGGAGACTGAGGCAGGAGAATCGCTTGAACCCGGGAGGCGGAGGTTGCAGTGAGCTGAGATGGTGCCACTGCACTCCAGCCTGGACGAGAGAGCGAGACTCTGCCTCTAAAAATATATAAATGACACCGAGATTGTTCTGAGCCCGAATATCAGCCCCAAAGTGACGTCCGGAGTGACAAGACAGGCGGTCCTCCATCAATGTGGTAGGAGGAAGGGCTGTTGTTGTTGCCTTTGGCGAGCAGGAATACCTGACAAGCAGGTCACGAGCCCGGGTCCCGTGTCGAACATTCCCGGGGTTCCCCTTCCCGCATTCCCCGGGTTCCGCATCCCACATTTCCGGGATTCCCCTTCTCGCGTTCCCTGGGTTCTCCGTCCCACATTCCCGGGTTCCCGTCTCACATGACCCGGGGTTCCTCATCCCACATTTCTGGGATTCTGCTTTCCACACTTCCCAGGTTCCGCCTCCCATATTTCCGGGGTTCCCTGTCCCACATTTCCGGGGTTCCGGATTCTACATGCCCTGGGTTTGGAGTCCTACATTCTCTGGGGTCCCCGTCTCACATGTCGTGGTTTCCGCGTCCGAAATTCCTGGGGTTCCCCTTCACATTCTCCGGGGTTCCCCTTCCCACATTTCCCGGGTTTCCCTTCTCACATTCCCCGGATTCCGTGTCCCACACTTCCAGGGTTCCGCTATCCACATTCTTCGGGTTCCCCGTCCCACATGCCCCAGGTTTCGCATCTAACATTTCTGGGCTTCCGCATTACACATGCCCGGGGTTCAAAGTCCCACATTCCATTAAGTCTCCGTCTCACATGCCGCGGGTTCCGCGTCCGAAATTTCCGCGGTTCTCCTTCCCACATTCCCCGGGTTCCCCATCCCACATTCCCGGGATTTATTTTCCTGCATTCCCCGGGTTCTCCGTCCCGCATTCCCAGGGTTCCGCTTTCCACATTCCCTGGGTTCCCGGTCCCACATTTCCGGGATTCCCTGTCCCATATTCCGTGGAGTCCCCGTCTCACATGCCGCGGGTTCTGGGTCCGACATTTCCGCGGTTTCCCTTCCCACATGCTCCGGGTTCAGCATCCCACATTTCCGGGATTCCCCTTCCTGCATTCCCCGGGTTGTTTGTCCCGCATTCCCGGGGTTCCGTATCCCATATTTCCGGGTTTCCCCTTCCGCATTTCTCCATTTCCCGTCCCGCATTCTCTAGGGTTCCCCTTCACACATGCCCCCAGGATTTTTTTCCCAAATTCCCGGGGTTTAGCGTCCCCCATTCCCGGAGTTCCACGTCCCACATTTCCAGGGTTCCGCTTTCCACATTCCTCTGGTTCCTTGTCCCACATGCCCCAGGTTTCGCATGCAACATTTCCGGGCTTCCGCATTACACATGCCCCGGGTTCGGAGTCCCACATTCCGTGGAATCCCCGTCTCACATGCTGCGGGTTCCACTCCGAAATTTCCGCGGTTCCCCATCCCACATTCCCGGGATTCCCCTTCCTGCATTCCCCGGGTTCTCCGTCCCGCATTCTCGGGATTTTCCCTTTTGCATTCCCCGGGTTTCCGTCCTACATTTCCGGGATTCCGCTTTCCACATTCCCGAGGTTCCGCCTCCCACATTCCCGGGGTTCCCTGTCCCACATGCCCCGGGTTTTGCATCCCACATTTCCGGGGTTCCACATTCTACATGCCCTGGGTTCGGAGTCCTACATTCCCTGGGGTCCCCGTCTCACGTGTCACGGGTTCCGCGTCCGAAATTTCTGGGGTTACCCTTCCCACATTCTCCGGGGTTCCCCGTTCCACATGCCCCAAGTTCCCCTTCCCGCATTTCCCGGGATCCCCTTCCTACATTCCCCGGGTTCCCGTCCCATGCCCCGCGTTCCGCATCCCACATTTCCAAGGTTCCGCTTTCCACATTCCTCTGGTTCCTTGTCCCACATGCCCCAGGTTTCGCATGCAACATTTCCGGGCTTCCGCATTACACATGCCCCGGGTTTGGAGTCCCAAATTCCGTGGAATCCCCGTCTCACATGCCGCGGGTTCCACTCCGAAATTTCCGTGGTTCCGCATCCCAAATTCCCGGGATTCCCCTTCCCACATGCCCCGGCTTTCGCGTCCCACATTCCCCGGGTTCCACATCCCACATTCCCAGGATTTCCCTTCCTGCATTCCCGGGGTTCCGCTTTCCACATTCCCCAGGTT
The DNA here is from genome assembly GCA_031835075.1 of Saguinus oedipus. Classification (NCBI taxonomy): domain Eukaryota; kingdom Metazoa; phylum Chordata; class Mammalia; order Primates; family Cebidae; genus Saguinus; species Saguinus oedipus. The sequence continues at coordinate 507,920 of CM063191.1, forward strand.
TCCGGTCCCACATTTCAGGGATGCCCCGTCCGATATGCCCCAGGTTTTGCATCCAACATTTCCGGGCTTCCGCATTACACATGCCCCGGGTTCAGAGTCCCATATTCCGTGAAGTCCCCGTCTCACATGCTGCGGGTTCCGCGTCCGAAATTTCCGCGGTTCCCCTTCCCACATTCCCCGGGTTCCACATCCCAGATTCTCGGGATTCCCCTTCCTGCATTTCCCGGGTTCTCCGTCCCGCATTCCCGGGGTTCCGTATCCCATATTTCCGGGTTTCCCCTTCCGCATTTCTCTGGTTCCCGTCCCGCATTCTCTAGGGTTCCCCTTCACACATGCCCCCGGGATTTTTATCCCAAATTCCCGGGATTTAGCGTCCCCCATTCCCGGGGTTCCACATCCCACATTTCCAGGGTTCCGCCTTCCATATTCCTCTGGTTCCTTGTCCCACATACCCCAGGTTTCGCATGCAACATTTCCGGGGTTCCGCTTTCCAAATTGCCCGGGTTCCCGGTCCCACATTTCCGGGCTTCCGCATTACACATGTCCCGGGTTCGGAGTCCCACATTCCGTGGAGTCCCCGTCTCACATGCCACGGATTCCGCGTCCGAAATTTCCGCGGTTCCCTTCCCACATTCCCCGGGTTCCCCGTTGCACATTCCCCTGGTTCCACATCCCACATTCTCGGGATTCTCTCTTTTGCATTTCCCGGGTTCTCCGTCCCGCATTCCCAGGGTTCCGCATCCCACATTTCCAGGGTTCCCATCCCGCATTTCTCCGGTTCCCCGTTAACACATCCCGGGGTTCCGCGTCCCACATGCCACGGGTTCCACGTACCACATTCCCCTGGTTCCCCATCCCATATTCCCAGGGTTCCCCTTCCCACAGTCCCCGGGTTCCCATCCCACATGCCCCGGGTTCCGCTTTCCACATTCCCCAGGTTCCCGGTCCCACATTTCCGGGATTCCTCGTCCCACATGCCCCAGGTTTTGCATCCAACATTTCAGGGCTTCCACATTACACATGCCCCAGGGTTCAAAGTCCCACATTCCGTGGAGTCCCCGTCTCACATGCCACGGGTTCCGGGTCCGACATTTCCGCGGTTTTCCTTCCCACATGCTCTGGGTTCCGCGTCCCACATTCCCCGGGTTCCACATCCCACATTCCTGGGATTCCCCTTCCTGCATTCCCCGGGTTCTTTGTCCTAAATTCCCGGGTTCCGCATCCCACATTCCCCGGGTTACCGTCCTACATTTCCGGGGTTCCGCTTTCCACATTCCCCAGGTTCCACCTCCCACATTCCCGGGGTTCCCTGTCCCACATGCCCCGGGTTTCGCATCCCACATTTCCGGGTTTCCACATTCTACATGCCCTGGGTTCGGAGTCCTACATTCCCTGGGGTCCCCGTCTCACGTGTCACGGGTTCCGCGTCCGAAATTTCTGGGGTTACCCTTCCCACATTCTACAGGTTTCCCCGTCCCACATGCCCCAAGTTCCCCTTCCCGCATTTCCCAGGTTCCCCTTCCTACATTCCCCGGGTTCCCGTCCCACATGCCCCGGGTTCCGCGTCCCACATTTCCAAGGTTCCGCTTTCCACATTCCTCTGGTTCCTTGTTCCACATGCCCCAGGTTTCTCATGCAACATTTCCGGGCTTCCGCATTACACATGCCCCGGGTTTGGAGTCCCACATTCCGTGGAATCCCCGTCTCACATACCGCGGGTTCCACTCCGAAATTTCTGCGGTTCCCCATCCCACATTCCCCGGGTTCCACATCCCACATTCCTGGGATTCTTCTTCCTGCATTCTCCGGGATCTCCGTCCCGCATTCCCGGGGTTCCGCTTTCCACATTCCCCGGGTTTAGAGTCCCACATTCCTAGAGTCCCCGTCTCACATGCCATGGGTTCCGTGTCCGAAATTTCCGCGGTTCCCCTTCCCACATTCCCGGGGTTCCACATCCCAGATTCTCGGGATTCCCCTTCGTGCATTCCCCGGGTTCTCCGTCCCGCATTCCTGGGGTTCCGTATCCCATATTTCCGGGTTTCCCCTTCCGCATTTCTCCAGTTCCCGCCCCGCATTCTCTAGGGTTCCCCTTCACACATGCCCCTGGGTTTTTTAATCCCAAATTTCCGGGGTTTACCGTCCCCCATTCCCGGGGTTCCACGTCCCACATTTCCAGGGTTCCGCTATCCACATTCCTCTGGTTCCTTGTCCCACGTGCCCCAGGTTTCCTTTGCAACATTTCCGGGCTTCCGCATTACACATGCCCCGGGTTCGGAGTCCCACATTCCGTGGAGTCTCCGTCTCACATGCCGCGGGTCCCGCTCCGAATTTTCCATGGTTTCCTTCCCATATTCCCCGGGTTCCCCATCGCACATTCCCCGGGTTCCACATCCCACTTTCTCGGGAATTCTCCTTTTTGCATTTCCCGGGTTCTCCGTCCCGCATTCCCAGGGTTCCGCATCCCACATTTCCGGGGTTCCCATCCCGCATTCTCCTGTTCCCCGTCTAACATCCCGGGGTTTCCCATCCCACATTCCCGGGGTTCCGTGTACCACATTTCCCTGGTTCCCCATCACATATTCCCAGGGTTCCCCTTCCCACATTCCCGGGTTCCCGTCCCACATGACCCGGGTTCCGCTTTCCACATTCCCCGGGTTCCCCGTCCCACATTTCCGGGATTCCTCATCCCACATGCCCCAGGTTTTGCATCCAACATTTTGGGGCTTCTACATTACACATGCCCCGGGGTTCAAAGTCCCACATTCCGTAAAGTTCCCGTCTCACATGCCGCGGGTTCCGGGTCCGACATTTCTGCGGTTTTCCTTCCCACATGCTCCGGGTTCCGCGTCCCACATTCCCCGGGTTCCACATCCCACATTCCCGGGATTCCCCTTCCTGCATTCCCCGGGTTCTCCGTCCCGCATTCCCGGGGTTCCACTTTCCACATTCCCCGGGTTCCCGGTCCCACATTTCCGGGCTTCCGCATTACACATGCCCCGGGTTCAGAGTCCCACATTCCGTGGAGTCCCCGTCTCACATGCCACGGATTCCGCGTCCGAAATTTCCGCGGTTCCCTTCCCACATTCCCCGGGTTCCCCATCCCACATCCCACATTCTCGGGATTCCCCTTCCTGCATTCCCTGGGTTCTCCGTCCCGCATTCCCGGGGTTATGTATCCCACATTTCCGGGGTTCCCCTTCCCGCATTTCTCCGGTTCCCAGTCCCACATTCCCGCGGTTCTCGTCCCGCATTCTTCAGGGTTCCCATTCCTACATGCCCCGGGTTCCCCATCCCAAATTCCCGGCGTTCCCCATCCCACATGCCCCGGCTTCCGCGTCCCACATTCCCCGGGTTTCCCATCCCACATTCCCGGGATTTTGCTTTCCACATTCCCCGGGTTCCCGGTCCCACATTTCCTGGATTCCCCGCCCCATATGCCCCAAGTTTTGCATCCAACATTTCCAGGCTTCCGCATTACACATGCTCCGGGTTCGGAGTCCCACCTTCCGTGGAGTCCCCGTCTCACATACCGCGGGTTCCGCGTCCGAAATTTCCGCAGTTCCCCTTCCCGCATTCCCCGGGTTGCCCATCCCACATTCCTCGGGTTCCACATTCCAGATTCTCGGGATTCCCCTTCCTTCATTCCCCGGGTTCTCCGTCCCGCATTCCCGGGGTTCCGTATCCCATGTTTCTGGGTTTCCCCTTCCGCATTTCTCCAGTTCCCGTCTCGCATTCTCCAGGGTTCCCCTTCCCACATGCCCCAGGGCTTTTTGTCCCAAATTCCCGGGGTTTACCGTCCCCCATTCCCGGGGTTCCGCGTCCCATATGCCCCGGCTTCCGCGTCCCACATTCCCCGGGTTCCCCATCCCACATTTCCCCGGTTCCACATCTCACATTCCCGGAATTCCCCTTCCTGCATTCCTCGGGGTCTCCGTCCCCCATTCCCGGGGTTCCGCTTTCCACATTCCCCGGGTTCCCGGTCCCAGATTTCCGGGATGCCCCATCCCACATGCCGCAGGTTTTGCATCCAACATTTCCGGGCTTCCTCATTACAGATGCCCCTGGTTCGGAGTCCCACATTCCGTGGAGTCCCCATCTCACATGCCGCGGGTTCCGCGTCTGACATTTCCACGCTTCCCGTTCCCACATTCCCCGGGTTCCACATCCCACATTCCCGGGATTTGCCTTCCTGCATTCCCCGGGTTCTCCGTCCCGCATTCCCGGGGTTCCGCTTTCCACACTCCCCGGGTTCCTGGTCCCACATTTCCGGGATGCCCCGTCCCACATGCCCCAGATTTTGCATCCAACATTTCCAGGCTTCCGCATTACAGATGCACCGGGTTCCTCATCCCACATTCCCCAGGTTCCCCATCCCACATTCTCGGGATTCCCCTTCCTGCATTCCTGGGGTTCTCTGGCCCGCATTCCCGGGGTTCCGCATCCCACATTTCCGGGGTTCCACGTCCCATATTCCCGCGGTTCCCGTCCCACATTCTCCAGGATTCCCCATTCCACATTCCCCGGGTTCCCGTCCCACATGCCCCGGGTACTGCATTCCACATCCCCTGGGTTCCGGATCCCACATTTCCGGGATTCCTCGTCCCACATGCCCCAGGTTTTGCATCCAACATTTAGGGGCTTCCGCATTACACATGCCCCGGTGTTCAAAGTCCCACATTCCGTGGAGTCCCCGTCTCACATGCCGCGGGTTCCGGGTCCGACATTTCCGCAGTTACCCTTCCCACATGCTCCAGGTTCCGCATCCGACATTCCCGGGATTCCCCTTCCTGCATTCCCCGGGTTCTCCGTCCCGCATTCCCGGGGTTACGTATCCCACATTTCTGGGGTTCCCCTTCCCGCATTTCTCCGGTTCCCAGTCCCACATTCCCGCGGTTCCTGTCCCGCATTCTCCAGGGTTCCCATTTCTACATGCCCCGGGTTCCGCATCCCAAATTCCCGGGATTCCCCTTCCCACATTCCCCGGGTTCCACATCCCTCATTCCCGGGATTTCCCTTCCTGCATTCCCGGGGTTCCACTTTCCACATTCCCCAGGTTTCCGGTCCCACATTTGAGGGATGCCCCGTCCGATATGCCCCAGGTTTTGCATCCAACATTTCCGGGCTTCCGCATTACACATGTCCCGGGTTCAGAGTCCCACATTCCGTGGACTCCCCGTTTCACATGCCGCGGGTTCCGCGTCCGAAATTTCCATTGTTCCCCTTCCCACATTCCCCGGGTTCCACATCTCAGATTCTCGGGATTCCCCTTCCTGCATTCCCCGGGTTCGTCGTCCCGCATTCCCGGGGTTCCGTATCCCATATTTCCGGGGTTCCCCTTCTGCATTTCTCCGCTTCTCGTCCCGCATTCTCCAGGGTTCCCCTTCCCACATGCCTCCGGGTTTTCTATCCCAAATTCCCGGGATTTACCGTCCCCCATTCCTGGGGTTCCGCGTCCCACATGCCCCGGCTTCCACGTCCCACATTCCTGGGGTTCCGCTTTCCACATTCTCGTCCAAGATGGCTATAGCTAGTGAGGGTCCCCTTTCTGCAGCCCAGGAAATAAAAACAGCGTGGCTGAAAGATCCTCTGTCTCAGGGCTGATTTTCTTTGCAGCACTATTTCCAACGCTGTCATCTCTTAAATTCATAGGTTAAAGCCTGAACCCCGAGGACCACAGTGTTAGGATGTCTAAAAAGGTAATTCGGGTAAAAATGAAATCATCAATATGGGCTCTAATCTGATATGACTGTTGCTGCACCAGAAGAGGGATTAAGACCCAGACATGCTTCCTGACTCCCAGATCCTGTAGGGATGGACGGACTTCTCCTTCAGCGTCTGTGTCTCCTCTTCTGTCTCTTAAAATGACACGTGTCATTGCCTGTAGGGGCCTTCTTATACCGAGAACAAGGTTGAAAGAGTTCATATTATATGTTCACTTGACTGGAGCACGGGGTGCCTAGTTTTCGATTGAACGTTACTCTGGGGTATCTGTAAGGGTGGAAGGGAGGATCGTTCTGGCCCCTCTGAGCTCTGGGGGCTCCAGCATCCCTGGGCTTGTGGCCGCAGCACTCCACTCTGTGCCTCTGTCCCCAGGTGGCCTTCTCAAGTGTCTGCTATAATCACCTCGTCTTGACTTAATTCCATCTGCAAAGATCCTATGTCTAAATTAGGTCCCAGTCAGAGGTATTTGGAGTTAGGACGCTAGAAATAGAAATTCCATTTGACCCAGCAGTCCCATTACTGGGTATAGATCCAAAGTATTATAAATTGTTCCACGATAAGGACACATGCACATGAATGTTCACTGCAGTACAGTTTACAATAGCAAAGACCTGGAACCAACCCAAATGCCCATCGATGATAGACTGGACAGGGAAAATGTGGCAGGTAGACACCATGGAATACTACACAGCCATCAAAAACAAATTTGTGTCCTTTGTAGGGATATGGACAAAGCTGGAAACCATCATTCTCAACAACGTGACACAAGAACAGAAAATCAAACACATGTTCTGACGCATAGGCCAGTGTTGAATAATCAGAACACATGGACACGGGGAGGGGAGCATCACACACTGTGGTGTCTTGGGGGGAAATAGGGGAGGGATGGGGGATGGGGACTTGGGGAGAGATAGCATGGGGAGAAATGCCAGATGTAGGTAATGCGGAGGAAGGCAACAAATCGCACTGCCATGTGTACATATGCAACTATCCTGCATGTTCTTCACATGTACCCCAAAACCTAAAATGCAATAAAATTATATATATATAATTATATATAATAAAATATTTTAGTATATATAATTATCTATTACATAATTATATAATATACAATTATATAACACACACGTATACATATACATGGCGGCTGGGGGCAGTGGCTCAACCCTGTAATCCCAGCACTTTGGGAGGCCGAGGAGGGTAGATTATCTGAGGTCAGGACTTTGAGGTAAGCGTGGTCCACATGATGAAGCCCCGTGTCTACTAAAAACACAAAAATTAGCCAGGCATGGTGGTGGGTGCCTATAATCCCAGCTACCTTGGAGGCTGAGTAGAGAGAATTCCTGGAACTCAGGAGGGGGAGGTTGCAGTGAGACGAGATGGCATCACTGCACTCCAGCCTGTGTGATAGAGCAAAACTTCACCTCAAAGAGAGAGAGAAAAAAAAAAGAGTGAATGGCATATGAATGATGCCCTCAAAGCCTTTCTTTACTATCTAGGTGCTTTTATAGGAATAACAAGTCTATCAATTGCAGTTGGTAAGATAACCTTTCTGAGGTTTCTTACGTGATAATGATGCTCAATTTCTATTAAGTGCATGAATCTGCTTTGTAACATCTAAATTCTTTAGAAAGTCGCTGTCATTTCTGTTGGGTGGAATTGTTCAGGGTCTGATCTGCTCCCCTTCATTATTTAAAACAGAGATTATGGTTGGGCGTGCTGACTCAGGCCTGTCATCCCAGCACTTTGGGAGGCCTAAAGGGGAGGATCACCTGAGGTCAGGACTTCGAGACCAGCCTGGCCAACACGGAGAAACCCCGTCTTTACTGAAAATTCAAAAAATCAGCAGGGCATGGTGCCTGTAATCCCAGCTACTCAGGTGGCTGAGGCAGGAGAATTGCCTGAACCCAGCACGCGGAGGTTGCGGTGAGCCGAGATCGCGCCATTGCACTCCAGCCTGGGTAACAAGAGCGAAACTTTGTGTCCAAAAAAAAGAAAACATAGAAATTAGCCGGACGTGGTGGCGGACACCTGTAATCCCAGCTACTCGGGAGACTGAGGCAGGAGAATTGCTTGAACCCGGGAGGCGGAGGTTGCAGTGAGCTGAGATGGTGCCACTGCACTCCAGCCTGGATGAGAGAGCGAGACTCTGCCTCTAAAAATATATAAATGACACCGAGATTGTTCTGAGTCGGAATATCAGCCCCAAAGTGACGTCTGGGGTGACAAGACAGGCGGTCCTCCATCAATGTGGTAGGAGGAAAGGCTGTTGTTGTTGCCTTTGGCGAGCAGGAATACCTGACAAGCAGGTCACGAACCCAGGTCCCGCGTCGCACATTCCCGGGGTTCCCCTTCCCGCATTCCCCGGGTTCCGCATCCCACATTTCCGGGATTCCCCTTCTCACGTTCCCTGGGTTCTCCGTCCCACGTTCCCGGGTTCCTTGTCCCACATTTCCGGAATTCCGCTTTCCACACTCCCCAGGTTCCACCTCCCACACTCCCCAGGTTCCGCCTCCCACATTTCCGGGGTTCCCTGTCCCAAATTCCCGTGATTCCCATCCCACATTTCTGGGGTTCCGCATTCTACATGCCCTGGGTTCGGAGTCCTACATTCTCTGGGTTCCCCGTCTCACATGTTGCGGATTCCGCGTCCGAAATTCCTGGGGTTCCCCTTCTTAACTTCTCCGGGGTTCCCCTTCCCACATTTCCCGGGTTCCCCTTCTCACATTCCCCGGATTCCGTGTCCCACACTTCCAGGGTTCCGCTATCCACATTCTTCGGGTTCCCCGTCCCACATGCCCCAGGTTTCGAATCCAACATTTCCGGGCTTCCGCATTACACATGCCCCGGGTTCAAAGTCCCACATTTCGTAAAGTCTCCGTCGCACATGCCGCGGGTTCTGCGTCCGAAATTTCCGCGGTTCTCCTTCCCACATTCCCCGGGTTCCCCATCCCACATTCCCGGGATTTCTTTTCCTGCATTCCCCGGGTTCTCCGTCCCGCATTCCCGGGGTTCTGCTTTCCACATTCCCCGGGTTCCCGGTCCCACATTTCCGGGATTCCCTGTCCCACATGCCCCAGGTTTCTCATCTAACATTTCGGGACTTATGCATTACACATGCCCCGGGGTTCAAAGTCCCACATTCCGTGGAGTCCCCGTCTCACATGCCGCGGGTTCTGGGTCCGACATTTCCGCGGTTCCCCTTCCCACATGCTCCAGGTTCCGTGTCCCACATTCCCCGGGTTCCAAATCCCACATTTCCGGGATTCCCCTTCCTGCATTCCCCGGGTTCTCCGTCCCGCATTCCCGGGGTTCCGCTATCCACATTCCCCAGGTTCTCGGTCCCACATTTCCGGGATGCCCCGTCCCATATGCCCCAGGTTTTGCATCCAACATTTCCGGGTTTCCGCATTACAGATGCCCCGGGTTCCCCATCCCACATTCTCGAGATTCCCCTTCCTGCATTCCTGGGGTTCTCCGTCCTGCATTCCCGGGGTTCCCTATCCCACATTTCCGGGGTTCCCCGTCCCACATTCCCACGGTTCCCGTCCCACATTCTCCAGGATTCCCCGTCCCACATTCCCCAGGTTCCCATCCCACATGCCCCGGGTTCCCCATCCCAAATTCCCAAGGATCCCCGTCCCACATTCCCGGGGTTCCGCGTCCCACATGCCCCGGCTTCTGGCTTCCGCGTCCCACATTCCCCGGGTTCCACATCCCACATTCCCGGGATTCCCTTTCCTGCATTCCCCGGGTTCTCTGTCCCGCATTCCCGGGGTTCTGCTTTCCACATTTCCTAGGTTCCCGGTCCCACATTTCCGGGCTTCCGCATTACACATGCCCCAGGTTCGGAGTCCCACATTCCGTGGACTCCCCGTCTCACATGCCGCGGGTTCCGCGTCCGAAATTTCCGCAGTTCCCCTTACCAGATTCCCCTTCCTGCATTCCCCGGGTTCTCCGTCCAGCATTCCCAGGGTTCCACATCCCACATTTCCGGGGTTCCCCTTCCCGCATTCCCGTGGTTCCCGTCCTGCGTTCTCCAGGGTTCCCCTTCCCAAATTCTCGGGGTTCCCCGTTCCACATTCTCCCGGTTCCACATCCCACATTCCCGGGATTCCCCTTCCTGCATTCCCCGGGTTCTCCGGCGCGCATTCCCAGGGTTCCGCTTTCCACATTCTCTGGGTTCCCGGTCCCACATTTCCGGGCTTCCGCTTACACATGCCCCGGGGTTCAAAGCCCCACATTCCGTGGAGTCCCCGTCTCACATGCCCCGGGTTCCGGGTCCGACATTTCCGCGGTTTTCCTTCCCACATGCTCCGGGTTCTCCGTCCCGCATTCCCGGGGTTACCTATCCCACATTTCTGGGGTTCCCCTTCCCGCATTTCTCCGGTTCCCCGTCCCACATTCCCGCGGTTCCCATCCCGCATTCTTCAGGGTTCCCATTACTACATGCCCCGGGTTCCCCATCCCACATTCCCCGTATTCCACATCCCACATTCCCGGGATTTCCCTTCCTGCATTCTCGGGGTTCCCGGTCCCACATTTCCAGGATTCCCAGTCCCATATGCCCCAGGTTTTGCATCCAACATTTCCAGGCTTCCGCATTACACATGCCCCGGGTTCGGAGTCCCATATTCCGTGGACTCCCCGTCTCACATGCCGCGGTTCCCCTTCACACATTCCCCGGGTTGCCTATCCCACATTCCCCGGGTTCCACATCCCAGATTCTCTGGATTCCCCTTCCTGCATTCCCCGGGTTCTCCATCCCGCATTCCCGGGGTTCCGTATCCCATATTTCTGGGGTTCCCCTTCCGCATTTCTCCGGTTCCCGTCCCGCATTCTCTAGGGTTCCCCTTCACACATGCCCCCGGGATTTTTATCCCAAATTCCCGGGGTTTCCCGTCCCCCATTCCCGGGGTTCCGCGTCCCACATTTCCAGGGTTCCGCTTTCCACGTTCCTCTGGTTCCTTGTCCCACATGCCCCAGGTTTCGCATGCAACATTTCCGGGCTTCCGCATTATACATGCCCCGGGTTTGGAGTCCCACATTCCGTGGAATCCCCGTCTCACATGCTGCGGGTTCCACTCCGAAATTTCCGCGGTTCCCCATCCCACATTCCCCGGGTTCCACATCCCACATTCCCGGGATTTTTCTTCCTGCATTCCCCGTTCTCCGTCCCGCATTCCCGGGGTGCTGCTTTCCACATTCCCCGGGTTCCCGGTCCCACATTTCCAGGCTTCCGCATTACACATGTCCCGGGTTCGGAGTTCCCACATTCTGTGGAGTCCCCGTCTCACATGCCATGGATTCTGCGTCCGAAATTTCCGCAGTTCCCTTCCCACATTACCCGGGTTCCCCATCCCACATTCCCCGGGTTCCACATCCTACATTCTCGGGATTCTCCCTTTTGCATTTCCCGGGTTCTCCGTCCCGAATTCCCAGGGTTCCGCATCCCACATTTCCGGGGTTCCCATCCCGCATTTCTCCGGTTCCCCGTTACAAATCCCGGGGTTCCGCGTCCCACATGCCACGGGTTCCACGTACCACATTCCCCTGGTTCCCCATCCCATAATCCCAGGGTTCCCCTTCCCACATTCCCCGGGTTCCCGTCCCACATGCCCCGGGTTCCGCTTTCCACATTTCCCGCGTTCCCGGTCCCACATTTACGGGATTCCTCATCCCACATGCCCCAGGTTTTGCATCCAACATTTTGGGGCTTCCACATTACACATGCCCAGGGGTTCAAAGTCCCACATTCCGCGGAGTCCCCGTCTCACATGCCACGGGTTCCAGGTCCGACATTTCCGCAGTTTTCCTTCCCACATGCTCCGGGTTCTGCGTCCCACATTCCCCGGGTTCCACATCCCACATTCCCGGGATTCCCCTTCCTGCATTCCCCGGGTTCTCCATCCCGCATTCCCGGGGTTACGTATCCCACATTTCCGGGGTTTCCCTTCCCGCATTTCTCCGGTTCCCCGTCCCAAATTCCCGCGGTTTCTGTCCCGCATTCTTTAGGGTTCCCATTCCTACATGCTTCGGGTTCCCCATCCCAAATTCCCAGGGTTCTTCATCCCACATGCCCCGGCTTCCGCGTCCCACATTCCCCGGGTTTCCCATCCCACATTCCCCGGGTTCCACATCCCACATTCCTGGGATTTCCGTTCCTGCATTCCCGGGATTTCGCTTTCCACTTTCCCCAGGTTCCCGGTCTCACATTTCCGGGATTCCCCGTCCCATATGCCCCAGGTTTTGCATCTAAAATTTCCGGGCTTCCGCATTACACACGCCCTGGGTTCGGAGTCCCACATTCCGTGGAGTCCCCGTCTCACATACCGCAGGTTCCGCGTCCGAAATTTCCGCGGTTCCCCTTCCCGCATTCCCCGGGTTGCCCATCCCACATTCCTCGGGTTCCACATCCCACATTCTCGGGATTCCCCTTCCTGCATTCCCGGGATTCTTCGTCCCGCATTCCCGGGGTTCGTATCTCATATTTCCGGGTTTCCCCTCTCGCATTTCTCCAGCTTCCTTCCCGCATTCTCCAGGGTTCCCCTTCCCACATGCCCCGGGGCTTTTTATTCCAAATTTCCAGGGTTTACCGTCCCCCATTCCCGGGGTTCCGCGTCCCACATGCCCCGGGTTCCCCATCCCACATTTCCCGGGTTCCACATCTCACATTCCCGGAATTCCCCTTCCTGCATTCCCTGGGTTCTCCATCCCCCATTCCCGGGGTTCTGCTTTCCACATTCCCCGGGTTCCCGGTCCCACATTTCTGGGATTCCCCGTCCCATAGGCCCCAGGTTTTGCATCCAACATTTCCGGGCTTCCTCATTACAGATGCCCCGGGTTCAGAGTCCCACATTCCGTGGAGTCCCCATCTCACAGGCTGCGGGTTCCACGTCCGACATTTCTGCGCTTCCTCTTCCTACATTCCCCAGGTTCCACATCCCACATTCCCGGGATTTCCCTTCCTGCATTTCCCGGGTTCTCCATCCCGCATTCCCAGGGTTCCCCATCCCACATTTCCCGTGTTCCACATCTCGCATTCCCGGAATTCACCTTCCTGCATTCCCCGGGTTCTCCATCCCCCGTTCCCGGGGTTCCGCTTTCCACATTCCCCGGGATCCCGGTCCCACATTTCCGGGATGCCCCATCCCACATGCCCTAGGTTTTGCATCCAACATTTCCGGGCTTCCGCATTACAGATGCCCCGGGTTCCCCATCCCACATTCCCCAGGTTTTCCATCCCACATTCTCGGGATTCCCCTTCCTGCATTCCTGGGGTTCTCCGTCCCGCATTCCCGGGGTTCCGCATCCCACATTTCCGGGGTTCCACGTCCCATATTCCCGCGGTTCCCATCCCACATTCTCCAGGATTCCCCATTCCACATTCCCCTGGTTCCCCATCCCATATTCCCAGGATTCCCCTTTCCACATTCCCCGGGTTCCCGTCCCACATGCCCTGGGTTCCCAGTCCCACATTTCCGGGATTCCTCGTGCCACATGCCTCAGGTTTTGCGTCCAACATTTAGGGGCTTCCGCATTACACATGCCCCGGTGTTCAAAGTCCCACATTCCGTGGAGTCCCCGTCTCACATGCGTGGGTTCCGGGTCCTACATTTCCTCGGTTACCCTTCCCACATGCTCCGGGTTCTGCATCCCACATTCCCCGGGTTCCACATCCCACATTCTCGGGATTCCCCTTCCTGCATTCCCCGGGTTCTCCGTCCCGCATTCCCGGGGTTACGTATCCCACATTTCCGGGGTTCCTCTTCCCGCATTTCTCCGGTTCCCCGTCCCACATTCCCGCGGTTCCCGTCCCGCATTCTCCAGGGTTCCCATTTTTACATGCCCCGGGTTCTGCATCCCAAATTCCCGCGGTTCCCCGTCGCACATGCCCTGGCTTCCGCGTCCCCCATTGCCTGGGTTCCACATCCCACATTCCCGGGATTTCCCTTCCTGCATTCCCGGGGTTCCGCTTTCCACATTCCCCGGGTTCCCAGTCCCACATTTCTGGGATGCCCCGTCCCACATGCCACAGGTTTTGCATCCAACATTTCCGGGCTTCCGCATTACACATGCCCCGGGTTCAGAGTCCCACATTCCGTGGACTCCCCGTTTCACATGCCGCGGGTTCCGCGTCCGAAATTTCCACGGTTCCCCTTCCCACGTTCCCCGGGTTGCCCATCCAACATTCCCCGGGTTCCACATCCCAGATTCTCGGGATTCCCCTTCCTGCATTCCCCGGGTTCTTCGTCCCGCATTCCCGGGGTTCCGTATCCCATATTTCCGGTGTTCCCCTTCCGCACTTCTCCGGTTCCCGTCCCGCATTCTCCAGGGTTCCCCTTCCCACATGCCCCCGGGTTTTCTATCCCAAATTCCCGGGATTTACCGTCCCCCATTCCTGGGGTTCCGCTTCCCACATTCCCAGGGTTCCGCTTTCCACATTCTCGTCCAAGATGGCTATAGCTAGTGAGGGTCCCCTTTCTGCAGCCCAGGAAATAAAAACAGCGTGGCTGAAAGATCCTCTGTCTCAGGGCTGATTTTCTTTGCAGCACTATTTCCAACACTGTCGTCTCTCAAATTCATAGGTTAAAGCCTGAACCCCGAGGACCACAGAGTGTTAGGATGTCTAAAGAGGTAATTCGGGTAAAAATGAAATCATCAATATGGGCTCTAATCTGATATGACTGTTGCTGCACCAGAAGAGGGATTAAGACCCAGACATGCTTCCTGACTCCCAGATCCTGTAGGGATGGACGGACTTCTCCTTCAGCGTCTGTGCCTCCTCTTCTGTCTCTTAAAAGGACGCATGTCATTGCCTGTAGGGGCCTTTTTATACCGAGAATGAGGTTGAAAGAGTTCATATTATATGTTCACTTGACTGGAGCACGGGGTGCCTAGTTTTTGATTGAACGTTACTCTGGGGTATCTGTAAGGTTGGAGGGGAGGATCCGTCCGGCCCCTCTGAGCTCTGGGCGCTCCAGAATTTCTGGGCTTGTGGCCGCAGCACTCCACTCTGTGCCTCTGTCCCCAGGTGGACTTCTCAAGTGTCTGCTATAATCATCTCATCTTGAATTAATTCCATCCGCAAAGATCCTATGGCTAAATTAGGTCCCAGTCAGAGGTATTTGGAGTTAGGACGCTAGAAATAGAAATTCCATTTGACCCAGCAGTCCCATTACTGGGTATAGATCCAAAGTATTATAAATTGTTCCACGATAAGGACACATGCACACGAATGTTCACTGCAGTACAGTTTACAATAGCAAAGACCTGGAACCAACCCAAATGCCCATTGATGATAGACTGGACAGGGAAAATGTGGCACGTAGACACCAGGGAATACTATACAGCCATCAAAAATGAGTTTGTGTCCTTTGTAGGGACATGGACACAGCTGGAAACCATCATTCTCAACAAAGTGACACAAGAACAGAAAATCAAACACCACATGTTCTCACGCATAGGCCGGTGTTGAACAATGAGAACACATGGACACAGAGAGGGGAGCATCACACACTGTGGTGTGTTGGGGGGAAATAGGGGAGGGATGGGGGTGTGGGGACTTGGGGAGAGATAGCATGGGGAGAAATGCCAGATGTAGGTAATGCAGAGGAAGGCAAAAAAATCTCACTGCCATGTGTACATATGCAACTATCCTGCATGTTCTTCACATGTACCCCCAAACCTAAAATGCAATAAAATTATATATATATATAATTATATATTACATAAGTATATAATATACAATTATATATAACACACACACACACACAAACACACACACACATACATATATATGGCGGCTGGGGGTAGTGGCTCAACCCTGTAATCCCAGCACTTTGGGAGGCCGAGGAGGGTAGATTATCTGAGGTCAGGACTTTGAGGTAAGCATGGCCCACATGATGAAGCCCCGTCTCTACTAAAAACACAAAAATTAGCCAGGCATGGTGGTGGGTGCCTATAATCCCAGCTACCTTGGAGGCTGAGTAGAGAGAATTCCTGGAACTTGGGAGGGGGAGGTTGCAGTGAGACGAGATGGCATCACTGCACTCCAGCCTGGGTAATAGAGCAAAACTTCACCTCAAAGAGAGAGAGAGAAAAAAGAGTGAATGGCATATGAATGATGACCTCAAAGCCTTTCTTTACTATCTAGGTGCTTTTATAGGAATAACAAGTCTCCTATCAATTGCAGTTGGTAAGATAAACTTTCTGAGGTTTCTTACGTGATAATGATGCTCAATTTCTATTAAGTGCATAAATCTGCTTTGTAACATCTAAATTCTTTAGAAAGTCGCTGTCATTTCTGTTGGGTGGAATTGTTCAGGGTCTGCTCTGCTCCTCTTCATTATTTAAAACAGAGATTATGGTCGGGCGTGGTGACTCAGGCCTGTCATTTCAGCACTTTGGGAGGCTTAAAGGGGAGGGTCACTTGAGGTCAGGAGTTCGAGACCAGCCTGGCCAACACAGAGAAACCCCGTCTTTACTGAAAATTCAAAAAATTAGCAGGGCATGGTGCCTGTAATCCCAGCTACTCAGGAGGCTGAGGCAGGAGAATCGCCTGAACCCGGGAGGTGGAGGTTGCGGTGAGCCGAGATCGCGCCATTGCATTCCAGCCTGGGTAATAAGAGCGAAACTCCGTCTCAAAAAAAAAAAAAAAGAAAGAAAGAAAAGAAAAAGAAAAAGAAAAAAAAAATATTAGCCGGACGTGGTGGCGGACACCTGTAATCCCAGCTACTCGGGAGACTGAGGCAGGAGAATCGCTTGAACCCGGGAGGCGGAGGTTGCAGTGAGCTGAGATGGCACCACTGCACTCCAGCCTGGCCGAGAGAGCGAGACTCTGCCTCAAAAAATAAATAAATGACACCGAGATTGTTGTGAGCCCGAATATCAGCCCCAAAGTGAGGTCCGGAGTGACAGACAGGCGGTTCTCCACCAATACGGTAGGAGGAAGCGCTGTTGCTGTTGCCTTTGGCGAGCAGGAATACAGGACAAGCAGGTCACGTACCCGGGTCCCGCGTCGCACATTCCGGGGGTTCCCCTTCCCGCGATCCCTGGGTTCCACGTCCCCCATTCCCGGGTTCCCCGTCCCAGATTCCCCGGGGTCCGCATCCCACATTTCCTGGATTCCTGTTCCCGCGTTCACCGGGTTCTCCGTCCCACATTCCCGGGGTTCCGCATCCCACATTCCCCGGGTTCCCGTCCCAAATGTCCCGGGGTTTCTCGTCCCACATTTCCTGGGTTCCGCTTTCCACCTTTCCCGGGTTCCCCGTCCCGCATTCTCCGGGGTTCTCTGTCCCAAATTCCCGGCGTTTCCCGTCCCACATGCCCCCGAATTCCGTGCCCCACATTCCCGGTGTTCCCCGTCCCATATGTTTCGGGTTCCGCATCCCACATGCCCCCGGGTTCCTTGTCCCACATGTATATTTAGTAGAGATGGGGTTTCACCATCTTGGTCAGGATGATCTCTGTCTCTTGACCCCATGATCTGCCCGCCTCGGCCTCCCAAAGTGCTGGGATTACAGGGGTGAGCCACCGCGCCCGGCCTGTTTTGCCTTTTTTGAAACAGCGTCTCACTGTGTCACCCAGGCTGGAGTGCAGTGGCGCGATCTTGGCTCACTGCAACCTCCACCTGCCCAGTTTAAGCGGTTCTCGTGCCTCAGCCTCCCGAGTAGCCCAGGACTGCAGGTGCCTGCACCACACACAGCTAATGTTTTTGTATTTTTAGCAGAGACTAGAGTTTTGCCATGTTGGCAGGCTGATCTCCAACTCCTGACCTCAAGTTATCCACCCGCCGCAGCCTCCCAAAGTGCTGGGATTAAAGGCATGAGCCACCACGCCCTCCTTGGCCAGAAACAGTTTTTAAAGAGCTGATATTTGTGGTGTGGCATCGCGTGCCTTGAAGGTACACATTCATCATACACTCCTTTTAGAATTTAATGCTAGGAATAGGCCACTGGCCGTAGAATTGGCCTCGCAGTTCTTTTCAATAAGACAAGGAGAAGTATTTGAGCAATGACATTTTCCTCTGGCTCCGGAGATGCCCAGAGTTGATCAACTTGCTATACCGTCACCTTAACAATACTTCAAGGTGGCTGAAGGTTCATAGCTCTTGCTTCTTTCAGATATATATAAATACATTTTAATTTTGTGAATTAAGCACATGGTCTATGTATCGTAATGGAAGCTGTGAAGGGGAAGTATCCTCGGTCCCCAAAATCAAAAGCTAACAAAACAGTCAAGCTGGGACGTGCTCAAGGGAAACCTGCCTTCCATTCTGCGCAGTCAGCCCTGTGTTCACTGGGGTAGATGGATGTCTGACGGCCTCCTTTGGAAACACGAGTCAGAAACCCAACAGAAGGCAACCATTGGCTGGGCATGGTGGCTGTCATCCTTGGACTTTGGGAGGCCGAGGCAGGCGGATCATGAGGTCAGGAGATTGAGACCAGCCTGGCAAACATGGTGAAACCCTATCTCTACTAAAAATACAAAAAACTGGCCATGCCTGTAGTCCCAGCTACTTGGGAGGCTGAGGCAGGAGAATCACTTGAACCAGGGAGGCAGAGGTTGAGGTGACTCGAGATCCTGCTACTGCAGTCCAACCTGGGCAACAGAGCAAGACTCCATCTCACAAAAAAAAAAAAAAAAAAAAAAAAAAAAGAAAAGAAAAAGAGTGCACCATTTCTATCTCACCCACCTGTGACCTGAAAGCCACCTCCCTGCTCCAGTTGTCCCTGCCTCTCAATGACTGTAGTTCTTTTTTTTTCTTCTGAGATGCAGTTTTGCTCTTGTAGCCCAGGCTGGAGTGCACGGCACTAGTGATTCTGTCTCAGCTTCCCCAGTAGCTGGGAGGATAAGTGCCCACCACCATGCCTGGCTAATTTTTTGTATTTTTAGTGGAAATGGGGTTTCACTATGTTGGCCAGACTGGTCTCCAACTCCTGACCTCAGGTGATACACCCAGCTCGGCCTCCCAAAGTGCTGGGATTACAGGCGTGAGCCACCGAGCCCACCCCAATGTACTTCCTACATATATTAATTCATGTCTCACATCTCCCTAAAGTAATAAAACCATGCTCTGCCCTCACCACCAGGAACATGTATCATCAGAATCTCCTGAGGCTGTCACGGGCATGCCTCCTTAAATTTGGCAGAATAAACTTTCTAAATTAACTGAGTCCTCTCTCAAATTGTCGGGGTTCACAAAACCATCTCAGATGTATTTTGAATATTAGCATGATATTAATGCTAAATAAATAAAGACTAAAAGCGTAAAAGAATGTTTAATACATTCAAAAGGGTAAAAGAAACACTCTTTTATGCATTTCATATGCATTTCAGAAAAAGCATCAGTGAAAAGTCAGTGCAGATTCAGAGTCTTGCTGCATTGCCCAGGCTGGGCAGTCTTCATCTCAGCCTCCCGGGTTCAGATCCTCCTGCCTCAGCCTCCCGAGTAGCTGGGAAGAGAGGCACTCGCCATCATGCCTGGCTAATTTTTTTTAGTAGAGATGGCATTTTGCCATGTCGGCCAGGCTGGTGTTGAACTCCTGACCTCGGCTGATGCTCCCAGCTTGACCTCCCAAAGTGATGTGACTGTGCGGCTGGCTGGCTGAGATGAACATTTCACTCAGCAGACTTTGGGGTGTTTTTTTGAGACAGACGCTCACTCCTTCACCGAGGCTACATTGTATGGGAAGGGCCACAGGTCTCTGCAGCCTCAAACTACTGGGCTGAAGCCATTCTCCCACCTTGGCCCCCTACGTGTGGACATGACAGGCGTATATTCACCTACTTTACTTTTAAACTTTTTTAATTTTCAATTTTTGAGATGGAGTTTCGCTCTTGTTGCCCAGGCTGGAGTGCAGTGGCACGATCTCGGCTCACTGCAGCCTCTGCTTCCTGGGTTCAAGGGATTCTCCTGCCTCAGCTTCCTGAGTGTCTGTGTATATGTGTGTGTGTGTAAATCTGTGTGTCTGTGTGTATCCCTCTTGTTGCCCAGGATGGAGTGCAATGTCATGATCTCAGCTCACCGCAGCCTCTGCCTTCTGGGTTCAAGCGATTCTCCTGCCTCAGCCTCCTGAGTGTCTGTGTGTATCTGTCTTTGTGTGAGTCTGTGTATATGTGTGTGCATATGCATGTATGTGTGTGTGTGTATCCCTCTCGTTGCCCAGGCTGGAGTGCAATGGTGCAATCTCGGCTCACTGCAGCCTCTGCCTCCTGGGTTCAAGCTATTCTTCTGCCTCAGCCTCCTGAGTGTCTGTGTATATGTGTGTGTGTATATCTGTGTGTCTGTGTGTATCCCTCTTGTTGCCCAGGCTGGAGTGCACTGGCACGATCTCGGCTCACCGCAGCCTCTGCTTCCTGGGTTCAAGCGATTCTCCTGCCTTAGCCTCTGCAGTGTGTGTGTATCCCTCTTGTTGCCCAGGCTGGAGTGCAATGGTGCGATCCCGGCTTACCACAGCTTCTGCTTCCTGGGTTCAAGAGATTCTCCTGCCTCTGCCTCCTGAGTAGCTGAAATTACAACTGTGCAGCAGCATGCCTGGCTAAGGTTTTTATTATTAGTAGAGACGGGGTTTCACCATGTTGACCAGGCTGGTCTTGAACTCCTGACCCCGTGATCCACTTGCCTAGGCCTCACAAAGTGCTGTGATTACAGGCATGGCCCACGAAGCCATGCTCCCGTGACAGATGCTGGGATGGCCACCCACATCCTCAATCAGGCAGGGAGAAGAGACGGGCCTGGGTGGGAATGGGTATGCCCGAGGTATATCCCCATGGGGACTTGAATGCAGTGCAGTGAAGAGCTGGTTAGTGATGTCCCACCCGTGTGATTTGATTCTGGCAGGGAAAGAATCAGCCGCGGTGGCTCATCCCTGTAACCTCGGCACTTTGGGAGTCTGAGGTCTGGTAAGAGCACATCCTGGAACACAGCGGGGGCTCAGGGGTGCACGGGCTGGGGGCTCTACCAGCCTGTCCCCAGGCAGAAAACACACAGGCCCTGGCATCTGTGCTGCAGAGGGGGCTTCGTGGCACAGCTGCGTGGGGCACCCATGTCTGTGCCAAGGCTGGGGACAGAGGACCCCCAAGTCGGAGGTGATCTCCTTGGAATCACTGGGTCCACACATGGTGTGACCTGTAAGCATCCGAGTTTCCCAGACAAGGAGGCTTTTCACCCTGGAAGCTCCAGGTCACCCATCTCAGCGTGAAAAACCGGGGAGAGGGAAGCAGAGGGGTTCATCCCGGACAGAGAATATGGTCCTCTTAGCTGCCCCAGGTCTCGTGGTGGTACCCACCCCGGCCACAGAGGAACCCAGGTCAGTCCCGGTCAGGGCTGCGTTCACCGCTCCCATCCTGGACATGCCTTGTCCCCCCAGGGCAAGGAAGCCCTGCCCAGCCTGCTCCTGAGCCCGGCTCCCAGGGGACAGACCCTCCACCCTGGCTCCCCAAATCCCTCGGGGCCTCCCCGGCTCTCCCCTGGGCAGGTGGCAGTGACAGGGTCAGGGCATCCTCCTTGAGGCCCGGGCTGGCTGCTCACTCCAGCTCGGGGCCCCTGTCTGTGCCTCCCGGCTTCTCTCTCCACTGCTGGCTTCTGTCTCTCTCACTCTGTCTCCCTTTGTCTCTTTCCATCTGTCTCTGTTCTCCTTCTATCTCTCTGTCTCCTTCTGTCTCTGTCTGCCTCTATCTCTGTCCCTCCAAGTCTCCCTGTCTCTGTCTCCTTGTGTGTTTCCCTCTGTGTGTCTCTGTGTCCCTCTGTGCATCTGTCTCCATCTCTGTTCTCTATCTCTCTTTCTCCTTGTCTGTATGCATCTATCTCTGTCCCGGCAAGCCTCCCTGTCTGTCTCCCTCTGTTCTCTATCTCTCCACCTCCTGTCTCTCTGTGACTCTATCTCTGTCCCTCCAAGCCTCCCTGTCTCTGTCTCTCTGTGTTTTTGACAGAGAGAGTATCTCCAGCCTGTGTGGAGATGAGTGGGATCTCGGCTCACTGCAGCCTCCACCTCCCGGGTTCAAGCGATTCTCCCACCTCAGCCTCCCAAGTAGGTGGAATCACAGTTCTGCCACCATGCCTGGCTAATTTTGTGCATTTTTGGTAGAGATGGTGTTTCACCATGTTGGCCAGGCTGGTCTCCAACTCCTGACCTCAGGTGATCATCCCACCTTGGTCTCCCAAGCTAGCTGGGATGACCAGCTCATGCCAGGATGCCCATCCTCGGAGGCTGAGGTGGGTGGATCACTGGAGGTCAGGAGTTCAAGACCAGCCTGGCTGATGTGGTGATACCCCACCTGTACTAAAAAGACAAATATTAGCCGGGCATGGTGGTGGGTGCCTGTAGACCCAGCTACTTGTGAGGCTGGGGCAGGAGAATCGCTTGAACCCGGGAGGTGGAGGTTGCCATGAGCTGAGACTGTGCCACTGCACTCCAGCCTGGGTGAGAAGAGCAAAACTCTGTCTCAAAATAGGTAAATAAAAAATAAAAATAAGTAAGTACTTCTCAAAAGTCTGTCCTCAAGCTGTACTTGTTACAGGCCCTGGGAACTGTCTTCCTAGCCCTGTTCAAGGCCTCACCCGAAGGCCAATCATCTAATTGGGAAATTAGCTGGGCACAGTGGCTCAGGCTTGTAATCCTAACACTTTGGGAGGCCGAGGCGGGTGGATTGCCTGAGCTCAGGAGTTCGAGACCAGCCTGGGCAACACGGTGAAACCCCATCTCTACTAAAATACAAAAAAAAGTAGCTTGGCATGGTGGTACATGTCTGTACTCCCAGCTACTTGGGAGACTGGGGCAGGAGAATGGCTTGAACCCGGGAGGCAGAGGTTGCGGTGAGCTGAGATCGTGCCACTGCACTCCAGCCTGGCGACAGAGCAAAACTCCATCTCTATAAAAGAAAAAAGAAGAAAGAAATCTTAAAACTACTGAATCTTCTTCTGATTACCTATGTGACTCTGTGTGTCATATGTTTGCCATGTCTGTTAAAAGAGCTCCATGTAACTGGCCTAAAAAAAAAATAAGCACTTAAGACAAATACTTTTTTTTTTTTGAGACGGAGTCTCGCTCTGTCACCCAGGCTGGAGTGCAGTGGTGTGACCTCAGCTCACCGCAATGTCCCAGGTTCAAGCAATTCTCCTGCCTCAGCCTCCCAAGGAGCTGGGAATACAGGCACCCGCCACCACACCCAGCTAATTTTTGTGTTTTCAGTAGAGATGGGGTTTCGCCATATTGGACAGGCTGGTCTTGAACTCCTGAACTCAGGTGATCCACCTGCCTCGACCTCCCAAAATGCTGGGATGGGGAGCCCCAGTGCCCGGCCTGATCCTGTTTAAAAGGTGGTTTTATAATCAGCTGTAAAGCTCTAACAGATGCTCGTGAATGCAGGTTTCTGACAACCTTGGAGATTGCCACATCAGAATAGAAAGGAAAAAAGTTTGGGATTTTTGAAAAGCTAAAATGTTCATTAATATCAAGCAGGACAGAAATGAACTGAATGGACTCAACTAATAGGAGACTGGGGTGATCTTTTTCACATTTTAAGTCTTCTTAATTTATGGCAATAAAGTTATTTGCATAAGTGCAATAACAATCTGCTTTCTGGCTGGGCTGGGTGGCTCACGCCTGTGATCTCAGCACTTTGGGAGGCCTGGGCGGGTGGACTGCCTGAGGTCAGGAGTTTGAGACCGGCCTGGCCGAGATGTTGAAACCCCATGTCTACCAAAAACACAAAAACTAGCTGGTTGTGGTGGCGTGCGTCTGTAATCCCAGCTACTCGGGAGGCAGGAGAATCACGTGAACCTGGGAGGTAGAGGTTGCATTGAGCCAAGATCACGCCATTTCACTCCAGCCTGGACAAGAGTGACATTCCGTCTCAAAAAAAAAAAAAAAAAAAAAAATCTGTTTTCTTTAGTAACAGGACACAACAGGAAAAACTGGTTATTTTGCCAAGGCTTTGGCTGGAATGGTATGCACCCCTCTAAAAAATCAAACTTGAGGCCGGGCATGGTGGCTCACACCTGTAATCCCAGCACTTTGGGAGGCCGAGGCAGGCAGATCACGAGGTCAAGAGATCGAGACCATCCTCGTCAACATGGTGAAACCCCGTCTCTACTAAAAATACAAAAAATTAGCTGGGCCTGGTGGCAGGCACCTGTAGTCCCAGCCTCTGGGGAGGGTGAGGCAGGAGAATCGCTTGAACCTGGGAGGCGGAGGTTGCAGTGAGCTGAGACTGTGCCACTGCGCTCCAGCCTGGGTGACAGAGCAAGACTCCATCTCACACACAAAAAGAATCCAACTTGACTTATGGAGCCAATAAAACTGTTGGAAACTGGCCTCATCTTCTGTGTACACAGTCACCGTACAGAGTCCCTGATCTGCGCTGTCACTTTCTCACAGGCCAGGAACCCCAAATTATCCTGAAACCTCAAGAGGAAGGGAATTCACCCAACTCATAGGTATTTAATGGTGCAAACCCATGGTGGGCTCAGCTTTAAAAAGGTCCTGTCTGGGGCCGGGTACGGTGGCTCACACCTGTAATCCCAGCACTCTGGGAGGCCGAGGCGGGTGGATCATGAGGTCAGGAGTTCAAGACCAGCCTGGCCAAGATGTTGAAACCCCGTCTCTACTAAAAACACAAAACTTGACTGGGTGCAGTAGCAGGCACCTGTAATCCCAGCTACTCAGGAGGCTGAGGCAGAGAATCACTTGAACCCGGGGAAACGGGGGGAGCGGGGGCGGAGGTTGCAGTGAGCTGAGATTGCACCATGGCACTCCAGCCTGGGCGACGGAGTGAGACTCCATCTCAAATAAAAAAAGGTCCTACCTTAGATTCTTTGTGAGGAACAAAGTTCCATCAAAGCCAATTTAAAGGGCCTATGTAAAAATTAATTTATTCTTGGCTGGCTGTGGTGGTGTCTCCTAAAGACAGAATAAAGTATCCGGGTGCGGTGGTGTGTGCCTGTAATCCCAGCAGGAGAATCGCTTGAATGGGGAGAGGGAGGGATTGGGAGATGGAGGGGGGTTGAGGTCGCAGTGAGCCAAGATCGCACAATTGCCCTCCAGCCTGGCGACAGAGTGGGAGTCCGTCTCAAAATAAATAAATACAAATAAAAAGTAAAACTATTATTCTTGCTACAGTGAATACAAATAATCCAGGCCCTGAGAGGCCGAGTCGGGCGGATCACCTGAGGTTGGGAGTTCGAGACCAGACTGGCCAACATGGAGAAACCCCCGTCTCTCCAAAAATACAAAGTTAGCCGGGCGTAGTGGCGCACACCTGTAATAGCAGCTACTCGGGAGGCTGAGGAGAACTGCTTGAACCAGGGAGGTGGAGGTTGCAGTGAGCTGAGATGGCACCACTGCACTCCAGCCCGGGTGACAAGAGCAAAACTCCGTGTCTAAATAAATAAAGTGAATAAAATAAAAATAAAGCAAAGCCGTCTTTCCATAATTATTCTTTCAATAAAATTGACAAAGCTGGAAAAAGAAAAATTATGTTTCAAAGCCTGTCGTCACACCTGCCGTTAGATTCTGGTCTTGTCTAGTGGATTTTGGTTTTTATTATTTTCTCCAGTTTGAATTCAATGCTAATTCTTCTGGCTACAAGCCTTCCAAGTAATGTTTTCAGGTTTTCTTCCTTTTTCTTTTTGCCATTTTGTTCTAACTGAAAACCACTGAAACCTAAGCTGTGCTTTCTCATACCTCTATGAATGAAAAACTAGATGTTTCAACGGGGGGATAACTGGAAGCCCTCCAAAAGAAGCAGGGCTACCGGGAACAAATCAGTCTTCTCCCCTCCAGTGCTCTCCTCCATGTGATCAGGCTTCCAGAAGAAGCAGACACCCACTGCCTAGGCGCCTGCCACCTACAATCAAATCTCCCCCACCCAGGGTTCCAGGAAACACTTCCCACAGGCCACCTGCAAAGTCAACCTTCAGCCACTAGGACCCACTCCATCCCTAGAAGACTTAGGTCACTCTTCTCTCCCACATCCCTAGGAGTCCTGGGTCACTCTGCCCCCTCCCCCCATCCCTAGGGGTCCCAGGTCAGAACCCTGCCCCATCCCTAGGGATCCTGGGTCACTCACCCCCTATCCCTAGGGGTTCCAAGTCAGTCTCCCCTCCCCCATCCCTACAGGTCCAGGGTCGCTCTCCCCTCCATCATCCCTAGGGGTCCCAGGTCTCTCTCCTCCCCCATCCCTAAGGGTACCGGGTCACTCTCACCTTCTATCCCTAGGGGTCCCTTGTCAGTCTCCCCTCCCCCATCCCTAGGGGTCCCGGGTCACTCTTCCCTCCCCCATCCCTAGGGGTCCTGGGTCAGTCTCCCCTCACCCATCCATAGGGGTCCCAGGTCACTCTCCCTTCCCCATCTCTAGGGGTCCCAGGTCACTCTCCCTTCCCCATCTCTAGGGGTCCCGGGTCACTCTCCCCTCTCCCCATCCCTAGGGGTCCTGAGTCTCTGGGCCCAGCTGGTTGAGCCCCTCCGTCCCGGGTCCCCCGCCCCGCCCAGGCCCAGGCCGCACCGCGTTGCTGAGGATCTCCCGGCGGCGTGGAGAGGTGCTGGCCAGCACCACGCGTTTGTGTTGCAGCTTCCCGATAACCGGA
Organism: Saguinus oedipus; assembly: GCA_031835075.1. Classification (NCBI taxonomy): domain Eukaryota; kingdom Metazoa; phylum Chordata; class Mammalia; order Primates; family Cebidae; genus Saguinus; species Saguinus oedipus. The sequence continues at coordinate 534,231 of CM063191.1, forward strand.
AACAGCACCATGGCGACCACGCCGGGAGACGGGAGGCCGCAGACTGGAGCCCGGAGCCGACGCGTGAGCAGCGCGGCTCCGGAAATACCGCGACCGGAGTTCCGCCTCCGCGAGGCCACGCCCAGACCACGCCTCCATCTACCTCCCGCGAGGTCATGTCCAAGCCCCACCGCCATCGACCTCGCCTCTAGGCCACGCCCAGAGCACGCCTCCATCGACCTCTCAGTGACGTCTCGCCCAAGCCCTGTAGCCAACGACCTCAGGTGAGGCCACGCCCATACCACGCCTCTATCGACCTCCCGTGAGGCCACGCGCAGACCACGCCTCTATCGACCTCCCCTGAGGCCACGCGCAGACCACGCCTCCATGGAATTCCCGCGAGGCCACGCTCAGACCACGCCTACATACACCTCCCGCGAGGTCACGCCTGAGCCACTATGACCTCGCCTCTAGGCCACTCCCAGAACACGACAGCATCGACCTCTCGGGACTTCTCGCCCAAGCCGCCTCGCTGTCGACCTCCCATGAGGCCACGCCCAGACCATGCCTCTCTCGACCTCCCGCGATGTCTCGCCTAAGCCACGCCTCCATTGACCTCCCGCGAGGCCACGCCCAGACCACACCTCCATGGCAATAGAAAGTGTGTGCTGCAAAGAAGAGACACAGGAAATAAATCCCGCACAGGGGAGGAACTGGACGTGTGTCAACATTAGGAGATTAACGAGAAATGTGGCCTGCACAGGGGAAGAACAGAAAGTGTGTGCTTCACAAGGGAAGAAAAATAAGTGTGTCCTGCTTAAAGGAGACACAAGAAGTATGTCCCACACAGGGTAGGAGCAAAAATTGTGTCCTGCATAGAGGATAAACGGGAGATGTGTCCTGTACAGGGGAGACACAAGAAGTGTGTTCTGCACAGAAAAGAAACAGGAAGTGTGTCCTGCACAGATGGGCAATAGAAAGTGTGTGCTGCCTAGGAGAGGCACAGAAAGTGTGTCATTCACAGAGCTGAAAGAAGAGCAGTGTCCTTCCCAGAACAAAAGCAGAAAATGTGTCTTGCACAGGGGAGGAACAGAAAATGTCTGTCTTGCACAGGGTAGGAATATGTCTATCTTAGGAGAGTGACAGGAAGTATGTCTGTCTCAGGAGAGTGACATGAAGTGTGCCCTGCACAGGAGAAACACAGGAAGTGTTTTTTTGCACTGAGGAAGAACAGGAGGTACGTCTGTCTCAGAAGACCAACAGGAAGTATGTCTTGCGCAGGAGAAACACAGGAAGTGGGCCCTGCACAAAGCAAGAACAGTAAGTACATCTGTCTCAGGAGAGAAATAGGAAGTGTGTACTTCACAGGAGAAACACAGAAAGTGTGTCCTGCACATAGGTAGAACAGCAAGTATGCCTGTCTCAGGAGACCAACAGGAAGTGTGCCCTGCACAGAGGAAGAAAGGGAAGTACCTCTATCTCAGGAGCACAACAGGAAGTGTGTCCTGCATGGGAGAAACACAGGAAGTGTGTCTTGCACAGAAAAAGAACAGGAAGTAGGTCTGTTTGAGGAAGCAACAGGAAGTGTGTCCTGCACCGGAGAAATACAGGATGTCTGTCCTGCACAAAGGAAGTACAGGAAGTACATCTGTCTTGGGAGAGTGACAGGAAGTGTGTCCTGCACAGGAAAAACACAGGAAGTGTTTCCTGAACAGAGGAAAAGCAGAAAGTACATCTATCTCAGGAGAGTAACAGGAAGTGTGTCCTGCACAGGAGAAACACAGGAAGTGTGTTCCAAAGAGAGGAAGAACAGGAAGTACATCTGTTTCAGGAGAGCAACAGAAAGTGTGTCCTGCACTGGAGAAACACAAGAAATGTGTATGGCAAAGGAAGAACAGGAAGTACCTCTGTCTCAGGAGAAACACAGGAAGTGTGTCCTACACAGAGAAAGAACAGGAAGTAGGTCTGTCACCTGAGAGCAAAAGAAAGTGTGTCCTGCACTGGAGACACACAGGAAGTGTGTCCTGCACAGAGGAAGAATAGGAAGTACATCCGTCTCGGGAGAATGACAGGAAGTGTGCGCTGCATAGAAGAAACACAAAAGTGTTTTTTGCACTGAGGAAGAACAGGAGGTACATCTGTCTCAGGAGAGCAACAGGAAGTACATCTTGCACAGGAGAAACACAGGAAGTGGGTCCTGCACAAAGGAAGAACAGTAAGTATGTCTATCTCAGGAGAGAAATAGGAAGAGTGTACTTCAGAGGAGAAAGACAGGAAGTGTGTCCTGCACAGAAAACAAAAAGTAGGTCTGTCTCAGGAGAGCAACAGGAAGTGTGTCCTACACAGGAGAAACACAGGAAGTGTGTCCTGCACAGAGGAAGAACAAGAAGTACGTCTGTCTTAGGAGAGAAACAGGAAGTGTGTCATGCACTAAAGAAACACAGAAAGTGTGTCCACAGAGGAAGAACAGGAAGTAGGTCTGGCTCAGGAGAGAAACAGGAAGTGTGTCCTGCACAGGAGAAACACAGGAAGTGTGTCTTGCACAGAGGAAGAACAAGAATTAAGTCACTGTGAGGAGAACAAGAGGAAGTGTGTCCTGCACAGAAGAAACACAGGAAGTGTGTCCTGCACAGAGGAAGAACAAGAAGTGCGTCGGTCTCAGGAGAGCAACAGGAAGTGTGTCCTGCACAGGAGAAACACAGGAAGTGTGTCCTGCCCAGAGGAAGAACAGGAAGTACATCTGTCTCAGGAGAGCAATGGGAAGTGTTTCCTGCACAGGGGAAACACAGGAAGTGTGTCCTGCCCAGAGGAAGAACTGGAAGTACATCTGTCTCAGGAGAATAACAGGAAGTGTGTCCTGCACAGAGGAAGAACAGAAAGTTGGTTTGTCTCAGGAGAGCAACAGGAAGTGTGTTCTGCACAGGAGAAACACAGGAAGTGTGTCCTGCACAGAGGAAGAACAGGAAGTACATCTGTCTCAGGAGAGCAACAGGAAGTGTGTCATGCACAGGAGAAACACAGGAAGTCTGTCCTGCACAGAGGAAGAACAGGAAATAGTTCTGTCTCAGGAGAGCGACTGAATGTGTGTCGTGCACAGGAGAAACACAGGAAGTCTGTCCTGCACAGAGGAAGTACAGGAAGTACATCTGTCTCTGGAGAGCAACAGGAGGTGTTTCCTGCACAGGGGAAACACAGAAAGTGTGTGCTGCCCAGAGGAAGAACTGGAAGTACATCTGTCTCAGGAGAATAACAGGAAGTGTGTCCTGCACAGAGGAAGAACAGAAATTACATCTGTCTCAGGAGAGCAACAGGAAGTGTGTCCTGTACAGAGGAAGAACAAGAAGTGTCTATGGGCCTCGTCTGGAGGCTCACACCTGTAATCTGAACACTTTGGGAGCCTAAAGCAGGCAGATCATGGGTTTTGGAGTTTGAGACTAGCCTATCCAAGTGGTGAAACACCATCTCTACTAAAATACAATAATTAGTTAGGCGTGGTGGTACACATTTGTAATCCCAGCCACTAAGGAGGCTGATGTAGGAGAAGCTCTCGAATCCAGAAGGTGAGGTTCCAGTGAGCCAAAATTGCACCACTGTACTCCAGCCTGAGTGACAGAGAAATCTAAAAACATCAACAACAACAACCAAAAAAAAAAAAAAAAAAGAATTGTGTCTGTTTTAAGACAGTTACAAGAATTCTGTCCAGCACAGGACAGGAACAGAAAGTGTGTCCTTCACAGGGGAGGAATGGGAAGTTTACCCCGCACAGGCAAGAAACAGGAAGTGTACCCTGCACAGCAAGAAACAGGAAGTGTGTCATGCACAGGGGAGACAGAAAAAGTGTCTCATTCACAGGGGAAGAACAGGAAGTTTGTCTTTCTCAGGAGAGTAGCAAGAAGTGGTCTTGCACAGGACAAGAATGAGACATGTGTAATGCACAGGAGAGACACAAGAAGTGTGTCATGCACAAGGGAAGAACACGTGTGTTTTTCTCAGAAGAGTAACAAGTAGTGTGTCTTGCACAGGACAGGAACAGAAAGTGTGTAGTGTAATGCAGAGACAGGAAGTGTGCCCTGCCAAGGGGAGACACAAAGAATGTGTTCCTCACAGGGGAGACACCAGAACTATGTCATGAATAGAGGAAGAGCAGGAAGTGTGTCCTCAGAAGAGTAACAAGGAGTGTGTCTTGCACAGGACAGGAACAGAAAGTGTGTCCTGCAATGCAGAGACACAGGAAGTGTGTCCTGCATAGGGGAGACACAGAAAGCGTGTTCTGCACAGGGGAGATGAGGAAGTGTGTCCTTCCCAGGGAAGAAACAGGAAGTTTGTCTTGCATAGGACAGAAGTGTGTCATGCACAGGGGAAACACCAGAAATGTGTCATGCACAGGGAAAGAACAGGACGGGTGTCTGTCTCAGGAGAGTAACAAGAAGTATGTCTTGCACAGGACACAAACAGAAAGCGTGTGCTGTGTGGGATAAAAACAGGAAGTGTGTCCTGCAGGGGAGGCACAGGAAGTGTGCTCTTCACATGGGAGAAGCTGGAAGTGTGTCTTTCAGAGAGGAAAATTAGAAAATGTTTCACAAGAGAAACAGGAAGAGTGTCCTGCACAGAGAAGTACAAGAAAAGTCTGTCTGAGGAGAGTAACAGAAAGTTTGTCATGCGCAGGAAAGATACAAGGGAAGAAACTAAAAGTGTGTCTGTCTCAGGAGAGTAATCGGAAGTGTGTCATGCACAGGGTCAACACAGAAAGTGTGTCCTGGATAGGGGAAGAGCAGGAGGTGGTGACTGTCTCAGGAGATTAAGTGGAAGTGTGTCATGGACAGAATAGAAACAGACAGTATGTATTGGACAGGGCAGAAACAGAAAACGTGTCTTGTGAAAAAGGGACACAGAGCATGTGTACTGCCCAGGGGAGGAACAGAAAGTGTGTGCTGCATAGGGAAGACACAGAAAGTGTGTCATTCACAGAGCTGAAAGAAGAAGCATGTCTATCACAGAAGAGATACAGGAAGTGTATCTTGTATAGGGGAGGAACAGAAAGTTTGTCTGTCTCAGGGGAGTAACAAAGTGCATCCAACACAGAGGAGAAACAGGTGTATTTTCCACAGATGTGACACAGGAAATGTGTCTGTGTCAGGAGAGTGACAAGAAGTATGTCCTGCACAGAACAGGAACAGAAAGTGTGTCCTTCACAGGGGAGAAACATTAAGTGTGTCTTGCACTGGCAAGAAACAGGAAGTATGTCATGCACAGGGAAGAACAGAAAGTGCGTCTGTCTCAGGAGAGTAACAAGAAGTATGTCCAGCACAGGGGAGACCACAGGAAGTGTGTCATGCACAGAGAAAGAACAGGAAATGTGTTTGTCTCAGGAGAGTGACAAGAAGTATGTCCTGCACAGAACAGGAACAGAAAGTGTGTGCTGCACAGGGTAGGAATAGGAAGTGTGCTCTTCACAGGGGAGAAATGCTAAATGTGTCTTGCATAGGCAAGAAACTGGAAGTGCATCATGCAGAGGGGAGACACAGGAAGTGTGTCATGCACAGGGGAAGAACAGGAAGTGTGTCTGTCTCAGGAGAGTAACAAGAAGTATGTTCAGCACAGGGGAGACATGGGAAGTGTGTCATACACAGAGGAAGAACAGGAAATGTGTTTGTCTCAGGAGAGTGACAAGAAGTGTGTCCTGCACAGGACAGGAACAAAAAGTGTGTGCTGCACAGGGTAGGAATATAAAGTGTGTTCTTCACAGGGGAGAAACATTAAGCGTGTCTTGCACAGGCAAGAAACTGGAAGTATGTCATGCACAGTGGAGACACAGGAAGTGTGTCATGCACAGGGGAAGAACAGGAAGTTTGTCTCAGGAGAGTAACAGGAAGTGTGTACTGCACAGGAAGGAACAGAAAGTGTGTGTTGCATCAGGGAGAAACAGGAACTGTGTTATGCACAGGGGAGACACAGGGCATGGGTTCTGCACAGAAGAGGAACAGAAAGTGTTTCCTGCACAGAGGATAAACAGATGTGTCTTTCATAGGGGAGAAACATGAAGTGTGTCCTGCACAGGAAAGACAAAGAAAATGTGTCTTTCTAAGGACATTAACAGAAAGTGTGTCCTGCACAAGGCAGGAACAATGATTGTGTCTCTCTCAGGAGAGTAACAGGAAATATGTCCTTCACAGGTAAGACACAGGAAATGTGTCCTGCACAGGGGTGAAACAGGAAGTGTGTCTGTCTCAGGAGAGTAACAAGAAGTCTGAACTGCACAGGGAAAGACCAGAAAGTGTATGCTCCTCAGAGGAGGAACAGATAGTGTGTTCCACAAGGGGAGACACAGGAAGTGTGTCTTCCACAGGGAAGGAACAGAAAGTATGTCTCTCAGGAGAATAACAGGAAGTGTGCTATGCACAGGGGAGACACCAGTAGTGTGTCCTGCAATAGGTAGACATAGGATGTGTGTCCTGTGCAGGGGAGGATCAGGAAGTGTGTCCTGCACAAAGGATAAACAGAAAGTGTGTCCTTCACAGGGGAGAAACAGGAAGTGTGTCCTGCACAGGAGAGACACAAGAAGTGTTTCTAAGGAGAGTAACAGGAAGTGTGTCCTGCACAGAGAAGAAACAGGAAGTGTGTCATTCACAGAAGAGAAATAAAAATGAGTGCTGCACAGAGGAGGAACAGAAAATGTATCCTTCACAGGGGAGACAGAAGTGTGTTCTGTACAGGGCGGGAACAAAAACTGTGTCTCTCTCAGGAGAGTAACAGGAAGTGCATTCTTCACAGGAAAGACATAAGAAGTGTGTCTTGTACAGGGGAAGAACAGGAAGTGTGCCTATCTCCAGAGAGTTACAAGAAGACTGTCCTGCACAGGGAAATATCAGAAAGTGTATGTCCCACAGGGGAGGAATAGGAAGTGTGTCCTGCAAGGGGAGACACAGGATGTGTATCTTGCACAGGGCAGGAACACGAAGTGTGTCTTGCACAGAGGATAAACCAGGAAATTTCTCCTGCACAAGGGAGTCATAAGAAGTGTGTCCTGCACAGACAAGTTTGTCTTTTACATGGAAGAAACAGGAAGTGTCCCATGTTGGTCTCGAACTTGTGGACTCAAGGGATCCTCCTACCCCAGCCTCCCAAAGTGCAGGAATTACAGGTGTAAGCCACTGTGCCTGGCCCTCAGATCATTTCTTTATGGCCAGTTTTTACAAGGAAATGCGGGTGGAGGGAATTTGAGTCATATTTTTAGGTTTTATGCCTGGCTTTGGGGAAAAGGTGGTCTTGTTTCTAGGACCCATCTTGGGGAGGAGGGATTCTAGTTTCTATGGTGACTTGGGGGAGAATGGGACTGAGATACTCAAGATGGCAAGTAGAGTGATGTCTGATCGTCCTCCCTGCTGCACTCCCACCAGTGCCATGACACTTTGCAAATGCATTGGCAACATCAGGTAATTATCTTATATGGTCTAAAAAGAGGAGATTGGAATAATCAACCCACTGTTTAGCATATCAACAAGAAATAACATAAAAATGGTCAACCAGCAGCCCTCAGGGCTGCTCTGTCTATGGAGTAGCTGTTCTTTTGTTCCTTTACTTTCCTGATAAACTTGCTTTCACTTTACTCTGTGGACTTGCCCTGAATTATTTCTTGTGACAGATCTAACAATCCTGTTTGGGGGCTGTTTACTGGACCCCTTTCCTGTAATATTTGTTCAAAATAAATCTCTTCAAATATTTTACAGAGTTTGACTCTTTCATGGACATTCCTATGAGTCAGGGGTGAAAAAAATCATAACGTTTTAGGGAAGAGAATAATATGTGTTCCTAATAGAGTACAGGGATTTGTTTTCTGCCTCTAGTCCTGGGCCTGTTGACTTTTTAAGTATAGCTACCCCAGGTGCTTGTGTGAGCTCTCTCTCTCTCTCTCTCTCTCTCTCTCTCTCTCTCCTTTTCTTTCTCTCTGTCACTCTTTCCTTCACTCTCTCTCTCTCATACACTTTGACCCCCCTTCTTTCCCCCACTTCCTTTGTCTCTCTCTTTTCTCTACCTGTCTTCCTTCCTTGTCTCTCCTTTCTTCTCTCCCTCATCTTCTCTTTTCCCCTTGGTCTCTCTCTCTCTCTCTCTCTCTCTCTCTCTCTTTCTCCTTCCTACCCTCTCTCTTCTCGCTCTGTTTCACACTGCATTTCTCATATTCTCTTCTCTCTCTCCACTCTCTCTCTCCTTTCTTTCTTACTCTTTGTGTCTCGTATCTCTCTCCTTGTTTTCTTCCCCATCTGGTCCTCTTCCTCCTTTCTTCTTCTCCTTCTCTATTCTCTTCCTCTCTCTCCCTCCTGTTTTCGCTCTCTTTTCTACCTGTCTCTCATTTTTCTTATTCTCTCTCTTTCTGTCTATCTGTATCTCTCTCTCCTGCCCACCTCTCCTTTTGCATTAAAGTCTGCAGACATTTCCCATCTCTTCTAGACATTGAGATTTGTAGACATCAGCAGGGTAGCTCACATATACCCTAGGATATGATCGCCCATTTGGGCCGTTGAAGGAGTGAATGAGGTGCCTTCCCAAAATATGCCGGATTGGTATCTTGCATATTTTGAGTCAAAAACACTGGAGAAATTGTAGTTTCAGAAAGGGCTAGCCAACCTGTCTCTTCCTGGGAGGGGACTCCTCTCCACATCAGCATGAGAAAATAGCTTTCATCACCAGAGGCTGGGCTTTGCGACCTGCAGTGGACCTCAACAAGTGCACTTCCCATCGATGATAGACTGGTCTGGGAAAATGTGGCACATATACACCATGGAATATTATGCAGCAATCAAAAATGATGAGTTTGTGTCCTTTGTAGGGACATGGATGAATCTGGAGAACATCATTCTCAGCAAACTGACACAAGAACAGAAAATGAAACACCACATATTTCCACTCATAGGCGGGTGAGAAAAATGAGAACACATGGACACAGGGAGGGGGGTACTACACACTGGGGTCTATTGGGGGGAATAGGGGAGGGACAGTGGGGGAGTGGAGCTGGGGAGGGATAGCATGGGGAGAAATGCCACATGTGGGTGAAGGGGAGGAAGGCAGCAAATCACACTGCCATGTGTGTACCTATGCAACTGTGTTGCATGTTCTGCACATGTACCCCAAAACCTAAAATGCAATAAAAAATTAAAAATTAAAAAAAAGAAACAACAGAAAAAAACAAATGCCCTTCCCAAAGTAAGAGTTTTCCACTAGTTTAACCCCTCCTATCTATATATCTCCTTGTGACTCCCAGAAATTCACTGCCCCTGGCCAGATCCCCTTTGTTTTTCATTTATTCTCAAATTTGTCATTCTTTGTCTAGAAAGTATAAAGGCATCTCGGTTTCATCACCTCTTTGAACATCACTCTTGGGAAGATTCCCATGGTCCGTGTTTTTCTTTGTTAATCTGCCTAGCATCAACTTGGTTTCTAGTTGCAGCTACAGAGCTCACTAAGAGCTAAAGGGCGTTGAAGGGGATGTCTGGCTCCCCTCCCTCACACCATGCACACAGGGTTGCTGACCCACTGACCCCCTGGATGCCTCATGGACAGCTCATCGGGACAGGAGCTCCAGAGGTTATGTGGTGTTTATGCAGATCCCAGTGGCTTCCTGGGAGGAACAGGATTCAGCAGATCACACTCTTCCAGCATCTGTGACAGTCTGAGGCCATCAGGAGTGAATGAAAATAAAGACTCTCAACCCAGCCCCAGGTGTCATGAGCATTCACAGAGGAGGAAAGGAGCTGAGAGTATTGAGTCTCTGGAGAGGGCACAGTGGAAAACAGCTCCAAGCACAAATTGCTGGCATCTTCACTTCTTCTCTTCCTTCTTCTCCTCCTCCTTTTTCTTCTTCCTCTTCCTCCTCCTCCTCCTCCTCCTTGTTCTTCCTCTTCTTAAGACAGGGTCTCACTGTGTCACTCAGGCTGGACAATCATAGCTCACTACACCTTCGACCTCCTGGGCTCAAGCAATCCTCCCACGTCAGCCTCACAGGTACCTGGGACTATAGGTATGCGCCCCACACCCAGCTAGTTTTTGTATTTTTTTGTATAGATCTTGCCCTGTTGCCCAGGCTGTTGTTGAACTCCTGGCCTTAAGCGATCCTTCTTCCTCGGCCTCCCAAAGTGCTGGGATTACAGGAATGAGCCACCACACCTGGCAAGGATGTCTAGAATCCTAAGAGCTGGTGGACAGGCTCTAAAAAGAAACCTCCTTTCTTCTCTGGCACCAATTGCCACAGGTCCCTTTTCCCAGGACTTACATTTCTGTCCTTGGCATTAATGGTTTCCACTTTGTGAGGGGTGAGGCTATTTTCCTCCCAACCATATGGGAATATGCATGTTAAGACTTTTCATGGTGTAAGGGGTAATGGGACTTTTCAAGTAAGAAAAAGTTCATTAATCTCAGGATTTTAGTTTCGTTGTTAACCCTTTTCAGGTTTCTGTGGGGTGGTGAGGTAGGAGGGATGTCTCGTTTTCCCCTTTAATTTTTGAAACTATCTTTTCTTCACTTTAAGGATGAGCATTCACAGATCATAAAAGCTTCCATGCAGCATGAGCAAGGTGAGTCAGGGCCTCGTGAGTGTCTGTAGTCACCAGCGTTGACTGAAGTGAGTGGAGGGAGAGTAAGAGCACCTGTCTTCATCCATTACCACTCCATTCTGGAAGCGCCATTTTATTTTCCAAAAATATACTCCATAATTCATTGCTCCCTTCTCTGCTGGAGTCTTGCAGTATCAAAACATAATTCAATATTTCTGTTACTGCAGTCCATAGTCTCATATGAAAGAAGGCAATTTCCATCTGCCCATGAGTTTGTAAAATCAAACACAAGTTAGTTACTTCCAAGATAAAATGGGAGTATAAGCATTGGGTAAATACTCCCATTTCAAGAGGGAGAAATCTGCCAAAAGAAAGGAGGTGCAGCTCCCACGCAAGTCTGAAACTCAGCAGGGTGGTCATCAAATTTTAAAGCTCCAAAATAATCTCTTTTGACTCCAGGTCTCTCATCCAGGACACCCCAGTGCGAGGGGTGGGCTCCCAAGGCCTTAAGCAGGGGAGTTCTCAGAGAAAAAACAATCCTGCAGTCACCCCTCTGTATGAATCAAAGACATGAGATATTTATTTCACTTTTTTCTAATTTTGTCATCACAGACCTTATTCTAAAGCTGTGAGATCAACACTGGTTTGCTGTGTGGGAAAAAGAAGAAGACCCCTATCAGTTGACATGCTTTACAGGGACTGCTTATGGAGCCCATTGCTATTCTAACCACCCTGAAGGTAGGATCTCAGTGGAGGGGACACTTGGAAAAACAAATCATTATTCTTTCTTATTCACGCTTGTGTTTTGTATGAATAATATTTTTGTTTTACTTACAGGATTTTTTTTAATGTGGCTTTACCTATGAAGCCATTTATAACGTGTTAGACATTCTCGTTCAATGGGAAGTCTGGCGTATAGGACTCAACAGTAGTTGCTCAAGAAGGTGCACTTAATAGTGTGTCAGAAGTCAGTGAGAAGCCAGGCATCTTCCTCCCCCATGGAGAGACACAATTCCATGCACTTAGGTCCTCTTTTTCATGTCTAGGGAAGTCACGGATATATATATATATATATCCACTTGTAAAATACTAGACTTTGGGTTTCTATTTAGAAGAAGTTTTTACAGCTCAAGAAAATTGTAAAGGCAGTCTCAAAATCAACATCTTAGGCATGTCAACCTTTAAAATGAGGACCTTAAGTTGTAAAATGTCAGACTCATTCGACTTATAGCCATATATCTGTGTATTTCAGACACACATGGGGAAGAGGGAAAGTACAATGTCATGGCTTCTGGAGTAATTCATTCGGGGTAAGAATCACCCAGTCCAAGAATTCCACAAAGCCTCTCAACCTTGTTTTCCCAAAGACCAATGTTGATGTGAACATGAAAATTAAGGCCGTTTCAGGGACTCACTATGGTGTAAATTGGGATCTGTTGCAGGCAACACTAAGGCCAGCATTCTGAACGTGCAACTTTGCTCTAAGCACATTGCATATTTAGGAATGTAATCTAAGGAAATACTTTTGGTTACGGGTGAAATTATATTTATTGTAATATTGTTGATAGCATTAAAATAATGTGAATATATGTCAGCGAGAGATTGTACAAATCACCTAGAATCCATATATACAACAGTATGTTATATAGCTGTGGAAAATGACTGACAAGGGATTTATTTACATGATCAAATGAAAAGATAATAGAGATCTGAGTAGCAAAGTATTTCCAAACAGTATCTAATATAATGTCTTTTATGTTAAAATTATGTGTTATTAGCCACGCTAAATGTTTTTCCAGTGAAATGATATATGCTGTTATAACTTAAGTTACAGGAATGTAAAGGGATGGAAAGGTTTACCTTTGTTCTTACTCTTTCATGTAGTCTGTATTTTATGTATGTATGTATGTATGTATGTATGTATGTATGTATGTATGTATTCATGCAGAGGCCGGGTCTTGCTATGTTCACCAAGCTGGATTCAAACACCCGGGCTCAAGCAATCCTCCAGCCTCAGCTTCTGGAGTAGCTGGAATTACAGGGATGCACTGCACATAGCTATTTTTTTAAAATAATAAGCATTTTTAACTCATTCATCTAAAACATACTGAGAAAGGGACACAGAGAAGAATAATATTTGGAATACTGGGAAATAACGTCTGTCACTTCTGTCCTGTCTGATGCTATTTTATAAAATCCCATAAGAACCAGCAATGTCCACATAGTTTTCAGGCACACAGACATGTATCTGCTACAAGACTATTTTTTAAATGATGCAATAACAGACACAGACACAGAGAAGAATCTTAACAGGCAGCCCGTGCTAAGTTCCCTCCCCCCAACTTTATTCACATCGGTTCATGCCCTGTTGTCCTCCAATCACACTTCCGTGTGACAGCACACAAAAGTATAGTTTTCTGACTGGTCCTGGTGGCTCATGCCTGTAATCCCAAGGCTTTGGCAGGCTGAGGCAGGGTGGATTGCCTGAGCTCAGGATTTCACCCTGTCTCTACAAAATATACATATATAAATTAGCCGAGTGAGGAGGTGCATGCCTGTAGTCCCCACTACTCGGGAGGCTGAGGTGGGAGGATGATTTGATCCCTGGAAGTGGAAGTTGTAGTGAGCCAGGATTGCACCACTGCACTGCAGCCTGGGAGACAGAGCCAGACACTCTCTCTCTATATATAGTTTTTCCTGCGTCTTTGGGTATTAATCCTAAAAGCTCCTGTATCACACAAAATTTATTCTAAATAAATATGTATGCTTTCTCTTCTCTGGCTAATCTGTGTTTTCTTATCAGGGTCTCAGCCATTAACCTTGCAATAGGTGATGAAAACATCTTACTTTTTATCTCCTACAATGTGCAGGAAGTAGGGAGTTCGTAAACCAGGCAACGAGACCACCGAGGAGACCCGAGGAATGGAATGCCCTGTGAAGAATTGCCTGAGAGGCAGAGACAGCAAAGAGCAGAACAGAATTGGGGATTGCAGGTGGGACGAGGGACACAGACTATCAGAGGCAAATGAGGAGGGAACTGGGTGCATGGCTTATCTAGAGAATTGCTCCCAGGGAGTATGTATTTTGGGGGAAGCACAGGGCTAACCAAGATTTGCACTCTTGGCAGCTCAGAAGGCTTTCTGGGCTCTGGGGATGAGGGACTCAGCTGAATGTGCGATGGCTGTCCTGGCTCCAGAAAGAGGCTGCATGTCCAAGTTCCTTACTGAACTCCTGGGGAATTACCAGGATCTGGCTAGAGACAGAATCTGCCCTTCCTGGGACCTTGAGACAGAATCTGCCCTTCCTGGGGACCTGGAGACAGAAGCTGCCCTTCCTGGGGACCCTGAGACAGAAGCTGCCCTTCCTGGGAACCTGGAGACAGAAGCTGCTCTACCTGGGGACCTTGAGACAGAAGCTGCCCTTCCTGGGGACCTGCAGACAGAATCTGCCCTTCCTGGGGACTGGACAGAAGCTGCCCTTCCTGGGGACCTGGAGACTCATTGCCTCCTAGTATTCTGCAGGACAGAAATGTGAGCTGCCTTTGTGTCTTGCAGTGTAGGGTTACTTTCTGCAAATTGGCTGAGATTGGAATGGCACCTCCTGAAACTTCATTTTGATGACTCTCCCCAAAGACTGAAATTCCTTAGCAAAGATAATTTTTCATGCAAACCATCTGCTTTAATGAAGAAAAAGAAAAAAACAGAAAAGGAAAAAGAAATCATGACCTCAGTTTTCTGCCAAACAGACGAATCCTTGGTTTTCACCAAAAGGCAAAGTGCTAATTAATTTTTAAAATGCTGACCTCCTTTGAATTATTTTAGCTCATTAGATTAAAAACATGTGTCACGATTGCATGTGTTTTTATTCTTCCACAGGCTCGAAACTCTGGATGTTTGGGGAGGCTTTCTACACGTCTGGAAGCCCTTCATGCCTCATTGTGAACTGGTATCTCAGGTGAATTTTCTCTTGAGTGACAGAACAAAGACCTGCATTGTGAGCAGGGGAGAGGCAAGGCTGAATTTTAAAGCATAAAGTGGTTAATTTAGAAGCAGCAGAGGTTGGAGAGGGGGAGACAAATTTACTTAGTTTATAAACATTTCTGGTGGGCGCGGTGGCTCAAGCCTGTCATCCCAGCACTTTGGGAGGCTGAGGCGGGTGGATCACAAGGTCCAGAGATCGAGACCATCCTGGTCAACATGGTGACACTCCATCTCTACTAAAAATACAAAGATTAGCTGGGCACGGTGGTGCGTGCCTGTAATCCCAGCTACTCGGGAGTTTGAGGCAGGAGAATCGCTTGAACCCAGGAGGCGGAGGTTGCGGTGAGCCGAGATCGCGCCATTGCACTCCAGTCTGGGTAACAAGAGTGAAACTCTGTCTCAAAAAAAAAAAACCTTTTCTGGAGCTGGCCAACGTATGTCAATTATATGACCAATTCAGGTAGAAATCAGACCTAGAAAAAGGAGAAAAACAATATACAAATGAACACAGGTGAGGTGATATTAGAGCTTTGGTAATGGGGGTTTAGGGGCTCTAGCTGCTTTTAGGAGAGAGTGTGTGTGTGTGTGTGTGTGTGTGTGTGTGTGTGTGTGTGTGTGAACTAGCTGAGACTGGGTAATTTATAAAGAATAGACGTTGAATTGGCTCACAGTTCTGCAGGCTATTCAGGAAGCATGGCTAGCGAGGCCTCAGGAAACTTACAATCATGGAGGAAGCTGAAGAGGAAGCAAGAGTCTTACACAGCCAGAGCAGGAGCAAGAGAAAGAGAGAGAGCAACTGCCACACACTTTTAAACATCCAGATTTTCTGAGAACTCTATCACAAAAACAGTACTTGAAAGATAGCACTAAACCATTAGAAAGGGCCCCGATGACCCAGTCACCTCCCACCAGGCCCCGCTGCCAGCTTTGGGGATTACAGTTGAATCTGAGATTTGGGCAGGGACATAGAACCAAGCCAAATCACTCACCAGGGTGGTGAGAGTTGCAGTGAACTGAGATCGTTCACTGCACTGCAGCCTGGGCAACAAGAGTGAGACTCTGTCTCAAAAAAAAAAAAAAAAAAGAAAAAAAGAGAAACTAACACAGTTGCATTTTTCCTGGTTTTGCCTGCCGGCTTCATATTGGAGGGTAAAGTGGGTCCCCATGATTCCATCTCGATGGAACGTATAGTTCTCAGTTCTCCGCCTCCCTCCCACGTCACCTTCAGATGACATTATTTGTTTATTTATAGTTCCCTGCCTTTCCAGAAACCATGGTTCCGTGCGTCCTGCACCTGCACCGCTAAGCCCAGAACGTGGCCCTCCCTGAGTGAGGTGTTAGTCGGACTGAGCTCTGACACTCATCCCAGTACCTCTCAGCCACTTCCTGCAGGTGTCTGTCCTGGTCTGCGAACATGGAGACGGGGATATCTTTTGCCTGATGAAAACGCGCCCCAGAGAATGTCGCTGCTTAAACAGACTCAGCCTTCCCTGCGGCATCTCCTGGGCATTTCCCTTGCTGGGAATCCCCAGTTCTCTCTTTCGAATGAGGGGCGTGGGCTGAGCAGGGACTTTCTGTTTTCCTGCCCTCAAGTTTCCTCTTAGCTGAAAACAACTGTGCCTGTCTTTTCTCAGGGGAAAAAACGGGAGGCAGGAGACAGTAAGATATAAAGCTCAGAGACAGAATTTACATGCTGGGCTGGATATGGTGGCTCAGCCTGTAATCCCAGCACTCTGTGAGGCCGAGGCGGGCAGATCACCTGAGGTCAGGAGTTCGAGACCAGCCTGGCAAATATGGTGAAACCCCATCTCTACTAAAAATAGAAAAATTACCCGGGCGTGGTGGTGGTGGGTGCCTGTAGCCCCAGCTACTCGGGAGGCTGAGGTGGGATAATTGCTTCAACCCAGGAGGCGGAGGTTGCCATGAGCTGAGATTTTGCCACTCACTCCAGCCTGGGTGACACAGTGAGATTCCCTTAAAAAAAAATAGAAAAGCTCCAGTGCAATAGCTCACGCCTGCATTCTCAGCACCTTGGGAGGCTGAGGCAGGTGGATCACTTGAGGTCAGGGCTTGGAGACCAGCCTGGCCAACATGGTGAAACCTCCATCTCTACTAAAAATATGAAAATTAGCTGGGCGTGGTGGCCAACACCTGCAGCCCCAGCTACTCAGGAGTTTCAGGAAGGAGCATGGCTTGAACCCGGGAGGCAGAGGTTGCGGTGAGCTGAGATCCAGCCACTGCACTCCAGCCTGGGTGACACAAGAGCCCGCCCCCACACCTGCTGATTTTTGTATTTTTAGTAGAGACCATGTTGGCCAGGCTGGTCTCGAACTCCTGAGCTCAGGTGATCCGCCCACCTCAGCCTCCCAAAGTGCTGGGATTATAGGCATGAGTCACAGTGCCTGGCCTCTCTATGTATCTATCTATGTCCTATGTATTATAATCATTTATTATGTCAATGTTTCATCTGTCTTTTATTCTATCTATTTGTCACCTATGTGTCTACCTATCTTTCTATTATCTATCTATGTGTCTATCTATTCATCTATGTATCTATCTATGTATCTATCTTTCTATCTATCATCTATGTATCTATCTATCTATCTATGTATCTATCATCTATTATTTATCTATCTATCATCTATCTATCTATCATCTATGTATCTATCTATCTATGTGTCTGTCATCCATGTATCTATCATCTATCAATCATCTATCATCTATCTATCATCTATGTATCTATCATCTATCATCTATTTATCTATCATCTATCTATCATCTGTGTATCATCTACCTATCATCTATCTATCTATGTATCTATCTATCTATCTGTCTATCTATCTACCTATCATCTATGATCTATCTATCTATCTACCTATCATCTATCTAAAAAATAGATCTAATAGACACTCCATCTAAAAGTAATAATAAGAAAATATTTATTTATTTGTTTTATTATTATTATTATTATTTTCCCTCAGATTCTTACGTGGCAAGTCAATGTCTCATTATTATTTTTTTAGATGGAGTGTCGCTCTGTCTCCCAGGCTGCAGTGCTGGTTATTGTTTTTTTCTTATTTTTTTATTTTTTTTTTTACTGGAGCTGATGTCTCTATTAAAAAAAAGGATTAAAAAAAGTTATAGTTTTTGTTTATACTTATTTATTTTTATTTATTCGTTTATTATTTATCTATTTTTAATCATTTATTTTTGACATGGAGTCTCGCTCTGTCTCCCAGGACGGACGGCATAAAAGTCACCGTTTTTGTTTTTATTCATTTATTTATAATTAATTATTTTTTTTGAGATGGAGGCTCGCTCTGTCTCCCAGACTGGAGTGCAAAAGTTTCTGTTTATCTTTTTATTCATTCATTTATTTGTATGTACTTATTTATAATTAATTAATTTATTTCTGAGACAGAATCTCACTCTGTCTCCCAGGCTGGAGTGCAGAAACGTCACCGGTTTTTATTATTTATTTATAATTAATTTATTTCTGTGATGGAGTCTCGCTCTGTCTCCCAGGCTGGAGTGCAGAAATGTCACCGGTTTTTATTTATTTATTTATAATTAATTTATTTATTTCTGAGACGGAGTCTCACTCTGTCTCCCAGACTGGAGTGCAATGGCGGGAACTCAGCTCACTGCAACCTGCACCTCCTGGGTTCAAACAATTCTCCTCCTGCCTCAGCCTCCCATGGAGCTGGGACTACACGCACCCACCACCATGCCCAGCTGATTTTTGTATTTTTAATAGAGACAAGGTTTCACCTTGTTGGCCAGGCTGGTCTCGATCTCCTGACCTTGAGATCCACACGCCTTGGCCTCCCTAAGTGCTGGGATGACAGGCGTGAGAGCCACCGTGCCCGGCCTAAGACTTCCAAATCAAAGGCGAGTCTCAGAGCAAAGGCTGGGGAGCTCGGGGCCAGGGGCCTGTAACATAATAAACTCTGCCCAGACCCTTTAACCCCGTTCATGCCGGAGGCCACAATCTTGTGAAAAACCAGACCTTGGCAGTGACCTTCAGCTGCACATCAATCACACCCACAAGCTTAGTGTTCCAGTAGTGGAACACCAGGCATACACTGGTTACTCATGAGCCCTCCATGCAGGAAAAGGTGAAGGCTCTGGTGCCACCTCTCCGCAGCCGACGACACACGTGACGGACGCCGGGATCGTCCGGCGCTGGGACACGGGGCCCCAAAATGTGTAGGTTGAGTTCCCAGCAGAGGGTCTCTGGCAATGAGACTTTATGTGGAAATACGGTTCTTGCAGACGTAATTAGTTTCAGTAGGAAGTTATCAGGGCCAGCACTCAGTTCAATACGGTAGCCGCATTCCTGCTAATAAGGAAACCTGAGCCCCGCCACATCCTCGGAATTCCAGGAACTGGGGCAGGGACGCCGTTAACCCTTCCTTCTCCAGATTCACTAGTGCTGAATCAGACACCCCAGGAGAGTGAACAGCAGAAAAGGGAGAGCTGTGACTTACCCTGGAATCCCTTGCCTCCAGCTCCACGGAAGAGTCTAGATTAGGCCGGGTGCGGTGCCTCACGCCTGGAACCCCAGCAGTTTGGGAGGCGGAGGCGGGCAGATCACCTGAGGTCGGGAGTTCGAGACCAACCTGGCCAACGTGGAGAAACGCCGTCCCTAATGAAAATACAAAAAATTAGGCCAGGTGCAGTGGCTCACACCTGAAATCCCAGCACTTTGGGAGGCCGAGGCGGGTGGATCAGCTGAGGTCAGGAGTTCGAGACCAGCCTGGCCAACATGGAGAAACGCCATCTCCACTAAACATACAAAAAATTAGACCGGATGCAGTGGCTCACACCTCAAATCCCAGCACTTTGGAGGCTGAGGTGGGCAGATCACCTGAGGTCAGGAGTTTGAGACGAGCCTGGCCAACATGCAGAAACCCTGTCTCTACTAAAAATATAAAATTAAGGCTGGGCATGGTGGCTCATATCTGTATTCCCAGCACTTTGGGAGGCCGAGGTGGGCAGATCACAAGGTCAGGAGATCAAGACCATCCTGATCAACGTGGTGAAACCCAATCTCTACAAAAAAAATACAAAAAATTAGCTGGGCATGGTGGTGGGTGCCTGTAGTCCCAGCTACTCGGGAGGCTGAGACACGAGATCACTTGAACCCGGGAGGCGGAGGTTGCAGTGAGCTCAGATCGTGCCACTGCACTCCAACCTGGGGGACAGAGGGAGACTCTATCTCAAATAAATAAATGGGAAAACTGGTGTAAGAGTCCTGGTTGTATCAGGAGGTGTTGTGTGAACCGGAGCGACTCCTCATCTTGAATCGGGGCTGGGAAAGTGAGTGTCAGACATGCTGGAGTTGGCAGAAGATACAGACATCAAGACCTCACTGCTGAAAGCGGCTGCCATAAAGAAGCCAGATGAGGCCGGGCGCGGTGGCTCAAACCTGTAATCCCAGCACTGTGGGAGGCCGAGGCGGGTGGATCATGAGGTCAAGAGATCGAGACCATCCTGGTCAACAAGGTGAAACCCCGACTCTACCAAAAATACAAAAATTAGCTGGGCATGGTGGTGTGTGCCTGTAATCCCAGCACTTTGGGAGGCTGAGGCGGGTGGATCACGAGGTCAAGAGATCGAGACCAACCTGGTCAACGTGGTGAAACCCCGTCTCTACTAAAAATACAAAAATTAGCTGGGCATGGTGGCGCGTGCCTGTAATCCCAGCTACTCAGGAGGCTGAGGCAGGAGAATTGTCTGAACCCGGGAGGCGGAGGTTGCGGTGAGCTGAGATCGCGCCATTGCACTCCAGCCTGGGTAACAAGAGCTAACTCCGTCTCAAATAATAATAATAATAATAAAATAAGAAGCGGGATGAAACCCAGGAGAAACAAGATGGCCACCAGCATCACCTCTGGCTGCCTCCCTGCTGCACTCCCACCAGCAGCAGGACGGTTTACAGATGCCATGGCAAGGTCAGGAAGTCACCCTCGATGGTCTGAAAAGGAGAGTCCTGAATAATCCACCCCTCCTTTAGAATATCATCAAGAAGTAACCGTACAATCGGGTCACAGCGGCCCTCCAGGCTGCTCTGCCTATAAAGTAGCCATTCCTTTTTGGGGAGGAAAGAGGAGTCTTGGTCAGTCACCCAGGTGGGACTGCAGTGGTGCGATCTCAACTCACTGCAACGTCTGCCCCCCAGGTTCAAGCGATTCTCCTGCCTCAGCCTCCCGTGTAGCTGGGACTACAGGCACCCACCACCCCAGCAGGCTAATTTTTGTATTTTTAGTAGAGACGGGGCTTCACCACATTGTCCAGGCTGGTCTCGAACTCCTGACCTCAGATGATCCATCCACCTCGGCCTCCCAAAGTGCTGGGATTACAGGCGTGAGCCACTGTGCCTGGCCTTTTTGGTTTCTTTGTTCTGAGATGGAGTCTCTGTCGCCCAGGCTGAAGTAAACCGGTGCCATCTCAGCTCACTGTAACCTCCACCTCCCAGGTTAAAGCGATTCTCCCGTTTCAGCCACCACGCACAGCTATTTTTTTTTTTTTTTTTTTTTTTTTTTTTTTTGACGGAGTCTGGCTCCGTCACCCAGGCTGGAGTGCAATGGTGCAATCTCTGCTCACTGCAACTTCTGCCTCCTCAGTTCAAGCGATTCTCCTGCCTCAGCCCCCTGAGTAGCTTGGAAGGCACAGGAACCCACCACCACGCCCAGCTAACTTTGCATTCTAGTAGACACGGGGTTTCACCGTGTTAGCCAGGCTGGTCTCGAACTCCTTACCTCAGGTGATCCGTCCAGCTCAGCCTCCCAAACTGCCGAGGCTTGGGAAGCCAAGGTGGGTGGATCATCTGAGGTCAGGATTTCGAGACCAGGCATGAGCCACCACGCCCGACTCAAATTATTCTACGTCATTTTTTCTGCATTGGGAGGCCCTAAAGTGGGGTGTAAAGAGAAGCTGTTTTTAATTTTTCTTCTTTGAGGCCATTCCTGGCTAATTTTTGTATTTTTAGTAGACACAGGGGTTCACCGTGTTGGCCAGGCTGGTCTCGAAGTCCCGACCTCATGATCCGCCCACCTTGGCCTCCCAAAGTCCTGGGATTCCCGGGATGAGCCACTGTCCCCAGCAGAGAAGCTGGTTTTTATTACCGTATTTACCCAAATCCCGCAACCTTAAAGCCAACCAGTTACTCGTTTTTCCCCCCCCTGTGGACTCGACTGCCCCCTGCTGGCCAATTCCTGTGATTGCAGGCGTGCGGTGCTGGGAGAATCGGGCTTTGAGGTCTCATTTGCTGGCTGGGTACTTTTCTGGGGCAGATAGAGCAAAAGCGCCTTAAAACTACTAGAATCGGCCGGGCGCGGTGGCTCATGCCTGTAATCCCAGCAGTTTGGGAGGCCAAGGTGGGCGGATCACTAGGGCAGGAGTTCAAGACCAGCCTGGCCAATGTCGTGAAACCCCATCTCTACTAATAATACAAAAATTGGCCAGGTGTGGTGGCTCACACCTGTAATCTCAGCACTCTGGCATGATGGCAGGTGCCTGTAATCCCAGCTACTCAGGAGGCTGAGACAGGAGAATTGCTTGAACCCGGGAGGTGGAGTTTGTGGTGAGCAGGGGTCTTGCCACGGCACTCCAGCCTGAGTGAGAGAACAAGACCCCATCTCAAAAAAAAAAAAAAAAAAAAAAAAAAATTAGCCGGGCACGGTGGCTCAAGCCTGTAATCCCAGCACTTTGGGAGGCCAAAGTGGGTGGATCACAAGGTCAGGAGTTCAATTCCAGCCTGGCCAACCTGGTGAAACCCCATCTCTACTAAAAATACAAAATTTACCCGGGCGTGGTGGCAGGCGCCTGTAATCCCAGCTACTCAGGAGGCTGAGGCGGGAGAATCGCTTGAGCCCGGTAGGTGGATGTCGCAGTGAGCCGAGTTCGTGCCATTACACTCCAGCCTGAGCAACAAGAACAAAATTCTGGTTCAAAAAAATAAATAATAAATAACCTATTTATGCCTAGTGTTCCATTATTGGAATGCTAAGCTTGTGGGAGTTATTTATATCTTACTGCTCAAGGTCATCGTCCAGGTCTCATTTTTCTTTTCTTTTCTTATTTTTTTTGAGACTGAGTCTCGCTCTGTCCGCCAGGCTGGAGTGCAGTGGTGAGATCTCAGCTCATGGCAACCTCTGCCTCCAGGTTCAAGCGATTCTCCTGCCTCAGCCTCCTGAGTAGCTGGGACTACAGTCATCTGCCACCACGCCTGGCTAATTTTTGTATTTTTAGTAAAGACAGGGTTTCAACATATTGGTCAGGCTGGTCTCGAACTCCTGACCTCAGGTGATCCATCTGCCTCGGCCTCCGAAAGTGCTGGGATGGCAGCCGTGAGCCGCTGCACCCGGCCAGCCAGGTCTGATTTTTCCCAAAACGATTTGCAACCTCTGGCATAAATAAATTTATTTTAATTTTATTTTCATTTTTTATTTTTTAAGAGTCTTCGGCTGGACTGCAGAAGATCTCAATTTACTGCAACCTCCCCTCCTGGGTTCAAGCAATTCTCCTGCCTCAGCCTCCTGAGTAGCTGGGATTACAGGTGCCTCTCACCACATCCGGCTAATTTTTGTATTTTTCATGGAGATGGGATTTTGCCATGTTGGCCAGGGTGGTCTCGAACTCCTATCCTGGGGTGATCCAGCCTCTGCCTCCCAAAGTGCTGTGATTTCAGGCATGAGCCACCATGTCTGGCACAAAATCGGTTTATTTTAATTTAATTTATTATTATTATTATTGTTGTTATTTTTGAAACAGAGTCTCTCTGTCGCCCAGGCTGGAGTGCAGTGATGCAATCTCGGCTCACTGCAACCTCCCCCTCCTGGATTCAAGCAGCTTTTCTGCCTCAGCCTCCCGAGTAGCTGGGATTACAGTTGCTGGAATAATTTTTGTATTTTTAGGTCGGGCGCGGTGGCTGACGCCTGTAATCCCAGCACTTTGGGAGGCCGAGGCGGGTGGATCACGAGGTCAAGAGATCGAGACCATCCCGGTCAACAAGGTGAAACCCCGACTCTACTAAAAATACAAAAATTAGCTGGGCATGGTGGTGCGGGCCTGTAGTCCCAGCTACTCAAGAGGCTGAGGCAGGAGAATTTCCTGAACCCAGGAGGCGGAGGTTGCGGTGAGCCGAGATCGCACCATTGCACTCCAGCCTGGGTAACAACAGCAAAACTCCGTCTCAAAATAATAATAGTAATAATAATAATAATAATAATAATAATTTTTGTATTTTTAGTAGAGACGGGGGTTTTTCCACGGTGGTCTCGAACTCCTGACCTCAGGTGATCCACCCGCCCCCCCCTCGGCCTTCCAAAGTGCTGGGGCGACAGGCGGGAGCCACGTCGCCCGGCCACGCATGGGTTAAAGTGTCCGTGCTGAAGTCATTGACCTGCAAGACCCTGTCACCCGCCACGCCCCCCACCCCGCACCCCGCCCACCCGCCCCTCCGGGAAACACACCTTTAATTTGGAAGTTTCAGACACTAGGGGGCAAAAGCGTCCTCTGCAAAGTCAGCCCTGGCAGGCTCAGCCCCCGGTAATGAAGGGGTTACAGGAGAAACTGGAAAACCTGGTCTAGGGGGTCGGGGTTGGGGCTGGAGCCGGGCTGCCTCTGCAGCCTGAAAGGCACCCAGCAGGTTGGCTGAACCCCTCCTGTGGGAGGCGCTGAGCTATGGAAGGAATTTGGGGTGAGGGAACCTGGGGATGCCCGCGTCTCCTTCTGCCAGAGATGCCCCTGAGGCAGAACCTGTCATCAAGGAACTCTGTTTCTGGGACCTCCCTCCGTGTGGACTGAAGCCCAGGAGAGTCTGTCTTGGCATTTCTGGGTTTTATTCACTTTGAGATGCCGAGGCGGGCGGATCACCTGAGGTCGGGAGTTCGAGACCAGCCTGGGCAACATGGGAAAACCCCATCTCTACTAAAAACAAAATACAAAAATTACCCGGGCCTGGTGGCAGGTGCCCATAATCCCAGCTACTTGGGAGGCTGAGGAAGAAAAATATCTTAAATCTGGGAGGCGGCAGTCCGGGAGCTGAAACTTTACCCAGAGCTGCTTAGGAGGAGGCTGTGGTTCCAGAAATTCAGTCTGAACTGACAAGCTGGACAGGGAACCTCTGGCCCCCTGAAACCCCGACAAGACCCCCTCTTGACTCACAGGCCCTGGGGGTATCTGAAGCAGGGATGAAAATCTAGGTAGGTTATTTTTACTTTTTTTTTTTTGAGACTGTTTCACTCTCGTCACCCAGGCTGGAGTGCAATGGCGCGATCTCGGCTCACTTCGACCTGTGGCATAAATAAGTTTATTTTGATTTAATTTTCTTTTTTTTTTTTGAGATGGAGTTTTGCTCTTGTTACCCGGGCTGGAGTGCAATGGTGCGATCTCGGCTCACCGCAACCTCCGCCTCCTGGGTTCAGGCAATTCTCCCGCCTCAGCCTCCCTAGTAGCTGGGATTACAGGCACGCGCCACCATGCCCAGCTAATTTTTGTATTTTTAGTAGAGACGGGGTTTCACCATGTTGACCAGGATAGTCTCGATCTCTTGACCTCGTGATCCACCCGCATCGGCCTCCCAAAATGTTGGGATGACATGTGCGACCCACCACGCCTGGCTAGTTTTTGTAGTTTTAGTAGAAACGAGGTGGGGGTGTTGTTCACCACATTGGCCAGGCCGGTCTGGAACTCCTGACCTCAGGAGATCCACCCACTTCGGCCTCCCAAAGTGCTGGGGGGACAGGCGTGAGCCTGGTAGGGAGCTTTCTTTTTCTTTTTAAATCTATTTCTTGCTGGTTGCAGAACCGGCTCTTCAAGTTAAAACTCTGGGAAACCTTATCTGCTGGAATTCTCACCTCAGTTGCTGCCTTGGAAACCCCCTTCCCGCCTCCAGCGCTGGGCTTGAAACAAATCTTCACAAGAAAAGAGAAATCCGATGCCTTCAGGAACAGGCCAGCGGTGGGGGGGATCTCTGGTTTGCTAAGTTTTGAGTAAACTTCCGGGGCTGGGAGGCCGGAAAACGGGGGCAAGTCCCAAGCGCCAGGTGGGGGAGTCTCCCAGTATCTTTGCTGGCAACACCGCCCCCTTGGCCCCCCGCTGTTTTCTCCAGTGCGGCTCTGCCCCAGCCCTCAGGACAGACTCCCACACCCTGAAAGCAAGTACTGAGTGTGGGATGAGTCAGCTGGGAACGGGAGGGGTTGCAGCGTTTTTTAAACTTTTTTTTTTTTTTTTTGAGACAGAGTCTCCCTGTGTCCCCCAGGCTGGAGTGCAATGGCACGATCTCGGCTCACCGCAGCCTCCACCTCCCGGGTTCAAGCGATTCCCCTGCCTCAGCCTCCCGAGGAGCTGGGATCACAGGCTCTCACCAGCACACCCGGCTAATTTTGTATTTTTAGTAGAGACGGGGGGGGGGGGGGAGTGGTTTCTCCATGTTGGCCAGGCTGCTCTCTAACACTTCACCTCGTGATCCACCCGCCTCAACCTCCTAAAGTGCTAGGGTGACAGGCCTGAGCCACTGCGCCTGGCAAACTTCTTTTTTCTGAGATGGAGTGTGGGTAACACTCCACCATGGGCACCGAGGAAGGCGAACTGTCCAGACCCCAGGCACAATGAAGGCCTGAACAGTATCTTAGTTTATAGTGTCATGGCTCAGCTATTTCCTTTATATAATCCTTCATATATAATCATATATTAGTTTATACAATTAGTGCCCGAAGTATGACTTACTGCTTACGTATATGTAGCTTACATAATTATACTTAATACTTGTACCTACTGAGTTCTATATAATCATATAACTTCCTGCTGACTATACTAGCTTATATCTAGCACACTTAGTCCCATATAATCCTTCTATATAATCATGTAATAACTTCCTGCTGACTATACTAGCTTATATATTTCTAGCACACTTAGTCCCATATAATCCTTCTATATAATCATATAATAACTTGCTACTTACTATACTAGCTTATATATATCTACGATACTTAGTCGTATGTAATGTTTCTACATAATCATATAATAACTTACTGCTACTGTGCACGGCACAACTCTCTGCCCAGGTGACACAATGGGGTGGCCCCCTCGCTTCTGACTCATGTGATTATGTATGCCCTATTACTAAGCCTGTAGATGATGACCTCATGTACGACCCTGCCCCCTGCTTGTACCTAATAAATACAGACGCTCTTGGGCATTTGGAGGCCTGGCTGATCTCCGCTCACAGGTGGCATGGCCCCCCGAGTCCAGATGCTCTTCACCGGTTCTTCAGTGTCCTGTCTCTTTACTTCTCTGATCCTGCACCTCAACGCAGCATAAGGGACACTCCACGACCCTGGTGACTTCCTCCTGGGCCTCAGGGTCAAAGCAGAACAGTGAGGACAGGGTGGCTGCCCTCTGGAAAGCGTCAGCAGGGAGGCAAGGGAAGAGGAACCGGGTGACAGGCTCAGAAAACGGGAAGAGTCCCACAGAAATCATGCTGAGAAAAAAATAATGCTTCCCTAGGGAAGCACATGGACGGAAGAGACGGACTGAACACCCAGGGATGCTGAGCACAGAGAGGGAAGGGGACAGCACATTCCCAAGGGACAGCTGTAGCCAGGGAGCCTAGCCTGCCACAACAGTGGTGATCAAGACTCAGGTGCCATCTGGTCCCTTTCTCAGGGGTAGCCGAACACCACCCCCATCCCTACTGACCTGGTGATGCCATTCTTCCTAGGGCCACTCACCGCTGCAGCTGCTTTTCTTTGACTTCTTCTCACCTGACCACAGATCAGACCTTGGCTGTCTGCTGCCGCCCAGGGAGAGTGCACTAATATGCGCACTAACCCCACTGCCCAGCACACCCAGGAGGGTGGGGCAGCTGGGAGAGCTGGAAAACGGAGCCCTTACGTAGCCACCTCGGGCTTCCCCGCCAGCAGCCAAATGTGAGTATCCAGCTCATTAGGTGAGTTCTAGTGCTTCAAACAAGAGGCCACAGGAGGAAGAGCAGCAACTCGCCATCCCGGGAATCCTCACTCATGGTGTAAAACCACTCCCAGCAGGTTCTGGGGTGTGCGGCAGAAGTCGGCAACCATTCTTTGGGGAAGGAACTCAGGAGGGGATGCCAACATGGATGGGAATTGGAACTGGTGATCTGAAGGTCCCTTGCTGCCCTGAGGCTTACATCCCATAAAGAGAGACCCTCTCATCATCTCCAGCATTCCTGCTTCATCACGTTTCCCCAAGGAGAAGTAGGTGCATCTCACTAGAAAAGACAAGAAAGCAGCCCTTTGCTGATTCAACACTTACTAAGCAGATACGGTGTCCTGGGCACCCAGTTTCAGAAATGAGTAAAACACCATCCTTGCCTTCAAGGAACTCAGAGAACATGCGGCAGCCACAGACTCTTACAGCACAATTACCACCCGGAGTTCCAAGAGCCTAATGTGGGGTGGGGAGGGGAGAGGTTAAAAATGCTATCAGAACTGGAGACCAAAGTCCCTAACACTGCAATGGGACTGTGGAGTTGACGTTAAAATTGTGCCTTGAAGGAGGCCAGGAGTGCGCCAGGACAAGGCCGTGGGATCCGCCACTGCAAAACAGCGAGACCTGGGGCAGCAGGCTGATGGCGACCTGTGAATAAACTGCACAGCGTGAACCCAGGGAGTGTTCGGCTTAAGGGTGGAGAGAGCTGGGCCGACTCCTTGAGCTGTTGGGACTTCAGCCTGAGAAGGCCTGGCAGGGTTTTCACTAGAGGATTGCTAGGGACAGATTTGTGACTTAGAAACTAAACTGAAAGAGTGTGGAGGACAGACTCAAGGGAGGAAAGACAGAGGCCTCCACGTTGGTCAGGAGGCTCACGGAATAGTGCAGGCTCCAGACCACGACGCCTGAACTCAGGAAGTAGCAGCGGGGATGCAGGAAGAGGAGCAGTTTGGTCTCATCAGGCACTTCAGAGGCACGGACCTGGAACTCGGTTATGAAGTCAACGCGGGGGACTGGGTAAGCGGAGGGACAGAGGAGCACAGCACGGCGGCGCTGCGGAACCTGAGCCCTGACTGAGATGGAGAAGAGTTTGAAAAGCAATTTTGGCAGGGAAGTTGGGCTGTGTGTTGGGCGACTTAGGTCGGAGGGGCGGCAGGACATGGAGAGTGGGAATGTTTCTCGTCACCTGCAAAAGAGGCGTGAAAAAGACAGTCCCTCCAGACCCCATTGGCAGGCACTGACAGAGCAGCTGGGACACAGGAAAGCAGGCCTGGGGGGGCTCAGTCCTGCAAGACTCAGCCTAGAGCTGCGGGGACCCCAGACAAGTGTTCCCGTCCTTCTTGCTGCTTCCATGCCCTCTGGAGGTAGACTCTGAGGGTGCAGTTAGGTCGCTGGGGGCAAGTTTAGACTCTTGCCTAAGGGTGCAGCACAGAAGTGCCTCAGCTTCCTCCTCCAGCTCCATCCTGCCCCTCAGGCTGCACAGCCTGCCTTCTCCCACAGCTCTGCCCACAGCTTCACCCCAGTTCTGCTCCGCTCCACCAGCGTCTCCACCATCAGCTCTTACTCCTGCAACTCCGCCCAAGCTGCTTCTCCCACAGCTCCACCCTAGCTGTTCCGACCCCGCCCCCAGCCCCCTCCCCAGTGGCTTCTCGAAGCCCCGCCCCACCCTGCTCCTCCCAAAGCCCCGCCCCCATTCCCTCCCCAGCGGTTTCTCAGCACCGTCCAGATTCCCACCTCTCCCCCAGCCCCACCCTGCCTCTCCTGAGGGTTTCCAAAGCCCCGCCCCCAGCCCCTTCCCCAGCGGTTTCTCAGCCCCTCCCCTCCACAGCACCGCCCTGCCTCTGGCTGTGTCCAATGCCCTGCCCCTGGGGTTGCTCTCGCCCCACCCCACCCCAGCTCCATCCTGCTCCGGTGGCTCTTCCCAAGGCCCCGCCCCCAGTCCCCTCCCCGGTTTTTCAGCCCCACCCCTCACAGAGCCACACCGCTCCCCAGCGGTTTCTCTGAGCCCTGCCCCGCTTCCAAAGACCCGCCCCAAGCCCCTCCCCAGCGATTTCTTTCAGCCCCACCCTCCTCCTCTCAGCGGCCCCCTCCCTCCCCGCGCTGGTTCTCAGAAGTCCGCAAGCACCTCCTGCAGCCTGGCTCAGATTTCCCCAGACCCCACCCCAGCGATTATCTCAGTCCTGCCCTTCCCCTCCCCAGCTCCACCCTCCTCCTCTCAGCCCCGAGCCCCCGACCCTCCCCCGTGGTTTTGCCCAGCTCCTCCCTGCTGGTGTCGCAGCTCTGAGCTTAAAACTCCTGCCTGGTGGCCTTGTCCCGCCCCTCTTCTTTTTTCTCTCTGGTTCCTCTTCCTCCTTCTGGTTGTTTGTCCAGGCTGCCAGTCTCCAGCTCCCCTGATGGCCTGGTGGGCTGGCGGGAGCCAGGACTGGTAAACTCAACAGCGTCTCCTGGCGGCCAGTGCGTGCTTAAGTGCGTGATGACGTCATGCGTGGCTTCATGAAGAGTGGATTTCTAAAGACTTGGCTGTCTATATGCAAGGCTGAGTACGTGCCTCCTGCGTACGTGCGTGTTACGTGCCCCCGTACTTCTTTGTGAAAGGGGAATGACGGGAGCTGCATGAAAGCGGGAGTTACGGACTGTGAGCACCTGTCACTAACCCCCGTTTTCCCGGAGTCAGTGGTAGCGAGCGACCTTGCAGCCCCGACAGGAGCCTGGAGCTCTTTGTTCTCACCGCGGCCCACGTCTCCTCACTTGTGAGCCCGTCGTCCTGGCTCCGGTGGCCTCGCTGGGTCGCGGAGAGGCGGAGGACTGTTCTTCTGTTACCAAAAGCCAGAATCGGCCCTGGACGCGACGACTCTCAGGGTCCGGAGGCCGTAACACTGGCCCCCGCTGAAAGGTACGGGACCCTGTGTGCTGGCCCTCTTGCGGACAGCACCTGAAGGCTGGGGTTTCCCTGGATGTTTGTCTGGGAACCCGTGTGGGGCGCGCCCAAGGCACCCTTTCCTGTCCCCTGCTCTCGCCAGGGTCTCAGCCCCGCTCCTTCTAGGCGTGTCTACTCGCGGCATGCGTCTTCGAATAGAAATCCGATCCCGTGTGTTCAGGCCAGGCGCGGTGTCTCACGCCTGTAATCCCAACACTGGGAGGCCGAGGTGGGCGGATGATCGGGAGTTCTAGACCAGCCTGACCAACATGGAGAAACGCCCGTCTCTACTAAAAATACAACAATTTTAGCCAGGCGTGGTGGAGCATGCCTGTAATCCCAGCTACTCCAGAGGCTGAGGCAGGAGAATTGCTTGAACCGGGAGGCGGAGATTTCGGTGAGCCGAGATCGCACCATTGCACTCCAGCCTGGACAAGAGCGAAACTCTGTTCAAAAAAGTAAAGCCCTGTGCTGCTCCACACACACCGACTCCATCTCGGCCCGGTCTTCCCTGCCTCCGGCTTGCACCCTCTGCTGTGAGCTTGCCTGGACCTGAGGCCAGGCA
Source organism: Saguinus oedipus (assembly GCA_031835075.1). Lineage (NCBI taxonomy): Eukaryota > Metazoa > Chordata > Mammalia > Primates > Cebidae > Saguinus > Saguinus oedipus. The sequence goes on from CM063191.1 coordinate 565,194, forward strand.
GTGCACAGCTCTGTGGCCTGTGGCATCATGCTCAGCGTGACCTACCCAGAATTAAGCTGAGGGGAATGGGATGTAGGACCCCCAAACCCTCGCCCAGTGACAATGGGAGGGGAAGTGGCATTTTTCTCCCCTCGGATGAAGCGTGCTCAGTTGTAGGAATGCCACTCAACTTACTGAGATGATGTTCTGCCCTGCGGGCCAGTGCACCCTGTGGTCCTTGACCTAGACAGGTGCCGAGGGTCCCACTGCTGTGATTAGCAGAACCAAACTGAGTGAGGTGCACAGGTGTGTTACTCATAAGACTGGCCCTCCCAGCTCTTCTTGGTTTCCAGTGCCTTGTACTAAGTAGATGACCTTCCTAGGGCCGTTAACCAGCCTTGCTGCTTTGCACTTAATGACCTTTCCTCCTTATCTTCTTGTTATGCAGGTAAAGAAGCTATGTGGAAGAGTGTTTCCTCTTCAGGCCGCAAAGCAGGTACTCTCTGCAGCACCAGGTAGCAGGGGACTCAACCCCTTGTTGCCTTTCCAGTTACATGAGTTCTTACTAGGGATTCCACACACATCCAGTTCACATTTGTTGTGATTTTGTGGTGGTGATGAGAAAAGGGTTGGCTAAGAAACTGAGCTGTGGAAAAGAGGCAAGTGTTCACTGTAGCCACATATCCCAATGGGTGTGGCCAGGCCCCGTGGGGGACATTCAGCCTCCATCAGAAGTAATCCAGAACCAAGGAACCTGGCAATATTTTTGTCACCGATCAGCAGAATGATGATGCTCAGAGCCACAAGTGTGTGAGGAAATGGCACCATGGATGGATTGGTGGAGTGTACACGGGTAAGTCTTCGTGGAAGGCCATTTGCTGGCAGATATCAGCATCTTAGATGGGTGTGCCAGGTGGCCGAGGCATTCTCTTCAGCAGGCCTTCACATGAAATGTCATTTCTAGTGGCAAAAGTGGGAAGCAGCTTGCAACTCTCCATCAGTGAAGAATGGTCAGGCAAATTATGGGACGACCAACAATGGGATATCACACAGGCAGTGAAAAACAAGGTAGATGAAGATGGGCAGATGGAAAGAATGGGCTTGATGTGCTGTTAAGTGGAAGAGTCATGCCCTATCCTGCAGAGATGTGTTGGGAACAGCAGTTTGCCAAGATGGCTGAAGCAAAGGACCATAAAGGGGCTGGCTTAAACTACAGACATTCGCTGTCTCCTAGTTCTGGAGGATGGAAGTCTGAAATCCAGGTGTTGGCCAGGTTTGTTTGTTCTGTGGGCTGTGAAGGACAATCTGGTCTGTCCCTCTCTCTTAGCTTCGGTTGGCTGGGCGGCACTCCTTGGCTTGTAGAAGCATCTCCCTTGTCGCAGCCTTCGTTTTTGCATGGCGTTCTCCCTGTGTGCATCACTGTCTCTAACATCCCCCTTTTCATAAGGACGCCAGCCACGTTGCATGTGGGTCAACCCTAATGACTTCAGTTCTGCTTGATCACCTCAGTAATGACTCTGTCCTTATGTATAAGGCCACATTCTAAGGTGCTGGGTTTAGGACATACGGATTTTAGGAGAACACAATGCAACCCATCACAACGACAAAAGCCCTGAGGTAGAAACAAGCTTGGCATGTTCCCTCAGTGGATGAAGGCCTGAGTGGCTGCATGTTCCCTCAGTGGACGAAGGCCTGAGTGGCTGCATGTTCCCTCAGTGGACGAAGGCCTGAGTGGCTGCATGTTCCCTCAGTGGACGAAGGCCTGAGTGGCTGCGGGTTCCCTCAGTAGACGAAGGCCTGAGTGGCTGCGGGTTCCCTCAGTGGACGAAGGCCTGAGTGGCTGCGGGTTCCCTCAGTGGACGGAAGGCCTGAGTGGCTGCGGGTTCCCTCAGTGGACGGAAGGCCTGAGTGGCTGCATGTTCCCTCAGTGGACGGAAGGCCTGAGTGGCTGCGGGTTCCCTCAGTGGACGAAGGCCTGAGTGGCTGCATGTTCCCTCAGTGGACGAAGGCCTGAGTGGCTGCATGTTCCCTCAGTGGACGAAGGCCTGAGTGGCTGCATGTTCCCTCAGTGGATGGAAGGCCTGAGTGGCTGCGGGTTCCCTCAGTGGACGGAAGGCCTGAGTGGCTGCGGGTTCCCTCAGTGGATGGAAGGCCTGAGTGGCTGCGGGTTCCCTCAGTGGACGGAAGGCCTGAGTGGCTGCGGGTTCCCTCCGTGGACAGAAGGCCTGAGTGGCTGCAGGGTGGTGAATAAAGGGGAGAGGAGAGGACATGGCTGGGGCGGGAAGCCTCTGAGGCATCTCAAGAGGCTATGACTGGGCTGATGTTCTGGCTTCCAGCCCACGGCTCCTTCTGAAGCACAGGGCTGTACTCCATGCAGGAGGAGGGGACCCTCTCCCAAGGTACACACACAGGAGGCAGGGACCCAGACAAGCGGCGTGAGAAGTCAGATCGTGTGACTGTGGGCCGGCGCCTCATTCTCCTCAGCCATAGACTGGGCCTCACGGTAGCACTGACCCTGCTGGGTTACTTGAGGATTAAATTTGATGATCCGAGGATCATGCCATCCCAGAGGGTGGCACGTGGAAGGCGTGTGTGTGTGTGAGGAGTGGCTGTTGTTCTGATTCTCATTCTTTATTCAGCTCGGATCCGGGACAGGGGTGTCTGCTGACATGGAGTGCAGCGGTGGTGGAAAGGGCTTGAGGAAGGTGGGACCCAGAGGGGTGGGGAGGAGATGTCTGACTGAGGACCGCCTGAGGTCATGGTGCATTCTGAGAGCAGAGCTGAGATTGAATATCAACAATGTGGGCTCAGCAGCCCTGCAGTAGGAGCCTGGAAGGTCAGTGCCTTGGTGGCAGCAAGGCCAGAACACTGAGAGTACTGGCGGGGCACAGTAGGGGGAACAGAAGAGAAGCAGAGCAAGGGACTGCCCTTCTGTGCTGGAAGATGGCTAACACCAGCCCCGCCTCTCCACTGTCTAGGCCGAGGGAGCCCTCTGTCATCTGTGTGAGGGTGGTGAGTGGAGAGCGGGGCTGATGTGGGTGGTAAGTGGGGAGCGGAGGAGTCGTGGGTGGTGAGTGGGGAGCGGGGGTGATGTGGGTGGTGAGTGGGGAGCAGGGGTGATGTGGGTGGTGAGTGGGGAGCGGGGGTGACGGTGGTGAGTGGGGAGCATGGGTGACGTGAGTGGTGAGTGGGGAGCGGGGGTGATGTGGGTGGTGAGTGGGGAGCGGGGCTGATGTGGGTGGTAAGTGGGGAGCGGGGGATACATGGGTGGTGAGTGGGGAGCGGGGGTGATGTGAGTGGTGAGTGGGGAGCAGGGGTGATGTGGGTGGTGAGTGTGGAGCGGGGGTGATGTGGGTGGTGAGTGTGAAGTGGGGGTGATGTGGGTGTTGAGTGGAAAGTGGAGGTGATGTGGGTGGTGAGTGGGGAGTGGGGGTGATGTGGGTGGTGAGTGGGGAGTGGGGGTGACGTGGGTGTTGAGTGGGGAGTGGAGGTGACATGGGTGGTGTGGAGTGGAGGTGATATGGGTGTTGAGTGGGGAGTGTGGGTGATGTGGGTGGAGAGTGTGGAGTGGAGGTAATGTGGGTGGTGAGTGGGGAGTGGGGGTGATGTGGGTGGAGAGTGTGGAGTGGGGGTGGCGTGGGTGGTGAGTGGGAAGTGGGGGTGATGTGGGTGGTGAGTGGGGAGTGGGGGTGATGTGGGTGGTGAGTGGGGAGTGGAGGTGGAGTGGGTGGAGAGTGTGGAGTGGAGGTGACGTGGGTGGTGAGTGGGGAGTGGAGGTGACGTGGGTGGTGAGTGGGGAGTGGAGGTGATGGAGGTGAGTGGGGAGTGGAGGTGGCATGGGTGGTGAGTGGGGAGTGTGGGTGACGTGGGAGGTGAGTGGGGAGTGGAGGTGGCGTGGGTGGTGAGTGGGGAGTGGAGGTGGCGTGGGTGGTGAGTGGGGAGTGTGGGTGACGTGGGAGGTGAGTGGGGAGTGGAGGTGGCATGGGGTGGTGGGCAGGGACTGTGGAGTTATGCCAGCTGTGCTGAGTAGGGGATTTGGGGCTGAACTGTGGGCTGTTTATAGGGGGATATAGGGTTATGCTGGGGGTCATGAGAATGGTCTGTGCTTTCACTTACCAGTGTGTTTTCAGCGTCAGGCTGGGAGTTCTAGAAACGAACGACACAGAATACAAGGCTCAGTGTTCCGGTTTGTAACCCACTTCAGACGGTGCACACAGGCCCTCCCTTTGTGTGGGCACCGAATGGGTGAGCGTCCTGAGTACCTGCAGGCAGCTCTCCCTCCACAAACCCCAAATCTACAGGACACAGAGGTGAGGAGCTGCAAACACAATCCCCACCGGCCAGGGGCCTTCCTGCAACCACAGATGCTGACCCACCCACTCAGGCCCCAGTGGCCTTGGGACAGGGTCCCCTCCTGTCTACACTTGGTGGAGGCGGGGCAGGGTCTCCTCTTGTCTGCACTGGGTGCAGGTGGAGGTGGGGCAGGGTCCCCTCCTGTCTACACTGGGTGCAGGTGGAGGTGGGGCAGGGTCCCCTCCTGTCTACACTGGGTGCAGGTGGAGGTGGGGCAGGGTCCCCTCCTGTCTACACTGGGTGCAGGTGGAGGTGGGGCAGGGTCCCCTCCTGTCTACACTGGGTGCAGGTGGAGGTGGGGCAGGGTCCCCTCCTGTCTACACTGGGTACAGGTGGAGATGGGGCAGGGTCCCCTCCTGTCTACACTGGGTGCAGGTGGAGGTGGGGCAGGGTCCCCTCCTGTCTACACTGGGTGCAGGTGGAGGTGGGGCAGGGTCCCCTCCTGTCTACACTGGGTGCAGGTGGACGTGGGGCCGGGTCCCCGCCTGTGTACACTGGGGGAAAGTGGAGGTGGGGCAGGGTCTCCTGTCTACACTGGGTGCAGGTGGAGGTGGGGCCGGGTCCCCTCCTGTCTACACTGGGTCCAGGTGGAGGTGGGGCAGGGTCCCCTCCTGTCTACACTGGGCCCCGGGTGCTTGCACCCACCTTTGCACACGTGCAGCTGGTACCGGAACTCCAGGTAGTGCAGGCGCTGGTGCGTCCTGGGCTGTTTCCAGCGCACCAGACACTGCGTCTTGTTACAGGTCACGGTGACATTGCTGGGTGGGTCGAAGCGTTCTGTAACGAGGGTGCCGGACTCACCGCTGAACCCGGGGCCCGCACTCCCACCCGCTCCCTCCCAGACGAAGTGGCTCGCGCCTGTGATTCCAGCACTTGGGAGGCCGAGGCGGGCAGATCACCTGAGGTCAGGAGTTCAAGGCCAGCCTGGCTGATATGCTGAAACCCCATCTACTAAAAATATAAAAGATTAGCTACCTGGGAGGCTGAGGAAAGAGAATTGCTTAACCCCCAGAGGCGTATTGTTCATGGACAGCCACGGAAGGGGAGGCTGTGGGAGCCAGGCAGGATGGACAGGCAGGTGCCAGGCACAGCAGAGACATCCATGGGGCAGGGCCCCAGGTCGGAGCTGGGGATGGTCTGGGTGAGCGTCCAGGGCCTCAAGAGGCTGGAGGCGTCCAGGGGATGGAAGAGGCTGTGGGTGGGGTGCAGCGGGCTTGGGAAGAGGACAGGGTGTCAGTTTGGGGGTCACCTAAAATACACCAGCCTGGAGAAGGTGCTGCTGAGGAAGGAAGGAAGGAGGAGAGGGAGGGAGGAGGAATGGAGTGAAGGAGAAGGGAGGGGAGGAAGGAATGAGAAGAGACGGGGAGAGATGGGGGCACACAGTGGCGTCATCTTGTCTCACTGCAGCCTCCACCAAGATTCAACCGATTCTCCTGCCTCAGCCTCTCAAATAGCTGGGATTACAGGCACCTGCCACCACATCCGGCTAATTTTGCATATTTATTAGCGACTCGGTTTCTCCATGTTGGCCAGGCTGGTCTCGAACTCCCGACCTCAGGTGATCCGCCCGCCTCGGCCTCCCAAAGTGCTGGAATCACAGGCGTGAGCCTCCGCGCCCGGCCAATTACATAGATTTTAAGGCAAATTTTTTCTCACCTATAAACAGGAAATCGTATGATTTATTTCTTTCTCTTTTTTTTTTTTTTTGTCAGCATTTTTGCAAGCTAGTTATTCTCACCGATTTTGTTTGTGTCCAAAAGCGAATCGAAGAACTGGATCCCGGCTTCTCGGCTGGTTCCGGTCACCAGGAAGTAATTGTGGGAGGTTAACCCCGTCCGGTTCGTCAGGTGACACCCCACGTGGGTCCCCGCGTCCTGCATGTAATAAGGACACCGAATGTCCCTCCTTCCCCTGAAGGATTGCAAAGTGTTCAGAGACCAGGGGGAAAACCACACAGAACAAAAACACAAATCCACACAGCAACACCACGAAAACACAAAACACGAACAGAAAACCAGCACTTTGAGAAGCCGAGGCGGTTGAACCACGAGGTCGAGATCGAGACCATCCTGGCCAACATGGTGAAACCCCGTCTCTACTAAAAATACAAAAAATATTAGCCGGGAGAGGTGGTGCGTGCCTGTAATCCCAGCTACTCAGGAGGCTGAGGCAGGAGAATCGAATGAATTCGGGAAGCAGAGGTTGCAGTGAGCCGAGATCGTGCAACTGCACTCCAGCCTGGCGCCTGGTTACAGAGTGAGACTCTGTCTAAAAAACATACAAAAATAACCTGGGCGCGGTGGCTCAGGCCTGTAATCCCAGCGCTTTGAGAGGTGAGGTGGACGGATCACTTGAGGTCAGGAGTTCGAGACCAGCTGGCCGAGATGGTGAAACCCCGTCTCTAGTAAAAATATGAAAATTAGCTGGGCGTGGTGCTGTGCACCTGTAATCCCAGCTACTCAGGAGGCTGAGGCAGGAGAATCGCTTTAACCGGGAGACGGAGGTTGCAGTGAGCCAGGATCACACCATCGCACTCCAGCCTGGGCGACAGAGCAAGACTCTGCCTCGAAGAAAGAAAAAGAAAAAATGAACAGCATTATTTTCCCCCCATCCCTGCCTTCCTCATAATTGTTCACATGACGTGAACACTTACTTTGAGTCTTGTATGGACAAAACATACTGGACATTGCGGGGGGCGGTCGGACCCCTCGCCCAGCTGCAGTTCATGAAATCCGCACTGTAGATCAAGCAGGAAAAATTCCGGGCAGCGGTCCCCTCCCTACCTGGGGAGAGGCAGAAACAAGACAATTTTCACTCAAAAGTTAAACGGGGCCGGGCACGGTGGCTCACGCCTGTAATCCCAGCACTTTGGGAGGCCGAGGCGGGTGGATCACGAGGTTAAGAGATCGAGACCATCCTGGCCAACATAATGAAACCCCGTATCCACTAAAAATCCAAAAAATAAATAGATGGGCCTGCTGGCAGGTGCCTGTAGCCCCACCTACTGGGGAGGGTGAGGCAGGAGAATCGCTTGAACCTGGGAGGCGGAGGTTGCAGTGAGCCGAGACTGTGTCACTGCACTCCAGCCTGGGCAACAGAGCAAGACTCCTTCTCACGCGCGCACACACACACACACACACACACACAAAATCCAACTTGATTTATGGAGCCAATAAAACCATTGGAAACTGGCCTCATCTTCTGTGTACACAGTCACCGTACAGAGTCCCTGATCTGCGCTAAGACTGTCACTTTCTCACAGGCCAGGAACCCCAAATTATCCTGAAACCTCGAGGAAAGGAATTCGCCCAACTCATAGGTATTTAATGGTGCAAACCCATGGTCGGCTCAGCTTTAAAAACATCCTATCTGGGGTCAGGTGTGGTGGCTCACACCTGTAATCCCAGCACTCTGAAAGGCCGAGGCGGGTGGATCATGAGGTCAGGAGTTCAAGACCAGCCTGGCCAAGATGTTGAAACCCTGTCTCTACTAAAAATACAAAACTTGGCTGGGTGCAGTAGCAGGCACCTGTAATCCCAGCTACTCGGGAGGCTGAGGAAGAGAATCACTTGAACCCGGGGAGGGGGGGCGGAGGTTGCAGTGAGCTGAGATTGCGCCACGGCACTCCTGCCTGGGCGACAGAGTGAGACTCCGTCTCAAATAAAAAAAGGTCCTACCTTAGATTCCTTGTGTGGAACAAAGTTCCATCAAAGCCAATTTAAAGGGCCTATGTAAAAATTAATTTATTCTTGGCTGCGTGTGGTGGCTCAGACCTGTTATCCCAGCACTTTGGGAGGCCGAGGCAGGCAGAGCACCTGAGGTCAGGAGTTCGAGACCAGAGTCCCAAACATGGTGAAACCCTGTGTCTCCTAAAGACAGAATAAAGTGGCCGGGTGCGGCAGTGTGCGCCTGTAATCCCAGCTACTCAGGAGGCTGAGGCAGGAGAATCACTTGAATGGAGGGGGAGGGGTTGGGAGATGGGGGGATTGGGGTCGCAGTGAGCCAAGATCGCAGAATTGCCCTCCAGCCTGGCGACAGAGCGGGAGTCCGTCTCAAAATAAATAAATACAAATAAAAAGTAAAACTATTATTCTTGCTACAGTGAATACAAATAATCCCAGCACTGAGAGGCTGAGTAGGGGGGGAATCACCTGAGGTTGGGAGTTCGAGACCAGACTGACCAACATGGAGAAACCCCGTCTCTCCAAAAAAATACAAAGTTAGCCGGGCGTAGTGGCGCACACCTGTAATAGCAGCTACTCGGGAGGCTGAGGAGGAGAACTGTAATAGCAGCTACTCGGGAGGCTGAGGAGGAGAACTGGAAGCGTGTCAACATTAGGAGATTAACGAGAAATGTGGCCTGCACAGGGGAAGAACAGAAAGTGTGTGCGTCACAAGGAAAAAAAGGTAAGTGTGTCCTGCTAAAAGGAGACACAGGAAGTATGTCCCACACAGGGTAGGAACAAAAACTGTGTCCTGCATAGAGGATAAACGGGAGACGTGTCCTGTACAGGGGAGACACAAGAAGTGTGTTCTGCACAGAAAAGAAACAGGAAGTGTGTCCTGCACAGATGGGCAATAGAAAGTGTGTGCTGCCTAGGAGAGGCACAGAAAGTGTGTTATTCACAGAGGTGAAAGAAGAGGAGTGTCCTTCCCAGAACAAAAGCAGAAACTGTGTCTTGCACAGGGGAGGAATAGAAAATGTCTGTCTTGCACAGGGTAGGAATATGTCTGTTTTACGAGAGTGACAGGAAGTGAGTCTAGCACAGGAAAAACACAAGAAGTGTGTCCTGCACAGAGAAAGAAAAGGAAGTACATCTGTCTCAGGACAGAAACAGGAAGCGTGTCCTGCACAGAGGAAGAACAGGAAGTACCTCTGTCTCAAAAGAGAAAGAGGAAGTGTGTCCTGCACAAGAAAAACACAGGAAGTGTATCATGCACAGAGCAAGAACAGCAAGTACGTCTGTATCAGGGAAGCAACAGTAAGTGTGTCCTGCACAAGAGAAACACAGGAAGTGTGTCCTGCACAGAGAAAAAACAGGAAGTAGACCTGTCTCAGGAGAGGAACAGGAAGTGTGTCCTGCACAGAAGAAACACAGGAAGTGTGTCCTGCACAGAGGAAGAACAGGAAGTACCTCTGTCTCAGGAGAGAAAAAGGAAGTGTGTCCTGCACAGAGGAAGAAAGGAGGTATGCCTGTCTCAGGAGGGTAACAGACAGTGTGTACTTCACAGGAGAAACAAAGGAAGAACAGTAAGTACGCCTGTCTCAGGAGGGTAACAGACAGTGTGTACTTCACAGGAGAAACAAAGGAAGAACAGTAAGCATGTCTGTCTCAGGAGGGTAACAGGAAGTGTGTCCTGCACAGGAGAAACACAGGAAGTGTGTCCCGTGCAGAGAAAAAAGGAAGATGGTCTATCTCAGGAGAGCATCAGGAAGTGTGTCCTGCACAGGAGAAACACAGGAAGTCTGTCCTGCACAGAGGAAGTACAGGAAGTAGGTCTCAGGAGGGTAACAGTGTGTCCTTCACAGGAGAAACAAAGGAAGAACAGTAGGTATGTCTGTCTCAGGAGAGCAACATAAAGTGTGCCCTGCAAGGAGAAACACAAGAAGTGTGTCATGCACAGAGTAAGAACAGCAAGAACGTCTGTCTCGAGAGCAACAGGAAGTGTGTCCTGCACGGGAGAAACACAGGAAGTGTATCGTACACAGAAGAGAAAGGTCAGTCTCAGGAGAGCAACAAGAAGTGTGTCCTGCCAGAGGAAGAACAGAAGTATGTCTGTCTCAGGAGAGCAACAGGAAGTGTATCCTGCACTGGAGAAACACAGGAAATGTGTCCTGAACAGAGGAAGAACAGGAAGTAGCTGTCTCAGAAGACAAACAGGAAGTGTGTCCTGCACAGGAGAAACACAGAAAGTGTGTGATTCACAGGGGGAGAACAGGAAGTAGGTCTGTCTCAGGAGAGCAACAGGAAGTGTATCCTAAATGAGAGAAACACAGGAAGCGTGTCATGCACAGAGGAAGATGAGGAAGTAGGTCTGTCTCAGCAGAGCAACAGAATGTGTGTGCTCAATGGGAAAAACACAGAAGTGTGTCCTGCACAGAGGAAGAACAGGAAGTACCTCTGTCTCAGGAGGGAAACAGAGAGTGTGTCTTACATAGGAGAAACACAGGACATGTGTCCTGCACAAAAAGAACAGGAAGTACATATTTCTCAAGAGAGCAAAAGAAAGTATGTCATGCACAGGAGAAAGACAGAAAATGTGTCCTGCACAAAGGAAGCACAGGAAGTACATCTGTCTCAGGAGAGAAACAGGAAGTGTGTCCTGCACAGAGGAAAAACAAGAACGTCTGTCGTAGGAGAGCCAAAGAAACTGTGTCCTGCCGGGTGCGGTGGCTCAAGCCTGTAATCCCAGCACTTTGGGAGGCCGAGGCGGGTGGATCACGAGGTCAAGAGATCGAGACCATCCTGGTCAACATGGTGAAACCCCGTCTCTACTAAAAATACAAAAAATTAGCTAGGCATGGTGGCGCGTGCCTGTAATCCCAGCTACTCAGGAGGCTGAGGCAGGAGAATTGCCTGAACCCAGGAGGCGGAGGTTGCGGTGAGCCGAGATCGCGCCATTGCACTCCAGCCTGGGTAACAAGAGCAAAACTCCGCCTCAAAAAAAAAAAAAGTGTGTCCTGCACAGGAGAAACGCAGAAAGTCTGTACTGCACAGAGGAAGAAAAAGAAGTACGTCTGTCTTAGGAGAGCCAAAGAATGTGTGTCATGTACAAGAGAAACACAGAAGTGTCTTGCACAGAAGAACAGAAAGTACATCTGTCACAGGAGAGCAACACAAAGCGTGTCCAACACACAAAAAAAACACTGGAAGTGTGTCATGCAGAGGAAGAACAGGAAGTACATCTGTTTCAGGAGAAAAACAGGAAGGGTATCCTGCACGGGAGAAACACAGGAAGTGTTTCCTGCAAAGAGGAAAATCAGGAAGTAGGTTTGTCTCAGGAGAGCAACAGGAAGTGTGTCCTCCACAAAGCAAGAACAGGAAGTACGTTTGTCTCAGGAGAGCAACAGAAAGTGTGTCCTGCACAGGAGAAATACAGGAAGTGTGTCCTGCACAGAGGAAAAACAGGAGGTATGTCTGTCTCAGGGAGACTCAGGAAGTGTATCCTGCACAGGAGAAACACAGGAAGTGTGTTCTGCACAGTGGAAGAACAGGAAGTACGTCTGTCACAGGAGAGACACACAAAGCATGTCCTGCCCAGGAGAAATACAGAAAGTGTGTCCTGCACAGAGAAAAAACAGGAAGTACATCTGTCTCAGGAAAAGACACAGGAAGTGTGTTGGGCACAGGAGAAACACAGGAAGTGTGTCCTGCACAGATGAAGAACAGTAAGTACGTCTGTCTTGAGAGAGCAACAGAAAGTATGTCCTGCACAGGAGAAACACAGGAAGTGTGTACTGCACAGAGGAAAAACAGGAAGTAGGTCTCAGGAGAGCAACAGGAAGTATGTCTTGCACTGGAGAAACACAGGAAGTGTGTCCTGAACAGAGGAAGAAGAGTAAGTACGTCTGTCTCAGGGGAGCAACAGAAAGTGTGTCCAGCCCAGGAGAAACACAGGAAGTGTGTCCTGCACAGAGGAAGAACAGGAAGTATGTCTGTCTCAGGAGAGAAACAGGAAGTGTATCCTGCACGGGAGAAAGACAGGAAGTGTGTCCAGCACAGAGGAAGATCAGGAAGTACATCTATCTCAGGAGAGACAAAGGAAGTGTGTACTCCACAGGAGAAACACAGGAAGTGTTTCCTGCACAGAGAAAGAATAGGAAGTATGTTTATCTCAGGAGAGCCAAAGAAAGTGTGTCCTACACAGAAGAAACACAGGACGTGTGTCCTGCACTGAGGAAGAACAGGAAGTATGTATTTCTCAAAAGAACCAAAGAAAGTGTGTCCTGCACAGGAGAAACACAGGAAGTATGGCATGAACAGAGGAAGCACAGGAAGTACATCTGTCTCAGGAGAGAAACAGGAAGTGTGTCCTGCATAGAAGACACACAGGAAGTGTGTCCTGCACAAAAGAACAGGAAGTTTGTCTGTCCTAAGAAAGCCAAAGGATCTGTTTCCTGTACAGGAGAAACACAGAATGTGTGTCCTGCACTGAGGAAGAACAGGAAGTATGTCTGTCTCAGGACGGCAACAGGCAGTGTGTCCTGCACAGGAGAAACAAAGGAAGTATGTACTGCACAGAGGAAGAACAGGAAGTACATGTCTCAGGAGAGCAAAAGGGAGTGTGTCCTGCACAGGAAAAAGACAGGAAGTGTGTCCTGCACAGAGAAAAAACAGGAAGTACATCTGTCTCAGGAGAGACACAGGAAGTGTGTCCTGCACAGGAGAAACAAAAAAGTGTGTCCTGCACAGAGGAAAAACAGGAAGTACATCTGTCTCAGGAAAGACACAGAAAGTGTGTCCTGCCACGAGAAACACAGGAAGTGTGTCCTGCACAGAGGAAAATCAGGAAGTGCGTCTGTCTCAGGAGAGCAACAGAAAGCGTGTCCTGCACAGGAGAAACACAGGAAATGTGTCATGCACAGAGGAAGAACAGGAAGTAGGTCTGTTTCAGGATAGCAACAGGAAGTGTGTCCTGCAGAGGAGAAATACAGAAAGTGTATCCTGCACAGAGGAAGAACAGGAAGTAGGTTTGTCTCAGAAGAGCAACAGGAAGTGTGTCCTGCACAGAAAGAGAACAGTAAGTACCTCTGTCTCAGGAGGGTAACAGAAAGTGTGTCCTACACAGAAGAAACACAGGACGTGTGCCCTGCACAGAGGAAGAACAGGAAGTATGTCTGTCTCAGGAGGGTAACAGGAAGTGTGTCCTACACAGGAGAAACACAGGAAGTGTGTCCTGCACACAGAAATAACAGCAAATATGTCAGTCTCAGGGAAGCAAAAGGAAGTGTATGCTGCACAGGAGAAACACAGGAAGTGTGTCTTGCACAGAGGAAGAACAGGAAGTAGGGCTGTGTGAAAAAAGCAACAGAGTGTCCTGCATAAGAGAAACACAGAAAATGTGTCCTGCACAGAGAAAGAACAGGAGGTATATCTGTCTCAGGAGAGTAACATAAAGTGTGCCCTGCACAGGAGAAACAGAAAGTGTGTCTTGCACAAAGGAAAAACAGAAAGTAAGTCTGTGTGGAGAGCAACAGGAAGTGTGTCCTGCACAGAAAAAGAACAAAAAGTAGGTCTCAGGAGAGCAATAGAAAGTGTGTCATACACAGAACAGGAAGTAGGTCTCTCTCAGGAGAGGAACGGGAACTGTGTGCTTTACAGGAGAAACACAGGAAGTGTGTCCTGAAAAGAGAAAGAACAGAAAGTATGTCTGTCTCATGAGAGCAACAGGCAGTGTGTCCTGCACAGGAGAAACACAAAGTCAGTCCTGCACAGAGGAAGTACAGGAAGTAGGTCTGTCTCAGAAGAGCAACAGGAAGTGTGTCACACACAGAAAAAACACAAGAAGTGTGTCCTGCAGAGGAAGAACAGGAAGTACGTCTGTCTTAGGAGAGCAACAGGAAGTATGTCTTGCACAGGAGAAACAGGATGTGTGTCCTGCACAGAGGAAGAACAGGAACTACATCTGTCTCAGGAGAGCAAAAGGAAGTGTGTCCTGCCCTGGAGAAATACTGAAAGTGTGTCCTGGATAGGGGAAGAAAAGGAAGTACATCTGTTTCAGGAGAGCAACAGAGTGTCCTGCACAGAACAGAATTTATGTCTATGTCAGGAGAGCAACAGGAAGTGTGTCCTGCACTAAAGAAACAAGGGAAGTGTGTCCTTCACAGAGGAAGAACAGAAAGAAGGTCTCTCTCAGGAGAGAAACAGGAAGTGTGTCCCGCACAGAAGAAACACAGGAAGTGTGTCTTCCACAGAGGAAGAACAAGAATTAGGTCGTTGTGAGGAGAGCAAGAGGAAGTGTGTCTTGCACAGAGAAAGAACAGGAAGATAATCTGTCTTAGGAGAGCAACAGGAAGTATGTCCTGCACATGAGAAACACAGAAAGTGTGTCCTGCACAGAAGAACAAAAATTACCTCTGTCTCAAAAGAGCAACAGAAAGTCTGTCCTGCACATAAGAAACACAGGAAGTGTGTGCTGCACAGAGAAAGAACAGGAGGTACGTCTGTCTCAGGAGAGCGACATGAAATGTGCCCTGCACAGGAAAAACACAGAAAGTGTGTCTTGCAAAGAGAAAGAACAGGAAGTAAGTCTCTGTGTGGAGAGCCACAGGAAATGTGTCATGCACAGAAAAAAAAACACAAAGTATGTCTGTCTCAAAAGAGCAATAGGAGGTGTGTCCTGAACAAGAAAAACACAGGAAGTGTGTCCTGCACAGAGAAATAACAGGAAGCACGTCTGTTTCGGGAGAGTGACAGGAAGTGTGTCCTGCACAGGAAAGACACAGGAAGTGTGTCCTGCAAAGAGAAAGAACAGAAGGTACGTCTGTATCAGGAGAGCAACAGAAAGTATGTCCTGCACAGAGGAAGAACAGGAAGTATGTCTGTAATAGGAGAGCCAAAAGATGTGTTTCCTACACAGTAAAAACACAGTGTGTCCTGCACAAAGGAAAAACAGGAGGTAGATTTGTCTGAGGAGAGCAACAGGAAGTTTGTCATGCACAGGAGAAAAACAGGAAGTGTATCCTGCACAGAGGAAGAACAGAAAGTAGGACTGTCTCAGGAGAGCAACAGGAAGTTTGTCATGCACAGGAGAAAAAAAGGAAGTGTATCCTGCACAGAGGAAGAACAGAAAGTAGGTCTGTCATAGGAGAGCAACAGGAAGTGTGTCATGCACAGGAAAAAGTGTGTATCCTGCACAGAGGAAGAACAGAAAGTATGTCTGTCCTAGGAGAGCCAAAGAATGTGTTTCCTGCACAGGAGAAACAGAGAACGTGTGTCTTTCACTGAGAAATAACAGGAAGTACATCTGTCTCAGGAGGGGAACAGAAAGTGTCCTGCACAGGAGAAACAAAGGAAGTGTGTCCTGCAAAGGGGAAGAACAGGAAGTACATCTGTCTCAGAAGAGCAACAGGAAGTGTATCCTGCACAGAAGAAACACAGGAAGTGTGTCTTGCACAGAGGAAAAACAGGAAGTACATCTGTCTCAGGAGAGACACAGAAAGTGTGTACTGCACAGGAGAAAAACAGAAAGAGTGTCCTGCAAGGAGGAAGAACAGGAGGTACGTCTGTCTCAGGAGAGTAACAGGAAGTGTGTCATGCAAAAAAGAAACACAGGGAGTGTGTCCTCAGAGAGAAAAAACAGGAAGTACATCTGTCTCAGGAAAGACACACCAAGTGTCTCCTGCAAAGGAGAAACACAGGAAGTATGTCCTGCACATAGAAAAAATAAAAAGTAGGTCTGTCTCAGGAGAGCAACAGGAAGTTTGTCCTGCACAGAAAAAACACAGGAAGTGTGTCTTGTGCAAAAGAAGAACAGGAAGTAGGTCTGAGGAGAGCAACAGAAAGTATGTCCTGCACAGGAGAAACACGGGAAATGTTTCCTGCACAGAGGAAGAACAGTAAGTACGTCTCTCTCAGAGAGGAACAGAAAGTGTGTCCTGCACAGGACAAACACAGAAAGCATGTCCTGCACAGAGGAAGAACAGGAAGCAGGTCTGTCTCCTGAGAGCAAAAGAAAGTGTGTCCTGCACTGGAGAAACACAGAAAGTGTGTCCTGCACAAAGGAAAAATAGGAAGTAGGTCTGTCTCAGGAGAGCAACAGAAAGTATGTTCTGAACGGGAGAAACACAGGAAGCGTGTCATACACAGAAGAAGAATAGGAAGTAGGTCTCTCTCAGGAGAGCAACAGGAAGTGAGTGCTCTACAGGAGAAACACAGGAAGTGTGTCCTGCACAGAACAGGAAGTAGGTCTGTCTCAAAAGAGCAACAGAAAGTGGGTTCTGCACATGAGAAACACAGAAAGTGTGTCCTGCACAGAAAAAGAACACAAAGTAGGTCTGTCTCAGGAGAGCAACAGGAAGTGTGCCCTGCACAAGAGAAACACAGAAAGTGTGTCTTGCACAGAGAAAGAACAGAAAGTAGGTCTGTGTCAGGAGAGCAACAGGAAGTGTGACCTGCACAGAGAAAGAACAGGAAGGATATGTGTTTTGAGAGTGTCAGGAAGTGTGTCCTGCACTGGAGACACACAGGAAGTGTGTCCTGAACAGAGGGAGAACAGTAAGTACCACTGTCTCAGGAGGGTAACAGAAAGTGTGTCCTACACAGGCGAAACAAAGGAAGTGTGTCCTGCACAGAGGAAGAACAGAAAGTATGTCTGTCTCAGGAGGGTAACTGAAAGTGTGTCCTACACAGGAGAAACACAGGAAATGTGTCCTGTACTGAGGAAGAACAGGAAGTGCATCTGTCTCAGGAGAGAAACAGGAAATATGTCCTGCACAGAAGAAACAAAGGAAGTGTGTCCTGCACAGAGGAAGAACAGAAAGTAGGCCTGTGTCAGGAGAGCCGCAGGAAGTGTAAATTTTTTATTGCGACGGAGTTTTGCTCTTGTTACCCAGGCTGAAGCGCAGTGGTGCGATATCGGCTCACCACAACCTCCGCCTCCTGGGTTCAGGCAATTCTCCTGCCTCAGCGTCCTGAGTAGCTGGGACTACAGGTGCACACCACCATGCCCAGCTAATTTTTGTATTTTTAGTAGAGACGGCGTTTCACTATGTTGACCAGGATGGTCTGGATGTCTTGACCTCGTGATCCACCGGCCTTGGCCTCCCAAAGTGCTGGGATTACAGGCGCCTGGCCTACTTTTTATATATATATATATATTTTTTTTTTGACATGGAGTCTCGCTCTGTCACCCAGGCTGGAGTGCAATGATATGATCCCAGCTCACTGCAACCTCCACCTCCTGGGTTCAAGTGATTCTCCTGCCTCAGCCTCCCAAGAAGCTGGGAAAACAGGTGCCTGCCACACCAAGCTAATTTTTGTGTTTTTAGTAGAGATGGGGTTTCGCCATGTTGGACAGGCTGGTCGTGAACTCCTGAACACAGGTGATCCCCCTGCCTTGACCTCCTAAAATGCTGGGATGGGGAGCCCCAGTGCCTGACCTGATCCTGTTTAAAAGGTGGTTCTATAATCAGCTGTAAAGCTCTAACAGATGCTCGTGAATGTAGGTTTCTGACAACTTTGGAGATTGCCACATCAGAATAGAAAGAAAAAAAGTTAGGGATTTTTGAAAAGCTAAAATGTTCATTAATATCAAGCAGGACAGAACTGAACTGAATTGACTCAACTAATAGTAGACTGGGGTGATCTTTTTCACGTTTTAAGTCTTCTTAATTTATTGCAATAAAGTTATTTGCATAAGTGCAATAACAATCTGCTTTCTGGCTGGGATCGGTGGCTCACACCTGTGATGTCAGCACTTTGGGAGGCCCAGGCGGGTGGATCACGAGGTCAAGAGATCCAGACCATCCTGGTCAACATGGTGAAACTCGGTCTCTATTAAAAATACAAAAAAATTAGCTGGGCATGGTGGCACGTGCCTGTAATCCCAGCTACTCGGGAGGCTGAGGCAGGAGAATTGCCTGAACCCAGGAGGCAGAGGTTGCTGTGAGCCGAGATTGTGCCATTGCACTCTAGCATGGGTAACAAGAGCAAAACTCCGTCTCAAAAAAAAAAAAACTAGCTGGTCGTGTTGGCGTGCATCTGTAATCCTAGCTACTTGGAAGGCAGGAGAATCACTTGAACCTGGGAGGAAGAGGTTGCACTGAGCCAAGATCATGCCATTTCACTCCAGCCTGGACAAAAGAGTGACACTCCATCTCAAAAACAAAATCAAAAAAAATGTTTTCTTTAGTAACAGGACACAACAGGAAAAACTGGTTATTTTGCCAAGGCTTTGGCTGGAATGGTGTGCACCCCTCTAAAAAAATCAAACTTGAGGCCAGCCACGGTGGCTCAAGCCTGCAATCCCAGAACTTTGGGAGGCCGAGGCGGGCGGATCACAAGGTGAAGTGATCGAGACCGTCCTGGCCAACATGGTGAAACCCCGTCTCTCCTAAAAATACAAAAAAATTAGCTGGACCTGGTGGCAGGCGCCGGGAGTGCCATCTACTGGGGACGGTGAGGCAGGAGAATCGCTCGAACCCGAAAAGCGGACGTTGCAGTGAGCAGAGACTGTGCCACTGCGCTCCAGCCTGGGAGACAGAGCAAGACTCCGTCTCAAAAAAAAAAAAAAAATTCAACTTGACTTATGGAGCCAATAAAACTGTTAGAAACTGGCCTCATCTTCTGTGTACACAGTCACCATACAGAGACCCTGATCTGCGCTAAGACTGTCACTTTCTCACGGGCCAGGAACCCCAAATTATCCTGAAACATCAAGAGGAAAAGAATTCGCTCAACTCATTAGGTATTTAATGGTGCAAACCCATGGTCGGCTCAGCTTTAAGAAGGTCCTATCTGGGCCCGGGTGCGGTGACTGACATCTGTTATCCCAGCACTCTGGGAGGCCGAGGCAGATGGATCATGAGGTCAGGAGTTCAAGACCAGCCTGGCCAAGATGTTGAAACCCCGTCTCTACTAAAAATACAAAACTTGGCTGGGTGCAGTAGCAGGCACCTGTAATCCCAGCTACTTGGGAGGCTGAGGCAGAGAATCACCTGAACCCGGGGAAGGGGACGGAGGCTGCAGTGAGCTGAGATTGCACCATGGCACTCCTGCCTCGGCGACAGAGTGAGACTCCGTCTCAAATAAAAAAAGGTCCTGCCTTAGACTCCTTGTGTGGAACAAAGTTCCATCAAAGCCAATTTATAGGGTGCATGTAAAAATTAATTTATTCTTGGCTGGGTGTGCTGGCTCAGACCTGTTATCCCAGCACTTTGGGAGGCCGAGGCAGGCGGAGCACCTGAGGTCAGGAGTTCAAGACCAGAGTCCCAAACATGGTGAAACCCTGTGTCTCCTAAAGACAGAATAAAGTAGCCGGGTGCGGCAGTGTGCACCTGTAATCCCAGCTACTCAGGAGGCTGAGGCAGGAGAATCACTTGAATGGAGGAGAAGGGGTTGGGAGATGGGGGAGGTGGGGTCGCAGTGAGCCAAGATCGCAGAATTGCACCCCACCCTGGCGACAGAGTGGGAGTCCGTCTCAAAATAAATAAATACAAAAAAAAAGTAAAGCTATTATTCTTGCTACAGTAAATACAAATAATTAGGCCAAGTATCAGCCTTGGCCACGCGCGATGGCTCAGGCCTGTAACCCCAGCACTGAGAGGCCGAGTCACGCAGATCACCTGAGGTTGGGAGTTCGAGACCAGACTGACCAACATGGAGAAACCCCCGTCTCTCCAAAAATACAAAGTTAGCCGGGCGTAGTGGCGCACACCTGTAATAGCAGCTACTCGGGAGGCTGAGGAGAACTGCTTGAACCCGGGAGGTGGAGGTTGCAGTGAGCCGAGATGGCACCACTGCAGTCCAGCCCGGGCGACAAGAGCGAAACTCCGTGTCTAAATAAATAAATAAAGTGAATAAAAGAAAAATAAAGCAAAGCAGTCTTTCCATAATTATTCTTTCAATAAAACTGACAAAACTGGAAAAAGAAAAATTATGTTTCAAACGCTGTCGTCACACCTGCCGTTAGATTCTGGTCTTGCCTACGGTTTTTGGTTTTTATTATTTTCTCCAGCTTGAATTCAATTCCAATTCTTCTGGCTACAAGCCTTCAAAGTAATGTTTTCAGGTTTTCTTCCTTTTTCTTTTTGCCATTTTGTTCTAACTGAAAACCACTGAAACCTAAGCTGTGCTTTCTCATAGCTCTATGAATGAAAATCTAGATGTTAGAACGGGGGATAGCTGGAAGCCCTCCAAAATAAGCAGGGCTACCGGGAACAAATCAGTCTTCTCCCCTCCAGTGCTCTCCTCCATGTGATCAGGCTTCCAGAAGAAGCAGACACCCACTGCCTAGGCGCCTGCCACCCACAATCAAATCTCCGCCACCCAGGGTTCCAGGAAACACTTCCCACAGGCCACCTGCAAAGCCAACCTTCAGCCACTAGGACCCACCCATCCCTAGAAGACTTAGGTCCCTCTTCTCTCCCACATCCCTAGGAGTCCTGGGTCACTCTGCCCCCTCCCCCCATCCCTAGGGGTCCCGGGTCACAACCCTGACCCATCCCTAGGGATCCTGGGTCAGTCTCACCCCCTATCCCTACAGGTCCAGGGTCGCTCTCCCCTCCCTCATCCCTAGGGGTCCCGGGTCTCTCTCCTCCCCCATCCCTAAGGGTACCGGGTCACTCTCACCTCCTATTCCTAGGGGTCCCTGGAAAGTCTCCCCTTCCCCATCCCAAAGGGTCCCGGATCACTCTCCCCTCCCCCATCCATAGGGGTCCCGGTCACTCTCCCCTCCCCTATCTTTAGGGGTCCCGGTCACTCTCCCCTCCCCCATCCCTAGGGATCCCGGGTCAGTGTCCACTCCCCCATCCATAGGGGTCCTGAGTCACTGGGCCCAGCTGCTTGAGCCCCTCCGTCCCCGGCCCCCGCCTGCCCAGGCCCAGGCCGCACCGCATTGCTGAGGATCTCCCGGCGGCGTAGAGAGGCGCTGGTCAGCACCACGCATTTCTGCAGCAGTTTCCGGATACCCGAGAACAGCACCATGGCGTCCACACCGGGAGCTGGGAGGCCGCAGACTTGAGCCCGGAGCTGACTGCGTGAGCTTTGCGGCTCCGGAAATACCGCGGCCGGAGTTCCGCCTCCACGAGGCCACGCCCAGACAACACCTCCATCGACCTCCCGCGAGGTCCCGCCAAGCCCCGCTGCCATCGACCTCGCCTCTAGGCCACGCTCTGAGCACAACGCCCATCGACTTCTCCCGACGTCTTGCCCAAGCCCTGTCGCCAACGACCTCCGGTGAGGCCACGCCCATACCACGCCTGCATGGACCTCTCGCGAGGCCACGCCTCTATAGACCTCCCGCGAGTTCTCGCCCAAGCCACGCCCCCATGCCCTTGCCTCTATGCCACGCCCAGACCACGCCTCCATCCACCTCCCCCAAGGTCACGCTCAAGCCACTACACCATATCCATTGACATCACCTCTAGGCCACTCCCAGAACACGACAGCATCTACCTCTCGCGAATTCTCGCCCAAGCCGCATCGCCATGGACTTCCCACGAGGCCACGCCCAGACTACGCCTCCCTCAACCTCCCGCGGGGCCACGCCCAGACCTCGCCTCCATGGCAATACAAAGTGTGTGCTGCACAGGGTAGGAACATAAGTGTGTCCTGCAAAGAAGAAACACAGGAAGTAAGTCCCGCACAGGGGAGGAACTGGAAGTGTGTCAACATTAGGAGATTAACGAGAAATGTGGCCTGCACAGGGGAAGAACAGAAAGTGTGTGCTTCACAAGGGAAGAAAAGTAAGTGTGTCCTGCTTAAAGGAGACACAGGAAGTATGTCCCACACAGGGTAGGAACAAAAATTGTGTCCTGCATAGAGGATAAACGAGAGATGTGTCCTGTACAGGGGAGACACAAGTGTCTTCTGCACAGAAAAGAAACAGGAAGTGTGTCCTGTACAGATGGGCAATAGAAAGTGTGTCATTCACAGAGCTGAAAGAAGAGCAGTGTCCTTCCCAGAACAAAAGCAGAAAATGTGTCTTGCACAGGGGAGGAATAGAAAATATGTCTGTCTTGCACAGGGTAGGAATATGTCTGTCTTAGGAGAGTGACAGGAAGTGTGTCTAGCACAGGAAAGAAAAGGAAGTATATCTGTCTCAGGAGAGCGACCTGAAGTGTGCCCTGCACAGGAGAAACAACAGGAAGTGAGTCCTGCACAGAGGAAAAACAGGAAGTACATCTGTGTCAGGAGAGCAACAAGTGTGTCCTGCAGAGGAGAAACACAGGAAGTGTGTCCTACACAGAGGAAGAACAGGAAGTAGCTCTGTCTCAGGAGAGTGACAGGAAATGTGTATTGCACAGAGGAAGAAAAGAAAGTAGGTCTGTCTCGGAAGAGCAACAGAAAGTGTGTCCTGCACAGGAGAAACACAGAAAGTGTGTCTTGCAAAGAGGAAGAATATTAAGTAGGTCTGTGTGAGGAGAGCAACAGGAAGTGTGTCCTGCACAAAGGAAGAACAATAAGTACATCTGTCTTAGAAGAGCAACAGAAAGAGTGTCCTGCACAGGAGAAACACAGGAAGTAGGTCTGTCTCAGGAGAGCAACAGGAAGTATGTCCTGAACGGAAGAAACACAGGAAGTGTGTCGTACGCAGAAAAAAATAGGAAGCAGGTCTCTCTCAGGAGAGCAACAGGAAGTGAGTGCTCTATGGGAGAAACCCAGGAAGTGTGTCCTGCAGAGGAAAAACAGGAAGTAAGTCGGTCTCAGGAGAGCAACAGGAAGTGTGTTCCTGCAGAGGAGAAACACAAAGTGTGTCCTGCACAGAGAAAAAACAGGAAGTAGGTCTCTCAGGAGAGCCACAGGAAGTTTGTCCTGCACAGGAGAAACACAGGAAGTACGTTGTGCACAGTGGAATACAAGAAATAGGTCTGCCTCTGGAGACCAACAAAAAGTGCCCTGCACAGGAGAAACACAAGAAGTGTGTCTCGAAAACAAGAAGAACACAAAGTAGGTCTGTCTCAAGAGAGAAACAGGAAGTGTGTCCTGCATACAGGAAGAACAGGAAGTACATCTGTCTCGGGAGAGTGACAAGAAGTGTGTCCTGCACAGGAGAAACACAGGAAGTTTGTCTTGCACAGAGGAAGAACAGGAAGATCTGTGTGAGGAGAGCAACAGGAAGTGTGTCCCTCACAGGAGAAACACAGGAAGTGTGTCCTGCACAGAGGAAGAACAGGAAGTACGTCTGTCTCAGAAGAGAAATCGGAAGTATGTCCAACACAGGAGTAGCACAGAAAGTGTGTCCTGCACAGCAGAAGAACACAAATTATGTTGGTCTCAGGAGAGTAACAGGAAGTGTGTCCTACACAGGAGAAATATAGGAAGTGTGTCCTGCATAGAGGAAGAACTCTATGGAGAGCCACAGGAAGTATGGAGAGCCACAGGAAGTGCGTCGTGCACAGTGGAATACAAGAAATAGGTCTGCCTCTGGAGAGCAACAGAAAGTGTGTCCTGCACAGGAGAAACACAGGAAGTGTGTCCTGAAAACAAGAACACAAAGTAGGTCTGTCTCAAGAGAGCAACAGGAAGTGTGTCCTGCATACAGGAAGAACAGGAAGTACATCTGTCTCAGGAGAGCGACCTGAAGTGTGCCCTGCACAGGAGAAACACAGAAAGTGTGTCTTACACAGAGGAAGAACAGGAAGTAGGTATGTCTCAGGATAGTAACAGGAAGTTACTCCTGCACAGGAGAAACACATAAAGTGTGTCCTGCACAGAGGAATATAGGAAGTAGGTCTGTCTCAGGAAAGTAACAGGAAGTGTGTCTTGCACAGGAGAAACACAGGAAATCTGTCCTGCACAGAGCAAGTACATGAAGTAGGTCTGTCTCAGGAGAGAAACAGGTAGTGTGCCCTGCACAGGAGAAACACAAAGTGTGTCTTGCACAGAGAAAAAACAGGAAGTAGATCTGCGTGAGGAGAGCAATAGGAAGTGTGTCCCTCAAAAGAAACATAGGAAGTGTGTCCTGCACAGAGGAAGAACAGGAAGTACGTCTGTCTCAGGAGAGAAATCAGAAGTGTGTCCGGCACAGGAGTAGCACAGGAAGTATGTCCTGCGCAGTGGAAGAACACAAATTATGTTGGTCTCAGGAGAGCAATAGGAAGTGTGTCCTGCACAGAAGAACAGGAGGTATGTCTGTCTCAGGAGAGCGACATGAAGTGTGCCCTGCACAGGAGAAACACAGAAAGTGTGTCTTGCACAGAGGAAGAACAGGAAGTAGGTATGTCTCAGGAGAGCAACAGGAAGTTAGTCCTGAACAGGAGAAACACAGGAAGTGTGTCCTGCACAGAGGAATACAGGAAGTAGGTCTGTCTCTGGAGAGCAAAAGGAAGTGTATCCTGCACAGAAGAAACACAGGAAGTGTGTCCTGTACTGAGGAATAGGACGTACGTCCGTCTCGGGAGAGTGACAAGAAGTATTTCCTGCCCAAGAGAAACACAGGAAGGGTTTCCTACAGTGAGAAAGAACAGAAGGTACGTCTGTCTCCAGAGAGCAACAGGAAGTGTGTCCTGCACAGAAGAATAGTAAGTACGTCTGTCTCAGGAGAGCAACAGGAAGTGTGTCCTGCACTGGAGAAACACAGGAAGTGTTTCCTACACAAAGGAAAAAGAGAAAGTAGGTCTCAGGATAGCAACAGGAAGTGTGTCCTGCAAGGGAGAAACACAGGAAGTCTGTCGTACACAGAAAAAAAAAACAGGAAGTAGATCTGTCCCAGGAGAGCAACAGGAAGTGTGTGCCCTACGGGAGTAACACAGGAAATGTGTCCTGCACAGAAGAACAGAAAGTACGTCTGTCTCATGAGAGTAACAGGAAGTGTGTCCCGCACAGGAGAAGTACTGGAAGTGTGTCCTACATAGGGAAAGAAAAGGAAGTATGCCTGTCTCAAAAGAGCAACAGGAAGTTTATCCTGCAGAGAAGAAACACAGGAAGTGTGTCCTGCACAGAGGAAGAACAAGAAGTACCTTTGTCTAAGGAGAGGAATAGAAAGTGTGTCCTGCACAGAGGAAGAATAGGAAGTACGTGTTTCAGGAGACAAACAGGAAGTGTGTCCTGCACAGGAGAAACATAGGAAGTGTGTCCTGCACAGAGGAAGAACAGAAAGTACGTGTTTCAGGAGACAAACAGGAAGTGTGTCCCACACAGGAGAAACATAGGAAGTGTGTCTTGCACAGAGGAAGAACAAGAATTAGGTTGTTGTGAGAAGAGCAAGAGGAAGTGTGTCCTGCACAGAAGGAACACAGGAAATGTGTCCTATACAGAGGAAGAACAGAAAGTACGTCTCTCTGGAGAGCAACAGGAAGTGTGTCCTGCACAGAGGAAGAACAGGAGGTACGTCTGTCCTAGGAGAGAAACAGGAAGTGTGTCCTGCACAGAGGAAGAACAGTAAGTACGTCTCTTATCAGAGAGCAACAGAGAGGGTGTTCTGCACAGAAGAAACACAGGAAGTGTGTCCTGCACAGAGGAAAAACAGGAAGTAGGTCTGTCTCCAGAGACCAACAGGAATTGTGTCCTGCACTGCAGAAACACATGAAGTGTGTACTGCAGAGAGGAAGAACAGGAGGTACGTCTGTCCTAGGAGAGTAACAGGAAGTGTGTCCTGCACAGAGGAAGAACAGTAAGTACGTCTCTATCAGAGAGCAACAGAGAGGGTGTTCTGCACAGGAGAAACACAGGAAGTGTGTCCTGCACAGAGGAAGAACAGGAAGTAGGTCTGTCTCTGGAGACCAACCGGAATTGTGTCCTGCACTGCAGAAACACATGAAGTGTGTCCTGCACAGAGGAAGGAGACTATGTACATCTGTCTCAGGAGAGCAACAGAAAGTGTGTCCTGCACAGGAGAAACACAGTAAGTGCATACTGCACAGAGGAAAAACAAGAAGTAGGTCTGTCTCAGGAGAGCAACAGAAAGTTTGTCCTGCATGAGAGAAACACAGGAAGTGTGTCGTACACAGAAGAAGAACAGGAAGCAGTTCTGTGTCAGGAAAGCAACAGAAGTGTGTCCTGCACAGAAGAAACAGAAAGTCAGTCCTGCAGAGGAAGTACAGGATGTAGGTCTGTCTCAGTAGAGCAACAAAAAAGTGTGTCCTGCACAGGAGAAACAAAGGAAGTGTGTCCTGCACAGAGAAAGAAAAAGAAGATCTCTCTCAGGAGAGCAACAGAAAGTGTGTCCTGCACAGAGGAAACACAGAAAGTGTGTACTGCACAGAGGAAAAGCAGGAAGTAGGTCTGTCTCAGGAGAGCAAAAGAAAGTTTGTCCTGCATGAGAGAAACACAGGAAGTTGTCATACACAGAAGAAGAATAGGAAGTAGGTCTGTCTCAGGAGAGCAACCGGAAGTGAGTGCTCTATGGGAATAACAAAGGAAGCGTGTCCTGCACAGAGGAAGAACAGGAAGTAGCTCTGTGTCAGGAGAGAAACAGGAAGTGTGTCCTGCACAGGAGAAACACAGAAAGTGTGTCTTGCAGAGAGGAAGAAAAGCAAATAGGTCTGTGTGAGGAGAGCAACAGGAAGTGTGTCCTGCACTGAGGAAGAACAATAAGTACGTCTGTCTCAGGAGAGCAACAGAAAGTGTGTCCGGCACAGAAAAAAACACAGGAAGTGTGTCCTGCACATAGGAAGAACAGAAAGTAGGTCTGTCTCAGGAGAGCAACAGAAAATGTTTCTGCACAAGAGAAACACAGTAAGTGTTTCCTGCACAGAGGAAGAAGGGTAAGTACATTTGTCACAAAAGAGCAACAGGAAGTGTGTCCTGCACGGCAAAAGAACAGAAAGTAGGTCTGTGTAAGGAGAGCAACAGAAAGTGAGTCCTGCACAGAAGAAACACAGGAAGTGTGTCCTGCAGAGAGGAAGAACAGGAAGTAGGTCAGCTTGAGGAGAGCAACAGGAAGTGTGTCCTGCACAGGAGAAACACAGGAAGTCAGTCCTGCACAGAGGAAGTACAGGAAGTAGGTCTCAGTAGAGCAACAGAAAGTGTGTCCTGCACAGAAGAAACACAGGAAGTGTGTCCTGAACAGAGGAAGAACAGGAAGTAGGTCTGTTTCAGGAGATCAACAGGAAGTGTGTCCTGCAGAGAAGAAATACAAAGAGAATGAAGAGGAAGTAGGTTTGTCCCAGAAGAGCAACAGAAAGTGTGTCCTGCACAGGAGAAACACAGGAAGTGTGTCCTGAACAGAGGAAGAACAGTAAGTACCTGTGTCTCAGGAGGGTAACAGAAAGTGTGTCCTACACAGGAGAAACAAAGGACGTGTGTTCTGCAAAAAGAACAGAAAGCACGTCTGTCTCAGGAGGGTAACAGGAAGTGTGTCCTAAACAGGAGAAACACAGGATGTGTGTCCTGCACAGAGAAAGAACAAGAAGTACGTCTGTCTCAGGAGAGAAACAGAAAATGTGTCCTGCACAGGAGAAACAAAGGAAGTGTGTCCTGCACACTGGAAGAACAGGAAGTAGGCCTGTGTCAGGAGAGCCACAGGAATTGTGTCCTGCACAGGAGAAACACAGGAAGTGTCCAGCACAGAGGAAAAATGGGAAGTACATCTGTCTCAGGAGAGAAACAGAAAAGCTGTCCTGCACTAGAAAAACACAGGAAGTGTGTCCTGCATAGATAAAAAACAGCAAGTATGTCTATCTCAGGGAACCAAAAGGAAGTGTGTCTTGCACCGAGGAAAAGGAAGTAGGTCTGTGTGAGGAGAGCAACAGGAAGTGTGTCCTGCAAAATAAAAACACAGGAAGTGTGTCCTGCACAGTGGAAAAACAGAAAGTACATCTATCTCAGGAGAGCAACAGCAAGTGTGTCCTGCAAAGGAGAAATACTGGAAGTCTGTCCTGCACAGAGGAAGAACAGGAACTAGGTCTGTCCCAGAAAGGCAACAGGAAGTGTCCTGCACAGGAGAAACACAGGAAGTGTGGCCTGCACAGAGGAAGAACAGGAAGTACATCTGTCTCAGGAGAGCAACAGGAAGTGTGTCCTGTATAGGAGAAACACAGGAAGTTTGTCCCGCACAGAGGAAGAACAGAAAGTACATCTGTCTCAGGAGAGTAACAGAAAGTGTGTCTGGCACAGGAGAAACACAGGATGTGTGTCCTGCACAGAGGAAGAACAGGAAGTAGGTCAGTCTCAGGAGAGCAACGGAGGTGTGTCCTGCAAAGGAGAAGAAAAGTCTATCCTGCACAGAGGAAGTAAAGAAAGTAGGTCTGTCTCTGATGAGCAACAGTAAGTGTGTCCTACACAGGAGAAACAAAGGAAGTGTTTTCTGCACAGAGGAAGAACAGGAAGTACATCTGTCTCAGGAGAGCAATAGGAAGTGTGTCCTGCATAGAGAAAAAACAGGAAGTACATCTGTCTCAAGAGAGCATCAGGAACTCTGTCCTGCACAGGAGAAACACAAGAAGTCTGTCCGGCACAGAGGAAGTGTAGGAAGTTCTCTCAGGAGAACAAAATGAAGTGGGCCATGCACAGGAGAAACACAGGAAGTGTGTCTTGCACTGGGGAAGGAAAGGAAGTAGGTCTGTGTGAGGAGAGCAACAGGAAGTGTGTCCTGCACAATAGAAACAGAAATTGTGTCCTGCACAGTGGAAAAACAGGAAGTACGTCTGTCTCAGGAGAGCAACAGAAAGTGTGTCCTGCAGAGGAGAAACACAGAAAGTGTGTCTTGCACAGAGAAAGAACAGAAAGTAGGTCTGTGTCCAGAGAGCAACAGGAAGTGTGTCCTGCACAGGAGAAACACAGAAAGTGTGACCTGCACAGAAAAAGAACACAAAGTTGGTCTGTCTCAAAAGAGCAACAGGAATTGTGTCCTGCACAGAGAAAGAACAGGAAGGATGTGTGTTTCGAGAGTGTCAGGAAATGTGTCTTGCACTGAAGACACACAGGAATTGTGTCCTGCACAGAGGAAGAACAGAAAGTATGTCTGTCTCAGGAGGGTAACAGGAAGTGTGTCCTACACAGGAGAAACACAGGAAATGTGTCCTGCACAGAGGAAGATCAGGAAGTACATCTGCCTGCAGGAGAGAAACAGGAAATATGTCCTGCACAGAAGAAACAAAGGAAGTGTGTCCTGCACAGAGGAAGAACAGGAAGTAGGCCTGTGTCAGGAGAGCCGCAGGAGGTGTAAATTTTTTTTTTGAGACAGAGTTTTGCTCGTTACCCAGGCTGCAGCGCAGTGGTGCGATATCAGCTCACCGCAACCTCCGCCTCCTGGGTTCAGGCAATTCTCCTGCCTCAGCGTCCTGAGTAGCTAGGAATACAGGTGCGCACCACCATGCCCAGCTAATTTTTCTATTTTTAATAGAGACGGGGTTTCACCATGTTGACCAGGATGGTCTCGATCTCTTGACCTTGTGATCCACCCGCCTTGGCCTCCCAAAGTGCTGGGATTGAAGGCGCCCGGCCTACTTTTTATTTTTATATATTTTTATTTTTCTGACATGGAGTCTTGCTCTGTTGCCCAGGCTGGAGTGCAATGATGTGATCTCAGCTCAGTGCAACCTCCATCTCCTAGGTTCAAGTGATTCTCCTGCCTCAGCCTCCCAAGGAGCTGGGAATACAGGTGCCCACCACCACACCCAGCTAATTTTTGTATTTTTAGTAGAGATGGGGTTTGGCCATATTGGACAGGCTGGTCATGAACTCCTGAACTCAGGTGATCCACCTGCCTCGACCTCCCAAAATGCTGGGATGGGGAGCCCCATTGTATGGCCTGATCCTGTTTAAAAGGTGGTTTTATAATCAGCTGTAAAATTCTCACAGATGCTCGTGAATGCAGGTTTCTGACAACTTTGGAGATTGCCACATCAGAATAGAAAGGAAGAAAGTTTGGGATTTTTGAAAAGCTAAAATGTTCATTAATATCAAGCAGCACAGAAATGAACTGAATGGACTCAACTAACAGGAGACTGGGGTGATCTTTTTCACGTTTTAAGTCTTCTTAATTTATGGCAATAAAGTTATTTGCATAAGTGCAATAACAATCTGCTTTCTGTCCAGGCTGGGTGGCTCATGCCTGTGATGTCAGCACTTTGGGAGGCCCAGGCGGGTGGACTGTCTGAGGTCAGCAGTTTGAGACCAGCCTGGCCAAGAGGTTGAAACCCCATCTCTACCAAAAATACAAAAACTAGCTGGTTGTGGTGTGTGGTGGCGTGCGTCTGTAATCCCAGCTACTCGGGAGGGAGGAGAATATCTTGAACATGGGAGGAAGAGGTTGCACTGAGCCAAGATCACACCATTTCACTCCAGCCTGAACAAAAGAGTGACACTCCGTCTCAAAAAGAAAAAAAAAAAATCTGTTTTCTTTAGTAACAGGACACAACAGGAAAAACTGGTTATTTTGCCAAGGCTTTGGCTGCAATGGTGTGCACCCCTCTAAAAAATCAAACTTGAGGCCAGGTGCGGTGGCTCATGCCTGTAATCCCAGCACTCTGGGAGGCTGAGGCAGGCGGATCACAAGGTCAAGAGATCGAGACCACCCTGGCCAACATGGTGAAACCCCGTCTGCACTAAAAAAAAAAAAAAAAAAAAAAAAATTAGCTGGACCTGGTGGCAGGCGCCTGTAGTGCCAGCTACTGGGGAGGGTGAGGCAGGAGAATTGCTTGAACCTGGGAGTCAGAGGTTGAAGTGAGCCGAGACTGTGCCACTGCGCTCCAACCTGGTCAACAGAGCAAGACTCTATCTCAAAAAAATAAAAACCAACTTGACTTATGGAGCCAATAAAACCGTTGGAAACTGGCCTCATCTTCTGTGTACACAGTCACCGTACAGAGTCCCTGATCTGCGCTAAGACTGTCACTTTCTCACAGGCCAGGAACCCCAAATTATCCTGAAACCTCAAGAGGAAAGGAATTCGCCCAACTCATAGGTATTTAATGGTGCAAACCCATGGTGGGCTCAGCTTTAAAAAGGTCCTATCTGGGGTCAGGTGTGGTGGCTCACACCTGTAATCCCAGCACTTTGGGAGGCCGAGGCGGGTGGATCATGAATGAGGTCAGGAGTTCAAGACCAGCCTGGCCAAGATGTTGAAACCCCGTCTCTACTAAAAATACAAAACTTGGCTGGGTGCAGTAGCAGGCACCTGTAATCCCAGCTACTTGGGAGGCTGAGGAAGAGAATCACTTGAACCCAGTGGGACGGAGCGGGGGGGGGCGGAGGTTGCAGTGAGCTGAGATTTCGCCACGGCACTCCAGCCTGGGCGACAGAGTGAGACTCCGTCTCAAATAAAAAAAGGTCCTACCTTAGATTCCTTGTGTGGAACAAGGTTCCATCAAAGCCAATTTAAAGGGCCTATGTAAAAATTAATTTATTCTTGGCTGGGTGTGCTGGCTCAGACCTGTTATCCCAGCACTTTGGGAGGCCGAGGCAGGCGGAGCACCTGAGGTCAGGAGTTCGAGACCAGAGTCCCAAACATGGTGAAACCCTGTGTCTCCTAAAGACAGAATAAAGTGGCCGGGTGCGGCAGTGTGCGCCTGTAATCCCAGCTACTCAGGAGGCTGAGGCAGGAGAATCGCTTGAATGGGGAGGAGGAGGGGTTGGGAGATGGGGGGGTGGGGTCACAGTGAGCCAAGATCGCAGACTTGCACTCCAGCCTGGCGACAGAGTCCGTCTCAAAATAAATAAATACAAATAAAAAGTAAAACTATTATTCTTGCTACGGTGAATACAAATAATTAGGCCAAGTATCAGCCTTGGTCACGCGCGGTGGCTCAGGCCTGTAATTCCAGCCCTGAGAGGTCGAGTCAGGCAGATCACCTGAGGTTGGGAGTTCGAGACCAGACTGACCAACATGGAGAAACCCCCATCTCTCCAAAAATACAAAGTTAGCCGGGTGTAATGGCGCACACCTGTAATAGCAGCTACTCGGGAGGCTGAGGAGGAGAACTGCTTGAACCCGGGAGGTGGAGGTTGCAGTGAGCCGAGATGGCACCACTGCAGTCCAGCCCGGGCGACAAGAGCGAAACTCCGTGTCTAAATAAATAAAGTGAATAAAAGAAAAATAAAGCAAAGCAGTCTTACCATAATTATTCTTTCAATAAAACTGAAAAAAACTGGAAAAAGAAAAATTATGTTTCAAAACCTGTCGTCACACCTGCCGTTAGATTCTGGTCTTGCCTAGAGGTTTTTTGGTTTTTATTATTTTCTCCAGTTTGAATTCAATTCCAATTCTTCTGGCTACAAGCCTTCAAAGTAATGTTTTCAGGTTTTTTTCCTTTTTCTTTTTGCCATTTTGTTCTAACTGAAAACCACTGAAACCTAAACTGTGCTTTCTCATAGCTCTATGAATGAAAAACTAGATGTTTCAACAGGGGATAGCTGGA
Source organism: Saguinus oedipus (assembly GCA_031835075.1). Classification (NCBI taxonomy): domain Eukaryota; kingdom Metazoa; phylum Chordata; class Mammalia; order Primates; family Cebidae; genus Saguinus; species Saguinus oedipus. The sequence continues at coordinate 597,490 of CM063191.1, forward strand.
AGCCCTCCAAAATAAGCAGAGCTACCGGGAACAAATCAGTCTTCTCCCCTCCAGTGCTCTCCTCCATGTGATCAGGCTTCCAGAAGAAGCAGACACCCACTGCCTAGGCGCCTGCCACCCACAGTCAAATCTCCGCCACCCAGGGTTCCAGGAAACACTTCCCACAGGCCACCTGCAAAGCCAACCTTCAGCCACTAGGACCCACTCCATCCCTAGAAGACTTAGGTCACTCTTCTCTCCCACATCCCTAAGAGTCCTGGGTCAGTCTGCCCCCTCCCCTCATCCCTAGGGGTCCGGGGTCACTCCCCTGCCCCATCCCTATAGGTCCAGGGTCGCTCTCCCCTCCCTCATCCCTAGGGGTCCCGGGTCTCTCTCCTCCCCCATCCCTAAGGCTACCGGGTCACTCTCACCTCCTATCCGTAGGGGTCCCTGGTCAGTCTCCCCTCCCCCATCCCTAGGGGTCCCGGATCACTCTCCCGTCCCCCATCCCTAGGCGTCGCTGGTCACTCTCCCCTCCTCCATTTCTAGGGGTCCCGGGTCATTCTCCCCTCCCCCATCCCTAGGGGTCCCGGGTCACTCTCCCCTCCCCCATCCCTAGGGGTCCCGGATCACTCTCCCCTCCCCCATCCCTAGGGGTCCTGAGTCGCTGCGCCCAGCTGGTTGAGCCCCTCCGTCCCCCGTCCCCCGCCTCGCCCAGGACCAGGCCGCACCGCGTTGCTGAGGATCTCCCGGCGGCGTGGAGAGGCGCTGGCCAGCACCACGCGTTTGTGTAGCAGCTTCCCGATAACCGAAAACAGCACCATGGCGTCCACGCCGGGGTCCGGAAAGCCGCAGACTCGAGCCTGGAACCGGCGGCGTGAGCAGCGCGGCTCCGGAAATACCGCGGCCGGAGTTCCGCCTCCGCGACGCAACGTCCAGAGCACGCCTCCATCGACCTCCCGCGAGGTCACGTCCAAGCCCCGCCGCCAGCGACCTCGCGTCTAGGCCACGCCCAGAGCACGCCTCCATCGACCTCTCGCGAGGTCTCGGCCAAGCCCCGGCGCCATCGAACTCCCGTGAGGCCACGCCCAGATCACGTCTCCATCGGCCTTCCGCGAGGCCACGCTTAGACAGCACCTCCCTCGACCTCCTGCGCGGCCTCGCCCAGAGCCCGCCTCCAGGGACCTCCCGCGAGGCAACGCCCAGACCACGCCTCCATCGACCTCCTGTGAGGTCACGCCCAGAGTACACCTCCATGAACCTCCGCGAGGCCACGCCCAGACCATGCCTCCATTGACCTCCCTCGAGGTCACGCCCAAGCCACGCAACTCCGCCCGCAGCCCCGCCTTCCGGGCCCCGGCACCGCCCCTGGCGCTCGTCCCGCCCGCCCAGCGGAGGCTGACACTCTTTTTGGACGCGCATGTTTTGGGGGGGGTCCCTTGGGAGGAAAGGCGGGAGTGAATATTTGGGGTTTCTTGAAAGCGCCACGTGGATCATGGAAATGCTGGGGTTCCCGTGGCTGCAGTACCGGGCACCTGTGGGGCTGGGGGTTTCTTATCCGCACATGGGGGCCGGGCTCTGACATGGGGGTCTTGTGAGCACCACGTCTGAGAATGCGGAGGAAATGGGGGTTCCCCGACGGCCAGGGGCGAGTGTCCTGGAGTTGAGGGCGCCCTCTAAGCCAGGTGCGAGTGGCGTGGAGTTGGGGGTCCCGGGTTACTCTCCTCTCCCCCGTCCTTAGAGGGCTCTGGTTACTCTCCCACCCCCATCCCTCGGGGGTCCTGGGTCACTCTCCCCTTTCCCATCCAGGTTGCAGCGGCGCGTAGATGGGGAGTCCCCGCGGGCATGGTGGGAGGGGCGTGGAGAAGGGGGTCCCCTCGGGACATGTGGGAGGGGCATGGAGAAGGGGAGTCCCCTCGGGCTAGGTGGGAGGGGAATGGAGGTGAGGTTCCCCTCGGGCCAGGTGTGAGGGGCTTGGAGATGGGGGTCTCCTCGGGACATGTGGGAGGGGCGTGGAGATGGGAGTCCCCGCGGGCATGGTGGGAGTGGCGTGGAGAAGGGGGTTCCCTCGGGCAAGGTGGGAGGGTCCTGGATATGGGGTTCCCGTCGGGCCAGGTGGGAGGGGCGTGGATATGGGGGTCCACGCGGGCATGGTGGGAGGGGTGTGGAGAAGGGGGTCCCCTCGGGGCGTGGTGATGGGTGCGGCGTGGGGATTCCGTGTGGGCGCAGGGTAGGCGCTGTGAGGTCCGGGGCGCCCTGGTGTCGGCTGTGCCTTCACCCACTAAAGGGACCCCACCTCCAGGTCGCCGGGTCCCTGGCGCGCCGCAGGCTGCAGGGGGCGCCCGTGAGCTGTGGGAGGAGTTTTTTTCTTAAACCCCGGGAGGTTTAACACCCACCTGCTGGGTGCACATCCAGTGTGCTGGGGAGACTGGGGGTACCGTTTACCAGCCTCTGTGACGCAAAAGACTGTGAAATAAAATGTTAGGAATAATCATGTGGGCATAATAGTCCAAGATAAAATAAAATAATAGTAATAATAATAATGTACCCAGATCATATTGCAGTCATGTCTATCCACAGAAAATAATTATACAGTTAATTTTGTGAACTCTGAAAATCCCACCATGTCCAGCACATTCTGGGGAAAACGAAGAACCGAATTGACAGAAGTCACAGAAGAGTCGGATCGATGGGAGGAAAAAACCATGGAAACCGTGTGATGTCTCTTTTTAAATATGGTAAGTTTGAAAAACAATTTTTTAAACAGCAGCACATACATTGTGATTTCAGATTTTTGCAGGAGTAAGTTTCTTCATTTTGAAGCAATAGAAGGAACCACAGCTTCACAGATCGTAGTGCATATAAGATAAACTCCGTGTAGGCGAGTTTTGTTTCTTTCCTTGTTTTCTAATTATTTATTTTTTAATTTATTTTGAGATGGAGTCTCCCTGTGTTGCAGTGGCCTGATCTCAGCTCGCTGCAACGTCTGCCTCCCGGGTTCAAGCGATTCTCCTGCCTCAGCTTCCCTGAGTAGCTGGGAACATGGTGGTGCATACCTCATATCCCAGCTACTCGGGAGGCTGAGGCAGGAGAATCGCTTGAACCCGGGAGGTGCAGGTCGCAGTGAGCTGAGATCGTGCCACTGCACTGGAGCCTGGGAGACACAGCGAGAGTCTGTCCAAAAAAAAAAAAAATTCACCATTGCAATCTTCCACCATACAGGGTGTATTAGCGATGGTTCTCTAGAGGGACAGAACTAATGTTTTATATATATATATATTCCATTATACATATATAAAAACATATATGTTAAATATATTGCATTATATATGCACCTTATATATATTCATTATATATATTATATATTCCATTATACATATATAAAAATATATATGCTAAATATATTGCATTATATATGCACCTTATATATATTCATTATATATATTATATATTCCATTATAAAAATGCATGATATATTCCATTATGTATATAAATATGTGTTATATATATTCAATTATATATACACCTTATATATATTTCAATATATATATACATTATATATATTCAGTTATATATACCTTATATATTCCATTATATTTAAGCATTATATATATTGTATTACAAATATGCATTAGTTACTGCATTACGTATATAAACATGTTATATATATTTCATTATATATACATCTTATATATATATTCCATTGAATATACATTATATATTTCATTATAAATATGCATTATATATTCTATTATATATATATGTTATACATATTCCACTATATATACACCTTATATATATTCCATTATAAATATGAATTATATATTCATTATATGTTATATATATCCATTATATATACACCTTAATATATTATATATATTCTATTATAAATATGCATTATTTACTCCATCATATATGTTATATATATTTTATTTATACCTTATGTATAGTCCATTATATATAAATTATGTATATGCCATGATAAATATGCATTATACATTCCATTATATATATACACCATATATATTTCAATATATATACTTTATATATATTTCTATATGTATATTATATGTATTCAGTTATATATACCTTATATATTCCATTATGTTTATATATTATATATTCCATTATAAATATGCATTATATATTTCATTATATGTAAATATATGTAATTTATATATATTCCATTATATATATACCTTATATATATTCCAGTATACATTATATATATTCCATCATAAATCTGCATTATATATTCTCATATATATGCATTATATATACCATTTTTAATATACATATATACATAAATACATATCTAACATATAAATACATAATGTATACATATAAATATATGTAGATATATATATATATATAACTTCCATATGTATATATAGGAGCTAATTATTAATTACATATAGAACATATAAAAAGGAAGATATATATATAAAGAAGTTTTATATATATATGTATATGACTTAATTACTAACTGACACAGTCACAATGTCCCACCATAGGCCACCTGCAGGCTGAGGGGCAAGGAGAGCCAGTCGGCGTCCCCACAGTGAAGAACTTGGAGTTCAATATTTAAGAGCAGGAAGCGTCCAGCACGGGAGAAAGGTGGAGGCTGCGAGGAGAGGCCAGGCCCTGTTCCACATTTCTCTGCCTGCTTTATACTCCAGCCGTGTCCCCGCGCCCAGCCAGAACTGGAGCATTTGGAAGGTGTAAGTGGACGTACATCTGCCCTCAGGCCCCCTTCTCCCATTAGATGCAGGTCTCGCAGCCTCAGCACTGCTGACGTTTGGGGCTGGAGGTTTCTTTGCTGTGGGCCACCCTGGGTGCTAGAGGGTACTGAGCATCATTTGTGGGCTCCACCCACCAGGTGCCAGGAGCACTCACCACCCCATAGGGACACCAAAGATGAACGCAGACACTTAACAGTGTTCCCCACATTGGCGGGGGGGCGCTGCTCTTGGTTGAGATCCAATGCCATATGCACAAAGGTATAGAGAGATAGATGGGTAGATGAATACTTAGATAATAGATGGATAGATAGGTGATGGATAGATAGATAGATGATGGATACATAAATGATAGATGGATAGATAGATGATAGATGGATAGATAGATGATGGATGGATAATGATGGATAGATAGATGATGGATACATAGATGATAGATGGATAGATGATGGATACATAGTAGATGGATAGATAGATGATGGATAGATAGCTGATAGATGGATAGATGATGGATAGATAGATGATGGATACATAGATGATACATGGATAGATAGATGATAGAGAGATGATAGAATAGATAGATGTACACATAGATGAATTATAGATAATGGATAGATAATAGTAGATAATGGATAGATAGATGTACGCATAGACGAATCATAGATAATGGATAGATGATAGATGGATAGATAGATGATTGATTAGTACATGATAGATGGATAGATGATGGATAAATACATGATAGATAGATGATAGATAGATGTACACATAGATGAATGATAGATAATGGATAGATAATAGTAGATGATGGATAGATAGTAGATGATGGATAGATGATAGATGGATAGATGATGGATAGATGTTCACATAGATGAAAGATAATGGATAGATGATAAATGGATATAGATGATGGATACATAGATGATGGATACATAGATGATAGATAATGGATAGATAGATGATGGATGGATAAATGATGGATAAATACATGATGGATGTACGGGTGTGGTTTTCTTCAGTGGTGACACACGGTCTCAGTAACCCCCAAATCAAGCCGCTCCACCCTTACAATCGCCTGACATCAGGAACTAATGTGTAGGTGGTTTGGTGCTTTTGTTTTTTATAAAGATGGGGTTTCACCATGTTGGTCAGGCTGGTCTTGAACTCCTGACGTCAGGTGATCCACCCGCCTTGGCCTCCAAAGCGCTTGGATTACAGGCGTGAGCCACCACGCCCGGCCGTTTTGTGCTTAAGAAAACAGATAAAATAGGCCTGGCAGGTGGCTCCTAGCACTTTGGGAGGCCGGGGCGGGCGAATCAGCTGAGGTCGGGAGTTTGAGACCAGCCTGGCCAACGCGGTGAAACTCCGTTTGTACTAAAAATACAAAAAAATAGCCGGGTGTGATTGCACACGCCTGTAATCCCAGCTACTCGGGAGGCTGAGGCAGGAGAATCACTTCAACCCGGGAGGCGGAGTTTGCGGTGAGCCGAGATTGCGCCATTGCTCTCTGGCCTTGGCAACAAGAACAAAACAGTCTGAAAAAGAAAAAAAGCCAGGCAGGGTGGCTCATGCCTGTAATCCCAGCACTTTTGGAGGCCGAGGCAGGCGGATCACCTGAGGTCTGGAGTTCAAGACCAGCCTTGCCAGTGTGGCGAAACCCCGTGTCTACTAAAAACACAGAAAAGCTGAGGCACAAGAATTGCTTGAACCCACGTGGCGGAGGTTGCGGTGAGCTGAGACAGGCCACTGCACTCCAGCCTGGGTGACAGAGTCAGACTCCACCTTTTTTTTCTTTTCCACTCTTAGGATATGCTTAAGTTAGAGACTCCATCTCAATTAAAAAAAAAAATGTGTGGGTTGCTTTGTGCTTTAAGAAAACAGCTAAAATAGGCCGGGCGCGGTGGCTCACGCCTGTAATCCCTGCACTTTGGGAGGCTGAGGCGGGCAGATCCCCTGAGGTCAGGAGTTCAAGACCAGCCTGGCCAACATGAAGCCCTGTCTCTACTAAAAATACATGTATTAGCCCAGCATAGTGGTGCACACCTGAATTCCCAGCTACTCAAAAGGCTGAGGCAGGACAATCACTTGAACCCGGGAGGTGAAGGTTGCGAGGAGCCGAGAGCCTGTCACTGCACTCCAGCCCGGGTGACAAGAGTGAAACTCCATCTCAAAAAAAAAAAGATGCATTTCAGCCCCGAGGCAGGGGCTAGAGAGAGTCCCGCTCACGAGAGTCGATGCACCAAGTCAGGAGACATGGAAGCCGCCTGGAGAACTGTCGCCCCACTGCCCGTGGGTGTTCAGGGGTGAGCAGCAGCAATGGGACAGTGTCCCATGCAGGAAATGCTCTGGAAATCGTGTGGAAGAGGGGAAGATGCAGGCAGGAGCGCGAAGGACTGAGACCCTGCCTGGCAGACATGGGCACCATCATAGCGGCCGTCAGACTGTGAGGAGGCATAAGAAAGCCCCGTGTCCACCGCCTGCCCCGGGAGTCCACACCGGCTACTCTGCAAGGCTCCTGGCTCCCAGGATGTCTCCTGGGCTGAACTGTCATCCCTGGCTGTCCCTCTGTTCCCTCCTCCACAAACTCAGCCTCTGTCTTCTCCTCCCCAAATGCAGCCTCCACCGCTCCTCCCCAAACTCAGGCTCCTTCCCCTCCTCCCCAAGTGGAGCCTCCATCCCCTCTGCAAATGCAGCCTCCTTCACCTCCTCTCCAAATGCACCCACCTTCCCTTCCTCCTCAAATGCAGCCTCCTTCACCTGCTCCCCAAATGCACCCACCTTCCCTTCCCAAATGCAGCCTCCTTCCCTTCCTCCTCAAATGCAGCCTCCTTCCCTTCCTCCCCAGATGCACCCTCCTTCCCTTCCTCCCCAGATGCACCCTCCTTCCCTACTCCCCAAATGCACTGTCCTTCCCTTCCTCCTCAAATGCAGCCTCCTTTCCTTCCTCCTAAAATGCACCCACCTTCCCTTCCTCCCCAAATACACCCTCCTTCCCTTCCTCCTCAAATGCAGCCTCCTTTCCTCCTCCCCAAATGCAGTGTCCTTCCCCTCCACCCCAGATGCAGCCTCTTCCCTCATCAAACCCCCCACAGAGGAGCCAGACACAGGCTTTTGCTTTCTTTATTCACCCACGATTGCATGTTTCTGTGTGACTGTCTTGTGACAGCTGGGAATGGGGCGGCCCCCTGCAGCCTGCGGGAGGGTGTCCCTATTATGAGCACGCTGCCTGGGCTTCAGGGACCCACTCTGGTGGCCAGGATGGCATCCAGGATACCCCCGAAGCGCGCCATCTGCACCTGGCAGAAGCCGTGTTGCTCCAGCAAGCGCTGGTACTCGCCTGGGCTCCGCTCCCTGCCCCCCACCGTCTGCACCAGCATGTTCAGTGGCTGCAGCAGGGCGACCCGTGCTTCCCTGTTCTCTTCGTCCAGGAGCATCTCCACCAGTAGCAGGCCGGCCCCTGAGGGGAGAGCAGAGAGCTGGAATCTTGGCCAGCCAGGCGGGGATCCTTCAGGGGCCAGCAGGGCACACGGCGGGCAACTGGAGCTCAGAACAGTGAACAGAGGCTGCCGAGAAGCCCTACCCAGGAGACCTATGCAAGTAGGGGAGGGGAGAGAGATGGAGACTCCATGCAGGATGGACAGACAGGGAGAAGATTAGATTGAGAGTTGGCTGGCTGGCTGGCTGCATCGCCTGGGCCTGTTCTGGTTCTCCTGGATGGATGAACAGATGGTAGAAAGATGCATGGATGATGGATGGCAGATGGATGGATGGTTGCATGCATGGATGAGAAGGATGGATGGATAAATGGGACATGATGGGTGGGTAGGTAGACAGATGGACGGATGAATGCACGGATGAGAAGGATGGATGGATAGATGGATGCATGGAAGAAGAAGGATGGATGAATGGGTGAATATAGATAATGCACACTGAGATAAATGGATGGATAGATGGAGGCATGGATTAGAAGGATGGATGAATGAATAGATGGTGGGTGATGGATAGGTGGGTGGATGGATGGATGGATGAGGACGGATGGGTGAGTGAATAGATGGCAGATAATATATAGGTATATGGATGGATGGATGGGTGCATGGGTGAGAAGGATGGATGGTTGAATAGATGGTAGATGATGGGTAGGTAGATGGAAGGATGGATGGGTGAATAGATGGTTGATGATGGGTAGGTAGATGGAAGGATGGATGGGTGAATAGATGGTAGATGATGGGTAGATGGATGGATGAATGGCTGAGAAAGATGGATGGGTGAATAGATGGTAGGTGATGGGTAGATGAACAGATGGATGGATGCATGGGTGAGAAGGATGATGGGTGAATAGATGGTAGATGATGGGTAGGTAGATGGAAGGATGGATGGGTGAATAGATGGTAGATGATGGGTAGATGGATGGATGGATGCATGGGTGAGAAAGATGGATGGGTGAATAGATGGTAGATGATGGGTAGATGGACAGATGGATGGATAGATAATAAATGATGGACAGAAGACAGATAGGTGACAGATGGTTGTTACAAGGCCAGACACAGTGGCTCACACCTGCCATGCTAGCATTTTGGGAGGGTAAGTCGGGGGGAGGGTTTGAGCCCAGGAGTTTGAAACCAACCTCAGCAACATAGTGAGAGAGACCCTGTCTCTATTTTATTTTTTTTAAAGGAGGATGACAGATGATAGATGTATAAAGAGAGACACAGACGGGGTGGGGAGAGGGAGGAAGAGACAGAGAGACATAAGGTAGGAGAGAAGGAGGAAAGAGGAGAAACAGAAAGATACTGATGATAGATGAGACATAAAAAGACAGAGGAGGAGAGAGGAAGAGGAAGATAGACAGGAAGAAAGACAGAAAGTCAGGGTGCACTGGGTCACGTCTTTAATCCCCGCGCTTTGGGAGGCTGAGGCGGGAGGATCGATTGAGCCCAGGAGTTTGGGAGTAGCCTGGGCAACGTAGCAAGACCCCATCTCTACAAAAAAAAAAAAAAAAAACAAACTTTTTTAAACTACCAGGGCACGGTGACATATGTGTGAACTCTCAGCTACTCGGGAGGCCGAGGAGGGAGAATTGCTTGAACTCCGGAGGTCAAGGCTGCAGTGACTTATGATGACAGATGGTCCTCCAGCCTGACAGAGTGAGAATTCCATCACCAAAAAAAAAATTTTTTTTTTTTTTTTTTGAGACGGAGTCTCGCTCTGTCGCCCAGGCTGGTGTACAGTGGTGAGATCTCAGCTCACTGCGACCTCTGCTCCCGGGTTCAAGCCATTCTCCTGCCTCAGTCTCTGTGGGATTACAGGCGGCCACCACCACACCCAGCTAATTTTTTATGTTTTTAGTGAAGACGGGGTTTTACCATGTTAGCTAGGATGGTGTCGATCTCCTGACCTCGTGATCCACCCGCCTCGGCCTCCCAAAGTGCTGGGATTACAGGCACGAGCCACTGCGCCCGGCCACAAAAACACTTTTTTTTGAGACGAAGTCTTGCTCTTGTCATCCAGGCTGGAGGGCAGTGGTGCAAACTCGGCTCGCTGCAACCTCCGTCTCCCTGGTTCAAGTGATTCTCCTGCCTCAGCTTCTTGAGTAGCTGGGACTACAGGCACCCACCACCATGTACAGCTACTTTTTTTGTTGTTGTATTTTTAGTAGAGACAGCTTTTCACCATGTTGGCCAGGCTGTCTCGAACTCCTGACCCCAGGTGACTCCCCCCACTTTGTCCTCCCAAAGCGTTGGGATTACTGGTGTGAACCACCATGCCCAGCCACAAAAAAAAGTTTTAAAAAACTAGCTGGGCATGGTGAGGCATGTGTGTAGTTAGTCCCAGCTACTCGGGAGGCTAAGGTGGGGGGATGGCTTCAGCCCCGTAAGGCAAGTCTGCCGGGAGCTGTGACTGCGACACTGCACACCAGCCTGCGTCTCCGCGTGAGACCTTGTCTCAAAAAAATACATGAGCAGGTAGATATGGCTGGGCGCAGTGGCTCATGCCTGTAATCCGAGCACTTTGGGAGGCTGAGGTGGCTGGATCACCCGAGGTCGGGAGTTTGAGACCGGCCTGACCAACATGGTGAAAACCTCTCTACTAGAAGAAAAAAAAAATTGCAAATATTAGCCGGGTGTGGCAGCTCAGGCCTGTAATCCCAGCCCTTTGGGAAGCTGAGGCAGGCAGATCACGATGTCAGGAGTTCGAGATCAGCCTGGCTAACACGGTGAAACCTTATCTATACTAAAAACACAATAAATTAGTTGGGCGTGATGGCACACGTGTGTCATCCCAGCCATTCAGGAGGCTGAGAACCCGGGAGGCGGAGGTTGCAGTGAGCCAAGATCGCACCACTGCCCTCCAACCTGCGGCACAAGAGCAAGACTCCATCTCAAGAAGAACAGAGAGAGAAATGGATACACAGAGAGAGAAACGGAGAGAGAAAAGGGTGGAGGCCCCTTGAGCAGCTGAGCCTGTGGGGAGTCCCGTTTCAACCCACAGGAAGTGAGGCTCCCTGCCCTGGCTCCGTTAAGCTCATCAAGCGTTTTCTCTGCAAATATTTGAGGAATTTTCACTGCAGCTGCAACGTTCAACTCTGAATCCGGGAAGGGAGCCTGAGCACTCACGAGATTCCCTCAGGGCCAGCTCCTGTCACTGTGGAAATGTGGTGCGTGGCCCTTGCTAGACCCCTGGAGCTTGGGGTTCCTGCAGCCCCACCTGCTCCAGGAGCAGCCTGGGTACTCGGGGAGACACGTGGTGTGAAGGCTTTGAGCTGAGATGCTGTGTGCTGTGTGTGAGCAGGGGCACGGGTGCCTGTGTAGAAACACATACATTAGTCAGAGCTGACCCTTGAGTAACGTGGATTTAAACAGCAGGGTCCACAGATGCGTGGATTTCCCTACGTCTCGGCCACCCGTGACATGACAGGACCTACTCCCACTTCCTCCTCCTCCACAGTCTCCTCAATGATGAAGATGCTTGAGGCCGGCCGCGGTGGCTCACAGCACTTTGGGGGACTGAGGCGGGCGGATCACGAGGTCAGGAGTTTGAGACCAGCCTGGCCAACATGCGGAAACCCCGTCTCTACTAAAAATACAAAAATTGCCTGGATGTGGTGTGCATGCCTGAAATCCCAGCTAGTGGGGAGGCTGAGGCTGGAGAATTGGTGAACCCGGGAGGCGGCAGTTACGGTGAGCCGAGATGGCGCCACTGTATTCCAGCCTGGGAGACACAGCAAGACTCCAACTCAAAAATAAATAAATAAAAGAGCTTTGCGATGACCCACTAGAATACTAAATAAGCTTTACTATTTGAATGAATATTAAATAAACTTTCTCTTCCTTAGGATTTTTATTTTTTTGGATTCAGAGTCTCACTGTGTTGCCCAGGCTGGGCAGTCTTCATCTCGGCCTCCCGGGTTCAGATCCTCCTGCCTCAGTCTCCCGAGTAACTGGGAATAGAGGCACTCACCATCACGCCTGGCTAATTTTTTTTTAGTAGAGACGGCATTTTGCCATGTCGGCCAGGCTGGTGTTGAACTCCTGACCTCCGCTGATGCACCCAGCTTGACCTCCCAAAGTGATGTGAGTGTGCGGCTGGCTGGCTGAGATGAACATTTCACTCAGCAGACTTTGGGGTGTATTTTTGAGACAGACGCTCACTCCTTCGCCGAGGCTGCATTGTATGGGCAGGGCCACAGGTCTCTGCAGCCTCAAACTCCTGGGCTGAAGCCATTCTCCCACCTTGGCCCCCTACGTGTGGGGATGACAGGCGTATATTGGCCTTCTTTACTTTTAAACTTTTTTAATTTTCAATTTTTGAGATGGAGTTTCGCTCTTCTTGCCCAAGCTGGAGTGCAGTGGCGCGATCTCGGCTCACCACAGCCTCTGCTTCCTGGGTTCAAGCGATTCTCCTGCCTCGGCCTCCTGAGTGTCTGTGTGTGAGTGTGTATCTGTGTCTGTGTGTATCTGTGTGTGTATGTGTGTGTCATTTATTTATTTTTTGAGGCAGAGTCTCGCTCTCTCGCCCAGGCTGGAGTGTGATGGTGCCATCTCGGCTCACTGCAACCTCCCCTCCCTGGTTCAAGTGATTCTCCTGCCTCAGCCTCCCAAGTAGCTGGGGTTGCAGGCATCCGCAACCAAGCCTGGCTGATTTTTTGTAGAAATGGGGTTTCGCCATGTTGGCCAGGCTGTTCTCAAACTCCTGACGTCAAATGATCTCTCGCCTCTTCTGGAACTTTCTTTTCAATAGCTCATGCCTGGGAGGAAATACAGACACTGTCTACAGACACTCTTCATTCATGGTTTAATGACCGTAGCAGAAGGGACTGAGTCAAATGTCAGCAGGTGCACTGCACACAGATCAAACACGGAGCTGAGGTTCCTAAACTGTGAGTGTGAGACCCAATCTAGATGCTGAAGTAAAGCATAGTATCCCAGTGACTAGAGAAGCTAGGCGGGAGGATCGCTTGAGGCCAGGAGTTCAAGGCCAGCCTGGGCAACATAGCGAGACCCTGTCTCTACAAATAAAATTATTTAAAAAGAATAGGTGGGCATGGTGGCACACACCTGTAGCACCAGTTACATAAGAAACTGAGGTAGGAGGATCATTTGAGGCGGGGAGGTCGAGGCTGCAGTGAGCAAATGATGCCACTGCACTCCAGCTTGGGTGACAGCAAGACCATTTATCAAAAAAAAAGCAATTCCTCCTCTACTCATCAATAAATTAAATAATGAATAGTGGATATGTTGAACTTTTTTCTGCTTGTAATTGGAGCTACTGTAAAAGCAGGAGTGTTTGTTTCCTATCAGTACAGCAACAGGACATCCCGGCACCTCGTGCAATTGACGGACCTTGTGCAGAGATACTCTTAACTGTCATTTCTTTACAGGAACATGCATCAGGTGGTGAACAAACTAGAAATAACGTTAACGGACATAATCCACGAATGTTTATACCCAACCACCAAATATAACTTATTTTTTTCGAGATGGAGTCTTGCTCAGACGCCCAGGCTGCAGAGCAGCGGCATGATCTTGGCTCACTGAAACCACCACGTCCCGGGTTCAAGTGGTCCTGCCGTCTCAGCCTCCCAAGTAGCTGGGATTATAGGCACCCACCATCGTGCCTGGCTAATGTTTTTTTTAATTTTAGTAGAGACAGGGTTTCACCATGTTGGCCAGGCTGGTCTCAACTGCTGACCTCAGGTGATCTGCCTGCCTCGGACTCCCGATAGGTGTCAGCCACCAGAGTTGGCCATAACTTGACTTTGTAACCAAGCTACTCATTTCTTCAAGAGTCAGTTGCATTGGTTACAAACAATTCTCATTATATTCTGTCCATCTATTCCATTCCTTTTTTTTTTTGAGACAGAGTCTTGCTCTATCACACAGGCCAGAGTGCAATGGTGTGATCTCGGCTCACCGCAACCTCCGCTCCCTGGGTTCAAGCGATTCTCCTGCCTCAGCCTCCCCAGTAGCTGGGATTACAGATGCCAGCCAGCACACCTGGCTAATTTTTGTAATTTTAGTAGAGACGAGGTTTCACCATGTTGGCCAGCCCGGTCTCGAACTCCTGACCTCAGGGGATCTGCCCGCCTCCACCAATCAAATTCTTCCCACTGACATTTATTTCACCACGGGGATGAGCCCAGTGGAGGACACGGGTTCTTTCATGTGTGAAAACTTCCTTGGATTTTTGGAATATGTGACAATACTGTGATGTATTCGTTCACACGAACGCTAATTTTCCAAGCCAGGAAATCAATTTTGGCAATTAACACTAATTACTGGCAGAGATTTTATCAGATGAAAGCCTACAACCACATCTTTCATACAAAAAATAAGTGGCATATTTTAAATTCGAGTGTTTCTCCCATTTTAGCATGCATCAGAATTCCCTGAAGACTGTCTCTTCATCAACCCCTGCTCTCCAAAATTTGGCTTCAGCAGATGCGGGATATGGCCTGAGAATGCAGAGCATCTCCACGTCAAACGCGTTCCCTTTTGATACTGATTTTGCTGGTCTAGGAGAGAGTCATGTGAAAGCCTGATTCTCAACTGTGTCAGCCCTTTGGGTAAACATTAAACAGAATGATAGAATTAAAGGTCTGCTGGCTGGGCGCCATAGCTCACACCTGTAATTTCAGCACTTTGGGAGGCCAAGTCAGGCAGATCAGCTGAGGTCTGGAGTTCAAGACCAGCCTGGCCAACATGGTGAGACCCTGTCTCTACTAAAAATACAAAAAAAAAAAAAAAAAAAAATTAGCTGTGTGCCGTGGCACATGCTTGCTTGCTGTTTTATTTGTTTGTTTGTTTTTTCTTTTGGGGGGATACAGTAAAGAAACAGTATACTCTGTTCAACTGAACAAGGCAGGTGGATCAGCTGAGGTCAGGAGTTCGAGACCAGCTTGGCCAACAGGGTGAAACCCCGTCTCTACTGAAAATACAAAAATTAGCAGCAATTGGTGGCGCATGCCTGTAATCCCACCTACTCGAGAGGCTGAGGCAGGAGAATCTCTTGAACCAGGAGACGGAGGCTGCAGTGAGCTGAGATTGTGCCATTGCTCTCCAGTCTGGGTGACGGAGCAAGACTCCCTCTGTATGGTGTTCTGTGACGGCAGTCTGAAATACACTCAGACATCCCATAAGAAGAGGAGGTGAGGACACAGACACACATAGAGAAACAACCCTGTGAGGACACGGGGGGAAGATGACATCTCCAAGTCCAGGAGAGAGGCCTCAGGAGGAGCCAGCCCAGCCCACACCTGGATCTCAGACCCGCAGCCTCCAGGACTGTGGGAGAATCAATGTCTGATGTGTAAGCCACTGGGTCCATGATATTTTATTACGGCAGCCCCAGGAAAGTAATGTTCTCTCCTTTAAGAGGTCACTCCAATAAATTAGCTCAACCACTGTGGAAGACAGTGTGGCGATTCCTCAAGTACCTAGAGATTCCATTTGACCCAGCAATCCCATGACTGGTATATACCCAAAGGACCATAAATCATTCTACTATAAAGACACACGCACACATATGTTCACTGCAGCACTATTTACAACAGCAAAGACCTGGAACCAACCCAAACGCCCATCCATGATAGACTGGATGAAGAAAACATGGCACATAGACACCATGGAATACTATGCAGCCATAAAAAAAGGATGAGTTCGTGTGCTTTGTAGGGACATGGATGAATCTGGAAACAAGCATTCTCAGCAAACTGACACAAGAACAGAAAACCAAACACTGCATGTTCTCCCTCATATGCGGGTGTTGAACAATGAGATCATATGGACACAGGGAGGGGAGCATCACACACTGGGGTAGGTTGGGGGGGTGGGGGCCTGGGAGGGACAGCAGGGAGGTTGGGGAGGGATAACATGGGGAGAAATGCCTGACTTAGGCGACGGGAGATGGAGGCAGCAAACCACCATGGCACATATGTACCTATGCAACAACCCTGTAAGATCAGCACATGTTCCCCAGAACTTAAAGTACAATTGAAAGAAAAAAAGAGGTCACTCCAAAGCTACAAAGGATGAGAAAGGAGCATATTTAGAAAGACTGCTGTCACCAAAAAACACTTCCCCAAAAACTCAGAGGAGACATCTGGTAACACATTATCCTCCGCAGAGTAATTAAGCAGAAATGAATCGTGGCTCAGGTAAGAGTCTGTCTTCAGGATTCATTTTACATAATCAGACTGGAGAAGGCAAAGAAGAGACCAGGAAAAGAAAAGCAATGTGGGTTTCACGTCTCAAAAAAAATGGTGGAAGTGGCCGGGCGCGGTGGCCCAGGCCTGTAATCCCAGCACTTTGGGAGGCTGAGGCGGGCAGATCGCCTGAGGTCAGGAGTTCTAGACCAGCCTAACCAACATGGTGAAACCCCATCTCTACTACTAAAAATACAAAAATTAGTAGAAACCCCGTCTTTACTAAAAATACAAAAAATATGAGCATATGAGCGATGCTCTCAAAGCCTTTCTTTAATATCTAGGTGCTTTTATAGGAATAACAAGTCTCCTATCAATTGCAGTTGGTAAGATAACCTTTCTGAGGTTTCTTACCCGTGATAATGATGCTCAATTTCTATTAAGTGCATGAACTTGGTTTGTAACATCTAAATTCTTTAGAAAGTACCTGTCATTTCTGTTGGGTGGGGTTGTTCTGGATCTGATCTGCTCCCCTTCATTATTTAAAACAGAGATTGTGGTCGGGCTCGGTGACTCAGGTCTGTCATCCCAGCACTTTGGGAGGCCGAAAGGGGAGTATCACCTGAGGTCAGGAGTTCGAGACCAGCCTGGAAAACACGGAGAAACCTCGTCTCTACTAAAAATGCAAAATTAGCCCGGCGTGGTGACGGGTGCCTGTAATCCCAGGTACTTAGGAGGCTGAGGCAAAAGAATCGCTTGAACCCGGGAGGCGGAGGTTGCAGTGAGCCGAGATGGCGCCATCACACTCCAGCCAGGGCGAGACAGCGAGACTCTGCCTCAAAAAATAAATAAATGACACCGAGATTGTTCTGAGCCCCAATATCAGCCCCAAAGTGAGGTCCGGAGTGACAGACAGGCGGCCCTCCACCAATACGGTAGGAGGAAGGGCTGTTGCTGTTTCCTTTGGCGAGCAGGAATACCTGACAAGCAGGTCACGTGCCCGGGTCCCGCGTTGCACATTCCCGGGGTTCCCCTTCCCGCATTCCCCGGGTTCCCCGTCCCAGATTCCCCAAGTTCCCCGTCCCACATTCCCCGGGTTCCGCATCCCACATTTCCCAGGATTCCCCTTCTCACATGCCCCGGGTTCCCCGTCCCACATTCCCCGGGTTTCCGTCCCACATGCCCCGGGTTCCGCATCCCATATTCCCGGGGTTCCCGTTCCGTGTTCCCCGGGATCCCCGTCCCACATTCCCAGGGTTCCGCATCCCACATTTCCCGAGTTCCCCTTCCTACATGCCCCTGGTTCCGCGTCCCACATGCCCCGGGTTTTTCATCCCACATTTCCGGGGTTCCGCATTCCACATGCTCCGGGTTCAAAGTCCCACGTTCCCTGGCGTCCCCGTCTCACATGCCACGGGTTCCGCATCTGAAATTTCTGGGGCTCCCCTTCCCACATTCCCCGGGTTCCCCGTTTCACATGCCCCGTGTTCCCCATCACAAATTCCCTGGGTTCCCCTTCCCACATTCCCAGGGTTCTGTATCTCACATTCCCGGGATTCCCCTTCCCGCATTCCCCAGGTACCATGTCCCACATTCCGGAAGTTCCAAGTCCCACATTTTCGGGGTTCCCCTTCCACATTCCCCGGGTTCCCCGTCCCACATTCCCCGTGATCTACGTCCAACACTTCCAGGATTCCCCTTCCCGCATTCCCCGGGTTCCACGTGCCACATTCTCAGGGTTCCGCGTCCCACATTCTCGGGGTTCTCCTTCCCACATTCCTGGGGTGCCGCTTCCTGCAGTCCCCGTGTTCCCCGTCCCACATTCCCAGGGTTCCGCGTTCCACATGCCCCGGGTTCCCCTTCCCACGTTCCGCGGGTTCTCCATCCCACATTCCCGGGGTTCCACTTCCCACATTCTCCGGGTTTCCGTCTTACATGCTCCGGGTTCCCCGTGTTCCCCGTCCCACATTCCCCGGGGTTCCACGTCCCACATTTCCCGGGTTCCCGTCCCGCGTTCCCGGGGCTCACCGTCCCTCTTTCCCCGGGTTCCCCTTCCCGCATTCCCCTGGTTCTCCTTTCTGCATTTCCTGGGTTCCTGTCCCACATGCTCCGGGTTCCGTGTCCCACATGCTCCGGGTTCCGTTTCCCACATTCCTGGGGTTCCGCTTTCCACATTCTCGTGGCACGATGGCTAGTGAGGGCCGCCTTCCTGCAGTCCGGGAAGTAAAGACTGCATGGTTGAAAGATCCTCTGTCTCAGGGCTGATTTTCTTTGCAGCACTGAGTATCTATTTCCAACACCGTCGTCTCTCAAATTCATAGGTTAAAGCCTGAATCCCGAGGACCTCAGAGTGTTAGGATGGTTAAAGAGGTAATTCAGGTAAAATGAGGTCATCAATATGGGCTCTAATCTGGTATGACTGTTGCTGCACCAGAACAGAAATTAAGACCCAGACATACTTCCTGCCTCCCAGATCCTGTAGGGATGTACAGACTTCTCCTTCAGGGCCTGTGTCTCCTCTTCTGTCTCTTAAAAGGACACGTGTCATTGCCTGTAGGGGCCTTCTTATATCGAGAACGAGGTTGGAAGAGTTCATATCATGTGTTCACTTGACTTGGAGCATGGGGTGCCTAGTTTTCGATTGAACGTTACTCTGGGGTATCTGTAAGGTTGGAGGGGAGGATCCTTCCGGCCTCTCCGAGCTCTGGGGGCTCCAGCATCCCTGGGCTTGTGGCCGCAGCACTCCACTCTGTGCCTCTGTCCCCAGGTGGCCTTCTCAAGTGTCTGCTATAATCACCTCATCTTGACTTAATTCCATCTGCAAAGACCCTATTGCTAAATTAGGAGTATTAGCAATTTAGTATTACCCAGTCAGAAGTATTTGGAGTTAGGACGCTAGAAATAGAAATTCCATTTGACCCAGCAATCCCATTACTGGGTATAGATCCAAAGGATTATAAATCGTTCTACTATAAGGACACATGCACACGAATGCTCACTGCAGCACAGTTTACAATAGCAAAGACCTGGAACCAACACAAATGCCTATTGATGATAGACTGGATAGGGAAAATGTAGCACATATACACCATGGAATATTATGCAGACATCAAAAACGATGAGTTCGTGTCCTCTGTAGGGACATGGATGAATCTGGAGACCATCATTCTCAGCAAAGTGACACAAGAATAGAAAATCAAACACCGCATGTTCTCACTCATAGGTGGGTGTTGAACAATGAGAACACACAGACTCAGGGAGGGGAGCATCACACACTGGGGTCTGTTGTGGGGACTAGGGGAGGAACAGTGGGGGGTGGGGAGTTGGGGAGAGATAGCATGGGGAGAAATGCCAGATATAGGTGATTCGGGGGAAGGCAGCAAATCACACTGCGACGTATGTACCTATGCAACTATCTTGCATGTTCTTCACATGTACCCCCAAACCTAAAATGCAATAAAATTATATATATAATTATATATAATAAAAAATTTTAGTATATATTATATATAATTATATGATATATAATTATATATATGTGTGTGTGTATATATATATATATACACACACACATATATATAGAATATATAATTAATGGCGGCCGAGGGCGGTGGCTCAAACCTGTAATCCCAGCACTTTGGGAGACCGAGGCGGGTAGATTATTTGATGTCAGGAGTTTGAGATCAGCCTGGTCCACATAATGAAGCCCCGTCTCTACTAAAAACACAAAAATTAGCCAAGCATGGTGGTGGGTGCCTATAATCCCAGCTACTTGGGAGGCGGAGGCGAGAGAATTCCTGGAACCCAGGAGGGGGAGGCTGCAGTGAGCCGAGATGGCATCACTGCACTGCAGCCTGGGTAATAGAGCAAAACTTCACCTCAAAGAGAAAAAACAAGAGTCAATGGCATATGAGCGATGCCCTTAAAGCCTTTCTTTAATATCTAGGTGCTTTTATAAGAATAACAACTCTCCCATCAATTGCGGTTGGTAAGATAACCTTTCTGAGGTTTCTTACGTGATAAGGATGCTCAATTTCTATTAAGTGCATAAACTTGGTTTGTAACATCTAAATTCTTTAGAAAGTAGCTGTCATTTCCGTTGGGTGGGTTTGTTCTGGATTTGATTTGCTCCCCTTCATTATTTAAAACAGACTGTGGTCGGGCGTGGGGACTCAGGCCTGTCATCCCAGCACTTTTGGAGGCCTAAAGGGGAGAATCACCTGAGGTCAGGAGTTCGAGACCAGCCTGGCCAACACGGAGAAACCCCGTCTCTACTAAAAATACAACAATTAGCCGGACATGGTGGCGCGTGCCTGTAATCCCAGCTACTTGGGAGGCTAAGGCAGGAGAATTGTCTGAACCCGGGAGGCGGAGGTTACAGTGAGCTGACATGGCACCATTGCACTCCAGCCTGGGCGATAGAGCGAGACTCAGTCTCAAAAATAAATAAATGACACCGAGATTGTTCTGAGCCCCAATATCTGCCCCAAAGTGAGCTCCGGAATGGCAGACAGGCGGCGCTCCACCAATATGGTAGGAGGAAGGGCTGTTGCTGCTGCCTTTGGCGAGCAGGAATACCTGACAAGCAGGTCACGTGCCCGGGTCTTGCGTCGCACATTCCCGGGGTTCCCCGTCCCACATTCCCCGGGTTCCGCATCCCACATTTCCTGGGTTCCCTGTCCCACATTCCCGGGGTTCTGCATCCCACATGACCCTGGTTCCCTGTCCCACATTCCCCGGGCTCGCATCTCGCATTCCCCGGGTTCCCCTTCCCACATTCCCCGGGTTCGACATCCCACATTCCCGGGGTTCCCTGTCCCACGTTCCCGGAGTTCTGCATTCCACATTTCCCGGGTTCCCCTTCCCACATGCCCCGGGTTCCCCGTCCCACATTCCCGGGCTTCCGCGTCCCACATGCCCCCGGTTCCCGTCCCGTATTCTTGGGGCTCCCCGTCCCTCATTCCCCGGGTTCCCCTTCCCGCATTCCCTGGGTTCCCCTTCCCGCATTCCCTGGGTTCCCCTTCCCACATTCCCCAGGTTCCCGTCCCACATGCCCCGGGTTCTGCATCCCACATTCCCGGGGTTCCGGTTTCCACATTCTCCAGGTTCCCCGTACCGCATTTCCGGGGTACCCTGTCCCACATGTCCCAGGTTTCCCATCCCACATTTCCAGGGTTCCGCATTCCACATGCCCAGGGTTCGGAGTCCCACATTCCTTGGGGTTCCTGTCTCACATGCCGCGGGTTCCGCGTCCGAAATTTCTGGGGTTGCCCTTCCCACATTCCCTGGGTTCCCCGTCCCACATTCTCCGGGGTTCTCCGTCCCACATGCCTTGGGTTCCCCGTGATCCCTGTCCCACATTCCCCGGGTTTCCGTTCCACATGCCCCGTGTTCCCCATCCCAAATTCCCTGGGTTCCCCTTCCCGCATTCCCCAGTTACGAAGTCCCACATTCTCGGAATTCCGCGTTCCACATTTCCGGGGTTCCCCTTCCCGCATTCCTCGGGTTCCAGGTCCCACATTTCCAGGGTTCCCCTTCCCACATTCCCCGGGTTCCCCTTCCCACATTCCCCGGGTTCCCCTTCCCACATTCCCCAGGTTCCCGTCCCACATGCCCCGGGTTCCGCGTCCCACATTCCCGGGGTTCCGGTTTCCACATTCTCCGGGTTCCCCGTACCGCATTTCCGGGGTACCCTGTCCCACATGTCCCAGGTTTCCCATCCCACATTTCCGGGGTTCCGCATTCCAAACGCCCAGGGTTTGGAGTCCCACGTTCCTTGGGGTTCCTGTCTCACATGCCGCGGGTTCCATGTCCGAAATTTCTGGGGTTGCCCTTCCCACATTCCCTGGGTTCCCCGTCCCACATTCTCCGGGGTTCTCCATCCCACATGCCTTGGGTTCCCCGTGATCCCCGTCCCACATTCCCCGGGTTTCCATTCCACATGCCCCGTGTTCCCCTTCCCACATTCGCCAGGTTCCGTATCCCACATTCGCAGGATTCCCCTTCCCGCATTCCCCAGTTACGAAGTCCCACATTCTCGGAATTCCGCGTTCCACATTTCCGGGGTTCCCCTTCCCGCATTCCTCGGGTTCCAGGTCCCACATTTCCAGGGTTCCCGGTCCCACATTCCCCCGGTTCAACGTCCCACATTCCCCGGATTCCGGATCCCGGATTCCCTGGATTCCCCTTCCCGTATTCCCGGGGTTCTGCGTCTCACATTCCCGGGGTTCCCCTTCCCACATTCCCCGGGTTCCCCGTCCTGCATTCCCCGTGTTCCGCGTCCCGCATTACCGAGGTTCCCCTTCCCGCATTCTCCGTGTTCCGCGTTCCACATTCCTGGGGTTCCCCTTCCCACATTCCCCGGGTTTCCGTCCCACATGGCCGGGCTCCCCGTGTTCCCCGTCCCACATTCCCCGGGTTCCGCATCTCACATTTCCGGGGTTCCCCTTCCAGTGTTCCCCGGGATCCCTGTCCCACATTCCCAGGGTCCCGCATCCCACATTTCCCGGGTTCCCCTTCCCACATTCCCCGCGTTCTCCATCCCACATTTCCCGGGTTCCCCGTCCCACACGACCCTGGTTCTGCGTCCCACATGCCCCGAGTTCCCAGTCCCACATTCCCCGGGTTCCCAGTCCCACATTCCCCGGGTTCCCAGTCCCACATTCCCCGGGTTCCCGTCCCGCAATCTCCGGGCTCCCCTTCCCACATTCCCCGGGTTTCCGTCCCACATGCCCCGGGTTCCCCGTGTTCCCCATCCCACGTTCCCTGGGTTCCACATCCCACATTTCTAGGGTTCCTCTTCTCGCGTTTCCCGGGTTTTTCGTCCCACATTCCCCGGGGATCCCCGTCCCACATTTCCCGGGTTCCTTTTCCCACATGCCCCGGGTTCCCCGTCTCTCATTCCCTGGGTTCCCCTTCCCGCATTTCCCGGGTTCCGTTTTTCATATTCCCCGGGCTCCCATCCCACATTCCCTGGGTTCCCCGTCCCACATGCCCCGGGTTCCCGTCACGCATTTCCCGGGTTCCTGTCACGCATTTCCCGGGTTCCTCGTCCCGCATTTCCGGGCCTCCCCGCCCCTCATTACCCAGATTCCCCTTCCCACATTCCCCGGGTTCCCCTTCCCGCATTCCCCGGGTTCCCCTTCCCGCATTCCCCGTGTTCCCGTCCCACATGACCCGGGTTCCCCGTGTTCCCTGTCCCACATTCTCCGGTTTCCGCGTTCCCCAGGTTCTCCGTCCCATATTCCCGGGTTCAGCATCCCACATTTCCGGGGTTCCCCTTCCCACATTCCCGGGGTTCCGCATCCCACATTCCTTGGGCTTCCATCCCGCATTCCCCGGGTTCGCTGTCCCGCATTCCCTGGATTCCCCTTCCCACATGCCCCAGGTTCCCCGTCCCACATTCCCAGGGTTCCGCATCCCACATGTCCCTGGTTCCCCGTCCCATATTCCCGGGGTTCCGCGTCCCACATGCGCCGGGTTCCCCTCCCCGCGTTTCGCGGGTTCCCCATTCCGCATTCCCGGGGTTCCGCCTCCCACATTTCCCGGGTTCCCGTCCCACATGCCCCTGGTTCCGCGTTACACATGCCCCGGGTTTCCCGTCCCGCATTCCCCGGGTTCCCCTTCTTGCATTTCACGAGTTCCCCGTCACACATCCCCGGGGTTCCCCTTCCCACATTACCCGGGTTTCCGTCTCACAGGCCCCGGGTTCCCCTTCCCGCATTACCCGGTTTCCCCTTCCCACATGCCCCTGGTTCCGTGTTCCACATGCCCCGGGTTCCCCTTCCCGCAGTTCACGAGTTCCCCGTCACACATTCCCGGGGTTCCCCTTTCCACATTCCCCAGGTTCCCGTCCCACATGCCCCGGGTTCCGCTTTCCACCTTCCCCGGGTTCCCGGTCCCACATTTCCGGGGATCCCCGTCCCACATGCCCCAGGTTTCGCATCCAACGTTTCCAGGCTTCTGCATTACACATGCCCCGGGTTCGGAGTCCCACATTCCGTGGAGTCCCCATCTCACATGCCGCGGGTTCCGCGTCCGGAATTTCCGCGGTTCCCCTTCCCACATTCCCCGGGTTCCACATCCCACATTCCCGGGATTCCCCTTCCTGCATTTCCCGGGTTCCCCGTCCCACATTCCCGCGGTTCCCGTCCCACATTCTCCAGGGTTCCCCTTCCCACATGCCCGGGGTTCCCCATCCCACATTCCCGGGGTTCCGCTTCCCACATGCTCCGGGTTCCGCGACCCACATTCCCTGAGTTCCACATCCCACATTCCCGGGATTCCCCTTCCTGCATTCCCTGGGTTGTCTGTCCCGCATTCCCGGGGTTCCGCATCCCACATTCCCGGGGTTCCCCTTCCCACATTCCATGGGTTTCCGTCTCACATGCCCCGGGTTCCCCTTCCCTCATTTTCCGGGTTCCCCATCCCACATGCCCCGGGTTCCCCGTCCCACATGCCCCGGGTTCCGCGTCCCATATTCCCGGGGTTCCACTTCCACATTCTCGTCCACGATGGCTAGTGAGGGTCCCCTTTCTGCAGCCCAGGAAGTAAGAACTGCGTGGCTAAAAGATCCTCTGTCTCAGGGCTGATTTTCTTTGCAGCACTATTTCCAACACTGTCATCTCTCAAATTCATAGGTTAAAGCCTGAACCCCGAGGACCACAGAGTGTTAGGATGTTTAAAGAGGTAATTCGGGTAAAAATGAGGTCATGAATATGGGCTCTAATCTGATATGACTGTTGCTGCACCAGAAGAGGGATTAAGACCCAGACATGCTTCCTGCCTCGCAGATCCTGTAGGGAGGGACGCCTTCTACTTCAGCGTCTGTGTCTCCTCTTCTGTCTCTTAAAAGGACACGTGTCATTGCCTGTAGGGGCCTTCTTATACCGAGAACGAGGTTGGAAGAGTTCATATTATGTGTTCACTTGACTGGAGCATGGGGTGCCTAGTTTTCAACTGAACGTTACTCTGGGGTATCTATAAGGGTGGAAGGAAGGATCCTTCCGGCCCCTCCGAGCTCTGGGGGCTCCAGCATCCCTGGGCTTGTGGCCGCAGCACTCCACTCTGTGCCTCTGTCCCCAGGTGGCCTTCTCAAGTGTCTGCTATAATCACCTCGTCTTGACTTAATTCCATCTGCAAAGATCCTATTGCTAAATTAGGTCCCAGTCAGAGGTATTTGTAGTTAGGACGCTAGAAATAGAAATTCCATTTGACCCAGCAGTCCCATTACTGGGAATAGATCCAAAGGATTATAAATCGTTCTACCATAAGGACACATGCACACGAATGTTCACTGCAGTACAGTTTACAATAGAAAAGACCTGGAACCAACCCAAATGCCCATCGATGATAGACTGGACAGGGAAAATGTGGCACATATACACCATGGAATACTACGCAGCCATCAAAAACGAGTTTGTGTCCTTTGTAGGGACATGGACAAAGCTGGAAACCATCATTCTCAACAAAGTGACACAAGAACAAAAAATCAAACACCACATGTTCTCACGCATAGGCCGGGGTTGAACAATGAGAACACATGGACACAGGGAGGGGAGCATCACACACTGGGGTCTGTTGGGAGAAATAGGGGAGGGACAGTTGGGGGGACTTGGGGAGAGATAGCATGGAGAGAAATGCCAGATGTAGGTAATGCAGAGGAAGGCAACAAATCACACTGCCATGTGTACCTATGCAACCATCCTGTATGTTCTTCACATGTACCCCAAAACCTAAAATGCAATAAAATTGTATATATAATTATATATAATAAAAAATTGTAGTATATATCATATATTATATAATATAGAATTATATATAACATATACATATATATATGGTGGCTGGGGGCAGTGGCTCAACCCTGTAATCCCAGCACTTTGGGAGGCCGAGGAGGGTAGATTATTTGAGGTCAGGACTTTGAGGTCAGCGTGGTCCACATGATGAAGCCCCGTCTCTACTAAAAACACAAAAATTAGCCAGGCATGGTGGTGGGTGCCTATAATCCCAGCTACTTGGGAGGCTGAGGTGAGAGAATTCCTGGAACCCGGGAGGTCGGGGGGGGCGGGGGTTGCAGTGAGACGAGATGGCATCACTGCACTCCAGCCTGGGTAACAGAGCAAAACTTCATCTCAAAGAGAAAAAAAAAAAGAGTGAATGGCATATGAATGATGCCCTCAAAGCCTTTCTTTAATATCTAGGTGCTTTTATAGGAATAACAAGTCTCCTATCAATTGCAGTTGGTAAGATAACCTTTTTGAGGTTTCTTACGTGATAATGATGCTCAATTTCTATTAAGTGATGAACTTGGTTTGAAACATCTAAATTCTTTAGAAAGTAGCTGTCATTTCTGTTGGGTGGGGTTGTTCTGGATCTGATCTGCTCCCCTTCATTATTTAGAACAGAGATTATGGTCGGGCGTGGTGACGCAGGCCTGTCATCCCAGCACTTTGGGAGGCCTAAAGGGGAGGATCACCTGAGGTCAGGAGTTCGAGACCAGCCTGGCCAACACGGAGAAACCCCGTCTCTACTGAAAATACAAAAAATTAGCTGGGCATGGTGGTGCGTGCCTGTAATCCCAGCTACTCAGGAGGCTGAGGCAGCAGAATTGCCTGAACCCAGCACGCCGAGGTTGCGGTGAGCCGAGGTCGCGCCATTGCACTTCAGCCTGGGTAACAAGAGCGAAACTCCGTCTCAAAAAAAAAAAAAGAAAAAAAATTAGCCCGAGGTGGTGGCGGACACCTGTAATCCCAGCTACTCGGGAGACTGAGGCAGGAGAATTGCTTGAACCCAGGAGGCGGAGGTTGCAATGAGCTGAGATGGCGCCATTGCACTCCAGCCTGGCCAAGAGAGAGCGAGACTCTGCCTCTAAAAATAAATAAATGACACCGAGATTGTTCTGAGCCCGAATATCTGCCCCAAAGTGAGGTCCGGAGTGACAGACAGGCGGTCCTCCACCAATATGGTAGGAGGAAGGGCTGTTGTTGTTTCCTTTGGCGAGCAGGAATACCTGACAAGCAGGTCACGTGCCCGGGTCTCGCGTCGCACATTCCCGGGGTTCCCCGTCCCAGATTCCCCGGGTTCCGCATCCCACATTTCCGGGATTCCCCTTCCCGCATTCCCCGGGTTCTCCGTCCCACATTCCTGGGTTCCGCATCCCACATTCCCCGGGTTCCCGTTCCTCATGCCCCGCTGTTCCTCATCCCACATTTCCGGGGTTCTGCTTTCCACATTCCCCAGGTTCCGCCTCCCACATTCCCGGGGTTCCCTGTCCCACATGCCCCAGGTTTCGCATCCCACATTTCCGGGGTTCTGCATTCTACCTGACCTGGGTTCGGAGTCCTACATTCCCTGGGGTCCCCGTCTCACATGTCGCGGGTTACGCGTCCGAAATTCCTGGGGTTCCCCTTCCCACATTCTCCGGGGTTCCCCTTCCCACATTCCCCTGGTTCCCGTCCCACATGCCCCGGGTTCTGCGTCCCACATTTCCAGGGTTCCGCTTTCCACATTCCCCGGGTTCCCGGTCCCACATTTCCAGGGTTCTCAGTCCCACATGCCCCAGGTTTTGCATCCAACATTTCCGGGCTTCCGCATTACACATGCCCCGGGTTCCGAGTCCCACATTCCGTGGAGTCCCCGTCTCACATGTCACGGGTTCCGCGTCCGAAATTTCCGCGGTTCCCCTTCCCACATTCCCCGGGTTCCCCATCCCACATTCCCGGGATTCCCCTTCCTGCATTCCCCAGGTTCTCCGTCCCACATTCCCCGGGTTTCCCATCCCACATTTCCGGGCTTCCCCTTTCCGCATTTCTCCGGTTCCCCGTCCCACATTCTCCAGGGTTCCCCTTCCCACATGCCCCGGGTTCCCCATCCCAAATTTCCGGGGTTCCCCGTCCCACATACCCCAGGTTCCATGTCCCACATTCCCCGGGTTCCCCATCCCACATTCCCGGGATTCCCCTTCCTGCATTCCCCGGGTTCTCCGTCCCGCATACCCGGGGTTCCCCTTCCCGCATTCCCGGGGTTCCCCTTCCCGCATTCCCGGGGTTCCCCTTCCCGCATTTCTCCGATTCCCCGTCCCACATTCCTGCGGTTCCCGTCCCACATTTTCCAGGGTTCCCCGTCCCACATTCCCGGGGTTCCGCGTCCCACATGCCCCATGTTCCGCATCCCACATTCCCGGGGTTTCCCGTCCCACATGCCCCGGGTTCCGCGTCCCGCATTCTCCGGGGTTCCCCGTCCCACATGCCTCGAGTTCCGTGCCCCACATTCTCCGGGGTTCACCGTCCCACATTCATGTTGTTTCCCGTCCCGCATTCTCGGGGTTCCCCGTCCCACATGCCTCGGGTTTCCCGTCCCACATGCCCCGGGTTCCCCGTCCTACATTCCCGGTGTTTCCTGTCCCACATGTTTCGGGTTCCCCGTCCCACATGTATATTTAGTAGAGATGGGGTTTCACCATCTTGGTCAGGATGATTTCTGTCTCTTGACCCCATGATCTGCCCGTCTCAGCCTCCCAAAGTGCTGGGATTACAGGCGTGAGCCACCGCGCCCTCGTTGGCCAGAAACAGTTTTTAAAGAGCTGTTATTTGTGGGGTGGCGTCCTGTGCCTTGAAGGTACACAGCCATCATACACTCCTTTTAGAATTTAATGCTAGGAATTGGCCTCACGGTTCTTTTCAATAAGACAAGGTATTTGAGCAATGACATTTTCCTCTGGCTCCGGAGATGCCCAGAGGCGATCAACTTGCTATACAGTCACCTTAACAATACTTCAAGGTGGCTGAAGGTTCATAGCTCTTGCTTCTTTCAGATATATATAAATACATTTTAATTTTGTGAATTAAGCACATGGTCTATGTATCGTAATGGAAGCTGTGAAAGGGAAGTATCCTCGGTCCCCAAAATCAAAAGCTAAAAAAACAGTCAAGCTGGGATGTGCTCAAGGGAAACCTGCCTTCCATTCTGCGCAGTCAGCCCTGTGTTCACATTATATATATATTCCATTATAAATATGCATTATATATTCCATTGTTATGAGTTCATTATATATACCTTATATATACCATTATACATATACATTATGTATATTCCATTATAAATATGCATTATATATTCCATTATATATATATGTAATTTATATATTCATTATGTATATACCTTATTTATATTCCATTATACATTATGTATATTCCATCATAAATATGCATTATATATTCTAATATATATGCTATATACCATTTTTAATATTCATATATACATAAATACATATCTAAACTACATAGTGTATAACATATAAATATATGTAGATATATATATATAACTTCCATATGTATATATAGGAGCTAATTAATTATATATAGAACATATAAAAAGGAAGATATATATATAAAGAAGTTTTATTTATATAAGTATATATATAAATATAAATATATATATAAAGGACTCAATGACTAACTGACACAGTCACAACGTCCCACCATAGGCCACCTGCAGGCTGAGGGGCAAGGAGAGCCAGTCGGCGTGCCCACAGTGAAGAACTTGGAGTTCAATATTTAAGAGCAGGAAGCGTCCAGCACGGGAGAAAGGTGGAGGCTGCGAGGAGAGGCCAGGCCCTGTTCCACATTTCTCTGCCTGCTTTATACTCCAGCCGTGTCCCCGCGCCCAGCCAGAACTGGAGCATTTGGAAGGTGTAAGTGGACGTACATCTGCCCTCAGGCCCCCTACTCCCATTAGACGCAGGTCTCGCAGCCTCAGCACTGCTGACGTTTGGGGCTGGAGGCTTCTTTGGTGTGGGCCACCCTGGGTGCTAGATGAGCATCATTTGTGGGTTCCACCCACCAGGTGCCAGGAGCACCCACCCCCCCGTAGGGACACCAAAGATGAACGCAGACACTGAACAGTGTTCCCCACGGGGGCGGGGTAGGAACTGCTCTTGGTTGAGATCCAATGCCATATGCACAAAGGTATAGAGAGATAGATGGGTAGATGAATACTTAGATAATAGATGGATAGATAGATGATGGATACATAAATGATAGATGGATAGATGTACACATAGACAAATGATAGATAATGGATAAATAATAGTAGATGATGGATAGATAGATGTATGCATAGACGAATGATAGATAATGGATAGATGATAGATAGATGATGGGTAAATACATGATGGACAGATGATAGATGTACACATAGATGAATGATAGATAATGGATAAATAGTAGATGGATAGACAGTAGATGATGAATAGATAGATGATAGATGGATAGATAGATGTACACATAGACGAATGATAGATAATAGTAGATGATGGATAGATGATAGATGGATAGACGAATGATAGATAATGGATAGATGATAGATACATAGATGATGGATACATAGATGATAGATGGATAGATGATGGATACATAGATGATGGATAGATAGATGATGGATACATAGATGATAGATAATGGATAGATAGATGATGGATGGATAAATGATGGATAAATACATGATGGATGTACGGGTGTGGTTTTCTTCAGTGGTGACACACGGTCTCAGTAACCCCCAAATCAAGCCGCTCCACCCTTACAATCGCCTGACATCAGGAACTAATGTGTAGGTGGTTTGGTGCTTTTGTTTTTTAAAAAGATGGGGTTTCACCATGTTGGTCAGGCTGGTCTTGAACTCCTGACGTCAGGTGATCCACCCGCCTTGGCCTCCAAAGTGCTTGGATTACAGGCGTGAGCCACCACGCCCGGCCGTTTTGTGCTTAAGAAAACAGATAAACTAGGCCTGGCGAGGTGGCTCCCAGCACTTTGGGAGGCCGGGGCGGGCGAATCAGCTGAGGTCGGGAGTTTGAGACCAGCCTGGCCAACGCGATGAAACTCCATTTGTACTAAAAATACAAAAAAGAGCCGGGTGTGGTGGCACACGCCTGTAATCCCAGCTACTCTGGAGGCTGAGGCAGGAGAATCGCTTCAACCCGGGAGGCGGACGTTGCGGGGAGCCGAGATTGCGCCATTGCTCTCTGGCCTTGGCAACAAGAACAAAACAGTCTGGAAAAAAAAAAAAGCCAGGCAGGGTGGCTCATGCTTGTAATCCCAGCACTTTTGGAGGCCGAGGCAGGCGGATCACCTGAGGTCTGGAGTTCAAGACCAGCCTTGCCAGTGTGGCGAAACCCCATGTCTACTAAAAACACAGAAAAACTGAGGCACAAGAATTGCTTGAACCCACGTGGCGGAGGTTGCGGTGAGCTGAGACAGGCCACTGCACTCCAGCCTGGGTGACAGAGTCAGACTCCACCTTTTTTTTCTTTTCCACTCTTAGGATAAGCTTAAGTTAGAGACTCCATCTCAATTAAAAGAAAAAGTGTGGGTTGCTTTGTGCTTTAAGAAAACAGCTAAAATAGGCCGGGCGCGGTGGCTCACGCCTGTAATCCCTGCACTTTGGGAGACTGAGGCGGGCAGATCCCCTGAGGTCAGGAGTTCGAGACCAGCCTGGCCAACATGAAGCCCTGTCTCTACTAAAAATACATATATTAGCCCAGCATAGTGGTGCACACCTGAATTCCCAGCTACTCAAGAGGCTGAGGCAGGACAATCACTTGAACCCGGGAGGTGAAGGTTGCGAGGAGCCGAGATCCTGTCACTGCACTCCAGCCCGGGTGACAAGAGTGAAACTCCATCTCAAAAAAAAAAAAAGATGCATTTCAGCCCCGAGGCAGGGGCTAGAGAGAGTCCTGCTCACCAGAGTCGATGCACCAAGTCAGGAGAGATGGAAGCCGCCTGGAGAACTGTCGCCCCACAGCCCATGGGCGTTCAGGGGTGAGCAGCAGCAATGGGACAGTGTCCCATGCAGGAAACGCCCTGGAAATCCTGCGGAAGAGGGGAAGATGCAGGCAGGAGCGCGAAGGACTGAGACCCTGCCTGGCAGACATGGGCACCATCATAGCGGCCGTCAGACTGTGAGGAGGCATAAGAAAGCCCCGTGTCCACCGCCTGCCCCGGGAGTCCACACCGGCTACTCTGCAAGGCTCCTGGCTCCCAGCTCCCAGGATGTCTCCTGGACTGAACTGTCATCCCTGGCTGTCCCTCTGTTCCCTCCTCCACAAACTCAGCCTCTGTCTTCTCCTCCCCAAATGCAGCCTCCACCGCTCCTCCCCAAACTCAGGCTCCTTCCCCTCCTCCCCAAGTGGAGCCTCCATCCCCTCTGCAAATGCAGCCTCCTTCACCTCCTCTCCAAATGCACCCACCTTCCCTTCCTCCTCAAATGCAGCCTCCTTCACCTGCTCCCCAAATGCACCCACCTTCCCTTCCTCCCCAAATGCAGCCTCCTATCCTTCCTCCTAAAATGCACCCACCTTCCCTTCCTCCTCAAATGCACCCTCCTTCCCTTCCTCCTCAAATGCAGCCTCCTTCCCTTCCTCGCCAGATGCACCCTCCTTCCCTCCTCCCCAAATGCAGTGTCCTTCCCCTGCTCTGCAGATGCAGCCTCCGCCCCAGATGCAGCCTCTTCCCTCATCAAACCCCCCACAGAGGAGCCAGACACAGGCTTTCGCTTTCTTTATTCACCCACGACTGCATGTTTCTGTGTGACTGTCCTGTGACAGCTGGGGATGGGGCGGCCCCCTGCAGCCTGCGGGAGGGTGTCCCTATCATGAGCATGCTGCCTGGGCTTCAGGGACCCACTCTGGTGGCCAGGATGGCATCCAGGATACCCCCCAAGTGCGCCACCTGCACCTGGCAGAAGCCGTGTTGCTCCAGTAAGCGCTGGTACTCGCCTGGGCTCCGCTCCCTGCCCCCCATCTGTACCAGCATGTTCAGCGACTGCAGCAGGGCGAACCGCGCCTCCCTCTTCTCTTCGTCCAGGAGCGTCTCCACCAGCAGCAGGCCGGCCCCTGAGGGGAGAGCAGACAGTTGGAGTCTTGGCCACCCAGGTGGGGATCCTTCAGGGGCCAGCAGGGCACACGGTGGGCAACTGGAGCTCAGAACAGTGAATAGAGGCTGCCAAGAAGCCCTGCCCAGGAGACCCATGCAAGTAGGGGAGGGGAGACAGATGGAGACTCCATGCAGGGTGGACAGACAGGAAGAAGATTAGATTGAGAGATGGCTGGCTGGCTGCATCACCTGGGCCTGTTCCGGTTCTCCTGGATGGATGGATGAACAGATGGTAGATGATGGGTAGAGAGGTTGGTAGAAAGATGCATGGATGATGGATGGCAGATGGATGGATGGATGCATGCATGGATGAGAAGGCTGGATGGATAAATGGGACATGATGGGTGGGTAGGTAGACAGATGGATGGATGGACACATGGATGAGAAGGATGGATGGATGAATAGATGCTGGGTGATACACAGGCAGATGGATGGATGGATAGATGGATGCATGGAAGAAGAAGAATGGATGGACGGGTGAATAGATAATGCACACCAAGATAAATGGATGGATAGACGGAGGCATGGATGAGAAGGATGGATGAGTGAATAGATGGTGGGTGATGGATAGGTGGATGCACGGATGGATGAGGACGGATGGGTGAGTGAATAGATGGCAGATAATATATAGGTAGATGGATGGATGGGTACATGGGTGAGAAGGATGGATGGTTGAATAGATGGTAGATGATGGGTAGATGGATGGATGCACGGGTGAGAAAGATGGATGGGGGAATAGATGGTAGGTGATGGGTAGATGGACAGATGGATGGATGCATGGGTGAGAAGGATGATGGGTGAATAGATGGTAGATGATGGGTAGATGGATGGATGCATGGGTGAGAAGGATGGATGGGTGAATAGATGGTAGATGATGGGTAGATGGATGGATGCACGGGTGAGAAAGATGGATGGGGGAATAGATGGTAGGTGATGGGTAGATGGACAGATGGATGGATGCATGGGTGAGAAGGATGATGGGTGAATAGATGGTAGATGATGGGTAGGTAGATGGAAGGATGGATGGGTGAATAGATGGTAGATGGATGGATGCATGGGTGAGAAAGATGGATGGGTGAATAGATCGTAGGTGATGGGTAGATGGACAGATGGATGGATGCATGGGTGAGATGGATGGGTGAATAGATGGTAGATGATGGGTAGATGGATGGATGCATGGGTGAGAAAGATGGACAGGTGAATAGATGGTAGGTGATGGGTAGGTAGATGGAAGGATGGATGGGTGAATAGATGGTAGATGATGGGTAGATGGATGGATGCATGGGTGAGAAGGATGGATGGGTGAATAGATGGTAGATGATGGGTAGATGGATGGATGCATGGGTGAGAAAGATGGATGGGGGAATAGATGGTAGGTGATGGGTAGATGGACAGATGGATGGATGCATGGGTGAGAAGGATGATGGGTGAATAGATGGTAGATGATGGGTAGGTAGATGGAAGGATGGATGGGTGAATAGATGGTAGATGATGGGTAGATGGATGGATGCATGGGTGAGAAAGATGGATGGGTGAATAGATGGTAGGTAATGGGTAGATGGATGGATGGATGCATGGGTGAGAAGGATGGATGGGTGAATAGATAGATGATGGATGCGTTGATGGGTAGACAGATGGATGAGATGGATGGATGGGTGGGTAGGTAGATGGATGAATGCATGGGTGAGAAGGATGGATGGGTGAATAGATGGTAGATGATGGATGGGTAGGTAGATAGATGGATGCATGGGTGAGAAGGATGGATGGGTGAATAGATGGTAGCTGATGAATGGGTTGATGGGTAGACAGACGGATGAGATGGATGGATGGGTAGGTAGATGGATGGATGCATGGGTGAGAAGGATGGATGGGTGAATAGATGGTAGATGATGGGTAGGTAGATGGAAGGATGGATGGGTGAATAGATGGTAGATGATGGGTAGATGGATGGATGGATGCATGGGTGAGAAAGATGGATGGGTGAATAGATGGTAGGTGATGGGTAGATGAACAGATGGATGGATGCATGGGTGAGAAGGATGATGGGTGAATAGATGGTAGATGATGGGTAGGTAGATGGAAGGATGGATGGGTGAATAGATGGTAGGTGATGGGTAGATGGATGGATGGATGCATGGGTGAGAAGGATGATGGGTGAATAGATGGTAGATGATGGGTAGATGGATGGATGGATGCATGGGTGAGAAAGATGGATGGGTGAATAGATGGTAGGTGATGGGTAGATGAACAGATGGATGGATGCATGGGTGAGAAGGATGATGGGTGAATAGATGGTAGATGATGGGTAGGTAGATGGAAGGATGGATGGGTGAATAGATGGTAGGTGATGGGTAGATGGATGGATGGATGCATGGGTGAGAAGGATGATGGGTGAATAGATGGTAGATGATGGGTAGATGGATGGATGGATGCATGGGTGAGAAAGATGGATGGGTGAATAGATGGTAGATGATGGGTAGATGGATGGATGGATGCATGGGTGAGAAAGATGGATGGGTGAATAGATGGTAGATGATGGGTAGATGGATAGGATGGATAGATAATAAATGATGGACAGAGGACAGATAGGTGACAGATGGTTGTTACAAGGCCAGACACAGTGGCTCACGCCTGCCATGCTAGCATTTTGGGAGGGTAAGGCGGGGGGATGGTTTGAGCCCAGGAGTTTGAAACCAACCTCAGCAACACAGTGAGAGAGACCCTGTCTCTATTTTATTTTTTTTAAAGGAGGATGACAGATGATAGATGTATAAAGAGAGACACAGACAGGGTGGTGAGAGGGAGGAAGAGACAGAGAGGCATAAGGCAGGAGAGAAGGAGGAAAGAGGAGAAACAGAAAGATACTGATGATAGATGAGACATAAAAAGACAGGAGGAGAGAGGAAGAGGAAGATAGACAGGAAGAAAGAAAGTCAGGGTGCACTGGGTCATGTCTTTAATCCCGGCGCTTTGGGAGGCTGAGGCGGGAGGATCGCTTGAGCCCAGGAGTTTGAGAGCAGCCTGGGCAACATAGCAAGACCCCATCTCTACAAAAAACAAAAACTTTTTAAACTACCAGAGCATCACATGTGTGAACTCTCAGCTACTCGGGAGGCCGAGGAGGGAGAATTGCTTGAACTCCGGAGGTCAAGGCTGCAGTGACTTATGATGACAGACAGTCCTCCAGCCTGAGTGACAGAGTGAGACTTCCATCACCAGAAAAAACACTTTTTTTTTTGAGAGAGAGTCTCGCTCTGTCGCCCAGGCTGGTGTACAGTGGCGAGATCTCAGCTCACTGCGACCTCTGCTCCCGGGTTCAAGCCATTCTCCTGCCTCAGTCTCTGTGGGATTACAGGCGGCCACCACCACACCCAGCTAATTTTTTATATTTTTAGTGAAGACGGGGTTTTACTGTGTTAGCTAGGATGGTGTCGATCTCCTGACCTCATGATCCACCCGCCTCGGCCTCCCAAAGTGCTGGGATTACAGGCGTGAGCCACTGCACCCGGCCACAAAAAATTTATTTTTTGAGACCAAGTTTTGCTCTTGTTACCCAGGCTGGAGGGCAGTGGTGCGACCTCGGCTCGCTGCAACCTGCGTCTCCCGGGTTCAAGTGATTCTCCTGCCTCAGCCTCTTGAGTAGCTGGGACTACAGGCACCCGCCACCATGTACAGCTACTTTTTTTCTGTATTTTTAGTAGAGACAGGGTTTCACCATGTTGGCCAGGCTGGTCTCGAACTCCTGACCCCAGGTGACTCCCCCCACTTTGTCCTCCCAAAGTGCTGGGATTACTGGTGTGAACCACCATGCCCAGCCACAAAAAGTTCTAAAAAACTAGCTGGGTGTGGTGACGCATGGGTACTCAGGAGGCTAAGGTGGGGGGATGGCTTCAGCCCCGGAAGGCAAGGCTGCCAGGAGCTGTGACTGCGCCACTGAGTACCAGTCTGGGTTTCCAAGTGAGACCTTGTCTCAAAAAAATACGTGAGCAGGTAGATATGGCTGGGCGCAGTGGCTCGCGCCTGTAATCCGAGCAGTTTGGGAGGCCGAGGTGGCTGGATCACCCGAGGTCGGGAGTTTGAGACCGGCCTGACCAACATGGTGAAAACCTCTCTACTAGGAGAAAAAAAAAATTGCAAATATTAGCCGGGTGTGGCGGCTCACGCCTGTAATCCCAGCCCTTTGGGAAGCTGAGGCAGGCAGATGACGATGTCAGGAGTTCGAGATCAGCCTGGCTAACACGGTGAAACCTTATCTATACTAAAAACACAATAAATTAGTTGGGCGTGATGGCACACGTGTGTCATCCCAGCCATTCAGGAGGCTGAGGCGGGAGAATTGCTGGAACCCGGGAGGCGGAGGTTGCAGTGAGCCGAGATCGCACCACTGCCCTCCAACCTGCGGCACAAGAGCAAGACTCCATCTCAAGAAGAACAGAGAGAGAAATGGATACACAGAGAGAGAAACGGAGAGAGAAAAGGGTGGAGGCCCCTTGAGCAGCTGAGCCTGTGGGGAGTCCCGTTTCAACCCACAGGAAGTGAGGCTCCCTGCCCTGGCTCCGTTAAGCTCATCAAGCGTTTTCTCTGCAAATATTTGAGGAATTTTCACTGCAGCTGCAACGTTCAACTCTGAATCCGGGAAGGGAGCCTGAGCACTCACGAGATTCCCTCAGGGCCAGCTCCTGTCACTGTGGAAATGTGGTGCGTGGCCCTTGCTAGACCCCTGGAGCTTGGGGTTCCTGCAGCCCCACCTGCTCCAGGAGCAGCCTGGGTACTCGGGGAGACACGTGGTGTGAAGGCTTTGAGCTGAGATGCTGTGTGCTGTGTGTGAGCAGGGGCACGGGTGCCTGTGTAGAAACACATACATTAGTCAGAGCTGACCCTTGAGTAACGTGGATTTAAACAGCAGGGTCCACAGATGCGTGGATTTCCCTACGTCTCGGCCACCCGTGACATGACAGGACCTACTCCCACTTCCTCCTCCTCCACAGTCTCCTCAATGATGAAGATGCTTGA
Organism: Saguinus oedipus; assembly: GCA_031835075.1. Lineage (NCBI taxonomy): Eukaryota > Metazoa > Chordata > Mammalia > Primates > Cebidae > Saguinus > Saguinus oedipus. The sequence continues at coordinate 635,790 of CM063191.1, forward strand.
GGCCGGCCGCGGTGGCTCACAGCACTTTGGGGGACTGAGGCGGGCGGATCACGAGGTCAGGAGTTTGAGACCAGCCTGGCCAACATGCGGAAACCCCGTCTCTACTAAAAATACAAAAATTGCCTGGATGTGGTGTGCATGCCTGAAATCCCAGCTAGTGGGGAGGCTGAGGCTGGAGAATTGGTGAACCCGGGAGGCGGCAGTTACGGTGAGCCGAGATGGCGCCACTGTATTCCAGCCTGGGAGACAGAGCGAGACTCCGTCTCAAAAATAAATAAATAAAAGAGCTTTGCGATGACCCACTTGAATACTAAATAAGCTTTACTATTTGAATGAATATTAAATAAACTTTCTCTTCCTTAGGATTTTTATTTTTTTGGATTCAGAGTCTCACTGTGTTGCCCAGGCTGGGCAGTCTTCATCTCGGCCTCCCGGGTTCAGATCCTCCTGCCTCAGTCTCCCGAGTAACTGGGAATAGAGGCACTCGCCATCACGCCTGGCTAATTTTTTTTAGTAGAGACGGCATTTTGCTACATCGGCCAGGCTGGTGTTGAACTCCTGACCTCCGCTGATGCACCCAGCTTGACCTCCCAAAGTGATGTGAGTGTGCGGCTGGCTGGCTGAGATGAACATTTCACTCAGCAGACTTTGGGGTGTATTTTTGAGACAGACGCTCACTCCTTCGCCGAGGCTGCATTGTATGGGCAGGGCCACAGGTCTCTGCAGCCTCAAACTCCTGGGCTGAAGCCATTCTCCCACCTTGGCCCCCTACGTGTGGGGATGACAGGCGTATATTCGCCTACTTTACTTTTAAACTTTTTTAATTTTCAATTTTTGAGATGGAGTTTCGCTCTTGTCGCCCAAGCTGGAGTGCAGTGGCACGATCTCGGCTCACCGCAGCCTCTGCTTCCTGGGTTCAAGGGATTCTCCTGCCTCAGCTTCCTGAGTGTCTGTGTGTGTGTATCTGTGTCTGTATGTGTGTGTCTGTGTATATGTGTATGTGTGTGTATGTATTTGTGTATATATGTGTGTATGTGTGTGTGTGTGTGTATCCCTCTTGTTGCCCAGGCTGGAGTGCAATGGCCCGATCTCGGCTCACCACAGCCTCTGCTTCCTGGGTTCAAGCGATTCTCCTGCCTCAGCCTCCCGACTAGCTGGGACTACAGGAAACCACCCCCACGTCTGGCTAATTTTGTATTTTTTTTTTTTTGAGACAGAGTTTCGCTCTTGTTACCCAGGCTGCAGTGCAATGGCGGGATCTCGGCTCACCGCAACTTCCGCCTCCTGGGTTCAGGCAATTCTCCTGCCTCAGCCTCCTGAGTAGCTGGGATTACAGGCTTCAGCCACTGCGCCTGGCCTAATTTTGTATTTTTAGTAGAGACGGGGTTTCACCATGTTGGCCAGGCTGGTCTCGAACTCCTGCCCTCAGGTGATCCGCCCACCTCTGCTTCCCAACATGCTGGGATGACAGGCGTGAGCCACCGAGTCCGGCCACCTGTGGAAACTTGAACCAAAAACGCGACGTGCTAACGAAGAAGTGAACCTGACGAGCGTTGCTCACCTGGCTTGCAGCTCTGGGCGACCCTGCTGAGTATCTCGTGCACTTTGTCATCCGGCCAGTCATGGACGATCTGGCACAGGACATACAGGTCTGCGGGAGGGAGGCGGTCCCTGAAAAAGTCACCTGGTTTAAAGACAAAAGGTGACACGTCCGTCAGGTATGGGAGAAGCGGTCCTCCATTTCTTTTTTTAGACAGAGTCTCGCTCTGTCGCCCAGGCTGGAGTGCAATGGCAGGATCTCGGCTCACTGCAACCTCCGCCTCCCAGGTTCAAGTGATTCTCCTGCCTCAGCCTCCTGAGTAGCTGCGATTACAGCTGTGCAGCAGCACGCCCGGCTAACGTTTGTATTTTTAGTAGAGACGGGTTTCACCATGTTGACCAGGCTGGTCTCGAACTGCTGACCTCGTGATCCACCCGCCTTGGCCTCACAAAGTGCTGTGATTATAGGCGTGACCCACGAAGCCATCCTCCCGTGACAGATGCTGGGACGGCCACCCGCGTCCTAAATCAGGCAGGGAGAAGAGACGGGCATGGGTGGGAATGGGTGTGCCTGAGGTATATCCCCGTGGGGACTTGAACGCAGTGCCGTGAAGAGCTGGTTAGTGATGTCCCACCCGTGTGATTTGATTCTGGCAGGGAAAAGGTCAGCCGCGGTGGCTCACCCCTGTAACCTCAGCACTTTGTGAGGCTGAGGTGGGCGGACAGTCTGAGGTCGGGTGTTCGAGACCAGCCTGGGCAACATGGGGAAACCCCACGTCTAATTGCTACTAAAAATACAAGTTAGCCGGGCGTGCTGGCGGGCGCCTGTAATTCCAGCCGCTCGGGAAGCTGAGGCAGAACAGTCGCTCGAACCTGGGGGGTGGAGGTTGAAGGGAGCCCAGATTGCACCACTGCACTCCAGCGTGGCTGACAAAAAAATAAATAAAAAGGCAGGAAATTCAGGGGGTCACCCGGGCAAGGCAGGCAGAGTCAGCATGAAGCGGAGTCTCCGTCTGTCGGGGAAGTCAGGTCTTCACTGGCGATTCCCCGATTCAGGCGCCCGGGGAGGGCTGTCTGCAGGGGGTGTACGTAGCTACACACCACTCTGTAATTGCGGTAATAAGATGGTCTGCTGTAGGACAGTGAACCGTCTCCCTTAAAAGATACATTCAAGGCCGGGCGCGGTGGTTCACACCTGTAATCCCAGCACTTTGGGAGGCCGAGGCGGGTGGATCACATGTGCTCAGGGGTTCGACATCAGCCTGGCCAACGCGGTGAAACTCCGTCTCTACTAAAAAAGCAAAACTTCGCTGCGTGTGGCGGTGTGTGCTGTCGTCCCAGGTACTCGGGAAGCTGAGGCAGGAGGATCATGTGCACCCGGGAAGTGGAGGTTGCAATGAGCTGAGACGGTGGCACTGCACTCCGGCCTGGGCGACTGAGGGAGACACCGTCTCAAAATCAAAAAGGAAACAAAATAGCTGGGCGTGGTGGCTCACGTCTGTGATCCCCGTACTTTCAGAGGCCGAGCTGGGCGGATCACCTGAGGTTAGGAGTTCGAGACCAGCCTGGCCAACATGGTGAAACCCCGACTATCTACTAAAAATACAAAAAACCCATCTATCTACTAAAAATACAAAACTTACCCGAACGTGGTGTGGGCGCCTGTAATCCCAGCTACTTGGGAGGTTGAGGCAGGAGAATCGCTCGAACCCGGGAGGTGGAGGCTGCAGTGAGCTGAGATCACACCACTTTACTTAAGTGTGGCTGACAGAGCAAGACTCAAAATATAAATAAACTTTAGCATTTCTGTTTCTCCTGCAGACGAGCTGTAGGGCGACTGTGATGTGTGTGTGTGTATATATATGTATGTTTTGAGATGGAGTCTCTCTGTGTCACCAGGCTGGAGTGGTGGCTGGATATCGGCTCACTGCAACCTCTACCTTCCGGGTTCAAGCGATTCTCTGCCTTAGCCTCCAGAGTAGCTGGGATTACAGGCACCTGCCACCACATCCGGCTAATTTTTGTATTTTTAGTAGAGACGGGGTTTCACCGTCTTGGCCAGACTGATCTCGAACTCCCGACCTCAGGTGATCCTCCTGCTTCAGCCTCCCAAAGTGCTGGGATTAGTTGTGTGAGCCACGGCGCCCGGCCAATTGTGTTTCTTTAAAAACTAGAAAGGTACCCAGAAACCTTGCGGGGAAGAGGGGCATGGAGGTGCCCAGCGCCTCAGCTCGCAGGCCTGGCCGTCATCGGATGCCGCCGAGTTACGGCGCGGGAGGTGTCTCCTCTCAATCCATGTGGGCATCTGCGGCCGCCACCTGGAAGTTCTCTCAGTCTAACCTGGGGCCACCCTGTTGCAGCTCTTGTGTGGTCTCCTTCTGTGGCCTCGGTGCCGTGGACGCCCGTGGTCACGGAGGTCAGCCGTTCCCCATCTCCACTCCCCACTGACTACCTGCACCCAGGACAGCTTCACACAGTCGCCCACCTGGTGGTTCTTTTATATTTATTATTATTGTTTTCTTCTTTATTTGAGATGGAGTTTTGCTGTTGTCACCCAGGCTGGAGGGCACTGGTCTGATCTCGGCTCACTGAGACCTCCGCCTCCCTCCCGGGTTCCAGTGATTCTCTGCCTCAGCTTCCTGAGTAGCTGGGATTTCAGACACCAGCCACTAAGCCTGGCTGATTTCTATTTTTTTTTTCTTTTTTTTTTGAGACAGAGTTTCGCTCGTTACCCAGGCTGGAGTGCAATGGCGCGATCTCGGCTCACCGCAACCTCTGCCTCACGGGTTCAGGCAATTCTCCTGCCTCAGCCTCCCGAGTAGCTGGGATTACAGGCACGCGCCACCATGCCCAGCTAATTTTTTGTATTTTTAGTAGAGACGGGGTTTCACCATGTTGACCAGGATGGTCTCGATCTCTTGACCCTGTGATCCACCCACCTTGGCCTCCAAAGTGCTGGGATGACAGGCATGAGCCACCACGCCCGGTGTATTTACCATTACTATTATTGTTTTATTTATTTATTTTTTCCAAGGTGGAGTTTTGCTCATCGCCCAGGCTGGAGTGCACTGGTCTGATCACGGCTCACTGCGACCTCCACCTCCCTACTGGGTTCAAGTGATTCTTCTGCCTCAGTCTCCCGAGTAGCTGGGATTACAGGTGCCCGCCACTACACACGGCTAAGTTTTTTGTATTTTTTTTTTTTAAGACGGGGTTTCACCATGTTGGCCAGGCTGGTCTCAAACACCCGACCTCAGGTGATCTGCTCACCTTGGCCTCCCAAGTGCTGGGATTACAGGCGTCAGCCACCGAGCCCGGCCGAGTTTTTTGTATTTTTACTAGAGATGGCGTTTCTCCATGTTGGTCGGGTTGGTTTCGATCTCTCGACCTCAGGTGATCCACCCACCTCGGCCTCCCAAAGTGCTGGGATTACAGGTGTGAGCCACCACGCCCGGCCACATCTACCTGTTTAGAGATGCCCTCATGTCTCTGTGTACACACACACACACACACACACCCACAGGCATACCCACGGACGCAGACACACGGGCATCACACGTATAGCCACACAGATGCACCAACGCACATAGTCACAGACAAAAATGCATCACACACCACAAACAGGCACCCACAGACATGCACGGACACAGAGACACACCCACACATAGGCACACACACACAAACGTAGCAGTCACATACGCACAGACACCCACAGCCACACACCATGCACACAGAGGCAGACACACAGACATGCACCCGCAGAGACACACGCACACACACACACACCCCCTCTCAGATACATACACAACCACACACCACAGAGTGTGCGCGCGCGCACACACACACACACACACACACACACACAGAGATGGTCTCACGCACAGACGTGCACGGAAGGACATACCAGACACACATGCACACACAAACACCCACATGGACATACACACAGAAACCCACACAGACGCACACACACACACGCAGCAGACACCCACAACACACACCATGCACATAGACGCAGACACACAGACATGCACACATATACCCAAAGAGACGCACGCACATACACACACCCTCACAGACACATACGCAACCATCACACACCACAGAGACATGCCATGCACACACACGTGCAGATGCAGAGTCTCATGTGCAGAAACACAAGGTCATACCACACAGAGACACATACACACACACACCACACACACAAGGACATAGCACACAGAGACACACAAGCACAGCACAGTCAGTTATGCACACAGACACCCAGAGACACACACCGTGGAAACGCACACGCAGAAACATGCATGCAGGCATGCCGCCCCGCGTGCTCTCTGGAAGGCGGTGAGGCAGCAGGGCAAACGCGAGGAAGCCTCACCGGCAGCGAATCGGATCTGAGCCGCCTGCGGCCCAGCGGGTTGGAAGTGTGCGGCCAGCTCGATGGTTTCGGGGAGGTCGAACACGGTCACCTGCAGATGCGGGTTCTCCCGGACCAGCTCTTGGGCCAGCGCGCCCGTGCAGCCTGCGGGGAAGCAAACGCGTGCTGTGCGGCCGGGTCGTCCCGGTACCGACAGAACACTGACCACTCTCCAAAGCTCAACCGAGCAGAAGTAACATTCACACGATGGCCGGTGCCACAGCAGCCATTCTGGGCCACGTGTGGGGACACAGACTTGGAGGGAAATCCTTCCAGCCCGGGGGTGGGGTCTGTACTCCTCCCTTCTCCTTCCTGCCGTGGGGATACAGACACCACGGCCAGGGACGGTGGCTCATGCCTGTCATCCCAGCAGTTTGGGAGGCCGAGGTGGGTGGATCACGAGGTCAAACCAGCCTGCCCAAAAATTAGCCGGTTGTGGTGGCACGTGCCTGTAATCCCAGCTACTCGCGAGGCTGACGCAGGAGAATCATTTGAACCCGGGAGGTGGAGGTTGCAGTGAGCTGAGATCAGACCATCTCACTCCAGCCTGGGTGACAGAGCAAGACTGCCTCCTGGGTACAGGCCATTCTCCTGCCTCAGCCTCCTGAGTTGCTGGGACTATAGGCGCACGCCACCATGTCCGGCTAATTTTTGTATTTTTATTAGAGACAGGGTTTCTCCATGTTGGCCAGGCTGGTCTTGAACTCCTGACCTCAGATGATCCACCCGCTTTGGCCTCCCAAAGTGCTGGGATTACAGGTGTGAGCCACTGCGCCCGGTTAATGCCTGCAGCTTAATCAAGACAAAGTAATGGGCGGAGTCGTGGCAGGGCAGGGGGGTTGTACCCACCTCCCACATCGCAGGCGGAGGAGAAGCCAGACAGGTCGAAGGCGGTGGCCACGTACCGCGCATTCAGCTTGGACAGGCAGTGCATGGCTTGCATGAACCACAGCCGCATCTCGGGGCTCTGGTAGAGCACGTCCTGGAACACAGTGGGGGCTCAGGGGTGCACGGGCCGGGAGCTCGCCCAGCCTGTCCCCAGGCAGAAAGCACGCAGGCCCTGGTGCCTGCGCTGCAGACAGGGCTTCGTGGCACAGCTGCTTGGGGCACTCATGTCTGTGCCAAGGCTGGGGACAGAGGACCCCCAAGTCGGAGGCGATCTCCTTGGAATCACTGGGTCCACACACGGTGTGACCTGCAAGCATCCGAGTTTCCCAGACAAGGAGGCTTTTCACCCTGGAAGCTCCGGGTCACCCATCTCAGCATGAAAAACCGGGGAGAGGGAAACAGAGGGGGGTCCTCCTGGACAGAGAATATGGTCCTCTTAGCTGCCCCAGGTCTCGTGGTGGTACCCACCCCGGCCACAGAGGAAGCCAGGTCAGTCCCGGTCAGGGCTGCGTTCACCGCTCCCATCCTGGACATGCCTTGTCCCCCCAGGGCAAGGAAGCCCTGCCCAGCCTGCTCCTGAGCCCAGCTCCCAGGGGACAGACCCTCCACCCTGGCTCCCCAAATCCCTCGGGGCCTCTCCGGCTCTTCCCTGGGCGGGTGGCAGCGACAGGGTCAGGGAATCCTCCTTGAGGCCCAGGCTGGCTGCTCACTCCAGCTCGGGGCCCCTGTCTGCCCCTCTCGGCTTCTCTCTCCACCGCTGGCTTCTGTCTCTGTCACTCTGTCTCCCTTCATCTCTGTCCGTCTGTCTCTGTTCTTCTATCTCTCCGTCTCCTTCTTTCTCTGTTTGCCTCTATTTCTGTCCCTCCAAGCCTTCTTGTCTGTCTTCCTATCTATCTCCCTCTGTGTCTGTCTCCCTCTGTCTCTGTTCTCTTTCTATCTCTCCATCTCCTTCTGTCTCTGTCTGTGTCTCTGTCCCTCCAAGCCTCCCTGTCTCCCTCTGTCTCCCTCTGTCTCTGTTCTCTATCTCTCCATCTCCTTCTGTCTTTCTGTCTGCCTCTATCTCGGTCCCTCCAAGCCTCCCTGTCTCAGTCACAGAGACACAGAAACAGAGACAGAGTATCTCCAGCCTGTGTGGAGATGAGTGGGATCTCAGCTCACTGCAGTCTCCGCCACCCGGGTTCAAGCGATTCTCCCACCTCAGCCTCCCGAGTAGGTGGAATCACAGGCCCGCCACCATGCCCCGCTAATTTTGTGCATTTTTGGTAGAGACGGGGTTTCACCGTGTTGGCCAGGCTGGTCTCGAACTCCTGACCTCAGGTGATCATCCCACCTTGGTCTCCCAAGCTAGCTGGGATGACCGGCTCATGCCACCACACCCATCCTAATCTTTGTTTTTATAGAGATGGGGTCTCACTGTGTTGGCCAGGCTGGTCTCAAACTCCTGGGCTGAAACCATCCTCCCAACTTGGCCTCAAAAACTGCAGGGATTCCAGGTGTGAGTTCCGACATACGGCCTCCAAACCCCTTTCTGGGAGGAAATTCTGGTTTCTTATTTATTTTTTTTCAGATGAAGTTTTGCTGTTGTGTCCCAGACTGAAGTACAATGTCACGATCTCAGCTCACTGCAGCCTCCGCCTCCCGGGTTCAAGCAATCGTCCTGCCTCGGCCTCCTGAGTTGCTGGAATTACAGGCGCCCACCACCACGCCCAGCTGATTTTTTTGTATGTTTAGCAGAGACAGGGTTTCACTATGTTGGTCAGGCCGGTCTTGAACTCCCGACCTCGTGATCCACCCCCCTCGGCCCCTCCCCAAGTGCTGGGACGACAGGCGTGAGCCACCGCGCCCGGCCACGCCCGGCCACTGGCAGTTCTGTTTGCAGCTGCTGTGGGTTAACAGTGGACGATAGCTACGGTGGACCCGTTCCAGAGGTGACTGAAGACACAGCCACAGCACCAAGGCTTTGGGATGTGCCGGCCTGGAGACCGAGTGATCCAGGCGCCCACGCTGCCCCGTGCGCCAACGTGCCTTGGCAGGACGCATGCCAGGCGGAAAGGCTCCGCGGCGGCTCCCCTACCTGGAACACATCTTCCGCCTTCTTCCCCTGCACCCGGTGGTGCTGGTGTCTTCCCTCTCGGACGGCGAACTCCAGGTGCGTAAAGAGGTTCCAGGTGACCTCGCTGCTGTACACGATGAGGCCGTGCAGAGAGCAGTCACCGTCCGACGTCAGGTAGAGGTTTGCTGCCTCTGTGTTACTGTAACCTTAAGAAACAGGATGCTCATGTGACCTCAGAACAAGGAAACCCAAGGAGGCCGGCTGCGGTGGCTCATGCGGTCACCCAGCACTTCGGGAGGCCGAGGCGGGCGGATCATGAGGTCGGGAGTTCGAGACCAGCCTGACCAACATGGAGAAACCCCATCTCCACTAAAAATAACAAAAATTAGCCGGGCGTGGTGGTGGGCGCCTGACATACCAGCTACTCGGGAGGCTGAGGCAGGAGAATCACTTGAACCCGGGAGGTAGGGGCTGCACAGAGTGGAGGTCATACCACTGCACTCCAGGCTGGGTGACAGACCAAGACTATCTAAAGAGGCCGGGCGCAGTGGCTCATGCCTGTAATCCCAGCACATTGGGAAGTCGACGTGGGTGGATCACGAGGTTGGGAGTTCGAGATCAGCCTGTCCAATATGGGGAAACCCCGTCTCTACTAAAAATACCAAAATTAGCCAGGTGTGGTGGTGGGCGCCCGTAATCCCAGCTACTCAGGAGGCTGAGGCAGGAGAATCGCTTGGATGCAGGAGGTGGAGGTTGCAGTGAGCCGAGATCGTCCCAGTGCACACCAGCCTGGGCGACAGAGTGAGACTCCATCTAAACAATAAATAAATAAATCTAGGTTACATCCTAAGGGTTCTGTTGCCCTGGAGAGCCCCGAGTGATACAGGGAAGTTCTTCCTTCCACCCACTTCATGCCCAGGTCAGCTGTCCATGGATGCAGCCTGTAAGCTCCCTGCCAGGATGCCCCCTCCCACAGAACAAGAGGCTGGAAGGCGGAGGAGCTGTCAGTGGAGACCCATACGTGTAAACAGATGGCCTGGCACCCCTCTGGTTCTGCTATGTCAGAAGCGGCCCTGGGTTCACGTTGGTCATGAAAGGTGACTGTTCCTGAGACTTACTGTGGAGCAGGGGCAGCCCGTGCAGACGACAGCTGCTCCTAGAGGTCAAGTGCACAAAGCCTTTCTCCATATTCATCATGAGTTCCCTCCTACCCTCCTTCCTGCCTTCCTTCCAGCTTTCATAGTGCTGCTGATGAAAAGCCTTTCTCCATATTCATCATGATTTCCTTCGCTCCCTCCCTCCCTTCTCTCTCTCTTTTCTGACAGTGTTTCGCTCTTGTTGCCCAGGCTGGAGTGCAGTGGCACTTTCTCGGCTCACTGCAACCTTCTCCTCCTGCATTCAAGTGATTCTCCTGCCTCAGCCTCCCAAGTACCTGGGACTACAGGCACGTGCCACTACACCTGGCTAATTTCGTATTTTTAGTAGACATGGAGTTTCATCATGTTGGTCAGGCTGGTCTCGAACTCCTGATCTCAGGTGATCCACCCACCTTGGCCTCTGAAAGTGCTGGGATTACAGGCATGAGCCACCATGATTTTTAGTACAGGAGAACGGCACTGAACTCCTCTAGCTGGGAAGACGTTCTGCCTCCTATGCTCCAAACTCTTAATGATATAGTCACGTGTCTCTGTGGCAAGGGCGCAGCCTCTGGGGCCTTGACTTGAGCATGCTTTGTGACCTAATCTGCTCAGGCGTCATCTGTCCTCCTGCCCTTCCCAAGCTACTCAAGCACTTGGCCATGTGCTCTCCGTTCTAGCAGCGTGCTGAAGAGTTCTCTTCGATTCAGAAAACACATCATCCAGCCACCCATCCATCCACTTATCCATCCATTCCCCACCCATCCATCTGTTCACCCAACCTCCCAATCACTCACCTAGTCATTCACTCATCCATCCACTCACCCACCCATCCATCCAGCCATCTACCCGCTCACCCACTCATCCATACACTCCCCCACTCAACTACCCATCCACTGACCCACTGATACATGTATTCATCCACCCTCTCATCCATCTATCCATCCATTTGTTCACCCACCCTCCCAATCAGCCACCGGGTCATTCACTCATTCATCCACTCACCCAGCCATCCATCCACTCACTCATCCATACATTCCCCCACCTAACTACCCATCCACCAATCCACTGATATGTGTATTCATCCACCCTCTCATCCATCCATCCATCCATCCATCCATCCATCCATCCATCCATCCACCCACCCTCCCAATCATGCACCTAGTCATTCACTCATGCATCCACTCACCCAGCCATCCATCCACCCATCTACATGCCACCTCATCCATCCATCCAACAGCCCACCCATTCATCCAGCCATCTACCTACTCACTCACTCATCCATACATTCCTCCACCCAATTACCCATCCACCGACCCACTGATACATGTATTCATCCAGCTTCTCATCCATCTATCCATCCACCTACTCTCCCAATGACACAGCTTAGTCATTCACTCATCCATCCATTCACCCTCATCCATCCATTCACTCATTCATCCATGCACCATCCCACCCATCTACCCATCCACCCATCTAACCACCCATCCAATAATCCACCCATCCATCCTCACATCCACCCCATCCATCATCCACCCAATCACCCACCTACCCATCCATCCACCCAACCACTGATTCACTGATCCATCCATCCATGTATATCTACCCGTCCACACCCATCCATCCACCCATCCAATCACCCATCCATCCATCCATCCATCCATCCAACCATCCACCCACTTATTCATCCATTCCCTCATGCAACTACCCATTCACCGATCCACTGATCCACCCATCTACACGCCCACTCATCCATCCATCCAACCGCCCACCCATTCATCCATCCATCCATTCACCCACCCTCCCAAACACGCACCTAGTCATTCACTCATTCATCCATTCACCCAGACATCCATCCATCCAACCAGTCACCGATTCATCCATCCATCCACCCACCTAACTCATCCATCCACCCATCCATTGATTCATTAATCTACCCATCCACCCATTCATCCATCCATTTCCTCACCCAACTATCTATCCACTGACCCACTGATACATCTGTTCATCAACCCTACCATCTATCTAGCCATCCATCCATTCATCCAATTATGCACCCACCCATACAATAATCCACCCATCCATCCCATCCATTATCCACCCAATCACCCACCTACCCATCCATCCAACCAATCACTTATTCACTGATCCATCCATCCATGTATCATCCACCCGTCCACACCCATCCATCCATCCATCCAACCATCCACCCACTTATTCATCCATTCCCTCATCCAACTACCCATCCACCGATCCCCTGATACATCTATTCATCCACCCTCCTATCCACCCTCCCATCCATCCATCCATCCATCCACCCATCCAATTACGCACCCTCACACCCATCCATCCACCCACTCATCCATCCATTCCCTCATGCAACTACACATCCACCGATCCGCTGATACATCTATTCATCCACCCTCCCATCCATCTATCCACCCACCCTCCCAATCGCCCATCCATCCATCCACCTATCCACCTACTCATCCATCCATTCTCTCATGCAACTACCCACACACTGATCCACTAATACATCTATTCATCTACCCTCCCATCCATCCATTCACCCATCCAATTATGCACCCTCCCACCTATCCATCCATCAATCCATCCACCCACACACTCATCCATCCATTCCCTCATGCAACGAGCTATCCACCAATCCACTGATAAATGTATTCATCCACCCTCCCATCCATCCATCCATCTACCCACCCATCCAAATATGCATCCTCCTACCAACCCATTCATCCATCCACCCACCCACCCACTCATCCATCCATTCCCTCACCCAACTACCCATCTACCGATCCAGTGATACATCTATTCATCTACCTTCTCATCCACCATCCATCCATCCATCCATCCATTCAGCCACCCTCCCAATCACCAATCCATCCATCTACTCATCAATCCATTCGCTCACCCAACCCATCCACCGATCCAATGATACATCTGTTCATCCACATTCTCATCCATCCATCCAAGCATCCATCCATCCATCCATCCATTCATCCATCCATCCATCCACCCACCCACCCATCCAACCATCCACCTATCCATCGATCCAGCCACCCATCCATGCACCCATTCACCGATTCACCAATCCATCCATTTGCTACCCACCCTCCCATTTATCCATCCATTCATCCATCTATCCACCCATCCATTCACCCATTCACTGATCTACCAATCCATCAACCTTCCCATCCATCCATCCAGTTAGCATCATCTATCCAACCATTCATCAATGCATCCATCCATCTATCTATTTACGTATCTATCAGCTCTACTTATCATCTATGTATCTATCCCTCTCCATCATCCATCTATTTAGAGGTATCTATGCATTTATCATCTATCCATGTATCTGTCTACCCACCCATCCAGGTTATCTGTCTATAAACATAAATAAGCAAGTAAAGACATGTCTGTGTCCCCGTGTTGGGTTCTTTCTCAGGAGAACACTGACTAGACACGCCCCCTTTGAGACCAGACCTCATAAGGAGCCTGCATTTCTCCTGCCTACTCGCAGCCGCTGCTGTTCCCTCTCTCATCCACCCTCTGCTTCTAATCCTTTTGGGAATAGCAGCGACCCTGAGGGCAGAGAGGGGACAGAAGGTCTTGCCTTCCTTCCTCGCCCTGCCTGGGCTCCAGGTCACCGTCCCTCAGCGACTTACTTCCACCTGCAAGATTCTCAGGGCAAAACCTGAAGTCAGAGTCTCATTACCTTGCTCTGACTTCTCCAGGAACCCCAGGCCTGCGCAGAAGTCCAGAAGCCTCTCCGTGCCGCACACAGAGGCGTCCACTTTGCTGGCAATGCCCACGGCCTTCTGGGGAGCTTCGTCTTTTAACAGATCAAACACCTTCAGCTTGCAGGCCGTGAACAGGGCCTGCCCATTAAAAACAGGTGTGAGGGGACTCAGTGAGTAACTTGCCAAGCCCTTTTTCCTCCCACAGACCCTCCACGTGGAGGCCAAGGGTGTCGAAACTGTTTCACATGGCCACTGAGCTTTCTCTTAGAGAGAGCAGTGGGGATTATAGGATCAAGTCCCCAGCTACAAGGCATAAAACCACATCTATGAATGTCATGTAGGAAAACCAGCCCATGGGAGGAAAATCAACATGCTACAGATATGGGCCAAGTCCACAGCCTGCACGTTCAATCCCTAATCCCCCCAGTATCTCAGAATGTGACTCTATTTGTAGGCAGGTTTTTTTTTTTATTAAAATTTTTTTTCCTTTTTAATTTTTGAGATGGAATCTTGCTCTGTTGCCCATGCTGGACTGCAATGCCAGGATCTCAGCTCACTGAAACCTCTGCCTCCCAGGTTCGAGTGATTCTCCTGACTCAGCCTCCAGAGTAGCGGGGACTATAGGTGTGCACCAGCACGCCCGGCTAATTTTTGTGTTTTTAGCAGAGATGGGGTTTCACCATATTGGCCAGGATGGTCTCGATCTCCTGACCTCAGGTGATCTGCCCACCTCGGCCTCCCAAAGTGCTGGGATGACAGGTGTGAGCCACTGTGCCCGGCCTGTAAGGGTGGTTTTAAAGAGATGATAAAGGTAAAATGAGGTCATTTGGGTGGACTAGATCCAATGGGACTCTGGGGTGCTTATGGGAAGAGGAGGTGAGGACACAGACACGCACAGAGGGACGACCCCGTGAGGACACAGGGACAAGACGGCTTCTCCAAGCCCATGAGAGAGGCCTCAGGAGGAGCCTGCCCAGCCCACACCTGGATCTCAGACCTCCAGCCTCTAGGACTCTGTTGTGTATAAACCTCCCAGTGGCTTATAAATTATAATATATACATTAAGTAATTTATATATCTCTTCTTCCTACAAGGACCCCAGTGCTATTGGATTTGGTCCGCCCAAATGACCTCACTTCACCTTAATTATACATGATATGATTATATGTAAATATATAATTATTTACATAATTATATGTTTAACATATATTCTAACTAATATAAATATATTAGTTAATTACATAATTATAATAGTTATATAATTACATATTTATAAATTATATAAATATGCATAATTATGTTATACAATTGTATATTTATGTAATAAATTATATAAATTACGTGAATGATATAATTTATAAAATTAATAAATTATAAATTATGTAAATTATATAACATGTATAAATTATATTATACAAGTCAAATAATTATATATACAAGTTATATAATCATATAACGCATATAATTTATGTAATTATATAATTTATATTTATATAATTGTGTGATTATAATCAATTATGTAATTATAAATAAATTGTAAGTATAAATTATATTTTAATTTATACTTATAATTTATCAATTCTTATTAAATAAGGATCTCCAATTTAACAGTTTAGATATATAATTTAATAATACAATCGTAAGGATTAATTCATTTATCAGCCACCCAGTACTGACTTAAAAAGTCGACACCCACTAAGTTAGAGACACGCAGACGGAACGTGCCGTGACCACCATCATTCCCTTATCACTGCACGTTCTCTCTGTTGCTCATGAGTCACGGCAGGTGGCCATCAGCCGGGCTCCCTGCCTCCCGCAGCCTGAGCCCCTCCTGCACTCGGCATCCCCACGTCTGCTTCCCGGAGGATGCCCTACGAGGAACCCCTGGCCCTGGGAGGGCTCCGTCCCTTCTCCGTCTGCTCTGCCGCCGTGAGGGGCCCCCAGGAGCCCAGACCTGCAGAACAGGTAAAATATGGGGCCTCAGGCTGGGCGCGGTGGCTCACACCTGCAACCCCAGCACATTAGGAGCGTGAGGCAGCTGGATCACCTGAGGTCAGGAGTTCGAGACCAGCCTGACCAACATGGTGAAACCCCGTCTCTACTAAAAAAACAAAAATTAGCCAGGTGTGTGGCAGGTGCCTGTAATTCCAGCTACTCAGGAGGCTGAGGCAGGAGAATCGCTTAAACCCGGGAGGCAAAGGTTGCAGTGAGCTGAGATGGAGCCACTACACTCCAGCCTGGGTGACAGTTTTTGTGAAATAAAAAAAGAAAGAAAGATGGGCCCTCTCGGGGAAGAGGAGGGGAGTTGGAGCTCTGCTGCCTGCAGGGTACAGGACCCGGTGGGAAGCCACTGTCCACCGACCTCAGGCAGAGAAGGCAGAGACCATCCACGTGGAGGGGCTCTGCCTGGTTCGCTATGCCATGTGGCCACTGTGCCCCACGGACGTCTCAGTGACCGGCTGCCCACACTGGCAGGATGGCTGCCCTGGGGTCACAATATCACAGGGGATGAGGGCACTAACCCCGGCCCGGTGTACCCTCCAGGCGCCAGGTCCACCTCCCGCCTGGCCAGCGGGACTTCTGGGCAGGTGAAGGCCCACACGTCAGAGGCATGGCAGCCTGGCTGACCCCGCAGCAGGAAGGCCCATTGGGGAATTCTCATATGTCCCATGCGCGGGTCATGTGAGTCCTGCCTGGCTTCAAAAGCACTCTGGACCCCGTGCCAGCCTGGCACACACCCAGCATGGTCCATGCTTGTCAGCTACTCCCCCAAAGATGCAACCTCAGCCTAACCCCCACTACCGGGGAATGGGATTTTTTTTTTTTTTTTTTTTTTTTTTTTTTTTGAGGTGGAGTTTCGCTCTTGTTACCCAGGCTGGAGTGCAATGGCACGATCTCGGCTCACCGCAACCTCCGCCTCCTGGGTTCAAGCAATTCTCCTGCCTCAGCCTCCTGAGTAGCTGGGATTACAGGCACGCGCCACCATGCCCAGCTAATTTTTGGTATTTTTAGTAGAGACGGGGTTTCACCATGTTGACCAGGATGGTCTCGATCTGTTGACCTCGTGATCCACCCGCCTCGGCCTCCCAAAGTGCTGGGATTACAGGCTTGAGCCACCGCGCCCGGCGGGATTTTTTTTTTTTTTAAAAAAGAGCCTCGCTCCGTCGCCCAGGCTGGACTGCAGTGGTACAATCTCGGCTCACTGCAACCTCCACCTCCCGGGTTCAAGCGATTCTCCTGCCTCAGCCTCCCGAGTAGCTGGGACTACAGACATGCACCATGCCCAGCTAATTTTTGACCACTATGTTGGTCAGGATGGTCTCTATCTCTTGACCTTCTGATCTGGCCGCCTGAGCCTCCCAAAGGGCTGGGATGACAGCTGTGAGCCACCGCGCCTGGCCGGGATCTTATTTGAAAATAAAAGCGTCTTTTTGAGCTAGGGGAGTTGAGATTAGTCGGGGTCAGTGGATGAGGGAGATGCAGGCACACAGGAGGAGGCCGCGTGGAGACGGAGGCAGAGACTGCAGTGATGGGGCCACAAGCCCAGGGATGCTAGAGGCCCCAGGAGCTGGGAAAGGCAGGAAGGACCCTCCCTAGAACCGCCAGAGAAGGCGTGCCCCTGAGACACCTTCATCTCAGACTGCCACCCTCCAGGACTGTGACGACAAGACTCCTGTGGATTTAAGACCTGTGTGTGGTCATTTGGGACAGTGGCCCGAGGATGCAGACACAGGTACCTTCGATGTTTTGAAGCCATTGATGAGTTCCAGGAGGCGTGTGGGGAACGGAGGCATGGTCTCACGGGTCCTGTTCCCATCAGCCTCTGCTGTGGCCTCTCTGGCCACTCCAGGCTCGGCCCTATCCCTCCAAGCGGGCGCCGGGCCACCCTCGTCCACGATGTTGAGGTCTTCGAAGGTGTCCACGGCCGGGATGGAATCATGCTTGACGCGCTGCAGGTCCTCCGGCCGGGGCGGGTCGTACAGCTGCATCAGCTGCTTGCAGAAGTGGTTGAGCGGGAAGCCGACGACATTGAGGAAGTCCCCGTGCACGGACTCCACCAGCATCCCGCCGAGAGCCTGGATCCCGTAGCCGCCTGCCTTGTCCCTGGTGGGGGCAGCGGAAGAGGTGACAACCAGGAGAAACGTCTCCCCTCCTTAAGATATGCCACAGCCACCAGGGCCGGGCGCGGTGGCTCAGGACTGTCATCCCAGCACTGTGAAGGCCGACGCCGGAGGGACACGTGAGGTCGTGAGTTTGAAACCAGCCTGGCCAACATGGAGAAACCCCGTATCTACTGAAAACACAAAGATCAGCTGGGCGTGGTGGCTCATGCCTGTGGTCCCAGCTACTCCGGAGGCTGAGGCGGGACAATCGCTTGATCCCACAAGGTGTAGGCTGCACCACTGCACTCCAGCCTGGGCGACAGATTGAGATTCAGTTTCAAAAAATAATAATAATAGAAATAAAATATAGGCCAAGCGCAGTGGCTCACGCCTGTCATCCCAGTACTGTGAGACGCCGAAGTGGGCGAAATCCTGAGGTCGTGAGTTCAAGACCAGCTTGGCCAACATGGTGAAAACCCGTCTCTACTAAAAATGCAAAAATCAGCCAGGCATGGTGGTGGGCGCCTGTGATCCCAGCTACTCAGGAGGCTGACGCAGGAGAACTGCTTGAACCCGGGAGGTGGAGGTTGCAGTGAGCCGAGATGGCACCACTGCACTCCAGCTTCAGAAACAAGCACAAGATTCTGCCTCAAAGAAAAAAAAACCCATGGCCAGGGCTGCCCTCCACTTTGGGCAGTCAGGCCAGAGGATGCAAAAGAAACAGACACATCTTCTCTGGGTGGCTTCATATTAAGGAGAGTTCAGTGCTGGGCAGAGGCTCTTTTCTCTCTCTTTAAAAAAACACTTTTATTCATTTTTCACTTTTATTTTTTGAGATGGAATCATCATATTACTATTAGTTGATATAAATTAAAATTAATCATTTAATAATAAGCATTAATCAAAATTATATATTTATATATGTTATAGTATAATCTACTATTATATATTATAAACATATACTATACACATTTATATTATATAATTCATATATATCCATGTATACTAATATATAGTAGTCATTCACATTATGTATGTAATTAACGTATTACATACAATTAACATATAATATATAAATTATGTGACTGTAAATACAGTTCCATGCTACATTATGTAATGTATAATTATAGACACACTGTATGTTGTATGCTATAGATAACTGTGGCACAGGTCCCTCTGCCACACGGCCTCAGGCTCAGCCCTGTACGGCAGGTACAGGGCCTCCTTTCCCAAGGCTGGCTGGGACCCCACGTGTGAGGGCGGCCAGGCCTTCGTGTCTCCCCGCCCCCAGCGCCCCGAGACTCACATGGGCTCCCCGCTGTGGATGTATTCCCAGAGCAGGTTCTCCGACAGCTCCGAGAACTTCACCGTCGTTTCCTCGTAGAATTCCGAGACCCTGGTGACCAGCTTATCGTCTGCAAGCACAGGGCCGTGGTGTGAGCGTGGATGCCAGCTTGTCACCTGCAGGGCTGTGGTGTGCTGTTTACCTGAGCGTAGCGCACAGTTCAGATACGGAGGTTCGCGGTGGAAAAGGTTTTATTTCAGACAAGAAAAGAGTGGGAAGTAGAAGTGCCCTTTTAAAGTTTCCTTCCTTGTTAAAGGACAAATGTGCTGATAACTCTCTGTGAAGCCCCGTCCTATGTAGCTGTTAGACACGCTGAGCTCACAGGCACGTAGGACACTCTACGTCCTTGTACTTTCACCAGGATATCAGTGCTGGACGTGCTCACAGGCGTGTCCCAGCTCTCCGTGGCTTTTGCCTGTTTAGAAAAGTTTTAAGTTGTCAGCCAGTCGGGTTTTAGTTTAGACGGTGAGGTCTGGCTCCGGCTCACGGAGCTCAGACACGGCAGGAAGGACGACCCCACATGCGTCAGGGATAAATGTGTGTGTTTTCCTTTGTTCATTGTTCTCTCGTGGCACGATGGCTAGTGAGGGTCCCCTCCCTGCAGCCCGGGAAGTACAAACTGTGTTGCTGACAGACCCTGTGTCTCAGGGCTGATTTTGCTTTGCAGCACCGAGCATGTTTCCAACAAAAAGAGGGAAAGGACAGAACAAAAAGAAGCCAATAAAATCACGGGGCGTAGGAAGAGGCTGAGAGTGCAACCCACGCTCTAGCATGGAGGGCACTGGTCTTCTGTGAAGCCTTGGCGTGAAAGTTTTGGGGTCAACACGAGGACTTCAACAGCGGGTGGAAAAGCCCCAAGCACAGCATGAGGGCAGCTTGGGGGACCTGTGGGAGAGTTCCCCGATCAACTGGCCTGGGTCCAAGGGGCTCCCCCAAAATCCACATCCACCTGGAACCTGGGAATGGGATCTTATTTTGAAATAGGAACTTCGTGGATGAAATTAGGGAAAGGGTGTCAAAATGAAATTATCTTGGGTTCAGGGTCGGTCCTAAAGCCAATGACAAGTGTCCCTAAAAGAGGCAAAAGAGGAGACACTGTCACAGAGGAGGAGGCCTCATAGACAGAGGAGGTGGAGACTGGAGTGATGGGGCCAGAAGCCCAGGGATGCTGGAGTCCCCAGGAGCTGCGAGAGGCAGGAGGGAGCCTCCCCTAGTGGCTCCAGAGGGAACTACACATAATTGTACTGGATGGAATGTTAGTTCCCACAAAGGTTTTCGTGTTTTTTTTTTAAAACTTCTAATTCCTAACAAACTTTCCAAAATCAAATGATAATTTTTTTTCTGGTCTCATTAATCCTTTAAAATACTATTAACAGGTTCCCTAAAGTTCAAAAATAACCTGTGTGGCTTATTTAAGATAAAAATTACACGGGAGGCCGGGCGCGGTGGCTCACGCCTGTAATCCCAGCACTTTGGGAGGCCGAGGTGGGTGGATCACGAGGTCAATAGATCGAGACCAGCCTGGCCAACATGGTGAAACCCGTCTCTACTAAAATACAAAAATTAGCCGGGCGTGGTGGCGGGCGCCTGTAGTCCCAGTTACTCGGGAGGCTGAGGTAGGAGAATGGCTTGAACCCGGGAGGCGGAGGTTGCGGTGAGCCGAGATTGCGCAACTGCACTCTGGCCTGGCGCCTGGCAACAGAACAAGACTCTGTCTCCAAAAAAAAAAAAAAAAAAAATTACACAGAAAACATGGTCAAATATAGAATGGTGTATTTTATATTTTTAATATAAATGTTTTTATTATATAAAACATATAAAATAAATATGTATTTTTCATAGAAATATAAAATGGTACATCTATATCTTTGGGCTGGATTCTGTATCTACGTTACTGGCACATGTTCCAAAATCATTAAAAAAAACTCCTGTAATTCTAACATGAGTTAGTGTCCACCATCAGTAATAATTACAATTGTTATGTTGTATGACACAGAGGTAATGAATGTCCTCATCTTTCACTACGGCGGCCCTAAAACCTTCTGTCATCCACAGACAGTCGGTGTCGTGTTTTGCTTCTCTTTATAAAATGGTTTTATAATCAACTATAGACCTCTAATAGGAGGCCGGGCGTGGAGGCTCACTTTGGGAGGCCGAGGCGGGTGGATCACGAGGTCAGGAGTTTGAGACCAGCCTGGCCAACATGGTGAAACCTCGCCTCTACTAAAAATACAAAAGTTAGCTGGGTGTGGTGGCGGGCGCCTGTGATCCCGGATATTCACGAGGCTGAGGCAAGAGAACTGCTTGAACCCGAGAGGAGGTTAGAGTGACCTCACATCACGCCACTGCACTTCAGCCTGGGACACAGAGCAAGACTCTGTCTTGGGGCAGGGGGACAGGCAACAAGTACATTTACATACAGGTTTCTAACGACTTTCATTTTTTCTTGTTTTTTGAGACAGAGTCTTGCTCTGTCACCCAGGCTGGAGTGCAGTGGTGAGATCTTGGCTCGTGGCAACCTCCACCTCCCGGATTCAAGGGATTTTCCTGCCTTAGCCTCCTGAGTAGCTGGGATTACAGGCGCCCGCCACTAAACCCTGCTAATTTTTGTATTTTTGGTAGAGACGGGGTTTCACCATGTTGGCCAGGATGGTCTCGAACTCCCAACATCAAGTGATCCACCCGCCTCGGCCTCTCAAAGTACTAGGGTTACGGGCGTGTCACTGCACCTGCTCAGGTTTCTGATAACTTTAAAGATTGTGACATTAAAAATAAACATGAAAAAGTTAAGACTCCCGGAAAACTAAAATGTTCATAAGTATCAAATAAAACAAAACTTAACCGCATGGAGGAAACGAATAAAAGTCTGAAGTAACGTTTTTAACTTTTTACTTAAAACGTTACTGACCCTTCGTCTGGTTTTCAATAAAACTTTTTTTTTTTTTGGAGAGAGTTTTGCTCGTTGCCCAGGCTGGAGTGCCACTGTGGGGCGATCTCACCTCACTGCAACCTCCGCCTCCTGGGTTCAAGGGATTCTCCTGCCTCAGCCTTTCCAGTAGCTGGGATCACAGGCACGCGCCACCACCTCCAGCTAATCTTTCTATTTTTAGTAGAGAAGGAGGTTTCATCATGTTGGTCAGGCTGGTCTCGAACTCCTGACCTGAGGTGATCCACACACCTCAGCCTCCCAAAGTGCTGAAACTACAGGCGTGAGTCATTGTGCCCGACCTAAAACTTTTGTTTTAAGCTATTAAAATCCCAGCGACTCAGGAATGTCTTGAACCCAGGAGTCGGAGGCTGCAGTGAGCCGAGATCGCACCACTGCACTCCAGCCTGGGCGACAGCGTGAAAATCCATCCCCGAGAAATCCATTAATTAATTAACTCACTGAGACCTGCCGGTGATACAGTCTTTGTCTTTCTGCGCCTGGCCTATTTCACTCGGTGTAATTTGATGAATTTTACGTAGGTACCTTTGTGTCCACTGCTGGGACGCCACACACCGTGGAAAGCAAAAATAACAGTTCAAGGCCTCTCTTGGACAAGGGAATCTCAAAGGAACCTAAAAAAGGGGTTCAGGTGCTGGGGGCGGAGGCTCACGCCTGTCATCACAGCACTTTGGGAGGCCAAGGCGGGTGGATCATCTGAGGTCGGGAGTTCGAGACCAGCCTGGCCAACATGGTAACACCCCATCTCTACTAGAAATACACAAATTATTAGCCAGGCGTGATGGCAGGTGCCTGTAATCCCAGCTACTCGGGAGGCTGAAGCAGGAGAATCGCTTGAACCCGGGAGGCAGAGGTTGCACTGAGCTGAGATCGCACCACTGCACTCCAGCCTGGCAACAAGAGCGAGACTCTGTCCCCGCTTACCCCTCCCAAAACCAAAGAAAGAAACACCAAAAGGAGTTATGCCATGAGTCCCATGATAGGGAGCGGGCTGGGCAGGGGTGTTGGCACCCCTCCCTTTTGAGCTGAGAAACAGCTGAGCGGCATTAAGGCTGAAGCTCAGATCATGAGACGGAGAGAAGGGTCCCTCTGTGGTCATAAGACACCGCATGCCGACAGGACTCTGCCGTGGCATCACAGACACGCCAGGCCCGGAAGCCATCACAGTATTTTACACCACGTGCTTAAAAATCATCCTGCAAAGCCCTCTCCTGGAGTAGAAACTCAATTCTCTAGACACGTTCCTTCCACTTCTAGGTCTTTTCTTTGTTTTTGAGATGGATTCTTGTTCCTGTTGCCCAGCTTGGAGTACAGTGGCACGATCTCGGCTCACTGCAGCCTCTGCCTCCCGGGTTCAAACAACTCTCCTGCCTCAGCCTGCCGCGCAGCTGGCATTATAGGTGCCCACCACCATGCCTAGCTAGTTCTTGTATTTTTAGTAGAGACGGGGTTTCACCATGTTGCGCAGGATGGTCTCAAAGTCTTGACCTCGTGATCCACCTGCCTCATCCTCCCTAAGTGCTGGCATTACAGGCGTGAACCACCGCACCCGGCCTCTTCTGCATGTTTATAAGACAAATGGCACATTTTCCTTTCCCCTGCACTCTTCCAAATCAGCAAACAACTTTCGCAGGCACGCCATAAGCCCAGGTCCCTCTAGGGGTGGGCGTGGGCAGCCGCCGTCCTCCCTCAAGGCCATGGTCCCTCCAATGTCCCGGCCCACGTGGACACCCCGATCCCCGGGCCGCGGTTACCTTCGCTGGAGCACTGGACGATCGCCACACCTGTGTACACGCTGTGTTCTCTGCCACTCAACCTGTCAGACAGAAGCAGTGCCCTCGCTGTGAAACGTGGCAGTCACAGAACGGGTTTCCCAAAACCAGAGAGGCAGCGAGGTGGCCTCCATCCCGGCCCCTCCCCAGCCTCTTCTCCCCGATTGGCCCGCCGTGGCGTCACCAGGGAAACTACTGAAAAACGCTGGGAGTATGTAAAAAATACACTGAATGAGGAGCGGAATGATGGCAAGGAAAACCTGGCCGCCCCCCCCACCCGCAAGCGGAAAACGGCTTGGCGCATTCTCAAGCAGCAAAACGATCTAGTTTATCACTCCCTCAGCATCTCCCAACAGCAAACCTTTACGGACAGGCTGGGGAAGGGGGCACAAATCCCACGGGCAGCGGCCCTGACTGGAGGCCCCAGGCCGGGCAGCTCTCAGCTGGGCCTGCTGTCCCAGGGTGTTTTCCATGTCCTGGGATGGGAGTGGAGGACAGGCTGTGGGCTCAGGTCCAGGACGCCCTGCAGGAAGAACAGGGCACGACCCACTTCTCCTGAGGGCAACAGCCTGTGGTGGGCCCCACACCCTCTGTGACCAGCGCTGAGAATCCCAGACCATGAACAGCATGGAGGGATGGGGACTGCCTCACTGCACAGCTCACACGGCAAAGCTCAGACAGCACAGATCACACGGCACAGCTCACACGGCACAGCTCACACGGCACAGGCAGCTACTCTGCAGCCCGGAACCCGAGACTGCCCCGCGGCCAGCACGGCGCTTACTGTGACAGCATCCTGTAGGCGTCCTGCTTGTCCACCGGCTTCTCCAGAATCAGCCGCCCCATGGTCTGCGAGAGGAAGGGGAGGGAGTTGGTTCCCGCCGTGTGAGTCAGGTCTGCTAACCCCACTGAACCATTCACAGAAGTCAGTTGTTTTTCGGAAATGAAACTGACACAGCCTGAGAGTCACCATTTTAAACAAGTAACTGCGCTTACCACGTCCTGCCTGGTTCCAGAATGTTCTCATTACTACGAAAGGGAACCCTGTGCCCATGAAGCTGTCCCCCCTACCTCTGCCCCGGCCCCTCGTAACCACCAATCCTCTCTTTCACTCTGCATTTCCCCGTTGTGGACATTGCAGAGAGACTGAATCCTACAGCCGGCCGCGGTGGCTCACGCCTGTAATCCCAGCACTTTGCGACGCTGAGGCAGGTGGATCACGAGGTCAGGAGTTCCAGATCATCCTGGGCAACGTGGTGAAAGTCCAACGTGTGGACTTTCCTGTGGCTTTTTTTTTTTTTTGACATGGGATTTGTCTATTGTCTAGGCTGGAGTGCAACGGTGAGATCTCGGCTCACTGAGACCTCCACCTCCGGGTTCAAGTGATTCTCCTGCCTCAGCCTCCTGAGTAGTTGGGATTACAGGTGCTCGCCACCACACCCAGCTAATTTTTGTATTTTTAGTAGAGATGGGGTTTTTCCATGTTGGTCAGGCTGGTCTCGAACTCTTGACCTCAGCTGATCCGCCTGCCTCGGCCTCCCAAAGTTCAAGCGATTCTCCTGCCTCAGCCTCCCGAGTACCTCGCATTGCAGGCAGATGCCACCATGCCTGGCTAATCTGTGTATTTTTAGTACACCCAGGGTTTCACCATGTTGGCCAGGCTGGTCTCCATCTCCTGACCTCAGTGATCCACCCACCTCGGCCTCCCAAAGTGCGGATATTAAAGCCGTGAGCTGCCGCTCCTGGCCCTTCCTGTGCCTTCAGGCCTCTCATTTGGTGATTCTTCGTGATGGTAGTTTCCGGAACTGAGTCCAGCCCTTCCCTCTGCCTCCGAGGTTTATCCTGGGAGTGGCTCATCACCAGCAGACATTGCCGGTGTCCCTCAAAGGACCTGCTGTCTTCACAGGGACCCAGAACAGGCCGAGTCCCCAGGCACGTGAATAGGAAACGGAACATTAGAGAAGAGACGCCCTGAATGCACTCACCACAATCGTGTCCGCTCCGATGACCACGTCCGGGGCTCGCAGGTCCTTCTGCAAGAAAGCCAGACTTTGAGTTATTTATTTATCTATCCCCAGGTCTTTCTGTAAGAAAGCCAGACTTCGAGTTATTTATTTATTTATCTATCCCCAGGTCCTTCTGTAAGAAAGTGAGACATCTATCTATCTATCTATCTATTTGGGACAGAGTCTCACTCTGTCCCCCAGGCTGGAGTGCAGTGGCGTGATCTCAGCTCACTGCAACCTCCGCCTCCTGGGTTCAAGTGACTCTCCTGCCTCAGCCTCTGAAGTAGCTGCGACTACAGGCACCTGCCACCACGCCCGGCGAATTTCTCTTTTGTTTGAGGCAGAGTCTTGCTCTGTCACCACACTAGAGTGCAGTGGCCTGACTTCGGCTCACTGCGGCCTCCGCCTCCTGGTTTCAAGCGGATCACCTGATGTCAGTTCCAGACCAACCTGGCCCACATGATGAAATCCTGTCTCTACCAAGCCCAGAAAAAATTAGGCGCCTGTCATCTCAGCTACTCGGGAGGCTGAGGCACAAGAACCTCTCGAACCCAGGAGGTGGAGGTTGCAGTGAGCCGAGACGGCGACAGAGCGAGACAAATCCAGGTTACCATTCAGCCTCGGACTGCGTGTGCTCACGGGATATCTGCATGTCACCGTGACCTCAGCTGCCTGAGCACTGGTTCCCCTACGCTCTGCACTGCCAAAACCCACAATCGAGATTCTTGTTATTCAGAGCAGTGCTCGCCACAGCATTACCTCCAATGCATTTCTTTCTCTTTTTTTTCTTTTTTGAGATGGAGTCTCACTCTGTCGCCCAGGCTGGAGTGCAGTGGCATGATCTCGGCTCACTGCAACCTCTGCCTCCCAGGTTCAAGTG
Organism: Saguinus oedipus; assembly: GCA_031835075.1. Taxonomy (NCBI): domain Eukaryota; kingdom Metazoa; phylum Chordata; class Mammalia; order Primates; family Cebidae; genus Saguinus; species Saguinus oedipus. The sequence goes on from CM063191.1 coordinate 662,631, forward strand.
ACTCTCCTGCCTCAGCCTCCCGAGTAGCTGGGATTACAGGCGTGTATCAGCACACCCCGCTAGTTTTTGTATTTTTAGTAGAGACGGAGTTTGACCATGTTGGCCAGGCTGGTCTTGAACTCCTGACCTTCTGATCCACCCACCTCGGCCTCCCAAAGTGCTGGGATCACAGGCGTGAGCCACTGTGCCAGCCTGCTATGGTAATTGTATGTATTATAACCGATAGCATAGTGAATGCAGTAGTGTATTACAGAACATATAATAGATAAGCTACATTAGTTCTGTATCGTAAATGATAGCCAAGTTCATTGCAACAGTGTGGTATGATGTTAATATATTAACTATGTAAATATATTGTAACTGATATTACTGTTCTCGTTGTTTTTTAATTTTTTTTTCCTTTGAGACAGAGTCCGGGCTGGAGTGCAATGATGTGATCTCAGCTCACTGCAACCTCCACCTCCTGGGTTCAAGCGATTCTCTTGCCTCAGCCCCCTGAGCAACTGGGAATATAGGTGTACCACCACGCCCGACTGATTTTTGTACTTTTAGTAGAGATGGGTTTCACCATGTTGGCCAGGCTGGTCTCGAACTCCTGACCTGGTGATCCGCCCTCCTCGGCGTCCCAAACTGCTGGCATTACAGGTGTGAGCCACCATGCCTGGCCTATATTTCTTATATTTTCTGCAATGGTGTATTGTATGGTAACCCACAGCCACGGCTAAGCTACATTAACTCTGCCCTCAATGACACCATGAGGTTCACTGTAACACTGCGTTATGACACATAGTGACAGCTATGGTAATTTTACATATTGTGGACAATAATATATTAATTGCAGTTGTCTGTTACACAACATATAGTAATCCATAAGCTACATTAATTCTATATCCTAAATGACAGTCGTGTATTAATTATAATAGTGTATTACGGCCGGGCGCAGTGCTTAATGCCCGTAATCCCAGCACTTTGGGAGGTCAGGAGTTGGAGGCCACCCTGCCCAACATGGAGAAGCCCCATCTCTACTGAAATAACAGTCTATTACATAACAGCATATAGTAACAGATAAACGACATACCTCTATATTGTGATACTATTATATATACATATTTTTGAGACTGAGTTTCACTCTTGTTACCCAGGCTGGAGTGCAATAGTGCGATCTCGGCTCACCGCAACCTCCGCCTCCTGGGTTCAGGCAATTCTCCTGCCTCAGCCTCCTGAGTAGCTGGGATTACAGGCACGCGCCACCACGCCCAGCTAATTTTTGTATTTTTAGTAGAGACAGGGTTTCACCATGTTGACCAGAATGGTCTCGATCTCTTGACCTCGTGATCCACCCGCCTCGGCCTCCCAAAGTGCTGGGATTACAGGCGTGAGCCACCGCGCCCGACCGATACTATTATATTAACTGTCATAGTATATTACATAGTATCACACGGTAACGGACATTAACTCCCTACACTAAATGATACTATGTTCGTTGCAGTGTAGCACAACAGAGTAACAGACATGTTAATTCTATATTCTAACTGATAAAACTGTATTAACTGCAGTATTATATTCCTAACATGGTAACAGATAAGCTACATGAATCTTAACTCCTGATAGCAGTACATTAATTGTAACTGTATACTGCACTGTAGCGTACAGTAACAGATAAACTACATATTATATGTATATATTCTACATATTCTGTCTCAAAATATATATTTATATATTTATTTACTTATATTATATATATTATTTATATTATATATGTATCTCATAGATTTAACACCTGCAAAATATATTTATTTTGAGACAGAGTCTTACTGTGTCACCAACGCTGGAGCGCAGTGGCACGATCTCAGCTCACTGCAACCTCCACCTCCCAGGTTCAAGCCATTCTCCTGCTTCAGCCTCCCAAGTATCTGGGACTACAGGTGCCCACCACCTCACCCAGCTAATTTTTCTATCTGCAGTAGAGACGGGGTTTCACCATGTTCGCCAGGCTGGTCTTGAACTCCTGACCTCGTGATCCACCCGCCTTGGCCTCCCGAAGTGCTGGGATTACAGGCATCAGCCACCACGTCCAGCCCATAATTCTATATTATAAATGACAATGTTACATTAATTGCGATTATATATTACACAGTGGGACAGGAATAATACTATTATATTAATTGTGATAGAATATTGTTTTTTTTAGTCTTTGGAGGTGGAGTCTTGCTGTCACCCAGGCTGGAGTGCAGTAGCATGACTGTGACTCATTGCAATTTCTGCCTCCCAGGTTCATGCAATTCTCCTGGCTCAGCCTCCTGAGTAGCTGGGATTACAGGCACCCACCACCACGCCTGGCTCATTTTTGTATTTTTAGTAGAGACAGGGTTTCACCATGTTGGCCAGGCTGGTCTTAAACTCCTGACCTCAGGTGATCTGCCCACCTCAGTCTCCCAAAGTGCTGGGATTACAGGTGTGAGCCACGGTACTTGGCGGCAAGTGAATATTATAACACGTAGTCATAGATAAGGTCCAGAAATTCTATACCATAAATGATGCTATTACATCAGTTGTGAGAGAATATTATAACACATAGTCATACATAAGCTCCATTAATTCTGTAACATAAATAATACTGCTGGGCACAGTGGCTCACGCCTGTAATCCTGGCACTTTGGGAGGCCAAGGCAGGCAGATCACGAGGTCAGGAGTTGGAGACCAACCTGGTCAACATGGTGAAACACCATCTCTGCTAATAACAAAAATTAGCCAGGTGTGGTGACACGCACTTGTAGTCCCAGCTACTCGGGACGCTGAGGCAAGAGAATTGCTTGAACGCGGGAGGCGGAGGTTGCAATGAGCTGAGATCGTGCCATTGCACTCCAGCCTGGGTAACAAAGTGAGACTCCATCTCAAAAAAAAAAAAAAAGATACCATTACGTCAATTGCAAGAGAATATTATAACACATAGCCATAGATAAGCTCCATTAATTCTATACCATAAATGATGCTATTACGTCACTTGTCATAGTGCATGACATTATAATAACAGCGAGGCTGTGGCACCAACTGCATCTTGTAAATGACATTTATTTGTATCATATATATTTAACACCTGCAAATCCCCTTGTTATAGCAAAGGAACTTTCTTTTTTTTTTTTATTGAGACAGTCTCGCTCTGTTGCCCAGGCTAGAGTGCAGAGGCACGATCTCTGCTCTCTGCAATACTCGCCTCCCGGGTTCAAGCAATTCTCCTGCCTCAGTCTCCTGACTACCTCAGATTACAGGTCTGCCCGCTATCACACCTGGCTAAGTTTTGTATTTTTAGTAGAGACAGGGTTTCACCATGTTGGCCAGGCTGGTCTCGAACTCCTGACCTTGTCATCCACCCCATCAGCCTCCCAAAGTGCTGGGACTACAGGCGAGCACCACCACACCTGGCTAATTTTTGTATTTGTAGTGGGGACAGGGTTTCACCATCTTGGCCCAGCTGGTCTTGAACTCTGACCTCACGATGCACCTGCCTCGGCCTCCCAAAGTGCTGGGATTACAGGCCTGAGCCAGCGCACCCGGCCTATCAAAGGAACGGTCATGAGGGTGGAAGGACAGGGCCCCCTTGCCTGGTACATGCGATTGGCCACTTCCAGAGCCTTCTGCTTGGCGGTCTCCATGGCGTACCCATACGGCGTGGCGAAGGAGGCTTTGTCCAGCTTCTCTTTGAACCTGGAAGGGACCACCTCAAACCGGAGACCCTGCAACAGAAGAAAGGGGTCAGGAGGGTTGACAACAGACCCCGAGAAGACGGAACAGAACGTGCAAGATTAGCCGGATGCGTGGCATTGGCTACACTTCCCCGGTCCTCTCCTGGGTGACCTCATCCATCTGCTGAGCTTTCCCCAAGTGTGGCTGGGGGACATTCGGGGTCTTTCTGGCTCTCGAGGGAAATGGCTGGCAAAGGAAAAATCCAGGAACAGAGAGGCCGGCAGGGAATGCTGACTCGGGCCGTGAACCCACAAGCCAGCCTCGTCAGAGGGTTCCTGGAGCCCGGAAGTTTGGGACAGACAAGTAAGACCATCCGTCCATAGAAAATTCCGGAAAAATGCCAGCAATTGCGGCTGCAGGAGTGGCGTGAAACCTGGCTCTAAGTCAATCCCCAATACACAGGAACAGACAACACCGTTTGCTGGGAGACCTTGCCTGGAGGCAGTGACCCCCGCAGAGGCTGTGGGGTCAGGAATGATGGTGGTCACTGCCCCCAGTGTGGGTGGCCCTGGCTGCCACGCCCTGCCAGGACCCAGGGAATTCTGCATCTCGCCTATGACCGAGCAGGAACATGGCCATCTTGGACACACACCACAATCTTGGACACACATCACAATCTTGGACTCACAGCACCATCTTGGACACACACCACCCTGTTAGACACACGCTGCCATCTTGGACACACAGCACCATGTTGAACACACACAGCCATCTTGGACACACGCTGCCATCTTGGACACACGCCTCCATCTTGGACACACACCGTCATGTTGGACGCACACAGCCATCTTGGACACACGCTGCCATCTTGGACACACGCCGCCATGTTGGACACACACCACCATCTTGGATACTCGCCTCCATGCTGGACACATAGCACCATCTTGGACACACGTCTCCATCTTGGATATACGCCTCCATGTTGGACACACAGCACCATCTTGGACACACACCGCCATCTCGGACACTGTCATCTTGGACGCATGCCGCCATGCTGGACACACAGCCCCATCTTGGACACACAGCCCCATCTTGGATACACTCAGTGCCATCTTGGACACATGCCGCCATGCTGGACACACAGCCCCATCTTGGACACACGCCACCATCTTGGCCAGACAGTGCCATCTTGGACACACATCATGTTGGATACGCTGCACCATCTTGGACGCAAGACACCATCTGGGACACACACCACCATTTTGGACACATGGCGCCATAATGGACATGCAGTGCCATATTGGACACACAGCACCATCTTGGACACATGGCACCATCTTGGACACAGACTGCCATTTTAAGTTCCCTTGATTAAAAACCACCTAAATCCAGCCCAAAAACATCAGCCTAATGTCTGATGTCAGCATGATCGGAAACATTCCCACTCTGGAACAAACGCCCTGCAACCAGAAACAGGCCAACCCAAGATAACCTCCCTTCTAACCAGAGACATTTCAACCCCGCAATAAACTTTCCCTCACACAGAAACATTCCGAGCCTGTGATACGTTCCCCGTTCCTAAACTCTTAAGCACCCTGAGTCTGTAGGAGAGAACGCTCCTGACCTAACTCTACCGGAAGCCCCGCTCAGGTTTATCCTCCAAAATAAACCTGTCGTTCACAGTGGAGCCACTTTTCTTGTTTCCTTCCTTTCTTTAACTTACATTTGGTGCCAAAACCTGGGATGGGTGCTGGGGACAGAGGCTCTCTTGCAACCCAGAAGCAGTAGGTAGCAGCAGACTTAGGTAGAAGAAATCTTGGGGACGCCGAGTTTCTTCTCAGCTTGACCATCCTCTTTTAAATTTTTTTTTTCTTTTTGAGATGGAGTTTCATTCTGTGGCCAGGCTGGAGTGCAGTGGCATGATCTCGGCTCACCACAACTGCCGCCTCCTGGGTTAAAGCGATTCTCCTGCCTAAGCCTCTTGAGTAGCTGGGATTACAGAAACCCACCATCATGCCCGGCTAATTTTCCTATTTTTAGTAGAGACAGGGTTTCACCACGTTGGTCACACTGGTCTCGATCTCTTGACCTCATGATCCACCCTCCTCAGCCTCCCAAAGAGTTGGGATTACAGGCATGAGCCACTGTACCGTCCTCTTTATAAAGAGGATTCTGGGTCTCTGTGTTTTGTCTGGGACGTCTAGAAAAACAGATCCTCCTGGCAGCCTCTTCCCAGCCCAAATGGCTGCCAAACAGTCCCACATCCTTATATCCTGCCCTCTGGGCTGTGTCCTCTACAGCCAGACTTGACTTTCAGGGGAGCCTAAAGCAAGGTGTTTAATTCATTACAGCAACGTGGCCTGGCCCCAGTGCACATGCCATAATGACAGTTGATGGCCCGGAAATGGCACCTTTAACTTTCAAATTCTCGGGGACCTTGACAAGTTTATCACCAGGAATGACAAATGGCAAGAGGCTCCCTAGACTTGGGCTTTCTTCTACCCACCCTGAGTCAAGAGCGTGGACTCCTCATGACATCTTTCTTTTTTTTTTTTTTTTTTTTTTTTTTGCTTTTGAGACAGAGTTTCACCCTTGTCACCCAGGCTGGAGTGCAGTGGCACGATCTCGGTTCACTGTAACCTCCACCTCCAGGTTCAAGCAATTCTCCTGCCTCAGCTTCCTGAGTAGCTGGGATTACAAGTGCCTGCCACCATATCTGGCTAATATTTTTAGTAAAGATGGGGTTTCATCATGTTGTCCAAACTGGACTCAAATTCCTGACCTCGTGATCCACCCGCCTTGGCCTCCAAAAATGCTGGGATTGTAGGTGTGAGGCACCACGCCCGGTGACATCCTTCTTTTTTTTTTTTTTGAGACAGTCTTGCTCTGTCACCCAGGCTAGACTGCAACAATCTCAGCTCACTGCAACCTCTGCATCCCGGGTTCAAGCAATTCTCCTGTCTCAGCCTCCCGGGATGACAGGTGCGCGCCACCACGCCCGGCTAATTTTTTTGTATTATTAGTAGAGATGGGGTTTCACCAGGCTAGATTCAAACTCCTGACCTCGTGATCCACCCGCCTTGGCCTCCCAAAGGCCTGGGATTACAGGTGTGAGCCACCGCGCCAGGCCCCATCCTTTTTCTTAATGAAAACCGTCCACAGGTCTCCCCTTCCTTGGAAACCTTTCTCCCCAACCCCCTTTGATCCTGCAGATAAACTCTCTGTACTCTCAACCCCTGCATCCATTCATCACCCATCCTCACCTCCGCCCCTCCTGCCCGCAAGCCTTTAACCCCAAGCCTCGCCTCTCCCGTTTTCCATCCTAAAATGCTTCAAGCAGTCCAAGCTAGGCTGCCCTTCTCCCGGTCTGGGAGGTGCGTCCAGCTGAAGGCAATGCTTGCTTCCTGCACTTCTCCAGGTCTGATTTATCATGGATGGAACAGCTCCTGAGATGGTCCTCTGAAACTCCCCCTCATTATCACAGGTAATTCCTGCACATAACCCAATCATTTAATGTAACTTGACATAACATGTATGTAATTCTAACCTCCACCCTCAGCCATGCTTTTTTTAAAAAAAGAGCTCAGCTTCATTAAAATAGATATCCAAGCTGTAAATATACTCAAAAGGCCTTTATGGTTTCCTCTTCCTAAATATTTTTCTTGGCAGGACACAGTGGCTCAGGCCTGTAATCCCAGGACTTTGGGAGGCCAAGGTGGGTGGATCACGAGGTCAGGAGTTCCAGACCAGCCTGACCGATATGGTGAAACCTGGTCCCTACCGAAACTACAAAAATTAGCAGGGCGTGCTGGCACACACCTGTAGTCCCAGCTACTCGGGAGGCTGACAGGAGAACTGCTTGAACCTTGAACCCGGGAGGCAGAGGTTGCAGTGAGCCGAGATTGCACCACTGCGCTCCAGCCTGAGTGACAAAGTGACGCGTCATCTAATAAATAAATAAATAAATCTTGTTTTCCTGGAAAGGTTTTTTGCTCATTAGACTTAATTTCTTTTCTCCACTCTGTCCTGTCCCCTGTGGTGCATGGATAAGAGACCCTAAAACAACTTCTGGTGGCCTGGGACTCCTTGAGAAAACAGAAAAGCCACCACAAATCCCATTTGGGGAAAAATCTGTTTTCCTTATGGAACCCCTGGAATTAAGCGGTCGGGCGCGGTGGCTCACGCCTGTCATCCCAGCGCTTTCGGAGGCCGAGGCGGGTGGATCACCGGAGGTCAGGAGTTCAAGACCAGCCTGGCTGACGTGGTGATACCCCACCTGTACTAAAAAGACAAATATTAGCCGGGCGTGGTGGTGGGTGCCTGTAGTCCCAGCTACTTGTGAGGCTGGGGCAGGAGAATGACTAGAACCCGGGAGGCGGAGGTTGCCGTGAGCTGAGACTGTGCCACTGCACTCCAGCCTGGGCGAGAAAAGCAAAACTCTGTCTCAAAATAGGTAAATAAAAAATAAAAATAAGTAAGTACTTCTCAAAAGTCTGTCCTCAAGCTGTACTTGTTACAGGCCCTGGGAACTGTCTTCCTAGCCCTGTTCAAGGCCTCACCCGAAGGCCAATCATCTAATTGGGAAATTAGCTGGGCGCAGTGGCTCAGGTTTGTAATCCTAACACTTTAGGAGACTGAGGCGGGCGGACTTCCTGAGCTCAGGAGTTCGAGACCAGCCTGGGCAACACGGTGAAACCCCATCTCTATTAAAATACAAAAGAAAGTAGCTTGGCGTGGTGGCACATGCCTGTACTCCCAGCTACTTGGGAGACTGGGGCAGGAGAATGGCTTAAACCCGGGAGGCGGAGGTTGCGGTGAGCCGAGATCGTGCCACTGCACTCCAGCCTGGCGACAGAGCAAAACTCCATCTCTACAAAAGAAAAAAGAAGAAAGAAATCTTAAAACTACTGAATCTTCTTCTGATTACCTATGTGACTCTGTGTGTCATATGTTTGCCATGTCTGTTAAAAGAGCCCCATGTAACTGGCCTAAAGAAAATAAGCATTTAAGACAAATACTTTTTTTTGTTTTGAGACAAGAGTCTCGCTCTGTCACCCAGGCTGGAGTCCAGTGGTGTGATCCCAGATCACCGCAACACCCCGGGTTCAAGCGATTCTCCTGCCTCAGCCTCCTGAGTAGCTGGGACTATAGGTGCGTGCCACCATACCCGGCTAATTTTTGTATTTTTCGTAGAGACGGAGTTTCACTATGTCGGCCAGGGTGGTCTCGAACTCCTGACCTCGTGATCCACCTGACTCAGCCTCCCACAGTGCTGGGATTACAGGCGTGAGCCGCCTTGTCCAGCCTTAAGTCAAATATTTTTAGGGAAAAAGTAAAAGCTCTGAGATCACTCAGTTCATGTAACTTGAATGTTTAAAAATTACGGGTAGAGTAGCATTAAAAGTGTCTGAAAGGCTGCCGGCCTACATATTTCTGTGTGTTTATTAATGAAACGGTTTCTTACTTATCTCTGCCAAATACTACAAGGTGTCACAACTTTGCATAAAGGCTAGACAAGTATAACTCAGCCCAAACAAAATCATCTTTGCTTGTGCATTTTTTAGTAAATAAAGCACCGATACTGGATCTTGAACTACTTAGGAAAACACCCTAACTTCTGATCTTGTGGCCTCAGGCAGTGTAGCCCAGAGACGTGAAGGAAGCTGGTTCTGGGAAAGGGCTGTTAGTGTCTCTGCCTCAAAGCTAAACATAAACTAAGTTAATAAATAAAACTAGGTCAGGCCTGCAGACATTTGAACTGAGCCATCAAGCTTAGTAAGTTTGGAATTTTTTTTTTTTTTGAGACGGAGTCTCGCTCTGTCGCCCAAGCTGGAGTGCAATGATGTGATCTCAGCTCACTGCAACCTCCACCTCCCGGGTTCAAGTGATTCTCCTGCCTCAGCATCTCAAGTAGCTGGGACTATAGGCGCCCCCCACCAAGCCCGGCTAATTTCTGTATTTTTAGCACAGACGAGGGTTCACCATGTTGGCCAGGCTGGTCTCCAACTCCTCAAGTCAGGTGATTCGCCTGCCTCGACCTCCCAAAGTGCTGGGATTACAGGCGTGAGCCACCGCGTCCGGCTCATTTTTGTATTTTTAGTAGAGACAAGGTTTCGCCATGTTGGCCAGACTGGCCTGGAACTCCTGACCTCGTGATCCACCTGCCTTGCCCTCCAAACTGCTGGAATTACAGGGGTGAGCCGCTGTGCCCGGCCCAGGATTGTCATTATGTACTAGGTGTACAAGCCTTACACTGAGAAGTACAGATAAAGTCTGATTTTGTCTAGCTTTTAACTTCCTGTGTCCTGGGTCTTAGCTAGTTGCAAAGCAGGCAAGTTGTACAGCAAAGAGTTACAGTGACATTTTATAAAGCATTCAGGAGGCCTAATTACTTTTAAACTGTGTGACATTTTGGCCTGAATCTTCTCTTGTAAATTTTTTTTTTTGAGATGGAGTTTCACTCTTGTCACCCAGGCTGCAGTGCAGTGGTGTGATCTCGGCTCACTGAAACCTCTGCCTCCTGGGTTCAGACAATTCTCCTGCCTCAGCCTCCTGAGTAGCTGGGACTACAGGCACCCGCCACCACACCCAGCTAATTTTTGTATTTTTAGTAGAGATGGGGTTTCGCCATGTTGGACAGGCTGGTCTTGAACTCCTGAACTCAGGTGATCCACCTGCCTCGACCTCCCAAAATGCTGGGATGGGGAGCCCCAGTGCCCGGCCTGATCCTGTTTAAAAGGTGGTTTTATAATCAGCTGTAAAGCTCTAACAGATGCTCGTGAATGCAGGTTTCTGACAACTTTGGAGATTGCCACATCAGAATAGAAAGGAAAAATATTTGGGATTTTTGAAAAGCTAAAATGTGCATTAATATCAAGCAGGACAGAAATGAACTGAATGGACTCAACTAATAGGAGACTAGGATGATCTTTTTCACGTTTTAAGTCTTCTTAATTTATGGCAATAAAGTTATTTGCATAAGTGCAATAACAATCTGCTTTCTGGCCGGGCTGGGTGGCTCACGCCTGTGATCTCAGCACTTTGGGAGGCCCAGGCGGGTGGACTGCCTGAGGTCAGGAGTTCGAGACCAGCCTGGCCAAGATGTTGAAACCCCGTCTCTACCAAAAATACAAGAACTAGCTGGTTGTGGTGGCGTGCGTCTGTAATCCCAGCTACTCGGGAGGCAGGAGAATCACGTGAACCTTGGAGGTAGAGGTTGCATTGAGCCAAGATCATGCCATTTACCTCCAGCCTGGACAAGAGTGACATTCCGTCTCAAAAAAAAAAAGTCTGTTTTCTTTAGTAACAGGACACAACAGGAAAAACTGGTTATTTTGCCAAGGCTTTGGCTGGAATGGTGTGCACCCCTCTAAAAAATCAAACTTGAGGCTGGGCGCGGTGGCTCACGCCTGTAATCCCAGCACTTTGGGAGGCCGAGGTGGGTGGATCACAAGGTCAAGAGATCGAGACCATCCTGGTCAACATGGCGAAACCCCGTCTGCACTAAAAATACAAAAACATTAGCTGGACCTGGTGGCAGGCGCCTGTAGTCCCAGCCTCTGGGGAGGGTGAGGCAGGAGAATCGGTTGAACCCGGGAGGCGGAGATTGCAGTGAGCTGAGACTGTGTCACTGCACTCCAGCCTGGGTGACAGAGCAAGACTCCTTCTCACACACACACACACACACAAAAAATCCAACTTATGTAGCCAATAAAACCGTTGGAAACTGGCCTCATCTTCTGTGTACACAGTCACCGTACAGAGTCCCTGATCTGCGCTAAGACTGTCACTTTCTCACAGGCCAGGAACCCCAAATTATCCTGAAACCTCAAGAGGAAAGGAATTCGCCCAACTCATAGGTATTTAATGGTGCAAACTCATGGTGGGCTCAGCTTTAAAAATGTCCTATCTGGGGTCAGATGTGGTGGCTCACACCTGTAATCCCAGCACTCTGAAAGGCCGAGGCGGGTGGATCATGAATGAGGTCAGGAGTTCAAGACCAGCCTGGCCAAGATGTTGAAACTCCGTCTCTACTAAAAATACAAAACTTGGCTGGGTGCAGTAGCAGGAACCTGTAATCCCAGCTACTCGGGAGGCTGAGGCAGAGAATCACCTGAACCCGGGGAAACAGGGGGAGGGGGGGCGGAGGTTACAGTGAGCTGAGATTGCGCCACGGTACTCCAGCCTGGGCGACAGAGTGAGACTCCGTCTCAAATAAAAAAAGGTCCTACCTTAGATTCCTTGTGTGGAACAAAGTTCCATCAAAGCCAATTTAAAGGGCCTATGTAAAAATTAATTTATTCTTGGCTGGGTGTGGTGGCTCAGACCTGTTATCCCAGCACTTTGGGAGGCCGAGGCAGGCGGAGCACCTGAGGTCAGGAGTTCGAGACCAGAGTCCCAAACATGGTGAAACCCTGTGTCTCCTAAAGACAGAATAAAGTAGCCGGGTGCGGTAGTGTGCGCCTGTAATCCCAGCTACTCAGGAGGCTGAGGCAGGAGAATCACTTGAATGGTGGGGAGGGGTTGGGAGATGGGGGGGTAGAGGTCGCAGTGAGCCAAGATCCCAGAATTGCACTCCACCCTGGCGACAGAGCGGGAGTCCGTCTCAAAATAAATAAATACAAATAAAAAGTAAAACTATTATTCTTGCTATGGTGAATACAAATAATTAGGCCAAGTATCAGCCTTGGCCACACGCGGTGGCTCAGGCCTGTAATCCCAGCCCTGAGAGGTCGAGTCAGGCAGATCACCTGACGTTGGGAGTTCGAGACCAGACTGACCAACATGGAGAAACCCCCATCTCTCCAAAAAATACAAAGTTAACCGGGCGTAGTGGCGCACACCTGTAATAGCAGCTACTCGGGAGGCTGAGGAGGAGAACTGCTTGAACCCAGGAGGTGGAGGTTGCAGTGAGCCAAGATGGCACCACAGCACTCCAGCCCGGGCAACAAGAGTGAAACTCCGTGTCTAAATAAATGAAGTGAATAAAATAAAAATAAAGCAAAGCAGTCTTTCCATAATTATTCTTTCAATAAAACTGACAAAACTGGAAAAAGAAAAATTATGTTTCAAAACCTGTCGTCACACCTGCCGTTAGATTCTGGTCTTGCCTAGCAGTTTTTGGTTTTTATTATTTTCTCCAGCTTGAATTCAATTCCAATTCTTCTGGCTACAAGCCTTCAAAGTAATGTTTTCAGGTTTTTTTTCCTTTTTCTTTTTTGCCATTTTGTTCTAACTGAAAACCACTGAAACCTAAGCTGTGCTTTCTCATAGCTCTATGAATGAAAAACTAGATGTTTCAACACGGGGATAGCTGGAAGCCCTTCAAAATAAGCAGGGCTACCAGGAACAAATCAGTCTTCTCCCCCCCAGTGCTCTCCCCCATGTGATCAGGCTTCCAGAAGAAGCAGACACCCACTGCCTAGGCGCCTGCCACCCACAGTCAAATCTCCGCCACCCAGGGTTCCAGGAAACACTTCCCACAGGCCACCTGCAAAGCCAACCTTCAGCCACTAGGACCCACTCCATCCCTAGAAGACTTAGGTCACTCTTCTCTCCCACATCCCTAGGGGTTCCAAGTCAGTCTCCCCTCCCCCACCCCTGCAGTTCCAGGGTCGCTCTCCCCTCCCTCCTCCCTAGGGGTCCCTGGACAGTCTTCCCTTTCCCCATCCCAAAGGGTCCCGGTCACTCTCCCCTCCCCCATCCCTAGGGGTCGTGAGTCGCTGGGCCCAGCTGGTTGAGCCCCTCCGTTCCCGGTGCCCCGCCCCGCCCCGCCCAGGCCCAGGCCGCACCGCGTTGCTGAGAATCTCCTGGCGGCGCGGAGAGGCGCTGGCCAGTACCACGCGTTTGTGTTGCAGCTTCCTGATAACCTGGAACAGCACCATGGCATCCACACCGGGAGCCGGGAGACCTCAGACTTGAGCCCGGAGCCGACGGCGTGAGCATCGCGGCTCCGGAAATACCGGGGCCGAAGTTCCGCCTCCGCGAGGCCACGCCCAGACCACGCCTCCATCAACTTCTCGCCCAAACCCTGTCGCCAACGACCTCCGGTGAGGCCACGCCCACACCACACCTCCATGGACCTCCCGCGAGGCCACGCCTGTATAGACCTCCAGGGCAGTCGCGCCCAAGCCCCGTCCCCATGTGCTCGCCTCTAGGCTACACCCAGACCACGCCTCAATCGACCTCCTGCAAGGTCACGCCCAAGCCACTACGCCCCGACCTCGTCTCTAGGCCACTCCCAGAACAGGACAGCATCGACCTCTGGTGACTTCTCGCCCAAGCTGCCCCGCTGTCGACCTCCCATGAGGCCACGCCCAGACCACGCCTCCCTAGGCCTCCTGTGAGGCCACGCCCAGACCATGCCTCCATGGCAATAGAAAGTGTGTGCTGCAAAGAAGAGATACAGGAAATAAATCCCGCACAGGGGAGGAACTGGAAGTGTGTCAACATTAGGAGATTAACAAGAAATGTGGCCTGCACAGGGGAAGAACAGAAAGTGTGTGCTTCACAAGGGAAGAAAAGTAAGTGTGTCCTGCTTAAAGGAGACACAGGAAGTATGTCCCACACAGGGTAGGAACAAAAATTGTGTCCTGCATAGAGGATAAACTGGAGATGTGTCCTGTACAGGGGAGACACAAGAAGTGTGTTCTGCACAGAAAACAGGAAGTGTGTCCTGCACAGATGGGCAATAGAAAGTGTGTGCTGCCTAGGAGAGGCACAGAAAGTGTGTCATTCAGAGCTGAAAGAAGAGCAGTGTCCTTCCCAGAACAAAAGCAGAAACTGTCTTGCACAGGGGAGGAACAGAAAATGTCTATCTTGCACAGGGTAGGAATATGTCTATCTTAGGAGAGTGACAGGAAGTGTGTCTGTCTCAGGACAGCAACAGGAAGCGTGTCCAGCACAGGAGAAACACAGGAAGTGAGTCCTGCACAGAGGAAAAACAGGAAGTATGTCTATGTCAGGAGAGCAACAGGAAGTGTGTCCTGCAGAGGAGAAACACAGAAAGTGTGTCCTACACAGAGGGAAGAACAGGAAGTAGCTCTGTCTCAGGAGAGGGACAGGAAGTGGGTCCTGCACAGAGGAAGAAAAGGAAGTAGGTCTGTCTCAGAAGAGCAACAGGAAGTGTGTCCTGCACAAAGGAAGAACAATAAGTACGTCTGTCTCAGGAGAGCAACAGAAAGTGTGTCCTAAACAGGAGAAACACAGGAAGTGCGTCCTGCACAGAGGAAGAACAGAAAGTAGGTCTGACTCAGGAGAGCAACAGGAAGTGTGTCCTGCACTGGAGAAGCACAGGAAGTGTGTCCTGAAAGGAGGAAGAAGAGTAAGTATGTCTGTCTCAGGAGAGCAACAGAAAGTGTGTCCTGCACAGGATAAACACAGGAAGTGTGTCCTTCACAGAGGAAGAGCAAAAAGTATGTCTGTCTCAGGAGACAAACAGTGTGTCCTGCACAGAGAAAGATGAGGAAGTAGGTCTGTCTCAAGAGAGCAACAGGAAGTGTGTGCTCCACTGGTGAAACATAAGAAGTGTGTCCTGCACAGATGAAGAAAAGGAAGTACCTCTGTCTCAGGAGAGTAACAGAAAGTGTGTCTTACACAGGAGCAACACAGGACATGTGTCCTGCAAAGAGGAAGAACAGAAAGTACGTATTCCTCAAGAGAGCCAAAGAAAGTGTGTCATGCACAGGAGAAACACAGGAAGTGTGTCCTGCACGGAGGAAGCACAGGAAGTATATGTCTCAGGAGAGCAACAGGAAGTGTGTCCTTCCCAGGAGAAACACAGAAAGTGTGTCCTGCACAGAGAAATAACAGAAAGTAGGCCTGTGTCAGGAGAGAAACAGGAAATGTGTCCTGCACAGGAGAAACACAGGAAGTGTGTCCTGCACAGAGGAAGAACAAAAAATACACCTGTCTTAGGAGAGCCAAAGGATGTGTGTCATGCACAGGAGAAACAGAGGAAATGTGTCTTGCACAGAGGAAGAACAGGAAGTACGTCTATCACAGGAGAGTAACAGGAAGAGTGTCCTGCACAGGAGAAACACAGGAAGTGTGTCCTGCACAGAGGAAGAACAGGAAGTACATCTGTCTCAGGAGAGCAACAGGAAGTGTGTCCTGCACGAGAAACAAAGGAAGTGTGTACTGCACAGAGAAAAAAACAGGAAGCAAAACAGGACATGTGTCCTGCAAAGAGGAAGAACAGAAAGTACATATTCCTCAAGAGAGCCAAAGAAAGTGTTTCATGCACAGGAGAAACACAGGAAGTGTGTCCTGCACAGAGGAAGCACAGGAAGTATGTCTGTCTCAGGAGAGCAACAGGAAGTGTGTCCTGCCCAGGAGAAACACAGAAAGTGTGTCCTGCACAGAGAAATAACAGAAAGTAGGCCTGTGTCAGGAGAGATACAGGAAGTGTGTCCTGCACAAGAGAAACACAAAGTGTGTCCTACACAGCAAAAGAACAGGAAGTATGTCTGTCTCAGGAGAGCAACAGGAAGTGTCCTGCACAGAAGAAACACAGGAAGTGTGTCCTGCACAGAGGAAGAACAGGAAGTAGGTCAGTCTTAGGAGAGCAACAGGAAATGTGTCCTGCAACGGAGAAAGAAAGTCTATACTGCACAGAGGAAGTACAGGAAGGAGGTCTGTCTCTGAAGAGCAACAGGAAGTGTGTCCTGCACAGAGGAAGAACAGGAAGTACGTCTGTCTCAGGAGAGCAACAGGAAGTGTCCTGCACAGGAAAAACAAAGGAAGTTTGTCCTGCATAGAGAAAAAACAGGAAGTACGTCTGTCTTAGGACAGCATGAGGAAGTCTGTCCTTCACAGGAGAAACACACGAAGTCTGTCCTGCACAGAAGAAGTACACGAAGTAGGTCTGTCTCAGGATAGCAACAGGAAGTGTGTCTTGCACAAAAGAAGAAAAGGAAGAAGGTCTGTGTGAGAAGAGGAACAGGAAGAGTGTCCTGCACAATAGAAACACAGGAAGTGTTTCCAGGACAGAGGAAGAACAGGAAGTACGTCTGTCTCCGGAGAGCAACAGGAAATCTGTCCTGCACATAGGAAGAACAGAAAGTAGGTCTGTTTCAGAAGGGCAACAGGAAGTGTGTCCTGCACAGGATAAACACAGGAAGTGTGTCCTGCAGAGAGGAAGAACAGAAAGTACGTCTGTTTCAGGAGAGCAACAGGAAATGTGTCCTGCACTGGAGAAACACAGGAAGTGTGTCCTGCACAGAGGAAGAACAGGAAGTACGTCTGTCTCGGGAGAGTGACAGGAAGTGTGTCCTGCACAGGAGAAACACAGGTGTGTCCTGCATAGGAGAAACACAGGAAGTGTGTCCTGCACAGAGGAAGAACAGGAAGTAGGTCTGTCTCAGGAGAGCGACAGGAAGTGTTTCCTGCACAGGAGAAACACAGGAAGTGTGTCCTGCACAGAGGAATACAGGAAGTAGGTCTGTCTCTGGAGAGCAAAAGGAAGTTTATACTGCACAGGAGAATCAAAGAAAGTGTGTCCTGCACAGAGGAAGAATATAGAGTACATCTGTCTTGGGAGAGTGACAGGAAGTGTGCCCTGCACAGGAGAAACACAGGAAATGTTTTTTGCACTGAGGAAGAACAGGAGGTACGTCTGTCTCAGGACAGCAACAGGAAGTACATCTTGCGCAGGAGAAACACAGAAAGTGAGTCCTGCACAAAGCAAGAACAGTAAGTATGTCTGTCTCAGGAGAGAAATAGGAAGTGTGTACTTCACAGGAGAAACACAGGAAGTGTGTCCTGAAAATAGGTAGAACAGCAAGTACACCTGTCTCAGGAGACCAACAGAAAGTGTGTCCTGCACAGGAAGAACACAGGAAATGTGTCCTGCACAGAGGAAGAAAGGGAAGTACCTCTATCTCAGGAGAGCAACAGAAGTGTGTCCTGCACAGGAGAAACACAGGAAGTGTGTCTTGCACAGCAAAAGAACAGGAAGTAGGTCTGTCTGAGGAAAGCAACAGGAAGTGTGTCCTGCACAGGAGAAATATAGGAAGTCTGTGTTGCACAAAGGAAGTACAGAAAGTACGTCTGTCTCGGAGAGTGACAGGAAGTGTGTCCTGCACAGGAAAAACACAGGAAGTGTGTTCCAAAGAGAGGAAGAACAGGAAGTACATCTGTTTCAGGAGAGCAACAGAAAGTGTGTCCTGCACTGGAGAAACATAGGAAGTGTGTCTGGCAAAGGAAGAACAGAAAGTACCTCTGTCTCAGGAGAGCAACAGGAAGTGTGTCCCGAACAGGAGAAACACAGGAAGTGTGTCCTGCACAGAGGAAGAACAAGAAGTAGGTCTGTTTCCTGAAAGCAAAAGAAAGTGTGTCCTGCACTGGAGAAACACAGGAAGTGTGTCCTGCACAGAGGAAGAACAGAAA
Source organism: Saguinus oedipus (assembly GCA_031835075.1). Lineage (NCBI taxonomy): Eukaryota > Metazoa > Chordata > Mammalia > Primates > Cebidae > Saguinus > Saguinus oedipus. The sequence goes on from CM063191.1 coordinate 680,703, forward strand.
ATACATCTGTCTCAGGAGAGCAACAGAAAGTTTGTCCTGCACAGGAGAAACACAGGAAGTGTGTCCTGCACAGAGGAAGAATATAAAGTACGTCTGTCTTGGGAGAGTGACAGAAAGTGTGCCCTGCATAGGAGAAACACAAGAAGTGGTTTTTTTGCACTGAGGAAGAACAGGAGGTACGTCTGTCTCAGGAGAGCAACAGAAAGTATGTCTTGCGCAGGAGAAACACAGGAAGTGGGTCCTGCACAAAGGAAAAACAGTAAGTACGTCTGTCTCAGGAGAGAAACAGGAAGTGTGTACTTCACAGGAGAAAGACAGGAAGTGTGTCCTGCACAGAAAAACAACAGGAAGTAGGTCTGTCTCAGGAGAGCAACAGAAAGTGTGTCCTGCACAGGAGAAACACAGGAACTGTGTCCTGCACAGAGGAAGAACAGGAAGTACATCTGTCTCAGGAGAGCAACAGGAAGTGTGTCATGCACAGGAGAAACACAGGAAGTGTGTCTAAGGAGAGTAACAGGAAGTGTGTCCTGCACAGAGAAGAAACAGGAAGTGTGTCCTTCACAGAAGAGAAATAAAAATGAGTTCTGCACAGAGGAGGAAAAGAAAGTGTATCCTTCACAGGGGAGACAGAAGTGTGTTCTGTACAGGGTGGAAACAAGAACTGTGTCTCTCAGGAGAGTAACAGGAAGTGCGTTCTTCACAGGAAAGACCCAAGAAGTGTGTCTTGTACAGGGGAAGAACAGGAAGTGTGCCTATCTCAGGAGAGTTACAATAAGTCTGTCCTGCACAGGGAAATATCAGAAAGTGTATGTCCCACAGAGGAGGAATAGGAAGTGTGTCCTGCAAGGGGAGACACAGGACATGTATCTTGCACAGGGCAGGAACAGGAAGTGTGTCTTGCACAGAGGATAAACCAGGAAATTTCTCCTGCACAAGAGAGTCAGAAGAAGTGCGTCCTGCACAGACAAGAAACAGGAAATGTGTGCTGCATAGGGAAAAAAGAAGAAATGTGTTTTTTTTTTCTTAGAGAAAGAGAAAGTGTGTTCTGCACAGGGGAGGAACAGGAAGTGTATCTCTCTTAGAAGAATGACAGGAAGTGTGTCCTTCACAGAGGAGAACAGGAAGTAGGTCTGTCTCAGGAGAGCAACAAGAAGTGTGTCCTGCACAGAAGAAACACAGGAAGTGTGTCTTGCAGAGAGGAAGAACAGGAAGTAGGTCTCTGTGAGGAGAGCAACAGGAACTGTGTCCTGCACTGAGGAAGAACAGTAAGTACGCCTGTCTCAGGAGAGCAACAGAAAGTGTGTCCTGCACAGAAAAAACACAGGAAGTGTGTCCTGCACATAGGAAGAACAGGAAGTAGGTCTGTCTCAGGAAACAGAAAGTGAGTCCTGCACAGAAGAAACACAGGAAGTGTGTCCTGCAGAGAGGAAGAACAGAAAGTAGGTCAGTTTGAGAAGAGCAACAGAAAGTGTGTCCTGCAAAGGAGAAAGAAATCTATCCTGCACAGAGAAGTACAGGAAGTAGGTCTGTCTCAGGAGAGCAACAGAAAGTGTGTCTTGCACAGAAGAAACACAGGAAGTGTGTCCTGCACAGAGGAAGAACAGGAAGTAGGTCTGTCTCCAGAGACCAACAGGAATTGTGTCCTGCACTGCAGAAACACATAACGTGTGTCCTGCACAGAGGAAGAAGAGTACGTACATCTGTCTCAGAAGAGCAACAGAAAGTGTGTCCTGCACAGGAGAAACACAGGAAGTGTGTCCTGCACAGAGGAAAAACAGAAAGTAGGTCTGTCTTAGGAGAGCAACAGGAAGTTTGTCCTGCATGGGAGAAACACAGGAAGTGTGTCGTACACAGAAGAAGAACAGGAAGTAGGTCTCAGGAGAGCAACAGAAAGTGTGTCCTGCACAGAGGAAGAACAGGAAGTAGCTCTGTGTCAGGAGAGCAACAGCAAGTGTGTCCTGCACATGAGAAACACAGGAAGTCAGTCCTGCACAGAGGAAGTACAGGAAGTAGGTCTGTCTCAGTAGAGCAAGAGAAAGCGTATCCTGCACAGAAGAAACACAGGAAGTGTGTCCTGCACAGAGGAAGAACAGGAAGTAGGTCTGTTTCAGAAGAGCAACAGGAAGTGTGTCCTGCACAGGGGAAGCACAGGAAGTACGTCAGTCTCAGGAGAGAAACAGGAAGTGTGTCCTGCAGAGGAGAAATACAGGAAGTGTGTCCTGCACAGAGGATGAAGAGGAAGTAGGTTTGTCTCAGAAGAGCAACAGGAAGTGTGTCCTGCACAGGAGAAACACAGGAAGTGTGTCCTGAACAGAGGGACGACAGTAAGTACCTGTGTCTCAGGAGAGTAACAGAAAGTGTGTCCTACACAGGAGAAACAAAGGACGTGTGTCCTGCACAGAGAAAGAACAGGAAGTACGTCTGTCTCAGGAGAGAAACAGAAAATGTGTCCTGCACAGGAATTGTGTCCTGCACAGGAGAAACACAGGAAGTGTGTCCAGCACAGAGGAAAAACGGGAAGCACATCTGTCTCAGAAGAGAAACAGAAAGGCTGTCCTGCACTAGAAAAACACAGGAAGTGTGTCCTGCACAGATAAAGAACAGCAAGTATATCTCAGGAAACTAAAAGGAAGTGTGTCCTGCACAGGAGAAACACAGGAAGTGTGTCTTGCACCGAGGAAAAAAAGGAAGTAGGTCTGTGTGAGGAGAGCAATGGGAAGTGTGTCCTGCACAGTGGAAAAACAGAAATTACACCTGTCTCAGGAGAGCAACAGGAAGTGTGTCCTGCAAAGGAGAAATACTGGAAGTCTGTCCTGCACAGAGGAAGAACAGGAAGTAGGTCTGTCCCAGAAGGGCAACAGGAAGTGTGTCCTGCACAGGAGAAACACAGGAAGTGTGGCTTCCACAGAGGAAGAACAGGAAGTACGTCTGTCTCAGGACAAAAACAGAAAGTGTGTCCTGTATAGAAGAAACACAGAAAGTGTGTCCTGCACAGAGGAAGAAGAGAAAGTACATCTGTCTCAGGAGAGTAACAAAGTGTGTCTTGCACAGGAGAAACACAGGATGTGTGTCCCGCAGAGGAAGAACAGGAAGTAGGTCAGTCTCAGGAGAGCAACAGGAAGTGTGTCCTGCAAAGGAGAAGGGAAGTCTATCCTGCACAGAGGAAGTACAGGAAGTAGGTCTCTGAAGAGCAACAGGAAATGTGTCCTGCACAGGAGAAACACAGGAAGTGTTTCCTGCACAGAGAAAAAACAGGAAGTACGTCTGTCTCAGGAGAGCATCAGGAACTGTGACCTGCACACGAGAAACACAGGAAGTCTGTCCGGCACAGAGGAAGTGCAGCAAGTAGGTCTGTCTCAGGAGAGGAACAGGAAGTGGGCCCTGCACAGGAGAAACACAGGAAGTGTGTCTTGCACCGAGGGAAAAAAGGAAGTAGGTCTGTGTGAGGAGAGCAATGGGAAGTGTGTCCTGCACAATAGAAACACAGGAAGTGTGTCCTGCACAGTGGAAAAACAGAAATTACGCCTGTCTCAGGAGAGCAACAGGAAGTGTGTCCTGCAAAGGAGAAATACTAGAAGTCTGTCCTGCACAGAGGAAGAACAGGAAGTAGGTCTGTCCCAGAAGGGCAACAGGAAGTGTGTCCTGCACAGGAGAAACACAGGAAATGTGACCTGCACAGAAAAAGAACACAAAGTAGGTCTGTCTCAAAAGAGCAACAGGAATTGTGTCCTGCACAGACAAAGAACAGGAAGGACGTGTGTTTCGAGAGAGTGTCAGGAAGTGTGTCCTGCAGAGGAAGTATTTCCTGCACAGAGGATGAAGAGGAAGTAGGTTTGTCTCAGAAGAGCAACAGGAAGTGTGTCCAGCACAGGAGAAACACAGGAAGTGTGTCCTGAACAGAGGAAGAACAGGAAGTACATCTGTCTCATGAGGGTAACAGGAAATATGTCCTGCACAGAGGAAGAATAGGAAGTAGGCCTGTGTCAGGAGAGCCGCAGGAAGTGTAAATTTTTTTTTGAGACGGAGTTTTGCTCGTTACCCAGGCTGCAGCATAGTGGTGCGATATCGGCTCACTGCAACCTCCGCCTCCTGGGTTCAGGCAATTCTCCTGCCTCAGCGTCCTGAGTAGCTGAGACTACAGGTGCGCACCACCATGCCCAGCTAATTTTTGTATTTTTAGTAGAGACGGCGTTTCACTATGTTGACCAGGATGGTCTCGATCTCTTGACCTCGTGATCCACCCGCCTGGGCGTCCCAAAGTGCTGTGATTACAGGCGCCCGGCCTACTTTTTATTTTTATATATTTTTATTTTTTTGACATGGAGTCTCACTCTGTTGCCCAGGCTGGAGTGCAATGATGTGCTCTCAGCTCACTGCAACCTCCACCTCCCAGGTTCAAGTGATTCTCCTGCCTCAGCCTCCCAAAGAGCTGGGAATACAGGTGCCCACCACCACACCCAGCTAATTTTTGTGTTTTCAGTAGAGATGGGGTTTCACCATGTTGGACAGGCTGGTCTTGAACTCCTGAACTCAGGTGATCCACCTGCCTCGACCTCCCAAAATGCTGGGATGGGGAGCCCCAGTGCCCGGCCTGATCCTGTTTAAAAGGTGGTTTTATAATCAGCTGTAAAGCTCTAACAGATGCTCGTGAATGCAGGTTTCTGACAACTTTGGAGATTGCCACATCAGAATAGAAAGGAAAAAAAGTTTGGGATTTTTGAAAAGCTAAAATGTTTATTAATATCAAGCAGGACAGAAATGAACTGAATGGACTCAACTAATAGGAGACTGGGGTGATCTTTTTCACGTTTTAAGTCTTCTTAATTTATGGCAATAAAGTTATTTGCATAAGTGCAATAACAATCTTGCTTTCTGGCCGGGCTGGGTGGCTCACACCTGTGATGTCAGCACTTTGGGAGGCCCAGGCGGGTGGACTGCCTGAGGTCAGCAGTTTGAGACCAGCCTGGCCAAGATGTTGAAACCCCGTCTCTACCAAAAATATAAAAACTAGCTGGTTGTGGTGGCGTGCGTCTGTAATCCCAGCTACTCGGGAGGCAGGAGAATCACGTGAACCTGGGAGGTAGAGGTTGCATTGAGCCAAGATCACGCCATTTACCTCCAGCCTGGACAAGAGTGATATTCTGTCTCAAAAAAAAAAAAAAAAATCTGTTTTCTTTAGTAACAGGACACAACAGGAAAAACTGGTCATTTTGCCAAGGCTTTGGCTTGAATGGTGTGCACCCCTCTAAAAAATCAAACTTGAGGCCGGGCACGGTGGCGTAATCCCAGCACTTTGGGAGGTTGAGGCAGGCGGATCACAAGGTCAAGAGATCGAGACCATCCTGGCCAACATGGTGAAACCCCGTCTCCACTAAAAATACAAAAACATTAGCTGGACCTGGTGGCAGGCGCCTGTAGTGCCAGCTACTGGGGAGGGTGAGGCAGGAGAATCGCTTGAACCCGGGAGGCGGAGGTTGTAGTGAGCTGAGACTGTGCCACTGCGCTCCAGCCTGCGCAACAGAGGAAGACTCAATCTCAAAAAAAAAAAAAAAAAAACAATTTGACTTATGGAGCCAATAAAACCGTTGGAAACTGGCCTCATCTTCTGTGTACACAGTCACCGTACAGAGTCCCTGATCTGCGCTAAGACTGTCACTTTCTCACAGGCCAGGAACCCCAAATTATCCTGAAACCTCAAAAGGAAAGGAATTCGCCCAACTCATAGGTATTTAATGGTGCAAACCCATGGTGGGCTCAGCTTTAAAAAGGTCCTATCTGGGGTCGGGTGCGGTGGCTCACACCTGTAATCCCAGCACTCTGGGAGGCCGAGGTGGGTGGATCATGAGGTCAGGAGTTCAAGACCAGCCTGGCCAAGATGTTGAAACCCCGTCTCTACCAAAAATTACAAAACTTGGCTGGGTGCAGTAGCAGGAACCTATAATCCCAGCTACTCGGGATACTGAGGCAGAGAATCACTTGAACCCAGGGGGACGGCGGGGGGGGGCAGGGGGCGGAGGTTGCAGTGAGCTGAGATTGCGCCACAGCACTCCAGCCTGGGCGACAGAGTGAGACTCCATCTCAAATAAAAAAAGGTCCTACCTTAGATTCCTTGTGTGGAACAAAGTTCCATCAAAGCCAATTTAAAGGGCCTATGTAAAAATTAATTTATTCTTGGCTGGGTGTGGTGGCTCAGACCTGTTATCCCAGCACTTTGGGAGACCGAGGCAGGCGGAGCACCTGAGGTCAGGAGTTCGAGACAAGCCTCGCCAACATGGTGAAACCCTGTGTCTCCTAAAGACAGAATAAAGTAGCCGGGTGCGGCAGTGTGCGCCTGTAATCCCAGCTACTCAGGAGGCTGAGGCAGGAGAATCACTTGAATGGTGGGGAGGGGTTGGGAGATGGGGGGGTAGAGGTCGCAGTGAGCCAAGATCCCAGAATTGCACTCCACCCTGGCGACAGAGCGGGAGTCCGTCTCAAAATAAATAAATACAAATAAAAAGTAAAACTATTATTCTTGCTACAGTGAATACAAATAATCCCAGCACTGAGAGGCCGAGTAGGGGGGGAATCACCTGAGGTTGGGAGTTCGAGACCAGACTGACCAACATGGAGAAACCCCCGTCTCTCCAAAAAAAATACAAAGTTAGCCGGGCGTAGTGGCGCACACCTGTAATAGCAGCTACTCGGGAGGCTGAGGAGGAGAACTGCTTAAACCCGGGAGGTGGAGGTTGCAGTGAGCCGAGATGGCACCACTGCAGTCCAGCCCGGGTGACAAGAGTGAAACTCCGTGTCTAAATATATAAAGTGAATAAAATAAAAATAAAGCAAAGCAGTCTTTCCATAATTATTCTTTCAATAAAATTGACAAAACTGGAAAAAGAAATTATGTTTCAAAACCTGTCGTCACACCTGCCATTAGATTCTGGTCTTGCCTACAGTTTTTGGTTTTGATTATTTTCTCCAGTTTGAATTCAATTCCAATTCTTCTGGCTACAAGCCTTCCAAGTAATGTTTTCAGGGTTTTTTCCTTTTTCTTTTTGCCATTTTGTTCTAACTGAAAACCACTGAAACCTAAGCTGTGCTTTCTCATAGCTCTATGAATGAAAATCTAGATGTTTCAACAGGGGATGGCTGGAAGCCCTCCAAAATAAGCAGGGCTACCGGGAACAAATCAGTCTTCTCCCCCCCAGTGCTCTCCTCCGTGTGATCAGGCTTCCAGAAGAAGCAGACACCCACTGCCTAGGCGCCTGCCACCCACAATCAAATCTCCGCCACCCAGGGTTCCAGGAAACACTTCCCACAGGCCACCTGCAAAGCCAACCTTCAGCCACTAGGAGCCACTCCATCCCTAGAAGACTGAGGTCACTCTTCTCTCCCACATCCCTAGGAGTCCTGGGTCACTCTGCCCCCTCCCCCCATCCCTAGGGGTCCCGGGTCACAACCCTGCCCCATCCCTATGGGTCCTGGGTCACTCTCACCCCCAACCCCTATGGGTTCCAAGTCAGTATCCCCTCCCCCACCCCTGCAGGTCCCGGGTCTCTCTCCTCCCCCATCCCTAAGGGTACCGGGTCACTCTCCCCTCCCTCATCCCTAGGGGTCCCTGGTCAGTTTCCCCTCCCCCATCCCTAGGGGTCCCGGGTCAGTCTCCCCTCCCCCATCCCTAGGGGTCCCGGGTCAGTCTCCCCTCCCCCATCCATAGGGGTCCCGGGTCACTCTCCCGTCCCCCATCCCTAGGGGTCCTGAGTCGCTGGGCCCAGCTGGTTGGGCCCCTCCGTACCCCGTCCCCCGCCTCGCCCAGGCCCAGGCCGCACCGCGTTGCTGAGGATTTCCCGGCGGCGTGGAGAGGCGCTGGCCAGCACCACGCGTTTGTGTAGCAGCTTCCCGATAACCGGGAACAGCACCATGGCGTCCACGCAGAGGGGCGGGAGGCCCCAGACTTCAGCCTGGAACCGGCGGCGTGAGCAGCGCGGCTCCGGAAATACCGCGGCCGGAGTTCCGCCTCCGCGAGGCCACGCCCAGAGCACGCCTCCCTCGACCTCTCGCGACGTCTCGGCCAAGCCCCGGTGCCTTCGATCTCCCTAGACGCCTCGCCCAGACCACGCCTCCATCGGCCTCCCGCGAGGCCACGCTTAGACAGCACCTCCCTCGACCTCCTGCGGGGCCTCGCCCAGACCACGCCTCCATCGACCTCCCGCGAGGCCACGCCCATACCACGCCTCCATCGACCTCCTACGAGGTCACGCCTAGATCACGCCTCCATGAACCTCCCGCGAGGTCACGCCCAGACCATGCCTCCATTGACTTCCCGCGAGGTCACGACCAAGCCACGCAACTCCGCCCCCAGCCCCGTTTTCTGGGCCATGTCCCGGTCCCTGGCGCTCGTCCCGCCCGCCCAGCGGAGGCTGACACTCTTTCTGGACGCGCATGTTTTGGGGGGGGTCCCTTGGGAGGAAAGGCGGGAGTGAATATTTGGGGTTTCTTGAAAGCGCCACGTGGATCATGGAAATGCTGGGGTTCCCGTGGCTGCAGTACCGGGCAGCTGTGGGGCTGGGGGTTTCTTATCCTCACAGGGGGGCCGGGCTCTGACCTGGGGGTCTTGTGAGCACCACGTCTGAGAATGCGGAGGAAATGGGGGTTCCCCGACGGCCAGGGGCGAGTGTCCTGGAGTTGAGGGCGCCCTCTAAGCCAGGTGCGAGTGGCGTGGGGTTGAGGGTCCCGGGTTACTCTCCCCTCCCCCGTCCTTAGGGGGCTCTGGTTACTCTCCCACCCCCATCCCTCGGGGGTCCTGGGTCACTCTCCCCTTCCCCATCCAGGTTGGAGGGGCGCGTAGATGGGGAGTCCCCGGAGGCATGGTGAGAGGGGAGTGGAGAAGGGGGTCCCCTCGGGCCAGGTGGGAGGGTCGTGGAGATGGAGGTCCCCTCGGGCAAGGTGGGAGGGTCGTGGAGATGGCGGTCCCGTGGGGCCAAGTGGGAGGGGCGTGGAGAAGGGGGTCCTCTCGGGCCAGGTGGGAGGGCCGTGGAGATGGGGGTTCCGTCGGGCCAGGTGGGAAGGGCGTGGAGATGTGGGTCCCCTCGGGCCTGGTGGGAGGGGCGTGGAGATGGGCTCCCATCGGGCCAGGTTGGAGGGGCGTGGAGAATGGGGTCCCATCCGGCCAGGTGGGAGGGGCGTGCATATGGGGGTCCCGTCGGGCCTGGTGTGAGGGGCGTGGAGAAGGGGGTCCCCTTGGGCCAGGTGGGAGGGCTGTGGAGATGGGAGTCCCCGCGGGCATGGTGGGGAGGGGCATGAAGAAGGGGGTTCCCTCGTGCCAGGTGAGAGGCGCGTGGAGAAGGGGGTCCCCTCGGGCCAGGTGGGAGGGGCGTGCAGATGGGGGTCCCCTCGGGCCAGGTGGGAGGGGCGTGGATATGGGGGTCCCGTCGGGCCAGGTGGGAGGGGCGTGGATATGGGGGTTCCCGCGGGCATCGTGGGAGGGGTGTGAAGAAGGGGGTCCCGTCGGGGCGTGGGGATGGGTGCGGCGTGGGGACTCCCCATGGGCGCAGGGTAGACGCTGTGAGGTCCGGGGCGCCCTGGTGTCGGCTGTGCCTTCACTCTCTAAACAGACCCCACGTCCAGGTCGGCGGGTCCCTGGCGCGCCGCAGGCTGCAGGGGGCGCCCGTGCGCTGTGCGAGGAGTTTTTTCTTAAACCCCAGGAGGTTTAACACCCACCTGCTGGGTGCACATCCAGTGTGCTGGGGAGACTGGGGGTACCGTTTACCAGCCTCTGTGACGCAAAAGACTGAAATAAAATGTTAGAAATAATCATGTGGGCATAATAGTCCAAGGTAAAATAAATAATAGTAATATTAATAATGTACCCAGATCATATTGCAGTCATGTCTATCCACAGAAAATAATTATACAGTTAATTTTGTGAACTCTGAAAATCCCACCGTGTCCAGCACATTCTGGGGAAAACGAAGAACCGAATTGACAGAAGTCACAGAAGAGTCGGATCGATGGGAGGAAAAAAACCATGGAAACCGTGTGATGTCTCTTTTTAAATATGGTAAGTTTGAAAAACATTTTTTTAAACAGCAGCACATACATTGTGATTTCAGATTTTTGCAGGAGTAAGTTTCTTCATTTTGAAGCAATAGAAGGAACCACAGCTTCACAGACCGTAGTGCATATAAGATAAACTCCGTGTAGGCGAGTTTTGTTTCTTTCCTTGTTTTCTAATTATTTATTTTTTAATTTATTTTGAGATGGAGTCTCCCTGTGGTGCAGTGGCCTGATCTCAGCTCGCTGCAACCTCTGCCTCCCGGGTTCAAGCGATTCTCCTGCCTCAGCTTCCCTGAGTAGCTGGGAACATGGTGGTGCATACCTCATATCCCAGCTACTCGGGAGGCTGAGGCAGGAGAATCGCTTGAACCCGGGAGGTGCAGGTCGCAGTGAGCTGAGATTGTGCCACTGCACTGGAGCCTGGGAGACACAGCGAGAGTCTGTCAAAAAAAAAAAAAAATTCACCATTGCAATCTTCCACCATACAGGGTGTATTAGCGATGGTTCTCTAGAGGGACAGAACTAATGTTTTATATATATATATTCCATTATACATATATAAAAATATATATGTTAAATATATTGCATTATATATGCACCTTATATATATTCATTATATATTATATATTCCATTATAAAAATGCATGATATATTCCATTATGTATATAAATATGTGTTATATATATTCAATTATATATACACCTTATATATATTTTTCTTTATATGTATACATTATATATATTGTATTACAAATATGCATTACATACTCCATTATGTATATAAACATATATGTTCTATATATTTCATTACATATACATCTTATATATATTCCATTGTATATACATTATATATTTCATTATAAATATGCATTATATATTCTATTATATATAAATATATATTATACATATTCCACTATATATACACCTTATATATATTCCATTATATATATTCCATCATAAATATGAATTATATATTATGTTATATATATCCATTATATATACACCTTAATATATATATTCCATTATAAATATGCATTATTTATTCCATCATATGTTATATATATACTATTATATATACCTTATATATATTCCATTCTATATACAGTCGTATATTCCATGATAAATATGCATTATATAGTCCATTATATATACACCTAATATATATTTCAATATATATACTTTATATATATTCCTATATGTATATTATATGTATTCAGTTATATATACCTTATATGTTCCATTATGTTTATATATTATATATTCCATTATAAATATGCATTATATGTTCCATTATGTGTTATATATATTCTATTATATATACACCTTATATATATTTCAACATATATATACATTATATATTCAATTATATATATACACATCTTATATATTCCATTATGTTTATATATTATATGTTCCATTATAAATATGCATTATATATTTCATTATATATAAATACATGTAATTTATATATATTCCATTATGTATATACCTTATATATATTCCAGTATACATTATATATATATTCCATCATAAATATGCATTATATGTTCTCGTATATATGCATTATATATACCATTTTTAATATACATAAATATATAATGTATACATATAAATATATGTAGATATATATAACTTCCATATGTATATATAGGAGCTAATTATTAATTATATATAGAACATATAAAAAGTAAGATATATATATATATTTGTATATATATAAAAAGGACTTAATGACTAACTGACAGTCACAACGTCCCACCATAGGCCACCTGCAGGCTGAGGGGCAAGGAGAGCCAGTCGGCGTCCCCACAGTGAAGAACTTGGAGTTCAATATTTAAGAGCAGGAAGCGTCCAGCACGGGAGAAAGGTGGAGGCTGCGAGGAGAGGCCAGGCCCTGTTCCACATTTCTCTGCCTGCTTTATACTCCAGCCGTGTCCCCGCGCCCAGCCAGAACTGGAGCATTTGGAAGGTGTAAGTGGACGTACATCTGCCCTCAGGCCCCCTTCTCCCATTAGACGCAGGTCTCGCAGCCTCAGCACTGCTGACGTTTGGGGCTGGAGGTTTCTTTGCTGTGGGCCACCCTGGGTGCTAGAGGGTACTGAGCATCATTTGTGGGCTCCACCCACCAGGTGCCAGGAGCACTCACCCCTCCGTAGGGACACCAAAGATGAGCGCAGACACTGAACAGTGTTCCCCACGGGGTGGGGTGGGAACTGCTCTTGGTTGATATCTAATGCCATATGCACAAAGCTATAGAGATAGATGGGTAGATGAATATATAGATAATAGATGGATAGATAGGTGATAGATACATAGATGATAGATTAGATAGATAGATAGATGATGGATACATGATGGATAGATGATGGATAGATGATAGATGGATACATAGATGATAGATGGACAGATGGACAGATAGATTATGGATACATAGATGATGGATAGATAGATGATGGCTACGTAGATGATAGATGGATAAATAGATGATGGACACATAGATGACAGATGGATAGATGATGGATACATAGATGATAGATGGATAGATAATGGATAGATAGATGATAGATGGATAGATAGATGATGGATACATAGATGATAGATGGACAGATAGATGATGGATACATAGATGATAGATGGATAGATGATGGATACATAGATGATGGATAGATAGATGATGGATACATAGATGATAGATAATGGATAGATAGATGATGGATGGATAAATGATGGATAAATACATGATGGATGTACGGGTGTGGTTTTCTTCAGTGGTGACACACGGTCTCAGTAACCCCCAAATCAAGCCGCTACACCCTTACAATTGCCTGACATCACGAAAGAATGTGTAGGTGGTTTGGTGCTTTTGTTTTTTATAAAGATGGGGTTTCACCATGTTGGTCAGGCTGGTCTTGAACTCCTGACGTCAGGTGATCCACCCACTTGGCCTCCAAAGTGCTTGGATTACAGGCGTGAGCCACCACGCCCGGCTGTTTTGTGCTTAAGAAAACAGATAAAATAGGCCTGGCAGGTGGCTCCCAGCACTTTGGGAGGCCGGGGTGGGCGAATCAGCTGAGGTCGGGAGTTTGAGACCAGCCTGGCCAACGCGGTGAAACTCCGTTTGTACTAAAAATACAAAAAAATAACCGGGTGTGATGGCACACGCCTGTAATCCCAGCTACTCGGGAGGCTGAGGCAGGAGAATCGCTTAAACCTGGGAGGCGGAGGTTGCGGTGAGCCGAGATTGCGCCATTGCTCTCTGGCCTTGGCAACAAGAACAAAACGGTCTGGAAAAAAAAAAAGCCAGGCGGGGTGGCTCATGCCTGTAATCCCAGCACTTTTGGAGGCCGAGGCAGGCGGATCACCTGAGGTCTGGAGTTCAAGACCAGCCTTGCCAGTGTGGCGAAACCCCGTGTCTACTAAAAACACAGAAAAGCTGAGGCACAAGAATTGCTTGAACCCACGTGGCGGAGGTTGCGGTGAGCTGAGACAGGCCACTGCACTCCAGCCTGGGTGACAGAGTCAGACTCCACCTTTTTTTTCTTTTCCACTCTTAGGATATGCTTAAGTTAGAGACTCCATCTCAAAAAAAAAAAATGTGTGGGTTGCTTTGTGCTTTAAGAAAACAGCTGAAATAGGCCAGGCGCGGTGGCTCATGCCTGTAAACCCTGCACTTTGGGAGGCTGAGGCGGGCAGATCCCCTGAGGTCAGGAGTTCAAGACCAGCCTGGCCAACATGAAGCCCTGTCTCTACTAAAAATACATATATTAGCCCAGCATAGTGGTGCACACCTGAATTCCCAGCTACTCAAGAGGCTGAGGCAGGACAATCACTTGAACCCGGGAGGTGAAGGTTGCGAGGAGCCGAGATCCCGTCACAGCACTCCAGCCCGGGTGACAAGAGTGAAACTCCATCTCAAAAAACAAAAAAGATGCATTTCAGCCCTGCGGCAGGGGCTAGAGGGAGTCCCGCTCATGAGAGTCGCTGCACCAAGTCAGGAGACATGGAAGCCGCTTGGAGAACTGTCGCCCCACGGCCCGTGGGTGACCAGGGGTGAGCAGCAGCGATGGGACAGTGTCCCATGCAGGAAACGCCCTGGAAATCCTGCGGAAGACGGGAAGATGCAGGCAGGAGCGCGAAGGACTGAGACCCTGCCTGGCAGACATGGGCACCATCATAGCGGCCGTCAGACTGTGAGGAGGCATAAGAAAGCCCCGTGTCCACCGCCTGCCCCGGGAGTCCACACCGGCTACTCTGCAAGGCTCCTGGCTCCCAGGATGTCTCCTGGGCTGAACTGTCATCCCTGGCTGTCCCTCTGTTCCCTCCTCCACAAACTCAGCCTCAGTCTTCTCCTCAAATGCAGCCTCCACCGCTCCTCCCCAAACTCAGGCTCCTTCCCCTCCTCCCCAAGTGGAGCCTCCATCCCCTCTGCAAATGCACCCACCTTCCCTTCCTCCCCAAATGCAACCTCCTTCACCTGCTCCCCAAATGCACGCACCTTCCCTTCCTCCTCAAATGCAGCCTCCTTCCCTTCCTCCCCAGATGCATCTTCCTTCCCTTCCTCCCCAAATGCAGCCTCCTTCACCTCCTCCCCAAATGCACCCTCCTTCCCTTCCTCCCCAAATGCAGCCTCCTACCCTTCCTCCTAAAATGTACCCACCTTCCCTTCCTCCCCAAATGCACCCTCCTTCCCTCCTCCCCAAATGCACCCTCCTTCCCTCCTCCCCAAATGCAGTGTCCTTCCCCTCCTCCCCAGATGCAGCCTCTTCCCTCATCAAACCCCCCACAGAGGAGCCAGACACAGGCTTTCGCTTTCTTTATTCACCCACGACTGCATGTTTCTGTGTGACTGTCCTGTGACAGCTGGGGATGGGGCGGCCCCCCTGCAGCCTGCGGGAGGGTGTCCCTACCATGAGCACGCTGCCTGGGCTTCAGGGACCCACTCTGGTGGCCAGGATGGCATCCAGGATACCCCCCAAGTGCGCCACCTGCACCTGGCAGAAGCCGTGTTGCTCCAGCAAGCACTGGTACTCGCCCGGGCTCCGCTCCCTGCCCCCCATCTGCACCAGCATGTTCAGCGACTGCAGCAGGGCGACCCGCGCCTCCCTCTTCTCCTCGTCCAGGAGCGTCTCCACCAGCAGCAGGCCGGCCCCTGAGGGGAGAGCAGACAGCTGGAGTCTTGGCCAGCCAGGCAGGGAATCCTTCAGGGGCCAGCAGGGCATACAGCAGGCAACTAGAGCTCAGAACAGTTAACAGAGGCTGCCGAGAAGCCCTGCCCAGGAGACCCACGCAAGTAGGGGAGGGGAGAGAGATGGAAATTCCATGCAGAGTGGACAGACAGGGAGAAGATTAGATTTAGAGATGGCTGGCTGGCTGCATCGCCTGGGCCTGTTCCGGTTCTCCTGGATGGATGGATGAACAGATGGTAGATGATGGGTAGAGAGGTTGGTAGAAAGATGCGTGGATGATGGATGGCAGACGGATGGATGGATGCATGCATGGATGAGAAGGCTGGATGGATAAATGGGACATGATGGATGGGTAGGTAGACAGATGGACGGATGGATACATGGATGAGAAGGATGGATGGATGAATAGATGCTGGGTGATGCACAGGCAGATGGATGGATGGATAGATGGATGCATGGAAGAAGAATAATGGATGGATGGATGAATAGATAGATAATACACACCGAGATAAATGGATGGATAGATGAAGGCATGGATGAGAAGGATGGATGAGTGAATAGATGGTGGGTGATGGACAGGTGGGTGGATGGATGGATGAGGATGGATGGGTGAGTGAATACATGGCAGATAATATATAGGTAGATGGATGTATGGGTGCATGGGTGAGAAGGATGGATGGGTGAATAGATGTTAGATGATGGGTAGATGGATGGATGAGATAGATGGATGGATGGGTAGTTAGATGGATGTATGGGTGAGAAGGATAGGTGGGTGAATAGATGGTAGATGATGGGTAGATGGATGGATGGATGCATGGGTGAGAAGGATGGATGGGTGAATAGATGGTAGATGATGGGTAGATGGATGGGTGCATGGGTGAGAAGGATGGATGGGTGAATAGATGGTAGATGCTGGGTAGATGGATGGATGGATGCATGGGTGAGAAGGATGGATGGGTGAATAGATGGTAGATGATGGATGGGTAGGTGGATGGATGGATGGATGCATGGGTGAGAAGGATGGATGGGTGAATAGATGGTAGATGATGGGTAGGTAGATGGAAGGATGGATGGGTGAATAGATGGTAGATGATGGGTAGATGGATGGATGGATGCATGGGTGAGAAAGATGGATGGGTGAATAGATGGTAGATGATGGGTAGATGGACAGATGGATGGATAGGATGGATAGATAATAAATGATGGACAGAAGACAGATAGGTGACAGATGGTTGTTACAAGGCCAGACACAGTGGCTCACGCCTGCCATGCTAGCATTTTGGGAGGGTAAGGCGGGGGGATGGTTTGAGCCCAGGAGTTTGAAACCAACCTCAGCAACACAGTGAGAGAGACCCTGTCTCTATTTTATTTTTTTTAAAGGAGGATGACGGCCGGGCGCGGTGGCTCAAGCCTGTAATCCCAGCACTTTGGGAGGCCGAGGTGGGTGGATCACGAGGTCAAGAGATCGAGACCATCCTGGTCAACATGGTGAGACCCCGTCTCTACTAAAAATACAAAAAATTAGCTGGGCACGGTGGCGCGTGCCTGTAATCCCAGCTACTCAGAGGCTGAGGCAGGAGAATTGCCTGAGCCCAGGAGGCGGAGGTTGCGGTGAGCCGAGATCGCGCCATTGCACTCCAGCCTGGGTAACAAGAGCAAAACTCCGTCTCAAAAAAAAAAAAAAAATAAATAAAAAATAAATAAATAAAGGAGGATGACAGATGATAGATGTATAAAGAGAGACACAGACAGGGTGGGGAGAGGGAGGAAGAGACAGAGAGACATAAGGCAGGAGAGAAGGAGGAAAGAGGAGAAACAGAAAGATACTGATGATAGATGAGACATAAAAGACAGAGGAGGAGAGAGGAAGAGGAAGATAGACAGGAAGAAAGAAAGTCAGGGTGCACCGGGTCACGTCTTTAATCCCGGCGCTTTGGGAGGCTGAGGCAGGAGGATTGCTTGAGCCCAGAAGTTTAAGAGTAGCCTGGGCAATATAGCAAGACCCCATCTCTACAAAAAACAAAAACTTTTTAAACTACCAGGGCATGGTGACATATGTGTGAACTCTCAGCTACTCAGGAGGCCAAGGAGGGAGGATTGCTTGAACTCCGGAGGTCAAGGCTGCAGTGACTTATGATGACAGACGGTCCTCCAACCTGAGTGACAGAGTGAGAATTCCATCACCAAAAAAAAAAATTTTTTTTTTTTTGAGAGAGAGTCTCGCTCTGTCGCCCAGGCTGGTGTACAGTGGCGAGATCTCAGCTCACTGCAACCTCTGCTCCCGGGTTCAAGCCATTCTCCTGCCTCAGTCTCTGTGGGATTACAGGCGGCCACCACCACACCCAGCTAATTTTTTATATTTTTAGTGAAGACGGGGTTTTACCGTGTTAGCTAGGATGGTGTCGATCTCCTGACCTCGTGATCCACCTGCCTCAGCCTCCCAAAGTGCTGGGATTACAGGCGTGAGCCACTGCACCCGGCCACAAAAAAAAAACTTATTTTTTGAGACCAAGTCTTGCTCTTGTTACCCAGGCTGGAATGCAGTGGCGCGATCTCGGCTCATCGCAACCTCCGCCTCCTGGGTACAGGCCATTCTCCTGTCTCAGCCTCCTGAGTAGCTGGATTACAGCCACCCACTCCCACACCCGGCTAATTTTTGTATTTTTAGTAGAGATGGGGTTTCACCATGTTGGCCAGGCTGGTCTCGAACTCCTGCCCTCAGGTGATCCGCCCACCTCGGCTTCCCAACATGCTGGGATGACAGGCGTGAGCCACCGAGTCCGGCCACCTGTGGAAACTTGAACCAAAAACGCGACGTGCTAACGAAGAAGTGAACCTGACGAGCGTTGCTCACCTGGCTTGCAGCTCTGGGCGACCCTGCTGAGTATCTCGTGCACTTTGTCATCCGGCCAGTCATGGACGATCTGGCACAGGACGTACAGGTCTGCGGGGGGGAGGCGGTCCCGGAAAAAGTCACCTGGTTTAAAGACAAAAGGTGACACGTCCATCAGGTCTGGGAGAAGCAGTCCTCCATTTCTTTTTTTTTTTTTTAGGCAGAGTCTCGCTCTGTCGCCCAGGCTGGAGTGCAATGGCAGGATCTCGGCTCACTGCAACCTCCGCCTCCCAGGTTCAAGTGATTCTCCTGCCTCAGCCTCCTGAGTAGCTGCGATTACAGCTGTGCAGCAGCACGCCCGGCTAACGTTTGTATTTTTAGTAGAGACGGGTTTCACCATGTTGACCAGGCTGGTCTCGAACTGCTGACCTCGTGATCCACCCGCCTTGGCCTCACAAAGTGCTGTGATTATAGGCGTGACCCACAAAGCCATCCTCCCGTGACAGATGCTGGGACGGCCACCCGCGTCCTAAATCAGGCAGGGAGAAGAGACGGGCATGGGTGGGAATGGGTGTGCCTGAGGTATATCCCCGTGGGGACTTGAACGCAGTGCCGTGAAGAGCTGGTTAGTGATGTCCCACCCGTGTGATTTGATTCTGGCAGGGAAAAGGTCAGCCGCGGTGGCTCACCCCTGTAACCTCAGCACTTTGTGAGGCTGAGGTGGGCGGACAGTCTGAGGTCGGGTGTTCGAGACCAGCCTGGGCAACATGGGGAAACCCCACGTCTAATTGCTACTAAAAATACAAGTTAGCCGGGCGTGCTGGCGGGCGCCTGTAATTCCAGCCGCTCGGGAAGCTGAGGCAGAACAGTCGCTCGAACCTGGGGGGTGGAGGTTGAAGGGAGCCCAGATTGCACCACTGCACTCCAGCGTGGCTGACAAAAAAATAAATAAAAAGGCAGGAAATTCAGGGCGTCACCCGGGCAAGGCAGGCAGAGTCAGCATGAAGCGGAGTCTCCGTCTGTCGGGGAAGTCAGGTCTTCACTGGCAATTCCCCGATTCAGGCGCCCGGGGAGGGCTGTCTGCAGGGGGTGTACGTAGCTACACACCACTCTGTAATTGCGGTAATAAGATGGTCTGCTGTAGGACAGTGAACCGTCTCCCTTAAAAGATACATTCAAGGCCGGGCGCGGTGGTTCACACCTGTAATCCCAGCACTTTGGGAGGCCGAGGCGGGTGGATCACATGTGCTCAGGGGTTCGACATCAGCCTGGCCAACGCGGTGAAACCCCGTCTCTACTAAAAAAGCAAAACTTCGCTGCGTGTGGCGGTGTGTGCTGTCGTCCCAGGTACTCGGGAAGCTGAGGCAGGAGGATCATGTGCACCCGGGAAGTGGAGGTTGCAATGAGCTGAGACGGTGGCACTGCACTCTGGCCTGGGCGACTGAGGGAGACACCGTCTCAAAATCAAAAAGGAAACAAAATAGCTGGGCGTGGTGGCTCACGTCTGTGATCCCCGTACTTTCAGAGGCCGAGCTGGGCGGATCACCTGAGGTTAGGAGTTCGAGACCAGCCTGGCCAACATGGTGAAACCCCGACTATCTACTAAAAATACAAAAAACCCATCTATCTACTAAAAATACAAAACTTACCCGAACGTGGTGTGGGCGCCTGTAATCCCAGCTACTTGGGAGGTTGAGGCAGGAGAATCGCTCGAACCCGGGAGGTGGAGGCTGCAGTGAGCTGAGATCACACCACTTTACTTAAGTGTGGCTGACAGAGCAAGACTCAAAATATAAATAAACTTTAGCATTTCTGTTTCTCCTGCAGACGAGCTGTAGGGCGACTGTGATGTGTGTGTGTGTATATATATGTATGTTTTGAGATGGAGTCTCTCTGTGTCACCAGGCTGGAGTGGTGGCTCGATATCGGCTCATTGCAACCTCCACCTTCCGGGTTCAAGCGATTCTCTGCCTTAGCCTCCAGAGTAGCTGGGATTACAGGCACCTGCCACCACATCCGGCTAATTTTTGTATTTTTAGTAGAGACGGGGTTTCACCGTCTTGGCCAGACTGATCTCCAACTCCCGACCTCAGGTGATCCTCCTGCTTCAGCCTCCCAAAGTGCTGGGATTAGTTGTGTGAGCCACGGCGCCCGGCCAATTGTGTTTCTTTAAAAACTAGAAAGGTACCCAGAAACCTTGCGGGGAAGAGGGGCATGGAGGTGCCCAGCGCCTCAGCTCGCAGGCCTGGCCGTCATCGGATGCCGCCGAGTTACGGCGCGGGAGGTGTCTCCTCTCAATCCATGTGGGCATCTGCGGCCGCCACCTGGAAGTTCTCTCAGTCTAACCTGGGGCCACCCTGTTGCAGCTCTTGTGTGGTCTCCTTCTGTGGCCTCGGTGCCGTGGACGCCCGTGGTCACGGAGGTCAGCCGTTCCCCATCTCCACTCCCCACTGACTACCTGCACCCAGGACAGCTTCACACAGTCGCCCACCTGGTGGTTCTTTTATATTTATTATTATTGTTTTCTTCTTTATTTGAGATGGAGTTTTGCTGTTGTCACCCAGGCTGGAGGGCACTGGTCTGATCTCGGCTCACTGCGACCTCCGCCTCCCTCCCGGGTTCCAGTGATTCTCTGCCTCAGCTTCCTGAGTAGCTGGGATTTCAGACACCAGCCACTAAGCCTGGCTGATTTCTATTTTTTTTTTCTTTTTTTTTTTGAGACAGAGTTTCGCTCTTGTTACCCAGGCTGGAGTGCAATGGCGCGATCTCGGCTCACCGCAACCTCTGCCTCCCGGGTTCAGGCAATTCTCCTGCCTCAGCCTCCCGAGTAGCTGGGATTACAGGCACGCGCCACCATGCCCAGCTAATTTTTTGTATTTTTAGTAGAGACGGGGTTTCACCATGTTGACCAGGATGGTCTCGATCTCTTGACCCTGTGATCCACCCACCTTGGCCTCCAAAGTGCTGGGATGACAGGCGTGAGCCACGACGCCCGGTGTATTTACCATTACTATTATTGTTGTATTTATTTATTTTTGAGGTGGAGTTTTGCTTGTCGCCCAGGCTGGAGTGCACTGGTCTGATCTGGGCTCACTGCGACCTCTGCCTCCCTCCTGGGTTCAAGTGATTCTTCTGCCTCAGTCTCCCGAGTAGCTGGGATTACAGGCGTCAGCCACCACGCCAGGCTAAGTTTTTTGTATTTATTTTTTTAAGATGGGGTTTCACCATGTTGGTCAGAACTCCCGACCTCAGGTGATCTGCCCACCTCGGCCTCTTAAGTGCTGGGATTACAGGCATCAGCTGCCACGCCCAGCCACGTCTACCTGTTTAGAGATGCCCTCGTGTCTCTGTGTACCCCCACACACACACCCACAGGCATACCCACGGACACAGACACATGGGCATCACACATATAGCCACACAGATGCACCGATGCACATATAGTCACAGACACACATGCAGGCACCCACAGACACGCATGGACAGAGACACACCCACACACAGGCACACACACACACACGAAGCAGTCACATACGCACAGATACCCACGGCCATACACTATGCACACAGGCAGACACACAGATATGCACTCATACACCCGTAGACACACACACACACACCCTCTCAGATACATACACAACCACAGACCACAGAGAATTGCACACACACACACACGGTCTCATGCACAGATGCGCACAGAGGGACATACCAGACACACATGCACACACAAACACCCACACAGACATACACAAACACAGAAACCCACCCCCACACACACACACAAGTGCAGCAGGCACATATGCACAGACACCTACAGACACAAACCATGCACACAGACACACATACAGACACACATGCAGCAGTCATATGCACAGACACACCATGCACACAGATGCAGACACACACACAGGCACACACACACATGCACCAGTCACATATACAGACACCCACAGACACACACCACGCACACAGACGCAGACAGGCACACAGAGACGCATATGCACACAGACATGCACACATAGACCCGCAGAGACACACGCACACACACACATACCCTCACAGATACACAACCACACACCACAGAGAACTGCACACACACACACACACACACACACAACCACACCACAGAGAACTGCACACACACACACACACACACAGACACAATAGACAGTCTAACGCAGACATGCATGGAAGGACATACCAGACACACATGCACAAACACCCACACGGACATACACACACACAGAAACACACATACACACACACAGAGATGGTCTCAGGCAGACATGCATGGAAGGACATACCAGACACACATGCACAAACAAACACCCACACGGACATACACAAACACAGAAACACACACACACACACACACACACACACACAGATGGTCTCAGGCAGACATGCATGGAAGGACATACCAGACACACATGCACAAACACCCACACAGACATACACAAACACAGAACCCCCCCCCACACACACACACAGAGATGGTCTCAGGCAGACATGCATGGAAGGACATACCAGACACACATGCACACACAAACACCCTCATGGACATACATAAACACAGAAACACACACACACAGCAGTCACATATGCACAGACACCTACGACACACACCATGCACAGACGCAGACACACACACACCCGCAGAGACGCACGCACATACACACACCCTCACAGGCACATACACAACCACCACACACCACAGAGACATGCCATGCACAGACACATGTGCAGACGCAGATACAGAGACACACAGAGAGTCTTATGCACAGACATACAAGGTCATACCACACAGAGACACACATACACACACACCACATACAAGGACATAGCACACAGAGACACACAAGCACAGCAGTCAGCTATGCACACAGACACCCAGAGACACACACCGCGGAAACTTGCACGCAGAAACACGCGTGCACGCACGCTGCCCCACGTGCTCTCTGGAAGGCGGTGAGGCAGCAGGGCAAACGCGAGGAAGCCTCACCGGCAGCGAATCGGATCTGAGCCGCCTGCGGCCCAGTGGGTTGGAAGTGTGCGGCCAGCTCGATGGTTTCAGGGAGGTCGAACACGGTCACCTGCAGATGCGGGTTCTCCCGGACCAGCTCTTGGGCCAGCGCGCCCGTGCAGCCTGCGGGGAAGCAAACGCGTGCTGTGCGGCCGGGTCGTCCCGGTATCGACAGAACACTGACCACTCTCCAAAGCTCAACCGAGCAGAAGTAACATTCACACGATGGCCGGTGCCATAGCAGCCATTCTGGGCCACGTGCGGGGACACAGACTTGGAGGGAAATCCTTCCAGCCCGGGGGTGGGGTCTGTACTCCTCCCTTCTCCTTCCTGCCGTGGGGATACAGACACCACGGCCGGGGACGGTGGCTCACGCCTGTCATCCCAGCACTTTGGGAGGCCGAGGTGGGTGGATCACCAGGTCAAGACATCGAGACCAGCCTGCCCAAAAATTAGCCGGTTGTGGTGGCAGGTGCCTGTAATCCCAGCTACTCGCGAGGCTGATGCAGGTGAATCACTTGAACCCGGGAGGTGGAGGTTGCAGTGAGCTGAGATCAGACCATCTCACTCCAGCCTGGGTGACAGAGCAAGACTCAATGTCTGCCTCCTGGGTACAGGCCATTCTCCTGCCTCAGCCTCCTGAGTTGCTGGGACTATAGGCGCACGCCACCATGCCCGGCTAATTTTTGTATTTTTAGTAGAGATGGGGTTTCTCCATGTTGGCCACGCTGGTCCCAAACTCCTGACCTCAGATGATCCGCCCACCTTGGACTCCCAAAGAGCTGGGATTACAGGCGTGAGCCACTGCGCCCGGTTAATGCCTGCAGCTTAATAAAGACAAAGTCACGGGCGGAGTCGTGGCAGGGCAGGGGGGTTGTACCCACCTCCCACATCGCAGGCGGAGGAGAAGCCAGACAGGTCGAAGGCGGTGGCCACGTACCGCGCATTCAGCTTGGACAGGCAGTGCATGGCTTGCATGAACCACAGTCGCATCTCAGGGCTCTGGTAGAGCACGTCCTGGAACACAGCAGGGGCTCAGGGGTGCACGGGCCGGGAGCTCGCCCAGCCTGTCCCCAGGCAGAAAACACGCAGGCCCTGGCACCTGCGCTGCAGAGGGGGCTTCGTGGCACAGCTGCTTGGGGCACCCATGTCTGTGCCAAGGCTGGGGACAGAGGACCCCCAAGTCAGAGGCGATCTCCTTGGAATCACTGGGTCCACACACAGCGTGACCTCCTGAAAGCATCCGAGTGTCCCAGACAAGGAGGCTTTTCACCCTAGAAGCTCAGGGTCACCCACCGACATCTCAGCATGGAAAACCGGGGAGAGGGAAGCAGAGGGGTTCATCCCGGACAGAGAATATGGTCCTCTTAGCTGCCCCAGGTCTCGTGGTGGTACCCACCCCGGCCACAGAGGAACCCAGGTCAGTCCCGGTCAGGGCTGCGTTCACTGCTCCCACCCTGGATATGCCTTGTCCCCCCAGGGCAAGGAAGCCCTGCCCAGCCTGCTCCTGAGCCCGGCTCCCAGGGGGGCAGACCCTCCACCCTGGCTCCCCAAATCCCTCGGGGCCTCCCCGGCTCTCCCCTGGGTGGGCGTCAGCGACAGGGTCAGGGAATCCTCCTTGAGGCCCAGGCTGGCTGCTCACTCCAGCTCGGGGCCCCTGTCTGCGCCTCTCGGCTTCTCTCTCCACCGCTGGCTTCTGTCTCTGTCACTCTGTCTCCCTTCGTCTCTGTCCGTCTGTCTCTGTTCTCCTTCTATCTCTCCATCTCCTTCTGTCTCTGTCTGCCTCTATCTCTGTCCCTCCAAGCCTCCCTGTCTCAGTCACAGAGACACAGAAACAGAGACAGAGTATCTCCAGCCTGTGTGGAGATGAGTGGGATCTCAGCTCACTGCAGCCTCCGCCTCCTGGGTTCAAGCGATTCTCCCACCTCAGCCTCCCGAGTAGGTGGAATCACAGGCCCGCCATCATGCCCCGCTAATTTTGTGCATTTTTGGTAGAGACGGGGTTTCACCGTGTTGGCCAGGCTGGTCTCGAACTCCTGACCTCAGGTGATCATCCCACCTTGGTCTCCCAAGCTAGCTGGGATGACCAGCTCATGCCACCACACCCATCCTAATCTTTGTTTTTATAGAGATGGGGTCTCACTGTGTTGGCCAGGCTGGTCTCAAACTCCTGGGCTGAAACCATCCTCCCAACTTGGCCTCAAAAACTGCAGGGATTCCAGGTGTGAGTTCCGACATACGGCCTCCAAACCCCTTTCTGGGAGGAAATTCTGGTTTCTTATTTATTTTTTTTCAGATGAAGTTTTGCTGTTGTGTCCCAGACTGAAGTACAATGTCACGATCTCAGCTCACTGCAGCCTCCGCCTCCCGGGTTCAAGCAATCGTCCTGCCTCGGCCTCCTGAGTTGCTGGAATTACAGGCGCCCACCACCACGCCCAGCTGATTTTTTTGTATGTTTAGCAGAGACAGGGTTTCACTATGTTGGTCAGGCCGGTCTTGAACTCCCGACCTCGTGATCCACCCCCCTCGGCCCCTCCCCAAGTGCTGGGACGACAGGCGTGAGCCACCGCGCCCGGCCACGCCCGGCCACTGGCAGTTCTATTTGCAGCTGCTGTGGGTTAACAGTGGACGATAGCTACGGTGGACCCGTTCCAGAGGTGACTGAAGACACAGCCACAGCACCAAGGCTTTGGGATGTGCCGGCCTGGAGACCGAGTGATCCAGGCGCCCACGCTGCCCCGTGCGCCAACGTGCCTTGGCAGGACGCATGCCAGGCGGAAAGGCTCCGCGGCGGCTCCCCTACCTGGAACACATCTTCCGCCTTCTTCCCCTGCACCCGGTGGTGCTGGTGTCTTCCCTCTCGGACGGCGAACTCCAGGTGCGTAAAGAGGTTCCAGGTGACCTCGCTGCTGTACACGATGAGGCCGTGCAGAGAGCAGTCACCGTCCGACGTCAGGTAGAGGTTTGCTGCCTCTGTGTTACTGTAACCTTAAGAAACAGGATGCTCATGTGACCTCAGAACAAGGAAACCCAAGGAGGCCGGCTGCGGTGGCTCATGCGGTCACCCAGCACTTCGGGAGGCCGAGGCGGGCGGATCACGAGGTCGGGAGTTCGAGACCAGCCTGACCAACATGGAGAAACCCCATCTCCACTAAAAATAACAAAAATTAGCCAGGCGTGGTGGTGCCTGACATACCAGCTACTTGGGAGGCTGAGGCAGGAGAATCACTTGAACCCGGGAGGTAGGGGTTGCACAGAGTGGAGGTCATACCACTGCACTCCAGGCTGGGTGACAGACCAAGACTATCTAAAGAGGCCGGGCGCAGTGGCTCATGCCTGTAATCCCAACACATTGGGAAGTCGACGTGGGTGGATCACGAGGTCGGGAGTTCGAGACCAGCCTGACCAATATGGGGAAACCCCGTCTCTACTAAAAATACCAAAATTAGCCAGGTGTGGTGGTGGGCGCCTGTAATCCCAGCTACTCAGGAGGCTGAGGCAGGAGAATCGCTTGGATGCAGGAGGTGGAGGTTGCAGTGAGCCGAGATCGTCCCAGTGCACACCAGCCTGGGCGACAGAGTGAGACTCCATCTAAACAATAAATAAATAAATCTAGGTTACATCCTAAGGGTTCTGTTGCCCTGGAGAGCCCCGAGTGATACAGGGAAGTTCTTCCTTCCACCCACTTCATGCCCAGGTCAGCTGTCCACGGATGCAGCCTGTAAGCTCCCTGCCAGGATGCCCCCTCCCACAGAACAAGAGACTGGAAGGCGGAGGAGCTGTCAGTGGAGACCCATACGTGTAAACAGATGGCCTGGCACCCCTCTGGTTCTGCTGTGTCAGAAGCGGCCCTGGGTTCACGTTGGTCATGAAAGGTGACTGTTCCTGAGACTTACTGTGGAGCAGGGGCAGCCCGTGCAGACGACAGCTGCTCCTAGAGGTCAAGTGCACAAAGCCTTTCTCCATATTCATCATGAGTTCCCTCCTACCCTCCTTCCTGCCTTCCTTCCAGCTTTCATAGTGCTGCTGATGAAAAGCCTTTCTCCATATTCATCATGATTTCCTTCCCTCCCTCCCTCCCTTCTCTCTCTCTTTTCTGACAGTGTTTCGCTCTTGTTGCCCAGGCTGGAGTGCAGTGGCACTATCTCGGCTCACTGCAACCTTCTCCTCCTGCATTCAAGTGATTCTCCTGCCTCAGCCTCCCAAGTACCTGGGACTACAGGCACGTGCCACTACACCTGGCTAATTTCGTATTTTTAGTAGACATGGAGTTTCACCATGTTGGTCAGGCTGGTCTCGAACTCCTGATCTCAGGTGATCCACCCACCTTGGCCTCTGAAAGTGCTGGGATTACAGGCATGAGCCACCATGATTTTTAGTACAGGAGAACGGCACTGAACTCCTCTAGCTGGGAAGACGTTCTGCCTCCTATGCTCCAAACTCTTAATGATATAGTCACGTGTCTCTGTGGCAAGGGCGCAGCCTCTGGGGCCTCGACTTGAGCATGCTTTGTGACCTAATCTGCTCAGGCGTCATCTGTCCTCCTGCCCTTCCCAAGCTACTCAAGGACTTGGCCATGTGCTCTCCGTTCTAGCAGCGTGCTGAAGAGTTCTCTTCGATTCAGAAAACACATCATCCAGCCACCCATCCATCCACTTATCCATCCATTCCCCACCCATGCACCCACCCATCCATCTGTTCACCCACCCTCCCAATCACCCACCTAGTCATGCACTCATCCATCCACTCACCCACCCATCCATCCAGCCATCTACCCACTCACCCACTCATCCATACATTCCCCCACCCAACTACCCATCCACTGACCCACTGATACGTGTATTCATCCACCCTCTTATCCATCCATCCATCCATCCATCCATCCATCCATCCATCCATCCATCCATCCATCTGTTCACCCACCCTCCCAATCAGCCACTGGGTCATTCACTCATTCATCCACTCACCCACCCACACATCCACCCATCCACTCACTCATCCATACATTCCCCCACCTAACTACCCATCCACCAATCCACTGATACGTGTATTCATCCACCCTCTCATCCATCCATCCATCCATCCATCCATTCACCCACCCTCCCAATTATGCACCTAGTCATTCACTCATGCATCCACTCACCCAGCCATCCATCCACCCATCTACATGCCCACTCCTCCATCCATCCAACCGCCCACCCATTCATCCAGCCATCTACCCACTCACTCACTCATCCATACATTCCTCCACCCAACTACCCATCCACTGATACATGTATTCATCCAGCTTCTCATCCATCCATCCATCCATCCATCCATCCATCCATCCACCCACCCACTCTCCCAATGACACAGCTTAGTCATTCACTCATCCATCTATTCACCCTCATCCATCCATTCACTCATTCATCCATGTACCCTCCCACCCATCCACCCATCTACCCACCCATCCAATAATCCACCCATCCATCCTCACATCCACCCCATCCATCATCCACCCAATCACCCACCTACCCATCCATCCACCCAACCACTGACTCACTGATCCATCCATCCATGTATCATCCACCTGTCCACACCCATTATCCACCCATCCAATCACCCATCCATCCATCCAACCATCCACCGATCCACCCATCTACACGCCCACTCATCCATCCATCCAACCACCCACCCATTCATACATACATCCATTCACCCACCCTCCCAAACACGCACCTAGTCATTCACTCATGCATCCATTCACCCAGACATCCACCCACCCATCTACATGCCCAGTCATCCATCCATCTAACCAGTCACCCATTCATCCATCCACCCATCCATTGATTCATTGATCTACCCATCCACCCACTCATCCATCCATTCCCTCACCCAACTATCCATCCACTGACCCACTGATACATCTGTTCATCAACCCTACCATCTATCTATCCATCCATCCAACTATGTACCCACATAATTATGCACCTCCATCCAATAATGCACACCCATCCAATTATGCACCTCCATCCAATAATCCACCCATCCATCCTCACATCCATCCCATCCATCATCCACCCAACCACTGATTCACTGATCCATCCATCCATGTATCATCCACCCGTCCACACCCATCCAATCACCCACCCATCCATCCATCCATCCAACCGTCCACCCACTTATTCATCCATTCCCTCATGCAACTACCCATCCACCGATCCACTGATACATCCATCCATCCATCCATTCACCCACCGTCCCAATCACCCATCCATCCATCCAGGCATCCACGCATCCATTCATCCAGTCCCCTCACCCAACAACCCATCCACTGATCTGCTGATACATCTATTCATCCACCCTCCCATCCATCCATCCATCCATCCATCCATCCATCCATCCATCCATCCATCCACCCATCCACCCACTCATCCATCCATTCCCTCACGCAACTACCCATCCACCGATCTGCTGATACATCTAATTCATCCACCCTCCCATCCATCTATCCACCCACGCTCCCAATCGCCCATCCATCCATCCACCCATCCACCTACTCATCCATCCATTCCCTCACGCAACTACCCACACACTGATCCACTAATACATCTATTCATCCACTCTCCCATCCATCCATCCATCCATCCATCCATTCACCCATTGAATTATGCACCCTCCCACCTATCCATCCATCAATCCTTCCACCCACGCACTCATCCATCTATTCCCTCATGCAACTAGCTATCCACCAATCCACTGATACATGTATTCATCCACCCTCCCATCCATCCATCCATCCAACCATCCAACCATCCATCCATTCAGCCACCCTCCCAATCACCAATCCATCTACTCATCCATCCATTCCCTCACCCAACAACCCATCCACCGATCCAGATACACCTGTTCATCCACACTCATCCATCCAACCAAGCATCCACCCATCCATCCATCCACCCACCCACCCACCCATCCAACCATCCACCTATCCATCGATCCAGCCACCCATCCATGCACCCATTCACTGATTTACCTATCCATCCATCCATCCATCCATCCATCCGCCCATCCATTCACCCATTCACTGATCTACCAATCCATCCACCTTCCCATCCATCCATCTATCCACTTAGCATCATCTATCTATCCATTCATCAATGCATCCATCCATCTATCTATCCATTTACATATCTATCAGCTCTACTTATCATCTATGTATCTATCCCTCTCCATCATCCATCTATTTCGAGGTATCTATGCATTTATCATCTATCCATGTATCTGTCCACCTATCCATCCAGGTTATCTGTCTATAAACATAAATAAGCAAGTAAAGACATGTCTGTGTCTCCGTGTTGGGTTCTTTCTCAGGAGAACACTGACTAGACACGCCCCCTTTGAGACCAGACCTCATAAGGAGCCTGCATTTCTCCTGCCTACTCGCAGCCACTGCTGTTCCCTCTCTCATCCACCCTCTGCTTCTAATCCTTTTGGGAATAGCAACGACCCTGAGGGCAGAGAGGGGACAGAAGGTCTTGCCTTCCTTCCTCGCCCTGCCTGGGCTCCAGGTCACCGTCCCTCAGCGACTTCCACCTGCAAGATTCTCAGGGCAAAACCTGAAGTCAGAGTCTCATTACCTTGCTCTGACTTCTCCAGGAGCCCCAGGCCTGCGCAGAAGTCCAGAAGCCTCTCCGTGCCGCACACAGAGGCGTCCACTTTGCTGGCAATGCCCACGGCCTTCTGGGGAGCTTCGTCTTTTAACAGATCAAACACCTTCAGCTTGCAGGCCGTGAACAGGGCCTGCCCATTAAAAACAGGTGTGGGGGGACTCAGTGAGTAACTTGCCAAGCCCTTTTTCCTCCCACAGACCCTCCACGAGATCGTGGAGGCCAAGGGTGTCGAAACTGTTTCACATGGCCACTGAGCTTTCTCTTAGAGAGAGCAGTGGGGATTATAGGATCAAGTCCCCAGCTACAAGGCATAAAACCACATCTATGAATGTCATGTAGGAAAACCAGCCCACGGGAGGAAAATCAACATGCTACAGATATGGGCCAAGTCCACAGCCTGCACGTTCAATCCCTAATCCCCCCAGTATCTCAGAATGTGACTCTATTTGTAGGCAGGTTTTTTTTTTTATTAAAATTTTTTTTTTTTTTAATTTTTGAGACGGAATCTTGCTCTGTTGCCCATGCTGGACTGCAATGCCAGGATCTCAGCTCACTGAAACCTCTGCCTCCCAGGTTCGAGTGATTCTCCTGACTCAGCCTCCAGAGTAGCGGGGACTACAGGTGTGCACCACCACGCCCGGCTAATTTTTGTGTTTTTAGCAGAGATGGGGTTTCACCATATTGGCCAGGATGGTCTCGATCTCCTGACCTCAGGTGATCTGCCCACCTCGGCCTCCCAAAGTGCTGGGATGACAGGTGTGAGCCACTGTGCCCGGCCTGTAAGGGTGGTTTTAAAGAGATGATAAAGGTAAAATGAGGTTATTTGGGTGGACTAGATCCAATGGGACTCTGGGGTGCTTATGGGAAGAGGAGGTGAGGACACAGACACGCACAGAGGGACGACCCCGTGAGGACACAGGGACAAGACGGCTTCTCCAAGCCCATGAGAGAGGCCTCAGGAGGAGCCTGCCCAGCCCACACCTGGATCTCAGACCTCCAGCCTCTAGGACTCTGTTGTGTATAAACCTCCCAGTGGCTTATAAATTATAATATATACATTAAGTAATTTATATATCTCTTCTTCCTACAAGGACCCCAGTGCTATTGGATTTGGTCCGCCCAAATGACCTCACTTCACCTTAATTATACATTATATGATTATATATAAATATATAATTATTTACATAATTATATGTTTAACATATATTCTAACTATTAGTTAATTACATAATTATAATAGTTATATACTTACATATTTATAAATTATATAAATATACATAATTATGTTATATAATTGTATATTTATGTAATAAATTATATAAATTACGTGAATAATTTATAAAATTAATAAATTATAAATTATGTAAATTATATAACGTTTATAAATTATATTATACAAGTCAAATAATTATATATACAAGTTATATAATCATATAACGCATATAATTTATGTAATTATATAATTTATATTTATATAATTGTGTGATTATAATCAATTATATAATTATAAATAAATTGTAAGTATAAATTATATTTTAATTTATACTTATAATTTATCAAT
Organism: Saguinus oedipus; assembly: GCA_031835075.1. NCBI lineage: Eukaryota > Metazoa > Chordata > Mammalia > Primates > Cebidae > Saguinus > Saguinus oedipus. The sequence continues at coordinate 712,995 of CM063191.1, forward strand.
TCTTATTAAATAAGGATCTCCAATTTAACAGTTTAGATATATAATTTAATAATACAATCGTAAGGATTAATTCATTTATCAGCCACCCAGTACTGACTTAAAAGTCGACACCCACTAAGTTAGAGACACGCAGACGGAACGTGCCGTGACCACCATCATTCCCTTATCACTGCACGTTCTCTCTGTTGCTCATGAGTCACGGCAGGTGGCCATCAGCCGGGCTCCCTGCCTCCCGCAGCCTGCGCCCCTCCTGCACTCGGCATCCCCACGTCTGCTTCCCGGAGGATGCCCTACGAGGAACCCCTGGCCCTGGGAGGGCTCCGTCCCTTCTCCGTCTGCTCTGCCGCCGTGAGGGGCCTCCAGGAGCCCAGACCTGCAGAACAGGTAAAATATGGGGCCTCAGGCTGGGCGCGGTGGCTCACACCTGCAACCCCAGCACATTAGGAGCGTGAGGCAGCTGGATCACCTGAGGTCAGGAGTTCAGCCTGACCAACATGGTGAAACCCCGTCTCTACTAAAAAAACAAAAATTAGCCAGGTGTGTGGCAGGTGCCTGTAATTCCAGCTACTCAGGAGGCTGAGGCAGGAGAATCGCTTAAACCCGGGAGGCAAAGGTTGCAGTGAGCTGAGATGGAGCCACTACACTCCAGCCTGGGTGAGTTTTTGTGAAATAAAAAAAGAAAGACGGGCCCTCTCGGGGAAGAGGAGGGGAGTTGGAGCTCTGCTGCCTGCAGGGTACAGGACCTGGTGGGAAGCCACTGTCCACCGACCTCAGGCAGAGAAGGCGGAGACCATCCACGTGGAGGGGCTCTGCCTGGTTCGCTATGCCATGTGGCCACTGTGCCCCACGGACGTCTCAGTGACTGGCTGCCCACACCAGTGGGATGGCTGCCCTGGGGTCACGGTATCACAGGGGATGAGGGCACTAACCCCGGCCCGGTGTACCCTCCAGGTGCCAGTTCCACCTCCCGCCTGGCCAGCGGGACTTCTGGCCAGGTGAAGGCCCACACGTCAGAGGCATGGCAGCCTGACTGATCCCGCCGGAGGAAGGCCCATTGGGGAATTCTCACATGTCCCATGCGGGGTTATGTGAGTCCTGCCCGGCTTCAAAAGCACTCTGGACCCCATGCCAGCCTGGCACACACCCAGCATGGTCCATGCTTGCCAGCTACTCCCCCAAATATGCAACCTCACCCTAACCCCACTACCAGAAAATGGGATTTTTTTTTTTTTAAACAGAGCCTCGCTCCGTTGCCAGGCTGGAGTGCAGTGGTACAATCTCGGCTGCTCATGAGTGACGGCAGGTGGCCATCACGGCAGCCTGAGCCCCTCCTGCACTCGGCATCCCCATGTCTGCTTCCCGGAGGATGCCCTACGAGGAACCCCTGGCCCTGGGAGGGCTCCGTCCCTTCTCCGTCTGCTCTGCCGCCGTGAGGGGCCCCCAGGAGCCCAGACCTGCAGAACAGGTAAAATATGGGGCCTCAGGCCGGGCGCGGTGGCTCACACCTGCAACCCCAGCACATTAGGAGCGTGAGGCAGCTGGATCACCTGAGGTCAGGAGTTCGAGACCAGCCTGACCAACATGGTGAAACCCCATCTCTACTAAAAATACAAAAGTTATCTGGGCGTGGTGGTGGGCGGCTGTAGTTCCAGCTACTTGGGAGGCTGAGGCAGGAGAATCGCTTGAACCTGGGAGGCGGAAGTTGCACTGAGCTGAGATGGAGCCACTACACTTCAGCCTGGGTGACAGTTTTTGTGAAATAGAAAAAGAAAGAAAGACGGGCCCTCTCGGGGAAGAGGAGGGGAGTTGGAGCTCTGCTGCCTGCAGGGTACAGGACCCGGTGGGAAGCCACTGTCCACCGACCTCAGGCAGAGAAGGCGGAGACCATCCACGTGGAGGGGCTCTGCCTGGTTCGCTACCCCATCTGGCCACGGTGCTCCACGGACGTCTCAGTGACCAGCTGCCCGCACGGCGGGATGGCTGCCCTGGGGTCATGATATCACAGGGGATGAGGGCACTAACCCCGGCCCGGTGTACCCTCCAGGCGCCAGGTCCACCTCCCGCCTGGCCAGCGGGACTTCTGGGCAGGTGAAGGCCCACACGTCAGAGGCATGGCAGCCTGGCTGACCCCGCAGCAGGAAGGCCCATTGGGGAATTCTCATATGTCCCATGCGGGGGTCACGAGTCCTGCCTGGCTTCAAAAGCACTCTGGACCCCGTGCCAGCCTGGCACACACCCAGCATGGTCCATGCTTGTCAGCTACTCCCCCAAAGATGCAACCTCAGCATAACCCCCACTACTGGGGAATGGGATTTTTTTTTTTTTAAAAAGAGCCTCGCTCCGTCGCCCAGGCTGGACTGCAGTGGTACAATCTCGGCTCACTGCAACCTCCACCTCCCGGGTTCAAGCGATTCTCCTGCCTCAGCCTCCCGAGTAGCTGGGACTACAGACATGCACCATGCCCAGCTAATTTTTGACCACTATGTTGGTCAGGATGGTCTCTATCTCTTGACCTTCTGATCTGGCCGCCTGAGCCTCCCAAAGGGCTGGGATGACAGCTGTGAGCCACCGCGCCTGGCCGGGATCTTATTTGAAAATAAAAGCGTCTTTTTGAGCTAGGGGAGTTGAGATTAGTCGGGGTCAGTGGATGAGGGAGATGCAGGCACACAGGAGGAGGCCGCGTGGAGACGGAGGCAGAGACTGCAGTGATGGGGCCACAAGCCCAGGGATGCTAGAGGCCCCAGGAGCTGGGAAAGGCAGGAAGGACCCTCCCTAGAACCGCCAGAGAAGGCGTGCCCCTGAGACACCTTCATCTCAGACTGCCACCCTCCAGGACTGTGACGACAAGACTCCTGTGGATTTAAGACCTGTGTGTGGTCATTTGGGACAGTGGCCCGAGGATGCAGACACAGGTACCTTCGATGTTTTGAAGCCATTGATGAGTTCCAGGAGGCGTGTGGGGAACGGGGGCAGGGTCTCACGGGTCCTGTTCCCCTCAGCCTCCGCTGTGGCCTCTCTGGCCACTCCAGCCCCGGCCTTGTCCTTCCGAGTGGGTGCCGGGTTGCCCTCGTCCACGATGCTGAGGTCTTCGAAGGTGTCCACGGCCGGGATGGAATCGTGCTTGACGCGCTGCAGGTCCTCCGGCCGGGGCAGGTGGTACAGCTGCATCAGCTGCTTGCAGAACTGGTTGAGCGGGAAGCCGACGACATTGAGGAAGTCCCCGTGCACGGACTCCACCAGCATCCCGCCGAGAGCCTGGATCCCGTAGCCGCCTGCCTTGTCCCTGGCGGGGGCAGTGGAAGGGAAAAGGTGACAACCAGCAGAAACGTCTCCCTTCCTTAAGATATGCCACAGCCACCAGGGCCGGGCACGGTGGCTCATGGCTGTTATCCCAGAACTGTGAGAAGCCGAGGCGGGCGGATCACCTGAGGTCGCGAGTTCGAGACCAGCCTGGCCAACATGGAGAAACCCCGTATCTACTGAAAACACAAAGATCAGCTGGGCATGGTGGCTCACGCCTGTCATCCCAGAACTGTGAGAGGCCGAGGCGGGCGGATCACCTGAGGTCGCGAGTTTGAGACCAGCCTGGCCAATATGGTGAAACCCCATCTCTACTAGAAACGCAAAAATCATCCAGGCATGGTGGTGGGCGCCTGTGATCCCAGCTACTCAGGAGGCTGACACAGAACTGCTTGAACCCAGGAGGTGGAGGTTGCAGTGAGCCGAGATGGCACCACTGCACTCCAGCTTCAGAAACAAGCACAAAATTCCGCCTCAAAAAAAAAAAAAAAAACCCACAGCCAGGGCTGCCCTCCACTTTGGGCAGTCAGGCCAGAGGATGCAAAAGAACCAGACGCATCTTCTCTGGGTGGCTTCATATTAAGGAGAGTTCAGTGCTGGGCCGAAGCTCCTTTCTCTCTCTTTAAAAAAACACTTTTATTTATTTTTCACTTTTAATTTTTGAGATCGAGTCTCGCTCTGTCCCCCAGGCTGGAGTGCAGTGGCACGATCTCGGCTCACTGCAACCTCCGCGTCCCAGGTTCAAGCGATTCTCCTGCCTCAGCCTCCTGAGTAGCTGGGATCACAGGTGCCCGCCACCACGCCTGGCTCATCTTTGTATTTTTAGTAGAGATGGGGTTTCTGTGTTGGCCAGGCTGGTCTGGAACTCCTGACCTCAGGTGATCCGCCCGCTGTGTCCTCCCAAAGTGCTGGGATGACAGGTGTGAGCCACCTCGCCCGGCCCAGGCTTAAATCTTACCTTTGGCCAAATGCATCTGTTTCATGTTGCACATAAGTGAGATCCGGTCGTATCTGTCTTCTCTACCTAGCTGATTTCAGTGGACACAGCATCCTCTAGGTTAATAGACGTATATATTATGCGGACCCCATCGCTACAAAAGCTAAAACTAAAGTCAGCCCTGGGTGGTGGAGCGTGTGCCTGTGGTCCCACCTACTCAGGAGGTTGAGGTGGGAGGATCGTTTGAGCCCAGGACTTCAAGACCAGCCTGGGCAATGTAGTGAGACCCCATCGCTACAAAAAATAAAAAAATTAGCCAGGTGTGGTGGTGGGCGCCTGTAGTCCCAGCCACTCGGGAGGCTGAGGTGGGTCATTTCAGCTTGAGAGGCTGAGCTATGATTCTGCCACTGCACTCCAGCCTGAGGGACACAGTGAGACCCTCTCTCCAAAAATTAATAGATAAAATTATTTCTCTATGTATTTATATATTACAAGCATGTTTTTATGCAAATATATTTACATACACATATTTATACTATGTATATATGTATTAATTACATACATATATTTATATAAACACATAAATATATATAAATATCTTTTAATATAGTTTTATAATATAAAAGTAGATTTTACTTTATATAATTGGATATTAGATTTCTATAACACATTATGCATTTATGTAATAATACATGTAACATAGAATATGTATAATCTCATATTACATTTAAATAATAATTAGCCTGCATATAATTACACATATCAAATATGTATCAATTACCATGTAATTAATATATTAATATGTATAAATACATAAACATCAAATTATATATTCATATATTATGTTACATATCTATATTATATAAGTATATATAAAATTAGATATTAATTTATGATATATGAGATATATAATTATATATTATAGTATATAATCTATTTTAACATTATTGTTATATAATGTATTATGTAATCTATCATAACAGTATGTAATCATTATATTACTTAGTCAATATAAATTAAAATTAATCATTTAACAATAAGCATTAATCAAAATTATGATTAATGTATCATCTATATTATAATCTTTTATACGTAATATATTTATATATATTACACTATAATTATATATTATAAACATATATACATTTATATAATGCATGTAATTTATATATATCCATATATACTTATAGTAACCATTCATATGTATTATGTAATTAACATATTACAATTAACATATAATATATAAATTATGTGACTGTAAATACAGTTCCATGCTACATTATGTAATGTATAATTATAGACACACTGTATGTTGTATGCTATAGATAACTGTGGCACAGGTCCCTCTGCCACACGGCCTCAGGCTCAGCCCTGTACGGCAGGTACAGGGCCTCCTTTCCCAAGGCTGACTGGGACCCCACGTGTGAGGGCGGCCAGGCCTTCGTGTCTCCCCGCCCCCAGCGCCCCGAGACTCACATGGGCTCCCCGCTGTGGATGTATTCCCAGAGCAGGTTCTCCGACAGCTCCGAGAACTTCACCGTCGTTTCCTCGTAGAATTCCGAGACCCTGGTGACCAGCTTATCGTCTGCAAGCACAGGGCCGTGGTGTGAGTGTGGATGCCAGCTTGTCACCTGCAGGGCTGTGGTGTGCTGTTTACCTGAGCGTAGCGCACAGTTCAGATACGGAGGTTCGCGGTGGAAAAGGTTTTATTTCAGACAAGAAAAGAGTGGGAAGTAGAAGTGCCCTTTTAAAGTTTCCTTCCTTGTTAAAGGACAAATGTGCTGATAACTCTCTGTGAAGCCCCGTCCTATGTAGCTGTTAGACATGCCGAGCTCACAGGCACGTAGGACACTCTACGTCCTTGTACTTTCACCGAGATATCAGTGCTGGACGTGCTCACAGGCGTGTCCCAGCTCTCCGTGGCTTTCGCCTGTTTAGAAAAGTTTTGAGTTGTCAGCCAGTCGGGTTTTAGTTTAGATGGTGAGGTCTGGCTCCGGCTCACGGAGCTCAGACACGGCAGGAAGGACGACCCCACATGCGTCAGGGATAAATGTGTGTGTTTTCCTTTGTTCATTGTTCTCTCGTGGCACGATGGCTAGTGAGGGTCCCCTCCCTGCAGCCCGGGAAGTACAAACTGTGTTGCTGACAGACCCTCTGTCTCAGGGCTGATTTTGCTTTGCAGCACCGAGCATGTTTCCAACAAAAAGAGGGAAAGGACAGAACAAAAAGAAGCCAATAAAATCACGGGGCGTAGGAAGAGGCTGAGAGTGCAACCCACGCTCTAGCATGGAGGGCACTGGTCTTCTGTGAAGCCTTGGCGTGAAAGTTTTGGGGTCAACACGAGGACTTCAACAGCGGGTGGAAAAGCCCCAAGCACAGCATGAGGGCAGCTTGGGGGACCTGTGGGAGAGTTCCCCGATCAACTGGCCTGGGTCCAAGGGGCTCCCCCAAAATCCACATCCACCTGGAACCTGGGAATGGGATCTTATTTTGAAATAGGAACTTCGTGGATGAAATTAGGGAAAGGGTGTCAAAATGAAATTATCTTGGGTTCAAGGTTGGTCCTAAAGCCAATGACAAGTGTCCCTAAAAGAGGCAAAAGAGGAGACACTGTCACAGAGGAGGAGGCCTCATAGACAGAGGAGGTGGAGACTGGAGTGATGGGGCCAGAAGCCCAGGGATGCTGGAGTCCCCAGGAGCTGCGAGAGGCAGGAGGGAGCCTCCCCTAGTGGCTCCAGAGGGAACTACACACAATTGTACTGGATGGAATGTTAGTTCCCACAAAGGTTTTCGTGTTTTTTTTTAAAACTTCTAATTCCTAACAAACTTTCCAAAATCAAATGATAATTTTTTTTCTGGTCTCATTAATCCTTTAAAATACTATTAACACGGGAGGCCGGGCGCGGTGGCTCACGCCTGTAATCCCAGCACTTTGGGAGGCCGAGGTGGGTGGATCACGAGGTCAATAGATCGAGACCAGCCTGGCCAACATGGTGAAACCCGTCTCTACTAAAATACAAAAATTAGCCGGGCGTGGTGGCGGGCGCCTGTAGTCCCAGTTACTCGGGAGGCTGAGGTAGGAGAATGGCTTGAACCCAGGAGGCGGAGGTTGCACTGAGCCGAGATTGCGCCACTGCACTCTGGCCTGGCGCCTGGCAACAGAACAAGACTCTGTCTCCAAAAAAAAAAATTACACAGAAAACATGGTCAAATATAGAATGGTGTATTTTATATTTTTAATATAAATGTTTTTATTATATAAAACATATAAAATAAATATTGTGTATTTTTCATAGAAATATAAAATGGTACATCTATATCTTTGGGCTGGATTCTATACCTACGTTATTGGTACGTGTTCCAAAATCATTAAAAAAACTCCTGTAATTCTAACATGAGTTAGTGTCCACCATCAGTAATAATTACAATTGTTACGTTGTATGACACAGAGGTAACGAATGTCCTCATCTTTCACTACAGCGGCCCTAAAACCTTCTGTCATCCACAGACAGTTGGTGTCGTGTTTTGCTTCTCTTTATAAAATGGTTTTATAATCAACTATAGACCTCTAATAGGAGGCCGGGCGTGGAGGCTCACTTTGGGAGGCCGAGGCGGGTGGATCACGAGGTCAGGAGTTTGAGACCAGCCTGGCCAACATGGTGAAACCCCGCCTCTACTAAAAATACAAAAGTTAGCTGGGTGTGGTGGTGGGCGCCTGTGATCCCGGATATTCACGAGGCTGAGGCAAGAGAACTGCTTGAACCCGAGAGGAGGTTAGAGTGACCTCACATCACGCCACTGCACTTCAGCCTGGGACACAGAGCAAGACTCTGTCTTGGGGCAGGGGGACAGGCAACAAGTACATTTACATACAGGTTTCTAACGACTTTCATTTTTTCTTGTTTTTTGAGTCAGAGTCTTGCTCTGTCACCCAGGCTGGAGTGCAGTGGTGAGATCTTGGCTCGTGGCAACCTCCACCTCCCGGATTCAAGGGATTTTCCTGCCTTAGCCTCCTGAGTAGCTGGGACTACAGGCGCCCGCCACTAAACCCTGCTAATTTTTGTATTTTTGGTAGAGACGGGGTTTCACCATGTTGGCCAGGATGGTCTCGAACTCCCAACATCAAGTGATCCACCCGCCTCGGCCTCTCAAAGTACTAGGATTACGGGCGTGTCACTGCACCTGCTCAGGTTTCTGATAACTTTAAAGATTGTGACATTAAAAATAAACATGAAAAAAGTTAAGACTCCCGGAAAACTAAAATGTTCATAAGTATCAAATAAAACAAAACTTAACCGCATGGAGGAAACGAATAAAAGTCTGAAGTAACGTTTTTAACTTTTTACTTAAAACGTTACTGACCCTTCGTCTGGTTTTCAAGAAAACTTTTTTTTTTTGGAAAGAGCTTTGCTCGTTGCCCAGGCTGGAGTGCCACTGTGGGGCGATCTCACCTCACTGCAACCTCCGCCTCCTGGGTTCAAGGGATTCTCCTGCCTCAGTCTCCCCAGTAGCTGGGATCACAGGCACGCGCCACCACCTCCAGCTAATCTTTCTATTTTTAGTAGAGAAGGAGGTTTCATCATGTTGGTCAGGCTGGTCTCAAACTCCTGACTTGAGGTGATCCACACACCTCAGCCTCCCAAAGTGCTGAAACTACAGGCGTGAGTCATTGTGCCCGACCTAAAACTTTTGTTTTAAGCTATTAAAATCCCAGCGACTCAGGAATGTCTTGAACCCAGGAGTCGGAGGCTGCAGTGAGCCGAGATCGCACCACTGCACTCCAGCCTGGGCGACAGCGTGAAAATCCATCCCCGAGAAATCCATTAATTAATTAACTCACTGAGACCTGCCGGTGATACAGTCTTTGTCTTTCTGCGCCTGGCCCATTTCACTCAGTGTAATTTGATGAATTTTACGTAGGTAGCTTTGTGTCCACTGCTGGGACGCCACACACCGTGGAAAGCAAAAATAACAGTTCAAGGCCCCTCTCGGACAAGGGAATCTCAAAGGAACCTAAAAAAGGGGTTCAGGTGCCGGGCGCGGAGGCTCACGCCTGTCATCGCAGCACTTTGGGAGGCCGAGGCGGGCGGATCATCGGAGGTTGGGAGTTCGAGACCAGCCTGGCCAACATGGTAACACCCCATCTCTACTAAAAATACACAAATTATTAGCCAGGCGTTTATTATGGCAGGCGCCTGTAATCCCAGCTACTCAGGAGGCTGAAGCAGGAGAATCGCCTGAACCCGGGAGGTGGAGGCTGCACTGAGCTGAGATCGCACCACTGCACTCCAGCCTGGCAACAAGAGCAAGACTCTGTCCCCCCTTACCCCTCCCAAAATCAAAGAAAGAAACACCAAAAGGAGTTATGCCATGAGTCCCATGATGGGGAACAGGTTGGGCAGGGATGTTTGCACCCCTCCCTTTTGAGCTGAGAAACTAAGGCTGAAGCTCAGATCATGAGACGGAGAGAAGGGTCCCTCTGTGGTCATAAGACACCGCATGCCGACAGGACTCTGCCGTGGCATCACAGACACGCCAGGCCCTGAAACAATCGCAGTATTTTACACCACGTGCTTGGAAATCATCCTGCAAAGCCCTCTCCTGGCGTAGAAACTCGATTCTGTAGACACGTTCCTTCCACTTCTAGGTCTTTTCTTTCTGTTTTTGAGGTGGAGTCTTGTTCTTGTTGCCCAGGCTGGAGTGTAGTGGCGCGATCTCGGCTCACTGCAGCCTCCGCCTCCCGGGTTCAAACGACTCTCCTGCCTCAGCCTGCCGAGCAGCTGGCATTATAGGTGCTCACCACCATGCCTGGCTAGTTCTTGTATTTTTAATAGAGACGGGGTTTCACCATGTTGCCCAGGATGGTCTCAAAATCTTGACCTTGTGATCCACCCTCTCGGCCTCCCTAAGTGCTGGCATTACAGGCATGAGCCACCGCACCCGGCCTCTTCTGCATGTTTATAAGACATAGCACATTTTCCTTTCCCCTGCACTCTTCCAAATCAGCAAACAACTTTCGCAGGCACGCCATAAGCCCAGGTCCCTCTGGGGGTGGGCGTGGGCAGCCGCCGTCCTCCCTCAAGGCCATGGTCCCTCCAGTGTCCCGGCCCACGTGGACACCCCGAACCCCGGGCCGCGGTTACCTTGGCTGGAGCACTGGACGATCGCCACACCTGTGCACACGCTGTGTTCTCTGCCACTCAACCTGTCAGACAGAAGCGGTGCCCTCGCTGTGAAACGTGGCAGTCACAGAACGGGTTTCCCAAAACCAGAGAGGCAGCGAGGTGGCCTCCATCCCGGCCCCTCCCCAGCCTCTTCTCCCCGATTGGCCCGCCGTGGCGTCACCAGGGAAACTACTGAAAAACGCTGGGAGTATGTAAAAAATACACTGAATGATGAGCGGAATGATGGCAAGGAAAACCTGGCCGCCCCCTCCACCCGCAAGCGGAAAACGGCTTGGCGCATTCTCAAGCAGCAAAACGATCTAGTTTATCACTCCCTCAGCATCTCCCAACAGCAAACCTTTACGGACAGGCTGGGGAAGGGGGCACAAATCCCACGGGCAGCGGCCCTGACTGGAGGCCCCAGGCCGGGCAGCTCTCAGCTGGGCCTGCTGTCCCAGGGTGTTTTCCATGTCCTGGGATGGGAGTGGAGGACAGGCTGTGGGCTCAGGTCCAGGACGCCCTGTGGGAAGAACAGGGCACAACCCACTTCTCCTGAGGGCAACAGCCTGTGGTGGGCCCCACACCCTCTGTGACCAGCGCTGAGAATCCCAGACCATGAACAACATGGAGGGATGGGGACTGCCTCACTGCACAGCTCACACGGCACAGCTCACACGGCACAGATCACACGGCACAGGCAGCTACTCTGCAGCCCGGAACCCGAGACTGCCCCGCAGCCAGCACGGCGCTTACTGTGACAGCATCCTGTAGGCGTCCTGCTTGTCCACCGGCTTCTCCAGAATCAGCCGCCCCATGGTCTGCGAGAGGAAGGGGAGGGAGTTGGTTCCCGCCGTGTGAGTCAGGTCTGCTAACCCCACTGAACCATTCACAGAGGTCAGCTGTTTTTCAGAAATGAAACTGACACAGCCTGAGAGTCACCATTTTAAACAAGTAACTGCGCTTACCACGTCCTGCCTGGTTCCAGAATGTTCTCATTACTACGAAAGGGAACCCTGTGCCCATGAAGCTGTCCCCCCTACCTCTCCCCCGGCCCCTCGTAACCACCAATCCTCTCTTTCACTCTGCATTTCCCCGTTGTGGACATTGCAGAGAGACTGAATCCTACAGCCGGCCGCGGTGGCTCACGCCTGTAATCCCAGCACTTTGCGACGCTGAGGCAGGTGGATCACGAGGTCAGGAGTTCCAGATCATCCTGGGCAACGTGGTGAAAGTCCAACGTGTGGACTTTCCTGTGGCTTTTTTTTTTTTTGACATGGGATTTGTCTATTGTCTAGGCTGGAGTGCAACGGTGAGATCTCGGCTCACTGAGACCTCCACCTCCGGGTTCAAGCGATTCTCCTGCCTCAGCCTCCTGAGTAGTTGGGATTACAGGTGCTCGCCACCACACCCAGCTAATTTTTGTATTTTTAGTAGAGATGGGGTTTTTCCATGTTGGTCAGGCTGGTCTCGAACTCTTGACCTCAGCTGATCCGCCTGCCTCGGCCTCCCAAAGTTCAAGCGATTCTCCTGCCTCAGCCTCCCGAGTACCTCGCATTGCAGGCAGATGCCACCATGCCTGGCTAATCTGTGTATTTTTAGTATACCCAGGGTTTCACCATGTTGGCCAGGCTGGTCTCCACCTCCTGACCTCAGTGATCCACCCACCTCGGCCTCCCAAAGTGCGGATATTAAAGCCGTGAGCTGCCGCTCCTGGCCCTTCCTGTGCCTTCAGGCCTCTCATTTGGTGATTCTTCGTGATGGTAGTTTCCGGAACTGAGTCCAGCCCTTCCCTCTGCCTCCGAGGTTTATCCTGGGAGTGGCTCATCACCAGCAGGCATTGCCGGCGTCCCTCAAAGGACCTGCTGTCTTCACAGGGACCCAGAACAGGCCGAGTCCCCAGGCACGTGAATAGGAAACGGAACATTAGAGAAGAGACGCCCTGAATGCACTCACCACAATCGTGTCCGCTCCGATGACCACGTCCGGGGCTCGCAGGTCCTTCTGCAAGAAAGCCAGACTTTGAATTATTTATTTATCTATCCCCAGGTCTTTCTGTAAGAAAGCCAGACTTCGAGTTATTTATTTATCTGTGTATCCGAAGGTCTTCCTGTAAGAAACCCAGACGACAGCCGGGCATGGTGGCTCACGCCTATAATCCCAGCACTTTGGGAGAGGCAGGTGGACCACGAGGTCAAGAGATCAAGACCATCCTGGTCAACAAGGTGAAACCCCGTCTCTACTAAAAATACAAAAATTAGCTGGGCGTGGTGGTGTGTGCCTGTAATCCCAGCTACTCAGGAGGCTGAGGCAGAAGAATTGCCTGAACCCAGGAGGCAGAGGTTGCCGTGAGCCAAGATCGTGCCACTGCACTCCAGTCTGGGTAACAAGAGCAAAACTTCGCCTCAAAAAAAAAAAGAAAGCCAGACTTCGACTTATTTATTTATTTATCTATCCCCAGGTCCTTCTGTAAGAAAGTGAGACTTCTATCTATCTATCTATCTATCTATTTGGGACAGAGTCTCACTCTGTCCCCCAGGCTGGAGTGCAGTGGCGTGATCTCGGCTACCTGCAACCTCTGCCTCCTGGGTTCAAGTGACTCTCCTGCCTCAGCCTCTGGAGTAGCTGCAACTACAGGCACCTGCCACCATACCCGGCGAATTTTTTTTTTGTTTGAGGCAGAGTCTTGCTCTGTCACCACACTAGAGTGCAGTGGCCTGACTTTGGCTCACTGCGGCCTCCGCTTCCTGGTTTCAAGCTATTCTCCTGCCTCAGCCTCCTGAGGAGCTGGCATCACAGGCGTGCGCTACCATGTCCAGCTAATTTTTTCTATTTTTAGTAGAGATGGGCTTTCACCATGTTGGCCAGGCCGGTCTCGATCTCTTGACCTCGTGATCCGCCCTCCTCGGCCTCCCAAAGTCCTGGGATTATTACAGGCGTGAGCTGCCTGGCAGACTCCAATTTCGTGGTGACTCACCAGGGGTCTCGCAGAGAGGTTTACCTGACAGTATGGCTACGAAACAGCACCACAGGGACAAAGCCAGGCTGACTTTGGAAGGTGAGGCCGGGAGGCCTCAGGGCCGAGAACAAGGACACGAGTGGGTCCCCCAGGGGTCCCCTGGCAGGCGCTGGAACGTGGGTGAGGCTAGAGCCTGCAAGGGCTGTGCAGTCAGGGCTGAGAGAGTCACGGAGAATCTCACAGGTGCCACAAGAAACATAAGACGTGTTCTATAAGCTTTTCTTCATTCAGGGGGGCAGGTAAGCTTCCACTTGGGGTTGATTTGGGGGCCCCGCATCTCCCTGAGTTACCCTGCATTAAGGCCAAAAGATTTTTTTTGTTGTCGTACTTTCTCTGTTTTTGTTTTGAGACAAAGTCTCCCTCTTGTCCCCGAGGCTGGAGTGCAGTGGCGCAATCTCGGCTCACTGCGACCTCCGCCTCCCGGGTTCAGGCCATTCTCCTGCCTCAAGCTCCCAAGGAGCAGGGACTGCAGGTGCCTACCACCTCGCCCAGCTCATTTTTGTATATTTAGTAGAGATGGGGTTTCATCACATTGATCAGGCTGGTCTGGAACTCCTAACCTGACGTGATCCCCCCGCCTCGGCCTCCCAAAGCGCTAGTATGACAGACCTGAACCGCCGCACCCGGTCAAGGCCAAAAACTTTTTGACTGGTTCAACGTAATTTCAGAAAAAGGTCCTTAGGGCCGGGCGCAGTGGCTCAGCCCTGCAATCCCGCACTTCTGGAGGCCGAGGTAGGCGGATCACCTGATGTCAGTTCCAGACCAACCTGGCCCACATGATGAAATCCTGTCTCTACCAAACCCACAAAAAATTAGGCGCCTGTCATCTCAGCTACTCGGGAGGCTGAGGCACAAGAACCTCTCGAACCCAGGAGGTGGAGGTTGCAGTGAGCCGAGACGGCGACAGAGCGAGACAAATCCAGGTTACCATTCAGCCTCGGACTGCGTGTGCTCACGGGATATCTGCATGTCACCGTGACCTCAGCTGCCTGAGCACTGGTTCCCCTACGCTCTGCACTGCCAAAACCCACAATCGAGATTCTTGTTATTCAGAGCAGTGCTCGCCACAGCATTACCTCCAATGCATTTCTTTCTCTTTTTTTTCTTTTTTGAGATGGAGTCTCACTCTGTCGCCCAGGCTGGAGTGCCATGGCATGATCTCGGCTCACTGCAACCTCCACCTCCCAGGTTTAAGTGACTCTCCTGCGTCAGCCTCCCGAGTAGCTGGGATTACAGGCGTGTATCAGCACACCCCGCTAGTTTTTGTATTTTTAGTAGAGACGGAGTTTGACCATGTTGGCCAGGCTGGTCTTGAACTCCTGACCTTCTGATCCACCCACCTCGGCCTCCCAAAGTGCTGGGATCACAGGCGTGAGCCACTGTGCCAGCCTGCTATGGTAATTGTATATATTACAACCGATAGCATAGTGAATGCAGTAGTGTATTACAGAACATATAATAGATAAGCTACATTAGTTCTGTATCGTAAATGATAGCCAAGTTCATTGCAACAGTGTGGTATGATGTTAATATATTAACTATGTAAATATATTGTAACTGATATTACTGTTCTCGTTGTTTTTTAATTTTTTTTTCCTTTGAGACAGAGTCCGGGCTGGAGTGCAATGATGTGATCTCAGCTCACTGCAACCTCCACCTCCTGGGTTCAAGCAATTCTCTTGCCTCAGCCCCCTGAGCAACTGGGAATATAGGTGTACCACCACGGCCGACTGATTTTTGTACTTTTAGTAGAGATGGGTTTCACCATGTTGGCCAGGCTGGTCTCGAACTCCTGACCTGGTGATCCGCCCTCCTCGGCCTCCCAAACTGCTGGCATTACAGGTGTGAGCCACCATGCCTGGCCTATATTTCTTATATTTTCTGCAATGGTGTATTGTATGGTAACCCACAGCCACGGCTAAGCTACATTAACTCTGCCCTCAATGACACCATGAGGTTCACTGTAACAGTGCGTTATGACACATAGTGACAGCTATGGTAATTTTACATATTGTGGACAATAATATATTAATTGCAGTTGTCTGTTACACAACATATAGTAATCCATAAGCTACATTAATTCTATATCCTAAATGACAGTAATAGCTTCATTGTCACAGTGTGTTAGAACACACAGTAATAGCTATGTTAATATGATATATTGTAACTGATATTATTATTTTTTAAATTTTTTAGATGGACTCCAGGCTGGAGTGCGATGGCTCAATTTCAGCTAACTGCAATCTCTGCCTCAGGGTTCAATGTATTCTTATGCCTCAGTGTCCCGAGTAATTGGGATTACAGGGGCGCCACCATGCCCGACTGATTTTTGCATCTTTAGCAGAGACGGGGTTTCACCATGTTGGCCAGGCCAGTCTCGAACTCCTGACCTCGTGATCCACCCGCCTCGGCCTCCCAAAGTGCTGGGATTACAGGCGTGAGCCACCACGCCCGTCCTGTAACTGATATTATGATAACTGCAGTCATATATTACATATGGTAACCGATAAGCTACATTAATTCTATATCCTAAATGACAGTCGTGTATTAATTATAATAGTGTATTACGGCCGGGCGCAGTGCTTAATGCCTGTAATCCCAGCACTTTGGGAGGTCAGGAGTTGGAGGCCACCCTGCCCAACATGGAGAAGCCCCATCTCTACTGAAATAACAGTCTATTACATAACAGCATATAGTAACAGATAAACGACATACCTCTATATTGTGATACTATTATATATATATATTTTTTTCGAGACGGAGTTTCGCTCTTGTTACCCAGGCTGGAGTGCAATGGCGTGATCTCGGCTCACCGCAACCTCCACCTCCTGGGTTCAGGCAATTCTCCTGCCTCACCCTCCCCAGTAGCTGGGATTACAGGCACGCGCCACCATGCCCGGCTAATTTTTGTATTTTTAGTAGAGACGGGGTTTCACTATGTTGACCAGGATGGTCTCGATCTCTTGACCTCGTGATCCACCCGCCTGGGCCTCCCAAAGTGCTGGGATTACAGGCGTGAGCCACCGCGCCCGACCGATACTATTATATTAACTGTCATAGCACATTACATAGTATCACACAGTAACGGACATTAACTCCCTACACTAAATGATACTATGTTCGTTGCAGTGTAGCACAACAGAGTAACAGACATGTTAATTCTATATTCTAACTGATAAAACTGTATTAACTGCAGTATTATATTCCTAACATGGTAACAGATAAGCTACATGAATCTTAACTCCTGATAGCAGTACATTAATTGTAACTGTATACTGCACTGTAGCGTACAGTAACAGATAAACTACATATTATATGTATATATTCTACATATTCTGTCTCAAAATATATATTTATATATTTATTTACTTATATTATATATATTATTTATATTATATATGTATCTCATAGATTTAACACCTGCAAAATATATTTATTTTGAGACAGAGTCTTACTGTGTCACCAACGCTGGAGCGCAGTGGCACGATCTCAGCTCACTGCAACCTCCACCTCCCAGGTTCAAGCCATTCTCCTGCTTCAGCCTCCCAAGTATCTGGGACTACAGGTGCCCACCACCTCACTCAGCTAATTTTTCTATTTGCAGTAGAGACGGGGTTTCACCATGTTCGCC
Organism: Saguinus oedipus; assembly: GCA_031835075.1. NCBI lineage: Eukaryota > Metazoa > Chordata > Mammalia > Primates > Cebidae > Saguinus > Saguinus oedipus. The sequence goes on from CM063191.1 coordinate 730,043, forward strand.
AGGCTGGTCTTGAACTCCTGACCTCGTGATCCACCCGCCTTGGCCTCCCGAAGTGCTGGGATTACAGGCATCAGCCACCACGTCCAGCCCATAATTCTATATTATAAATGACAATGTTACGTTAATTGCGATCATATATTACACAGTGGGACAGGAATAATACTATTATATTAATTGTGACAGAATATTGTTTTTTTTAGTCTTTGGAGGTGGAGTCTTGCTCTGTCACCCAGGCTGGAGTGCAGTGGCATGACTGTGACTCATTGCAATTTCTGCCTCCCAGGTTCATGCAATTCTCCTGCCTCAGCCTCCTGAGTAGCTGGGATTACAGGCACCCACACCACGCCTGGCTCATTTTTGTATTTTTAGTAGAGACAGGGTTTCACCATGTTGGCCAGGCTGGCCTCGAACTGCTGACCTTGTCATCCACCGCATCAGCCTCCCAAAGTGCTGGGACTACAGGCGTGCACCACCACACCTGGCTAATTTTTGTATTTGTAGTGGGGACAGGGTTTCACCATCTTGGCCCAGCTGGTCTTGAACTCTGACCTCACGATGCACCTGCCTCGGCCTCCCAAAGTGCTGGGATTACAGGCCTGAGCCAGCGCACCCGGCCTATCAAAGGAACGGTCATGAGGGTGGAAGGACAGGGCCCCCTTGCCTGGTACATGCGATTGGCCACTTCCAGAGCCTTCTGCTTGGCGGTCTCCATGGCGTACCCATACGGCGTGGCGAAGGAGGCTTTGTCCAGCTTCTCTTTCAACCTGGAGGGGACCACCTCAAACCGGAGACCCTGCAACAGAAGAAAGGGGTCAGAAGGGTTGACGACAGACCCCGAGAAGACGGAACAGAACGTGCAAGATTAGCCGGACGCGTGGCGTTGGCTACACTCCCTGGTCCTCTCCTGGGTGACCTCATCCATCTGCTGAGCTTTTCCCAAGTGTGGCTGGGGGACATTCGGGGTCTGGCCAGGGGACTTTAGGGACTGACAAGGGGTATTTTGGGCTCTCGAGGGAAAAGGCTGGCAAAGGAAAAAGCCAGAACAGAGAGGCTGGCAGGGAATGCTGACTTGGGCCGTAAACCCACGAGCCAGCCTCATCAGAGGGTTCCTAGAGCCCGGAATTTGGGACAGACAAGTAAGACCATCCGTCCATAGAAAATTCCGGAAAAATGCCAGCAATGGCGGCTGCGGGAGGGGCGTGAAAGCCGGCTCTAAGTCAATCCCCGATACGCAGGAACAGACAATACCATCTGCTGGGAGACCTGGCCTGGAGGCAGTGACCCCCGCAGAGGCCGTGGGGTCAGGAATGATGGTGGTCACTGCCAGTGCGGGTGGCCCTGGCTGCCACACCCTGCCAGGACCGAGGGAACTCCGCATCTCGCCTCTGACTGAGCAGGAGCATGGCTATCTTGGACACACGCCTCCATCTTGGATACACACCGCCATCTTGGACACACAGCGCCATCTTAGACACAGTGCCATGTTGGACACATGCCTCCATCTTGGATACACAGCACCATCTTGGACACACAGTGCCATCTTGGACACACAGTGCCATGTTGGACACATGCAGCCATGTTGGACAGATGCCTCCATCTTGGACACACAGCACAATCTTGGACACACAGCACCATCTTGGACACACGCCACTATGTTGGACACAGAGCGCCATCTTGGATACACAGCGCCATGTGGGACACACGCAGCCATCGTGGACACACGCCTCCATGTTGGACACACAACACAATGTTGGACATGCTCAGCCATGTTGGACACACACCACCATGTTGGACACACAGCGCCATCTTGAATACACAGTGCCATGTGGGACACACACCGCCACCTTGGACACATACCGCCATCTTGGACACATACCACCATCTTGGACACTCAGCACCATCTTGGACACACGCCGCCATGTTGGACACACAGCGCCATCTTGGACACACACCACCATCTTGGACACACAGCGCCATCTTGGACACACGCTGCCATGTTGGACACACAGCACCATCTTGGACACACAGCGCCATGTGTGACACACGCAGCCATCATGGACACACGCCTCCATGTTGGACACACAACACCATGTTGGACACACTCAGCCATGTTGGACACACACCACCATGTTGGACACACAGCGCCATCTTGAATACACAGTGCCATGTGGGACACACACCGCCATCTTGGACACACAGCACCATCTTGGACACACGCCACCATCTTGGACACACAGCACCATCTTGGACACACGCCGCCATCTTGGACACACAGCGCCATCTTGGACACACAGTGCCATGTTGGACACACTCCTCCATCTTGGATACACAGCACCATCTTGGACACACAGCGCCATGTGGGACACATGCAGCCATCTTGGACACACGCCTCCATCTTGGATACACGCCGCCATCTTGGACACACACCGCCATCTTGGACACATACCGCCATCTTGGACACACAGCGCCATCTTGGATATACGCCACCACGTTGGACACACAGCGCCATCTTGGACACACAGCGCCATGTGGGACACACGCAGCCACCTTGGACACACGCCTCCATCTTGGACACACAACACCATGTTGGACACATGCCGCCATGTTGGACACACGCCGCCATCTTGGACACATGCCGCCATCTTGGACACACAGCGCCATGCTGGACACACACCGCCATCTCAGACACTCAGTGCCAACTTGGACACATGCCGCCATGCTGGACACACAGCCCCATCTTAGACACATGCCACATTCTTGGACACACAGCACCATCTTGGACACGTGCCACCATCTTGGCCAGACAGTGCCATCTTGGACACACAGCACCATCTTGGATATACACACCGCCATCTTGGACACAAAGTGTCATCTTGGACACACAGTGCCATCTTGAACACACACCGTGTTGGGACACACTGCACCATCTTGGACGCAAGCCACCATCTTGGACATACACCACCATTTTGGACACACAGCACCATAACGGACATATGCTGCCATATGGGACACACAGCACCATCTTGGACACATGGCACCATCTTGGATACACACACCGCCATCTTGGACACAGACTGCCATTTGAAATTCCCTTGATTAAAAACCACCTAAATCCAGCCCAAAAACATCAGCCTAATGGCTGATGTCAGCATGATCAGAAACATTCCAGCTCTGGGATAAACGCCCTGCGACCAGAAACACGCCAACCCCAAGATAAACTCACTTCCAACCAGAGACATTTCAACCCCGCAATAAACTTTCCCTCACACAGAAACATTCCGAGCCTGCGATACGCTCCCCGTTCCTAAACCCTTAAGCGCCCTGAGTCTGTAGGAGAGAATGCTCCTGACCTAACTCTACGGGAAGCCCCACTCAGGTTTATCCTCCAAAATAAACCTGTCGTTCACAGTGGAGCCACTTTTCTTGTTTCCTTCCTCTTTCTTTAACTTACATTTGGTGCCAAAACCTGGGACGAGTGTTGGGGACAGAGGCTCTCTTGCAACCCAGAAGCAGTGGGTAGCAGCAGACTTAGGTAGAAGAAATTTTGGGGATGCCGAGTTTCTTCTCAGGTTGACCATCCTGTTTTAATTTCTTTTTTCTTTTTGAGATGGAGTTTCGTTCTGTGGCCAGGCTGAAGTGCAGTGGCATGATCTCGGCTCACCACAACTGCCGCTTCCCAAGTTAAAGCAATTCTCCTGCCTCGGCCTCTTGAGTAGCTGGGATTACAGGCACCCACCACCATGCCCAGCTAATTTTCCTATTTTTAGTAGAGACAGGATTTCACCACGTTGGTCACACTGGTCTCGATCTCTTGACCTCATGATCCACCCTCCTCACCCTCCCAAAGAGTTGGGATTACAGGCAAGAGCCACTGTATCTGGCCGACTGTCCTCTTTATAAAGAGATTCTGGGTCTCTGTGTTTTGTCTGGGATGCCTAGAAAAACAGATCCTCCTGGCAGTCTCTTCCCAGCCCAAATGGCTGCCAAACAGTCCCACATCCTTATATCCTGCCCTCTGGGCTATGTCCTCTACAGCCTTGCCAGACTTGACTTTCAGGGGAGCCTAAAGCAAGGTGTTTAATTCATTACTGCAACGTGGCCTGGCCCCAGTGCACACGCCATAATGACAGCTGATGGCCCGAAAATGGTACCTTTAACTTTCAAATTCTCAGGGACCTTGACAAGTTTATCACCAGGAATGGCAAATGGCAAGAGGCTCCCTAGACTTGGGCTTTCTTCTACCCACCCTGAGTCAAGAGCGTGGACTCCTCACGACATCCTTTTTTTTTTTTTTTTGCTTTTGAGACAGAGTTTCACCCTTGTCACCCAGGCTGGAGTGCAGTGGCACGATCTCGGTTCACTGTAACCTCCACCTCCAGTTTCAAGCGATTCTCCTGCCTCAGCTTCCTGAGTAGCTGGGATTACCGGCGCCCGCCACCATATCTGGCTAATATTTTTAGATTTTTAGTAAAGACGGGGTTTCATCATGTTGTCCAAGCTGGACTCAAATTCCTGACCTCGTGATCCACCCGCCTTGGCCTCCCAAAGTGCTGGGATTCTAGGTGTGAGCCACCAGGCCCAGTGACATCCTTCTTTTTTTTTTTTTTTTTTTTTTTTTGAGACAGTCTCGCTTTGTCACCCAGGCTAGACTGCAATGGCACAATCTCAGCTCACTGCAACCTCCGCATCCCGGGTTCAAGCAATTCTCCTGTCTCAGCCTCCCGGGATGACAGGCGCGCGCCACCACGCCCGGCTAATTTTTTTGTATTATTAGTAGAGATGGGGTTTCACTACGTTCGCCAGGCTAGATTTGAACTCCTGACCTCGTGATCCACCCACCTTGGCCTCCCAAAGCGCTGGGATTACAGGTGTGAGCCACCGCGCCAGGCCCCATCCTTTTTCTTAATGAAAACCGTCCACAGGTCTCTCCTTCCTTGGAAACCTCTTTCTCCCCAACCCCCTTTGATCCTGCGGATAAACTCTGTACTCTCAACCCCTGCATCCATTCATCACCCATCCTCACCTCCGCCCCTCCTGCCCGCAAGCCTTTAGCCCCAAGCCTCGCCTCTCCCGTTTTCCATCCTAAAATGCTTCAAGCAGTCCAAGCTAGGCTGCCCTTCTCCCGGTCTGGGAGGTGCGTCCAGCTGAAGGCAATGCTTGCTTCCTGCACTTCTCCAGGTCTGATTTATCATGGATGGAACAGCTCCTGAGATGGTCCTCTGAAACTCCCCCTCATTATCACAGGTAATTCCTGCACATAACCCAATCATTTAATGTAACTTGACATAACATGTATGTAATTCTAACCTCCACCCTCAGCCATGCTTTTTTTAAAAAAAGAGCTCAGCTTCATTAAAATAGATATCCAAGCTGTAAATATACTCAAAAGGCCTTTATGGTTTCCTCTTCCTAAATATTTTTCTTGGCAGGACACAGTGGCTCAGGTCTGTAATCCCAGGACTTTGGGAGGCCGAGGTGGGTGGATCACGAGGTCAGGAGTTCCAGACCAGCCTGACCTATATGGTGAAACCTGGTCCCTACCGAAACTACAAAAATTAGCAGGGCGTGCTGGCACACACCTGTAGTCCCAGCTACTCGGGAGGCTGACAGGAGAACTGCTTGAACCTTGAACCCGGGAAGCAGAGGTTGCAGTGAGCCGAGATTGCACCACTGCGCTCCAGCCTGAGTGACAAAGTGACGCGTCATCTAATAAATAAATAAATCTTGTTTTCCTGGAAAGGTTTTTTGCTCATTAGACTTAATTTCTTTTCTCCACTCTGTCCTGTCCCCTGTGGTGCATGTAGAGACCCTAAAACAACTTCTGGTGGCCTGGGACTCCTTGAGAAAACAGAAAAGCCACCACAAATCCCATTTGGGGAAAAATCTGTTTTCCTTATGGAACCCCTGGAATTAAGCGGTCGGGCGCGGTGGCTCACGCCTGTCATCCCAGCGCTTTCGGAGGCCGAGGCGTGTGGATCACCGGAGGTCAGGAGTTCAAGACCAGCCTGGCTGACGTGGTGATACCCCACCTGTACTAAAAAGACAAAAATTAGCTGGGCGTGCTAGTGGGTGCCTGTAGTCCCAGCTACTTGTGAGGCTGGGGTAGGAGAATGACTAGAACCCGGGAGGCGGAGGTTGCCGTGAGCTGAGACTGTGCCACTGCACTCCAGCCTGGGCGAGAAGAGCAAAACTGTCTCAAAATAAGTAAATAAAAAATAAAAATAAGTAAGTACTTCTCAAAAATCTGTCCTCCAGCTGTACTCGTTACAGGCCCTGGAAACTGTCTTCCTAGCCCTGTTCTTAAAGGCCTCACCCGAAGGCCAATAATCCAACTGGCTCAGGCTTGTAATCCTAACACTTTGGGAGGCTGAGGCGGGCGGACTGCCTGAGGTCGGGAGTTCGAGACCAGCCTGGGCAACATGGTGAAACCCCGTCTCTACTAAAATACAAAAGAAAGTAGCTGGGCGTGGTAGCACGTGCCTGTAGTCCCAGCTACTTGGGAGGCTGGGGCAGGAGAATGTCCTGAACCTAGGAGGTGGAGGTTGGGGTGAGCCGAGATCGCGCCACTGCACTCTAGCCTAGGCGACAGAGCAAGACTCCATGTCTACAAAAAAAAAAAGAAGAAAGAAATCTTATAACTACTGAATCTTCTTCTAATTACCTATGTGACTCTCTGTGTCGTATGTGTGCCATGTCTATTAAAAGAGCTCCACGTGGGCCGGGCGCGGTGGCTCACGCCGGTAATCCCAGCACTTTGGGAGGCCGGATCACGAGGTCAACAGATCAAGACCATCCCGGTCAACGTGGTGAAACCCTGTCTCTATTAAAAATACAAAAAATTAGCTGGGCATGGTGGCACGTGCCTGTAATCCCAGCTACTCGGGAGGGTAAGGCAGGAGAACTGCCTGAACCCAGGAGGGGGAGGTTGCAGTGAGCCGAGATCGTGCCATTGCACTCCAGCCTAGGTAATGAGCAAAACTCCGTCTCAAAAAAAAAAAAAAAAAAAAGATCTCAGCTTCATTAAAATAGATATCCAAGCTGTAAATATACTCAAAAGGCCTTTATGGTTTCCTCTTCCTAAATATTTTTCTTGGCAGGACACAGTGGCTCAGGCCTGTAATCCCAGGACTTTGGGAGGCCAAGGTGGGTGGATCACGAGTCAGGCGATCCAGACCAGCCTGACCGATATGGTGAAACCTTGTCCCTATCGAAACTACAAAAATGAGCAGGGCGTGCTGGCACACACCTGTAGTCCCAGCTACTCAGGAGGCTGAGACAGGAGAATTGCTTGAACCTTGAACCTGGGAGGCAGAGGTTGCGGTGACCTGAGATTGCACCACTGCGCTCCGGCCTGAGTGACAAAGTGACAGGTCATCTAATAAATAAATAAATGAAAAATAAATCTTGTTTTCCTGGAAAGGTTTTTTGCTCATTCGACTTAATTTCCTTTCTCCACTCTGTCCTGTCCCCTGTGGTGCATGGATAAGAGACCCTAAAACAACTTCTGGTGGCCTGGGACTCCTTGAGAAAACAGAAAAGCCACCACAAATCCCATTTGGGGAAAAATCTGTTTTCCTTATGGAACCCCTGGAATTAAAAATGAATAAGAGGCCGGCCGCGCTGGCTCACGCCTGTCATCCCAGCGCTTTTGGAGGCCGAGGCGGGTGGATCACCGGAGGTCAGGAGTTCAAGACCAGCCTGGCTGACGTGGTGATACCCCATCTGTACTAAAAAGACAAATAAAAGCCGGGCGTGGTGGTGGGTGCCTGTAGTCCCAGTTACTTGTGAGGCTGGGGTAGGAGAATGACTAGAACCCGGGAGGCGGAGGTTGCCGTGAGCTGAGACTGTGCCACTGTACTCCAGCCTGGGCGAGAAGAGCAAAACTCTGTCTCAAAATAGGTAAATAAAAAATAAAAATAAGTAAGTACTTCTCAAAAATCTGTCCTCCAGCTGTACTTGTTACAGGCCCTGGAAACTGTCTTCCTAGCCCTGTTCAAGGCCTCACCCAAAGGCCAATCATCTAATTGGGAAATTAGCTGGGCGCAGTGGCTCAGGTTTGTAATCCTAACACTTTAGGAGACCGAGGCGGGCGGACTGCCTGAGCTCAGGAGTTCGAGACCAGCCTGGGCAACACGGTGAAACCCCATCTCTACTAAAACACAAAAGAAAGTAGCTTGGCGTGGTGGCACATGCCTGTACTCCCAGCTACTTGGGAGGCTGGGGCAGGAGAATGGCTTAAACCTGGGAGGCGGAGGTTGCGGTGAGCCGAGATCGTGCCACTGCACTCCAGCCTGGCGACAGAGCAAAACTCCATCTCTACAAAAGAAAAAAGAAGAAAGAAATCTTAAAACTACTGAATCTTCTTCTGATTACCTATGTGACTCTGTGTGTCATATGTTTGCCATGTCTGTTAAAAGAGCCCCATATAACTGGCCTAAAGAAAATAAGCACTTAAGACAAATACTTTTTTTTTTGTTTTGAGACAGAGTCTCGCTCTGTCACCCAGGCTGGAGTCCAGTGGCGTGATCCCAGATCACCGCAACACCCCGGGTTCAAGCGATTCTCCTGCCTCAGCCTCCTGAGTAGCTGGGACTATAGGTGCGTGCCACCACACCCAGCTAATTTTTGTATTTTTCGTAGAGACGGAGTTTCACTATGTCGGCCAGGGTGGTCTCGAACTCCTGACCTCGTGATCCACCTGACTCAGCCTCCCACAGTGCTGGGATTACAGACGTGAGCCGCCTTGTCCGGCCTTAAGTCAAATATTTTTAGGGAAAAAGTAAAAGCTCTGAGATCACTCAGTTCATGTAACCTGAATGTTTAAAAATTACGGGTACAGTAGCATTAAAAGTGTCTGAAAGGCTGCCGGCCTACATATTTCTGTGTGTTTATTAATGAAACTGTTTCTTACTTATCTCTGCCAAATACTACAAGGTGTCACAACTTTGCATAAAGGCTAGACAAGTATAACTCAGCCCAAACAAAATCATCTTTGCTTGTGCATTTTTTTTTCTGAGACGGACTTTCACTGTTGTTACCCAGGCTGCAGTGCAATGGCGCTATCTCAGCTCACCGCAACCTCCGCCTCCCGGGTTCAGGCAATTCTCCCGCCTCAGCCTCCCGAGTAGCTTGGATTACAGGCACGCGCCACCATGCCCAGCTAATTTTTTGTATTTTTAGTAGAGACGGGGTTTCACCAGGCTAACCAGTATGGTCTCGATCTCTTGACCTCATGATCCACCCGCCTCGGCCTCCCAAAGTGCTGGGATTACAGGCGTAAGCCACTGCGTCCGGCCGCTTGTGCATTTTTATAATAAACAAAATACCCTTACTGGATCTTGAACTACTTAGGAAAACACCCTAACTTCTGATCTTGTGGCCTCAGGCAGTGTAGCCCAGAGACGTGAAGGAAGCTGGTTCTGGGAAAGGGCTGTTAGTGTCTCTGCCTCAAAGCTAAACATAAACTAAGTTAATAAATAAAACTAGGTCAGGCCTGCAGACATTTGAACTGAGCCATCAAGCTTAGTAAGTTTGGAATTTTTTTTTTTTTTTTGAGACGGAGTCTTGCTCTGTCGCCCAAGCTGGAGTGCAATGATGTGATCTCAGCTCACCGCAACCTCCACCTCCCGGGTTCAAGTGATTCTCCTGCCTCAGCCTCCCAAGGAGCTGGGAATACAGGCACCCGCCACCACACCCAGCTAATTTTTGTGTTTTCAGTAGAGATGGGGTTTTGCCATGTTGGACAGGCTGGTCTTGAACTCCTGAACTCAGGTGATCCACCTGCCTCGACCTCCCAAAATGCTGGGATGGGGAGCCCCAGTGCCCGGCCTGATCCTGTTTAAAAGGTGGTTTTATAATCAGCTGTAAAGCTCTAACAGATGCTCATGAATGCAGGTTTCTGACAACCTTGGAGATTGCCACATCAGAATAGAAAGGAAAAAAGTTTGGGATTTTTGAAAAGCTAAACTGTTCATTAATATCAAGCAGGACAGAAATGAACTGAATGGACTCAACTAATAGGAGACTGGGGTGATCTTTTTCACGTTTTAAGTCTTCTTAATTTATGGCAATAAAGTTATTTGCATAAGTGCAGTAACAATCTGCTTTCTGGCCAGGCTGGGTGGCTCACACCTGTGATCTCAGCACTTTGGGAGACCCAGGTGGGTGGAATGCCTGAGGTCAGAAGTTCGAGACCAGCCTGACCAACATGGCGAATCCCAGTATCTACTAAAAATACTAAAAATTAGCCAGGAATAGTGCCGCGCAGCTGTAATCTCAGCTACTCAGCAGGCTGAGGCAGCAGAATTACTTGAACCTGAGAGACAAAGGCTGCAGTGAGCCAAGATCGCAGGACTGCACTCCAGGCTGAGCAACAAGAGCAAAATTCTATGTCAGAGGAAAAAAACAAAAAAGTCAGGTGTGGTGGTGGGCACCTGTAGTCCCAGCTTCTTGGGAGGCTGAGGCAGGAGAATCACTTGAATCCAGGAGGCAGAGGTTACAGTGAGCTGAGATCGCACCATTGCACTCCAGCCTGTGCAACAAGAGGGAAACTCCATCTCAAAAAAAAAAAAAAAAAAAAAAAAAAAAAAAATCTGTTTTCTTGGCCAGGCGCAGTGGCTCACGCCTGTAATCCCAGCACTTTGGGAGGCTGAGGCAGGCAGACCACCTGAGGTCAGGAGATTGAGATCAGCCTGGCCAACACAGTGAAATCCCATCTCTACTAAAAATACAAAAGCTAGCTGGGCATGGTGGCGGGCGCCTGTAATCCCAGTTACTCAGGAGGCTGAGGCAGGAAAAACTGGTTATTTTGCCAAGGCTTTGGCTGGATTGGTGTGCACCCATTTAAAAAATCAAACTTGAGGCCGGGTGCGGTGGCTCATGCCTGTAATCCCAGCACTTTGGGAGGCCGCGGCGAGCGGATCACAAGGTCAAGAGATCAAGACCATCCTGGCCAACATGGTGAAACCCCGTCTGTACTAAAAATACAAAAAAATTAGCTGGGCCTGGTGGCGCACGCCTGCAGTCCCAGCTACTGGGGAGGGTGAGGCAGGAGAATCACTTGAACCCGGGAGGCGGAGGCTGCAGTGAGCTGAGACTGCCACTGCACTCCGGCCTGGGTGACAGAGCAAGACTCCGTCTCACAAAAAAAAAAAAAAAAATCCAACTTGACTTATGGCGCCAATAAAACCATTGGAAACTGGCCTCATCTTCTGTGTACACAGTCACCGTACAGAGTCCCTGATCTGCGCTAAGACTGTCACTTTCTCACAGGCCAGGAACCCCAAATTATCCTGAAACCTCAAGAGGAAAGGAATTCGCCCAACTTACAGGTATTTAATGGTGCAAACCCATGGTGGGCTCAGCTTTAAAAAGGTCCTATCTGGGGTCGGGTGCGGTGGCTCACACCTGTAATCCCAGCACTCTGGGAGGCCGAGGCTGGTGGATCATGAGGTCAGGAGTTCAAGACCAGCCTGGCCAAGATATTGAAACCCCGTCTCTACTAAAAATACAAACTCAGCTGGGTGCAGTAGCAGGCACCTGTAATCCCAGCTACTCGGGGGGCTGACGCAGAGAATCACTTGAACCCGGGGAGGGGGACGGAGGCTGCAGTGAGCTGAGATTGCGCCACGGCACTCCAGCCTGGGCGACAGAGTGAGACTCCGTCTCAAATAAAAAAAGGTCCTACCTTAGATTCCTTGTGTGGAACAAAGTTCCATCAAAGCCAATTTAAAGGGCCTATGTAAAAATTAATTTATTCTTGGCTGGGTGTGGTGGCTCAGACCTGTAATCCCAGCTACTCAAGACACTGAGGCAGGAGAATTGCTTGAATGGGGGGGGAGGGGTTGGGAGATTGGGGGTGGAGGTCGCAGTGAGCCAAGATCGCACAATTGCCCTCCAGCCTGGCGACAGAGCGGGAGTCCGTCTCAAAATAAATAAATACAAATAAAAAGTAAAACTATTATTCTTGCTACAGTGAATACAAATAATCCCAGCACTGAGAGGCCGAGTTGGCGGGGGGAATCACCTGAGGTTGGGAGTTCGAGACCAGACTGACCAACATGGAGAAACCCCCGTCTCTCCAAAAATACAAAGTTAGCCGGGCGTAGTGGCGCACACCTGTAATAGCAGCTACTCGGGAGGCTGAGGAGAACTGCTTGAACCAGGGAGGTGGAGGTTGCAGTGAGCTGAGATGGCACCACTGCACTCCAGCCCGGGTGACAAGAACGAAACTCCGTGTCTAAATAAATAAATAAAGTGAATAAAATAAAAATAAAGCAAAGCCGTCTTTCCATAATTATTCTTTCAATAAAACTGAAAAAACTGGAAAAAGAAAAATTATGTTTCAAAACCTGTCGTCACACCTGCCGTTAGATTCTGATCTTGCCTACAGTTTTTGGTTTTTATTATTTTCTCCAGCTTGAATTCAATTCCAATTCTTCTGGCTACAAGCCTTCCAAGTAATGTTTTCAGGTTTTCTTCCTTTTTCTTTTTGCTACTTTGTTCTAACTGAAAACCACTGAAACCTAAGCTGTGCTTTCTCATACCTCTACGAATGAAAATCTAGATGTCAGAACGGGGGATAGCTGGAAGCCCCCCAAAATAAGCAGGTCTACCGGGAACAAATAAGTCTTCTCCCCCCCAGTGCTCTCCTCCATATGATCAGGCTTCCAGAAGAAGCAGACACCCACTGCCTAGGCGCCTGCCACCCACAATCAAATCTCCCCCACCCAGGGTTCCAGGAAACACTTCCCACAGGCCACCTGGAAAGCCAACCTTCAGCCACTAGGACCCACTCCATCCCTAGAAGACTTAGGTCCCTCTTCTCTCCCACATCCCTAGGAGTCCTGGGTCACTCTGCTCCCTCCCCCCATCCCTAGGGGTCCTGGGTCACTCTCACCCCCTATCCCTAGGGGTTCCAAGTCAGTCTCTCCTCTCCCACCCCTACAGGTCCAGGGTCGCTCTCCCCTCCCTCATCCCTAGGGGTCCTGGTCTCTCTCCTCCCCCATCCCTAAGGGTCCCTGGTCACTCTCACCTCCTATCCCTAGGGGTCCCATAAAGGTCCCGGGTCACTCTCCTCCCTCATCTCTAGGGGTACCGGGTCACTCTCCCCTCCCCCATCCCTGGGGGTCCCTGGTCACTCTCCCCTCCCCCATCCCCAGGGGTCCCGGGTCACTCTCACCTCCTATCCCTAGGGGTCCCTGGTCACTCTCCCCTCCCCAATCCCTGGGGATCCCGGGTCACTCTCCCCTCCCCCATTCCTAGAGGTCCCGGATCACTCTCCCTTCCCCATTCCTAGGGGTCCCGGGTCACTCTCCCCTCCCCCATCCCTAGGGGTCCTGAGTCGCTGGGCCCAGCTTGTTCGGCTCCTCCGTCCCCGGTCCCCCGCCCCGCCCAGGCCCAGGCCGCACCGCGTTGCTGAGGATCTCCCGGCGGCGTGGACAGGAGCTGGCCAGCACCACGCGTTTGTGCAGCAGTTTCCCGATAACCGGGAACAGCACCATGGCGTCCACTCCGGGAGCCGGGGAGACCGCAGACTTGAGCCCGGAGTCGACGGCGTGAGCATCGCGGCTCCGGAAATACCGCGGCCGGAGTTCCGCCTCCTCGAGGCCACGCCCAGACCACGCCTCCATCGACCTCCCGCGAGGTCCCGCCGAGACCCGCCGCCCTAGACCTCGCCTCTAGGCCACGCCCAGAGCACGCCTCCATCTACCTCCCTCGAGATCACGCCCAAGCCCCGCTGCCGTCGACCTCCCGTGAGGCCACGCCCAGAGCACGCCTCCATCTACCTCCCTCGAGGTCACGCCCAAGCCTCGCCGCCATCCACCTCCCGGGAGGCCACGCCGAGACCACGCCTCCATCGACCTCCCGCGACCTCTCGCCCAAGCCCTGTCGCCATCAACCTCCGGTGAGGCCACGCCCATACCACGCCTCCATGGACCTCCCGCGAGGCCACGCCCAGACCACGCCTCTATAGACCTCCCGCGAGGTCACGCCCAAGCCACGACCCCCTGCTCTCTCCTCTAGGCCACGCCCAGGGCACGCACCTCCTGTCTCCCCTCCGGCTCCGCCCCCACCGCTGGGGAAACTCCGCCCCCATCCCCGCCTCCCTGGCCCTATCCCCGCCCATGGCGCTCGCCCCGCCCGCCCAGCGGAGGCTAACCTTCCCGCTGGACGCGCAGGTTGTGGGGGGTCCCTTGGGAGGAAAGGCGGGAGTGAATATTTGGGGTTCCTTGCGGGCGCCACGTGGATCATGGAAATGCTGGGGTTCCCGTGGCTGCGGTAGTGGGCGGCTGTGGGGGTTGGGGCTTCTTATCCGCACAGGGGGGCCCGGCCTTTGACATGTGTGTCTTGTGGGCACCACGTCTGAGAATGTGGAGGACACGGGGGTTCTCCGACGGCCAGGGGCGAGTGTCCTGGAGTTGGGGGCTCCCTCTAGGCCAGGTGCGAGTGGCGTGGAGTTGGGGTCCCGGGTTACTCTCCCCTCCCCCGTCCTTAGGGGGCTTCGGTTACTCTCCCACCCCAACCCTCGGGGGTCTCGGGTTACTCTCCCCTCCCCCATCCAGGTTGGAGGGTCCCGGAGATGCGGGTCCCCGCGGGCATGGAGGGAGGGGTGTGGAGAAGGGGGTCCCCTCGGCCCAGGTGGGAGGGGCGTGGAGAAGGGGGTCCCCTCGGGCCAGGTGGGAGGGGCGTGGATATGGGGGTCCTGTCGGGCCAGGTGGGAGGGGCGTGGATATGGGGGTCCACTCGGGTGGGTGGGACGGGCGTGGATATGGGGGTCCCCGCGGGCATGGTGGGTGGAGTGTGGAGAAGGGGGTCCCCTCGGGGCGTGGTGATGGGCGCGGCGTGGGGACTCCCTGTGGGCGCAGGGTGGGCGCTGTGAGGTCCGAGGCGCCCTGGTGTCGGCTGTGCCTTCACCCACTAAAGGGACCCCACCTCCAGGTCGCCGGGTCCCTGGCGCGCCGCAGGCTGCAGGGGGCGCCCGTGAGCTGTGGGAGGAGTTTTTTTCTTAAACCCCGGGAGGTTTAACACCCACCTGCTGGGTGCACATCCAGTGTGCTGGGGAGACTGGGGGTACCGTTTACCAGCCTCTGTGACGCAAAAGACTGTGAAATAAAATGTTAGAAATAATCATGTGGGCATAATAGTCCAAGGTAAAATAAAATAATAGTAATAATAATAATGTACCCAGATCATATTGCAGTCATGTCTATCCACAGAAAATAATTATACAGTTAATTTTGTAAACTCTGAAAATCCCACCGTTTCCAGCACATTCTGGGGAAAACGAAGAACCGAATTGACAGAAGTCACAGAAGAGTCGGATCGATGGGAGGAAAAAAACCATGGAAACCGTGTGATGTCTCTTTTTAAATATGGTAAGTTTGAAAAACATTTTTTTAAACAGCAGCACATACATTGTGATTTCAGATTTTTGCAGGAGTAAGTTTCTTCATTTTGAAGCAATAGAAGGAACCACAGCTTCACAGACCGTAGTGCATATAAGATAAACTCCGTGTAGGCGAGTTTTGTTTCTTTCCTTGTTTTCTAATTATTTATTTTTTAATTTATTTTGAGATGGAGTCTCCCTGTGGTGCAGTGGCCTGATCTCAGCTCGCTGCAACCTCTGCCTCCCGGGTTCAAGCGATTCTCCTGCCTCAGCTTCCCTGAGTAGCTGGGAACATGGTGGTGCATACCTCATATCCCAGCTACTCGGGAGGCTGAGGCAGGAGAATCGCTTGAACCCGGGAGGTGCAGGTCGCAGTGAGCTGAGATCGTGCCACTGCACTGGAGCCTGGGAGACACAGCGAGAGTCTGTCAAAAAAAAAAAAAAATTCACCATTGCAATCTTCCACCATACAGGGTGTATTAGCGATGGTTCTCTAGAGGGACAGAACTAATGTTTTATATATATATATTCCATTATACATATATAAAAATATATATGTTAAATATATTGCATTATATATGCACCTTATATATATTCATTATATATATTATATATTCCATTATACATATATAAAAATATATATGTTAAATATATTGCATTATATATGCACCTTATATATATTCATTATATATTATATATTCCATTATAAAAATGCATGATATATTCCATTATGTATATAAATATGTGTTATATATATTCAATTATATATACACCTTATTTATATTTCAATATATATATACATTATATATATTCAGTTATATATACCTTATATATTCCATTATGTTTATATATTATATATTCCATTATAAATATGCATTGTATATTTCATTATATATAAATATATGTAATTCATATATATTCCATTATGTATATACCTTATATATATTCCATTATACATTATATATATTTCATTATAAATATGCATTATATATTCTCTTATATATATGCATTATATATACCATTTTTAATATACATATATATACATAAATACATATCTAATATATAGATATATAAGGTATACATATAAATATATATATAACTTCCATATGTATATATAGGAGCTAATTATTAATTATATATAGATACATAAAAAGGAAGATATAAAGAAGTTTTATTTATATATATTTATATAAAGAAGTTTTATTTATATATATTATAAAATATATATTATATATATTTAAAATATATAAATATATAAATTAAAAATATATAAATATATAAAATATGTTATATATATTTAAAATATATATAATATACATTTATAATATTTATATAATATATAAACATTTATATTTATTATATAAATATTTATTTTTATTTATTAGTTATATTATATATTTATATTTATTATATATATTTATTATATATGCTGACACCTGGTGGGTGGAGCCCACAAATGCTGCTCAGTACCCTCTAGCACCCAGGGTGGCCCACAGCAAAGAAATATGCCAGCATATATATATATTTATATATAATTATATATAAATATAATTATTAAATAAATTATTATATTTATTATATAAATATAATTATTAAATAAATTATTATATTTATTATATAAATATAATTATATTATAATAAATAGTTTATATAATAAATAAATTATACAAATAATTATATTTATGTAATATATAAATATATATAGTATATATATTATATAATAAATATATATATAAAGGACTTAATTACTAACTGACACAGTCACAACGTCCCACCATAGGCCACCTGCAGGCTGAGGGGCAAGGAGAGGCAGTCGGCGTGCCCACAGTGAAGAACTTGGAGTTCAATATTTAAGAGCAGGAAGCGTCCAGCACGGGAGAAAGGTGGAGGCTGCGAGGAGAGGCCAGGCCCTGTTCCACATTTCTCTGCCTGCTTTATACTCCAGCCGTGTCCCCGCGCCCAGCCAGAACTGGAGCATTTGGAAGGTGTAAGTGGACGTACATCTGCCCTCAGGCCCCCTTCTCCCATTAGATGCAGGTCTCGCAGCCTCAGCACTGCTGACGTTTGGGGCTGGAGGTTTCTTTGCTGTGGGCCACCCTGGGTGCTAGAGGGTACTGAGCATCATTTGTGGGCTCCACCCACCAGGTGCCAGGAGCACTCACCACCCCATAGGGACACCAAAGATGAACGCAGACACTGAACAGTGTTCCCCACGGGGGCGGGGTAGGAACTGCTCTTGGTTGAGATCCAATGCCATATGCACAAAGGTATAGAGAGATAGATGGGTAGATGGATACATAGATAATAGATGGATAGATAGATGATAGATACATACATGATAGATGGATAGATGATGGATAGATAGGTAGATGGATAGATAGATGATGGATAGATAGATGATAGATGGATAGATAGATGATGGATAGATAGATGATAGATAGATAATAGATACATAGATGATAGATACATAGATGATAGATGGATAGATGGATGGATAGATAGATGGATGGATAGATGATGGATGGATGGATGGATAGATAGATGATGGATACATAAATGATGGATACATAGATGATACATGGATAGATAGATGGATAGATAGATGTACACATAGATGAATGATAGATAATGGATAGATAATAGTAGACGATGGACAGATAGATGATCGATAGATGATACATGGATAGATAGATGATAGATGATAGATAGATGATGGATAGATAGGTGTACACATAGATGAATGATAGATAATAGTAGATGATGGATAGATAGATGATAGAGAGATGATAGATGATGGATAGATAGATGTACACATAGATGAATGATAGATAATGGATAGATAATAGTAAATGATGGATAGATGATAGAGAGATGATAGATGGATAGATAGATGATTGATAGATGTACACATAGATGAATGATAGATAATGGATAGATAATAGTAGATGATGGATAGATAGATGATATATAGATATATGGATACATAGATGAACGATAGATAATAGAATATAGATGATGAATAGATAGATGAAAGATGGATAGATGATAGATACATGATAGATATATGGATTGATGAATGATAGATAATAGAGGCATAGATAATAGAAGATAGATGATGGATAGATGATAGATGGATAGATAGATGATAGATACATGGATAGATAGATAGATACGCATGGCCAGGCACGGTGTCTCACGCCTGTAATCCCAGCACTTTGTGAAGCTGAGGCCGGTTGATCATGACGTCAGGAGTTCAAGACCAGCCTGACCAACATGATGAAACCCCATCTCTAATAAAAATACAAAAATTAGCCGGGCATGGTGGTGTGCCCCTGTAATCGCAGCTACTCAGGACGCTGAGGCAGGAGAATCGCTTGAACCCAGGAGGCAGGGGTTACAGTGAGCTGAGATCGCACCAGTGCACTCCAGCCTGGGCAACAGAGCAAAACTCCATCTAAACTACATAGAAAGAAAAAAAAGATAGATAGATAGATACATAGATACATAGAGAGATAGACACAGATAGATAGATAGAATCAGATGATAGATACATAGATGATAGATAGACAGATAGATGATAGATAGATTAATAGATATATGATAGATTGATAGATACATAGGTAAGTAGGTAGGTAGGTAGAATCAGGTAGGTAGGTAGGTAGGTAGGTAGATAGATAGATAGATAGATGATAGATACATAGATAGATTGATTGGTAGAGACATACATAGGTAGGTAGGTAGGTAGAATCAGATAGATGATAGATACATAGATAGATGATAGATAAATGATAGATATATAGATACATGATAGATACATAGATAGATGATAGATACATAGATGATAGATAAATAGATGATAGATAGATACATACATACATACATAGATGATAGATAGATGATAGATAAATAGATGATAGATAGATACATGCATACATGGATGATAGATGATAGATGATAGATAGATAGATACATACATATATAGATGATAAGTACATAGATTGATAGATACATGATAGATCGATACATACATACATACATAGATGATAGATACATAGATAGATGATAGATAGATATATACATACATACGTACATAGATGATAGATGACATGATAGATAGGTAGATACATACATACATACATAGATGATAGATAGATGATAGATGATAGATAGATGATAGATGATAGATACATGATAGATACATACATACATACATATGTACATAGATGATAGATGACATGATAGGTAGATACATACATACATACATAGATGATAGATAGATGATAGATGATAGATACATGATTGATAGATACATACATACATAGATGATAGATACATGATTGATAGATACATGATAGATAGATAGATACATAAATACATACATACGTACATAGATGATAGATAGATGATAGATGATGATAGATACACGGTAGAACTCCCAAGTGCTGAGATTACAGGTGTGAGCCACCGTGCCTGTCTGCGTCTGCAGGCATGAGCCACTGTGCCTGACCTTGCTGTAGTATTTTAAAGCAAGCCTCACAGGCCAGGCGCGGTGCCTCATGCCTGTGATCCCAGCACTTTTTGAGGTCGAGGTGGGTGGATCATCTGAGGTCGGGAGTTTGAGACCAGCCTGGCCAACGTGGTGAAACCCCATCTCCACTAAAAATACAAAAAAATTAGCCGGGCATGGTGGTGGGTGCCTGTAATCCCAGCTGCTTGGGAGGCTGAGGCAGAGAATCGCTTGAACCCGGGAGGCAGAGGTTGCAGTGAGGTGACATTGCACCACTGCACTCCAGCCTCGGCAACACAGAGAGACTCCATCTCAAAAAAAAAAAAAAAAATGAATGAATGAATAAAAAAATAAATAAAAATAAAAGGGACCCCAGAGAGCTCCCTTTCCCCTTCCAGCCTGCAAGAACGCAGTGAGAAGGCGCCGTATGTGAGGCAGGAAGCAGGTTCTCACCAAACTCTGACCCTGCCATGCGTGGATGTGGGACTTCCAGCGTCCAGAACTGTGAGCAAGCCACGTGTGGCGTTTGTGACCCACCCAGTCGCTGGTGCCGATGGTTCGTAATAAATGTCCTCTAGATGGGATGGAAGGGTGCAAAGCATGACCAATCCTGGGTGTGTCTGTGAGGGGGTTGCCACAGGAGATGAACATTTGAGTCAGGGGGCTGGGAAAGGCAGAACCACCCTCAGTCTGGGTGAGCACCATCTCATTAGCGGCCAGCTCGGCTAGAGTATAAGCAGGTAGAAAATGTGCAGAGGGAGACTGGCCTCGCCTCCCAGTCTCCATCTTCCTCCCATGCTAGAGGCTCCCGGCCCTCAGACATCAGACTCCAGATTCTTCGGTTTTGGGATGTGGGCTTGCTGTCCTTGCTCCTCAGCCTGCAGACGGACTATTATAGGACCTTGTGATTGTGTAAATTAATTCTTAATGAACTCCCATTCCTCCCTTCCTCCCTTTCTCTGCTTTCTTTCTCTCTGTCTTTCTTTCTCTCCTTCCTTCCTTCTCTTCTCCTTCCTTCCTTCCTTTCTCTCTCTCTTTCTTTTTCTTTCTCTCTTCTTTTTTCTCTTTCCTTCCTTCCTTCCTTCCTTCCTTCCTTCCTTCCTTCCTTCCTTCCTTCCTTCCTTCCTTTTCTTTCTTTCACCAGGAAACATTCACAGCTTAATGTGGGGTGTGTCTCTGTAGCCAAGTGTCTGCACGCATGTTAATAATGGGAAAAAAACTGGATGGGGGGCTCAGTGTTCTCACGCATGCTAATGGAAAAAAACTGGATGGGGGGCTCAGTGTTCTCACGCATGCTAATGGAAAAAAACTGGATGGGGGGCTCAGCGTTCTCACGCATGCTAATAATGGGGAAAAAACTGGATGGGAGGCTCAGCGTTCTCACGTGTTACCGAGGAAGGATATTATCAAGGCTTCCTCTGATTCAAGCTCTCATTTTTCTTTACAAGGCAGTTTTAGAGACGTCCTGACACGTACCGTGAGGGTGTTACTGTGCGGTTTTTCACGGTTTTCTTTCTTTCTTTTTTTTTTTTGCAGGAGAGATACCCACAGCCCACACCCATCCCTTGCTGACTCAGAGGTTTCCGTCCTGATGTCTCTGTATGAGCTTTCTAGGGTTCAGCTCTGGGACCGTCTAGAGAAGCAGGGGGCAATGTCACCCCTTCTGTGGAAGTTCTGGGTCTCTCATGCAGCCTCCAGTTCTCTCTGGAGACTCTAAGGGAGCATCCTCCCTGCCTCTCCCAGCTCCTGGGGGCTCCAGCATCCCTGGGCTTGTGGCCATATCACTGTGCTGTCTGCCTCTCCTTCACCCATGTGTGGAGAAGAACTGTTTCCAGGGACACCTCCCTGTTACTTGTAGACCAGCTCACAACAGTGGCTTTTTTTAAATATTTACTTTTGAGATGGAGTTTCGCTCTTGTCACCCAGGCTGGAGAGCAATGGTGCGATCTCAGCTCACCGCAACCTCCGCCTCCTGGGTTCAGGCAGTTCTCCTGCCTCAGCCTCCTGAGTAGCTGGGATTACAGGCACACACCACCATGCGCAGCTAACTTTTTGTATTTTTAGTAGAGACGGGGTTTCACTATGTTGACCAGGATGGTCTCGAACTCTTGACCTCGTGATCCACCCGCCTCGGCCTCCCACAGTGCTGGGATTACAGGCATGAGCCACTGCGCCCAGCCACCTTTTTTAAATTTTTATTTTTTAGCTGGAGTTTCGCTCTCGTCAGTCATCCAGGCTGGAGTGCGTTGGCGCGATCTCGGCTCACCGCAACCTCCGCCTCCCGGGTACGAGCGGTTCTCCTGTCTCAGTCACCTGAGTAGCTGGGACTACAGGCATGTGCCACCAAGCCCAGCTAACTTTTTTGAAGTTTTAGTAGAGACAGGGTTTCACCTTGTTGACCAGGATGGTGTCGATCTCTTGACCTCGTGATCTGCCCACCTCGCCCTCCCAAAGTGCTGGGATTACAGGTGTGAGCCACCGAATCCGGTGACAGTGGCTCCTTTGTCTGTAGACACGTGAACATTCAGGCTGGACTGGCCCTGGCAGACCTGGTTCTACGCCAGCTCTGCTCCTACGCCAGCCCTGCTCACCTCCACCAGAGACCACGGTTGGGCAGAGGGCAGAGGCGGGAACGCCGGTGTGATTCCAGCTCTGCACTTGGGAAGGTGATATGCAGCCTTTTGAAGGAGGGGATGGGGTTCTCAGTTTATGAAGGTAACATCCAGGGCCCACAGTTCTTGGTACTTTATAAGTAACCCTGGTCCTGGCCAGGCGTGGTGGCTCGAGCATGTAACCCCTTTGGGAGGCCGAGGCGGGCAGATCACTTGAGTTCAGGAGTTCAACACCAGCCTGACCAACATGGTGAAACCCCGTCTCTGCTAATAATACAAAAATTAGCCAGGAGTGGTGGCACATGCCTGTAATCCCAGCTGCTCAGGAGGCTGAGGCAGGAGAGTTGCTTGAACCCGGGAGGCAGAGGTTACGGTCAGCTGAGATTGTACCACTGCACTCAGGCCTGGGTGACAGAGTGAGACTTCATCTCAAAAAAAAAATTATATATATATACACACACACAAAAATTAGCCAGGCACAGTGACAGACACCTGTAATCCCAGGTACGCAGGAGGCCGAGGCAGGAGAATCACTTGAACCTGGGAGGTGGAGGTCACAGTGAGCTGAGATCATGCCGCTGCACTCCAGCCTGGGCCACAGAGCAAGACGCTGTCTCCAAAAAAAGAAACAAGAAAAAGAGCATTACAGGGGCATTATTACCCCAGGAGCCCTCATCTGACTTGAGTGACCACGTCTGGGGGGATTGGGGCCAAACGGCCCTCCCTGACATCCAGCCCAGGACACACTGGGACTCCCGAAATGGCCCCTCCGGGAACCAGCATATTGCACCTTCCTGCGTGACAGCTCCAGAGTGGATTAAACATGTGTGTTTGTGTGCATTTGCTGGGGCTGCTGAAATGAATTTCCTGGAAACTGAGGACTTAACACACGTTTATTCTCCTGCAGTGTTGGGGAGCAGAAGTCTGAAGTACAGGGGTCTCAGGGGTGTGCTCCCTAGGGAGGGTCTAGGAGAGGGTCTTTCCTGCCATTCCAGCTCCTGGGGGCTCCAGCATCCCTGGGCTTGCGGCCCCATCACTGCAGCCTCTGCCTGTCTCTCACGTGCCCTTCTCTGAGTCTGTGTCCTCTCTGTCTCTCAGAAGGACACTTGTCATTGGATTTATGGACCACACAGATAATGCAAGATGATCACGTCTTCATGTCCTTTAGTAATATCTGCAAACACCGCTTGTTCAAATAAGGTCTCATTCACAGGTTCTGGGGATCAGGATATGGATATATCTTTTTGGGGAACCACAGATCAATCTACTTCAATTCTATCCAGTTCCCTCAGGAGGGTCTAGGGGAGGAAGCTTCCTGCCTCTCCAGCTCCCGGTGGCTCCAGCATCCCTGGGCTTGCGGCCCCATCGCTGCAGTCTCTGCCTCCATTCACAGGTTCTTGGGTTAGAACATGAACGTATCTTTTGGGAAGTGCCATAGTTCAATATACTTCAATTGTATCCAGTTCCCTCAGGAGGGTCTAGAGGAGGGTCATTCCTGCCTCTCCCGGCTCCTGGGGGCTCCAGCATCCCTGGGCTTGCAGCCCCATCACTCTCATAGGCCACTCTGCCTCCATCTGCACATGGCCTCCCCCTGTCTTCGTCTCCTCCTCACTCTCTTATAGGGACACTGGACTGGGCCCATTCTGAATCCATTTGTGATGACCCTGTTTTCAAACACGGTCCCATCCTGATGTTATGGGGGACATTAATTTGGGGGGGAGGGGACATCAGTCACTGCACTGCTAAACCATCCCTGTTTTCTCTCCATAGCGATGATGGCAGGGAAGAGACAGCAACAGACAGCCTCATAAAATCAGCATCAGCCTCCATCAGCATCCCCCAGGCGTAGAAAGGGAGGGGCCGGGCATCGAAAGCCACCCACGATGGAGCCCCTGGGCAGAGGGCCAGCTTGTCCATTCCAGCCTCCAGAAGCCTTTTTCTCTCCCAGGAGAGCCTGGAATTGAATTCCATATACCCGTCCGACCCCCATGGCGAGTGGGAGCTGGGCTTTTTCCCAAAGCGGCTCAGGTCCTGGGGCTGATGCAGAGATGTCTGGGGTCGAGGAAGAAAGACTGAGACATACCCTGCTCACCACCCACACAGCGTGGGGGTGGGGGCCTCAGTGGCTGATACCCCTGCAGGTTCCTGGGGTCCATACCTGTGTCTGGTTTTCAGTCCCCAAATGGTCTCATGGGTCAGGCCCGTTGCCTGCTCCCCGAACGCTGCATGGATGTGGGACGGCTGAGGTCCTCTGTGGGGTAGAGGACCCAGAGAATGGGCAGGAGGTGGGCAACTCTGGAATCAGGCTGCACCTCAACCCATCTCACAGAGCAAGTGAAACCCTTTCCACTCTGGGCTTCCAAAGTCCTCGCCCTGACACAGGGAAGCCTGAGCACGTTTCACGGGGCTTGATGGGAACTTCTTCCCCATCAGGCAGTCACAGAAGCAGAGGCAGGGGTCCCCCAAGCCAGGTCAGAACAACTGTGCCATAAAAAAACAGCGTAGCCGGATGCGGTCATGCCTGTCGTCCCAGCACTTTGGGAGGCCGAGGCGGGTGGATCGCGAGGTCAAGAGATCGAGACCATCCTGATCAACATGGTGAAACCCCGTCTCTACTAAAAATACAAAAAATTAGCTGGGCGTGGTGGTGTGCGCCTGTAATGCCAGCTACTCAGGAGGCTGAGGCAGGAGAATTGCCTGAACCCAGGAGGCAGAGGTTGCGGTGAGCTGAGATCGCGCCATTGTACTCCAGCCTGGGCAACAAGAGCAAAACTCCGTCTCACACACACACACAAAAAGAATCACAGAGCTCAGCTTCGGGGGGTGGGAGGGACCTGCTGACTGGGAGGAATCCCAGGAGCTCCCAGAGTCATTAGAAATGAAATAGTCTGTCCTTGTTCCCCTGCAAGAAGAGTTACAGCCACAGCAACCACAGTGACCCTGAGTGACAGAAATTGAAATGTTGGAGTGCACCAGGCTCCAGAGACCAGAACCCCAGGGGCAGAATGGAGAAGTCCCAGACCACAGCTAAAGGGCAGTGTGAGCAAGGAGAGGAGCTGGGAACGGCGCTTGCAGGCTGCCCAGTGACAATAGCTGGAAACTGAGTGGGGGTCGCAGCAGGGCTGCTGGAACGTCCACACTTAGAAGGAGGGTCAAAGGAGCCAGTGGTGAAACCCCATCTCCACTAAAAATAAAATAAAAAAATAGCCAGGCACAGTAGCTCACGCCTGGTCATCCCAGCATTTTGGGAGAGCGAGGCGGGCAGATCACCTGAGGTCAGCAGTTCCAGACCAGCCAGGCCAACATGGAGAAACCCCATCTCTACTAAAAATACAAAATTAACCGGGCGTGGTGGCAGGTGCCTGTAATCCCAGCTAGTCTGGAGGCTGAGGCAGGAGAATCGCTTGAACCCCGGGGGCAGAGGTTGCAGTGAGCCGAGATCGCACCACTGCACTCTAGCCTGGGCGACAAGAGTGAGACTCCATCTCAAAAATGTTTATATATATATATGATATAAAATATATACCTAATATTAAAAAATATATATTATATAATAATACATGTAATATATAATATAAATATATACATAATGTCAAAATATATGATATATACATATTGTGAGATTATGTATGTATTTATATATAACACACATATATCATGTACATATTTATATATATTAGCCGGGCATAGTGGCATACACTGTCCTTTGGCTGAGGCAGGAGAATCGCTTGAACCCAAGAGGTGGAGGTTGGAGGGAGATGAGATGGTGCCGCTGCACTCCAGCCTGGCAACAAGAGCAAAACTCCCCTCAAAAAAGCAAAAAAATACAAAAATTAGCCAGGCATGGTGGCACACGCTGTCCCTCAGCACTGCCAGGCAGAGCCACTGAAAGCTGCCACCCTCTGCAGCAGAACAAAGCGCCCCTTGCCACTCTTTGCGCTTTGCTTCCTTCCCTACCGTGAGTGAAGCTTGGAGACCGTTCCCCACCGGGCGTCTGCAGTGCCTGGGAAGAAGGTGCCTGCCCTCTCTGAACCTCGGGGACTGGGACCATGGCCTCTCCATGCGCCCCGGCTCTCCAAGCTGCACCCCAGGACTCAGAACTCGCTCTCCTGCCTCTTGAGACTGGGCCCGGAGGCTCCCTCCGGCCCCTCTGGGCGCGCGCCAGCCTCAGAGCGCATAAACGTAGTCCTGGCGGAGAAGAGGCTCTCTGGGCGAGCGTCCAGGGGGTCCGCGGGCACCCAGGTACTCCAGGAGGCGCAGCTGGAATTCCCGAGACGCGAAGTAATAGACGAACCGGTCCAGGCAGTTGTTGAGGCAGCTGAGACACAGCGTGAGCTTGTAGACATCGTAGTAGCTCCTGTCGTAGAAGAGAGCCCCCACGATGTGCGCCAGGAGCACGAAGTTGTTGGGGGCGAAGCAGGTGACGAAGGTCAGCAGGGCCACCGCGGCCAGGCCTACCATGCGCCTGCGCACTGCCTGGAAGGAACGCAGCCTGGAGACCCTTCCCTCTTTCCCACCGATGCTTCTGCAGTGCCTGGGAAGGATGCTCCTGCCCTCTCTCAACCTCGGGGACCATGGCGTCTCCATGCGCCCTGGCTCTCCATGCGCCCTGGCTCTCCATGTGCCCCGGCTCTATAGGCTGCTTCCCCCGGCTCTCCAAGGTGCGTTCCCCGGCTCTCCAAGGTGCGCCCCCGGCCCTCCAAGCTGCGTCCCCAGGCTCTCCAAGCTGCATCCCCGGCTCTACAAGCTGCGACCCAGGACTCAGAACTCGCTCTCCTGCCTCTTGAGGCTGGGCCTGGAGGCTCCCTCCGGCCTCTCTGGGCGTGCGCCGGCCTCCGAGCGCACAGACATGGTCCTGGCAGAGAAGAGGCTCTCTGGGCGAGCATCCAGGGGGTCCGCGGGCACCCAAGCGCATCCCAGTTACTCCAGGAGGCGCAGCTGGAATTCCCGGGACACGAAGTAATAGACGAACGGGTCCAGGCAGTTGTTGAGGCAGCTGAGACACAGCGTGAGCTTGTACACATGGTAGTAGCTCTTTTCGTAGAAGAGACACCCCACGATGTGTGCCAGGAGCACGAAGTTGTTGGGGGCGAAGCAGGTGACGAAGGCCAGCAGGACCACCGCGGCCAGGCCTACCACGCGCCTGCGCACTGCCTGGAAGGAACGCAGCCTGGAGATCCTTTCCTCTTCCCCACGGATGCCTCTACAGTGCCTGGGAAGGATGCTCCCGCCCTCTCTCAACCTCGGGGACCATGGCGTCTCCATGCGCCCTGGTTCTCCATGCGCCCTGGCTCTCCATGTGCCCTGGCTCTATAAGCTGCTTCCCCTGGGTCTCCAAGCTGTGTCCCCCGCCTCTCCAAGGTGCGCCCCCGGCTCTCCAAGCTGTGCCCCCGGCTCTCCAAGCTGTGCCCCCGGATCTCCAAGCTGTGCCCCCGGATCTCCAAGCTGTGCCCCCGGCTCTCCAAGCTGTGCCCCCGGCTCTCCAAGCTGTGCCCCCGGATCTCCAAGCTGCACCCCAGGACTCAGAACTCGCTCTCCTGCCTCTTGAGGCTGGGCCTGGAGGCTCCCTCCGGCCCCTCTGGGCGTGCGCCGGCCTCCGAGCGCACAGACGTGGTCCTGGCAGAGAAGAGGCTCTCTGGGCGAGCGTCCAGGGGGTCTGCGGACACCCAGGCGCATCCCAGGTACTCCCGGAGGCGCAGCTGGAATTCCCGGGACGCGAAGTAATAGACGAACGGGTCCAGGCAGTTGTTGAGGCAGCTGAGACACAGCGTGAGCTTGTAGACGTGGTAGTAGCTCCTGTCGTAGAAGAGACGCCCCACGATGTGCGCCAGGAGCACGAAGTTGTTGGGGGCGAAGCAGGTGACGAAGGCCAGCAGGACCACCGCGGCCAGGCCCACCGCGCGCCTCCGCTGCCCTAGGCCGTGCGCCTCGTCCGTGCGCAGCAGCTTCAGGATGGTGGCCGTGTAGCAGGCCACGGTGACCAGGAAGGGGATGAGGAACAGCAGGATGAAGATGGTGAACAGGAACACGGCCCACATGGCCAGGTTGGGTAGCATGGACCACTTGAGGACGTCAAAGCAGGTCACGATGCCCAGGGCGTGCACGGGGTAGGTGAGGTCCGTGCGCGCCAGCGGAGAGAGCGCGGCCAGCAGCAGCAACCAGGTCCCGGCGCACGCGGCCACCGCGTACCGGCGGCGCCTCCAGCGCTTGGAGCTCAGCGGGTACAGGACGCCCAGGAAGCGCTCCACGCTGATGAAAGTCATGGTGAGGATGCTGGAGTACATGTTGGCGTAGAAGGCCACCGTGACGACGTTGCACAGGAGCACCCCGAACACCCAGTGGTGGCGGTTGCAGTGGTAGTAGATCTGGAACGGGAGCACCGCGGCCAGCATCAGGTCGGTGACGCTCAGGTTGATCATGAAGATGACGGACGGGGAGCGGGGCCCGATGCGCCGGCACAGCACCCACAGTGAGAACAGGTTCCCCGGGATGCTGACCAGCGCCACCAGCGAGTACACGGCTGGCAGGGCCACCGCGATGGCCGGGTTGCGCAGCATGTCCAGCGTCGCGTTGTCGGGGCCCGCGGTGCCGTTAGCGTGGGGCTGCATCCTGGGGGCGGCTCAGCTGTCCCCACCGGGGCCTGCGAGGGAACAGGGTGCGGTCAGGGCTGAGGGAAGGGACGGGCCTGAGTGCTGAGGCTGGGAGCGAGGGGTGGAAACGCTCTGCGGGCCTCCCTGTCTCCTCCCGCCCGCTCCTTCCGGCTCCGTCCCTCCCTCCCTCGATTTCTTCCTCCTTTCCTCCCTCCCTCCCTTCCTTCCTCTTTTATTCCCTCCCTCCATCTCCTCCTCCCTCACTCACTGCCTCCCTCCATCTCCTCCCTCCCTCCTCACTCCATCCATCTCCTCCCTCCCTCCCTGCCTCCCTCCATCTCCTCCTCCCTCCTCCCTCCCTTCATCTCCTTCCTCCCTCCTTCCCTCCCTTCCTCTTTTACTCCCTCCCTTCCTTCATCTTCTCCTTCCTTCCCTCTCCCTCCCTTCATTAATTTCTTCCTTCCCTCTTTCCTTGTCTTTCCTCTTTCTTCTCTCTCCTTCCTTCCATTCAGCTTTTACTTCCTTCCTCCCTCCCTCCTTTCTTCCCTTCCTCGCTTCATTTTTCCTTCCTTACTTCCTTTCTTCCTTCCTCTCTTTCCCTCCCTCCTTCCTTCTTTCCCTCCCTTTTTCCCCTTCCTACCTCCCTCCCCTTTTCCTCCCTGTTTTTCTCCCACCAAATATCCAAGTTTCCATAAATATCAAGCACTCTGCCTCACACAGGAAAGCTCACAGAACAAATAAAAACCACCCACCAGAGGAGCACCCAGAACACGGCTGCACAGACAGGCTGCTCCAGGACCCCCATCACCGGAGCACCCAGAACACGGCTGCACAGACAGGCTGCTCCAGGACCCCCATCACCGGAGCACCCAGAACACGGCTGCACAGACAGGCTGCTCCAGGACCCCCATCACCGGAGCACCAGAAACACGGCTGGACACAGAGACAGGCTGCTCCAGGACCCCCATCACCGGAGCACCAGAAACAGGGCTGCAGAGACAGGCTGCTCCAGGACCCCTGGGAGCAGCCAGACCCAGGGCTGGGCTGACGGGAACTCAGTGGCCTGCCACTCCCCGTGGGTGTAGGGACCCAGGGTCAGCGTCCACCTAGCCCTTCCTTCACTCCTCACTTCCACTTGGAAATGCAGAGAGCGTGCTGCAAGGGATGGCACAGTGGCTTCCCCATGGGGACCGTGAGGATGGCGGGACATTCAGCACTTATAGAGTCACAGAGGCTGACTCTCAAAGAAACTTACTTGGCCTGGTGCTGTGGCTCATGCCTGTAACCTCAGCATTCTGGGAGGCTGAGGCAGGCGGATGGTGAGGTCAAGAGTTCGAGACCAGCTTGGGGAACTTCGGGCCAACATGGTGTAACCCTGTCTCTATTAAAAATATAAAAATTAGCCGGGTGCAGTTGCGGCGGGCGCCTGTAGTCCCAGCTACTGGGGAGGCTGAGGCAGGAGGATCACTTGAACCCGGGAGGGGGAGGTTGCAGTGAGCTGAGATCATGCCATTGCCCTCCAGCCTGCGTGACAGAGTGAGACTCAATCTCAAAAAAAGAAAAAAGAAAAGAAAAGAAAGGAAAGTTTGTTTGCACCTGCAACATACTTGCTTTTGCCCTCTGCTGTCCCAGGCAGAATCTGACTGCTTTGAGGTCTGGTTCCTCATTTCTACCCACCGCGAAGAAGCCAGGGTGCCCCCCACCTCATGGACTGTCTGGGTGTCTTCAGGATGCCGGGGTACAGAGGCTGTCTGCCGTGTACCATGTGGAGGTGCTGTGCCTCCAGCTTTCACATCCAAGGTGAGCCTGGCTCTGTTAACCTGAGACTTCTGCCTTTGTCCTTTTCTTTCCCCCCGTCCTTCCCTTCCTTTTCTTTTCTGATGGAGTCTCGCTCTGTTGCCCAGGCTGGAGTGCAGTGGTGTGATCTCGGCTCACTGCAACCTCCACCTCTTGGGTTCAAGTGATCCTCCTGCCTCAGCCTCCTGGGGAGCTGGGATTACAGGCACCAGCCACCACGCCCAGCTAATTTTTTGTATTTTTATTTTTAATTAATTATTTTTTTAAGACGGGGTTTCACCATGTTGGCCAGGCTGGTCTTGATCTCCTGACCTCATGATCCACCCACCTAGGCCTCCCAAAGTGTTGGGACTACAGGCGTGAGCCACGGTGCCCGGCCAATTTTTTGTATTTTTAGTAGAGACGGGGTTTGACCATGTTGGCCAGGCTGGTCTCAAACTCTTGACATCAGGTGATCCGCCTCCCTCGGGCTCCCAAAGTGCTGGGATTAGAGGTGTGAGCCACTGTGCCCGGCCTTTTTTTTTTTTTTTTTTTCAGACAAAGTTTCACTCTTGTGGGCCAAGGTAGAGTACAATGGCGCGATCTTGGCTCACTGCAACCTCCACCTCCTGGGTTCCAGCGAATCTCCTGCCTCAGCCTCCCGAGTAGCTGACATTACAATCACCCCTCACCACGCAGACTAATTTTGTATTTTTAGTAGAGACGGGGTTTCACCACGTTGACCAGGCTGGTCTCGAACTCCTGACCTTGTGATCCGCCCGCCTCGGCCTCCCAAAGTGCTGGGATGACAGATAAGAGCCACCGTGCCTGGCTGACGCTGAGACTCTGAGAAGACCCAGAATGGGGCTGGAGGCTGCCCTGGGCGGCCTCAGGACATACAAACCTCAGGACCAGACTCACTGGCCCGCCATGGACAGAAACCACACAGCAACCCTCAGCCCCCAGCCGGGTCCTCCTGTGAATTCCTCGTACCCCCTGAGCACTAGCCTGGGTGTTAACCCTTTCATCTGAGTTATGTCTCCCCCAAAGCATCTATCAGCAGAAAACACACAATCCAAGTCTAGCTTTTAGCTCCTGTGTCATTCCCCGGCTCCGCCCTCCTGCTTCTTCCTGCGGAGGAGACCTGTACCTTCTTACCAACTGCTGTGCAAAGAACTTCCCCTAACTGCTTTTAAAATTGCCCAGAGTTTCCGTTTCAGGGTGAAATTCTCTGCCCTGCACATGTGAGGTGTATGGTTTATGCAGGGGTCAGTGCCGCTCCCCACGGCCAGCTGGGCACCTTCAGCCACCCGTGGCTGCAGGAGGAAAAGGGTACCCTGGATTCTCGGGGTTCTACTCGGCACTACTGTGAAGGGTGTCACAGAAACACTATTTTTATTTTGAGAATATAAGTGGGGCCTGGTGGTTCACACTGGCAATCCCAGCACTTTGGGAGGCCGAGGTGGGCGGATCAAGAGGTCAGGAGTTTGAGACCAGGTTGGCCACCATGGTGAAACCCCGTTTCTACTAAAAACACAAAAAATTAGCCAGGCACATCTGTAGTCCCAGCTACGTGGGAGGCTGAGGCAGGAGAACTGCTTGAACCCACGAGGCGGAGGTTGCAGTGAGCCAAGATCGCGCCACTGCACTCCAGCCAGGGCGGCAGAGCGAGACTCCATCTCAAAAAAATAAAATAAAAAAATAAAATGGGGCCAGGTGCGGTGGCTCACGGCTGTCATCCCAGCACTTTGGGAGGCTGAGGCAGGCAGATCACCTGAAGTCAGGAGTTCAAGACTAGCCTTACCCATATGGTGAAACCCTGTCTCTAAAAAAAAAAGTAAAAATAGAGCTAGATGCGGTGGCTCACGCCTGTAATCCCAGTACTTTGGGAGGCCGATACGGGTGGATCACGAGGTCAAAAGATCGAGACCATCCTGGTCAACATGGTGAAACCCAGTCTCTCTTAAAAATGCAAAAATTATCTGGGCATGGTGGTGCATGCCTATAATCCCAGCTACTCGGGAGGCTGAGGCAGGAGAATTGCCTGAACCCAGGAGGCGGAGGTTGTGGTGAGCCGGGATCGCGCCATTGCACTGCAGCCTGGGTAACAGGAGCAAAACTCCATCTCAAAAAAAAAAAAGTAATAATAAAATGGCAGAGCTAGAAATAGGACTGTCCTGGAATTGTTTCTTTGTTTCTTGTTCTATAGAGATGGAAGCTTGCTGTGTTGGCCAGGCTGGCACGAGGGACTCAAGCAATCATCCTGCCTCAGCTTCCTGAGGAGCTGGGACTACAGGTGAGTGCCACCGTGCCCCGTTAATATTTTTATTTTTTGTAGACGGGGGTTTTGCTGTGTTGTCCAGGCTGGTCTCAAACTCCTGGCATCAAGCAGGAGTAGCTGGGACTACAGGTGAGTGCCACCGTGCCCTGCTAATATTTTTAGTTTTTGGTAGACAGGGGGTTTTGCTATGTTGCCCAGGCTGGTCTCAAACTCCTGGCCCCAAACAATGCTCTTGCCTCAGCCTCCCGAGTAGCTGGGACTACAGGTGTATGTGTGAACATACTCAGGTAATATTTTTATTTTTTGTAGACAGGGGGTTTTGCTATGTTTCCCAGGCTAGTCTCAAACTCCTGGCCTCGGGCTGTCCTCTTGAGTAGCTGGGACTACAGGTGCATGCCGCCATGCCCAACTCATCTTTTTTGTAGAGATGAGGTTTTGCTATGTTGCCCAGGCTGGTCTCAAACTCGCGACCTCAAGCAATCCTCCTGCCTCAGCCTCCCAAAGTGCTGGGATTACATCGTCAGCCACCACAGCTGGGCTGGAATTTGCTGCTTAAACTCTCCCGGTCGGCATTTGCGCCCCGTTTAAACAGGTTTAAACAGCACGTCTGTTAAACTCTTGCAGCCGCCGCCTCCTGCAGCCCCCCTCCTGTCTGCACCTGTGTGGTCTCAGGATCCCGAAAACTCCCCTTCTCTCTGCTGCAATTCCGGGTGCGTGCCCGCGGCCAGCCTGCAGCCCTCAGAGGGGACAGCAGACCAGGCCTCGGAGCCGAGCCGCACGGGTGATTCATCAAGAAGTTACCTCTAACCGACGCCGGCTGCCTGTGGTTTCGGCCTCACCAGGGCCCCGGGGCGGCAGGATGGAAATTTTACAAAGTGAGCAGAAAACGGTTGGGTTGTTCGTGGTGGTGTCTGGGCTGTGGAGGCGGCTCTCCAGAAATATCTGTGTGCTGAGTTATCTGAAGCAACAGACGGGCACAGGTGGGCGCTCAGGGGCTGGCTGCAGGTTGGAGCCCCCCCCTCTGCTCCCCTCCTCTCCCCTTCCCTTCTTCCCTCCCCTCCCTTCCCTGTCCCCTCCCTTCCCTTCCCTTCCTCCCTTCTTCCCTCCCCTCCCCTCCCCTCTGCTCCCCTCCCCTCCCTTCCCTTCCCTCCCCTCCCTTCCTTGTCTCCTCCCTTCCCTTCCCTTCCTCCCTTCTTCCCTCCCCTCCCCTCCCCTCTGCTCCCCTCCCCTCCCCTTCACTTCCCTCCCCTCCCTTCCTGGTCCCCTCCCTTCCCTTCCCTTCCTCCCTTCTACCCTCCCCTCCCCTCCCCTCTGCTCCCCTCCCCTTCTCTTCCCTTCCCTCCCTTCCCTTCCCTGTCCCCTCCCTTCCCTTCCCTTCTTCCCTTCTTTCCTCCCCTCCCCTCCACTCCACTCCCCTCCCTTCCCTTCCCTTCCCTCCTCCCATTCCCCTCCCTCCTGTTACCTCCCTTCCCTTCCCTCCTTCTGTCCTTCCATTCTTCCGTCCTTCCATTCTTCCGTCCTTCCCTCCCCTCCCCTCTCCTCTCCTCTTTCCTTTCCTTGAGAGGGAGTCACTCTGTAGTCCAGGCTGAAGTGCAGTCGTGTGAACTCGCCTCACCGCAACTTCTGCCTCCTGGGTTTAAATGATCCTCCTGCCTCAGCCTCCCGAGTAGCTGGGATTACAGGCACCAGCCACCACGTCCAGCTAATTTTTGTATTTTTAGTAGAGACGGGGTTTCACCATGTTGACCAGGCTGGTCTTGAACTCCCGACCTCAGGGGATCCACCTGCCTCAGCCTCCCAAAGTGCTGGGATTACAGGCATGAGCCACCGCGCCCGGCTTATTTTTTCTTAAAACAGCTTTACCAAGACGTGAGGTGTGTACCGTAAGCTTTCACTCATTCATAGAGTTCAGTGGTTTTTAATATATTCACACATGTGCAAATAACACCATAATGCAATCCCGGAAGAGCGCTCCTCCCTAAACAGAACTCAGAACCCCGCTGGGCATGAAGGACTCACGCCTGTCATCCCAGCACCTTAGGGGGCCGAGGCGGGTGGATCACGTGAGGTCAGGAGTTCGAGACCAGCCTGGCCAACATGGTGAAACGCCGCCTCTACTTACAATACAAAAATCACCCAGATATGGTGGCGGGTGCCTGTGATCCCAGCTACCATAGAGGCTGAGGTGGGAGAATTGCTTGAACCCGGGAGGCAGATGTTGCAGTGAGCAGAGATCATAACACTGCACTCCAGCTTGGGTGACAAGAGTGAAACTCCGTCTCAAAACGGAATAAAACAAAAACCTCAGAACCACTCCCAAAGTGTCAATCTCGTTCCTTCCTGCCCCAGTCCCTCTCAACCTCAAATCTCCTTCCTGTCTCTGTGGACTGGCCTTTTCTGGCCATTTTATAAGAATAAAATTGTACAGCATGAGGTCTTTTGTGTCAGGCTTCTGTCACTGAGTGTGGGTCCTCAAAGTTCATTCACTCTTCAGCCTGTGTCAGAGTGTCACTCCTGTTCATGGGTGCATAGTATGCCACTGTGTGAAGAGACCACATTCTGTTTATTCATTTCCCTGTGGATTTGCATTTTGATCCTTTCTGATTTTTTTTATTTTTATTTTTTGAGACAGAGTCTTGCTCTGTTGCCCAGGCTGGAGTGCAATGGCACAATCTGGGCTCACTGCAACCTCTGCCTCCAGGGTTCAAGCAATTTTTCTGCCTCAGCCTCTGAAGTAACTGGGATTACAGGCATGCGCCACCACACCCAGCTAATTTTTCGTAGTTTTAGTAGAGATGGGATTTCACTCTGTTGGCCAGGCTGGTCTCAAACTCCTGACCTCAGATTATCTGCCCACCTCAGCCTCCCAAAGTGGTGGAATGACAGGCATGAGCCACTGTGACTGGGAGATTTTTTTTTTTTTAAGTGGAATCTCCCTCTGTCATCCAGGCTGGAGTGCATTAGTGCAATCTCGGCTCACTGCAACCTCCGCCTCCCGGGTTCAAGCAATTTTCCTGCCTCAGCCTCCCGACTAGCTGGGATTACAGGTGTGCACCACCAAGCCCGGCTAATATTTTTGTATTTTTAGTGGCGACGGGGTTTCACCATGTTGGCCAAGCTGGTCTCGAACTCGTGACCTCAGGTGATCCACCCCCCAGAGCCTCCCAAAGTGCTGGGATTACAGGCGTGGGACCCTGGGCCTGTCCTGTTTCTGATTTTTGGCTGTCATGAATAAAGCTGCTCTCCCCTAATCCCCAGCCCTGAGAACCCCTTTCTGAAGGGTTCAGATGCTGAGAGCAGTATTTTCTTGTGTCTACAATAACCCCTCTTTCCTGAGGGCTGGGGGCTGCCCTGGGAGCTCACCACACAGGGGAGGTAAGACAGCCCAGTCCCAAGGAGCCAGAAGCCAGCCCTGGGCTGTCCTTGACATTTGGTCTTTTTTCTAAGTTTCTGGGGTGTTTGCATCACCCAGTTTGTGGTTCTTTGAAAGGGCAGTGTCAGGAGGCCCTGAACCCCAAAGGCAGCAACACATGAGATGCTGTCAGAGCTGTGCTGCTGGAAGGGAATAGAAACAGATGGTGGTTTTAATGACACACTTTGATTACCCAGGAGGAAGTTGTCATGTGCCACACTCTGGCTGAGCTCTCGCTCTTACGACCATTTCCTACTCAGAAATTTGGTCTGTCTGTGGCGTTACTGAAGTTAAAATGCGGTCATCGGAGAGTAGAGAG
Source organism: Saguinus oedipus (assembly GCA_031835075.1). Lineage (NCBI taxonomy): Eukaryota > Metazoa > Chordata > Mammalia > Primates > Cebidae > Saguinus > Saguinus oedipus. Next base: position 766,928 of record CM063191.1, read on the forward strand.
AGCCCCTGATAAAACGCACGGGTCTCCTTAGAGAAACGGAAATGGAGGCACAGACACACAGAGAAGGCATGGGAAGATGAAAACAGAGACCAGCGTGCACAGACAGGAGGGTGGGTAGGTGGGTGGGTACATAGATAGGTGGGTGAATGGGTGCATCGGTGGTGGGTGGATGGATGGATAAATGGGAGGGTGGGTAGAGAATGGATGGATTGGTGAATAGGTGGATGGGTGCATGGATGGGTGGCTGGATCGATGGATGGGTGGATGGATGGTTGGATGGGTGGGTGGGTAGATGGATGGATGGGTGGCTGAGTGGATGAGCGCATGGTAGGTAGATGAATGGGTACATTAATTGATGGATGGATGAATGGATCTATGGATGAGTGGATGAAAAGGTGGGTGAGTGTGTGAATGGGTGGTGGATGGATGGGTGGATACATGGATGACTGGGTGCATGGATGGATGACGAATGGATGCAGATGGCCAGATGGATGGATGGATGATGGATAGAAGGATGGGTGAATGGATGGATCTATGGATGGGTGGATGGAAAGGTGAGTGAGTGTGAATGGGTGGGTGGATAGATGGATGAGTAGGTGGATAGATTGTGGGAGTCGCCCCTGTGAGAGGCTAACAACTTGGCCTCCACCATTAGGTGAGCTTGACTCCTTACACATTTTCCCTGGCTGGAGGCTGTCGAGCTATGAGTGAGAGGAAATTAAGAAGAGAAGGAAAAAGGAGATTGAGAATGATTAAGCAGGACACTATCCTCAGCCTCCTTGGCCGATGAGATAATGGCCAGGTGAACACTGAAGTGAGTTAATTGGGTATTGTGTTCCCCTTTCTGGCTCCTGATCTAAGACTTTGTTTACCAGGCATTGTTTCAGCCTAGCGACCTCCCCTGCGGTCCTTGTCTCTCACAGATGCATGGTTTACTGCTGAGCTTGGGACTTCTAGTTAATTAAAGATTGTTATCCAAGTTACTGATTGTTCTGACAATATCGATAATCAGCATCACCTGTTTCCCCCTTAATCCTTTACATTAATATTTGTTCCCTTTTGACAGTTTCTTAGAATCATCCCCCAAGGAATTTTCTGTCCCTTTTATTGTTTGAGTAATGATCTGCATTGTGAGGTAATGATGTTAAAGCAAAAAGTATATGAGGAAACCTACTGCACAAATAAAATCGCTGAATGGGCCTAGCCCATCCAGTCCTCCAGACCTCTCCTCTTTCTGTCTCCTTTCTTTTCCACGCACGCCCTCTTCCAGGTTTGGGACCCCCTCGCTGGACGAGATTCCCGGGCTTGCGTTCAGTTCACAACAATGGATGGATGATGAATGTATGCAGATGGGTGGATGGATGGATGGATGATGGATGGATGGGTGGCTGAGTGGATGAGTGCATGGTAGGTAGATGAATGGGTACATTGAGGGATGGATGGATAGATGGATAGATGGATGGAAGGATGGGTGGTTGGATGGGTGGGTGGGTGGATAGATGGATGGATGAATGGGTGGGTGAGTGGATGAGTGCATGGTGGGTAGATGAATGGGTACATGAATTGATGGATGGATCTGTGGATGGGTGGATGGAAAGGTGGGTGAGTGTATGAATGGGTGGGTGGATGGATGGGTGAATAGATGGATGACTGGGTGAATGGATGGATGATGAATGGATGCAGATGGGCAGATGGATGGATGGATGATAGATGGATGGATGGGTGAATGAATGGATCTATGGATGGGTGGATGGAAAGTTGGGTGAGAGTATGAACGGGTGGGTGGATGGATGGGTGGATAGATGGAAGACTGGGTGGATGGATGGATGATGAATTGATGCAGATGGGCAGATGGATGGATGCATGCATGCATGGATGGATGTGTGGATAAATGGTGGACAGGTGGATGGGTGGGTGGGTGTGTTGGTGAATGGATCAGTGTTTAGGTGGTTGGATGTGTGGGTGGATGAATGGATGGGCTGATGGGTAGGTGGATGCATGGATGTATGAATGGGTGGATGGATAGATGAGTAGGTGGATGGGTGGGTGGATGGACAGATGAATGGGTGGATGGGTGGGTGGGTGTGTGGGTGGATGAATGGTGGGTAAGTGGATGAATGGGTGGGTGGGTGAGTGGATGGGAGGATGGATGGATGAATGTTTAGGTGAATAAATTGATGGGTTCATGGATAGATGCATGGATGGATGGATGAATGGGTGGATGCATAGATGAGTAGGTGGATGGGTTTGTAGAGGGATGGGTGGATAGATGGATAAGCAGTGGGATGGATGGATGATGAATTGATGGGAATGAATAGATAGTTGGATGGATGGGTGGATGGGTAGGTGGATGGGATGGGTGGATGTGTGCATGAATGATGTGTGTGTGTGTGTGTGTGTGTGTGTGTGTAAATGGGTGGGTGGGTGGGTGGATGAATTAGTGTTTAGATGGATGATGTGTGGGTGGATGAATGGATGGGTTGATGGGTAGATGTATGGGTGGATAGATGAATGGGTGGATGCATAGATGAGTAGGTGGATGGGTGGGTGGATGGATGAATGAGTGGGTGGGAGAATGGGTGGATGGATGGATCAGTGTTTAGATGATGGATGGATGCATAGGTGAATGGGTGGGTTGTGGTTGGGTGGATAGGTGGATGGGTGAATCAGTGTTTAGATGGATGGATGTGTGTGTAGATGAATGGATGGGTTGATGGGAATGGATGGGAATGGACAGATGGGTGGATGGATGGGTGGGTGGGTGGATAAATGGTGGGTAGGTCTGTGAATGGGTGGGTGGGTAGGTGGATGTGTGGATGAATGAATCAGTGTTTAGGTGGATGGATGTGTGGGTGGATGAATGGATGGATGGATGGTGAATGGGTGGGAATGGCTAGATAGGTAGATGAATGGATGGATGGATGGATGGATGGATGGATGGATGGATGGATGGATGGGTGGGTTGTGGGTGGGTGGATGGGTGGATGGGTGGATCAGTATTTAGGTGGATGGATGTGTGGGTGGATGAATGGATGGGTTGATGGGTAAATGGATGGGTGGATGTATGAATGGGTGGATGGATAGATGAGTAGGTGGATGGGTGGGTGGATGAGTGGATAGATGGATTAGTGGGTGGATGGTGGATGGATGGATAATGGATGGGGATGGATAGATGAATGGGTGGATGGATAAATGGGTGGATGGAGATAAGTGTGTGGATGAATGGCTAAATGGATGGATAACTGTGTGGGTGGGTGGATGGGTGAATGGATGAATCAGTGTTTAAGTGGATGGATGTGTGGGTGGGTGAATGATGGGTTGATGGGTAGATGAATGGGTGGATGTACAGATGGGTGGATGGATGAGTGAATGGATGGGTAGGTGGATGGATGGATGAGTGGGTAGATGTGTGGGTGGGTAGATGGGCGGATGGATGAATAGATGATGAAGGGATGGATGCTTCTATCCACCGTGAAATGCTAATTATTTCCAGAAAATCACCAGAAGCTGGAGCAAAGCCTGGAACAGATTTTCCCTCAGAGCTCTAATGAGGAAACAACCCTACCAATCTCGGACTTCTGGTCTCCAGGATGGGGAAAAATGCATTTCTGTTGTTAAAGCCCCCACATTAGGGGTAATTAGTTACGTCAGCCTTTGCAAACTAATACGCCGAGAAAAGACAGGGAAAGTTTTAACCAACAGCCTCCAAAGAAATTAGCGGAAGTGTCGTCATACCCAATAAAAGAGAGGAAGAACCTCAAAAGATAAAGCATGAAAAGGACAAGGTGATAGGATAAGAGAAACAAACTAGGAACAAGCCAGTGGATGTCAGAAATTCAATGGAAAAAGAGGCTATCGACACTTGAAGATACAAAGACGTCACTGCAAAGCAATAAAAACAAAATGTGTTCATGCAGTTCCCCCATTTTTTCTTTGGTTGACTTATTGTTGAAAAATGTCCAACACTTGCAGAGTGGAGCATATAGATTATGATGTGATTTGCCAAAGCCCAGGAGGAATGGCTGCAGAGGACTCTATCCACCCACCAGCCACTCATCCATCCATCCACCCATATATCCACTCATCCATCCGTCTAGCCACCCATTCACCCACTCATCCATCCATCCAGCCACCCATTCACCCACCCACCCATCCACCCACTCATCCATCCATCCACCCATACATCCACCCACTCATCCATCCATCCATCCATCCAGCCACCCATTCACCCACCCACCCATCCACCCACTCATCCATCCATCCACCCATACATCCACCCACTCATCCATCCAGCCACCCACCCAACCACCCACTCATCCATCCATCCACCCTTCCATCCACCCACCCATCCATCCATCTACCCATTCACCCACTCATGCATCCATCCAACCACCCACCCACCCACCCACCCATCCATCTACTCATCCATCCATCCACCCATCCATCCATCTACCCATCTACCCAGTCATTCATCTATCACCCATCTATCCACCCACCCATCCACCCACTCATCCATTCATCTACCCATCCACCCACCCACCCATCAGTCTACTCATCCATCCATCCACCCACCCAACCACCCACTCATCCATCCATCCAAACTTCCATCCACCCACCCATCCATCCATCTACCCATTCACCCACTCATGCATCCATCCAACCATCCACCCACCCACCCACCCATCCATCTACTCATCCATCCATCCACCCATCCATCCATCTACCCATCTACCCAGTCATTCATCTATCACCCATCTATCCACCCACCCATCCACCCACTCATCCATTCATCTACCCATCCACCCACCCACCCATCAGTCTACTCATCCATCCATCCACCCATCCATCCATCTACCCATCCACCCACTCATGCATCCATCCACCCATCCACCCACCCACCCATCCATCTACTCATCCATCCATCCACCCATCCATCCATCTACCCATCTACCCAGTCATTCATCTATCACCCATCTATCCACCCACCCATCCACCCACTCATCCATTCATCTACCCATCCACACACCCACCCATCCGTCTACTCATCCATCCATCCACCCATCCATCCATCTACCCATCCACCCACTCATGCATCCATCCACCCACCCACCCATCCATCTACTCATCCATCCATCCACCCATCCATCCATCTACCCATCCACCCACTCATCCATCCATCCACCCATCCATCCACTCATCCATCCATCCAACCACCCATCCATCCACCCATCCATCCATCTACCCATCCACCCACTCATCTATCTATCCACCCATCCATCTACTCATCCATCCATCCACCCACCTATCCACCCAGTCATCCATCCACCCACCCATCCATCCACTCATCCATCTACCTACCAACCCATCCATTCATCCACCCACACATCCATCCATCTAAACACTTATCTATCCATCCACACACCCACCCAGCCATTCACCCACCCACCTACCATTCACCCACCCATCCAGCCATCCACCTACCCACCCACACATCCACCCACACATCCATCCATCCACCCACCCATCCACCCACTCATTCATCTACCCACTCATCCATTTACCCAGCCATCCACCTACTCATCTATTCATCCGGCCATTCATACATCCATCCCTCTGCTCACTTGCCATGGTAGAATTAAACCATTGCGGTAGCGAAGGAAGCAAGGCTCAGAGCTCCCTGCTCTCGCATCTCCCTGCAAACGTCAAGGCATCCTCTTGACCCTTGATATGTGGATCTACACCACAGGAGTTTCCCAGAACTCTCCATGACCCAGACATCTGACCCCTTCCATCTCCAGGAGGGAGGAGGTACAGGTGTACGCCTGGTGCTGACCTCCAAGGGTCATGGGAGGAAGGCAGCTTTGGGACATCTGCTATGATCAGTTTGTTCAGGATTTTACATCGTGGCCCCAGGGTCACTGTCAGTGCACCCAGACTTGTTCGAGCAAGAGTCCTTGATATCAATTCCGAAATAGAATGGGTTTTTGGGTTCAGTGGCTCACAACTGTCATTCCAGCACTTTTGGAGGCCAAGGTGGGCAGATCACGAGGTCAGGGGTTCGAGACCAGCTTGGCCAACATGCTGAGACCCCATCTTTACTAATAATGTAAAAACTAGCTGGGAGTGGTGGTGGGTGCTTGTTATCCCAGCTACTCAGGAAACTGAGGCAGGAGAATCACTTAAATCCAGGAGGCGGAGGCTGTAGTGAGCTGAGATCACACCACTGCACTCCAGCCTGGGTGACAGAGTGAGACTGTCTCAAGAAAAAAACACCAGAGAAAGAGACAAAAAGACGGAGGGAGGGAGGGAGGGAGGAAAGAAGGAAGGAAGAAAGGAAGGAAGGAAAAGAGAGAGGGAGGAAAGGAGAGGGAGGGAGGAAGGAGGGAAGGAAGGAAGGAAGAAAGAAACAAAGAGAAGGAAAGAAAGAAAAAAGAGAGAAAGAGGGAGGGAGGGATGGAGGAAGGAAGGAAGAGAGGGGGGGAGGGAGGAAGGAAGAAAAGAAAAAGAAAGAAAGAAGGAAGGAAGGGAAGGAAGGATGGAAGGAAGAAATAAAGGAAGGAAGGAAGGAAGGAAGGAAAGAAGGTACTGGGTCATGTAGATGTTTGAGACGTAGCTGACGGTGGCAGTCAATAAGTTACCAGTCAATCGGGTTTTAGTTTAGATGGTGAGGTCTGGCTCCAGCTCACGGAGATCAGACACAGCAGGAAGGATGACCCCACATGCGTCAGGAATACATGTGTGTGTTTTTCTTTGTTCATTGTACTCTCATGGCACGATGGCTACTGAGGGTCCCCTTCTTGCAGCCCAGGAGGTAAAAATAGTGCTGCTGAGAGATCCTTTGTCTCAGGGCTGATGTTTCTTTGCAGCACCGAGCATCTGTTTCCAACATCTGTGGATGAAGAACGCTTCCCTAAAATGAATACCTGAACCCCTCACTGGCTTGCCCTCACGGACCTCTCACCCCATCACAGAGGAGGAGACCGAAAACTGAGCTAGGACACGTCTCTGGGCTGGGGTGGGGTCAGACGTCAGAGCTACGGCCAGAAGCAACAAGGAAGAGAAGTCCATCACTCATGTGGAAGCCTTCCGTGTGTGATGGATTCCAGGAGCTCGAGACCAGCCAGGCCAACGTGGCAAAATGTCTTTAATATAAAAATGACAGGTGCATGTAAGTGTGTGTCTGTGTGTGTGTGTGTGTGTGTGTGTAGGCACCGCAGGGAAGCGGAAATTATTACCAAAGTATCTTTTGCAAAGAGGCATTGCCGTAAACTAGAGATTGCAGATGGCAGACTGTACATAAGAGACTGCAGAGAGGTTGGAGGGCGACACACAGATGCCCGGGGGAGGGAGGAAGCAAGAAGACATTGGAGGTCCTCAGTATGGGAAGCTGATTTGGCACAGCTATCTTCCTTCCTTCCTTCCTTCCTTCCTTCCTTCCTTCCTTCCTTCCTTCCTTCCTTCCTTCCATCTTTCTTTCCTTCCTTCCTTCTCTCTTTCTCTCTCTTCTTTTTTTTAAAGATGGGGTTTCTCCATGTTGGCCAGACTGGTCTTGAACTCCTGATCTCAGGTGATCCACCCACCTCAACCTCCCAAAGTGCTAGGATTACAGGCGTGAGCCGGCGCGACCGGCCTCTCTCTATCTTTCTCTTTGTCTCTCTTTCTTTCTCTTTCTCTTTTTCCCTCTCTCTCTTTCTTTCCCTTCCTTCTTTCCTCCCTTTCTCCCTCCCTCCCTCCCTCCCTCCCTCCCTTCCACCTTTCTTTCTTTCTTTCTTTGTTTTTTTTTTTTTGAGAAAGAGTTTTACTCTTGTTGCCCGAGCCAGAAGTGCAATGGCGTGATCTTGGCTCACTGCAACCTCTGCCTCCTAGATTCAAGCGATTCTCCTGCCTCAGCCTCCTGAGTAGCTGGGATTACAGGTGCCAGCCACCACCACACCTTGCTAATTTTTGGTATTTTTAGTAGAGACGGGGATTCACTATGTTGGCCAGGCTGGTCTCGAACTCCTGACCTCAGGCGATCCGCCTGCCTCAGCCTCCCAAAGTGCTGGGATTACAGGCGTGAGTCACCACATCTGGCCCACAGGTATCTTTTTATGTGGCCATACATAGCAAGGGCTGGGGAAACAGCAGGGCTAGGTGCTGGGCTCAGGGTGGAAAGACTGTCATGGAACATTCTGGAAGCCTCCCACCCCCTGCTGTCTGCTTTCCTGATGGTCCCTCCCCACTGAACTGTGACTTATACTAATAAAACCAGGATGGATGCCACCATTTCCAGGCAGGTCTCCAACTCCCCTCCCCCACAGAAGCAGATGTAACTTCTTCTGAGCTTGCAGACGTCACTGAGTTTCAACCTGGGTTGAATTTTTAGACCTTCCAGTTACAGGACACACACACACTTGTTGTGACTAAAATAATAAAGAGTAATAGAGAGCTCTGTATTTCTGTTTGTCTTCATAACTTTTCCCTCCAGCCCCCGCCCCCACTTCAGTAGTAACCTCTGGGAGTTCCTTTGCTTCAGACCCTCCGTCCAGACACAGGTGGGTGTGGAGGCCACGTGCCCGTCACTACCTGTCTGAATGTGTTCTGGTGTCTCTAACCATATGCCCCACAGTGAGGAGATTTCAATGGATCACCTTCAGCCCGGGCTTACACATACTTCCCTGTAAGTATTTTTGCACATACCTGTGAGAATGTTTTCTGGGATAGATTTCTATGAGAAGAACTGCTGATTTGAAGGGTGTGCGTATTTTAAATTGTATGCATGTATAAGAAAGGAAGAAAGATCTAAAAATTGATAATCTAAGTTTCTACCTTAAGAAACTAGAGAGAAAAAAAGAGAAAACAATGGAAGAAGAAATAAATAAATCATAAAAATTAGGTTGCAGGAGAAATCAATGGATTTGAAAACAGCAAATCAGCAGAGGACACAAATCAGTGGAATTGAAAACTCGAACTCAATACAAAAAAAAAAAAAAAAAAACCAACAAAACCAAAGGCTTGTTCTTTGAAATAACCATCAGTGAGATTAAAAAGCTTCTAAACAAATGAACAGCAACAAAAAAGAAAAAGGGTGAGAACACAAGTTACTAATATGTAGATGAAAGAGGAGGCTGCACTACAGACCCCATGGACATTGAAAAGATCATAAAGAAACATTACACAGAATTCTGGGCCCAGAACATGGATAACCCAGATGAAAAGAACAAAAATGCAAAAATCTGACAAGTCACACCAGAAGAAACAGCCAATCTGAGTGACCCTATATGTCTTAAAGAGATTGAGTCGATAATTTAATAACCTTCCCAGACAAAAGACCCCAGGCCCCGATGGGTTTACTGATGAATTTTCCCCATCATTTCAGGGAGACATCACATATTGATGATCCTCTACAATAGTTTCCAGAAGATAGAAATGGAGGGAATATCACCAAACATCCCCCCAATACATTGCACCAATAGGCACTTTCAGCAAATACACAAAAGTGAGACTCATTCTCATATCTTGATTAACACGACTATCAGTTACTTGCCCACCTTTCTCATATGAGGGGTAAGAGGTTTCAAGTCATATTTTCATCACGGCCACAGAGGCTGGCGTGTTTGTTTGCTTCCTTGCTTATTTATTTATCTACTTTTGAGATGGAGTCTGTCTCCCAGGCTGGAGTGCAGTGGTGCAATCTCGGTTCACTGCAACCTCCACCTCCTGGATTCAAGCCAATGCTCTTGCCTCAGCCTCCCAAGTAGCTGGGAATACAGTTGTGTGCTATTATGCCCAGCTAAATTTTTGTATTATTAATAGAGATGGGGTTTCGCCATGTTGGCCAGGATCATCTCAATCTCCTGACCTCCTGATCCGCCCACCTCGGCCTCCCAAAGTGCTGGGATTATGGGCCTGAGACACCACGCCCGGCCCTATGTATTTATTTATTGCTGAATTAAGAGTTTTACTCTGTCGGCCGGGCGTGATGGCTCAAGCCTGTAATCCCAGCACTTTGGGAGGCCTAGGCGGGTGGATCACAAGGTCAAGATATCGAGACCACCCCGTCAATATGGTGAAACCCCGTCTCTACTAAAGATACAAAAAATTAGCTGGGCATGGTGGCGCGTGCCTGTAATCCCAGCTACTCCGGAAGCTGAGGCAGGAGAATTGCTTGAACCCAGGAGGCGGAGGTTGCGGTGAGCCGAGATCACGCCATTGCACTCCAGCCTGGGTAACAAGAGCGAAACTCAGTTTCAAAAAAAAAAGAGTTTTACTCTGTCACCGATGCTGGAATGCACTGGCATGATATCGGCTTACTGAAGCTTGTGCCTCCTGGGTCCAAGTGATCCTCCTACCTCAGCCTCCCATGTAGCTGGGATCACAGGTGTGCACCACCACATGAGCGAATTGTTGTATTTTGAGTAGGAATGGGGTTTCACCATGTTTGCCAGGCTGGTCTCCAACTCCTGACCTCGAGCAATCTGCCTGCCTCGACCTCCCAAAGTGCTGGGATTACAGGCGCGAGCCACGGTGCCCGGGCGGCTTGTCATGTTTCCGCATTCATTAACCACTGGTGTGCTTTTTGGGAGCTGGCTTTGTTAGACATTGCTGGTTTTCTCCACTCTTGTTCATGTCATGGTGATAACAATTCATATGTCACAGGAACTGATTGTAGTTTTGTGGTTTCATTTCTTTTTTTTAATTGCATTTTAGGTTCTGGAGTACATGAGCAGATCATGCAGGACTGTTGCATAGGTGCATACATGGCAAGGTGGTTTGCTGCCTCCATCCCCCCATCACCTATATCTGGCATTTCTCCCCATGTTATCCCTTCCCAACCTGCCCAACCCCCACTGTCCTTCCCCTAGTCCCCCCCAACAGACCCCAGTGTGCGATGCTCCCCTCCCTGTGTCCATGTGTTCTCATTGTTCAACACCTACCTATGAGTTAGACCCACTTATGAGTTTTCTATTTCTTTTATTTCTAGCCTCTCTACATACGTATCTTTTTTTTTTCTTGAGATGGAGTTTTGCTCTTGTTACCCAGGCTGGAGTGCAATGGCGCGATCTCGGTTCATGGCAACCTCCGCTTCCTGGGTTCAGGCAATTCTCCTGCCTCAGCCTCCCAAGTAGCTGGGATTACAGGCACGCGCCACCGTGCCCAGCTGATTTTTTGTATTTTTAGTAGAGACGGGATTTCACCATGTTGACTAGGATGGTCTCGATCTCTTGACCTCGTGATCCACCCGCCTTGGCCTCCCAAAGTGCTGGGATTACAGGCGTGAGCCACCGCGCCCAGCCCACATATGTATCTTTTAGCGAATACTCCACTGTCCTTTTTTTTTGGTTGTTGAGACAGAGTTTCGCACTTTCACCCAGGCTGGAGTGCAGGGGTGCCATCTCACCTCGGCTCAAGTGATCCACCCACCCTGGCCTCTCAAAGTGTTGGGATTACAGGCATGGACCAGCAGACCTCAACAGAAAGTGCAAAAATATAAAACTTGTACAGGGTCGAATAGAAGAGAATGGAATCGATCTCAGATTTGGTGATGACTTTTTAGGTACCACATGAAAAGCAGCATCTGGCAAAGAAATAATTGATAAGCTGGACTGTGTTCAGGCTAAAAATGTTTGGTCTGCGCCCAGCACGGTGGGTCATGCCTGTGATCCCAGCACTTTGGGAGGCTGAGGCAGGTGGATCACCTGAGGTCAGGAGTTCAAGACCATCCTAGCCAATATGGAGAAACCCGTCTCTGCTAAAAATACAAAAATTAGCCGGGTGTGGTGGCGGGTGCTTGTAATCCCAGCTACTTGGGAGGCTGAGGCAGGAGAATCGCTTGAACCCAGGAGGCAGACGTTATAGTGAGTTGAGATTGTGCCATTGCACTCCAGCCTGGGTGGCAGAGCAAGACTCAACCTACCCCCACAAAAAAAGTGTGAATGTATAAAACTGCCACAGCAGGTCAAGAGTTAGAGACCAGTCTGGTCAACATGGTAAAACCCTGTCTCTACTAAAAATAAAAAAATTAGCAGGGCATGGTGGCGCATGCCTGTAATCCCAGCTACTCGGAAGGCTGAGGCAGGAAAATCGCTTGAACCCAGGAGGTGGAGGTTGCAGGGAGCCGAGATTGTGTCACTGAACACCAGTCTGGGCGACAGAGCGAGACTCCATCTCAAAAAAACAACAGCAAAACCAAAAATGTGTGGTCTGCAAACAACACTGTGAATGGAATGAGAAGTCACAGACTCAGAGAAGATATTTTCAAAACACATACATCTGGTAAGCAGTATGAGGCCAGGTGCAGTGGCTCACACCTGTCATCCCAGTACTTAGGGAGGCCGAGGCAGGTGAATTGCCTGAGGTTGGGAGTTCGAGACCAGCCTGGCCAACATGGCAAAACCCTGTCTCTACTAAAAATACAAAAATCAGCTGGGCATCGTGGTGGGTGCCTGGAATCCCAGCTACTCAGGAGGCTGAGGCAGGAAGATCGCTTGAACTCAGGAGGTGGAGGCCCGCAGTGAACCGAGATCACACCACTGCACTCCAGCCTGGGAGACAAAGTGAGACTCCTTCTCAAAAAAAAAAAAAAAAGTGAGAGCTTGTCTACATGAACCATTATTAAACATTAACTGGGCATGTTGGCACACAGCTGGAGTCCCAGCTACACAGGCGGCTGAGAAAGAAGGCTCTCTTGAGGCCAGGAGGTCGAGACTGCAGTGAGCAATCATTGCACCCTGTTCCCCCAAGCCTGGGTGACAGAGCAAGGCCTCTCTCAAAAAAAAAAAAAAAAAGAAAAGAAAAGAAAAAGAAAAAAGGATGAGTTCATGTCCTTTGCAGGGACATGGATGAATCTGGAAACCGTCATTCTCAGCAAACTGACACAAGAACAGAAAACCAAACACTGCATGTTCTCACTCATAAGTGGGGGTTGAACAATGAAAACACAGGGACACAGGGAAGGTAATATCACACACTGGGGCCTGGGCTATGGGGGGCTAGGGGAGGGATAGTAGTGGGTGGGGGGATTGCTGTTTACAATAGCAAAGACCTGGAACCAATCCAAATGCCCACCGATGATAGACTGGACAAGGAAAACGTGGCACATGGACACCATGGAATACTATGCAGCCATGAAAAAGGATGAGTTCATGTCCTTTGCAGAGACATGGATGAAGCTGGAAACCATCATTCTTAGCAAATGGACACAAGAACAGAAAACCACACACTGCATGTTCTCACTCATAAGCGGGGGTTGAACAATGAGAACACAGGGACACAGGGAGGGGAACATCACACACTGGGGTCTGTTGGTGGGTGGGGGACAAGAGGAGGGAGAGCATTAGGAGAAATGCCTAATGCATGCGGGGCTTAAAACCTAGATGATGGGTTGATGGGTGCAGCAAACCACCATGGCACGTGTATACCCATGTAACACACCTGCACGTTCTGCACATGTACCCCAGGGTTTACAGTAAAATATAAACTAAAAAAAGAAGAAAGAAAGGAACTATTTTAAAAACAAAGAACCAGTATTCAAAATGTGAAGAAAAAAAAAAAACCTCTTAGGACTCAATTATTGGAAAACAAACAGCCCCATTTAAAAATGGGCCACCTCAGCAAGGATGAGTAGCAGGTGGCAAATTCACCTATAAAAAGTCACTGCACCTCGTAGCTCATTAACGAATTGCAAATTACTACCCCCAGCCATGCTGCCTGATGCGTCTAGTGATCGCTAACATCAAGAAATACCAACAGACTAAGTGCTGGATTTCTCATTCAACGCTGTTCACAAGAAAAGGGTCTGGCCGGGTGTGGCAGACCCTGTCACTGTGATAACACCTGCCTCTGAATGAACGCCTTGTGCTACTGACTTCAAAGTCACTCAGCAGCCCCAGTGAATGGGCTCACGCCTGTAACCCCAGCACTTTGGGAATCAGAGACAGGTGGATCACGAGGTCAGGAGTTCGAGACCAGCCTGGCCAACATAGTGAAACCTCATCTCTACTGCAGATACAAAACTCAGCCGGGCGTGGTGACGCACGTCTGTGATTCCAGCTACTTGGGAGGCTGAGGCAGGAGAATCGCCTGAACCCGGGAGGTGGAGGTCGCAGTGAGCCGAGACTACGCCACTGCAGCCTGGTGACAGAGAGAGACTCCATCTCAAATAAATAAATAAATAAATAAATAAAATAAAAAATGAAAGAACAGAGTCCCTGCATCCTCTCCCCTTCGGGTCAATGTGAAGGGTGGAAATCACATTTTCTTTTCTTTCTGAGACGCGGTCTCACTCTGTCGCCCAGGCTGGAGGGCAGTGGCATGATCTCGGGTCACTGCAACCTCTACCTCCCAGCTTCAAGCGATTCTCCCGCCTCAGCCTCCTGAGTAGCCGGGACGGCAGGTGCCCATCACCACACCTCACTAATTTTTGCATTTTTAGTAGAGACGGGGTTTCACCATGTTGGCCAGGCTGGTCTTGAATTCCTGACCTCAGGTGATGCACCTGCCTCGGTCTCCCAAATTGCTGGGATTACAGGCATGAGCCACCGTGTCCGGCCACATAGTCACGTTTTCTTTTTTAAGTGCGATGGGCTCCGTTGTATGCCTCCCTCCCTCGTGCCCTCAAAGTCCCCCGTCTTTGGAGAGCCGGTGACCCTTGTCACTGTGATAACACCTGCCTCTGAATGAACACCTTGTGCTACTGACTTCAAAGTCACTCAGCAGCCCCAGTGAGCAGGCAGCTGTCAGGCGTGGGGGCTGGAAGAGCCGTCGGCATCTGCCTCAGATCACAGAGCAATAATCCTCCCAGCTGAGCACAAATGCATGCCATGAGCACAGCGCTCTGAGCTCTCCCGCCGTCTGCTCGGTTTCCCTTATTGCATCATCCAAGAAAGCACACAGTTTGCTCAGGGACATTTGCATGCTGTCGCCCGCAGACACCGTGTGGATTTTGATCTGGGTCCCTTGCTAGGCAGGGACTGTGTTTCTCTAATCTGTGTGTTTTATTCTCAGAGCTCAGCACGGGGCGTCGTCACCGGGCAGAGAACAGACTCTGAACAACACGAGAAGCCCCCGCCTTTTTATTGTACTTAAGGTTCTGGGGTACATGTGCACATCATGCAGGATGGTTGCACAGGTGAATACATGGCAAGGTGGTTTGCTGCCTCATCCCCCTCCCGTCACCTATATCTGTCATTTCTCCATGTTATCCCTCCCCTACCCCACTGTCCCTCACCATGCCCCCAACAGAACCCAGTGTGTGATGCTCCCCTCCCTGTGTCCATGTCTTCACATTGTTCAACACCCACCTATGAGTGAGAAAATGCGGTGTTTGGTTTTCTGTTCTTGTGTCAGTTTGCTGAGAATGATGGTTTCCAGATTCATCCATGTCCCTGCAAAGGACATGAACTCATCCTTTTTCATGGCTGTATAGTATTCCATGGTGTATATGTGCCACATTTTCCTTGTGCAGTCTATCATTGATGGGCATTTGGGATGGTTCCAGATCTTTGCTATTCTAAAAAGCCTATTTTTGCTTTTTTTTTTTTTTTTTTGCTATTTTTAAAAAGAAAATCAGTGTGTGTGTGTGTGTGTGTGTGTGTGTGTGTGTGTGTATTACAGTTGTTTTTAAATTTCCAAGTATGGCCAGGTGCGGTGGCTCACACCTGTAATCCCAGCACTTTGGGAGGCAGAGGTGGGTGGAGCACCATTGGTCAGGAGTTCGAGACCAGCCTGACCAACATGGAGAAACCCCTTGTTTACCAAAAGTACAAAAATTAGCAGGCATGTCGGCAGACGCCTGCAGTCCCAGCTACTCAGGAGGCTGAGGCAGGAGAATCACTTGAACCCGGGAGGTGGAGGTTGCGGTGAGCTGAGATGGCACCAGTGCACTCCAGCCTTGGGGACAAAAACAACACTCCCTCTCAGAAAATAAAAAGGAAGAAAAAAATTAGTCAGGCGTGGTGGCAAGCACAGGAGTCCCAGCTACTTGGGTAGCTGAGGCAGGAAAATGACTTGAATGCAGGAGGTGGAGGTCACAGTGAGCTGAGTTCACGCCTTTGCACTCCAGCCTGGGCGACGAGGGAAACTCCATCTCAAAAACAAGCAAAAACCATTTCCAAGTACACTCCCCTGTACACACACCTGTGGGTGGGGATGTGTGAACAGCAGGTAGAAAATCAGCCTCGCTCGGTGAGGCAGAAAGCCGCCGTACGTGGAATTAAGCTAATTAACCCGAAACAAAATTCAGTGAAAAAACAACGGAGGTGGTTGACTGTGTGGGTCCTGGTATTACTCAAAACACCAATAGAGACGGCACCTATTCTGAAATTCAGGCTCTTCTGCTATGACTGAGCTGGAGCGTCGGGTGCTAGCAGGTTATGGGGCAGAGGTGTCATTTAGCAGATGAGCGGGGAGAGAGGGAGAGAGGTTTCTGGGCTTCCTTTTTCTTTTTCTTTCTTTCTTTCTTTTTTTTTTTTTTGCTCTATTTATACAATCTCAAAAAGTTTTGTTTGTATTTTTTTTTTTTTCTGAGACAAAGTGTCGCTCTGTCTCCCAGGCTGGAGTACAGTGGTGCGATCTTGGCTCAGTGCAATCTCCGCCTTCCGGGTTCAAGCGATTCTCCTGCCTCAGCCTCCTGAGGAGCTGGGATTACAGGCATCCACCATGCCTAGCTAATTTTTTTTTGTTTTGTTTTTGTTTTGTAAAGACGGGGTTTCACCATGTTGGCTAGGCGGGTCTCGAACTCCTGACCTTGTGATCCGCCCACCTCAGCGTCCCAAAGTGCTGGGATGACAGGTGTGAGCCACCGCGCCCCAGCCGCCTTGACTTCCTAGGAGCGGTTCTCTGTTTAAAGACCGTGACTCAGGGTTAATTTACACTGACTTGCCCTGGGATAGTTTAATTGTGATGAGATGGAGTCTACGAATCATGTTTCCAGAAGTGTGCTCAGCAAAGCAGCCAAGGAGAAGGGCCCTGGAGAAACCAAAACGCACTCAACTTTTTCCTGCCTGAATCCAAAGCTCCGCTCCCTGAGATCCAAAGCGGGGCTCCCTTAAAACCCAAAGAGGAGCTGCCTTAAAACCCAAAGCCGGCTCTCTTAGACTCAAAAAGAGGCTCCCTTAAAACCCAAAGAGGGGCTCCCGTACACCCAAACGTGAGCTCCCCGAAACCCAAACTTGGACTTCCTTAAACCCAAAGCTGGCTCCCTTCACCACAAAGCTGAGTTCCCCTAAAGCCAAAGCTGAGCTCGGTCAAACCCAGTGAAGATTGATTGATTGATTGATTGATTGAACACAAAGGAGTGATTCTTCCTTGTTCCCTGGACCCAAACCCCCAGTGACCGGAACTCTTGGCTGACACAAACCTGGGTGCAGCTTCCATCTCTCCCCTGCTCAAGGTGAAAGGACCCCCCCCCCCAGGCTCCAGTGATCAGAGGCAGAGATGGATTTTCTTTGCTTTGTGGCCTTACGGTGTTCTCAGGCCAACACAAAAGGACATTTTATTTTATTTCTTTACAAAAGGACATTTTAAAGGATTTCAAAGCAGTTCACACCCTAGCCGACCCCTCAGCACAAGAAATTAACATTACAGGCTCATGGTGGCTCACGCCAGCACTTTGGGAGGTCGAGGCAGGTTCCATCACCTGATGTCAGGAGTTCGAGACCAGCCTGTCCAACATGGAGAAACCCCGTCTCTACTAAAAATACAAAAATTAGGCAGGCGTGGTGGCAGGTGCCTGTAATCCCAGCTACTCGGGAGGCTGGGGCAGGAGAATCACTGGAATCCTGGTGGCGGAGGTTGCAGTGAGCCGAGATTGCGCCACTGCGCTCCAGCCTGTGCGACAGAGCAAAACTCTTTCTAAAAAAAAAAAGGGTCAGTGGGGACACCTTCCTTAATAAAAGCTAGAGCCCTCCCTGTCCCGTTCAAGTCTTTCGTGTTTGCAAATTGACTCCGAAAATTATCAGGTTGTCCCTGAAATAGTTCCCCGTGTAACGCACCAACTCCCCTTCTAGTTACGAGCCAGAGAGAAATAAAGACAGGTGGAGAATTTGTTAAGGAAACATCACCTCATGAGGCTTTTTTTGGGGGGGTGGAGTGGGGGGAGAGACAGTATCGCAGTTTATTGCCCTGGCTGGTCTAGAACTGTTAGACTCAAGAGATCCTCCTGTCTCAGCCTCCCAAAGCGTTCGTATCACACAGGCGAACCACTGCACCCAGCTCTTAATGATGCCTTTTTTCTTCTTTTGAACACAGATTCCCGCTCTGTCGGCCAGGCCGGAGTGCAGCGGTGCCCTGGCGACTCACTGCAACCTTCACCTCCAGGGTTCAAGCAATTCTCCCGCCCCAGCCTCCAGAGTAGCTGAAACTACAGCTGCCACGCCCAGCTAATTTTTTGTATTTTACTAAAGATGGGTGTTTTACCAAGTTGCCCAGGCTGGTCTCGAACTCCTGACGTCAGGCAGTCCACCTGCCTTGGCCTCCTAAAAAGCTAGGATTACAGGGGTGAGCCACCTCGCCCGGCGCCTTGAAGATGTCATAGTGTAATTTATGGCCAAGTGTGTCATATTGAATTAAATATTATCTTATTAACATTTTATTTACTTCTGTTTCTCTTTTATAGTGTAATTAAAGCTATATAGACATATCGATTTAATAATATTCAAATAATATACATAATTACATAAAATGAGATAAAATCATGTATATTACATATATTTATATGCAATAATTTATATACAAATTACTATACAATTGGTTAAATATATTATAGAGTATGTATATTTAATAATGATATCCAATACATACAATATACAATATATAGTAAGCTCTGCGTGCCTGGGGCGGGGTGGGGGAGGAGAAAACTGAAACAACACTGCACTTGGGAACTTGGACACCTTTGAATTCCCTCCTCCCACACCCTGCCCGGCCACGCAGAGCTTATTATGTACATGGTATATATAATTTACGAATAATGTAGATGATACACATTATTAGTGTATAATATGTATATTATTTATACATTACGTTATTTATGCAATAATAATCTATAGACAAATTATTATATAATAAACATATAGTATGTATATTTAATAATTATATAAAATATTGTATAGTATTATTTATGCTATGTACGATAATTGATGTACATTATATGTAACATTGAACATAGCGTTACAAAATTATATACAGTATATTTTATAGACCATGTTCTGTGCATATACAATGTATATATAATTTATATGTATCATACATTATTTCTGAATATCATTTTCGAAAGTGAGGGTGGCATCACAAAATATCTCATATTAGAATGGGTGAGGCCGGACACGGTGGCTCATGCCTGGAATCCCAGCACTTTGGGAGGCTGAGGCAGGTGGATCACCTGAGGCCAGGAGTTCGAGACCAGCGTGGCTAACATGGTGAAATCCTGTGTCTACTAAAAACCCCCAAATTAGCAGGGCGTGATGGGCACCTGTCATCCCAGCTATTGGGGAGGCTGAGGCAGAAGAATCACTGGAACGTGGGAGGTGGAGGCAGCCTGGGTGACAGAGTGAGACTCTGTCTCTAAAAAAAATACAAAATCAGAAATGGCAGCATCAATAAAAATTTGTATATGAACATTCCCTGCAGCACTATCGACAACAGCCAGAATGCAGAAACAGCTCAGGCGTGTGACAGCAAACAGACGAAAAACACGTGGCCCCCTCATCCACAAGGTGGAATACTACGCAGCCACGAAAATGGAATACAACGCAGCCAGGAAAAGGAACGAGGCTGTGACCCAGGCTACGCTGTGGATGAACCTTAAAGACATCGCGTCAGGGAGAGAAGCCAGACACAGAATGCCCAGAACCAGCCGATCCCTATGGACAGCAAGCGGATGCCCAAGGCTGGGGCTGGGAATAGGGAAATGGGGACTGAGTTCCCCCCAGAGGGCGTTTCCTTTTGGGGAAATGACAAAGTAGCGAAACCAGCCAGGGGTGCTGGTGAATAACGCTGGGAATGTGCTAAGTGTTCCCCAGTTATTCACTTTGACACGGTCACTTTTTTAGGATGTGAACTGTCATTTCAATAAGAAACCATTGCCTCGTGATGCAGGGTCGACAGCCCTCGCATTTCTGTCTTACTTCCTGTGTCTGGTCGACCTTCCCCCAGCTCCTCCTGGCTGTCTCCCAGCTCTCCCCGAGGTCTGAATGCTACACCCCTTTTCGTTTGGGCTTTCCTGTCCCCCAGAGGGCCGCGGCCACGGCCAGGGTAACCCTCTCCCCCAAGACAGGGAGCCTCACACCCAAACTTCTGCTTCTGGAGGATGCAGCCCTCACTGGCCTGGCCTCCTCACCCCTGAGGTCCCCACGGGGGTGTCTGGGGCAGCTGCGCGGTCTGTCCCCGCCTGTGACCACTAGGACTGATTTGACTTTGGCTGGGTCTGAAGGGAAGCAGTGGCCTCTGCTGTGATAACCAGTGACCTCGTGCTGTCCGCCAGGAAGCCACAGAGAAAGGCTTCCAAGTTCTCAATTCCAGCACTGTTTGAATTTCCTCCTCCCCCACCCACCCCGCCACACACAGCTTCCTTCCTGGCTACCTGGACAAGACAGGAAAGGGAAGGGTCAAGGTCCTTGAGCCCTCAGGTGACACCTCCCGTTCCTGGATCGGGCGTCACGTTGAATGTGTGCACGTTTTTATGGGCACCCCTGCTAGGAAGACACGCCTATCATCTTTTCGTTACATGTGGGGAAACTGAGGCACAGAGGGTGTAAGGAACCTGCACCATGAGTGTTTGGAAGGGCATGCTTCTGGGCTGGGCGCGGTGGCTCACGCCTGTAATGCCAGCACTTTGGGAGGCCGACGCAGGTAGATCACGAGGTCAGGAGTTCGAGGCCAGTCTGACCCACATGTTGAAACCCCGCCTCTACTAAAAAAAATACACAAATTGGCCAGGTGTGGTGGCAGGCACCTGAAGTCCCAGCTATTTGGGACGCTGAGGCAGGAGAATGGCTTGAACCCGGAGGCAGAGGTTGCAGTGAGCCGAGATCGTGCCACTGCACTCCAGCCTGGGCAACAGAGCAAGACTCTGTCTCAAAACAAAACAAGAAAGGCAAAAAAGGGCATGATTCTTGGGTTCTTGGGACCCAGGCCCTGAGTTTTCTGGGCATACAGAAGGTGCCTCAATCTGCTTTACAAACATGCACCTGAGCTGGAACACACCTGCACCTCTGAGGCTGAACCCTGCATCGTGTCTGGCTGCAGTCCTCCCGGAGGCAGTTTCAGGGACCACACTGCATCCTGAGAGCTCCCCACGGAGAAGAGACCTGGGGTGTATCAGCCTGGCCCTCCGTGAGGCTGGGCCATGGTCCTGCCCTGCTTGGAATGTACATTTGCAAATAAGAAGAGTGGGTCTCAACGGGGTCCTCCATCTATCACTGAACAGCAAAGCCCCTCAGGAGCCCCTCACCCTGCAGGAGTTATTACAATATTATTATTATTAATGAGTGACACTCAGGATGAATGAATGAATGATTAGCCCTCAGTCTGCAGGAGTTATTATATTATTATTAATGAATGACACTCAGGATGAATGAATGAATGAATGAATGAATGATTAGCCCTCAGTCTGCAGAAGTTGTTATAATATTATTATTAATGAATGACACTCAGGATGAATGAATGAATGATTAGCCCTCAGCCTGCAGGAGTTATTATATTATTATTATTAATAATGAGTGACAGGATGAATGAATGAATGAATAGCCCCCAGTGTGCCTGAGTTATTATAATATTATTATTATTAATGAATGACACTCAGGATGAATGAATGAATGAATAGCCCTCAGCCTGCCTGAGTTATTATAATATTATTATTAATGAATGACACTCAGGATGAATGAATGAATGATTAGCCCTCAGTCTGCAGGAGTTATTATATTATTATTAATGAATGACACTCAGGATGAATGAATGAATGAATAACTCTCAGCCTGCAAGAGTTATTATATTATTATTATTAATAAATGATGCTCAGAATGAATGAATGAATAGCCCCCAGCATGCCTGAGTAATTATAATATTATTATTATTAATGAGTGACACTCAGGATGAATGAATGAATGAATGAATAGCCCTCAGCCTGCCTGAGTTACTGTAATATTATTATTAATGAATGACGCTCAGGATGAATGAATGAATAGCCCCCAGTGTGCCTGAGTTATTATAATATTATTATTATTAATGAGTGACACTCAGGATGAATGAATGAATGAATAGCCCTCAGCCTGCCTGAGTTATTATAATATTATTATTAATGAATGACGTTCAGGATGAATGAATGAATGAATGAATAGCCCTTAGCCTACAGGAGTTATTATATTATTATTAATGAATGACACTCAGGATGAATGAATGAATGATTAGCCCTCAGTCTGCAGAAGTTATTATAATATTATTATTAATGAATGACACTAGGGATGAATGAATGAATGAATAACTCTCAGCCTGCAGGAGTTATTATAATATTATTACTAATGAATGATGCTCAGGATGAATGAATGAATGAATGAATAGCCCTCAGCCTGCAGGTGTTATTATAATATTATTATTATTAATGAATGACACTCGGGATGAATGAATGAATAATTAGCCCTCAGTCTGCAGAAGTTATTATAATATTATTATTAATGAGTGACAGGATGAATGGACGAATGAATGGAGAGGAAGAATGAGCGGTGAATCTCACAGATGGATAAAAACAATGCAGCAACCTCCCTCCCCCGCCTGTCCACATGGTAGAATACTACACAGCCATGAAAAGGAACGAAGCTCTGAGCCAGGCTGCACTGTGCATGATCCTTGAAGACATCATGCTCACACCGCCCTGCTGGGAAGTGTGGATGCACGCTGCAAAGTGACCACACGTCAGAGGCTGGGGTGGCGTTTCCCCTGCTTACTCCCAGGCACAGACGACGTGCTCATGTCAACTGCCTTAGTACGGGGCTCTAGCTGGCCCGGTGGCAGGCTGTGTCCCCACAGCGGTGGGACCAAGTCACGAGTATCTCCTTCCCTAGCTCCTGTGACGCCTCCACCCCACACAGCTAGTCTTGCCTGTCTGCACACAGCAAGGTCCTGGGTGACACCTCCAGCCCTCCTTCCTCTGGGATCAGCCCAGCATGGAGCTCTGAGGCTCCTGAGAATCCCCACTGCATTGCAGCCCATGGGTGTCAGCTCCTGTGTTGAGAAACGCTGAGTGTATGATAAAATACACTGTTTGCTAAGAACAGTGGCGAGGAAAAGCTGGTCTCCCAGCTGAGCTGGTCCTCAGTGCCCCTGCCTCCGTGAAGAACCTCTTCTCCCCACAAGGTACCTGCCTCATGCTCCTTTGGATCTGCTGTCCTTCACTTAAGGCTATGCATCTGGGGTGGACTTGGTAAGTGCAGGGCAGGTGTGTGTGTGTGAGACACAGGACATGTCCAGTGACTGGAAGGAATGAATGGGTGTATGCATGAATAACGCTCAGGGCATTCACACAAATGTAGAGACAATGAATGAATGAATGAATGAATGACACCCAGGATTCTGTCCTGGAAATGTGGAGGGAATAAATGAATGACACCAGGATTCAATTCATTCACTCCTGCAAATGTGAAGGGAATAAATGAGTGATACCCATTATTCACTCCTGCAAATGGGAGGGAATGAATAACTGATACCCAGAGATTCACTCCCACAAATGTGGGGGATATGAATGAATGAATGACACCCAGGATTCACTCCTGCAAATGTGGAGGGAATGAATGAATGATACCCAGGATTCACTCCCACAAATGTGGAGGGAATGAATGAATGACACCCAGAGATTCACTCCTGCAAATGTGGAGGGAATGAATGAGTGATACCTGTGATACACTCCTGCAAATGGGAGGGAATGAATAACTGATACCCAGAGATTCACTCTCGCAAATGTGGAGGAAATGAATGAATGACACCCAGGATTCACTCCTGCAAATGTGGAGGGAATGAATGAATGACACCCAGGATTCACTCCCACAAATGTGGACGGAATGAATGAATGACACCCAGGATTCACCCCCACAAATGTGGACAGAACGAATGAATGATACCCAGGATTCACTCCCACAAATGTGGAGGGAATGAATGAACGATACACAGAGATTCACTCCTGCAAATGTGGAGGGAATGAATGAGTGATACCCATGATTCACTCCTGCAAATGGGAGGGAATGAATAACCGATACCCAGAGATTCATTCCTGCAAATATGGAGGGAATGAATGAATGACACCTAGAGATTCACTCCCGCAAATGTGGAGGGAATGAATGAATGAGCAGCACACAGGCCTTGCTTGATACACGAATGGGTGAACGCATGCACGAATGGATGATGTGCAGGGGTTTTTTTTTATTCACTCCCTAAACATGGAGTGAATAAATGAAGGAGTGAATACATGATGCCCACTAGTTCTTCACAAGTGTGGAGCACACGAGTAAATGAGTGAATGCATGCAGCTCTGAGAATGCAGAGTGAATGAGTGATGGGAGAATGGGCAGTGGGCGGCAGGGGCAGTGTGGACGTCGGCCCCACCGCCTCCCTGTGGCCCATTTTGGTCCAGGACACCACTGGCTCTGAGCTCTCCGCTGCGTCCATTGAAACTGTGCACCGAACACCCCTCACCCTTGGGGTCACTCCCTCTCTGGGTTGTGTGGTTCTCCAGGACTGTCAATCAATGAGGAGAGGGGTGTGGCCCAAGCCTGTCAATCACGAAAGATAGAGGGGTGTGGCCCAAGCCTGTCAATCACCCAAAAGAAGGGTGTGGCCCAAACCCGGCCAGTTAGGGGTCCCTCACTCTGTTTATAAAAATTCTCCCGAGCAGTGGTCATCTGGCTCTGACGTGGCCAGTCGGAAGCCTTGGAGGGGTGTGACTCATGGGTACCAGGAGAGACAGGGCGTCTTTTCCCATTTGATTCTGCTCTGAAAAGATGGGGACCCTGGGCTAGCAGAGACCCTCTTTCCCTCCCTACAGAGAAAGTGGCCTTCCTCAAGTGATTCCACATCCTGCGGCTGAGGGAGGCAGAAAAAGGTGGGGCTGAGACAGGGGAAGAGACACAGACAGAGAGCAGAAGCTGACAGACATTTCAGCTCCTGGATCCAGCCATGCCTGAAGCCACCCTGAAAATCCTAATTATCCAATTTGACAATTTCTACCCTGACTTCAGCCAGCTTGACTCCAGTTTCCATTGATTACCATATTGGTTCTGTTGATTGCCATATTGGTTATATTCATTGCCATATTGGTTCTATTGATTGATTACCGTATTGGTTCTACTCATTGCCATATTGGTTCTACTCATTGCCATACTGGCTCTATTGACTGCCATACTGGTTCTATCGATTGATTGCCATACTGGTTCTATTGATTGCCATATTTGTTCTATTAATTGCCATATTGGTTCTATTGATTGCCATATTGGTTCTATCGATTGACTGCCATAACGGTTCTATTGATTGATTCCTGTATTGGTTCTACTCATTGCCATATTGGTTCTATTGATGGCCATATTGGTTCTATTGCCATATTGATTTAACGGAGCCAATGCCACCTGCCTTGGGGTGACACATGGTCCTTTCAAAGGCAGTGACGCAACACCCATTCCTGGTTCCCCAGCACGGTGGTTGAAGGCTACCACAGAGCACCTAACGCCCACCTCTGTCTCTTTCTGGGTGTAGGTCTTGAACACACACGCCCCTCCATCTTTGCCCCAGTTTCCCTTAGTGGTATAATAGGGGTGATCACAATAGCACCTGTCTCATGAAGTCATGAAAATCCCAGAGAAAAAAGGCCTGTCAAAGTGGCTTCCACTGCCCTCAATGGACGTCAACTATTTTCATTTGTGAAAACGAAAAACAACCTCCCCTCCATACAAATGAAAGGAAACGAAGACAGCTGTTAGGAAGATTTCTGGGAACGCACATTGTGAAGGGGGCAGACTTTTTTCGGGGGGAGCCACCCAGCGCTCACAGTGGGCCAGCCTGTACCTCTCCTCAAAGGACCTATTGGCTTGAAAGTGGAAATCTGCATTAAATGATTTCTGTTTTCTTATTTATTTATTTTTTTTGAGACGGAGTTTCGCTCTTGTTACCCAGGCTGGAGTGCAATGGCGTGATCTCGGCTCACCGCAACCTCCGCCTCCTGGGTTCAGGCAATTCTCCTGCCTCAGCCTCCTGAGTAGCTGGGATTACAGGCACGCGCCACCACGCCCAGCTAATTTTTGTATTTTTAGTAGAGACGGGGTTTCACCATGTTGACCAGGATGGTCTCGATCTCTTGACCTCGTGATCCACCCGCCTCTGCCTCCCAAAATACAGGGATTATAGACGTGAGCCACCGCGGCCGGCCTGTTTCTGTCTTAAGATCTGCAAGAGACGGGTATTTTCTATGCCAGCCTCAGCTCTCTCTGAGACCCCTGAAAGCTTCTGCAAATTCCACAGCCCCTGTCTTGAGGCTGTTGGTCCCGAAGACAGATGGCAGGACTCTGGTGAGCCCTGGGTTAGTTAAAATCACAGGCCCCAAAGGGACCTTGAGCTGAGGGCTTTCTCTAGCATCCAACAGCCTCTCTGAGGGCATGCCTCAGCCCTGCTGGCTGGAGTATTTCTGCAGGGGACCCTCTCCTTCCCGAGCACTCCCACGTCCCCATGACTTACAGCAGTGGCTGCAGGGAGGGCAGAGGTCCTGGGTGATGCTGGCTTTGCAGTACTTGTGTGAGCAGCTGTCAAGCTGGGCAGGGGGTCCTCAGGGACCCTCCCCCTAATCCAGAGGCAGCTGCCCCATCAGAAGTAGCTGTGCTGAGGGGCAGGAGTGGAGGGCCAGCTCTCTGCTCTTCTGGAGAAATCTCACTGGCTAGGCCTATGCCACGCTTGGACACACACACAGCCAGCAGCGACCCTGTCTTATGAAACCAACCAGAGCAATGACAGATGGAAAGTTCCTCTTTTTGGCAATGGGGCCCAGTCAGTGGCTTGAGGTCACGGGAGGGGATTTTGCATATTTTTCTCCTAATGCAACTCTTTTTCATATGGGGGTGTGTGTGTGTGTGTGTGCATGCACACGTGTATGTGTATGTGTGTATGTGTGTGTGGGGTGTCTGTGTGTGTATGTGTGTGGGGGGTGTCTGTGTGTGTGTGTGGGTGTGTGTCTGTGTGCATCTGTGCCTGTGTGTGTGCGTGTCTCTGTGTATATGTGTGTGTATGTGTATGTGTGTGTGTATATCTGTGTATGTGTGTGTCTGTGTGTGTATCTGTGTGTATGTGTGTGTGTCTGGGTGTGTGTGTGTGTGTGTATCCCTCTTGTTGCCCAGGTTGGAGTGCAATGGAGCGATCTCGGCTCAAGGCAACCTCTGCCTCCCAGGTTCAAGCAATTCTCCTGCCTCAGCCTCCAAAGTAGCTGGGATTACAGGCATGCACCACCACACCTGGTTAATTTTTGTATTTTTAGTAGAGACGGGGTCTCACCATGTTAGCCAGGCTGGTCTCGAATTCCTGCCCTCATGATCTGCCCACCTCGGCCTCCCAAAGTGCTGAGATGACAGCTGTGAGCCACCGCGCCCGGCCCTTTTTCTTCTTTTTTTATTTTGAGATGGAGTCTCGCTCTGTCAGCCAGGCTGGAGTGCAGTGGCGCGATCTTGGCTCACTCAATCTCTGCCTCCTGGGTGCAAGCAATATCTGGCTAATTTTTTGTATTTTTAGTAGAGACGGGGTCTCACCATGTTGGCCAGGCTGGTCTCGAACTCCTGACCTCAAGTGATCCGCCCACTTCAGCCTCCCAAAATGCTGGGATGACAGGCATGAGCCACCATGCTAGGCCTCAATATGGCTTTTTAAAAAAGTGAGTTTCACCTCCATGTATTCAGGACCATTGCATGACTTCCTTTAAGATTAGAAAATGAGTTTTAAACTTAAGATGGCTTCTCTTGAATATATTTGAGATTAGTTTATTCTTTATATGAAAAATGCTAATTTTTTACAAATAGGTATGTCTGCATTCATTATTATTATTATTATTTTGAGACTGAGTCTCGCTCTGTCACTCAGGCTGGAGTGCAGTGGCGCTATCTCAACTTGCTGCAAACTCTGCCTCCGGGTTCAAGCAATTTTCCTGCCTCAGCCTCCTGAGTAGCTGGGATTACAGGTACCAACCACCATGCCCAGCTATTTCTTATTTTATTTTTTGTATTTTTAGTAGACACAGGGTTTCACCATGTTGGCCAGGATGGTCTCAATCTCCTGACCTTGTGATCCGCCCGCCTCAGCCTCCCAAAGTGCTGGGATGGAGGTGTGAGCCACCGTGCCCGGCCCATATTTTCAATATTAGTATTGTAGGAACTGAGACCCTCCACTGGCAACCCAGCATGAACAGAAACTCAAACATCACTCCAGGCGAGGTGACTCATGCCTGGAATCCGAGCACTTTGGGAGGCCGAGGCGGGTGAATCACCTGAGGTCAGGAGTTTGAGACCAGCCTGGCCAACATGGTGAAACCCCGTCTCTACCAAAAATACAAAAAAAAAAAAATAGGTTGGGTGCAGTGGCTCACGCCTGTAATCACAGCATTTTGAGAGGCTGAGGCAGGAGGATTGCTGAGGTCAGGAGTTCGAGACCAGCCTGGCCAACATGGTGAAACCCCATCTCTACTAAAAATATAGAAATTGGCCAGGAGTGGTGGCGCATGTCTGTAGTCCCAGCTACTCGGGAGGCTGAGGCAGGAGAATCGCTTGAACCAGGAGGCAGAGGTTGCAGTGAGCCGAGATCGCACCACTGCACTCCAGCCTGGTCAACAAGAGTTAAACCGTCTCAAAAAACAAACGAAAAAAAAACAAAGAAAACTCAAAACACCAGCAACTGCTCCCTCTTGGTTATAACCATGACAGGTGACCTCCCAACACGTACTGACCCTCAACAGCCAGCTGTTTTTTGTGGGGTTTTTTTGATATGGAGTTTTGCTCTTGTTGCCCAGACTGGAGTACAGTAGCGTGATCTCGGCTCACTGCAACCTCCACCTCCCGGGTTCAAGCAATTCTCCTGCCTCAGCCTGTGAAGTAGCTGGGATTACAAGCACCCACAACTATGCCAGGCTAATTTCTGTATTTTTAGTAGAGATGGGGTTTCACCATGTTGGTCAGGCTGGTCTCGAACTCCCAACCTCAGGTGATCCACCCGCCTCAGCCTCCCAAAATGCTGGGATTAGAGGCGTGAGCCACTGCACCCAGTCATGTTAATTCTTTGGAAATCAAAAGACGCCCATTGCTCCGAGCTGCCGCCACCCCCACCCTGTTTGTGACCACCAAGTGGCTTCCATGGATGCAAGGTTTTGGGTGCTAAAACCAGGAGAGCCCCCCCAGCAGCACCCAGACTTCGGAGCTCCAGGAGATGCGGTGTGAGAGACACCCTCCCAGCCAGAGGGAAATGACACAGCTACACTTCCCTGGGTGGTTTTCCAGGCCCGAGAGCTGGAGCCACCTGTCTAGCCCAGGGTGGCCTGAATCTCTCAGTTCTGTCCTGGAGAGGTGGGGATTTTTAACCCTAACCTTTTTTTTATTGAGACGGTCTCTTGCTCTGTCACCCAGGATGGGGTGCAGTGGTGCGATCTCGGTTCACTGCAACCTCTGCCTTCCGGGTTCAAGTGATTCTCCTGCTTCAGTCTCAGGTTCCTGAGTAGCTGGGATTACAGGCACCTGCCATCATGCCCAGCTAATTTTTTATATTTTTAGTAGAGACGGGGTTTCTCCATGTTGGTCAGGCTGGTCTCGAACTCCTGACCTCAGGTGATCCGCTCGCCTCAGCCTCCCAAAGTGCTGGGATGACAGGCATGGGCCACCGCGGCCTGGCCGAGCCTGACCTTTTAACTTTACCACGGGGCTGCTAGGCACCCTCCCTTCCCGGGACAGACCCTAGGTGCATCTTCCAAAGCTCACAGAGCTGGAAGGTTGGGGGCCCTTCTCTGAACTATGAAGGGCCATAGTTGAAGGAGGGAGGTGGCTGTGTCTTCTCAGACACCGTGTGCAGGCTTAGGTTGGGATGTTTTCAGTCTACACTCCAACACACTTAAAAGAACCCGGGAAGCTATCGGCTCATGCCGGGGAGGTGCTTTGCAGACTTTTGGCCCATGCCTGATCTTCTGATGCATTTGCATTTTCGTTTTTATTTTTGTATTGAGAGACAAGGTCTTGCTCTGTTGCCCAGGCTGGAGTGCAATGCTGACATTATAGTTCTCTGCAGCCTCTACCTCCTGGCCTCAAGCGATCCTCCCACCTCAGCCTCCTGAGCAGCTGGGAACACAGGTGCACAGCACCAGGCTGGCTAATGTTTTGTTTTTGTAGAGATGGGGTCTCACTATGTTGCCCAGTCTTAGTTTTCTTTTTTAGTTATTGTTATTTTTGAGATGGAGTCTTGCTCCATCACCTAGGCTGGACTGCAGTGGTACAATCTTGGCTCACTGCAACCTCCGCCTCCTGGGTTCAAGCAATTCTCCTGCCTCAGCCTCCCAAATAGCTGGGATTACAGGTGACTGCCGCCATGCCCTGCTAATTCTAGTATTGTTAGTAGAGACAAGGTTTTACCATGTTGGCCACGCTGGTCTCGAACTGCTGACCTCAGGTAATCCACCCACCCCAGCCTCCCAAAGTGCTGGGGTGAGAGACGTGAGCCACCGTGCCCAGCCTCATTTTTATATTTGCAAATAAAGTCCTGTGTAGGGTCATGATGAGCACGGGACCACGGATATGCTATCATCAAGTCCTCTCCAGGGGCCAAACCTCCTCCACATCCTCCCCCACTTCGAACAGAGTGAGTGTCCATAACACTCAGCCAGGGCGGGGGCCCCACTGAGTTCCTCTTTCCACCCAGCTCTGGGGACACTGCCTGCCATCCCTGCCCTGCCACACACCTTGTGAAGGAGCTCTGTGCTGGCAGCCATGTGAGCAGCCCTGGTCCCCAGCCTGGCTGCCCCTTGCTGGGACAGTCATGTCCCAGCAATCCCCCCAGCTGGCCCTGTAGAAATGAGGCCACTCTCGACATCACACACTGGAGCCTGGAGGGGTGGGGGGATAGGGGAGGGATAGCAGGTGCTGGGGGAATGAGGAGGGATAGCAGGAGGTTAGGGGCTAGGAGAGGGATAGCAGGGGGTGAGAGCACTGGGGAGGGATAGCAGGGGGTGGGGGTATTGGGGAGGGATAGCAGGGGGTGGGGGACTAGGGGAGGGATAGCAGGGTGTGGGGCGCTAGGGGAGGTATAGCAGGGAGTGGAGGGATGGGGAGGAATAGCAGGGGGTGAGAGCACTGGGGAGGGATAGCAGGGGTGGGGGGTTAGGGGAGGGAGAGCAGGGGGTGGGAGACTAGGGGAGGGATAGCAGGGGGTGGGGGACTAGGGGAAGGAGAGCAGGAGGTGGGGGAATAAGGGAGGGATAGCAGGGGGTGGGGGAATTGGGGAGGGAGAGCATTAGGAGAAATACCTAATGTAGGTGACGGGGGGATGGATGCAGCAAACCACCATGGCACGTGTCTACCTATGTAACAATCCTGCACGTTCTGCACACGTACCCCAGAACTTACAGTATAGTAAATAAATGTTTTGTAAAAGGAATAAATAAATGATACAGTTCCATGGAAATGGGTACAGTACTCAGTGCTTTTTATCAGCAAAAACTCATAAACAAAACCTTGAAAGCAAACAAGAAATGAGGCCATTCTCAGCAGCCTTCCGCGCCTGCAAACCCAAATCCAGGCTCTCCTGGATTTATAGATCTATCATCTATGTGTCTGTCTATCTATCTATCTATCTATCTATCTATCTATCTATCTATCTATCTATCTATCTATCTATCATCTATCTATGTATCTATCATCTATCTATGTGTCTATGTATGTATGTATGTATGTATGTATCTATGTATCTATCTATCTATCTATGTGTCTGTCTATCTATCATCTATGTGTCTATCTATCATCTATGTGTCTATGTATCTATGTATCTATCTATGTGTATCTATCTATCATCTATGTATCTATCTATCTATCATCTATGTGTCTATGTGTGTATCCATCTATCATCTATGTGTCTATCTATATGTGTATCTATCATCTATGTGTCTAAGTACCTATCTATCTATGTGTGTATCTATCATCTTATCTATCTATCATCTATGTGTCTATCTATGTATCTATCTATCTAACTATCATCTATGTGTCTATCTATCTATCTACCCATACATAGATGCATAGATGTATCAACCCTTCCTAGCAGAAAATCATCACTGAGCCAGAAAAATTGTCAGTCATATCCCGTGTGACCCCCGATGTCGGCTCAGAGCTGGGGTTGCTCACGAGCTTCTGGGGCGGTGGTGATGTACCTGTTTGTGGATTGCAGAACTGGGGCTCAGGGCAGTGATGGCACCTCCTGCTAGCGATGCCATTTCTGCCCCATATCACTTCCCATGTCTCTGACTGTTTTTTTTTTTAAGACAGAGTCTTGCTCCGACGCCAGGCCGGAGTGCAGTGGCACAATCTCGGCTCACTGCGACCTCTGCTTCCTGGGTTCAAGTGATTCTCCTGCCTCAGCCTCCTGAGTAGCTGGGGCAACAGATGCCCGCCGCCACGCTTGGCTAATTATTTGTATTTTAGTAGAGACGGGGTTTCACCATGTTGCCCAGGCTGGTCTTGAACTCCTGACCTCAGGCGATCCGCCCGCCTTGGCCTCCCAAAGGGTTGGGATGACAGGCTGAGCCACCGCGCCCGAGCGCACTTTCCACGCATACCTGTGTATTGATTTTGAGCCTGCTGATGGCTACCCCACTCCTGTGGCGAGCAGAGGGAAAGTACGGGTTTTTCTTGCTTGACAGAAGAGGAAACTGAGGTTAGCCATTAGTTCATGGCATGACCGTGGTGAGACCCACGGCTGATAATGTTGAAGGGCACCAGTGAATAATGACACACACACCCTATGTCTTTGTGGCCAGGCAGGACCCACATTGCTGGGTCCCCCACCCCCTCTGCCCCAAATGGCCTCTCATCGTGATGCCCCTGCCCCCGGCACACTGTGGATTTAGGGGAAGAATCCAGGAACGGACTAGGTCAGCTCACATAGGATTCCACACAACAGGCTCTGATGTGCTGCCAGGATCCCTGGGTGCCCCTGAAACCACGGGAAGCCCCAGGGGCCAGTGGAGCTGCAGGCCAGCCGGGGCGGTATCATTGATGCCGACATTCACCAGGCTGTCTTGGCCACCGGTCTTCAACTGGGGCCACTGCGGCCTCCAGGGAACGCTTGGGAGCAGAGACGTCTCTGGCCATCACAACAGGGTGGAGGAGCTCCTGGCATCTGCTGGGTGGAACCCAGGGGCGCCGCTCAGCACCCTACAGTGCCCGGGATGCCCTGCCAGGGAGAGCCATCCAGCCCCAAAATGTCAGCAGGGCTGAGGCTGAGAGATGCTGTGTATCAGTTATCCCCATGTGAGAGAGTCTGTGTATCGGTTACCTCTCTATGTGTACACCTATGCAGCTACCTATGTAGCCATCATTTATCTCTCCATCATCTATTATCTATGTATGTGTGTATGTATGTATGTATCTATCTATCTATGTGTCTATCTATGTATCTATCTACGTATCTATCTCTCTATGTATCTATGTGTCTATCTAATGTATCTATCTATCTATGTGTCTATCTATGTATCTATGTATCTATCTATCTATCTATCTCTCTATGTATCTATCTATGTGTCTATCTAATGTATCTCTCTCTCTCTCTCTCTCTATGTGTCTATCTAATGTATCTCTCTCTCTATCTAGTCTATGTATCTGTCTATCTATCTATCTATCTATCTATCTATCTATCTATCTATCTATCTATCTATCTATCTAAGGTATCTATCCATCTATCTATCTATGTATCTATGTGTCTATCTATGTATCTATCTATCATCTATGTGTCTGGCTATCATCTATTTATCTATGTCTCTATCTCTCTGTGTATGTATGTATCTATCTGTCTATGTATCTTATCTATCTCTCTCTATCTATCTATGTATCATCTATGTGTCTGGCTATCATCTATCTATTTATCTATGTCTCTATCTCTCTCTCTATGTATCTGTCTATCTCTGTCTGTCTGTCTGCCTGCCGGCCTATCTATCTGTCTATCTCTCTCTATCATCAGCGGCCAGACCTGTGCACACCTGTCTCTGTCTCTCTGCCTGTCTGTCTATCTATCTATCCATTTTCTATGTATGTATGTATCTATCTATCTATCAAGTTTTGAATCTCGAGGTAAAATAATCCTGATTGGCTGGGCGTGGTGGCTCATGCCTGTAATCCCAGCACTTTGAGAGGCCCTTTGCATGAGGCAGGTAGGTCATGAGGTTAGGACATGCAGACCGCATCTTGGCTAACACAGTGAAACCCCGTCTCTACTAAAAATACACAAAATTAGCTGGGCGTGGTGGCACGTGCCTGCAGTCCCAGCTACTTTGGAGGCTGAGGCAGGAGGATCGTTTGAACCTGGCAGGCGGAGGTTGTAGTGAGCCGAGATCGCGCCATTGCACTCCAGTTGGGGTGACGGAGCAAGATTCCATCTCAAAAAAAAAAAAGAACAGGAAGAGACAGCAGAAGGTCCATGCACTGCCTCTTTCTCTCCCGCCCTCCAGCCCTGCCTGCCTTGGTCCTCTCCCACAAATAAACGCAGAGGGACAACCCATGAGGACACAGGGAGAAGAGGGTGTTTCCAAGCCCAGGAGAGAGGCCTCAGGAGGAGCCAGCCCTGCCCACACCTGGATCTCAGACCTCCAGCCTCCAGGACTGTGGGAGAATCAATGTCTGCTGTTTCTAAGCCACCCAGTCTATGGTGTTCCGTGACAGCAGCCTGAAAGGGACTCAGACACCTCATAAGAGGAGGTGAGGACACAGACACAGAGGGACGACCCTGTGAGGACACGGGGAGAAGACAGCGTCTCCAAGTCCAGGCGCGAGGCCTGAGGAGCAGCCGGCCCTGCCCACACCTCCATTCCAGCCTCCAGGGGACTAAAGGTCTGGCCTTTAAGCCACCTTGTCTCTGCTACCAGCCTGGACCTTGTACTCTTGCCCCATCTCACAAACACCCGCAGCCTTGTCCCCATCTGGGTCCCTTTTGGGAAGCCTCAAGCATGTGGCCTGAGGGTGGCGTTTCTCCCTCCGGGGTCTGAGGATGAAGTGAAAGCTGTTAAGGATGCTCTCTGGGTGCTCTGAGCAAAATGAAAACTGATTTCAATCAGTGGGAAGGGAAAGAGCAGCTGTGGTGAGTGAGTTGAGCTTGGGCTAAGCAGCAGCCTGGCTTTGGGGTCCCTCTGCCTGGGCCTGTGGGATCTATCTATCTATCACCCAAGTGAGCTCTCACAAGGAGGGAAACTGAACTTAAAGCTTTGCCTGAGTCTCTGCTTTCCAGTAATATCTGGCCCCCAATATTCTCCCTGGTCCCCCAAATTTTCTGCTTCATAATTCCTCTGCTGCGTAATATTCTCTGATTCTCCAAAAGCTCTATAGTCCCCCCTAATCTGTCTGGTCTTTATGCTGGGCCTGGCTGGGCGTGGTGCCTCAGCTCTGTGTCATTCCAGCACTTTGGGAGGCCAAGGCGGGCGGATCACCTGAGGTCGGGAGTTCGAGACCAGCCTGACCAACACGGAGAAACCCTGTCTCTACTAAAAATACAAAATTAGTCGGGCGTTGTGGCTGATGCCTGTAATCCCAGCACTTTGGGAGGCTGAGGCAGTGGATCACCTGAGGTCGGGAGTTTGAGACCAGCCTGACCAATGAGGAGAAACCCCGTCTCTACTACAAATACAAAATTAGCCAGGCATGGTGGCGCAGCCCTGTAGTCCCAGCTCCTCGGGAGGCTGAGGCAGGAGAATCCCTTGAACCCGGGAGCTGGAGGTTGCAGTGAGCTGAGATCGCGCCACTGTACTCCAGCCTGGGCAACAAGAGCGAAACTCTATCTCAAAAGAAAAAAAAGTATTCTGCTGGGCCCCATAATCCCCCTGATCCCCAATATCCTCCCTGAGCCCCAATCATTTCCTTTGTTCCCATTCTTCTCTCTGGTTCCCTAAAATCTCTGCAGTGCCTTCCAAATCTGTCTGGTTCCCTAAAGCGTGTCTGGTGTTCAACATTCCCGCTGGGCCCCAGTGATCCCCCTGGCTGCCGATATTGTCTGTGATCCCCACTATTCTCTCTGGTCACCCCAAAACTCTGTAGTCCCCCCACACCTGTCTAGGCCCCCAAACCTGTTGAATTTACAATATTTTCATTAAGCCCCCATATTTTATCTGGTTTGCAATAATCTTCTCGGTCCACAAGCATCTCCCTGGTCCCCAATAACCCCCCCAGCCCCCAACAATGTCTCTGGTTCCTAATATCCTCTCTGATACCCCATATTCTATCTGGCCCCCAGTCATCTCCTTGGTCTCTAGTAAGCTCTCTGGTCCCCCATAATCTTTCTGATCCCCAGTGATGTCTATGACCTCAATATTCTGTCTGGTCCAGAGTCACCTCCTTGGTCTCAACCTCTCTGCTCCCCAATATTCTCTCTGATCCTCAATATTCTATCTGGTCCCCAATCAGTCATTTATCTGGTCCCCAATAATTTCCCTGGCTCCCAATATTCTTTCTGATCTCTAATGATCTCATTGGTCTCTAATAAGCTCTCTAGTCTCCAATCATCTCTGTGATCCCCAATAATCTCTGATCCCCAATCATCTCTCTGGTCCCCAATAATCTTCATGGTCCCCAATATTTTCTCTGATCTCCAATTATGTCATTGGTCCCTAATGATGTATCCGGTCCCGAATCATCTCCCTGATCCCCTATAATCTCCCTGATCCCCAATCATCTCTCTGATCCCCAATATTCTCTTTGGTCCCCAATCATCTCTCTGGTCCCCAATATTCTCCCTGGTCTCCAATATTCTCTCTAGTCCCCAATATTCTCCCTGGTCCCCAATATTCTCTCTGATCCCCAGTCATCTCCCTGATCCCCAATAATCTCTCTGATCCCAATATTCCCTCTGATTCCTAATATTGTCTCTGATCCTCAATCATCTCCTTGGCTCCCAATAATCTCCTTGATCCCCAATAATCCCCCTGGTCCCCAATATTTTCTCTGATTCCTAACATTGTCTCTGGTCCCCAATCATCTCCATAGTACCCCCAAATCTACCTGGTTCCCACTAATCTCCTTGATCCCCAAACATCTCTTTGTTCACTAATTATTTCTGTGGTCCCCAATATTCTCCCTGGCCCCAATATTATCCCAGATACCCCATCATCTCCTTGGTCCCCAATAATCACCCTGGCCCCCAACATCCTCTCTGATTTATAATATTCTCTCTGTCCCCAATAATTTCTCTGGTTCCCAACAATCTCTGTGCCCCCCAATAATATCTGTGGTGTCCAATATTCTCTCTGATCCCCAATATTCTCTCTGCTCCCCCAATCGCCCCTCTCTTAGGGTCCACTTTCACCCCTCAGGATGGATATGCACAGACTCTAAGATCACCCTGGTGCCTGCAGGAAGTGAAGCCCCCCCTACCCCAGCCCTCGCTGCAGGAATGTGGCGCGTCTGTCATTTGCATGAGTGTTTAGCAACGACAATGAACGTGTGTTTATTTAGAAGTGAGTCCTGGCGGGTGAGGGAGGCCCCAGCCACGCCTCCGCTGGGCTTTACGCTGGCGGAGAGGGTTTCAGAAACTCCCCTGCCTCTGCTTCCTGTGAGTGTGACACAGAACCTCCCAATTCCCCTGCAGCTTCTGAAGAGGGTCCTGCGAAGACTGTTCATAGCCCAGAATGGGGAAGTGAGACGAGGGACGTCGCCTGCTTAGTTTCTTTTCGTCTTTCTGTTTTTTTTCTCTCTCAAAAAAAAAGGTGAAGTTTACATGATGAAATGAATCACTGTAAAGGGAACAGGTCAGGGGCGTCCAGTGTCATCATGCCTTCGAGCAGCCAACACACGAAGGAGGGAGTGCTGATAATCTCTCTCTTTGTCCCCAATCATCTCCCTGATCCCCAATCATCTCCCTGATCCCCAATATCCTCTCTGGTCCCCAATCACCTCCCTGATCCCCAATATTTTCTCTGGTCCCCAATATTCTCTCTGGTCCCCAATCATCTTTGGTCCCCAATAATCTCTCTGGCCCCCCAACAATCTCTCTGATCCCCAATATCCTCTCTGGTCCCGAATCACCTCCCTGATCCCCAATAATCTATCTGCTCCCCAATCATCTCCCTGATCCCCAATATTCTCTCCAGTCCCTAATAATCTCCCTGATCCCCAATCATCTTCTTGATCCCCAATAATCTCTCTGATCCCCAATATTTTCTCTGGTCTCCAATAATCTCTCTGCTCCCCAATCATCTCCCTGATCTCCAATATTCTCTCCAGTTCCTAATCATCTCCCTGATCCCCAATATTCTCTCTGCTCCCCAATATACTCTCTGGTCCCCAATCACCTCTCTGATCCCCAATATTCTCCCTGATCCCCAATATTCTCTCTGGTCCCCAGTAATCTCTCTGGTCCCCCAACAATCTCTCTGATCCCCAATATGCTCTCCGATCCCCAATATCCTCTCTGGTCCCCAATCACCTCCCTGATCCCCAAAAAACTCTCTGATCCCCAATAATCTATCTGCTCCCCAATCATCTCCCTGATCCCCAATATTCTCTCCAGTCCCTAATAATCTCCCTGATCCCCAATAATATCCCTGATCCCCAATCATCTCCCAGAGCCCCAATAATCTCTCTGATCCCCAATATTTTCTCTGGTCCCCCATATTTTCCCTGATCCCCAATATTCTGTCCAGTCCCTAATCATGTCCCTGATACCCAATAATCTTTCTGATCCCCAATATTCTCTCTGGTCCCCAATATTGTCTCTGGTCACCAATCATCTCTCTGATCCCCAATAATCAGCTCCCCAATCATCTCCCTGATCCCCAATATTCTCTCTGGTCTCCAATCACCTCCCTGTCCCCAATAATCTCTCTGGCCCCCCAACAATCTCTCTGATCCCCAATACTCTCTCTGATCCCAATATTCTCTCTGGTCCCCAATCATCTCCCTGATCCCCAATAATCTCTCTGATCCCCAATATTGTATCTGGTCCCCAACAATCTCTCTGATCCCCAATACTCTCTCTGGTCACCAATCATCTCTCTGGTCCCCAATCATCTAGCTGCTCCCCAATCATCTCCCTGATCTCCGATATTTTCTTTGGTCCCCAATCATCTCTCTGGTCCCCAATACTCTCTCTGGACCAACACAACTCTATGTAGCTTCCCTCACCTCCCACACAGGCGTGTATTGTAACTTTAAACACAGTCCCCAGATGACAACACTCAGAGACATTGCTCATGCACAGAGACCCAGCAACCGCGATGCATTAATTACAGTGCCCCTGCCAGGCACGGTGGCTCATGCCCTTCGTCCCAGCGCTTTGGGAGGCCAAGCCAGGAGAATTGCCTGAGGCCACTAGTTCAAGATCAGCCTGGGCAACATGGCAAGACTCTTTCTCTACAAAACATTAAAAAATTAGGGCCGGGCGCGGTGGCTCAAGCCTGTAATCCCAGCACTTTGGGAGGCCGAGGCGGGTGGATCACAAGGTCAAGAGATCGAGACCATCCTGGTCAACATGGTGAAACCCCGTCTCTACTAAAGATACAAAAAATTAGCTGGGCACGGTGGCGCGTGCCTGTAATCCCAGCTACTCAGGAGGCTGAGGCAGGAGAATTGCCTGAACCCAGGAGGCGGAGATTGCGGTGAGCAGAGATCGCGCCATTGCACTCCAGCCCGGGTAACAAAAGCGAAACTCCGTCTCAAAAAAAAAAAAAAAAATTAGCTGGGCATCGTGGTGAGTGCCTGTAGTCCCAGGTACGTGGGAGGCTGAGGAGGGAGGATTGCCTGAGGCCAGGAGTTAGAGGCTGCAATGAGCTATGCTCATGCCACTGCACTGCAGCCTGGGCAACAGAGCAAGATCCTGCATCTAAAAATAAAAATTAAGGCCCTGTGCGGTGGCTCACACCTGTAATCCCGGCACTTTTGGAGACTGAGATGGGCGGATCACTTGAAGTCAAGAGTTCAAGACCAGCCTGAGCAACATGGTGAAACTCCATCTCTACTAAAAATACAAAAATTAGCAGGGCATGGTGGCGGACGCCTGTAATCCCAGCTACTTGGGAGGCTGAGGCAGGAGAATTGGTTTAACCCAGGAGGCGGAGGTTGCAGAGAGTCGAGATTGTGCCATCGCAATCCAGCCTGTAATCCCAGCTACTTGGGAGGCTGAGGCAGGAGAATCGCTTGAACCCGAGAGGCGGAGGTTACAGTGAGCCGGGATTATGGCACTGCACTCCAGCCTGGGCGACAGAGCGAGACTTTGTCTCAGGAAAACCAGAAAGTGATCCATCTGTTCATCCATCCATCTATTTATTCATTCATCTACTGATTAATTTATTCATTCATCTACTCATCCCTTCATTCATTTATCCACTCATTCATTCCTTACCCATCCACTCATCTATCCAACCATTCACCTGTCTACATATACATCCGTCCACTCACTGATGCACTGATCTATCGTTCATCTATCTATCCATATATCTATGTATCATCTATCTATCCATATATCTATCATCCATCGACTCACTAACGTACTAATCCACTCGGTCCCTCATTCATTCCTTACCCATCCATTCATCCATCCATCCATTCACCTGTCTATATATCCATCTGTCCACTCACTGATGCACTGATCTATCGTTCATCTATCTATCCATATATCTATCATCCATCGACTCACTAACGTACTAATCCACTCGGTCCCTCATTCATTCCTTACCCATCCATTCATCCATCCATCCACTCACCTGTCTATATATCCATCTGTCCACTCACTGATGCACTGATCTATCATTCATCTATCTATCCATATATCTATGTATCATCTATCTATCCATGTATCTATCATCCATCCACTCACTGGCATACTAATCCACTCAGTCCCTCACTTATTCTTTACCCATCCATTCATCCATCCATCCACTCACCTGTCTATATATCCATCTGTCCACTCACTGATGCACTGATCTATCGTTCATCTATCTATCCATATATCTATGTATCATCTATCTATCCATGTATCTATCATGCATCCACTCACTGATGTACTAATCCACTCGGTCCCTCATTCATTCCTTATCCATCCATTCATCCATCCATCCATTCGCCTGTCTACCTATCCATCCGTCCACTCACTGATGTACTAATCCACTCATTCATTCATTCATTCATTCATTCATCTATGCTTGCAACCATCTATTCAGCCATCCAACAAACAACACTGAACCTATTAGTCCATTCTGGTGTCTCATCCCCAAACTCACAGCCCCTGCTGGGACCCTGCTCATTTGTTCCCTGTGGCTGAGACTGAAGGGGTATCTCTTGTTTCTGTTCCACACATGGCCGCCCACTGGCCCGTCCCTGTCCTGAGTGCAGGGTCTCATTCTTCTCCACCTCCAGCAAAGATGAGTCATGAGTAAGTAACTGGAGATGAAGTACCTTCAACCCCATGATAAGAGCCTGACTAACCCAGAGATTGTCTGTGTTCGGGCCAAGAGCTTGTGATAGACATATGGACCCTATGGATGGACAACAGCCCCTTCACTGACCGGCTGCTGCCTGGAAATCCCCCAGCTTCACTGAGCCTTGGTTTCTTGTCTTGTATGTCACAGGGAGGCTCTCTGCAACATGTCCATTTTGACCACTGGCTGAGAGGCTCATGCAGGTGTGCATATAACAGGGCTCCCCGCTGGGCGTGGTGGCTCACGCCTGTAATCCCAGCACTTTGGGAGGCTGAGGCGGGCGGATCACCAGGTCAGGAGTTCGAGACCAGCCTGACCAACATGATGAAACGTCGTCTCTACTAAAGATACAAAAAAAAAAAAAAAAAAAAAAAAATTAGCCAGGCGTGGTGGCAGACACCTGTAATCCTGGCTACTCAGGAGGCTGAGGCAGGAGCTTGAACCTGGGAGGGGGAGGCTGCAGTGAACTGAGATCACACCAGTGACAGGGCAAGACTCTCTCAAATAAAAATAAAAATAAAAAACAGTGTTCCTCGCTGGAGAATTTGTAGGTGCCTGGAGAATTTGTGGGTACCTGGAGAATCTGTGGGTACCTGGAGGAGGATTTGTGGGTGCCTGGAGGATCTGTGAGTGCCTGGAGGATCTGTGGGTATCTGAAGGATCTGTGAGTGCCTGGAGAATTTGTGGGTACCTAAAGAATTTGTGGGTGCCTGGTAGAAACTCCTACCCTGAGGGAGGCCTCCCAGGGGCCACGTGGAAGCTCCTAACCCGAGGGAGGCCTCCCAGGGGCTGTGTAGAATCTACTAACCCGAGGGAGGTAGAGGATGGTTCCAGGAGCATACTGGGCTACCATACCCTGCCCTGCCCACCCCACTGTCACAAGGGACAGAAGAGGGGCTGTGGGAGGCAGGTTGGGGACCACGTCCAGGTGCACCTGTTGGGATGTACTCAGGGTGCTTGGCAAATAGTAAGGGAACTATCAGGGAAAGTGGTAAGATCACCGTCTCCAACCTTTCGGAAGGCAGAAAGGTTTTTATTAACTAGGGAATGGGCTGAAGGCAGCCGTTTCTGACGCTGGAGCACGAAGTCATGGGGTGAGGATGAGGGATAAAAAAAGCTTCCCTGGTGACGTCTGTGTACCCACATTCCTCTGTCCCTATCTAATTTGTTTGCTCATGTAAGGTCTGTGCTGGAGGACCCTCCCAGGGGCAGGTTGAATGAGAATTACCCGTTAATGGTGTTTACTCTGGGGCCTGGAACCAAAACCTTTTATCATTCTTAAAAACACTCTTTCTTTCTTTCTTTTTGAGACAGAGTCTCCCTCTGTCACCCAGGCTGGAGTGCAGTGGCGTGATCTCGGCTCACCGCAACCTCTGCCTCTCGGGTTCAAGCGATTCTCCTGCCTCAGCCTCCCGAGCAGCTGGGACTACAGGCGCCCACAACCACTCACGGCTCATTTTGTGGTATTTTCAGTAGAGATGGGGTTTCACCATGTTGGCCAGGCTGCTCTTGAACTCCTGACCTCATGATCCACCCTCCTCGACCTCCCAAAGGGCTGAGATTGGAGGCGTGAGCCACTGTGCCGGCCAAAACCACTCTTAACCATGTTAATTATCCACAAGTGTGTTGACTTAGAACTTCTGTTATTAAATCTATACTGAATAATGCAAGGAGGAACAGGAAGTAGGAGTCCGTGAGCTGCGATCGCCCTCTGAGAGCTGCTGATGACCTCCCTGGCCCAGTCAAATTCACTGTACGCCGGTGTGTGAGAATGTATTTCCTTCACCCATCTCTGAATGAGACTCTGCAGGACGGACCTCTGCACGTAGCGAGCAATGTCTCACACACCCAATGAGGAGGCACTAGTGGACACGGAGGGCTTCAGGAGAGAGGCTGAGATGAGAGGGGGCCCTTCCTCAAGGATCTACAACTGGAAATACCATTTGACCCAGCAATCCCGTGACTGGGTATATACCCAAAGGATTATAAATCATTCAATTGTAAAGACATATTCGCATGTATGTTCATTGCGGCACTGTTCACAATAGCAAAGACCCGGAACCAACCCAAATGCCCATCAAGGATAGACTGGATAAAGAAAATGTGGCACATGGACACCGTGGAATACTATACAGCCGTAAAAAAGGATGAGTACGTGTCCTTTGCGAAGACATGGATGAAACTGGAAACCATCATTCTCAGCAAACTGACACAGTAACGGAAAACCAAACACTGCATGTTCTCGCTCACAAGTTGGAGTTGAACAATGAGAACACAGGGACACAGGGAGGGGCGCATTACACGCCGGGGCCTGTCGGCAGGTAGGGAGAGCTAGGTGAGGGAAAGCAGTGGGTGGGGAGGTTGGGGAGGGATAACACTGGGAGAAATGGCTGATGTAGGCGACGGGGGGATGGAGACAGCAAATCACCACGGGACGTGTGTACCTATGCAACAATCTGCTGGATTCAGCACTGCCAACAGCGACTGCTGTCACTCATCCTAAGCTGTGGCTTCTCTCTCTTGAACCTTAACCTGAAAGCCCAAAACTCGAGTCTGGGTATCGCTGGAGGGAGGGAGGGTATCTGTGTTTCTCTGAGGGGACCTCACCTGTGCCACCCACCCGAAGCTTGATCAGTCTCAGCGGTGTGTCCAGGTGGGGACCTGGCGGGGACCTGGTAGGAGACGTGTGAAAGGCACGGGCTTTTACAAACACGGGGCTGGCCAACCGTCACGGGTGTCCCATGCAGTCCTCTGTCAGCCTCTGCCCTAATCATGCCCCTGGGGGTGGGGGATGCTGATATTTGGGAAACATGGCAGCCTTTTACTACAAAAACAACCTGGCATCTGTCTGGTGGCACCCAAATAAAAATACAAAGTCGGATGGGTTTTTTTTCCCTTTTTTTTTTCTTTTTTTGAGACAGAGCGTCACTCTGTCACCCAGGCTGGAATGCAGTGGCATGATCCGGTTCACTGCTACCTCCTTCGCCTCCCAGATTCAAGTGATTCTCATGATTCTCCCGCCTCAGCCTCCTGAGTGGCTGCGTTTACAGGTGCTCGCCACCACACCCGGCTAATTTTTGTATTTTTAGTAGGGACGGGGTTTTTGTCATGTTGGCCAGGCTGGTCTCGAACTCCCGACCTCA
This sequence comes from Saguinus oedipus, assembly GCA_031835075.1. Taxonomy (NCBI): domain Eukaryota; kingdom Metazoa; phylum Chordata; class Mammalia; order Primates; family Cebidae; genus Saguinus; species Saguinus oedipus. Next base: position 811,694 of record CM063191.1, read on the forward strand.
AGTGATCTGCCCGCCTCGGCCTCCCGAAGTGCTGAGCTTGCAGGCGTGACCCACCATGAGAAAATAGTTCCTGGCGTCGCTTGCAAAATTCAAGCCACCCCACCCACACCCCACCGGCCTCAGGGCTACAGAGTGTAAACATCACACCACGAGAATAAACAGCCACACGCCCAAAAAAAACACACCCTTTTCTTTTTAGGGACATCGCCATGTGATCATAGTTCCTCTTTGTAGAAATGTGACGGAAAGCACCACGGGAGGCCTTGTGTGTCTGTGTATGTGTGTTGGGTGGGGGCCTGGAGTTCCCAGAACTCCCCCGCCAGGACAGCGCGTGGGGCCTTAGGTTTTCTCAGCTCTTTGGGGATGGATCTAAAAAGTTCCGGAGTTTCTTCTTTTTGCTAGTTTTTTGTTTTTTGTGTTTTGAGATGGAGTCTCGCTCTGTCCCCCAGGCTGGAGTGCATTGGCATGATCTCGACTCACCGCAACCTCCACCTCCCGGTTCAAGTGATTCTCCTGCCTCAGCCTCCCGAGTTCCTGGGACTACAGGCATCTACCACCACAGCCAGCTAATTTTTTTATTTTTGTAATATACAAAATGTAATTTTGTATTTTTAGTAGAGACGGGGTTTCTCCATGTTGGCCGGGCTGGTCTTGAACTTCTGGCCTCAGGTGATCCGCCCACCTCAGCCTCCCAAAGTGCTGGGATGACAGGTGTGAGTCATCGTGCCTGACAAGTTCCAGGGTTTCTAATGACCTGTGCAAATGAGGTCCGAGGTGGCTGTGAGACCTGGGGCTGGGGTCTCTCTGGTACCAGGTTAGGGGTGACGAGGGGCCACCCTGCTCATCCAGACACCCACAGGGCTCTAAAACCCATGTATGCCTACTGTTCCATTATTGGAACGGTTAGCGTTTGGAAGTTATTTATATCCCATGGCTCAAGGCCATCACCAAGGTATGATTGCCCCTGGCACTGAGGGGTGACGAGGGGTCAGGGTGCTGATCCAGGCACCCAGAGGGCTTTTGAACCCATGTGTGCCTATTGTTCCATTATTGGAACGGTAAGCATCTGGGAGTTATTTACATCCCATGGCTCCAGGTCATCGACAAGGTCTGATTGCAAACATTCAAAAAACGGCAACCTCTGGCATACAGGAGTTAAGTGTGGCAGCCCCAGCTGCCTGTCCTCTGTAACGTTAACCTCGAGAGACGTGCATTGCATGGCATGAGTTTTTAAAGGAGGGGTGGCTTGTACCCCCGGGAAATTGCAGCATTTCCCGACTAAGTGACTCAGTGGCTGTGCACAGCCCTTTTCCTGGGGGATTTGCACTCCCGGTCTGCTCTGGCGTGAGGACGCCATGCCTTGTAGAGTCTCCGTGGCCTTCCCCCTCGTCCTCGGCCCCCACAGACCCTCCCGGCCGCGTCTGTTCTTCCCTGACGACACAGAACGAGAATAAAAGGCCAGCCCAGCCGCTCACCTGTTCAGAAGCAGGAGGAGTAGCAGAAGACACAGGTGACAGGGTAGAGGGTCTCCAGGTGCCTCAGAGCCAGGGACTCAGGGGCCAGACAGCAGCCTGCAAGCCCTGGCCATGGAAACGGCTCGTGGACGTGGCCGCTGCATGCAGATGCCTGCACCTGCGATGCCGTCTCTCCAGCAAGTGGCAACCGTGGCCGTTTCTCTGCGTGGCCCGCCGACCGGCTGGAGGGCCCGTCACCCGATGCAAATTCTGCAACTGCACCTCCGAGCGGGCAACCACAGCTTCGAGTCAGGCTTAGGTAGAAAGGAAGCCCGTTGTGAAATTTCCTGTGTAACTGTTTGCTCGTGTGCACAGCTGAGCCCGCTACACCGCCTCCCTGTGCTGGCACCTAGGGTGTCCAAGTCTAACAGAACCCTGAGAGGGAGGGAAAGAGGAACAATTATTCTCCTACATTTTGCAGCCAGCAGTGACGTGCCGTCGCCTTTCCCACAACCCATTCCTGTTTCTTCTTAAATTAAAAAAAAAAAAAAAAATAGAAGGACAGGAAACCTTTCCTTTTGCATTCTAAAGCTGTGCCGATTGCGACACCTTTTGGTGCATGGCCAGACGGTGACCGGCGGATGCATCTTGGGTGCTCAGTGCTGGTCCAGGGACCAGGCAGCCTCATGTCCTACTCAGCATCCCACAAGGATTTCATGACTCAGAAGCCGGATTCTATCTCTCTCTCTCTTTCTCTCTCTGTCTTTCTTTCTTTCTTTCGAGTCTCGCTCTGTCACCAGGCTGGAGTGCAGTGTCACTATCTCGGCTCAGTGCAACCTCTGCCTCCTGGGTCCAAGTGATCCTCCTGCCTCAGCCTCCTGAGAAGCTTGGACTACAGGCTCTTGCCACCACACCTGGCTAATGGTTTTTTTTTTTTTTTTTTTTGAGACGGAGTTTCGCTCTTGTTACCCAGGCTGGAGTGCAATGGCGCGATCTCGGCTCACCGCAACCTCTGCCTCCTGGGTTCAGGCAATTCTCCTGCCTCAGCCTCCCAAGTAGCTGGGATTACAGGCACGCGCCACCATGACTGTCCCCAGCTAATTTTTGTATTTTTAGTAGAGACGGGGTTTCACCATGTTGGCCAAGATGGTCTCAAGCTCTTAACCTCATGATCCGCCCCTCTTGGCCTCCCAAAGTGTTGGGATTAGAGGCATGAGCCACCGCGCCCGGCCGAGCACCAGATTTCTAAGCGCTGGCATCCTTGTCCGTGAAGAACAAAGGTTGATTCTTGTCATTTGTGGGAGGAGGGTGAGAGGGAGGGCTTGTCAGCAACATGGAATGAATGAATATTGAACCACTGCTCAGGGAAAGACATGGTAGAATCCCTCAGGCCAGGCCAGGCATGGGCCGGGGGCAGGGGGTCACACCTGTAATCCCAGCACTTCGGGAGGCCGAGGCGGGTGCATCACCTGAGGTCAGGAGTTCGAGACCAGCCTGGCCAACATGGAGAAACCCCGTCTCTACTAAAAATAAAAAAATTGGCTGGGCGTGGTAGCGTGCGCCTATAATCCCAGCTACTCAGGAGGCTGAGGCGGGAGAATCACTTGAACCTGACGGGGAGGTTGCAGTGAGCCCAGATTGGGCCATTTCACTGCGGCCTGCATGACAGAGTGAGACTCTGTCTCAAAAATAAATAAATAAATAAATAAATAAATAAATAAATAAATAAATAGGCCAGGTGCAGTGGCTCACGCCTGTAATCCCAGCACTTTGGGAGGCCGAGGAGGGCAGATCACCTGAGGTCAGCAGTTCGAGACCAGCCTGGTCAACATACTGAAACCGTGTCTCCACTAAAAGTACAAAAATTAGCCAGGCGTGCTGGCAAGTGCCTGTAGTCCCAGCTACTTGGGAGGCTGAGGAAGGAGAATTGCTTGAATCTGGGAGGTGGAGGTTGTAGTGAGCTGAGATTGTGCCATCACACTCCAGCCTGGGTGATGGAGCGAGACTCCATCTCAACAACAAAATGAAAGTTGTGACCTTCAAAAAAAGAAAAGCACCTGTCATCACAGCACTTTGGGAGGCCGAGGTGGGCAAATCATGAGGTCAGGAGTTCGAGACCAGCCTGGCCAACAAGGAGAAACCCTGTCTCTACCAAAAATAAAAAATTAGCTGGGCGTGGTGGCGCGCGCCTGTAGTCCCAGCTACTCGGGAGGCTGAGGCAGGAGAATCACTTGAACCCGAGAGGCAAAGGCTGCAGTGAGCTGAGATCGCACCATTGCAATCCAGCCTGGGCAACAGAGCGAGACTCCATCTCAAAAAAAAAAAAAAGGAAATGAAAAGCAGCGTATTCATTGATTTGTCTAGTCTTTGTCTTCAGGATGAGGTAATTTTTCCGTCTTCATGGGAGATGCAATTTGTAAAGGCTGAGCAAACGCTGACTTAGCAAGCGTGGAACCATCCATCCTACAAAAAGCCCAGAGTTAGATGGCTGCATGTTTTGTGCCTCTGATCCCCAAATTGTTCACAGCCGGTCCAGGCATCACGTTATTTTACGTGGGTTTCTGTTTAAAACACCGTGTGGAGTAGATACTGTGCATGCATTCACGTTGGACTCACAGCCAATGGCACTGTCACTCATGCCTGGGCAAACCTTCTCAACACACATATATTTCTCTCTTTGTTTTCTTTTTCTGAGATGGAGTCTCACTCTGTCCCTCAGGCTGGACTGCAATGGCGTGATCTCAGCTCACAGCAACCTCCGCCTCCCGGGTTCAAGCGATTCTCCTGCCTCAGCCTCATGAGTAGCTGGGACCACAGGTACACACCACCATGCCCAGCTAATTTTTGTATTTTTTAGTAGAGACGGGGTTTCACCGTGTTGGCCAGGTTGGTCTCGATCTCTTGACCTAGTGATCCGCCCGCCTCAGCCTCCCAAAGTGCTGGGATTACAGGCCTGAGTCACGACGCCCACCCCGAGTGCTGGGTTTATAGGCATGAGCCACCATGCCTGGCCCTCTTGGGTTTTTTTTGGTGGGGAGGGCAGAGTCTCTCTGTCCCCCAGGCTGGAGTGCAGTGGTGTGATCTCAGCTCACAGCAACCTCCACCTCCTGGGTTCAAGCGATTCTCCTGTCTCAGCCTCCCGAGTAGCTGGGATTATGGGCATGTGACACCACACCAGGCTAGTTTTTGTCTTTTTAGTAGAGATGGGGTTTTACCATGTCAGCCAGCCTGGTCTCAAACTCCTGACCTCAAGTGATCCACCCACCTCAGCCTCCCAAAGTGCTGGGATTACAGGTATGTGCCACCATGCCTAGCTAATTTTTAGGTTTTTTTTTTTTTTTTTTTGAGATGGAGTCTCTGTTGCCCAGGCTGGAGTACAGTGGCACAATCTCAGCTCACTGCAACCTCCGCCTTCTGAGTTCAAGCGATTCTCCTGCCTCAATCCGCCAAGTAGCTGGGACTACAGGCACCCACCACCACGCCCAGATGAGTTTTGTATTTTTGTAGAGATGGGGTTTCACCATGTTGGCCAGGCTGGTCTCGAACTCCAGACCTCAGGTGATCTGCCCACCTCGGCCTCTGACAGTGCTGGGATGACAGGCGTGAGCCACCACGCCCGGCCTATATATTTCTCTAACGCACATCTTTTTTTCCTAAAACACACTGCTGTCATCATGGGCTGAGGGATGGTAGACACCTGTGCAGAGTGCGGGGAGCTGGCATTTTAAACAACAACCGCCAAGAAAATACACAAAAATGCAGAATCCGTGCACTCCACACACCCCCAAAAGGACATTTGGATTTCCTTCTTTTTTCACACTGTTACCCAGGCTGGAGGGAAGTGGTGCAATCATCACTCACTGAAGCCTCCCACTCCTAGCCTCAAGCGATCCTCCTGCCTCGGCCTCCTAAGTAGCTGAAACCACAGGAGCATATTGTCACACCTGGCTAATCTTTAAAAAAAGTTTTGTGGGGGGGCCAGGTGTGGTGGCTCATGCCTGTAATCCCAGCAGTTTCAGAGGCCAAGGCAGGTGGATCACGAGGTCGGGAGTTCAAGACCAGCCTGACCAACATGGTGAAACCCCGTCTCCACTAAAAACACAAAAATTACCCGGGCATGGTGGCAGGTGCCTGTAGCCCCAGCTACTTAGGAGGCCGAGGCAGGAGGATCGCTTGAGCCCAGCGGGTGGATGTTGCAGTGAGCTGAGATCACACCAGTTCATTCCATCCTAGTTGACAGAGGGAGACTCTGTGTCAAATATATATATATATATATATATATATATATATATATATATATATATGGGTCAGGTGAGAAATTCTGATTGTTAATGTCCTATTTTTAAATTTAGCCCTTTTTTGATGTTTATAAGCAGATAGCTAAATTGTATTTTCCCAAATAAATTATGATGAAATACTGCCCAAGTTAAAATATCGATATCCTAAAGGTAAGTTTATATAGTACTTAAAATGCATAATTTAAATTTGCAGCATAAAATTTAAAAAAGGTTTACCCCAAAAAAGATATATCATTCCATGAGTCAGTGTTCTCCAGAGGAAAGAACCAACTGAACATATTTTTGTAGATACATAAGAGATAAACTTTACATAGATAACTTTATACTGTATAGTTGTTTAAATATTTAGAGTATAAAGAAGTATGTATAGAATATATAAATAATATTTACAAGTTATATAAAAGAAATATATATGCATAGGTAACTTTTTAAAAATATATATATTTTATTGCATTTTAGGTTTTGGGTACATGTGAAGAACATGCAGGATTGTTGCACAGGTACACATGGCAGTGTGATGTGCTGCCTTCCTCCCCTTCACCTAAATCTGGCATTTCTCCCCATGCTCTCTCTCCCCAACTCCCCACCCCCTGCTGTCCCTCCCCTATTTCCCCCCAACAGATCCCAGTGTGTGATGCTCCCCTCCCTGTGTCCATGTGTTCTCACTGTTCAACACCTGCCTATGAGTGAGAACATGCAGTGTTTGATTTTCTGCTCTTGTGTCAGTTTGCTGAGAATGATGGTTTCCAGGTTCATCCATGTCCCTGCAAAGGACACTAACTCATCCTTTTTCATGGCTGCATAGTATTCCATGGTGTCTATGTGCCACATTTTCCCCGTCCAGTCTATTGTCTATGTAACTTTTATCGGGGTGTGCAAGGTTTATGTTTATAAATATATGTCTTTTATTATATATATAGCTTCAGGTAGATAAGGACATATACATATATATTTCTTTCATATAATTTATAAATATTATTTACAGATTCTACACATACTTATTTATAGATATATATGTATGTATTTTAACAGCTATACAATATATGAGACTTACTGGAAGAAATTGACTTATATTATTACAGAGACTCAGCTGTCCCACAATCTGCTGTGTGAAGGTCTGAGACCCAGGAGAGCTGAGGGTGTGGGTTCCAGCCTGAGTCTGAAGGCCTGAGACCCAGGAGAGCTGAGGGCAGGTTCATCCTGCACTTGTTTTCGGGGACAGAAGAACATTTCCCCGCTTGGCCTGCACAGATGTGCTTCGATTTGGGGACTGGGACTCTTTCATCCCTGGGATTCTGTTGACCACCCAGGCCTTCGCAAACACCCCCGAAAAATTCGGGGCTCTGCAGGCAGGGCAAGGAGAAGGCTGGCTGGGAGAGTGAAACTTCGCATACTCAGGAGAGAAGCTGGCACGATGCCTTCTGCCCCACAGCGGCCTCAGGCCACCCTGTGTGTCTGTCCCTTGGGTGGGTTAAGTCAGCAGGTAGCTGTCAATAGCCAGGAACCTACCAATGAGCAGCAGGCTTCATAGTGCCCCCTGGAAACGTGAAGTAAAATCCTGGGCCTACGCCGGGCGTGGGGGGGGCTCACACCTGTCATCCCAGCACTTTGGGAGGCCGAGGCAGCCGGATCACAGGGTCAGGAGTTCAAGACCAGCCTGACCAATATGGTGAAACCCCATCTCTACCAAAAATACAAAAATTAGCTGGGCATGGTGGCCCGAGCCTGTGATCCCAGCACTTTGGGAGGCCGAGGCGGGCGGAGCACCTGAGCTGGTGGCCGCGGCTGCTATTTCTGTCCCTCTCTTCCTCCAGCGCCTGTCGGTTTTCCGTTATTCTGTCAACTTGAGGTCTGCATATCTCCCGGGACATGGATGCATCCTGTTCCTCCAGAGAAACACCCCAAACAACCTCAGGGCAGTCACGAAACCCACGGAGGGTCACGGGCATCCTCAGGTCAGCTCCGGTCGACTCAGCGTCACGTGCTGTGACAAAGATGAGCGCATTTCTCTGTGCTCAGCACAGACCCACAATACATGACTCATGGCCTCACGGGATGTGGACGTAAGCCGGACCTGACCACCTAGGTCGGTGGCACCCAGCCTGAGGATCAGCAGCGGCCACAGACAGGTCGAGCAGGGGTGCGGCCACCACGACCGCTTCCCCAGAAACAAAGAGGGAATTCCTTCCGCCTGACGGGCTTTCAGCTGTGACACTGGTCTCCCAGGTCTTCAGGCTGGAACCCACACCCTCAGCTCTCCTGGGTCTCCGGCCTTCAGACTCAGGCTGGAACCCACACCCTCAGCTCTCCTGGGTCTCAGGCCTTCAGACTCAGGCTGGAACCCACAGCCTCAGCTCTCCTGGGTCTCAGGCCTTCAGACTCAACTGGAACCCACACCCTCAGCTCTCCTGGGTCTCCGGCCTTCAGACTCAGGCTGGAACCCACACCCTCAGCTCTCCTGGGTCTCAGGCCTTCAGACTCAACTGGAACCCACACCCTCAGCTCTCCTGGGTCTCCGGCCTTCAGACTCAGGCTGGAACCCACACCCTCAGCTCTCCTGGGTCTCAGGCCTTCAGACTCAGGCTGGAACCCACAGCCTCAGCTCTCCTGGGTCTCAGGCCTTCAGACTCAACTGGAACCCACACCCTCAGCTCTCCTGGGTCTCCGGCCTTCAGACTCAGGCTGGAACCCACACCCTCAGCTCTCCTGGGTCTCCGGCCTTCAGACTCAGGCTGGAACCCACAGCCTCAGCTCTCCCGGGTCTCAGGCCTTCAGACTCAGGCTGGAACCCACACCCTCAGCTCTCCCGGGTCTCAGGCCTTCAGACTCAGGCTGGAACCCACACCCTCAGCTCTCCTGGGTCTCTGGCCTTCAGACTCAACTGGAACCCACACCCTCAGCTCTCCTGTGTCTCAGGCCTTCAGACTCAGGCTGGAACCCACACCCTCAGCTCTCCTGGGTCTCAGGCCTTCAGACTCAGGCTGGAACCCACACACTCAGCTCTCCCGGGTCTCAGGCCTTCAGACTCAACTGGAACCCACACCCTCAGCTCTCCTGGGTCTCAGGCCTTCAGACTCAACTGGAACCCACACCCTCAGCTCTCCTGGGTCTCCGGCCTTCAGACTCAACTGGAACCCACACCCTCAGCTCTCCTGGGTCTCCGGCCTTCAGACTCAGGCTGGAACCCACACCCTCAGCTCTCCTGGGTCTCAGGCCTTCAGACTCAGGCTGGAACCCACACCCTCAGCTCTCCTGGGTGTCAGGCCTTCAGACTCAGGCTGGAACCCACACCCTCAGCTCTCCTGGGTCTCAGGCCTTCAGACTCAGGCTGGAACCCACAGCCTCAGCTCTCCTGGGTCTCCGGCCTTCAGACTCAACTGGAACCCACACCCTCAGCTCTCCCGGGTCTCAGGCCTTCAGACTCAACTGGAACCCACACCCTCAGCTCTCCTGGGTCTCAGGCCTTCAGACTCAGGCTGGAACCCACACCCTCAGCTCTCCTGGGTCTCCGGCCTTCAGACTCAACTGGAACCCACACCCTCAGCTCTCCTGGGTCTCAGGCCTTCAGACTCAGGCCGGAACCCACACCCTCAGCTCTCCCGGGTCTCAGGCCTTCAGACTCAACTGGAACCCACACCCTCAGCTCTCCTGGGTCTCAGGCCTTCAGACTCAGGCTGGAACCCACACCCTCAGCTCTCCTGGGTCTCCGGCCTTCAGACTCAGGCTGGAACCCACACCCTCAGCTCTCCTGGGTCTCAGGCCTTCAGACTCAACTGGAACCCACACCCTCAGCTCTCCTGGGTCTCCGGCCTTCAGACTCAACTGGAACCCACACCCTCAGCTCTCCTGGGTCTCCGGCCTTCAGACTCAGGCTGGAACCCACGCCATTGGCTGACATTCATCCCCTAAATGTGAGAAAGAAGCTGATTTGGAAATAGGGTCTCTGTGCATGGGATGACGCTGAGGATCTTGAGGGTTGCAGTGTCAGTTCTTCCTGCAGTGTGCCCTAAGCAAAATCCTGGGTGTAGGGCGGGCACAGTGGCTCATGCCTGCAATCCCAGCACATGGGTAGGAAGGGGGAAAGGAACCCTGACTGCCTACGAGGCCCGCTCAGATCAGCCATTGCACTCCAGCCTGAGCAATAGGAGTGAAACTCCATCCCAAAACAAAACAACAACAAAAAAAGCTACGACCGTTAGCTGGGGTGGTGGCACGTGTCTGTAATGTCAGCTAAGCGGGAGGCTGAGGCAGGAGAATGGCTTGAACCCAAGAGGCGGAGGTTGCAGTGACCCGAGATCGCACCACTGCACTCCAGCCTGGGCGACGACAGTGAAACTCCATCTCAAAAATAAATAATGAAAAGAAAAGCAGGGCACTCTGACTCACGCCTGTCATCCCAGCCCTTTGGGAGGCCAAGGCAGGTGGATCACCTGAGGTCAGGAGTTTGAGACCAGCCTGGTCAACATGGTGAAACCCCATCTCTAGTAAGAGTAAAGAAGTCAGCCGGGCGTGGTGGTGCAGACCTGTCATCCCAGCTACTCAGGAGGCTGAGGCAGGACAGTCATTTGAGCCTCGGAGGTGGAAGTTGCAGTGAGCTGAGATCGTGCCACTGCACTCCAGCCTGGGCAGCAAAGGGAGATCATGTGTCAGAAAAGAAAAAAGAAGGAAGGAAGGAGGGGGAGAGAGAGAACAGGACAGGGAGGAGGAGAGAAAGAAAGAAAAGAAAAAGAAAGAAAGAGAGAGAAAGGAAGGAAGAAAGAAAGAGAGAAAGAAAGAAAAAAGAAGAGAAAGAAAGAGAGAGAAGGAAAGAAACAGAGAGAGAGAAATAAAGAACAGAGAAAGAAAGAAAGAGAAAGAAAGAAAGAAAAGAAAAGAAAGAAAGGAGGGAAGGAAGGAACTTTAGCTTGGGTGACAGAGTGAGACTCCATCTCAAAACAGACAAACAAACAAGCAGACAAAACACTAAGACACTTGTGCCATCCTGGGACCCACTGCCTGGCAAAGTTACTTCCCACTGAGGGGCATCTACACCACTGCCCCGCCGTGGGTGGGCAGGCAGCTCACGTCCCCCCTCGTGAGGCTTTCCTGAGCATCCTGGGAGTCTTCCTGCCTCTCTGCAGCCCTGGGTGGGTCCGCTGTTGACTGCAGAGGTGACACAGGGACAGGAAACACCACACCCTGCCCCTCCCTGCATCACAAACCCTATGTGACCCTCCTCATCAAGGGGTGTGGTTTTCTCTGCAGAAATTGGCACTAAAATCTTAGAAAAAAAAATAGCCCTGGAGACCATCATTCTCAGCAAACTGACACAAGAGCAGAAAATCAAACACCGCATGTTCTCACTCATAGGCGGGTGTTGAACAATGAGAACACATGGACACAGGGAGGGGAGCATTGCACACGGGTCTGTCGGGGGAAATAGGGGAGGGACAGCAGTGGGTGGGGAGTTGGGGAGAGACAGCATGGGGAGAAATGCCAGATACAGGTGAAGGGGAGGAAGGCAGCAAATCACACTGCCACATGTGTACCTATGCAACAGTCCTGCATGTTCTTCACATGTACCCAAAACCTAAAATGCAATTAAAAAATAAAAAAAATACAGAGAAAATGTGGCACATATACACCATGGAATACTATGCAGCCCTGAAAAAGGATGACTTCATGTTCTTTGCAGGGACATGGACGAACCTGGAAACCATCATTCTCAGCAAACTGACCCAAGAACAGAAAATCAAACACCGCATGTTCTCACTCATAGGCGGGTGTTGAACAATGAGAACATATGGACACAGGAAGGGGAGCAGCACACAGTGGGGTCTGTCGGGGGGGAATGGGGAGGGACAGAGGGGGGTGGGCAGATGTGGAGAGACAGCATGGGGAGAGATGCCAGATATAGGTGAAGGGAAGGAAGGCAGCAAATCACACGGCCACGTGTGTACCTATGCAACAGTCCTGCATGTTCTTCACATGTACCCCAAGACCTAAAATGCAATTAAAAAAAGCGTGATTTATAGTCCTTTGGGTGTATACCCAGTGACAGGATTGCTGGGTCAAATGGCATTTCTGGTTGTAGATCCTTGAAGAATGGCCGCACTGTAATTACGCATGTTCACAATCACTTTCCCTGCCTCAGCAGCTCCCCTTTGTCTGCTGGCTTCCCCTCTGCTTTTCTTTTTTTTTTCTTGCATTTTAGGTTTTGGGGTACATGTGAAGAACATGCAGGACTGTTGCATAGGTACACACGTGGCAGTGTGATTTGTTGCCTTCCTCCCCCTCACCTATGTGTGGCATTTCTCCCCATGCTCTCTCTCCCCAACTCCCCCCGCCACTGTCCCTCCCCTATTTCCCCCAACAGACCCGTCTGTGCTGCTCCCCTCCCTGTGTCCATGTGTTCTCGTTGTTCAACACCCGCCTATGAGTGAGAACATGCAGTGTTGGATTTTCTGTTCTTGTGTCAGTTTGCTGAGAATGATGTTCTCCAGGTTCATCCAAGTGCCTGCAAAGGATATGAACTCATCCTTTTTCATGGGTGCATAGTATTCCATGGTGTGTATGTGCAACATTTTCCCTGTCCAGTCTATCATCGATGGGCATTTGGGTTGGTTCCAAGTCTTTGCTATTGTGAACACTGCTGCAGTGAACATTCCTGTTGAAAAGTGGGTGAAGGATATGAACAGACACTTTACAAAAGAAGACATATATGAGGCCAACAAACATGAAAAAATGCTCATCATCACTGGTCATCAGAGAAATCCAAATCAAAACCACAGTGAGATTCCATCTCATGCCAGTTAGAATGGCGATCATTAAAATATCTGGAGACAACAGACGCTGGAGAGGGTGTGGAGAAACAGGAACACTCTTACACTGTTGGTGGGAGTGTAAATTAGTTCAAACATTGTGGAAGAGAGTGTGGCGATTCCTCAGGGACCTAGAAATAGAAATTCCATTTGACCCAGCAGTCCCTTTACTGGGCATATATCCAGAGGATGATAAGTCATTCTACTATAAGGACACATGCGCACGAATGTTCTGGTTCTCCTTTTTTCCACCTTTCTTCGGATTGTAACAGGAACACACGACTGGCCCTCAGGGTGCTGGCAGGGAAGATTGTCAACATCCTCAGCTCTTCGAGTTGAATGTTGCTGTGGTGTGAATGTTCATGTCTTCCCCAAATTTCCATGCTGAAATCTAACCCCCAACCTGAAGGCATTAGGAGGTGGGGCTTTGGGAGGCGATGAGGTCATCAGGGTGGGGCCCCATGAATGGGATTAGTGCCCTCATAAAGGGGACCCCAGGCCTGGCTCGGTGGCTCACGCCTGTAATCCTAGCACTTTGGGAGGCGGAGGTGGGTGGATCACCTGAGGTCAGGAGTTCAAGACCAGGCTGGCCATCATGGTGAAACCTCATCTTAAAAAAATAATAAAAATAAAAAAAATTTAAAAAAGGGACCCCAGAGAGCTCCCTCACCCCTTCCACCAGGAAGCCGGGCCTCAGCAGACACTGAACCTGCCACGCCCCTGCCGTGGACCAGCAGCCTCCAGCACCGTGAGACATGAAGCTTATCTGTTGCTGATGAGCCGCCCAGGCTGTGGTATTCTGTGATGGCAGTCAGAGTTCTTACATGGTCACACACGCTCCGTGAACAATGCTACATGTGCTTGAATCACTGTAGCATTCTACAATTACCACTGTAGCATTCTGCAAATAGCAACATTTCTCCACTAATAGTCACATATGCAGCAAAAATAACTGCATAAAACTCTTTTTTTTTTCTTTTTTGAGACAAAGTCTTGCTCTGTCACCCAGGCTGGACTGCAGTGGCACTGTATCAGCTCACTGCAACCTCTGCCTCCCAGGTTCAAGCGATTCTCTGCCTCAACCTCCCGACTAGCTGGCATTATCGGCACCTGTCACCACACCCTGCTGATTTTTCTATTTTCAGTTGAGATGGGGTTTCACCATGTTGGCCAGGGTGGTCTTGAACTCCTGACCTAGCAATCCACCTGCCTTGGCTTCCCAAAGTGCTGGGGTTACAGGTGTGAGCCACCGTGCCTGGCCTAAAACTCATTTTTTTTTCTAGACATGAAGGTGAAAACTGAAACTCTTTATTTCCTTTGGTTGAGATAAGGGTTTACCGTGCTGTGCCCTCCTTCCTCCCCCTCCCTCTCTCCAATGCTGCTAGAGTCTGTATTTGTTTAATCATATTGTGCCTTTTATTTCCAAAGTCTGTTTTCTAAAAATATATTTTGTCTTAGAATATATTGTACTTATACTAATTAACATGCATAATGTTACTGTAGGGCATGTTTTTAAGACATTATGCGTTGAAAACTTTTTTATGAACCTTCTTAATTTTTACGGTTAAGTGCCAATCATTTTGTTCCACAGTTTCCACATTTTTAAATTCTTAATCCGATTCTGTTGCCCAGGCTGGAGTGCAGTGACACAATGTCCTCCACCCGGGTTCAAGTGATTCTCCTGTGTCAGCCTCCTGGGTAGCTGGGATTACAGGCATGCACCGCCACATCCGGCTAATTTTTGTATTTCAGTGGGGACGGGGTTTTGCCATGTTGATCAGGCTGCTCTCAAACTCCTGACCTCAGGTGATCCGCCTATCTCGGCCTCCCGAAGTGCTGGGATTACAGGTGTGAGCCACCGCGCCTAGCCTGTCACTGTTTTTAAAAGCACAGTCTCTCTCTGTCGCCCAGGCTGGAGTGCAGGGGCGTCATCATAGCTCACTGCAGCCTTGACTTCCTGTTCTCAAGCAATACTGGATGGAATTCATTTTAAGTCACTTTTTTTTTAATCTAAAAGGGGACCTAGGTGTGGTGATGCATGCCTGTGGTCCCGGCTATTCAGGAGGCTGAGGCGGGAGGATTGCTTGAGCCCAGGAGTTCCATGCTGCAGCAAGCTATGAGCACAGCACTTCACTCCAGCCTGGAAGACAGAGGGAGACTCCACCTCAAAAAAAAAAAAAAAAAAACAGAAAGAAAGAAATACCATTTGACCCAGGAATCCCATGACCAGTTGTATTCCCAAAGGATTATAAATCATTCTATTATAAAGACACATGTACATGTATGTTTATTACTGCATATCTGTTCACAATAGCAGAGACTTGGAACCAACCCAAATGCCCATGAATGATAGACTAGATAAAGAAAATGTGGCACATACACACCATGGAATACTACGCAGCCATCAAAAAGGACGAGTTCATGTCCTTTGCTGGGACATGGATGAAACTGGAAACTGTCATCTTCAGCAAACTGACACAAGAACAGAAAACCAAACACCACATGTTCTCACTCATAAGTGGGTGTTGAACAATGAGAACACATGGACACAGGGAGGGGGACATCACACACTGGGGCCTGGGGGGTGGGGGGTGAGGCGAAGTAGAGCAGGGGTTGGGGGGATTGGGGAGGGAGAGCATTAGGAGAAATACCTAATGTAAATGATGGGGGGATGGATGCAGCAAACCACCATGGCGCGTGTATACCTGTGTAACAATCCTGCATGCTCTGCACGTGCGCCCCAGAACTTAAAGTGTAATAAATGTAAAAAGCTGTGTCAAGGCTTACCATGTCCCAGTCATGACACCAGCCGGTTTCCTGGTCTGCTCATATTCTTGCGTCGTGCCCCAGGAATCTGAACACGCATCCCATGAGGACCTGCTCAGCGACCCCAGGCCGACACCTGGACCTTCACAGAAGCACCTGAGCTCTCGTGCCTGAGCCCGCAGGGAAGAGTCCGAATCCCAGACCTCTGAGTCCAACTGACACCACCGTGAACGTCATGCACGTGATGGGAAGTTCCTTTTTCTCTCTCGAACGTTAGCTATTCCGTGTGCTGCTTAACCAGAAAAAAAGCAAGGCTCCATTCAATGTGATCCTTGCATAACTGTACCAGACATGGCCCTGGAAATGTGAATTCTTTGATTAAAATAATGAGAATTCTTAGTAGAGACGGAGTTTCACCATGTTGGCCAGGCTGGTGTCGAACTGCTGACCTCGTGATCCACCTGCCTCGGCCTCCCAAAATGCTGGGATTACAGGCTTGAGCCACTGCGCCCGGCCTTCTAACTTGCTTTCCAACTTCATTCTAGAGCGATGAATGCATTCGATAGGGTGATGCAGGATACACACATGCACGTACCGTTTCATTCATAACAGAGGTAAGCATTGCCCGTCCGAGGAGCTGCATGTCCAGGGAAGCCCTGCCTGTGAGCTTGCTGAAATCTGGCATTCATGCAGAGGCAAGTGATAGAGAAGGGCAGCCCTGCAACTTCTGAAAAACCCCAAATCCAGAAGCACTGGGTGACAGTTTCTCTTTGTTTTCCAATTGCATTTCCTTGGGGAAGCCAAAACAATATGCCACACTGGGGTCAAGTCCTGGAATCTCTGGCGAAGAACTGTGACTGGGGATTGTGATGAGAAACTCCAAGAAGGTGCAACAGAACTGGGGAGGGACCGGGTGAGGAAATTCAGGGACGTGCCTAGGAGACAAAATTCCAGGGGTTGCACAATCCCAGTAACCAACAGAACCGATCATGTCATGCAATGTTCATTTTAATTAATTAATTAATTAATTAATTATTTTTTTGGAGACAGTCTTGCTCTGTTGCCAAGCTGGAGTGCAGTGGTGTGATCTCGGCTCACTGCAAACTCTGCCTCCTGGGTTCAAGCGATTCTCCTGCCTCAGCCTCCTGAGTACGTGGGACTACAGGTGTGCACCACCACACCCAGCTCATTTTTGTGTTTTTAGTAGAGATGGGGTTTCACCATATTGCAGGCTGGTCTTGAACTCCTGACCTTATGATCTGCCTGCCTCAGCCTCCCAAAGTGCTGGGATTATAGGAGTCAGCCAACACACCTTACCTTATTTATTTATTTATTTATAGAGACACGGTTTTATGATGTTGCCCAGGCTGGTCTCAAACTCCTAAAGTCAAGTGATCCACCCACCTCAACCTCCCAAAGTGCTGGGATTACAGGAGTGAGCTGCCACATCTGGCCTATTAATTTTTTTTTTTTTTGAGACAGGATTTCATCACATTGCTGAGGCTGGTCTCGAACTCCTGACCTCAAGTGATCCGCCCACCTTGGCCTCCCACAGTGCTGGGATTATAGACGTGAGCCACCACACCTGATCTTCATACAATATTTAAATAGCAATGAATATTAAGGCAAAAATGCTATGAAAAACCATAGGACTTTTGATGAGTATGCTTTAACTCAAACCAGGAAAGTAGGCTTACTCCCCAGAAAGTCTGGTTTTGATAAAAATTAAATATTTAAATGTCAAAATAACGCTCTGAGTTTTCACATACCTGTGTTTCATTGTTTTAATATTTTTCCAACAATTTTAATGTTCTGGGGGCAATAATTAGCACTAAAGACAAAGACATAGAGTATGTCTAGAGACACATTCATTTTTTATTTTTCACGTTTTGCTTCAGGATCTAATGGGAATTATCAGAGCACCGTGGAATCCTGTGTTTGTTCACAATATTGATGATTTGTTCATGGTTGTTTATTTGAATTAGTTTTGATTTTGAAATATTGAGTGAGTTTGATTTTATAATATGGGATATGTGGGTTATGAATGGAGGGTGGATGGATGGATGGGCGGATAAGTTGGTTAATGGATAGAGAATAGATGGATGGATGGATGATGAATTAATGGATAGAGAATAGATGGATGGGTGAATGGATGGATTAATGGATAGAGAATAGATGGATGAATAGATGGATGGGTAGGTGGTTAAATGGGTGGGTTAATGAATAGAGGGGGATAGATGATGGATGTATGGATGGATGGACTTTGGATGAATCAATGGATGAGTGGGATAATGGATGGATAGATGGATGGATGGATGGATGGACGGATGAATGGATAGAGAACAGATGAACAGATGGATGGATGGGTGGGTGGTTAAATGGGTGGGTTAATGAATGGAGGGTGGATAGATGATGGATGGATGGATAAATAGATAGATGGATTGACGTTGGATGGATCAATGGATGAGTGGGATAATGGATGGATAGATGGATGGATGGATGGATTAATGGATAGAGAACAGATGGACAGATGGATGGGTGGGTGGTTAAATGGGTGGGTTAATGAATGGAGGGTGGATAGATGATGGATGGATGGATAGATAGATAAGTGGATTGAGGGTGGATGTATGACTGCGTTAATGAATAGTACATGAATGGATGGATAGATGGATTAATGGATAGAGAATAGATGGATTGATGAATGGATGGATGGGTGGGTGGTTAAATGGGTGGGTTAATGAATGGAGGGTGGATAGATGACGGATGGGTGGATGGATGGATGGATAGATAAATTGACATTGGATGGATGAATGGATGAGTGGGATAATGGATTGATGGATGGATGGATGGATGGGTGGGTGGGTGGTTAAATGGGTGGGTTAATGAATGGAGGGTGGATAGATGATGGATAGATGGATAGATAGATAAGTGGATTGAGGGTGGATGGATGAGTGGGTTAATGAATGGTACATGAATGGATGGATAGATGGATTAATGGATAGAGAACAGATGGATGGATGGATGGATGGATGGGTGGGTGGTTAAATGGGTGGGTTAATGAATGGATGGTGGACAGATGATTGATGGATGGATAGATAAATGGATTGAGGGTGGATGGATGAATGGGTTAATGAATGGTACATAAATTGATGGATAGATGGATTAATGGATAGAGAATGGATGGATGGATGGGTGGGTGGGTGGGTGGTTAAATGGGTGGGTTAATGAATGGAGGGTGGATAGATCATGGATGGATGGATAGATAGGTGGATTGACGTTGGATGGATCAATGGATGAGCGGGATAATGGATGGATGAATGGATGGATGGATGGATTAATGGATAGAGAACAGATGGACAGATGGATGGATGGGTGGGTGGTTAAATGGGTGGGTTAATGAATGGAGGGTGGATAGATGATGGATGGATGGATAGATGGATTGATGTTGGATGGATCAATGGATGAGTGGGATAATGGATGAATAGATGGATGGATTAATGGATAGAGAAGAGATGGGTGGATGAATGGATGGATGGGTGGGTGGTTAAATGGGTGAGTTAATGAATAGAGGGTGCATAAAGGATGGATCGATGGATAGATAGGTTAATGGATTGAGTGTGGATTGATGCATGACTGAATGAATGGACCGGTCGATGAGTAGGTCAATGGATGGGTGGGTGATTGCCTGAGTGGGTGCATGCGTGGATAGATGAAAGGATGAATGAATAGATGGATGGATATAAGAATGTATGGGTTAATGGATGAAGGGTAGATGGATAGCTGGACTGGTGGATGAATACATGGATTAATGAATAGAGGATGAATGAGTGGGAGATGGATGGATGGGTGAATAGAGGGTGGGTGGATTGATAGCTGGGTTAATGAATGGAGTGTGAATGGAGGATGGATAGATACATGGGTAGATGAGTTAATGGATGGATGGATGGATGAATGAGTGGGTAGATGGATACATGAATGGGTGGATGTATGAATAGATTGACAGATTGATGACTGGCTGAATAGGTGGATAGGTGCATAGATGAATGAACAGATGAACGGATGGATGGACGGATGGATGGATGGATGGATGGATGGATGGATGGATAATGGATATGAAAAATGTGGGAGAACTAAGATCTTTGACATTGGATTCCAGTTTAGTGAACTGGCCCCTGGGATTCTCAATATTTGCAAAACCCTCCACCTCTTACTTCAGGGTGCAGCTCTAGGAGAAGACTCCCCATGCTTGAGGGTCAGGCCTTTGCTCACTGATCTCACAGTACTGGGCCCTGCCTGGGAGTCTGCCAATGGAAGACCTCACTCCTCGGAGGTATCCTGATAAGGACTACAATCTTGATGGATGGGTGTATAGAGGGTGGGTAGATTGATAGCTGGGTTAATGAATGGAGGGTGGATAGAGGATGGATGGATGGATAAACACATGGGTAGATGGGTTAATAAATGAATGGTGGATGGATGGGTGAATGGATGAATGGCTGGGTAGATAGATACATGAATGGGTGGATGGATGAATAGATTGAAAAATCAATCTATTCTGGGGGAATCATGGGCCTCCCTCCCTGTCACCTGCTCCTGGAACTTTCCAGATGGTCTGTTTCCTGCCTGGCCTGCTCTACATACGGTGGATTGCCCTGCCCTGATATCTTACACCCTTTTCTGAATCATGCCTCAATTACCCTAAGTAGAAAAGAGAAGGCCACTGAATCAGAAGAAATGAGAGGAAGTCATTTTCCTCAAGGGGGAGGCCCACTCCTGTATCTTTATTTTGTTTCTTGATTTCCTGTTTGAAGCTGCAGTTTTATCTGATTTTCATAACATCTGTTTTCCTAGATTTCACAAGAGGGATAATACGCGGATGGGTAGTGGCATATCTCCCTGAAATATCATTTTCACATCAACATTTAACGAATTCCTGCAAGCTGCATTGCACACCACAAATCAGCATTTTCTCAGCAAGCTATGTTTTCAATGAAATTTTCTGCACAGTCACTTAGTATCGGCCTCATTGGTGATCACAGATAAACCTCAGTAGTAGCCTTTGTTTTTTTCTTGTGAAGGGTGTTTAATTCTTGTGGTGTTGTGAATGGGGTTGGACTGGGAGTTCTCCTTTCTTGCTTGAGGCTAATGGTAGACAGGAGAGAGTAGTCATCCAACCATTTGCAGCGATGGATGACGACATCGATAGGTAGATTGGTGAACGGCTGAATGGGGAATTTATGGATAGATGGGTGAATAAATGGATGCATGAATAGGTGGGTAGATGGATGGATGAATGGATGGATGGATGGATGGGGAGATGGATGAGTGAATGGATGGATGGGTAGGTAGATTAATGAGTGGGTGGGTGAAAGAATGGATGGGTGAATGGATGCATGGATGGATGGATGGATGGATGGATGGATGGATGGATGGATGGGGAGATGGGTGAGTGAATGGATGGATGGGTAGGTAGATTAATGGATGGGTGTGTGAAAGAATGGATGGGTGATTGGATGCATGGATGGATGGATGGATGGGGAGATGGGTGAGTGAATGGATGGATGGGTAGGTAGATTAATGGATGGGTGTGCGAAATAATGGATGGGTGAATGGATGCATGGATGGATGGATGGACGCATGGATGGATGGATGAATAGATTGACAGGTAGATTGATGCCTGGCTTAATGGGGAATCTATGGATAGATGGATGGCTAAAGAGATGGATTGATGGTGTATGAATGGGGAGATGGTGGGTGAATCGATGAATGGGTGGGTGAAAGAATGGATGGGTGACTAGATGTATAGATGGATGGATGGATGGATAGACAGATGAATACATTGACAGTTACATTGGTGACTGGCTGAATGAACAATGTATAGATAGATGGTTGGATAAATAGGTGGATGGATGGGTGGATGAATGGATGGAAGAATGGATAGATGAGTGGGTAAATGGATGGATGGATGGAAGGATAGGTGAATGGATGGATGGGCGACTGGATGGATGGATGGATGAATGAATGAGTGGAAGGGTAGATGGATGAACAGATTGACAGGCAGATTAGTGACTGGCTGAATGGGTAATGTGTAGATAGATGGACAGATAAACAGGTAGATGAGTGGGTGGATGGATGGATAGTTGGTAGGTGAATGGATGGATGGGTGACTGGATGGATAGATGAATGGATGGATGGATGGATGGATGGATGAATGGGTGAGTGGATGGGTAGATGGATGAACAGATTGTCAGGTAGATTCATGACTGGCTGAATGGGGAATGTACAGATAGATGGATGGATAAATAGGTGGATGGATGGATGGATGGATGGATGGTTGGATGGATGGATGGATGATGGATGGGTGACTGGATGGGTGGCTGGATGGGTGGGTGAGTGGATGGATGGATGATGGATGGATGGATAGGTGAATGGATGGATGGGTGACTGGATGGATGGATGGATGAATGGGCGAGTGGATGGGTAGATGGATGAACAGATTGACAGGCAGATTAGTGACTGGCTGAATGGGGAATGTGTAGATGGATGAATAAACAGGTAGATGGATGGGTGGATGAATGGATGGATGAATGGATAGATGAGTGGGTAAATGGATGGATGGTTGGGTGGATTAATGAATGGATGGATGGATGGGTGAATGGATGGATGGGTGAGATGGATGGGTGAATGAATGGGTGGATGGGTAGATGGATGAATGGATTGACAGGTAGATTGGAGACTGGCTGAATGGTAAATGTACAGATAGATGGATGGATAAATAGGTGGGTGGGTGGATGGATGAATGAATGGATAGATGAGTGGGTGAATGGATGGGTGGGTGAATGGATGGGTGGGTGAGTGGACGGATGGATGGATGGATGAATGGATAGATGAGTGGGTGGATGGATGGATGGATGGATAGATGAGTGGATGGATGGATGGATGGATGGATGGATGGTAGACAAATGGATGAGCAGATTGACAGGTAGACTGATGATTGGCTGAATGAGTGAGTGGGTAGATAGACGAATAGATGGATGAACTGACAGACACACGAGTCAGACATCCAGGGCATTTGCCATGGTGGGATGCCTTCTCTCTCCTATCTGCCACCCCTGGGACTCTGTGTCTCAAAATGAAATCCCCATGCTTGGTTCTAAGATCTTTGTTTGATCAAGGTCAATGCTTTTTTTTTTAACTTGTTCTCACCATCTCCAGTTACTCACCATAGTGGGTTGAGTTTTGCTACCCAGCAAGACATATGTCTAAGCCCTACCCCCGGTGAATGAGACCTTATTTGGAAATGGGGTCTTTGCCAACATGATTAGTGAAGGATCTTGAGATGACTTCATCCTGAGTAGGGTGAGCCCTAAATGCAATGAAAGGTGTCCTTCTAAGACACAGAGAGGAGACACGGACACAGAGGAGAAGGCCACGTAGAGACGGAGGCAGAGGCTGGAGTGATGCGTCCACAAGCCAAGGACACTTGGAGCTCCCAGGAGGTGGGAGAGGCAGGAATCGGAGGGAGGTTCCTTCGAAGGAACCAAGGGTGCCCACACCTTGATCTCAGAGTCTGGTCTCCAGAACCGTGAGATAATTCCCTTCTCTTGTTTTAACCCCTTAGTCTCAGGTAAATTGTTAAGGCAGGCTCAGGGCACCCATGCACCCACTAAATGCATGAGTCTCTATTTCTGCAGTCTCCAACAATTTCCTTCACTTCGGTCATCAGCTGCAAAGTCGGGGCCCCGGGAAGTACCCTCACTTCAGACCAGCTGGTTAAAATTTGTGGGGTCCCAGTGACCACTTTTGGGGTGAATCACATCCCAGAAGGACTCACAAGAACTCAGAAAAACACTGTGCTTGTTGGTAAAGTCTGATTATAGGGAACAGATACAAATTAAAATCAGCCAAGCTGGGTGCCGTGGCTCCATGCCTGTAATCCCAACACTTTTGGAAGGTTGAGGTGGGAGGATCGCCTGAGCCCAGGAGTTTGAGACCAGCCTGGACTACAGAGAGAGACCTCACCTCTATAAAAATTAGCCGGGCGTGGTGGCGCATGTCTGTCACCCCAGCTACTCAGGAGGCTGAGTCAGGAAGATTGCCTGAGCCCCAGAGGTTGAGGCTGTGGTTAGCTGTAATTGTGTCACTGCACTCCAGCCTGGGCAGCAGAGTGACACCCTGACTCAAAATCAATCAATCCATCAGTTAAAGAAGTTAAACACTATCAGTCAAGAAAATATACATATAAGATAGGCTGAGATCCTGCTTCAAAATCAATCAATCAATAACCAAGAAAACAGATGCGTAAGACAAAGTGAGACCCTTCCTCAAAATCAGCCCATTAATTAAATTAAATAATATTAGCTAAGAAAACTGAAGTATGAGTGACACCTTGCCTCAAAATCAATTAATTAGTTTAATCAAATAATATCAGCCAAGAAAAGAGATAACCTAAGACACAGTGAGACTCTGCTAAAAATCAATCAATTCATTAATTAATATCAGCCAAGAAAAGAGATACCTAAACAGAGTAAGACCCTGCCGCACAATCAATGAATCAATCAATTAAATTAAATTAAATAATAGCCAAGAAAAGAGATGTATAAGAGAGTGAGACTCTGCCTCAAAACCAATTAATCAATCAACTAATATCAGCCAAAAAAAGAGATGCCTAAGACAGAGCGAGACTGTGCCTCAAAATCAATCAATTAATTAAATTGAATAATATCAGTTAAGAAAAGAGATGTATAAAAGAGTGAGGCCCTCCCACAAAATCTATCAATCAATTAAATAAATAATATCAGCAAAGAAAAGAGATGCATAAACAGAGACCCGACCTCCAATCGATCAGTCAATTAAGTTAAATAATATCAGCTAAGAAAAGAGATGCCCAAGACAGAGTGAGACCCTGCCTCACAATCAATCAATCAATCAATCAATTAATATCAGCCAGGAAAACAGATGTCTAAGAGAGAGTGAGACCCTGCCTCACAATCAATCAATCAATTAATATCAGCCAAGGGATGCCTAAGACAGAGTGAGACCCTGCCTCGCAATCAATCAATCAATATCAGCCAAGAAAAGAGATGCCTATGACAGAGTGGGACCCTGCCTCACAATCAATCAATTAATAAATTAATATCATCCAAGAGATGCATAAAACAGAGACCCGACCTCACAATCAATCATTAATTAAATTCAATAATAAATTAAATAATAGCCAAGGAAATAGGTGCATAAAACAGAGACCCTACCTGAAAATCAATCAATCAATTAAATTAAGTAACATCAGCCAGGAAAATAGATGCAAAAGAGAGCGTGAGACTCAGCCTCAAAAGCTATTAATCAATTCACTTAACTAAATAATATCAGCAAAGAGATGCATAAGAGAGTAAGGCCTTGCCTCAAAACCAATCAGTTGATTAATTAAATAATATCGCCAAGAAAAGAGATGCATAAGACAGAAACCCTACCTCAATCAATCATTAATTAAATTAGTGAATTAATATCAGCCAAGAAAAGAGGTACATAAAACCGAGGCCCTACCTCAAAATCAATCAATCAATTAACTAAATTAAATAATAGATTAGATAATAGCCAAGAAAAGGGGGCATAAAACACAGAGCCCACCTCAAAATCAATCATTAAATTAAATAATAAATTAGTATCAGCCAAGAAAAGAGATGCAAACAGAGACTTTACCTCAAAATCAATCATTAATTAAATTAAATGCCAAGAAAACAGGTGCCTAAGACAGTGTGAGACTCGGCCTCAAAAGCTATCAATCGATTAATTTAACTAAATAATATCAGCCAAGCAAAGAGATGTATAAAAAAGACCTTGCCTTAAAACCAATCAACCAATTGATTAATTAAGTAATATCGCCAAGAAAAGAGATGCATAAAACAGAGACCCTACCTGAAAAATCAATCATTAATTAAATTAATGATTAATCAATTAATTAAATAATAGCAAAGAAAAGAGGGCATAAAACAGAGAACCAACCTCACAATCAATCATTAATTAAATTAATAAATAACATCAGCCAAGAAAAGAGGGCATATAACAGAGACCCTATCTCAATCATTAATTAAGTAATATCAGCAAAGAAAAGAGCTGCCTAAAAGAGAGCCTATTTGAAAATCAATCAATCAATTAATTACATAATAGCCAAGAAAAGAGATTCCTAAGACAGCGTGGGACCCTGCCTGAAGAGCAATCAATCAATCAATGAATTAATTCAATTAAATGACATCAGCCTAGCAAAGAAGAGCTGAGACTCAGGCCTTCAGCGGTCCTCTGAGCTTTAGTCTCCAGCTCCTCCTGGAGGTTGAAACTGATACTACATGTCCCAAGACCCCCCCCACCCCACCCCGCCCCCACACACACAGACACCATAAATCACAGAGTCAGACTCCCCAGGTGCCAAGCCCCTTGTGCAAACCAGGACACTCTCCTGCGTTAGAACGTTCCGAGGGTCTTAGCATGACCACACCTGGATAACTTTTTTTTTTTTTTTTGTAGAGACGGAGTCTGGGTATGTTGCCCAGGCTGCTCCTGAATTCCTGAGCTCCAGTAATCTCTCCAGGAAAAGAGGTAGACCTCTGTTACTTTTTTTTTTTCCTTTTGAGACAGGGTGCAGTTCTGTTGCCCAGGCTGGAGTGCAGTGGCATAAAATCCTTGTTCACAGGCCGGGCGCGGTGGCTCAAGCCTGTAATCAGCACTTTGGGAGGCCAAGGCGGGTGGATCATGAGGTCAAGAGATCGAGACCATCCTGGTCAACATGGTGAAACCACGTCTCTACTAAAAATACAAAAAATTAGCTGGGCGTGGTGGCGTGTGCCTGTAATCCCAGCTACTCGGGAGGCTGAAGCAGAATTGCCTGAACCCAGGAGGCGGAGGTTGTGGTGACCCGAGATCGAGCCATTGCACTCCAGCCTGGGTAACAAGAGCGAAACTCCGTCTAAAAAAAAAAAAAAAATCCTTGTTCACTGCAGCCTGGAACTGCTGGGCTTAAGAGATCCTCATGCCTCAGCCTCCTGAGTAGCTGGGATTACAGGTATGAGCCACCACGCCTGGCTAATTTTTTTATTTTTAGTTAAGACGGGATTTCTCCATGTTGGTTGGGCTGGTCTCGAACTCCTGACCTCAGGTGATCCAGCCACCTCAGCCTCCCAAAATGCTGGGATTACAGGTGCGAGCCACCTCTCTGTGCCAGCTAATTTTTTTCTTTTTGTAGAGATGGCGGCGGGGGGGGGGGGGTCTCGCCATGTTGCCCAGGCTGGCCTTGAACTTCTGGCCTCAAGCCATCCTCCCACCTCGGCCTCCCAAAGTGCTGGGATGACAGGCATGAGATACTGCACCTGGCTAACCAAATGCTTAAATCTTCACTACAAAAAAAGAAAAGCAGAAAATTGCTTCAGCTGATGATAAGCCGTTTGCAGAAAAATGCACAATGCTGAATTAACAAGAAATGACTCGGGCAAGGGTGTGGTGTCCTGAGGAGGACAGACAGGGAACATTAAGTGGGGACGGATGAGGGTTGGTGGAAGGAAGTTGAGAAGAGTCTGGGCCTAGACAGGTGTGGTGGCTCTCGCCTCTGCGGATCACAAGGTCAGGAGTTTGAGACCAACCTGACCAACATGGCAAAATCCCGTCTCTACTAAAATAAATGCAGAAGTTAGCCAGGGGTGGTGATGGGCGACTGTAATCCCGGCTACTCTGAACCTGGCAGGTGGAGGTTGCAGTGAGCCAAGATCGTACCACTGCACTCCAGCCTGGGCAACAAGAGCGAACCTCCATCTCCAATAAATAAATAAATATAAGGCTGTGCGCGATGGCCCATGCCTGTCATCCCAGCACTTTGGGAGGCCGAGGCGGGTGGATCACGAGGTCAAGAGATCGAGACCATCCTGGTCAACATGGTGAAACCCCGTCTCTACTAAAAATACAAAAAGTTAGCTGGGCATGGTGGTGCATGCCTGTAATGCCAGCTACTCAGGAGGCTGAGGCAGGAGAATTGCTTGAAACCAGGAGGTGGAGGTGGCAGTGAACAGAGATCGCGCCACTGCACTCCAGCCTGTGTAGCAAGAGCTAGACTCTCTCAAAAAAATAAAAAACGCTAGGCTCTTGCAGCAGGGTTGAAAGTGCTTCCGTAGTTTTCACGGGAGAGATTGTAGAAACCCTCTGTGCTGTAGAAGAATGGAATGGCCCTGGGTCTAGAGGAGACTGTGAGTCATACGCCGGCTGGCAGCATTCAGGTACAGCCTGTGGTTGCATTGTGCTGAGTTAAAAATCTGTTTTCATCTTTCACTTCCTCTCGCCTGCGTGGCACGACACGCGATCGTGGAGAGGAATACCTGGTTTCAGGCCGGGCACGGTGGCTCACGCCTGTAATCCCAGCACTTTGGGAGGCTGAGGCGGGTGGATCACGAGGTGAGGAGTTCGAGACCAGCCTGGTCAACATGGATAAACCACATCTCTAGCACTAAAAATACAAAAAGTAGCCAGGTGTGGTGGTGGGTGCCTGTGGTCCCAGCTACTGAGGACGCTGGGGCAGGAGAATCTCTTGAACCCGGGAGGTGGAGGTTGCAGTGAGCCGAGATCGTGCCATTGCACTCCAGCCTGGGTGACAGAGCGAGACTCTGTCTAAAAAAAAAAAAGAACATTACTTGCTTGGTGCTAATGTGTCAGGCGTCCTCACACCTATCTATCTCCTCTGCAACTCTTCCACGGTATTCCTTCAATCTCCGTCTTTCTTCCAACATTCAGCACAGTTAGCACTGGAAGCTGGAATTTTATTTTTCTTTTTTTTCTTTTTGTGATGGAATTTTGCTCTTGTCGCCTAGGTTGGGGTACAATGGCAGGGTCTTGGCTCAGTTCAATCTCCGCCTCCCGGGTTCAAGCAATTATCCCGCCTCAGCCTCCCAAGTAGCGGAGATGGCAGGTGCCCGCCACCACGCCTGGTTAAGTTTTTGTATTTTTAGTAGAGACGGGGTTTGCCATGC
Organism: Saguinus oedipus; assembly: GCA_031835075.1. Lineage (NCBI taxonomy): Eukaryota > Metazoa > Chordata > Mammalia > Primates > Cebidae > Saguinus > Saguinus oedipus. The sequence goes on from CM063191.1 coordinate 840,016, forward strand.
TGGACAGCCTGGTCTTGAACTCCTGACCCCAGGTGATCCGCCCACCTCAGAGCCTCTCTGAACGCTGGGATTACAGGCATGAGCCACTGCACCTGGCCTGAAAGATCGGTTTCTTTCTTTAATTTTATTTTTTTTATAGAGATGGGGTCTTGCTATGTTGCCCAGGCTGATCTGAAACTCCCGAGCTCAAGTGATCCCCCCACCTTGACCTCCCCAAGAGCTGGAATGACAGGCGTGAGCTCTTCTTGTTTATTTTGCTCTGAACAAGGAGGGCATTGCCTTCCGCACCTGCTGGGGAAGGTCTGCCAAGGAGTGAGTGAAGCATTGACTGTGCTGTGCTAGACATGCCTGCCTTTGCTGTTCCCAGCCCTCGCCCATCAGTGGCCAAGCAGCTTCCTGGCAGAGGGCAGTGCAGGCACCCCATCTATTCTGGAGGTCTCAGCCTACGTTGGCACTGCTGTCTGTGCCCTTTCTTGATAGGTACCAGTGAGACTCTTTGCAAATAGATGCTGGAAATAGATGCTCAGTGCTGCAAAGAAAAATTAGCACTGTGGCCAGGTGCGGTGGTTCATGCCTGTAATCCCAGCACTTTGGGAGGTCGGGGCAGGCGGATCACAAGGTCAGGAGATCGAGACCAGTCTGGCCAACAGAGTGAAACCGTGTCTCTACTAAAATACAAAAACAAACAAACAACAACAAAAAAAACCCCAGGAGATTGAGACCATCCTGGTCAACATGGTGAAACCCCGTCTCTACTAAAAATACAAAAATTAGCTGGGCATGGTGGCGCGTGCCTGTAGTCCCAGCTACTCAGGAGGCTGAGGCAGGAGAATTGCCTGAACCCAGGAGGCGGAGGTTGCGGTGAGCCAAGATCGCACCATTGCACTCCAGCCTGGGTAACAAGAGTGAAACTCCGTCTCAAAAAAAAAATTAGCGGGGCATGGTGGCGAGTGCCTGTAATCCCAGCAACTCAGGAGGCTGAGGCAGGAGAATCGCTTGAACCCGGGAGGTAGACGTTGCAGTGAGGATCATGCCATTGCACTCCAGCCTGGGTGACAGAGCAAAACTCCATTTCAAGAAAAAAAAGAAAAAAAGAAAAAAAATCAGCCCTGAGACAAAGGATCTTTCAGCGACACAGTTTTTACCTCCTGGGCTTCAGGAAGGGGGCCCTCACTAGCCATTGTGCCACTAGACTACAATGAACAAAGGAAAACACACACATTTATCCCTGACGCATGTGGGGTCGTCCTTCCTGCTGTGTCTGATCTCTGTGAGCCGGAGCCAGACCTCACCATCTAAACTAAAACCCGACTGGCTGACAACTTAAAACTTTTCTAAACAGGCGAAAGCCACGGAGAGCTGGGACTCGCCTGTGAGCACGTCCAGCACTGATATCTTGGTGAAAGTACAAGGACGTAGAGTGTCCTACGTGCCTGTGAGCTCAGCGTGTCTAACAGCTACATAGGATGGGGCTTCACAGAGTTATTAACACACTTATGATTTAACAAGAAAGGAAAGTTTACAAAGGAACTTTTCTACTTCCCACAGACCGGGGGCCCCGAGATGCCCGAATTTCTTACCAATTTGCACCGAGGGATTGGCGTGTGTCAGAAAGAAAGGAGGCAGGAGAAGAGGAAGAGAAGGGACGCTGTTGGCACTAGATGGATTTCCTGAGGTGGTCTTCTCAAATCACCACCATCTGGGGCTTAAACAACAGGAATGTATGTTTCACCAGTCCTGGAAGCCAGGAGTCTGAGACCAAGGTGTGTCAGGAATGTGTGCCCTCCAGAAGCTCTAGGGGAAGGTCCTTCCTGCCTCTCCCAGCTCTGGGGGCTCCAGGTGTCCTGGGCTTGCGGCCCCATCACTCCAGTGTCTGCCTTGGTCTCCTCTGTGCCTGCGTCTCCGCTTCTGTTTCTTACAGAGACAGTAATGATCGGATTTATGGTCCATCTAATGCAGGACGATCTCCTCTTGAAATATTTCACTAATTGCATCTGCAAAGATCTTATTTCAAAATAAACTCCCATTCACAGGTTCTGGGGGTTAGGGTGTGGACTTGTCTTTCTGGGGGACCATAGTTTAATTAATTAAAATTGCAGGAAATCCCTGTGCTGCTTTCTCCAGAGGCTCTAGGGGAGGATCCCTCCTGGCTCTCCCAGCTCCTGGGGGCTCCAGCATCCCTGGGCTTGTGGCCCCATCACTGCAGTCTCTGCCTCTGCCTCCACGTGGCCTTCTCTGTGTCTTAGAAGGATGCCTGTCATTGCATTTAGGGTCCACCTTATTCCTGTATGTCGTCATTTTAACTAATTACATCTTAAAAGGCCGTACTTCTAAAGGAGTTTCCTGGCGGACAAGAATTTTTGGGACACTCTGCTCGAGTCCCTACAGTTGGTCCATCTAGAACCTGATTTGTGTGTATCGTATTCTATCTAGAAGACAAGCGACGTTCAGAGCAGCTCATGGGAAGGAAGCATGGTCATCATGGTGGCAGCATCCTGGACAACTGACCCCTCTGTGCTCTGCAGAACCTACCTCTCTGTGGAATAAAGAGCAGATCCAGTGTCCTCTCTAGTCTCATTTTTTTTTTTTTTTTTGAGATGGAGTCTGGCTCTGTCGCCCAGGCTGGAGTGCAGTGGCAGGATCTTGGCTCAGTATAGTCTCCGCCTCCCAGGTTCAAGCAATTCTCCCACCTCAACCTCTGGAGCAGCTGGGATTACAAGCATGCAACGCCATGCCAGCCTAATTTTTTTTTTTTTTGTATTATTAGTAGAGATGGGGTTTCTCCATGTTGCCACGCTGGTCTTGAACTCCTGACTTCAGGTGATCCGCCTGCCTTGGCCTCCCAAAATGCTGGGATTACAGGTGTGAGCCACCGCGCCCGGCTAATTTTTGTATTTTTATACAGACAAGGGTCTCACCATATTGGCCAGGCTGGTCTCAAGCTCCTAACCTCAAGCGATCCACCACCCTCGCGCTCCCAAAGTGCTGGGATGACAGGCGTGAACCACCATACCCGGCCATCTCTTTTTTTTTTTTTTTGAGACGGAGTTTCGCTCTTGTTACACAGACTGGAGTGCAATGGCGCGATCTCAGCTCACCGCAACCTCCGCCTCCTGGGTTCAGGCAATTCTCCTGCCTCAGCCTCCTGAGTAGCTGGGATTACAGGCACGCGCCACCGTGCCCAGCTAATTTTTTGTATTTTTAGTAGAGACGGGGTTTCACCATGTTGGCCAGGCTGGTTTCGAACACCTGACCTCAGATGATCCACCCACCTCGGCCTCCCAAAGTGCTGGGATGACAGGCGTGAGCCACTGCGCCCGGCCGACAGGTGATTCTCCTTAATACACAGGTGCTCTGTGTTCACTTATAACTCAGGAATATATCAGGTAGGTCGCTGTCACCCACCTGCTGCTGATTATAAACTAAAAGGTATCCTCCTCCGAGGAGCTGCGCGAGCTGGGTGAAGTTCCTGTTTCTCAACATCAACCCACCCCCATCATCCAGACATTCCATCCGGACAAACGCTCATGAAGAAGAAACAGGGGTTCAGAGAAGTTGACTCACTTGCCCAGGAACGGTGGAGCAGGAATCTCCACCCGGGTCCCGTCTTTCACCATGGCCAGGCCTTGAGCTTCCGGGGACGCACCATGTAGCCTGAGGCTGTCGGCTGAGAAAGATGAGGTCAGGATGCAGGAGGGTGTGCCCCTCATTAATGGAACAGGTGCCCTCACAGGAAGAGGGGAACAGTGTCTCTTCAGTCTGCTCAACCCAAGTTACAAAAACAGCAACAAGGACAAAATAAGAAAAATAAGGAAGAGCGGTGAGAGAAGTGAAATGAGAATGGAGGGCTGGGCGCGGGGACTCACGCCTGTAATTCCAGCACTGTGGGAGGCCGAGGTGGCCAGATCACCTGAGGTCAGGAGATCGAGACCAGCCTAGCCAACATGGTGAAACCCCGTCTCTACTAAAAATACAAAAATTAGCTGGACGTGGTGGCGCGTGCCTGTAATCCCAGCTACTCGGGAGACTGAGGCAGGAGAATTGCTTGAACCCGGAGGCTAAGGTTGCGGTGAGCCGAGATCGCGCCATCACACTCCAGCCTGGGCGACAGAGCGAAACTCGTCTCAAACAAGCAGAAAAAAGAACAACATAGTCTACAAAAGAGAATAAACACAACAAATACAGTAAAATATATACAAAAAAACAAGGCAGGTGGAGAGACGAGTAGGCGATGGGGAGAGGGAAGGGAAAAAGAGAGAGGGAGGGAGAAATGGGGAGAGAGAGAAAACAAAAGAAAGAGAGAGAGAGATTGGGTTGAACAGACACATAGAGACACAAAACAGAACACAGCATACAAACAGAGACACACAGAACAAAGATGGCATCTGAAGTCCACGCCGAGGATGGCGGGAGGCCACTTAGAAACTGCTTGGGAGAGGGCCGGGCACGGTGCTCATGCCTGTAATCCCAGCGCTTTGGGAGGCCGAGGCAGTCGGATCACTTGAGGTCAGGAGTTCGAGACCAGCCTGGCCAACATGGTGAAACCCCGTCTCTACTAAAAATACAAAAATTAGCTGGACGTGGTGGCTCGTGCCTGTAATCCCAGCTACTCGGGAGACTGAGGCAGGAGAATCCCTTGAACCCGGGACACGGAGGCTGCAGTGAGCCGAGATCACACCACTGCACTCCAGCCTGGCGACAGGGTGAGACTCTGTCTTAATTTAAAAAAAAAAAAAAAAAAAAAGGGAGGTGGAATTTGTTGGTTATGTAAGCAGAGGAAGGAAAACATCTTCTGTGAGTCTAAAGAGGCATCATCTCATGCAGTTAATTAGGGAGGAGGGTGTGTGTGTGTTTCCAGGTGTAGGAGTTGGTTATGGCTGTATGACGAACTGCTACAGTAGCGCTTTTTTTTTTTGAGACGGAGTTTCACTGTTGTTACCCAGACTGGAGTGCAATGGCAGGATCTCGGCTCTCCGCAACCTCTGCCTCCTGGGTTCAGGTAATTTTCCTGCCTCAGCCTCCCGAGTAGCTGGGATTACAGGCACGCGCCACCACGCCCAGCTAATTTTTTGTATTTTTAGTAGAGACGGGGTTTCACCATGTTGACCAGGATGGTCTCGATCTCTAGACTTCGTGATCCACCCGCCTCGGCCTCCCAAAGTGCTGGGATTACAGGCGTGAGCCACCGCGCCCGGCCTACAGTAGCACTTTTAAAGAAGGTCTGGATTGTCCCATGCCTGCAATCCCAGCACTTTGGGTGCTGAAGGCAGAAAGAGCCCGAGTTCAACAGCCTGGACAACACAGCAAGACCCCACCTCTAAAAAAAATTTTAAAACTAGCCAGGCTGTGGTTCTGGGTACTTGGGAGTCTGAGGTGGGAGGATCACTTGAGCACAAGAGTTGGAGGCTGCAGTGAGCTGTGATCATGCCATTGCACTGTAGTCTGGGTGACCGAGGGAGACTCTGTCTAAACAGATAAAAAGTAAAACTAGGCCAGGCTGGCTGGCTGCGGTGGCTCACACCTGTCATCCCAGCACTTTGGGAGGCTGAGGCGGGTGGATCACGAGGTCAGGAGATCGAGACCCTCCTGTCCAACATGGCTAAACCCCGTCTCTACTAAAAATACGAAAGAAAATATCCAGGCGTGGTGGTGAGCTCCTGTAATCCCAGCTACTCGGGAGGCTGAGGCAGGAGAATGGCTTGAATACAGGAGGCAGTGGTTGCGGTGAGCCGAGATCACACCACTGCACTCCAGCCTGAGTGACAGTACAAGACTCTGTCTCAAAAACAACAACAAATGAACAAACAAACAAAAATCAGGCTGGGCTATAAACAGTGCTAACTAACCTCTGACCTCCCCGTTAAGTCAGGGCTGGGTGAGCTGGGTTCTCCACTCCGAGTCTCATCAGGCTAAAATAAAGGTGTCGCCTGCAATGGTGTCTGAAGCTTCAGACTCGCTTTCAAGCTCACTGGTAGTGGGAATAACTCAGCCCTCATGGCTGGAGAATCTACTCCTGACTCTGCCGGGATTCACCCTCCTGAAAATGGCCTTTTCTGCAGAAAGGCTGTTTGCTTTCTCCAGGTAAACAGAAAATGTCCGTGCTGCCTGAAATGCCTCCGACTTCTTTTTTTCTTCTTTTTTTTCTCTCTGACTTCTTAAGTCTGCCTTGTAGACTTTCTTTTATTTAGTTTCACTTTTTTTTTTTGAGATGGAGTTTCACTCTTGTCACTTAGGCTGGAGTGCAATGGTGCGATCTCAGCTCACCGCAACCTCCACCTCCTGGGTTCAGGCAATTCTCCTGCCTCAGCCTCCTGAGTAGCTGGGATTACAGGCGCGCGCCACCATGCCCAGCTAATTTTTAAATTTTTAGTAGAGATGGGGTTTCACCATATTGGCCAGGCTGGTCTCGAACTCCTGACCTCAGGAGATCCACCCGCCTCAGATTCCCAAAGTGCTGGGATTACAGGTGTGTGCCATCACACCTGGCTATTTTTTGGATTTTTAGTAGAGATGGGATTTCACCATGTTGGCCAGGTTGGTCTCGAACTCCTGACCTCAGGAGATCCACCCGCCTCGGATTCCCAAAGTGCTGGGATTACAGGCACGCACCACTATGCCCAGCTATTTTTTAAATTTTTAGTAGAGATAGGGTTTCACCATATTGGACAGGCTGATCTTGAAATCCTGACGTCAGGAGATCCACCTGCCTCGGATTCCCAAAGTGCTGGGATTACAGGCATGCCCCACCACACCTGGCTAATTTTTCAATTTTTAGTAGAGATGGGGTTTCACCATGTTGGCCAGGCTGGTCTCGAACTCCTGACCTCAGGAGATCCCCCCCCGTGTCGGATTCCCAAAGTGTAGGGATTACAGGCATGAGCCGCCGCGGCCGACCAGCCCTGCCCAGTTTCACTTTTTATCTTTTTATAGACAGAGTGTCCCTCTATCACCCAGTCTGCAGTGCAATGGTGTGCTCACCGCTCACTGCAGCCTCGAACCCCTGAACTCAAGTGATCCTCCCACCTCAGCCTCCCATGTAGTGGGGACCACAGGCATGTGCCGCCATGCCTGGCTAGTTTTGAATTGTTTTTTAGACGTGCGGTGGGGCTATGTTGTCCAGACTGGTCTTGAACTGTGGGGCTGTTTCTGCCTTGAGCTCCTGAAGGGCTGGCATTGCAGGCATGAGACAATCCAGGCCTGCTTTAACAGTGGTCACCTGGCCGAGGTGGGTGGATCACAAGGTCTAGAGACCGAGACCATCCTGGTCAACATGGTGAAACCCCGTCTCTACTAAAAATACAAAAATTAGCTGGGCATGGTGGCACGTGCCTGTAATCCCAGCTACTCAGGAGGCTGAGGCAGGAGAATTGACTGAACCCGGGAGGCGGAGGTTGCGGTGAGCCGAGATCTCGCCATTGCACTCCAGCCTGGATAACAAGAGCGAAACTCCGTCTCAAAAAAAAAAAAAAACCCCCCCCAAAAAAACAGTGGTCACCTGATAAGCCAGGCCCACTCAGAGCACACTCTCCTGGTTAGAGACCTTAATTCCACCTGGAAAGTTCCTGCACCTTTGCCATAGCATCATGGGAGCCATATCCCATAATATATTGGTTGCCCTTTCGTGTTTAATGCATGGAAATTATACACGGGTGTACTCACCAAGAATCACGGCTACCTCCCTCTGACCAAGAATTAGGGCTGCAGACATGAGAGAATGTTGTTTTTGTCTTTCTGGGGTCCATTCAGGACAGGGATGTTTTGCTCAAAAATGCTTCGGGAGGCCAAGCATTTTCCTTAAACGTTTTCTAAATGATCACCATCCTCCCTTGGTGCTTGCTGGTTCTGAAGGACGGAGTGTCTCATTCCGACTTTGCAAACACCTTCAGGTGAGTGGAGAAGGGGTTTCCAAATCTAACAGCTCCCAGGGGAGACACACAGCAATGGTAGGCAAAGCAGCCGTTGGAAGGTAATTTTAAAGAGAACCCCAAATGCTTCGGTGGCCCTAAGGAGGGTGTACGGAAGGCAGCAAAGGGCTATGTCTCTCTGAGAAGCCCGCCTGGGTTCACAGAATGCCCCCGCTTCCTGGGGCACCTGGGGTTTCATTTTCACCTTTGTCAGGTAAAGACTCTGGATCCCTAACACTCACCCTAAGCCTTTATGAGCACCCTGGGTCACACATGGTAAATGCCCCCCAAGTACCCACAAGCCCCTTTCTTTTCCTCTCTTCTCTCCCCTCCCCTCTTCTCTTCTCTTTTCCTTTTCTTTCCTTTTTCTTTTTTCTTTTTTCTTTTTTTTGAGATGGAGTTTCACTCGTCACCCAGGCTGGAGTGCACTGGAGCGACCTCAGCTCACCGCAACCTCTGCCTCCCGGGTTCAAGCAATTCTCCTGCCTGAGCCTACCGAGAAGCTGGGATTACAGGTGACTGTCACCACGCCTGGATAATTTTTTTGTATTTTTAGTAGAGATGGGTTTTCACCATGTTGGCCAGGATGGTCTTGAATTCCTGACCTCAAGGGATCCACCCACCTCGGTCTCCCAAAGTGTTGGGATTATAGGTGTGAGCCACCTCTCCTGGTTACCCATTTCTCTTCTCTCCTCCCCACCCCTCCCCTCCCCTCCCCTCGCCTCCCCTTCCCTTTCCCTCCCTTCCCCTCCCTTCCCCTCCCTTCCCCTCCCTTCCCCTACCCTTCCCTTCCCTCCCTTCCCCTCCCCTTCCCTTCTCTTCTCTCTCTGTCTTTCTCTTTTTTTTTTTTGACATGGACTTTTTCTCTTGTTGCCCAGGATGGAGTGCAGTGGCGTGATCTCGGCTCACTGCAACCTCCGCCTCCCGGGTTCAAGCGATTCCCTTGCCTCAGCCTCCCGAGTAGCTGGGACTACATGTGACTGCCACCATGCCCAGTTAATTTTTGTACTTTTAGTAGAGACAGGTTTTCACCATGTTGGCCAGGCTGGTCTCGAACTCCTGATCTCAGGTGATCCAACCGCCTGGGCCTCCCAAAGTGCTGGGATGAGAGGCGTGAGACACGGCGCCCAGACTAAACCACTAAACTTTTGTGCCTGATGGTTCTGGAGGCTGGGATTGCAAGCTGCAGGCGTGGCAGGTTCAGTGATTGCTGGGGACCTGCTTCCCGGTTCACAGACCTTGCCTTCTGGCTGTGTACTCACAGGATGGAAGGGAACTGGGAGCTCAGTGGGGCATCTCTTTTGAGGGCGCAAATCCCACTCATGACTTTTAGGACGTGATTAACCTACTAAAAGCCCCACCTCTCACACGATGGCGGCGGGAACTGAGTTTGAACTTGACTTTTACAGAAACACAAGCGTTGAAACCGCAGCAGCCTCTCACACAGCCTGGCCCCTCTGAGCCCGGCTGGGTTCACAGAAGCTCCCCGCTTCCCGGGGACCCTGGTGAGTTCATTTTCTCCTCTGTCACCAGGTGATGTTGACCAATGAGAGATTCCTGCTCTGATTCTCTGACCCTGGATTTCCAGTGTGGGGAATTGCGATATATTTGAGATGTCTCACATAGAGCCTGGCATATTTAAGAAATGATAAATTACAATAAATAAAAATGAATACTGCATTATAAATGGTCATTTATTATTTTATTCATTTTATGTATCTACTTATTTATTATGTATTTATTTATTTTGAGACAGAGTCTCGCTCTGTTGCCCAGGCTGGAGTGCAGTGGCGCGATCTCAGCTCACTGCAACCTCTGATTCCTGGGTTCCAGCGATTCTCCTGCCTCAGCCTCCAGAGTAGCTGGGATTATAGGCGGCCTCCACCACACGCGGCTAATTTTTTGTAGTTTTAGTAGAGATGGGGTTTCACCATGCTCGCCAGGCTGGTCTTGAACTCATGACCTCAGGTATCTGCCTGCTTCGGCCTCCAAAAGTGCTGGGATTACAGGCGTGAGCCACCGCGCCACGCCTCCTTTATTATTTTATAATTACATGATAAATTGTCATTCATTATTTCATAATCACATTATAAATGATCATTTTATAATGACATTATAGATTATCATTCATTTCAAAATTACATTATGGATTGTTCATTATTTCATAATTACATTATACATTATTTATTTTAGAGTATATTATAGATTGTCATTTATTTCATGATTACCTTATAGATTATCATTTATTTTGTAATTACGTTGTAAATTATCATTTATTGCTTCGTAATTACATTACGAATGACATTTATTTATTTATTTATTTTTTGAGACGAAGTCTCACTCTGTCGCCCAGGCTGAAGTGCAGTGGCACGATCTTGGCTCACTGCAACCTCCGCCTCCCAGATTCAGGCAATTCTCCTGCCTCAGCCTCCTCAGTAGCTGGGATTACAGGCGTGAGCCACCGCGCCAGGCCGATCATGTATTATTATACAGTTACATTAAAAATTATCATTATTTCCTAATTACAATATAATTATTATTCATTTCCTAATACCATTACAAGTTATCATTTGTTATTTCATAGTTACATTACGTAATGGCATGCATTAATTATTAATAATAGAATTCATAATTACTAACAATTCAATTAACTAACAATGCATAGTATACAATTCTATTATTATGTCATAGAATATGATATCCAACTTATGCATAAGTTACGTAAGTATATTACATATAATAGTATAGAATCCCGTTATAGGATCATATGACATTTGGAATTTTATTATATATATTCGTTACGTGATTGGAATTTGAACTCCACACCGGACCCCGTCCTTTTTGGCTTAAGGGCGATGTCCGCAGACCCCCGGCCCACCTTTGTCCCCTGGGTACCTGCAGGCAGGTGGCGGCATGAGGGCGCGGTGGGCTCACGCACGCGCAGTGCAAAAGCCAGGGCTCCGGGAAGTCCCGCCTCCCTGGGGCGGGGCCAGGGAAGAAGGAGAAACCGGGTGCCGCCGCGCGGCCGCTTCCGCAAGCGCGCCCACCGGAAGCGGAAATGCGTCACAGAGGGCGGGCGGCGACGGCGGTTGCGGCGGCGGGCGGCGTCGGAGGCGCCTCCAGAGGACGGTGGCGGCGCCGGGCGGGGAGGCCGTGCCTGCCCGGGAGTCGTCGGGGGACGGCGGGAGCTCGGGCCAGGGGCGGCGGCGGCGGCGGCGGCGGCGGCCTGGGACGCAGGCGGAGCTCCGCGCCGGTGAGCGCCGCCCTGGCCTGGGCGCAGCCCGCGAACGCGTCCCTCTGCGGGCCGGGCCCAGGCCGCCGTGGTCTGGGGGCGGGGCCGGGGGTCTGGGGGCGGGGCCTGGGTGGTCTTTGAGGTGAGAGGGCTGGGTTGGGGGACGTAGGGCGGTACTAGGGCGCTGGGAGCTCCCGGGGCTGTACAGGGGAGCCGGGGGCTGGGGAGGTCTGGGGTCGGGGTCTGGGGGCCCTTGGAAGTAGGAGTGTGGGCTGGAACTGTTCCTGGGACTCCAGCGAAGGAGCTGAGGCCTGCAGCGGTTTCGGAGGGCTGGGAGCTCGGGGGACCGGATGGGGATCCCCAGGGTTCTGCGGGCGGGAGACTGGAGGGGCCTGGGGCTCGGGGACGGGGCGTTGGCGTGGTTCCTAGATCTATCCTGTGAGGCAGGGGGCTGTAGGGGGGTTTCGGAGGCTGGGGCAGTGCTGTGTAGGTTGGGGCATTGCGCCTCATCCGGGAGTGCAGCGCGTGGGGGGTGCTGGGGGTGCCTGTTGGCCCGGGTCGTGGGAAAGTGTGGGGCCCTTGAGGGGCTACGAGGGGCGGCCTGAGGCTGTGCTGGGCGGAGATGGGGCAGATGCAGCTGCCAAGGACAGATGCAGTGCCGGTCCCGGGGGCTGCGCAGCCAAGTGCACCTGGGTGGTCGCGGGGCGCTGGAGGCCAGAGTGGGGAGGTTTCCTCGGTGGTGAAGTTGGCTGGGGCGGCCTGGGCTCTGGGGGAAGGCTCACTGGTCCCTACGCAGGCTAGACCCCCTCCCTTGTGCCCCACTGACCCTCTCCGGTGGCTTCTCCACCCTCCAGCACTTGTTTGACGCCACCCACTTCGGGCCTGGGCCTGGCAGGAAGCCTCCAGGTTGATGTGGTGGACGGCGGGGCCGCAGGCGGTCACCTGGGATGTTCTGGTTTCTGTGAGTGAAGCTTCCTCTCCCCGGACTCGGCCTTCAGGAAGTGGCTGCCTGTCGGCCCAGTAGGGAAGAGGTGGGTTGAAGAAGGCGCAGATGTGCAAGCTCCAGGCCCCAACTTTTGGAAAGGCCCTCGTACTTTTTGGCTTTGAGTGGGTTAAAGCCAGGAGGCGTCTGGCCGTCAGGGACATTGTTAGGGTTCACGGTTCTGGATTGTTTTTGTAGCCCGAGACTTCCTGTTTGTGAGTGTAAATAGTGGCCGCCGCTGCCTCCTGCACAAAACCTTCCCAGATGCCTTCAGCTGTGCTGTCCCTGGCCCCTTGGTTTCCCTTCCCCAGAGTCTTTCTGTGCCCACGCAAGGAGCTCGGCGTTTGGCGTTTGTACCTTCTTTCTTCCTACTTGACCCGTGCCAGGGGCCTGGTCGTGCTCGGCTTCCTGTCCTGCAGGCTTTGGGAGCTGCTGGGTGCTGGGTGTCGGGTAGGGTGTTTGAGGCTTTGACACTGACCTGTTCTCTGAGACTTTCTATCAGCTTGGTTCTTTCCCCTTTGGTGTACCCTTAATGGTGTCTAAAAGAAAACAACTCCGTTGACCTGGGTTTTTCCAAGCTAGAAAGCAGTCTGACGCGGCAGAGAGACACTGCAGTTTCTGTTCTCCGGGTCCAAAGTGCCGGTCTTCACGGCGTGGGGAGAGGTGAAAGGGCGAGGGGGAGGTGGAGGTGCCGGCACTGACCGTCTGCGTCTCACGTTTCAGGCCTCAGGTCCCAGAGGCTATGGCAGCGGCTACCATCGTGCATGACACGTCTGAGGCCGTGGAGCTGTGCCCCGCGTACGGCTTGTACCTGAAGCCCATCACCAAGATGACCATCAGCGTGGCGCTGCCGCAGCTGAAGCAACCAGGGAAGTCTATCTCCAACTGGGAGGTGATGGAGAGGCTGAAGGCCATGGTGCACAACCACCAGTTCTCCACGCTGCGCATTTCTAAGAGCACCATGGACTTCATCCGCTTTGAGGGCGAGGTGGAGAACAAGAGCCTGGTCAAGTCCTTCCTGGCCTGCCTGGACGGCAAGACCATCAAGCTCAGCGGCTTCTCCGACATCCTGAAGGTGCGCGCGGCCGAGTTCAAGATCGACTTCCCCACGCGGCACGACTGGGACTCCTTTTTCCGCGACGCCAAGGACATGAACGAGACCCTGCCGGGCGAGAGGCCGGACACCATCCACCTGGAGGGGCTGCCGTGCAAGTGGTTCGCCCTGAAGGAGTCGGGCTCCGAGAAGCCCAGCGAGGAGGTCCTGGTGAAGGTGTTTGCCAAGTTCGGGGAGATCCGGAACGTGGACATCCCCATGCTGGATCCCTACCGCGAGGAGATGACAGGCCGCAACTTCCACACCTTCAGCTTCGGGGGGCACCTGAACTTTGAGGCCTACGTGCAGTACTGCGAGTACGCAGGCTTCATCCAGGCCATGAGCGCCCTGCGCGGCATGAAGCTCATGTACAAGGGCGAGGACGGCAAGGCCGTGGCCTGCAACATCAAGGTGAGCCCCGGCGCCCGCCGGCAGCCCGCGCCCCTCCCATTCCGAGGCTGCCTTCCGCAGGGCGGCCTGGAGCTCTCAGTTACACCCCTTAGGCTGCAGGGACCTCTCCTACGTAGAATGACAGTGGCCACCCTGGACCCTGTAGAATTTCAGAGGCCCAGGCGTGAGGTTGAGGAGGGGACCTGTGCTGTGGTTTTGCAAATTCTGTATCTCGTGAAAGATGAGGAGCAGCCACACAGCACATAACGGGTGAGGGGCGGGCCCTCGGTAGCCCTGGCAGGGATTTGAACCGTGACAGAACCAGGAGAACCTGGCCTTCTGTGAATGCGCCTTGAAACCAGGCCTTAATGTTCCCTTTAGCCTCGTGTGCTGTGACCTGTGCTGGCTTCTGGGTGACAGATGAGCCAGCCTCCAGGAGGGAGGTTTTGTGGCCTTAAGATGTGCCCCGTGGGTGTGCAGGGGGCCCTGTGAGCTCGTGTGTGTGCCTGTCTGTGTGTGTGCACGTGTACCCGCAGCAGGCGTTCTGCTGCCTGTGAACCAGTGTGTGCACTTGGCGACCGTGACCACAGGGAATGGTGGGACCGGGTGGCGGAAGGGAAGCCGCGTCCGGCAGCGATGGCGCGTCACTTGTGTTCGCTCAGCGGTGAGGGCTGCTTGCTGTCCCTTGTGAGTGCTGAGGGCACTCAGGCCCTGAGGCTACCCTGCGGAAGAGGGCTCCGGGCCTCGTGTGGGGGGGGCTTTGGGGGAAGCCCATCTCACACTGTTTTTGGCTTTTAAAGGTTTCTTTTGATTCCACCAAACACCTGAGTGATGCGTCAATTAAGAAGCGGCAGCTGGAGAGGCAGAAGCTTCAGGAACTGGAGCAGCAAAGAGAAGAACAGAAGCGCAGAGAGAAGGAAGCGGAGGAGAGGCAGCGAGCAGAGGAAAGGTATCTTCTGTGGGAGCAGGCCGTCGGTGCAGGTGCCTGGCACCTGCGTGTGTGCGCGTGTACGCCCGTGCAGGTGTGTGTGCGCGTAGGCCCTTGTAAGTGCGCGTGTACGCCCGTGCAGGTGTGTGTGCGCGTAGGCCCTTGTAAGTGCGCGTGTACGCCCCTGCAGGTGTGTGTGCGCGTAGGCCCTTGTAAGTGCGCGTGTACGCCCTTGTAAGTGCACGTGTACGCCCCTGCAGGTGTGTGTGTGTGCATGTACGCCCCTGCAGGTGTGTGTGTGCGCATGTACGCCCCTGCAGGTGTGTGTGTGCACATGTACGCCCCTGCAGGTGTGTGTGTGCACATGTACGCCCGTGCAGGTGTGTGTGCCTGCGTGCTTGTGAGCTCGTGTATCTGCGTGTATGCATGTGGACCCGTGTGTGTGCATGTGCATCTGCACACATGTGCCTGTGTTTGTGCATGTGTGCCTGTGAGGTTGTGTGCACATGGGTGTATGCGTGTACCCCCATGAATGTGTGTGCGTGCCTGTGAGCTCGTGTGTGCACCCGTGTGTATGTACGCATGTCTGCCCGTGGACCTTCGTGCCTGTGAACCGGTGTGTGTACTTTGCATGTATGCATGTGGACCCGAGTGTGTGTGCCTGTGCATCTGTGCACACGTGCGTGCATGTGTACGCATGTGTGCCCACGTGTGATTGCCTCTGCACCGGCGCACAGATGAGCCTGTGGACCTGTGCGTGTCCTTGTGCCCATGTGCACATGTGGGTGTGTGTATGTGCGTGAGGACCTGCGTGAGAGCGTGCATGTTTCTGTGTTCCTGTCGCATGTCATGGTCTGACGGCATCCGCTGGCTCCCGCAATCGCGCCTTTCCTGAAGAGCCACCCGTTCTCCCTGCACACCCTGCTCACGTATCCCGCTGAGAAGAACAGAATGCCTTGGCCCTTTGCAATTTTGCATGTAGGTGGAGGCTGTGTTTACAAAAAGGAGGTAGAGCATTGATGATGATGGCCAGATTTTAAAAAATCAAAAAGCAGCCGTTTGTAGCTCGTTCCATCTTCTTAGCATTGCTGAAGGTGTGAGTGGGGGGTGAGGAGCCCTCCTCCTCCATCCCTCCCCCCGCGGCACCCATGTGTCCCACACGTCGTGCACCATCTGACTTGGCTGGGGTCTCCAGGACAGCCTCTGGGGTGGCTTTAACTGGCACTGTGTTTTGTGATACAAAACACTAAATGGTGTGTTGACGCACGCGGCTGATCTTTGCCGAGAGCCCCAGCACTGAACTACACACACCCCCGGCCTCCCCAGGGTGAGTTGGGCTGTCGGCCTTTGGAGCTGAACCCCAGAGGGCTCCTTGGAAGAGGCAGGCACCGTGTGTGAGCGAGTGGCCGTGAATGGGGTCGGGGTTTGGGGGCCAGGACCCAAGGCAGGCAGTAGAGAGAGGCCGACACCCTGGGAGGGAGGGACATGCTACTCCGTGGCCGTCCTGGGAGGAGGCACCTCGGTGACACAGTTTTATTGTGGGGTTGAGTCAGGTCTTCCGTGTCAGCCGCTGTCAGGCCGAGTGGGACAGCCGGGGTGGGAGACTGTCCTGGGACATGATGGGGTGCCTTCCAGTGCGCACACATGGCGGGGCCTGTCCGCTTGGGTTCTGGAAGCGTGCAGTGGGGCCTGGAGCCTCAGACCCCTCAGCCCTGCAGGAGATTCCCCATGGCGTTTCGGAAAGCACCTTGGGGTTCAGGAGCAGAAGCCACATCGTGGCCTTGCCCTGCGGGGAGTCGGACATAGGAGCAGTGGAGTGTGTGTGACGGGAAGTGGCCCCGTCCACCTGGCCAGACCACAGGGCTTTTGTGGGCAGCGGGGCGAGGCCCTGTGCTTTGGATGGCAGGACGGCATCTCGCTGTGGCTGGAGCCCTGGCTTGGGGCAGGCCTGTGGTCTGTGGGAGCTGGTGGGAGGGCTCCAGGTTGGCCCGTGGGGCTGTGCTTCCCCCAGCAGCGCCGTGCTGGCCCCAGCTGGCCCCACTGGCCTTCCTCAGGGCCTGAGAGTGGGTGAGGTCCAGGGCGGCCACCTTGTTTTTACTGGTGGGTGGAGATGGTGTGTGTTTGCTTGTAGTACCCCCACGTGTAACTTGGAGTTGGTGAGAGCTGTCCACTGAGGGCTGCCCCAACCTCCAAGTATGGCTGTGAGTGCCGCCTAAGGCTGCACTTCTGTGCTGAGCGTGAGCGTGGGTGACAGCTCACAGGGCAGTTAAACTTTCAGCACGCCCCCGCCTCAGGGCCTTCGTCCCAGCTGCCAACGGCTCTGTTTGGTGTTGATCTCTGCCTGGGCCTCAGCACCTGCCTGGATCCCTTCTTGGGGAGGTGGAGCTCGGGATGCCTTTCTTCCCGGCCTGCTCCTCCTCCTCCCTGTGTGTCCTATCAGTGTCTGCGTCAGCCCGGCGGGCAGCCCGCCAGGCAGTTGGCGGCGCCCCCCAGGTGTCAGAAGTCTCAGCCTCCGCGTCCTGCCTGTTCTGGTGTCCGGTGGCGGTTTAAATACATTTGAGAGCCGCAGAGCCAGGGAGGGTGAGCTGGAGAGCTCCCCGTGTCTCTGGAGGACTCTGGGGGCTGTGCCATTCACCCTTGTTTCCAGGATGCCTCTGTCTGCAGAAGTGTGAGGAGCTGCGTGGCGTGGCTGTATTTCTTTAGAGGGAGGCGGCCCCGTGACAGCGCTGTGCAGGGCCCTCCCGGGATTCCTGCACCACACGTACTCACCCAGCACGGCCCCTCCCTGGTGGGCAGAAACGGCCTCCCCTGTGCCGCTGTGTTTTCCTCAGCTGCCTCAGGCCTGCTCGCGTTCTCTGGTGCTGGTGAGAGCTGCACGCACGGCTTCTGGGCTGCACTTTTCTTTCTGTTTGTGAGACAGTGTCACTGTCCCCCAGGCCGGAGTGCAGTGGCGCAGTTTCGGCTCACTGCAACCTCCCATTCCCGTGTTCATGCGATTCTCCTGCCTCAGCCTCAGGAGTAGGTGGGATTAGACGCACACCACCGCGCCCAGCTGATTTTTGTATTTGTAGCAGAGACGGGGTTTCACTGTGGTGGCCAGAACTCCCGACCTCGTGATCTGCCCGCCTGGGCCTCCCGAAGTGCTGGGATTACAGGCATGAGCCACCTTGCCCAGCCCTGGCCATTGTTAGGAGGTCCTGCTGTGCTTCGTCGCTGCTGGGCTGCTGGGCTGCTGGGATGGTCCGTCTCCATCCAGCTACGTGTGTGGTCGCGCCTCTGCTCCTTGAGGTTCCGGGTGGTTGTCAGGTGGAGAACCGTACTGGTCTTGGGTGCAGTCGGACGACGCCATGTGCCCTGTCACCTGGGAAGGGCCCCTCCTGCCCTGCTCACTCGTCACCCTCTGCAGCTCCAGGCAGCTGGGCTGGCGGTTTTCCGCCATCGTGGGTGTGCCCTTTCTAGAATTTCGTAGAACATGGATGTCTGTGGTCCGTCATCCTCAGGGCTGGATCGTCCACTAGGCTCTCGTGTGCGGCTGTGCACGGCCCACGTGCCGCCTCCTCTCCGAGAGAGCTGCCGCCGTCTGGGGCTTCCTCCCTGCCTGTGCACATTCTGGACTTCACGTGTGATTTTTAGAAAGCTTTCCTCTGGAGCTGCCACCTGTTTCCCTACCGTTTGTGCTGGGTGCAGTGTTCTGGACGGATGCATTGGCCGAAGCCGGGCGCTTCACGTGGCTTCGTGGCCATCTGTGTGCTTCTCCCATGCTCTGCTTCCCCACTGGGGCGCTGGCCTTCCCTCAGTGGCGGCCATAGATGCCACCCCCAGAATCGTCACTGGTATCTCGCGTTGTTGCCGACGTTGTTTCCCCCGTCTGTCCGTCCCTCCTTCCCCTGCTGGTGGGGGGCGTGGCTTCTGATGGGGGCAGGTGTGGGGCTTTCAGGGCTCGGTCACACTTAGCAGGTCGGCGTTGGAAGGTCACGGAGGTCGGTCACGGAGGTCCTCGCCGGACTCACTCCTTCCTTTCCTGGGGCTGCTTTGCGCCAGCGGAAGTATGTTGGGATAGTTACGAGCCTGACCGTGCGTCCTCTTTGCCCGCCATGTGAACGGGTGCTGTGGTGTGTGGTGTTGGCTGCCGTGCGCTGTCTGTGACGAACCCCCGGTGTGTCCCACGCAGGAAACAGAAGGAGCTGGAAGAGCTGGAGCGAGAGAGGAAAAGGGAAGAGAAGCTGCGTAAGAGGGAGCAGAAGCAGCGGGAGCGTGAGCTGCGCCGCAGCCAGAAGAGGCTGGAGAAGCTGCAGGCGGAGGAGCAGAAGCAGCTGCAGGAGAAGATCAGGCTGGAGGAGCGCAAGCTGCTGCTGGCTCAGAGGAACCTGCAGTCCATCCGGCTCATCGCCGAGCTGCTCAGCAGAGCCAAGGTACCCGCCACCGAGCCCCCGCAGCCGCCAGCCGCGCCTCCCCTAACGCGCGGGTGGCGTCACGGCGCCATCTCCCCGCCGGCCACCGCTGCACACAAACCAGCCTTGATGCCGAGGATGGCAGCTCCTGCCCGGTAGGCTGTGGCAGTCCTCTGTCGTGCCCGAGGGTGTCAGAGCTTTTGCAAAGCTCGTGCATCCCAGTTCCCCTGGTGTAGGCTGCACGCCTCCGGGAGGGCCGGGGCAGAGGCTGTCCGTCTTCTTTGGGTCAGGGTGGTGGCACAGAGTGCAGAGGCCACTCTGGCCTCTACCCTGGCGTGTGGTCAGCTGGCGTAGCTGCGACCTCCCCAGTGGCCCAGAGCAGAAGGGCAGGGCGGGCTGGGCGGAGGGCTGGGCACTTAGGGGCCTGCAGCGGGCTGGGTCCCACCTCCACAGTGTGAGCCTGCAGGTCTCCCCAGAGCCGGTACTCAGGATCCCTCAGCGCTGAGAGCCTCCTTGCCCCTCCTGCACGGGTGACTGGTAAAACCCCCATGAGCCCAGGGCCAGGGCTCACAGACAGCCAGGCAGACCTCCCCAGACAGACCTCCCGAGCACGCTCCTTGTCCCCAGGAGGGCTGCGTCCCCCTGCAGTCCAGCGCGGGGCCACCCCATAACCTGTTGTCTGATTACAGTTGTGATAAGTCCCCGGGAAGGAGTCTGACAAGAGGCTGAGACATGTGGCAGCCCAGTCCTTTCCTCATGGTGAATATTGAAGACACTAACCCAGGCTAGGCCGGGCTTGCCCCGTGTGGCGGCCGCGCGTGTGTCTGTGGCGTCCTCTCAGCTCCCTGTTGCTGGCGGCCGCTTGTGACCTAACTGCAGGCGCCTGTGTGCGACATGGCTGGGGACCCCGCGGTGAGGCCCGGCTCTGCCCCAGAGGCCCGCCCTGGGGCAGCGCCGAGTTGCTTCGCCAAGGGGTTTCCTTGTCACTCAGAGGCATGATGGCCCAGCCGTGGCCAAGGGAGCTGAGGGATGGACAGGCCGGACCTGGCTCGGAGGAGATGCCTCCACCCCGGGGCTGGAGTCCAGCCACGCGGCTGCCCCTGCACCCCCGACCACGGAGCCTGCAAACACCTGCGCAGCTCCTCTCCCGGCGTCCGGCGCACTCCAGACCGCGGCTCAGCGGCGCTTTCCTCTTCCCTGCAGGCCGTGAAGCTCCAGGAGCAGGAGCGGAAGGAGGAGAAGCTGCGGCTGCAGCAGCAAGAGGAGCGGCGGCGGCTGCAGGAGGCGGAGCTGCGGCGCGTGGAGGAGGAGAAGGAGCGCGCGCTGGGGCTGCAGCGGAAGGAGCGGGAGCTGCGCGAGCGGCTGCTGAGCATCCTGCTGAGCAAGAAGCCGGACGACACCCACGCGCACGACGAGCTGCTGCAGCCGGTGCTGGACATCCTGCACACTGTGTCCTCCGGCTGCGTGGGCCCCGCCACGCTGCACCCCCTCGCGGGCCAGCCCCCGGCCGGCGCCCACAGGGAGGCCCCAGCCCCCGCGGAGGCTGTCAGCGCCCCCAAAAGCGTGAACGGGAGCGTGGCCGAGGACGCCCCGGGCAACGAGGGTCAGAGCGCTTGTCGCGTGGCCCCTGAGGACGGCTCCCCGGAGAAGAGGTGCCCCGGCGTCCTCTCCTGCATCCCTGATAACAGCCAGCAGCCCAAGGGCCTCCCCGCCTGCGAGCAGAACGTCTCCAAAAAGGACTCCCGCTCGGAACAGGACAAGTGCAACCGGGAGCCCAGCAAGGGCCGGGGCCGGGCCGGCGGAGACGCGCTCGACGAGCGGCACAAGCGCGACAGGAGCCGTGCCAGGCGGGCCACCAGCCGGGAGGATGGGAAGCCGCGCAAGGAGCGGCGGACCCACAAGAAGCACGCGCACAAGGACGGCAGCCCCCGCCGGCGCAGCGGTAGCGCCAACCACGCGCGCTCCCGCAGGTCCCACAGCAAAGACAGGCACCGCCGCGAGCGCAGCCGGGAGCGCAGGGGCAGCGCCAGCAGGAAGCGCAACCGCCACCGCCGCAGGAGCGAGCGCTCACGCTCCCGGTCCCCGAGCAGGCACCGCAGTGCCTGGAACAGGTAATGAAGGCCCGTGGCCTCCACACGGCCTGTCCCGCGGAAAGACAGGAGTAGCTCCAGCACCCCGGCCGCTCCTCCTCCTCCTCCGCTCTCCGTCCACCCCTGCAAAGCCAAGACCCTTCTGCAGCCACCAATGTCCAAGGAGCCTGCCGGCAAGAAGGACGACGCCAACCCTGAGCGCTCATCTTCGTCCGCCGCCGCACGCTTGGCGCTTCGGTTCCACACACTCGCCCTTCAAGACTCGATCCGATAGCTTTAACACGGCCAGTCCTCGCTCTGTCAGGAAAACCGCGCACACCCACCGTTGTGAGGATGGCGGAGCTGCTGTGTCACCCGCACACGTGAGGTTTCCGCGTCTGCTCGGCGACCTCCCGCCGCGCCCGGCTGAGGATGTGCACGCGGCGCAGGAGGCAGCGGAGAGTCTCCAAAGGACTGGAGCAGCAGATACCTGGCACCGAAGAGGCCGCGCCCTGGTGATTTACCCCCGATTCTCATTTTGACTGTCTGGGAAGTGCAGTTTGCGTGGGGTGCCGAAATGTGGTACCGTCACATTGAGTCACGGATGAGGAAGGCGCAGGTCCTTCAAGATCAGACTCAGGCGCTGCCCTTTCTAAGGTGTGGGGGGAGTGCTGCCCACGGTCTGATGCTCCTTAACTTCAGAAACATTCACTTTTTGCAACTTGAAGGAATTTAGCAGAAAACAGGTTGGTTCGAAGCTTTGGTTTATAGTAAAGGTTAGTGTGTGTGTGTGTTTTTTTTAAAAAGCTGTTTTGCTAAATTATTTTTACTGGAATGTTTCACACAGATTTAAGGCTGCAAACTTGTTAAGTTTTACAATTGGTTCCTCAAAGCGAGGCTCAGAAACACTTAAACATACCTGTAACGTTCGCGGTCAGAAAGATGGTGTTTATTCCAATTTGCATTTTTATGGTGAAATAAAATCTTTTTCCAGTGAGCTAAAGTTACGTTCTTTGTGTTTTTCTGTTCCTTGGAGTCCCCTGTTCAGGTAAAGGTAGCCAAGGGCGTCTCACATTAATAGAAATCGTGGGCGTTTTCCAGAACTGCTGAGTCATGATCATCGCACAGCTTTGTCTCTACTGAAAATACACGAAAGGAGCCAGGTATGGTGGCGCGCGCCTGTAATCCCAGCTACTCGGGAGGCTGAGGAAGGAGAATCGCTTGAACCCGGGAGGTGGACGCTGCAGTGAGCCGAGATCACGCCACTGCAGTGCACTCCAGCCTGGCGACAGTGTGAGACTCTGTCTCGGTCCTGAGAGGCATCTTAGGCTGTTCTGTGCTGAGAACCACCAAGTTAGCCAATCCAAAGCAGGTTTAAACAATGGTTGTTCTTTCTCCCACCTGAAGTGTGGTCACAGGGAGTGTGGGCGCCGCCTGCTTAACCTGAGCAGGGTGGAATAGTCCCTTCTGCTGTGGAATTACAACACAAACCTTCTGCTAGGTGGTGGCTCATTCCTGTCATCCCAGTACTTTGGGAGGCCGAGGAGCGTGGATCACTTCAGGTCAGGAGATCGAGACCAGCCTGGCCAACATGGCGAAACCCCGAAATAGAAAAAATCGGCCGGGTGTGGTGGTGGGTGCTTGTAGTCCCAGTGACTCTGGCAGCTCAGGCAGGAGAATCGCTTGAACTTGGGAGGCCGAGGTTGCTGTGAGCTGAGATTGCAACACTGCACTGCAGCCTGAGTGACAGGAGACTCCATCTCAGAAAAAAAACGTTGGTGATTGGAGGTCTGGACACGCGCCTCTCCAACCCCCAATCTCGTATCACTAGCAGATGAGGGCTGCAGAGGCAGCCTTTCTCTCAGATGGCTCTGTCCTGTCTGCCCAGATGCTGACTGGAAACATGGGCCCCTCATGGTTCTGTGCATCTGTGTCAGTCTGCACAGCCCGGTCCTGAGTTTCTGCCTGTTCAGCAGCTGTAAGAACGTCACCAGGGCTGAGTGCGGTGGCTCACACCTGTCATCCCGGCACTTTGGGAGTCCAAGGCAGGCGGATCTCACCTGAGGTCAGGAGTTTGAGACCAGCCTGGCCAACATGGTGAAACCCCGTCTCTACTAAAATTAACAAAAAATTAGCCAGGCGTGGTGGTACACGCCCGTCATCCAACCCAGCTACTCAGGAGGCTGAGGCAGGAGAATCACTTGAACCCGGGGCCTGGAGGTTGCAGTGAGCTGAGATTGCACCATTGCAGTCCAGTCTGGGTGACAAGTGAAACGCCCATCTCAAAAACAAAAGGGCTGGGTGCGGTGGCTCATACCTGTAATCCCAGTACTTTGGGAGGCCGAGGTGGCAGATCACGAGGTCAGGACTCTGGATTTTATAGAGGGGTCTACTCTGGACTTTATAGACAGATCCACTCTGACTTTATAGATGGATTCACTCTGACTTTATAGATGGATTCACTCTGAACTTAAAGATTGATTCAGTCCAGATTTTATAGACGGATCCACTCTGGACTTTATAGATTGATCCACTCCGACTTTATAGACGGATCCACTCTGGACTTATAGATTAATCCAGTCCAGACTTTATAGATGGATCCACTCTGAACTTTATAGACGAATCCACTCTGGACTTTATAGGCGGATCTACTCTGGACTTTATAGATTGATCCACTCCGACTTTATAGACGGATCCACTCTGGACTTCTGGATTAATCCAGTCCAGACTTTATAGACGGATCAGCTCTGGACTTTATAGACAGATCTACTCCAGACTATATATAGATGGATCCACTCTGGACTTTATAGAGGGATCCACTCTAGACTTTATAGATGGATCCACTCTAGACTTAATAGATTGATCCACTCCAGAGTTTATAGATGGATCCACTCTGGATTTTATAGATGGATCCACTCTGACTTTATAGATGGATCCACTCTGGACTTAATAGATTGATCCACTCCAGAGTTTATAGACGGATCCACTCTGGACTTTATAGATGGATCCACTCTGGACTTATAGACAGATCCACTGCAGACTTTACTGACGGATCCACTCTGGCTTTTCAGGGTGAGAAGCAGGGGGACTGTAAGCTGGGCGTGTGATGAGGCTGGGGGCTTGTGGCAGCCGGCATCCCCTGTGGCATTCTGGTGAACTGGCGGGTTGATGGGAAAGGAGAAGGTGGCAAAACTTGAATGCCTGTTGCCTTGTGATACATTAGATGCAGGCTGTGTAGACGAGCTGCAGAGCACCACCCTCAGGCCTATAGCAATGGGGAACACCTGGGCGAGGTGGCTCACGCCTGTAATCCCAGCACCTGAGGCTGAGGTGGGTCGTGAGGTCAGGAGTTCAAGACCAGCCTGACCAACATGCTGAAACCCCATCTCTATTAGAAATACAAAAATACAAAAACACTAGCTGGGCGTGGTGACTCGTGCCTGTAATCCCAGCTACTTGGGAGGCTGAGGCAGGATAATTGCTTGAATTCGGGAGGCGGAGGTTGCGGTGAGCCGAGATCACACCACTGCACTCCATCCTGAGACTCCGTCTCAAAAAAAAAAAAAAAAGAAAAAATGAGACTTCCCTGTTGAGTATGGCGTGTGTCATGGTGACCATCCAGGCCTCCTTCCATGTTTTCACCTGTGAGTCTCCCCTCCCCCGATATTGAGGTGGCCTGTGTCACAGTAACCATTTTGGGGTTCTTCTGTTTTCCTTTTTTGCCCCCACCCCCTATTGAGGCTGCCCGTTATGGTTTATCTTTCTCAGGTTGGCCATAAACTCTCCTGCCCTTGGTCTTCCTAGTGTCTGCTTTTCTTTTCTTTTTTTGACTCCCAGTCCCACTCTGTCACAGAGGCTGGAGTGCAGTAGTGGCATCTCGGCTCACTGCAACCTCTGCCTCCTGGGTTCAAGCGATTCTCCTGCCTCAGTCTCCTGATTAGCTGGGATTACAGACGTGCACCACCACGCCCGGCTAATTTTTGCATTATTAGTAGAGACAGGGTTTCCCAATGTTGATCAGGCTGTTCTCGAACTCCTGACCTTGTGATCTGCCCACTCAGCCTTCCAAAGTGCTGGGATGACAGGCATGAGCCACCGCCCCGGGGCAAGAGTGTATTTCTTCTGCTGGCCTCTGGTGAAGGGATGGAGGCAAGACATTGTCAGTCCTGGGACATTTGGCAGCCTAGGGAGGCCGCCGCCTATCCTGTGAATGCTCCTTAGAGAGGCCTCTTTGACGTGCTGTCTTGTGGGTCTAGAGCTGCAGGGGCTGAGGGGAAATGAGGAACCAAGGAACTTTTAGCCAAGGCTCAGAGAAGACCTGTGCGATACACCTGCGAACTATTTTTTGTGTTTAGTTTTGAGATAGAGTCTTGCTCTGTCACCCAGGCTGGAGTGCAGTAGCGCCCTCTCGGCTCACTGTAACCTCCCCCTGCCGAGTTCAATCCATTCTTCTGCCCCAGCCTCCCGAGTAGCTGGGACTACAAGCACCCACCCACCACCATGCCCAGGTAATTTTTGTCTTATTAGTAGAGATGGGGTTTCACCATATTGACCAGGCTGGCCTCGAACTGCCGACCTCGTGATCCACCCGCCTCAGCCTCCCAAAGCGCTGGGATGACAGGCAGGAGCCTCCACCCCCGGCTTTCATCAGGCCTCTGTTCTTGCCGTACCCCCAGGTTTATGGGAATTGGCTGCATATGACGTGTAAAGCCATTCTTGAACCCATGCTCCGGAGAAAGGCCTTCCTGATTTCTCCATCCTTTTTTCCCCTCTCCCAGCCTAGAAAAAGGCGTTCTCTCTCTCTCTTCCTTCCTTTTTTTTTTTGAGTTTTATTCTTATTGCCCAGGCCGGAGTGCAGTGGTGCGATCTCAGCTCCTCGCAACCTCCACCTCCCGGGTTCAAGCGATTCTCCTGCCTCTGCCTCCTGAGCAGCTGGGACTTCAGGCACCTGCCACCATGCCCTGCTAATTTTTCTGTATTTTTAGTAGAGACAGGGTTTCACCATGTTGGCCAGGCTGGTCTCAAACTCCTGACCTCGTGATCCACCTGCCTTGGCCTCCCAGAGTGCTGGGATGACAGGCCTGAACCACCGCACCTGGCCCATTTTTTAAAGCTTTATGTGTTGTTATAGATTTAGGGCATAGAAGTGCAGTTTTGTCACCTTGGAGGCCGTGACACACAGAGCGGCAAATGCAGCTTGTTCTCACTTATGAGTGGGAGCTGATTAATGGGTCCATGTGGGCACAGAGACTGTCACCATAGACACATGACTGCTTTTTCCACATGCACCCGTATCTCTGCCCTCCTTCCGGCTGGAATTGCAGAACAGCCAGGCACGGTGGTTCACGCCCGTAATCCCAGCACTTTGGGAGGCAGGTGGATCACCTGAGGTCGGGAGTTCGAGACCAGCCTGGCCAACATGCTGAAACACCATCTCTACTAAAAAACAACAATTAGCTGGGCCTGGTGGCACACACCTGTAGTCCCAGCTACTCGGGAGGCTGAGGCAGGAGAATCGCTTGAACCCCAGGGACGGAGGTTGCAGTGAGCTGAGATCGCGCCACTGCACTCCAGCCTGGGGGACAGAGCAAGACTCTGTCTTTAAAAAAAGTAAAAAAAAAAAAAAAATTTCAAAAGTGTCAATATGGCATTAACTGCCGTTAATTTGTTCACGTGTGTTGTTTAAATGGATGGATATGGTTGTCAGAATGCTATAGTTCAAATTCCATGGGCCCCAGCTGATAGATGAAGCAAAGGTATTTTGAAACATCATCTATTCTATATGTCAAATAGCACCGTCTGCATTTTTGAAACATTTTAGATGAATATTACACATGCATACGGTGGTTCATGCCTGTAATCCCTGCACTTTGGGAGGCCGAGGCGGGCAGATCATGAGGTCAGGAGTTCAAGACCAGCCTGGGCAACATAGCAAGACCCCATCTCTGCAAAAATAAAGCATTAGTCAGTCTTGGTGGTGGGCACCCTTAGTCCCAGCACCTCAGAAGGCTGAGGCAGGAGGACTCATTGACCCCAGGAGTTCAATACCAGCCTGGACAATGTTACGAGGCCTTGTCTCTAGCGAAAATACAAAACCTTTTAAGTTTTTAAACTAGCTGCACATGGCCGGGTGCAGTGGCTGAGGACTGTAATCCCAGCACTTTGAGAGGCGAGGCAGGAGGATGACAAAGTCAGGAGTTCGAGACCAGCCTGGCCAACACGGTGAAACCCCATCTCTACTAAAAATACAGAACCATTAGCCGGGCACGGTGGTGCACCTGTAATTCCAGCTACTCAGGAGGCTGAGGCAGGAGAATCGCTTGAACCCAGGAGGAATAGATTGCGGTGAGCTGAGATTCCACCACTGCACTCCAGCCTGGGCAGCACAGCAAGACTCCATCTCAAAAAAAGAAAAAAAATTGCTGAGCATGGTGTTGAATACTTGTGGCCCCAGCTACTCGGGGGGCTGAGGCAGGAGGATCGCTTGAGCCCAGGAGTTCAAGGCTACAGTGAGCAATGATTGTGCCACTGCACTCCAGCCTGGGCGACAGAGTGAGACCCTATGTCTAAAAGAGAGACCTTCTGTCTCTGAAAAAATAACTTAAAAAATACAATAGAAAAACAGGCATGAGAGGGCATAGGACAGACCCTGGCCATCCGCCACAGCCATGGATGTCCAGGTGGCGATGTCTACGTGGGCTGGGGTTTCAGGGTCCCATTCAGCAGGCCTGCGGCGTCTCCACGGGGACAGCAGCTTCCCCAGGGACTGCTGAAGCTGTGGGCGGACAGGCCCCCTGGGGCAGGGGCAGGTGGAGTAGCGTCGCCCAGGTGTCCAGGCTGGGATGGCCCCCCCCACGCTTCCCTTCTGGGCACCTGCCTGTCCTCCCTGGTTCTCCTTCCTTCTCACCTGGTGGAGGACATGAACCCCAAGCTGGTTGCTTCCTCCAGGACACCCCATCCTTCCCCTAGCCAAGACTCCAGGTCACCCCGTCCCTCCCCCAGCCGACTCCAGGTCACCCCATCCCTCCCCCAGCCACGACTCCAGGACACCCCGTCCCTCCCCTGGTCAAGACTCCAGGTCACCCCATCCCTCCCCCAGCCAGGACTCCAGGACACCCCGTCCCTCCCCCGGTCAAGACTCCAGGTCACCCCGTCCCTCCCCCGGTCAGAACTCCAGGTTACCCCGTCCCTCCTCCAGCCAGGACTCCAGGTCACCCCGTCCCTCCCCTGGTCAAGACTCCAGGTCACCCCGTCCCTCCTCCAGCCAGGACTCCAGGTCACCCCGTCCCTCCTCCAGCCAGGACTCCAGGTCACCCCGTCCCTCCTCCAGCCAGGACTCCAGGTCACCCCGTCCTACCCCAGCCAAGACTCCAGGTCACCCCATCCCTCCTCCAACCAAGACTCTGGGACACCCCGTCCTACCCCAGCCAAGACTCCAGGATACCCTGTCCCTCCTCCAGCCCAGACACCAGGACACCCCGTCCTACCCCAGCCCAGCTTCCTGGCGGTCGCACTCACCGGAGTGGTACAGAACCTCCTAGACTTTCTGGCCGACTCTGCGTCCGCCACATCCCATCTCCAAATGCCAGCTGCTGACCGTGTGCAGGCCATGCACGCCCCTCCCAACACCCTTCTGCCCGACCGTGTCCCAAGGTTGTGTGTGTGGGGTTCCTGCAATGCCCCTGATGGCTTAATGCTACGCTCTCTTCTGTCCACCATCCCTGTCCTCCCTCCATCTTTCCAGATGCTCTAGCCTCGCGGGGTTCACAGCCCTTCTTTGAACAGCCTGGAGGCAAGGCTGCTACTGCAGGGCACCGGCAGCTTCTGCTGTTTCTGGGGAGCACCCACTGCTCTGTGCTGCCTCAGATCTCAAAGACTTCCACAACCCCCTCCACCCCACAATTCAGCTCTCCCTCCCGTCCCCTTCTGTCCACAGCGCCCATCGCCTTCTAGCACGTGGGGCTTAAAAGCTGGATGATGGGTTGGTGGCTCCAATCCCCATGGCACGTGTGTACCTGTGCTGACACGTGTGTCCCAGAACTTCCAGTAAAATACTCACAGGAGTTAGGGACCAGGAAAATTTTTTTTTTTTTTTTTTTTTTTTTTGCTTGACTGAGTTTTGCTCTTGTCACTCAGGCTGGAGTGCAATGGCGTGATCTCGGCTCACCGCAACCTCCGCCTCCCAGGTTCAAGCGATTCTCCTGCCTCAGCCTCCCGAGTAGCTGGGATTATAGGCACCCACCATCATGGCCGGCTAATTTTGCATCTGTTTTAGTGGAGATGGGGTTTCTCCATGTCAGGCTGGTCTTGAACTTGAGACCTCAGGTGATCCACCTGCTTCAGCTTCCCAAAGTGCTGGGATTACAGGTGCGCTCCACCATGACCGGCTAATCTTTGTATTTTTAGTAGAGATGGGGTTTCACCACATGGCCCAGGCTGGTCTCGGACTCACGACCTCAGGTGATCCGCCCTCCTTGGCCTCCCAAAATGCTGGGATTACAGGCGTCCACCACCATGCTGGGCTAATTTTTCGTATTTTTAGTAGAGATGGGGTTTCTTCATGTTGGCCAGGCTGGTCTTGAGCTCATGACCCCAGGCAATCCACCCGCCTCAGCCTCTTAAAGTGGTGGGATTACACATGTGAGCCCAAGCCCAGCTGAGATCTGATAGTTTTATAAAGGGCAGTTCCCCTGTGCACACTCTCTTGCCTGCCGCCATATAAGACATGCCTCTTGTCCTCCTTGACTTCCAACATGATTGCATGGCCTCCCCAGCCATGTGGAACTGTGAGTCCATTAAATCTTTTTTTCTCTCTTTTTGTTTTGAGATGGAGTTTTGTTCTTGTCGACCAGGCTGGACTGCAGTGGCACGATCTTGGCTCACTGCAACCTCCGCCTCCCGAATTCAAGGGATTCTGCAGCCTCAGCCTCCCAAGTAGCTGAGATTACAGGCATGTGCCACCACACCTAGCTAATTATGGCCGTGCGCAGTGGCTCAAGCCTGTAATCCCAGCACTTTGGGAGGCCGAGGCGGGTGGATCATGAGGTCAAGAGATCGAGACCATCCTGGTCAACATGGTGAAACCCCGTCTCTAGTAAAAATACAAAAATTAGCTGGGCACGGTGGTGCGTGTCTGTAATCCCTGCTACTCGGGAGGCTGAGGCAGGAGAATTGCTTGAACCCAGGAGGCAGAGGTTGCGGTGAGCCGAGATCGTGCCATTGCACTCCAGCCTGGGTAACAAGAGCGAAACTCCGTCTCAAAAAAAAAAAAAAATAGCTGGGCACGGTGGCGCGTGCCTGTAATCCTAGCTACTCAGGAGGCTGAGGCAGGAGAATTGCCTGAACCCAGGAGGCGGAGGTTGCCGTGAGCCGAGATCGCGCCATTGCATTCCAGCTGGGGTAACAAGAGAGAAACTCCATCTCAAAAAAAAAAAAATTAATAATTTTGATATTTTCAGTAGAGACAAGGTTTCATTATGTTGGCCAGAATGGTCTTGATCTCTTGACCTCGTGATCCACTCACCTCGGCCTCCCAAAGTGCTGGGATTACAGGCGTGAGACACTGTGCCTGACTAATTTTTTTTTTTTTAATATTTGGTAGAGAAAGGGTTTCACCATGTTGGTCCGGCTGGTCTTGAACTCCTGACCTGGTGATCCACCTGCCTCGCTTTCCCAAAGTTCTGGGATGACAGGTGTGAGCCGCTGTGCCCGGCTAAACTCTCTTTTCTTTATAAATGACGCAATCTTGGGGATGTGTTTATCAACAGCAGGAAAACCGACTGATAGACATGCTTTCGAGCCACATGCGTGTTTTCTTCAGAAGCTTGTCTGTTCGTGACCTTTGGAAAAGGCTCCCCTCTGACACGACTGTGTTCTTAGCCCTTCTCAATTCCTAAGGCAATCGCCTTAACTGAGATCCCTGCGAAATCCGACAGCAGCAGGCGGGGACTTGACCTCCTGAGTCGCTGTGGGGTTCCATTAAGCAAATGGGATCAGTGGCCAGCCCCTTCTGTCCCCTGGTAAAGTGCCCCCAAGGATGCTTCATTGCCCTAAACTTCAAGGATATGCTAATTTATTATTTATTTTTATTTATTATTTAGTTATTTTGGAGACAGAGTCTCGCTCTGTTGCCCAGGCTGCTGAGATCTCGGCTCACTGCAACCTCTGCCTCCTGGGTTCAAATGATTCTCCTGCCTCAGCCTCCCGAGTAGCTGGGATTACAGGTGCCCGCCACCATGCCCGGCTAATTTTTGTATTTTTAGTACGGACAGGGTTTCACCATGTTGACCAGGTTGGTCTCGATCTCCTGACCTCAAGTGATCCTCCTACCTCGGCCTCCCAAAGTGCTGGGGTTACAGATGTGAGCCACCGCGCCTGGCTAATTTTTTGCAGTGGTGCGATCTTGGCTCACTGCAACCTCTGCCTCCCGGGTTCAAAAGACTCTCCTGCCTCAGCCTCCCAAGTACCTCAGATTACAGCGGACTGCCACCATGTCCAGCTAATTTTTGTATTTTTAGTAGAGATGGGGTTTGATCATGTTGGCCAGGCTGGTCTCGAACTCCCGACCTCAGGTGATCCTCCCACCTCAGGCTCTTACATTGCTGGGATGACAGGCTTGAGCCACCGTGCGCGGCCAAGCCTGTATATATATCCTTCCCCTAGAAAATCTCTCTGGGTATATTACACTCCACTCCCTATCCAACCACAAAACAGGCATTCTTGACAAGATGGAGCTGAGCTCATACTATGAACCTTTTCTTCACTCCCCACACACGCCATGTTTCTGTCCTCAGAAACAGGGCAGAGACCTGCCAAGGTCACATTTTAATTATATGCAGGCATTTCAATTGTCCAAATAAAAGTTGCAACAGGCTGAAGTGGGAGGTTTTTTTTTTTTGAGGCAGAGTCTCACTCTGTCAACTAGGCTGGAGTACAGTGACGCAATCTCTGCTCACGGCAACCTCCGCCTCCCGAGTTCTAGCGATTCTCCTACCTCAGTCTCCCGACTAGCTGGGATTACAGGCACCCGCCACCACGCCTGCCTAATTTTTTTGTATTTTTAAGTAGAGACGGGGTTTTGCCATGTTGACCAGGCTGGTCTTGAACTCCTGGCCTCAGGTGATTCACACGCCTTGGTCTCCCAAAGTGCTGGGATTATAAGCCACCGAACCGTCCAGTGGGAGGATCTCCTGAGGTCAGGAGTTCAAGACCAGCCTTGGCAACGTAGTGAGACCCCTATCTGTACAAATAATTGAAAAATTAGCCAGGCGCGGTGGCTCACACCTGTAATCCCAGCACTTTGGGAGGACGAGGCGGATCGATCACTTGAGGTCAGGAGTTTGAGACAAGCCTGACCAACATGGTGAAACCCCATCTCTACTAGAAACCTGAAAATTAGCTGGGTGTGGTGGTGCATGCTTGTAATCCCAGCTACCTGGGAGGCTGATGCAGGAGAATTGCTTGAACCCAGGAAACAGAGGTTGTAGTGAACGGAGATCTTACCATTGCACTCCAGGCTGGGGTGACAGAGTCTTCTGTCTCAAAAAAAAAATGGGTCTCACTATGTTTCCCAGGCTGGGCTGCTGACATCTCCTCTGGAACTGTGGGAGAACTGGGTTTTGAGTCAGCCAGTTAGTGGAAATTGACAGGAGCCCCAGAAATGAACACAGAGCCTGTTCAATCCGTAAGACGATTACTCAGGGCTCATGACTGCTGAGCATATTGGCTTGGGATGAGTTCTACACCCGATGACTCAAGGTTTCATGGAGCCTATTTAGGGCTGCAGAAACGTATGCAAGAAGCCAGGGAATTCCCACACGCTTCCTGATCCCCTGATAAGCTTCATGGAAATTTCTGGAGCGATCTGTGTTTGTTTCATTACTGGGCAGCTGGTAGGGAGCTTCAGGCAGCAGCCGTGAGCAGGTGGCTGGGACACTTACCAGCTTGGTAGCAGGCTCCGTGCGCCTTGAAGCAAACATTGCGGGGACTCCAGACGCCACTGCTGGATTGCAGAGAACATGAGTCCCTCGGAGGATCACTGCTATCGCCTCCTCATGGACTATGCAAACGGCTTCATGGTCTCACAGGTAGGACGGCTGCAAATAGATGCTGGACACAGGCTCGGTGCTGCAAAGAAACATCAGCACCGAGACAATCCCTCAGCAATGCAGTTTTTACTGCCCGGGCTGCAGGGAGGGGACCCTCACTGGCCATCGTGCCACGAGAGTACAATGAGCAAAGGAAAACACACACATTTATCCCTGACGCATGTGGGGTCGTCCTTCCTGCCGTGTAAGCCGGAGCCAGACCTCACCATCTAAACTAAAACCCGACTGGCTGACAACTTAAAACTTTTCTAAACAGCTGAAAGCCATGGAGAGCTGGGACATGCCTGTGAGCACGTCCAGCACTGATATCTCGGTGAAAGTACAAGGATGTAGAATGTCCTACGTGCCTGTGAGCTCGGCGTGTCTAACAGCTACATAGGACGGGGCTTCACAGAGAGTTATTAGCACACTTATGATTTAACAAGAAAGGAAACTTTAAAAAGGAACTTTTGTGCTTCCCACAGATATGCTCTGTGTGACGTGGAGCTGGGGATAGACTTCCGTTCATCACACTCACGTTCCACTATAGGGAGCATCAATCAGGAAAAATGACAAGTGTCAATCATTTTAGCAGGTTTATTAGCCCACGTTAAAGGTGTGCGTCCGTGACACAGCCTCAGGGGGTCCTGAGACCATGTCCCCAAGGCGGTTGGGGCATGGCTTGGTTTTATACACTTTGGGGAGACCTGAGAGATTGTGGGAAGAAGAAAAGTTCCTTTTCAAAGTTTCCTTTCTTGTTGAAGAGTGAATGTGCTATCAGCAACCTGCTACCTTTGCCTCGTTCGAACACCTGCGGCCCGCTGGGGCTGCTGACCGCTGGTTCAAAGCCAGCCAGTGGTTCACACTGATGTTCAGGGGGATGGTTTGCTGGATTCTTTTTTTTTTTAAAAAAAATTAACAATAATTTCAGTTCTGGGGTCCATGTGCCGATCATACAGGACTGTTAATAGGTATGCACGTGCCATGGTGGTTTGCTACATCCATCTCTCCATCATCTCGGTTAGGTGTTGCTCCTAATGTTCTCCCTCCCCAATCTCCTCACCCCCGCTATTCCTCCCCTAGGAAATGCCCATCAGTGATAGACTAGATAAAGAAAATGTGGCACATAGACACCATGGAATACTATGCAGCCATGAAAAAGGATGAGTTCGCGTCCTTTGCGGGGACAGGGATGAAGCCGGAAACCATCATTCTCAGCAAACTAACACGAGGACAGAAAACCAAACACCGCATGTTCTCACTTATAAGTGGGTGTTGAATGGTGAGAACACACGGACGCAGGGAGGGGAACATCACACAAAGGTGGTTTCCAAATCTTGGGAGAAAAGTCACTTCAGTGCACATGATACCACATACTTTATATATACTATTTTATGTATATAATATATATTATATTATTATATTGTATTATGTATGTATAATTTGTATACATATAAACTGCAATATATATGTCACAGTTTAATCTAGAATAAACAAATTTATAAAGACAGAAAGAACAATGGTCACCACCTGAATGCCCATCAAGGATAGATTGGAGAGAGAAAATGTGGTAGATATACGTTGTGAAATACTATGCACCCACGAAAAGGAACAAGATCATCGTTTGCAGGGACACGGCTGGAGCTGGAAGCCATTATCCCCAGCAAATAACACAGGAGCAGAAAACCAAATACCATATGTTCTCACTGATAAGTGGGAGTTGAAGAATGAGAACACATGGCCACAGGGAGGGGAACATCACACACTGGACCCCTTTGCGGGGGCAGGAGGTGGGAGACTATCAGAAAAAAAGCTAATAGATGCTGGGCTTGATACCTAGGTGATTAATTGACCTGAGTGGCAAACCACCATGGCACACCTTTACAAATGTAACAAACCTGCACACGCTGTACATGTACCCTACAGCTTGATAAGAAAATTTAATTGAAATTAAAAGAATCTGCCAGGTGCTGTGGCTCACGCCTGTAATCCCAGCACTTCGGGAGGCCAAGGCAGGCGGATTACGTGAGGATGGGAGTTAGAGACCAGCCTGACCAACATAGAGAAACCCCGTCAAAAATACAAAATCAAGCTGGGCGCGGTGGCTCACGCCTGTAATCCCAGCACTCTGGGAGGCCGAGGCGGGTGGATCACGAGGTCAAGAGATCGAGACCATCCTGGTCAACAAGATGAAACCCCGTCTCTACTAAAAATACAAAAATTAGCTGGGCATGGTGGCGCGCGCCTGTAATCACAGCTACTCGGGAGGCTGAGGCAGGAGAATTGCTTGAACTCAGGACGCGGAGGTTGCGGTGAGCCGAGATTGTGCCATTGCACTCCAGCCTGGGTAACAAGAGCGAAACTCTGTCTCAAAAAAAAATAAATAAAAATACAAAATCAGCTGGGCGTGGTGGTGCATGTCTGTAATCTCAGCTACTTGGGAGACTGACACAGGAGAATCACTTGAACCCAGGAGGTGGAGGTTGCAGTGAGCTGAGATCGGGCCATTGCACTCCAGCCTGGGCTACAAGAGCGACATTCCATCAAAAAAAAAAAAAAAAAGAAAAGAAAAGAAAAGAAAAAGCATTTACTACCTTGATAAACTGATCATAAGGTTGAAAATAGGCTTGTTATACAGACTCAAGTCTTATCAGGTGCTAAGAATTGCATCCAGGCGCAGTGCCTCACGCCTATAATCCCAGCACCTTGGGAGGCTGAGGTGTGTGGATCACCTGAGGTCAGGAGTTCGAGACTAGCCTGACCAACATGGTGAGAAAGCTCATCTCCACTAAAAATACCAAAACTAGCCGGGCATGGTGGCACGTGCCTGTAATCCTGGATACTCTGGAGGCTGAGGCGAAAGCGTTGTTTGAACCCGGGAGGTGGAGGTTATGCTGAGCTGAGATCACACCACTGCACTCCAGCCTGGGGGACAGAGTGAGACTCCGTCCCAAAAACAATCCATGATTTTTAAAAGATGAGTAAAAATAAAAATGCCCCTTTTCCATAGCGGTGTAGTCTCATTTGACTAAGTCTCAAAAATAAATAAACAAAAATTAAAATTAAAAAATGCCTCCCTCCCCAGCCCGACATGGCATCCGTTTCTACAACTCTGGTTCCCCAGAGGCTGAGTGCTGACCTTTTATTTCTGTCCCTTCTGGAAGGTTCTCTTTGCTGCCTGTGAGCTGGGAGTGTTTGACCTTCTCGCGGAGGCCCCAGGGCCCCTGGCCGTGGCTGCCGTGGCTGCAGGTGTGGGAGCCAGCTCCCATGCCATGGAGCGCCTGCTGGATGCCTGCGTGTCCCTGAAGCTGCTGAAAGTGGAGATGAGGGGAGGACAAGGTGAGGACACGGGCGTTTTGAAGGAGGCCTTGTAAGTGGGCACCCTCGGCGTCCCACGTGTTCTGTAAAAAGCAACACCAAGCTGGAGCGGTGGCTCCCAACACTTTGGGAGTCCAAGGCAGGCGGATCACCTGGGGTCGGGAGTTTGAGACCAGCCTGGCCAACACAGTGAAATCCCTTCTCTAATTAAAAACATACAACAATTGGTCGGGCATGGTGGCTCATACCTGTGATCCCAGCACTTTGGGAGGTCGAGGCAGGCGGACCACGAGGTCAGGAGATTGAGACCATCCTGGTCAACATGGTGAAACCCCATCTCTACCAAAATACAAATATATATATATACATATATATACATACGTGTATATACATACGTGTGTATATACATATGTATGTATATATATATACGTGTGTGTGTGTGTGTGTGTGTGTGTGTATATATATATCCAGGCGTGGTGGCATGAGTCTGTAATCCCAGCTACTTGGGAGGCTGAGGCAGGGGAATCGCTTGAACTCAGGAGACAGAGGCCATCCTGGCCAATATGGTGAAACCCCGTCTCTACTAAAAATACAAAAATTGGCTGGGCATGGTGGCAGGTGCCTATAATTCCAGCTACTCAGGAGGCTGAGGCAGGAGAATCGCTTGAACCTGGGAGGTGGAGGTTGCAGTGAGCCAAGATCGTGCCACTGCACTCCAGCCTGGGTGACAGAACGAGACTCTATCTCAAGAAAAAAAGAAAAAAGCATTAACTGGGGGTGGTGGTACACAGCTGTGGTTCCAGCTACACTCAAGGCTGAGGCAGGAGGATTGCTTGAGCCCAGGAGTTCAAGATGAGCCAGGGCAACGTAGCAAGATCCCATCTCTACAAAAAATACAGACTTAGCCAGGCATGTGGTCCTAACTACCTCAGCAATAGGCTGAGGCGGGAGGATCGCCTGAGCCCAGGGGTTCGAGGCTTCGGAGAGCTGTGATCACACCACTACACTCCAGCCTCGGCAACAGAGGAAGACCCTGTGTCAAAAGAAAAATCAAGGGCCGGGCGCGGTGGCTCACGCCTGTAATCCCAGCACTTTGGGAGGCCGAGGCGGGTGGATCACGAGGTTAAGAGATCGAGCCCATCCTGGTCAACATGGCGAAACCCCGTCTCTACTAAAAATACAAAAATTAGCTGGGCATGGTGGCGCGTGCCTGTAATCCCAGCTACTGGGGAGGCTGAGGCAGGAGAATTGCCTGAACCTGGGAGGTGGAGGTTGCGGTGAGCTGAGATCGCTCCATTGCACTCCAGCCTGGGTAACGAGCGAAACTCCGTCTCAAAAAAAAAGAAAAATCTAGAACAAAAAACCGCCATTTATGTGAATGTTAGGGTTGGCTGGATTTTTTGTTTATTTTTATTTTTATTTTTGTGAGATGTTTCAGTCTTGTTGCCCAGGCTGGAGTGCAGTGGCACAATCTCGGCTCACTGCAACCTCTGCCTCCCGGGTTCAAGCGATTTTCCTGCCCCAGAATCTAAAGTGGCTGGGATTACAGGCATGCGTCACCACACCTGGCTAATTTTTTGTGTTTTGTAGAGACGGGGTTTCACCGTGTTGGCCAGGCTGGTGTCGAACTTCTGACCTCAGGTGATCTGCCTACCTTGGCCTCCCAAAGTGCTGGGATTACAGGCATGAGCCACCTCACCTGGATGAAATACATATTTGACTATTTGACTTCTTTCTCTAGTATATCTTTTTTTTTTGGCAGGGGGAGGGGGATGGAGTCTCACTCTGTCACCCAGGCTGGAGTGCAGTGGCACGATCTCGGGTCACTGTGCAATCTCCACTTCCTGGACTCAAATGATTCTCCTGCCTCAGCCTCCCGAGAAGCTGACACTACAGGCATGTACCACCATGCCTGGCTAATATTTGTATTTTTAGTAGAGACGGTGTTTCGTCATGTTGGCCAGGCTGGTCTCGAACTCCTGACCTCAAGTGATCTGTCCGCCTCGCCCTCCCAAAGGGGTGGGATTACAGGTGTGAGCCACTGTGCCTGGGGTCACTAAGTTATTTTAAACATTCTGTGGAATATAATGTATATTTTCTCTTATGGCTCATCTTCATTTGTACTCGCTCCACCCAAACTCTCAATGGGATTTGTAGAAGCTGAACCCATTGGGGGTGCCAGCTGCCCGGGGTCCCCTTTGTGCCTTCCTTGGAAGCCCCTGGATGTAGGTAGGGGTGTCGGTGCTCCCAGGTGAAAATTATCTGGAAGTCACCGTGCTGGCGTGCTGGGGAGTATCTGCTCAGCAGGGACTTGGAATCTCACTGCCTTTTCTCTGTTTTCTTTGTGTGTTTTTCAGCTTTCTATGGAAACACGGAGATGTCCAGAGTCTACCTGAGCAGGGTCAGCCCAACCTCACAGTGCAATATGCTGCTGTACATGGCCAGGACCACTTACCACTGCTGGGGCCGCCTGGCACAGGCTGTGAGGTAGGGATCATGTCCAAGCAGTGACCGAGTCTCAGGACTCCCCCTGGGGGGCTTGTGAAGGGGCTCACTGCAACCTCCACCTCCTGGGTTCAAGAGATTCTCCTGGCCGGGTGCGATGGCTCACACCTGTAATCCCAGCACTTCGGGAGGCCAAGGCGGGTGGATCACCCTAGGCCGGGAGTTTGAGATCAGTGTGACTAACATGGAGAAACCCTGTCTCTACTAAAAATACAAAAATTAGCCAGGTGTAGTGGTGCCTGCCTGTAATCCCAGCTACTTGGGAGGCTGAGACAGGAGAATCGCTTGAATCTGAGAGGTGGAGGTTGCAGTGAACTGAGATCACGCCACTGCACTCCAGCCTGTGCAAAAAGAGTGAAACTCTGTCTCAGAAAAAAAAAAAGACAGATTCTCTCATCTTGGCCTCCTGAGTAGCTGGGATTACAGGCACCCGCCACCACACCCAGCTAACTTTTGTATTTTTAGTAAAGAGGGGTTTTGCCATGTTGGCCAGGCTGGCCTCGAACTCCTGACCTCAAGTGATCTGCCTGCCTTGGCCTCCCACAGTGCTGGCATTGCAGGTGAGTGCCTGGAGGAGGTAAAATGGCAGGTTTCCTGCAGGAGCAAACATGACCTTGCTAGAAATGCTCACCCAGAACAGATGGCAGAAATCACTTGGTGTTGGCTGACAGAGCTCACCGGCTTCTGCAGGGATGTGCCCCCAGGCGAAAGTCATTCGTGCTGCTTTGGCAGAAGAAGAAAGGAGGAGAAGGAAGAGGATTCAGAACAGGGATTGAGGATTGAGGATTCAGAACAGGGGTGGAGAGCAACAGGGGTGGAGAGCAACAGGGGTGGCTTGAATTGTACTAGGCTGGTAAAAATGTAGTTGAGGTTTTACACCATGTGCAATGGCCACGCTTGTAATGCCAGCACTTTGGGAGGCTGAGGCGGGTGGATCACCAGAGGTCAGGAGTTTGAGACCAGCCTGGCCAACTTGGTGAAACCCCGTCTGTACTGAAAATACAAAAATTACCGGGGCGTGGTGGCGGATGCCTGTAGTCCCAGCTACTCGGGACCCTGAGGCAGGAGAATCGCTTGAACCCGGGAGGCGGAGGTTGTAATCCCAGCTACTCAGGAGGCTGAGGCAGGAGAATTGCTTGAACCCAGGAGGCGGAGGTTGCAGTGAGCTGAGATCGCGCCACTGCACTCCAGCCTGGGTGACAGAGCGAGACTCTGTCTCTAAAATAAAATAAAACCCATTTTATGAGACGTTATCGTTTATAAGGGGTGACTCCACAGGCCCCTTAGATAGGAATTTGGGCAAGGAAGAAAAAGATCAGAGTTCGTCTTTAGGTTGAAACAGGCAACAGCCTTTTCTCTCTTTACTTTTTCTTTTATTTTTTAATTCTTTAATCGCATTTTAGCTTTTGGGGTACATGTGAAGAACATGCAGGATAGTTGCATAGGTACACATGTGGCAGTGTGATTTGCTGCCTTCCTCCCCATCACCTGTATCTGGCATTTCTCCCCAGGCTATCTCTCCCCAAGTCCCCACCCCCCGCTGTCCCTCCCCTATTTCCCCCCCACAGACCCCAGTGTGTGATGCTCCCCTCCCTGTGTCCATGTGTTCTCATTGGTCAATACCCGCCTATGAGTGAGAACATGCGCTGTTTGGTTTTCTGTTCTTGTGTCAGTTTGCTGAGCATGATGGTTTCCAGGTTCATCCATGTCCCTACAAAGGACATGAACTCATCCTTTTTATGGCTGCATAGTATTCCATGGTGTGTATGTGCCACCTTTTCCCTGTCCAGTCTATCGTCGATGAGAAATGGAAATCAAAACTACATTGAGATACCATCTCACGCCAGTTAGAATGGCGATCATTAAAAAATCTGGAGACAGCAGATGCTGGAGAGGATGTGGAGAAATAGGAACACTCTTACACTGCTGGTGGGAGTGTAAATTAGTTCAACCATTGTGGAAGACAGTGTGGCGATTCCTCAAGGACCTAGAAATAGAAATTCTGTTTGACCCAGCAAGCCCATTACTGGGTATATATCCAGAGGATTATAAATCGTTCTACTATAAGGACACATGCACACGAATGCTCATTGCAGCACTGTTTTCTCTCTTTTCTTAGAGAAGGCAAGAACCAGTATCTGTGGACCTTTGGAGTTCCCGCAGAAGAGCTTTTTACAGCCATCTACAGGTAACGTCTGTCAGTTCAAAACCAACAACTCACATGTGTTTATTTGGCCGGGCGCAGGGTCTCACGCCTGCCATCCCAGCACTTTGGGAAGCCGAGGCGGGTGGATCACCTGAGGTCGGGAGTTCAAGACCAGCCTGGCCAATGTGGAGAAACCCCATCTCTACTAAAAATACAAAAATTAGCCAGGCATGGTGGTGAGTGCCTGTAATCCCAGCTACTCAGGAGGCTCAGGTGGGAGAACCACTTAAACATGGGAGTCTGAGGTTGTAGTGAATTGAGACGGCGCCACTGCACTCCAGCCTGGAGACTTAGCAAGACTCGGTTTAAAAAAAAAAAGGCCGAGAGTGATGGCTCATGCCTGTAATCCCAGCACTTTGAGAGGCCGAGGTAGGAGTCCCAGGAGCTCTGGGGAGAAGGAGACACTCTCAACACCACAGCTCTGTCCGCCTCTGTGTCCACCCGTCCTTCCTGCCTCCATCTCACCTTCCTTCATTCCTAGTTTTTGCCTTTTCTGTCTCTCTCTCTTTTTTTTTAGATGGAGTATCGCTCTGTCACCCAGGCTGGAGTGCAATGGTGTGATCTCAGCTCACTGCAACCTCTGCCTCCTAGGTTCAACCGATTCTCCTGCCTCAGCCTCCCAAGTAGCTGGGACAACAGGTGCACAGCACCACATCCAGCTCATTATTGTTATTTTTAGTAGAGACAGGGTTTCACCATGTTGGCCAGGCTGGTCTCAAACTCCTGACCTCAGGTGATCTGCCCGCCGCAGCCTCACAAAGTGCTGGGATTATAGGTGTGAGCCACCATGGCTGGTCATTCGGCCTTTTCTCTGGCATTCTCTCCCCGACCTGAATTCCCACTTTCTAGGACCCATGCCCCAGGATGTGCACACTCCCCCACTTCCTGGATTTGTCTTCTGGAGCTGAGCTCTGTGGGTGGGTCGGTGGGGGGACATATTATTGACTTTCTTCTTAAATGTTGGAAATAGATGCTCAGTGCTACAAAGAAAAACCAGCCCTGAGATAGAGGATCTCTCAGCAATGCAGTTTTTACTTCCCGGGCTGCAGGGAGGGGACCCTCACTAGCCATTGTGCCACTAGACTACAATGAACAAAGGAAAACACACATTTATCCCTGACGCATGTGGGTTCGTCCTTCCTGCCGTGTCTGATCTCTGTGGGCCAGAGCCAGACTTCACCATCTAAACTAAAACCCGACTGGCTGACATCTTAAAACTTTTCTAAACAGGCGAAAGCCACGGAGAGCTGGGACCTGCCTGTGAGCACGTCCAGCACTGATATCTCGGTGAAAGTACAAGGACGTAGAGTGTCCTACGTGCCTGTGAGCTCGGCGTGTCTAACAGCTACGTAGGATAGGGCCTCACAAAGGGTTATTAGCACAGTTATTCTTTTTTTTTTTTTTTTTTTTTTTGAGACGGAGTCTCACTCTGTTGCCTGGCTGGAGTCAAAGGCACGATATTGGCTCACTGCAACCTCCAACTCCCTGGTTCAAATGATTCTGCTTCAGCCTCTCCAAAGTAGCTGGCACTACAGGCGAGCGTCACAATGCCCAGCTAATTTTTGTATTTTTAGTAGAGACAGGATTTCACCATGTTGGCCAGGATGGTCTTGATTTCCTGACCTTGTGATCCACCTACCTCGGCCTCCCAAAGTGCTGGGATTATATGCGTGAGCCACCGCGCCCGGCCAATACACTTACTCCTTAACAAGAAAGGAAACTTTAAAAAGGAACTTTTTTGCTCCCCACAGTAAACATCCTAACTCCTCTTCGGATAGAAATCTATACACATGGTGGCTTCCAGAGAACTATGGTCTGTTCTGACATGACTCCAGGTTCTCCCGGAGCTGGATACATTTTGGTGGCTGACCTAGGGTTTCCCCGTCCCCAGTCACTTACCGCTCTGTGTCACATGCAAGGCTGCCAGGTGCACCCGCGTGGCACACCTATGCAAGGCTGCCAGGTGCACCTGCGTGGCACAGCTATGCAAGGCTGCCAGGCGCACCCACGTGGCACAGCTATGCAAGGCTGCCAGGCACACCCACGTGGCACAGGTAGGCAAGGCTGCCAGGCGCACCCTCGTGGCACAGGTAGGCAAGGCTGCCAGGCGCACCCGCGTGGCACAGCTATGCAAGGCTGCAAGGCACACCCACGTGGCACAGCTATGCAAGACGGCCAGGTGCACCCGCGTGGCACATCTATGCAAAACTTCCAGGTGCGCCCGCGTGGCACAGCTATGCAAAACTTCCAGGTGCGCCCGCGTGGCACAGCTATGCAAAACTTCCAGGTGCGCCCGCGTGGCACAGCTATGCAAAACTTCCAGGTGCGCCCGCGTGGCACAGCTATGCAAGGCCGCCAGGTGTGTGGCACAGCTATGCAAGACCGTCAGGGGCGCCTGCGTGGCACAGCTATGCAAGGCCACCAGGCACACCAGCGTGGCACACAGCTCTGTTCTTGGCAGGGGGTTCTCCACATCTCTGCTCTGGACGCTTGCCCAAATCTTCGCCACCTTTCAAAAGCCTGCTTCTGCACAGCAGGTCCGAGGACGAGCGAGTGCACTTCATGCAAGGTCTGCAGGAGGTCTGGAGCCTGAACGGAAGGAGCGTGCTGACCGCGTTCGACCTGTCCCTGTTCCCGCTCGTGTGCGACCTCGGCGGTAAGTATCCTCCATGCAGAAAACCTCACAGCTGCGTCTCTCGTTCTGTATGGGGAGTGTGTTCACCATGTCGTTTATTTTCTGCGTTTTTTTTTTTGAGAATACCCTTTGCTCGGTTTCATTCAATAGAAGTTTTCTCATACATACAAAATTCAAAGTACGGTGTGTTTTCAGACCTTCCAGCAGATGAGAGGATCTTCATGCTTTCACAGAGGCAAGGAAAAGCCTTTTGGGATTCAATTATTTTACTGATTTAGGATATTGCCGAATCAAAAATTAATTCTGACTCTAACTATGTAATAGTTGTCAAACATTCTCCTTAACCGGAAAAAGGAGCAAATCAACTGTGTTTTCCTTTATTGACAAAAACAGAAAAATACCTAAAACAATATGATAATCTGAAGATTTTCCTGAATTTTTTTGAGACAGAGTTTCTCTCTGTCCCACAGACTGGAGTGCAGTGGTGTGATCTGGGCTCACCGCAACCTCTGTCTCCTGGGTTCAAGTGATTCTCCTGCCTTAGCCTCCCGAGTAGCTGGGACCACAAGCATACACCAGAAAACCCGGCTGATTTTTTTTGTATTTTTAGTAGAGATGGAGTTTCACCATATTGGCCAGACTGGTCTCGAACTCCTGACCTTGTGATCTGCCTGCCTT
Organism: Saguinus oedipus; assembly: GCA_031835075.1. NCBI lineage: Eukaryota > Metazoa > Chordata > Mammalia > Primates > Cebidae > Saguinus > Saguinus oedipus. The sequence continues at coordinate 884,433 of CM063191.1, forward strand.
GGCCTCCCAAAGTGCTGGGATTATAGGTGTGAGCCACCGCGCCCGGCCTCTTTTTCTTTTTCCTTTATCATTTTTTTTTAGATGGAATCTCGTTCTGTCGCCCGGGCTGAGTGCAGTGGTGCCATCTCGGCTCACTGCAACCTCCGCCTCCCGGGTTCAAGCGGTTCTCCTGCCGCAACCTCCCGAGTAGCTGGGATTGCAGGTGCCCGCCGCCACGCCCAGCTAACTTGTAGTTTTGTAATAGAGACGGGGTTTCACCGCATTGGCCAGGCTAGTCTTGATCTCCTGACCTCAAGCGACCTGCCCGCCTTAGCCTTGTTTTTGTTTTTTTGAAACAGGGTCCTGTTTTTTTTTTTTTTTTTTGAGACGGAGTTTCGCTTTTTGTTACCCAGGCTGGAGTGCAATGGCACGATCTTTCCTGTTTTATCACCCAGGCTGGAGTGCAGTGGTGCGATGATAGCTCACTGCGTTACACTCCAAGGCTGGGCGCTCTTTCCTCCCCTCCCCCCTCCCCTCCCCTCCGTTCCCCTTCCCTCCCCTTCCTTCCCCTCCCCTATGTTCCCCTTCCCTCACCTCCTCTCTCCTCCCCTCCGTTCCCCTTCCCTCACCTCCTCTCTCCTCCCCTCCGTTCCCCTTCCCTCCCCTCCCATCCCCTCCCCTCCCCTCCCCTCTGTTCCCCTTCCCTCACCTCCATTCCCCTCCCCTCCTCTGTCTTCCCTTCCCCTCCCCTCTCCTCTCTTCCCCTCCCCTCCCCTCCCCTCCCTTTTCATCCCCTCCCTACCCTCCTGTCCGTTCCCCTTTCCTCCTTTCCATTTTCCTCCCCTCCGCTCTCTTCCCCTCTCCTCTGTTCCCCTCCTCTCCCCTCTCTTCCCCTCCCCTCCCCTCTCTTCCCCTCCCCTCCCCTCTCTTCCCCTCCTCTTCCCTCTCCTCCCTTTCCATCCCCTCCCTCCCCTCCCCTCCATTCCCCCTCCCCTCCCTTCCCCTCCCCTCCCCTCCCCTTCCCTTTTCTTCTCTTCTCTTTTCTGTTCTTTTTTGAGATGAAGTCTCGCTCTGTCGCCAGCCTGGAGTGCAGCTTACTGCAACCTCCACCTCCCATGTTCAAGTGATCTTCCTGCCTCATCCTCCCGAGTAGCTGAGGTTACAGACACCCACCATGACACCCGGCTAATTTTTGGTATTTTTAGTAGAGAGGAGATTTCACCATGTTGGCCAGGCTGGTCTCAAACTCCTGACCTCAGGTGATCCGGCCGCCTCGGCCTCCCAAAGTGCTGGGATTATAGGTGTGAGCCACTGTACCCTGACTGGACATGCTTTTCAAATACAAATTCCACAAACCTGAGCTCACACCTTGAGCACCTCGTCCAGCCCATAAAGCTGTCACACTCTGGGCCGTGATCCCCCTGCCCTGTGTGGTCCTCTTACTCCACGGGTCCCTCGGAGCAGCTCCTGGCTGGTAGAAGGCTCTTTGCAGGGTGGGGAGCTTCTTCAAGGTGACGGCCATCAGTCACTGTGAGTAGAGGGAGATGATAGAGGTCAAGGTCCCCCTTGCCTGGGGAGCAGCTTGGGAAGAAAATCACAGAGAAGGAGCACAGGCTGGAGGTGTCTGTGGTCCTCCTTGGACTTTGTGTACCTGGGGCTTGCCACGGCGCCCTGCACTTAGCTGTTGGCCGTGCTTGGCTGGGCCGCTGTGCCAGCCACAAGATCACACGGTAACTCAGCGTCTGTGTGGGTCAGCGCAGCCAGGAAGACCAGCCGAGTTCAGGGGCCCGCAGGCAGTCACGTCACCATCCATCCCAGACACGGCGGATGGACCCAGTGTCCCAGGTTGGATTCTTCACGAGTCCATGGTGGATGGAGGGTGAGCAGTGTCTCACGGGCTCACCTCGGAGGGTCAAACACACCTTGTCCACTTTGCCGCAGGTGGGGCCGGGGCTCTGGCCAAGCAGTGCCTTTGTCTGTACCCCGGATGTCACATCACGGTTTTTGACCTCCCAGAAGTGGTGAGGACGGCGAAGGAGCACTTCTCCCTCTCGGAGGAAGAGCAGATCGGCTTCCAGGAAGGTGGGTTTGTGTCTCTTGGGGAAGCGTAGACATGTCTGAATACTTCTTTTAGTTTTACTTTTCTGGCACAGACTCTTGCTCTGTCGCCTAGGCTGGAGCACAGTGGCGCAATCTTGGCTCACTGCAGCCTCTGCCTCACGGGTTCAAGTGATTCTCCTCCCTCAGCCTCCATAGTAGCTGGGACGCCCGGCTAATTTTTTTGTAGTTTTAGTAGAGACGGGGTTTCTCCATGTTTGCCGGGATGGTCTCCAACTCTTGAACTTGTGATCTGCCCGCCTTGGCTCCCCAGTTAGCAGAGGCTTTGCTGCAGGCACCTGGGGCCTCACAGCTACTCGGGAGGCTGAGGCAGGAGAATCACTTGAACCCAGGAGGCAGAGGTTGCAGTGAGCCACGATCACACCACTGCACTCCAGCCCAGGCGGCCGACGGAGACTCCGTCTAAAAAAAAAGTAATACAGAAAAAAAGAGTCATTTTGTCAGGGCGCAGTGGCTCACACACCTATAATCCCAGCACTTTGGGAGGCTGAGGTGGGTGGATCACCTGAGGTCAGGAGTTCAAGACCAGCCTGGCCAACATGGTGAAACCCCATCTCTACTAAAAATACAAAAATTAGCCAGGCGCGGTGGCGGGCACCTGTATTCCCGGCTACTGGGGAGGCTGAGGCTGGAGAATCGCTTGAACCCAGGAGGCGGAGGTTGCAGTGAGCTGAGATTGCGCCATTGCACACCAGCCTGGGTGACAGAGAGAGACTCTCTCAAAAACATAAATAAATAAACAAAAGTGGCTCTGCGTTATACAGCTGAGGCAGGCTTTCTACACCTCCGTGGTTCATTAATACAGGAATCCTTGTGGGACGGGAAGTGTGTTCGATTTCATTTTTGGTGTTCACCCTAAGCTCGTCCTTTTTCCAGGCCAGTGCTCCAAGGGACACTGAGTCTGTCCTTCCTACTGAATATCGTAGAAGCCTTTAAAATGGGGCCGGGCGCGGTGGCTCAAGCCTCTAATCCCAGCACTTTGGGAGGCTGAGGCAGGTGGATCACGAGGTCAAGAGATCGAGACCAGCCTGGTCAACAAGGTGAAACCCTGTTTCTACTAAAAGTACAAAAATTAGCCTGGCGTGGTGGTGCGTGCCTGTAATCCCAGCTACTCAGGAGGATGAGGCAGGAGAATTGCCTGAACCCAGGAGGCGGAGGTTGCAGTGAGCCAAGATCGCTCCATTGCACTCCAGCCTGGGTAATAAGAGCGCAACTCCGACTCGGGGGAAAAAAAAAAAAAAAAAGAAGCCTTTCAAATGATGGTATGATGGTGTGACTGACTGACTAAGTGAACAGCTTTGATTGCAAATGCCAGCCTACTAACTGGCTTCCCCAGAGCGGTACCACCCACTCTCACGGGAATCTTCAGACTTTTTCTAGAATGATCCACAGGGTAAATATTGTATCTTTTGCAGCCCCAGAGGCGGAACTGAGAATAGTTAAGTAGCTGCTTGTAGAAACGAGAGAAAACACACTTCTACCATTTTTTTTTTGAGACAGGGTGTGATTCTGTCTCCCAGGCTGGAGGGCAGTGATATGGCCATTAGCTCATGGCAGCTTCCACCTTCCAGGCTCAAAAGTGACCTTGTGACCTCAGCCTCATGTGTAGCTGGGATTACAGGCATGTGCCACCACGCCTGGCTAAATTTTTGTATTTCTGGTAGAGATGGAGTTTCCCCACATTGACCAGGCTGGTCTCGAACTCCTGACCTTGTGATTCACTTTGGGAGTGCTGCAATTACAGTTGTGAGCCACCACGCCCAGCCAATAACATGATTTTTTAAAGAAGAAGGAAAGAGGCCACATGTGCCATTCACTGTTTTCTTTTATAAAATATATTTTTAATTTATTTTTTATTTTTTGAGATGGAGTCTCACTGTGTCTCCCAGGCTGGAGTGCAATGGCGCTATCTCGGCTCACTGCAACCTCCGCCTCCTGGGTTCAAGCGATTCTCCTGCCTCAGCCTCCCGAGTAGCTGGGATTACAGGCATCCACCACCACATCCAGCTAATTTTTGTGTTTTTAGTAGAGACGAGGTTTCACCATGTTAACCAGGCTGGTCTCGAACTGCTGACCTCAAGTGATCCGCCCGCCTCGGCCTCCCATGGGGGATTACAGGCGTGAACCCCCATGCCCAGCCAATAACATGATTTTTTAAAGGAGAAGCAGAGAAAGAGGACACACGTATCACTCAGTATTTTCTGATTTTCCTTACGAGCCTTTTTGTTTTTGAAGACTAGCTCTGCAGGTCACTAGCCCGGAAGACCTGTGGAAGGCCTGACCCGTGCAGCTGATGTTTGGTACCTGAAATGGGTTTAGTCACATGGGGCTGGGTTATGGGCTGATGTTGGGGTGCCTGCCATATGTTCCAGGGGATTTCTTCAAAGACCGTCTTCCGGAAGCAGACCTGTACATCCTGGCCAGGATCCTCCACGACTGGGCGGACGGAAAATGCTCACAGCTGCTGGAGAGGGTCTACCAGTCTTGTAAGCCGGGTGAGCGGTGGGGTTGCATTTCAGCATGTGCTGTGACTCAGGGCAGAGCTGCAGGAGTGATATTTAGAAGGGAGGCACTGAACTCATCCCACAGGTAAGTGTAGACGTCTTGCCAATGGATTTATTTTTAGATAACCACCTACCATAAATAGGCTCCTAATTTCTATCTATGGAGAGAACCACAGAAAGATGGAAAAAGTGAAATGTTCTGTGAAATATCAGTGGTCTCACTTTGCTGAAATTCTTTCCGAATTAGGCTAGTATTTGTGTGGGTGATGAAAACAGTGCCCCACTGACTTCCGAGGTCCCCCCATCCTGATGGTCCATGAGGACGTGGCACAGCCTCTGTGTGTGTGATGGGGACAGTGCCCATGTGTCCTGTGAGGTCCACCCATCCTGATGGTCCATGAGGACGTGGCACAGCCTGTGTGTATGTGATGGGGACAGTGCCCCCGTGACTTCTGAGGTCCACCCATCTTCATGGTCCATGAGGACGTGGCACAGCCTGTGTGTGTGTGATGGGGACAGTGCCCCCATGACTTCTGAGGTCCACCCCTCTTCATGGTCCATGAGGACGTGGCACAGCCTCTGTGTGTGTGATGGGGACAGTGCCCATGTGTCCCTGTGAGGTCCACCCATCCTGATGGTCCATGAGGATGTGGCACAGCCTGTGTGTGTGTGATGGGGACAGTGCCCCCGTGACTTCTGAGGTCCACCCATCTTCATGGTCCATGAGGACGTGGCACAGCCTGTGTGTGTGTGATGGGGACAGTGCCCCCATGACTTCTGAGGTCCACCCATCTTCATGGTCCATGAGGACGTGGCACAGCCTCTGTGTGTGTGATGGGGATAATGCCCATGTGTCCTGTGAGGTCCACCCATCCTGATGGTCCATGAGGACGTGGCACAGCCTGTGTGTATGTGATGGGGACAGTGCCCCCGTGACTTCTGAGGTCCACCCATCTTCATGGTCCATGAGGACGTGGCACAGCCTGTGTGTGTGTGATGGGGACAGTGCCCCCATGACTTCTGAGGTCCACCCATCTTCATGGTCCATGAGGACGTGGCACAGCCTCTGTGTGTGTGATGGGGACAGTGCCCATGTGTCCTGTGAGGTCCACCCATCCTGATGGTCCATGAGGACATGGCACAGCCTGTGTGTGTGTGATGGGGACAGTGCCCCCGTGACTTCTGAGGTCCACCCATCTTCATGGTCCATGAGGACGTGGCACAGCCTGTGTGTGTGTGATGGGGACAGTGCCCCCATGACTTCTGAGGTCCACCCATCTTCATGGTCCATGAGGACGTGGCACAGCCTCTGTGTGTGTGATGGGGATAATGCCCATGTGTCCTGTGAGGTCCACCCATCCTGATGGTCCATGAGGACATGGCACAGCCTGTGTGTGTGTGATGGGGACAGTGCCCATGTGTCCTGTGAGGTCCACCCATCCTGATGGTCCATGAGGACATGGCACAGCCTGTGTGTGTGATGGGGACAGTGCCCCCGTGACTTCTGAGGTCCACCCATCTTCATGGTCCATGAGGACGTGGCACAGCCTGTGTGTGTGTGATGGGGACAGTGCTCATGTGTCCTGTGAGGTCCACCCATCCTGATGGTCCATGAGGATGTGGCACAGCCTCTGTGTGTGTGACGGGGACTATGCCCATGTGTCCTTTGAGGTCCACCCATTCTAATGGTCCATGAGGACGTGGCACAGCCTTTGTGTGTGTGATGGGGACTATGCCCATGTGTCCTTTGAGGTCCACCCATTCTGATGGTCCATGAGGACGTGGCACAGCCTCTGTGTGTGTGATGCAGACAATGCCCGTGTGTCCTTTGAGGTCCACCCATCGTGATGGTCCATGAGGACGTGGCACAGCCTCTGTGTGTGTGATGCAGACAATGCCCGTGTGTCCTTTGAGGTCCACCCATCGTGATGGTCCATGAGGACATGGCACAGCCTCTGTGTGAGTGATGGGGACAATGCCCGTTTGTCCTGTGAGAACCACCCATCCTGATGGTCCATGAGGACATGGGCACAGCCTCTGTGTGAGTGATGGGGACAGCGCCCGGTGTCTTGTGAGGTCCACCCATCGTGATGGTCCATGAGGACGTGGCACAGCCTCTGTGTGTGTGATGCGGACAATGCCCGTGTGTCCTGTGAGGTCCACCCATCGTGATGGTCCATGAGGATGTGGGCACAGCCTCTGTGTGTGTGATGGGGACAGAGCCCCGTGTCCTGTGAGGTCCACCCATCGTGATGGTCTATGAGGACATGGGCATAGCCTCTGTGTGTGTGATGGGGACAGAGCCCCGCGTCCTGTGAGGTTCACCCATCGTGATGATCCATGAGGATGTGTGCACAGCCTCTGTTTGTGTGATGGGGACAGTTCCCCGTGTCCTGTGAGGTCCACCCATTGTGATGGTCCATGATGATGTGGGCACAGCATCTGTGTGTTTTGGGGATAGTGCCCCAGTGACTTCTGAGGTCCATCCATCTTCATGGTCCATGAGGACATGGGCATAGCATCTGTGTGTGTGTGTGTGTGTGTGTGCGTGTGTGTGATGGGGACAGTGCCCCCCTGTGTCCTGTGAGGTCCACCCATCCTCATAGTCCATGAGGATATGGGCACAGCCTCTTGTGTGATGGGGATAGTGCCTCACTGACTTCTGAGGTCCACCCATCCTGATGGTCCACGAGGATGTGGAAAGAAAGCGGCTTTTTGTCTCTCTGTTTCTGCCTCAGTCCTATCTGTCTCTCTTGTATGGGACCCTTCCTATGTTTCACATACCATAAGGATGGCCAGACCTCAGAGGAAGGTGGGGCACTGTCTCCGTCATACACTCAGAGGCTGTGCCCAGGTCTTCATGGAATATCAGAATGGATGGACCTCACAGAATAGACAGTACAGACACTGTCCCCTTCCCACACATCCAGAGGCAGTGCTGATGTCCTCTGTCCCCATCACACGCACAGAGGCAGTGCCCACCGCCTCTGTCCCCTTCACAAACACACAGAGGCAGTGCCCATGTCCTCTGTCCCCTTCACACACACACAGAGGCAGTGCCCATGTCCTCTGTCCCTTTCACACACACCCAGAGGCAGTGCCCACGTCCTCTGTCCCTATCACAGACACAGAGGCTGTGCCCATGTCCTCATGGACCATCAGGATGGATGGACCTCACAGGACACAGGGCACTGTCTATATCACACACACAGAAGCTGTGCCCACGTCGTCATGGATCATCAGAATAGTGGACCTCACAGGACACGGGGCACTGTCCCCAACACACACACACAGTCTGTGCCCACATCTTAATGAACCATCAAGATGGGTGGTTCTCTGAAGTCACTGGGGCTCTGTCCCCACACACACAGAGGCTGTGTCCACGTCCTCATGGACCATCAAGGTGAGTGGACCTCAGAAGTCACTGGGGCACTGTCCCCATCACACACACAGAGGCTGTGCCATATCCTCATGGACCATTAAGATGAGTGGACCTCAGAAGTCACTGTGGCTGTCCCCATCACACACACAGAGGCTGTGCCATGTCCTCCTGGATCATCAAGATTAGTGGACCTCAGAAGTCCCTGGGGCACAGTCCTCATCACACACACAGTGGCTGTGTCCACATCCTCATGGACCATCAAGATGGTGGACCTCAGAAGTCCCTGGGGCACAGTCCTCATCACACACACAGTGGCTGTGTCCACATCCTCATGGACCATCAAGATGGTGGACCTCAGAAGTCCCTGGGGTACTGTCCTCATCACACACACAGTGGCTGTGTCCATGTTCTCATGGACCATCAAGATGGGTGGACCTCAGAAGTCACTGTGGCTCTGTCCCCATCACACACACAGTGGCTGTATCCATGTCCTCACAGACCATCAAGATGAGTGGACCTCAGAAGTCTCTGGGGCACTGTCCTCATCAAACACACACAGGCTGTGCCCATATCCTCATGGACCATGAAGATGAGTGGACCTCAGAAGTCACTGTGGCTGTGTCCCCATCACACACACAGTGGCTGTGCCCACATTCTAATGAACCATCAAGATGGGTAGACCTCTGAAGTCACTGGGGCTCTGCCCCCACACACACACTGGCTGTGTCCACGTCCTCATGGGTCATCAAGATGGGTGGACCTCAGAAGTCACTGTGGCTCTGTCCCCATCACACACAGTGGCTGTGTCCATGTCCTCACAGACCATCAAGATGAGTGGACCTCAGAAGTCCCTGGGGCACTGTCCTCATTACACACACACAGGCTGTGCCCACATCCTCATGGACCATGAAGATGAGTGGACCTTAGAAGTCACTGTGGCTGTGTCCCCATCACACACACAGTGGCTGTGCCCACATTCTAATGAACCATCAAGATGGGTAGACCTCTGAAGTCACTGGGGCTCTGCCCCCCCCACACACAGTGGCTGTGTCCACGTCCTCATGGACCATCAAGATGAGTGGACCTCAGAAGTCCTTGGGGCACTGTCCCCATCACACATGCACAGAGGCTACGCCATGTCCTCATGGACCATCAAGATGGGTGGACCTCTGAAGTCACTGGGGCTCTGTCTCCACACACGCAGTGACTGTGTCCACATCCTCATGGCCCATCAAGATGAGTGGACCTCAGAAGTTCCTGGGGCACTGTCCTCATCACACACACCTTGCCATGCATTTGTGTGTGATGCGAACTGTGCCCCTCCCTTTCTAGGTGGTGGCATTCTAGTCATTGAAAGCCTCCTGGATGAAGACAGGCGAGGTCCTCTCCTCACGCAGCTCTACTCTCTGAACATGCTTGTGCAGACGGAAGGCCAGGAGAGGACACCCAGCCACTACCATGCTCTCCTGTCTTCTGCTGGCTTCAGAGATTTCCAGTTTAAGAAAACGGGGGTCATTTACGATGCCATTTTAGCCAGGAAATAACTTTCCTTGTCATCTGGAATGACCATCTGCTGGGAAAAGGTCTTGACGTGTGTGTGATGGGTTATATATTGTTTACTGAGAAACGGTGGCAAGAAATGCTGTGTGTCCCCAGGCAGAAAACTGTTCAGGGTGTTCTAGGAGACTGAACTGTATGTGCTGGTCGTGCACTTGTTAAACCAACTCCCAAAACACTGGATACATGATCTTGTCCCCATTGGCGACTGGCAGAGTGCTTTCTGGCTTATTTCTATTTTACTAGTGAACAGGCACTATCTGCCTGTAGAGTCTGTCTTTATTCTATGAGGAAACAGTGAGCACCTGCTTATTAAAAATGATCACCTGTTCGCAAAGAATAAATCCGTGGGTGAGAGTCTGCTCTGCACTGTCAGCTGGGAGATGCTGTCAGCCCCCTGACGTCCCACTCTGATTCCCACTTTTTCTCTGTGTCTTTGTGTCCGTTTCTAAACTCCTTCAGTGCCACCTGGGTTTGAGTCTCCACGACCGAGCTGGTCTCAGAACTGTCAAAGCCATAATAATAAAGAGATGTATCTCCACTGCCTTCTTCTTCTTGGTGACATGACGAGTGACAGGAGGTTTATGTGGACAGGGTGCGACTGCCTCTGCTTTGTGAATTATTTCCTGGGCTTCAGTCAGTACCAGGCTGATGGGGGATTGTGAGTTTGGCATTGGCATTGACTGTAGGCAAAGTTTTGGTCCTCTTGTTGCTGTAAGGAGGGGCTCCTGTGTTCCCCTTCGTAGATAGATGTCTGTTAGAAGCTTCACCCTAAAGCCGGGCACGGTGACTCACGCCTGTAATTCCAGCACTCTGGGAGGCCAAGGCAAGTGGAACATGAGGTCACGAGTTCGAGACCAGCCTGAGTAACAGGGTGAAACCCCATCTCTACTAAAAATACAAAAATTAGCTGGGCACGGTGGTGCATGCCTGTAATCCCAGCTACTCAGGAGGCTGAGGCAGGAGAATCACTTGGACCTGGGAGGCGGTGGTTTTAGTGAGCCAAGATTGTGCCATTGCACTCCAGCCTGGGCAACAAGAGTGAGACTCCATCTCAAAAAAAGAAAAAAGAAAAAAAGAAGAAGCTTCACCCTGAACAACAGAACTTTGACATCAGTGCTGGAGGTGGTAACTATGGCTATCTATGAAGCATAAGGCTCTCCTTTCAGGATGCCTTGTACAGCTCTGTGACTTAGTGAGGCCATTTCTTCTTTCCTTTTACAGACGGAGTCTTGCTCTGTTGCCCAGGGTCGAGTGCAGTGGCACGATTTTGGCTCACTGCAACCTCTGCCTCCCGGGTTCAAGCAATTCTCCTGCCTCAGCCTTCTGAGCAGCTGGGACTACAGTAGGTGCATACCAGCATGCCTGGCCATTTTTTTGTATTTTTAGTAGAGATGGGGATTCAGTGTTGGCCAGGATGGTCTCCATCTTCTGACCTTGTGACCAGCTTGCCTTGGCCTCCCAAAGAAGTGCTGGGATTACAGGCATGAGCCACCATGCCCGGCATAGTGATGCGATTTCAAAAGTGACAAGACATGTATATGTAACATATAGCATGTGTGGCATGTATATGTGTGGCATGTGACATATAACATGTATGGCATGGATATGCCATATGTGACATACATGCATCCTATATGTAACACAACCTGTATAGCGTGCAACACATGACATGCACATGTCATGTGCAACATATGCATGACATGCATGTATATGTAACAAATATACACACGTATACGTGACATAAAACATACATGTCATGCATGACACGTCATACATGCTATGTGCCACAAATAACATGTCATACCTGTCACACGTGACTTACATGGCATACATTATATATGTTGCCTATGACTGCAAATGCCATACATGCCACACATGCTATCCTGCATGTACATGTCATGTTACATGTAACATGCATGCTATATGTCACATGCCACATATACGTGCCATACATGCCACACATGCTGTTACCCACATGTCATACATGTCACACATGACACGTTGCATGCATGTGTCACACACGTCACATGCATCACGTGTGTCATAGGGCTACATGTGTTTTACACACAACACATACATGCCATATATGACTTACATGCACATTATATGTCACATGTGATGTGCCATACATGCCATGTGTGACATATAAGGCATGTATGACATTTACGTTGTATATGACATAGCATGTATATGTGTATGTGATGTGACACATAGCATGTATGACATGTATCTTCTATATGTGGCATATAACATGTATGATGTGTGTTATATGTGACAAGGTGTATGCAATGTATATGTTATATGTGACACGTAGCATGTATGACTGTTTATATGTTATGCATGTATATGTTATATAACATATAAATGTATACAATATGTAAAATATGTAAAACTATATATAAAATATGAAATATGTATTATGTATACATAATATTTAATTAGAGTTTTGCTCTGTCACCAGGCTGTAGTGCAGTGGTGTGATTTTGGCTAATTCTAACCTCTGCCTCCTGGGTTCAAGCAATTCTCTTGCCTCAGTTTCCCTAGTAGCTGGGATTACAGGCACCCGCCACCATGCCTGGCTATGTTATTTTGTATTTTTAGTAGAAACGGTGTTTCACCATGTTGGTCAGGCTGGACTTGAACTCCCGACCTTGACCTCCCAAAGTGCTGTGTGAGCCACCACACCCAGCCAACTGCAATATTTTAATAATGAAAGTGTATGTATACATACATATATACAGATGGTTTCCAACTTATGACAGTTTGATGAACAACTTTTCAAATTTATGATCAGTTTATCAGGATAGTAAATGCTTTTTTTTTCTGATGGAGTTTCACTCTTGTAGCCTAGACTGGAGTGCAACAGCCTGATCTCAGCTCACTGCAGCCTCCACCTCCTGGGTTCAAGTGATTCTCCTGCGTCAGTCTCCTGAGTAGCTGAGACTACAGACACGCACCACCACACCAGGCTGTTTTTGTATTTTTTTGTATTTTTGCTGGGGTTTCTCTATGTTGGTCAGACTGGTCTCGATCTCCCAGCCTCAGGTGATCTGCCCACCTTGGCTTCCCAAAGTGCTGGGATTACAGGCCTGAGCCACCGTACCCAGCCAACTGCAATGTTTTAATAATGAAAGTGTGTGTATAGATACATAGATACAGATGGTTTCCAGGTTATGATGGTTGGATTTACAACTTTTCAAATTTATGATCAGTTTATCAAGATAGTAGATGCATTTTTTTTTTTTTTAGACAATGTCTCACTCTTGTTGCCCAGGCTGGAGTGCAATGGCACCATCTCGGCTCACTGCAACCTCTGCCTCCCAGGTTCAAGTGATTCTCCTGCCTTGGCCTCCTGAGTAGCTGAGATTGCAGGCATGTGCCACCACACCCAGCTGATTTTGCTTTTTTAGTAGAGATGGGGGTTTCTCGATGTTGGTGAGGCTGGTCTTGAACTCCCGACTTCAGGTGATCCACCCGCCTCAACCTCCCAAAGTGCTGGGATTGCAGACGTGACCCACCGTGCCTGACAAACTGCAATATTTTAATAATGAAAGCATGTCTATATATACATACATATATACAGATGGTTTCCGGATTACGATGGTTGGATTTACAAATTTTTAACTTTAAGACCAGTTTATCAAGATAGTGAGCTGATATTTTATTTTGCTTTACGTTCTGGGATACGTGTGCTGAACGTGCAGCTTTGTGACATAGGTGTCCATGTGCCTTGGCATGATTTTGTAGTACAGATGGGTTTCTCTATGTTGGTGAGGCTGGTCCAGAACTCCCAACCTCAGGTGGTCTGCCCGCCTCAGCCTCCCAAAGTGCTGGGATGACAGGCATGAGCCACCATGCCTGGCTAACAAGTGCATTTTAAGTTAGGATATTTTGTGCCATGATGGGGTTATGGGGATGTAACCCCGCTGGAAGTCAATGACCATCTGTCTGTGTGTGTGTGTGTGTACATTACCCACCCCCTAAAAATACTGTAACCATGGTGATGATCCCTAACGTGGCTCAGGCTCAGACCTGCAGGCTGCCTGGGCTTGGATGCTCTTTGCACATAGATGTGAGATCTGGGCAACCGGGCTCCATCAGGGAAATCCTCTTGTTGCCACGGCAACCGGTGACCCATTTGGGAAGAGCCTCCACCTGCCAGGAGGGGGCGCCGTGGGTCGGCTGATGGAACCCGGCTCCATCAGACGCCCTTATGACAGGTAGAGTCACGCCACTTACGACAGGTGACCAGGAACGGAGGAAAAGTACCCCCCAACCCCTGGGACTACAGGTGTGCACCACCATGCCCAGCTATTTTTTGTATTTTTTTTTTTTTGTAGAGGAGGGCCTCGATTTCTTGACCTCGTGATCCACCCGCCTCTGCCTCCCAAAGTGCTGAGATTATAGCCGTGAGCCAGCGGGCCGGGGTAACTTTTCTTACTGAAAAACGTGGGGAGGGATACTTTCCCATTTTTTCTTTTTTTCTTCCCTAACAAAGTTGGAGTTTCAAGTTCTTTCTCTGTCCTTTTCAAATGTATGTAAATCTTTTTAAGCAGGCCCCAGGGCCCACCTCACAGCTCAGAAAGGTTTCCTGCGGTGTCTGGGACGAAACTCTTTGAAATGTGATCCATCCCTAGGGGGAGGGAAAAAAAGCCTCATTCCCCAGCGTCCTCGGAGAAGAGCTTAATTTAAGCTGCCGCCTGAGTCCAAATTGCAAAGCCTCTACCTGCTGTTACAATGAGTCATTGTTCAGTTTCAGAAAGTGAATGGAAAGGGGTGTCTCCACTCTGCTGAAGAAGAGGGTGAGGTTTCTTTCTGGGTCGCAGAGGGCCTGAGTTGTGTATCACATTCTAATGTAATGCTTGCTTCATGATAAAATTGTTTTCTTTTCCTTCTAACCTTGAGGAGGGAGTTTCTGGATTGGAAGGACGAAGTGGGTTCCTGGTTTGGGAAGGAGATTTTCCATTTTTTTTTTTGAGACAAGAGTCTCTTAGCTACTTGGTGGGAGGCTGAGGCTGGAGAATCGCTTGAGCCTGGGAGGTGGAGGCTGCGGTAGGCCGAGGTCACACCATTGCACTCCAGCCTGGGTGACAGAGCGAGACTCCGTCTCCAAAACAAACAAATAACACAACAATCCCATGTCCCAAAAAACATTTTCATCACACCTTGAAACATCAGAGGCTGATGTTGTCTAGAGTTCAGTGGACCATCTCACTGTAACCTCGGCCTCCCGAGTTCAAGCGATTGTCCTGCCTCAGCCTCTTGAGTACCTGGGATTTCAGGCACCAGCCATCACCCCCAGCTTATTTTTGTATTTTTTTTAGTAGAGTTGGGGTTTTGCTGTGTTGGTGAGGCAGGTCTCGAATTCTTGACCTCAAGTGATCCACCTGCCTCGGCCTCCCAAAGTGCTGGGATTACAGGCGTGAGCCACCGCGCCCGGCGAGTACCTTATTATTTAAAAGCAGACATGAAGAGGGGATTGTACAGTTTTCTTTTCTTTCTTTTTTTTTTTGAGACAGTTTCACTCTTGTTGCCCAGGCTGGAGTGCAATGGCGCGATCTCGGCTCACTGCAACCTTCACCTCCTGGGTTCAGGCAATTCTCCTGCCTCAGCCTCCCGAGCAGCCGGGATTACAGGCGCCCGCTACCAAGCCCGGCTAATTTTTGTATTTTTACTAGAGACGGCGTTTCACCATGTTGACCAGGATGGTCTTGAACTCCTGACCTTGTGATCTGCCCGCCTCGGCCTCCCAAAGTGTTGGGATGACAGACGTGGCATGAGCCATCGCGCCCGGCACAGGTTTCTCTTTATCACGTATCATTGTTGAACCCTGAACTCTAATGTGATAAATTACGGAGGCGGTTTTTCTGGATGTTTCCAGAGCATAGATCCGGGCCAGCCACATGATGCACAACAGGATTTCTCTGGAAGAAAAATCTTTGCCTTGAATGGAATAAGCCATTCTCCTTATAGCCACTAGGGGGAGTCAGCGTCCTTCTGTCGTTTCAGACGGCAACGCAGAGAGGATGGGAGGCTGGTCTCAGTCCTTGGTTACTTTGCCAAGGTTGAGGATGCCAGGACATATGCCCAAGGTGGTCGGGGCACAGCTTGCTTTTATACATTTTAGGAACACGGGAGGCATCAATCAATACGTGTAAGATGTACGTTGGCCGGGCAAGGTGGCTCATGCCTATAATCCCAGCACTTTGGGAGACAGAGGCGGGTGGATCATGAGGTCAAGGGATCGAGACCATCCTGGTCAACATGGTGAAACCCCATCTCTACTAAAAATACAAAAATTAGCTGGGCATGGTGGTGCGCGCCTGTAGTCCCAGCTACTCGGGAGGCTGAGGCAGGAGAATTGCTTGAACCCAGAAGGCGGAGGTTGCGGTGAGCCGAGATTGCGCCATTGCACTCCAGCCTGGGTAACAAGAGCGAAACTCCGTCTCAAAAAAAAAAAAAAAAAAAAAAAAGATGTTACGTTGGTTCTATCTGGAAGGATAGGATGATTCCAAGTGAGGGTAGATTTAAACATATTCTGGGCTGGGCGCGGTGGCTCACACCTGTCATCCCAGCACTTTGGGAGGCCGAGGCGGGCGGCTCACCTGAGGTCAGGAGTTCGAGACCAGCCTGGCCAACACGATGAAACCCTGTCTTTACTAAAAATACAAAATTAGCCGGGCGTGGTGGCTGGGCCCTGTAATCCCAGCTACTCGGGAGGCCGAGGCAGGAGAATTGACTGAACTGGGGAGGCTAAGGTTACAGTGAGCGGAGATCACACCACTGCACTCCAGCCTGGGCAACAGGAGCAAAACTTTGTCTCAAATAAATAAATACATAAATAGGCCAGGAGAAGTGGCTCACACCTGTAATTCCATCACCTTGGGAGGTCGAGGCAGGCAGATCACCTGAGGTCAGGAGTTCGAGACCAGCCTGGCCCACATGGTGAAACCCCGTCTCTAGAACAAACTACAAAAATTAGCTGGATATGGTGGCACGTGCCTGTAATCCCAGCTACACGGGAGGCTGAGGCAGGAGAATCGCTTGAACCTGGGAGGCGGACGTTGTGGTGAGCCGAGATCGTGCCATTGCACTCCAGCCTGGGCAAGGAGAGTGAAAGTTTGTGTCAAATAAATAAATAAATAGTCGGGTGCTGTGGCTCACACCTGTAATTCCAGCACATTGGGAGGCCGAGGCAGGCGGATCACCTGAGGTGAGGAGTTCGAGACCAGCCAGGCCCACATGGTGAAACCCCATCTCTAGTACAAAATACAAAAATTAGCTGGGTGTGGTGGTGGGTGCCTGTAGTTCCAGCTATTCAGGAAGCTGAGGCAGGAGGATCGCTTGAACCTGGGAGGCGGAGGTTGCGGTGAGCTGAGATCGTGCCATTGCACTCCAGCCTGGGCAACAAGAGCAAAAGTTTATCTCAAATTAATTAATTAAATGAGCAAGAGGAGCAAAACTTTATCTGAAATAAATAAACAGGCTGGGCATGGTGGCTCGCGTGGGTCCTGCCCATAATCCCAGTCCTTTGCGAGACTGAGGTGGGTGGATCATGAGGTCAGGAGTTCGAGACCAGCCTGGCCAATACGGTGAAACCCCATCGCTACTAAAAATACTAAAATTAGCCAGGCGTGGCGGCGGGTGCCTGCTCTCTGAGCTACTTGGGAGGCTGAGGCAGGAGAATCGCTTGAACCGGCGGGGCGGAGGTTGGGGTGAGCGGAGATCCCACCACTGCACGCCAGCCTGGGCAACAAGGGCGAAACTTTGTCTCAAATAAATAAATACATATGTAAACAACATTGCAACCCAGATAACAAGAGGGAAACTTGTCTGAAATAAATAAATCAATAAATAAAATGGGAAACTCTGTGTGATGTGAAGTTCCCCAAGGTCAGAAACAATGAGCACAAACAGAGGTGATAACTCAGGTCCTGTCACACCCTGCGGGCTGCATCCTTCTTCCTTGTCCCCCTCTTCACCTCCTCCCTCTCCCGGGTCTGAGACAAGCCCAGGCAGCCGCCCCCTGGTCCCCTGGCCATCTGGACCCCGGCCTTCCTGTCCGCGGGGCGTTTGAGGTCATTAACTCTGGCTGGAACGTCAGAGCCTCCGCCGTGCGCTAAGTCCCCACCTGTCTACAGCGGCATCACGAATTCACTCACAGCAGGGTGTGCTGAATTCACTCACAGCAGGGTGTGCTGAATTCACTCACAGCAGGGTGTGCTGAATTCACTCACAGCAGGGTGTGCTGATTCACTCACAGCAGGGTGTGCTGAATTCACTCACAGCAGGGTGTGCTGAATTCACTCACAGCAGGGTGTGCTGAATTCACTCACAGCAGGGTGTGCTGAATTCACTCACAGCAGGGTGTGCTGCTCGGCTGGTCTTCACCCTTCACCCGCAGGTGTCAGAGAGAGAGTGAGAGGGGAGACTACCTCCGTCCCTTCCTCCCTCCCCTCCCCTCCACCAGGGCCGAGGTGGGTGGATCACCTGAGGTCAGGAGTTCAAGACCAGCCTGACCATCATGGAGAAACCTCATCTTTATAAAAAAAAAATAACGGGAGGCTGAGGCAGGAGAATTGCCTGAACTTAGGAGGCGGAGGTTGCGGTGAGCCGAGATCGCGCCATTGCACTCCAGCCTGGGTAACAAGAGTGAAACTCCATCTCAAAAAAAATAATAATAATAATAAAATAAAATAAAAGGAGCTGGGAAGATGACTCCCTTTGTGGTTCCCAGTGTGTCTGCTATCTGTAAGCCTCGAAATGGCTACAAATGAATGTCCTCCTTGCCAGCTGGAGCCCGGCGGCTCTGGGTCAGGCCCCACGTCTGCACGGCCCAGGGTCCCTCCTGGAGACGCCTCTGCCAGCTAATAATTCACTGCATTTGTTGTGTCTCTGTAAGCCCCCTCCCCTGCGGGTACCCGCTCACACTGCATAGGAACTAGCAAATGAATGAACCCAAAGGATTGTGAGGTTGGACGTCCAGCCAATGGACAGTGACATATTTCTGCCTCAGTTTCCCCTTCAGCGCCATAAGCCTATAAAAGGAAGCTTCCCGTCACACGCGGCGTCTGCTGCCTTTTCCATTAGCCACGGTGAACCCCAGGTTTCTCTTCAAATAATCCGTCTGTCGGTGTGTTCACTTCTCTTGTTCTTTAATTATGTATCTTAAAGTTTAGCTGCCTTGTGCTTTCCGTAGACAACCTTTCCCGCCTGTTCTAATCGGTAACTCACGTCTGTTCCCCCTGTCCCCTGCCCCATGCTGACCGATCCTGGCCACCTGCTGTGCTCACCCGGTCCACTCACCTGTTCTGCTCACCTGCTGTGCTCACATGCTCTGGTCACCTGCTCCGCTCACCTGCTGTGCTCACATGCTCCGCTCACCTGCTCTGGTCACCTGCTCCGACCCCCGTTTACCTGCTCTGATCTGCCCATCACTGTCCTTCCTGCCAAACTACCCACCCCACACGCCGGCTCGTACCCGTGCTCCCTTTAAAATGATTCATCAGAATTAGACAACACTGTGCGGCTGCCCTGGCCTTTCCAAAGCTGCACTGTCCTCTTGCATTAAGGAAGATTAGCTCGCACTCCGGAAGGACACACGGAGAAGGTTAACGAGATTACAGAGAACCCTGGGGAACTGCCATGACAGTCCCAAACGGATGTGCCCAATAAAACTGTCAAACAGGGCATGCGGTGCCTCTCATGGCTGCGGGGCCCTGATCTCAGAGCCAGAAATCTCTATGTCTTCTGGGTAGAAAACCCCAATAATTTATGTTGTCCAGTGTGGTCTGCAAGCCCCAAATGGAGTCTTACCCTGTCGCCCAGGCTGGAGTGCAGTGGCGCGATCTCGGCTCATTGCAACCTCCACCTCCGGGGTTCAAGCAACTCTCCTGCCTCAGCCTCCCGAGTAGCTGGGATTACAGGCACCTGCCACCAAGCCCGGCTAATTTTTTTTGTATTTTTAGTAGAGACGGGGTTTCACCATGCTGGCCAAGCTGGTCTCGAACTGCTGACCTCAGGTGATCCACCTGCCTCAGCCTCCCAAAGTGCTGGGATGACAGGTGTCAGCCATGGCTCCCGCCCTCTATTTTTCTTAACTAAGAAATGTGTATGTGTCTGCATAGGCTTGTCTGGCTAGGAGCGGGGTAGAGCTTCATGAGTGTGTGTGTGTTTCTGTGCGTGTTATCTGTGCTTCTACTTCTGTTTGCGTATGTACATAGGCATGTGTCTTTGTGTATGTGTGTTTCTGTATGTATGTGTGTTGGCCGGCTTGTGTGTATGCGTGTGAATGTGTTTATATTTTTATATTTGCGTCTGTGTGTGTATGTGTATTACGTGTTTGTACACAAATGAGTTTGTGCATGTTTATATTTGTGTGTGTATCTGTGCATGTGTGTGTATGCATGCTAGTGTGTATGCATTTGTGTATTTGTGCATGTGTGTGTGTAGGTATGGATGTGCATGTGTGTGTGCCTGTTAGCAGTTGTATGCATTTGTGTGAATGTGTTGGTGCATGTGTATATTTGGGTGTGTGTGTGTATCTGTGCATGAGTGTGCATGCCTGTGTGTGTAGGTATGGATGTACATGAGTGTGTGTGCCTGTTAGCAGTTGTATGCCTTTGTACGAATGTGTTTGTGCATGTGTGTATTTGGGTGTGTGTGTATGTGTGCATGTGTGTGTATGCATGCTAGTGTGTATGCACTTATTTGTGTATTTGTGCATGTGTGTGTAGGTATGGATGTGCATGAGTGTGTGTGCCTGTTAGCAGTTGTATGCATTTGTGTGAATGTGTTTGTGCATGTTTATATTTGGCTGTGCGTGTCTGTATGTGTGCATGAGTGTGTGTGCGTGTGTGTTCGTGTGTGTGTAAGTATGGATGTATGAGTGTGTGTGCCTGTTAGCAGTTGTATGCATTTGTGTGAATGTGTTGGTGTATGTGTGCATTTCGGTGTGCGTGTGTGTATGTGTGCATGAGTGTGTGTGCCTGTTAGCAGTTGTATGCATTTCTACAAATGTGTGCATGTGTGTATTTGGGTGTGCGTGTATGTGTGCATGTGTGTGTAGGTATGGATGTGCATGAGTGTGTGTGCCTGTTAGCAGTTGTGTGCATTTGTGTGAATGTGTTTGTACAAGTGTATATTTGGGTGTGCTTGTGTGTATGTGTGCATGTGTGTGTGTGCATGTGTGTGTGTGCATGTGTGTAGCTATGGATATGCATGAGTGTGTGTGCCTGTTAGCATTTGTATGAATTTGTGTGACTGTGTTTGTTCTTGTGTATATTTGGGTGTGTCTGTGTGCCTCTGTGTGTGTGTGTGTGTGTGTGTGTGTATGTGTGTGTAGACATGGATATGTATGAGTGTGTATGTCTGTTAGGGTTTTCCTTTGTTCATTGTACTCTCTTGGCAGGATGGCTGGAGAGGGGACCCTTCCTGCCGTCCAGGAAGTAAAATTGCTTTGCTGAGAAATGCGTAGTCTCAGTGCTGATTTTTCTTTGTGGCACCGAGTGTCTATTTCCAGCAACAGTCGACACTGTATTCTAAAATAGTCTGTGTTAGGTGATTTTGCCCAACTGTAGACATATGTGTGTGCTTTGTTTAAGGCAGGCTAAGCTGTGATGTTTGCTAGCTTAGCTGTATTAAATGCCATTTCAAGTGAAGATATTTTCAACTTACAACGGGTTTATCAGAATGTGAGCCATTTTAGGTCAAGGAGTTTTTGTATTTTGTTTTCATGGACATTTGACTATTCAAGCCTTTTAAAGTGGTGCATTTGTGTGGCAGTTTCAGAGACATTAAAAAAATACAACACAGTTCTCCGTTCGGCTTCAGATTTTATAAAGCAGGCATTTAAAATATGCTCTAGGGAATTGCAGGTCAGGTTAACAAAAACACATATTCAAATACTACGAAAACAGCTATTCACGTTAAAGCTGGCAGGGGAGGGTGGTTCGCACTTTGGGAGGCCAATGTGGGTGGATTGCTTGAGGTCAGGGACTCGACAGCAGCCTGGACAACAGGGCGAAACCCCATCTCTACTAAAAATACAAAAATTAGCTGAGTGCGGTGGCGCACAGCTGTAGTCCCGGCTATTTTGGAGGCTGAGGCAGGAGGATCACCTGAGCCTTGAGAGGCTGAGGCTGCAGTGAGGGTGGGCAGGCCACTGCACTCCAGCCTGGGTGACAGACTGAGACCCTGGCTCAAAACAAAGAAACATTAAAACCACGCACTTGAGAATGTGTCTTATGACTCTCTTTTCCTTATTCCTCTTTTTTTTTTTTTTTTTTGAGATGGAGTCTCGTTCTGTCACCCAGGCTGGAGTGCAGTGGTGCCATCCCGGCTCACTGCAACCTCCGCCTCCCAGGTTCAAGTGATTCTGCTGCCTCAGCCTCCTGAGTAACTGGGACTGTAAGCATGCGCCACCACGCCTGGCTAATTTTTGTATTTTTAGTGGAGACGGGCTTTCACTGTGTCGGCCAGACTGGTCTCGAACTTCGTACCTCAGGTGATCTGCCCGCCTTGGCCTCCCAAAGTGGGTAAGAATCCTTCGCAAGCTCTCAAACTCAATACTTGGGATGTTTTCAAGGGCAGGTAGTAATCTTCTCACAGTCACTTACTTTGGAGCTGGCATTCATTCCTTGTGTTGGAGTAGGGTGGTAGAAAAAGTCACAGGCCTGGTGACATTCACCTCCTAAGTCCTGAGTCCCTGCAGCTGTGAACCTGTGACCTCACAGGGCAAAATGAATGTTGCATGTGCAATGAACTAAGGCCCTTGAGATAGGACATGATCCTGGATGATGGGGTCTGCCCAGTCTCTCACACGTTTCTTACAGAAGGACGTGGGTGACTGTTACAATGGCAAACATTCAGAAGTCAAAGAACAGGCCGGGCGCGGTGGCTCACGCCTATAATCCCAGCACTTTGGGAGGCCGAGGCGGGTGGATCACGAGGTCAAGAGATCGAGACCATCCTGGTCAACATGGTGAAACCCGGTCTCTACTAAAAATACAAAAAATTAGCTGGGCATGGTGGTGCGTGCCTATAGTCCCAGCTACTCAGGAGGCTGAGGCAGGAGAATTGCCTGAACCCAGGAGGCAGAGGTTGTGGTGAGCCAAGATCGTGCCATTGCACTCCAGCCTGGGTAACAACAGCGAAACTCTGTCTCAAAAAAAAAAAAAAAAAAAAAAAGAAAGAAAAGAAAAGAAAAAGACGTCAAAAAACAACAGAGGCTGGAGAGCATGTGGAGAAATAGGAACGCTTTTACACTGTTGCTGGGAGTGTCAATTAGTTCAACCACTTTGGAAGACTGTAACCTCTGCCTCCTGGGTTCAGGCAATTCTCCTGCCTCAGCCTCCCGAGTAGCTAGGACTACAGGCACGCGCCACTGTGCACAGCTAATTTTTGTATTTTTAGTAGAGACAGGGTTTCACCTTGTTGACCAGGATGGTCTTGATCTCTTGACCTCGTGACCCACCCACCTCGACCTCCCAAAGTGCTGGGATTACAGGCGTGAGCCACCACACCCAGCCAACTGCAATATTTTAGTAATGAAAGTGTATGTATTACATACATATATACAGATGGTTTCCAACTTATGATGGTTTGATGAACAACTTTTCAAATTTGTGATCAGTTTATCAAGATAGTAAATGCTTTTTTTTTTTTTTTTGATGGAGTTTGGCTCTTGTAGCCTAGGCTGGAGTGCAACGGCCGGATCTCAGCTCACTGCAGCCGCCACCTCCTGGGTTCAAGTGATTCTCCTGTGTCAGTCTCCTGAGTAGCTGAGATTACAGACATGCATCACCATGCCCGGCTGATTTTGTATTTTTGCCGGGATTTCTCTATGTTGGTCAGGCTGACCTCGAACTCACAGCCTCACGTAATCCACCAGCCTTGGCCTCCCAAAGGGCTGGGATTACAGGCGTGAGCCACAGCACCTGGGAGGGTGAGGCAGGCGGATCACCTGAGGTCAGGAGATCGAGACCATCCTGGCCAACATGGTGAAACCCCGTCTCTACTAAAAATACAAAAATTAGCTGGCTGTGGTGGCGCATGCCTGTAATCCCAGCTACTCGGGAGGCTGAGGCAGGAGAATCATTTGAATCTGGGAGGCGGAGGTTGCGTTGAGCCGAGATCACACCATTGCACTCCAATCTGGGCAAAAAGAGCGAAACTCTGTCCCTTTCATATGTCCCCGTGTGTCTATCACAGCCAAAGACCCAACACTTGTGTTTAAAATTTCTGTAAGTCTTTCTTTCCTCACTGCTGCCGCAGTGTCAGAGAGCTCCTCCTGGACTGACGTGTGTGAGTGAGAGATTTTTGAGATGAGATAAAAGGCAGGAGAGAGGGAAGCTGAGAACTTGGTATTTCCGTGAGCACTGATTGTTATTTTCTGAGGTCCCATCAGAGTGGCCCCTATCTCTTGGTAGACATTTGATAATTGGGAAAATGAATGAATGAATGAATGAAGACTCTAAATGTCTTGCAAACACTGATGTCTGACTTTGATTGATTTATTTATTTCAGACATAGGATCTTGCTGTGTTGCCCCAGCTGCAGTGTAGTGGTGCAGTCCTAGCTGATTGCAGTCTCAAGCTCCTGGGCTCAGGCAATCCTCCTGCCTCAGCCATCTCAGCAGTTGGGATTATAAAACACATGCCTGGCTGGGTGTTTTTAAAGTTTTTGTACTTGGTGCAGTGGCTCACTCCTGTAATCCCAGTACTTTCGGAGGCCGAGGTGGGAGCATTATTTGAGCTCAAGGGTTCAAGGCCAGCCTGGGCAATATGGCACTATCTTATGTGTACAAGAAATACAAAACTTAGCTGGGTGTGCTGCTGCACACCTGTGGTCCAAGCTACTTAGGGAGGCTGAGCTGGAAGGATCACCTGAGCCTGGGAAGTTGAGGCTGTGGTGACCCGGGATTGTCACATTGCCCTCCAGGCTGGGTGACAGAGCAAGACCCTGTCTGACATGAAATTTAAATACATAAAACAAAATAATTTTTTAGTAGACAGGATCTCACTATGTTGCCCAGACTGGTCTCAAACTCGCTTGGAGTTCAAGTGATCCTCCCTCCTCGGCCCCCCGAAGTGCTGAGATTACAGGCATGAGCCTCTGCACTGGCCCTGTGTCCTAACTTTCATAAAAACAATTTGTGTGTGTGTGTGTGTGTGTGTGTGTGTGTGTGTGTGTGTGTGTGTGTGATGGAGTCTCACTCTTTCCCAGGCTGGACTGCAGTGGCACCACCTCCGTTCACTGCAACCTCTGCCTCCTGAGGTCAAGCGATTCTCCTGCCTCAGCCTCTTGAGTAGCTGAGATTACAGGTGTGCGTCACCACCCGCAGCTGATTTTTTATATTTTCATTTTATTTATTTTTAATTCTTGAGATGGAATCTCACTCTGTCACCCAGGCTGGGGTGCAGTGGCGTGATCTCAGCTCACTGCAACCTGTGTTTCCCAGGGGTAAGCAATTATCTGCCTCGCCCTCCCGAGCAGCTGGGATTACAGGTGTGCACCACCACACCTGGCTAATTTTTTGTATTTTTAGTACAGATGGGGTTTCACCAGCTTGGCCAGGCAGATCTCGAACTCCTGACCTCCTGATCCACCCGCCTCAGCCTCCCAAAGCTGTGAGATCACAGGCGTGAGCCACTGTGCCCGGCCTTTCTTAAGAATAATTCTTGATAGAATCCTCAGAGATGCCTCACCTCTCCCCTCACTTCGTGTCCAAAGGGAATTCACAATCATCACTCCAGTATTCAGGCTCAGGCTGAGACTCAGATCTCGGAATTTGCAAATGCTTTGAAAATGTAGGATGGGAACGGGTGGATTCCTGGGTGTAATCTTCTCAACGAACATCAGGTGATGGTGGTGAGGGTCCAGCCAGGCACAACGTCTTCAAGAGTGAATTGCCTGGAAGGGAGAATTCTGTGTCCACTGTCCCTGAAATTTGGTCAGACACTGGGCTACATGGTGCTGGGAAATGTGAAGGCATCTGGTATAACATGGGTGGGCCTCATCCAATCAGTTGAAGGTCTTAAGAGCAAAGACCGAAGTTTTCCAAGGACAAAGGGATTCTGCCTCCCTGGCCCGCCGCTGTGGCTCACGCCTGTCATCCCAGCACTTTGGGAGGCCGAGGTGGGTGCATCACTAGGTCAAGAGTTAGAGACCAGCCTGGCCAATGTGGTGAAACCCCATCTTTACTAAAAATACAAAAATTAGCCGGGCATGGTGGTGGGCACCTGTAATCCCAGCTACTTGGGAGGCTGAGGCAGGAGAATCGCTTGAACCCAGGAGGCGGGGGTTGCTGTGAGCCAAAATTGCACCACTGCACTCCTGCCTGGCAACAGAGTGAGACTCCATCTCAAAAAAACACAAAAACCAAAAAGCCTCTGTCTCTCTCTATATATAATTTATCTATATGTATATGTATAACTGTATCTATATAAGTGTGAATAAAGCCAATACATACCTCTTATATGGACAATTCCTTAAATTTTATCTTTGTGTGTGTGTGTGTGTGTGTGTGTGTGTGTGTATGTAATATCTATATGTATGTACAAAAGCAATAGCCAGTTACTTTAAATCTGTTTTTCCGTAAGATGTCTATGTGTGTGTTTATACGTCTGTTTCCCTGTTTGACGCACCACCCAAGGAGAGAGAATAACAGGTCCCCCTGGGTTTCTGGGGTGAGTTTAAGGGTCATAGACAACCTGGGGGTGCCTGGATTCCAGGAGGAACGAGCAGCACTCAACGAAGAAGGAGAGAAGGAATCATCAGAGTTTTCTTCCGATGGGAGGCTGGGAGCTTTCAACTGCCTCTGCTGAAAAAGACACCCATGGCCGTGTGCAGCTGTTCACGCCTGTAATCCCAGCACTTTGGGAGGCCGAGGTGGGAGGATCGCTTGAGGTCGGGAGTTTGAGACCAGCCTGGCCAGCATGGCGAAAGCCCGTCTCTACTAAAAATACAAAAATTAGTTGGGAATGGTAGCGAGTGCCTGTAATCTCAGCTACTCAGGAGGCTGAGGCAGAGAATCGCTTGAACCTGGGAGGCGGAGGTTGCTGTGAGCTGCGATGGCGCCATTGCACTCTAGGCTGGGCAACAGAGCCAGACTATGTATCAAAAAAAAAAAAAAAAAGCAGGGATTGGGACACAGACACACACAGAGGTAAAATCCCATGAAGATATAAAGAGAAGACAGCCATGTAGAAACAGTCAATGAAAAACAATCAGAGACCGGTTTCATCAATATTGACATTTATTGTGCTGACGTTCGGGAGCATGACTGGTTATACGGTCTCAGGAGGCTTGGAGACAAATGTGCTGTGGGAAGCACAAAAGTTCCTTTTTAAAGTTTCCTTCCTTGTTAAAGGGCAAATGTGCTGATAACTCTCTGTGAAGCCCCGTCCTATGTAGCTGTTAGACACGCCGAGCTCACAGGCACGTAGGACATTCTATGTCCTTGTACTTTCACCAGGATATCAGTGCTGGACGTGCTCACAGGCGTGTCCCAGCTCTCCGTGGCTTTCACCTGTTTAGAAAAGTTTTAAGTTGTCAGCCAGTCGGGTTTTAGTTTAGATGGTGAGGTCTGGCTCTGGCCCACGGAGCTCAGATGCGGCAGGAAGGACGAACTCACACGGGTCAGGGATAAATGTGTGTGTTTTCCTTTGTTCATTGTACTCTGGTGGCACGATGGCTAGTGAGGGTCCCCTTCCTGCAGCCCTGGAAGTAAAAACTGCATTGCTGAGAGATCTTGTGACTCAGTGCTGATTTTTCTTTGCAGCACCGAGCATCTATTTCCAACATTGCCCAAGGTGAGTTCATACATTTTAGGGAGAGAGAAGCTGTGACAAAGAGATGCATCAATACAGCTCCACGTGGTGACCTCCGGGTCATATGTGGATTCAAGGACTTTTGGATATTCTGTTCCATTTATCAGAGAGAAATGTTTGAGTTTCCAAGACTCTCTTAGCAGACCTCAAAATGTGTGGGACTCTCCAGAGAAGACCTGATAAGGGAAAGGGGTTGATATAGTTTCACTGTGTCCCCATGCACATCTTAGCCTGAATCACAACTCCCATAATTCCCAGGTGTCATGGGACGGTCCTGGTGGGAGGTAATTGAATAATGGGCTCAGGTGTTTCCCATGCCTTTCTTGTGATAGTGAATAAATCTCGTGAGATCTTATGGTTTTATGAAGGGGAGTTCCCCTACACGTGCTCTCTCCTGCCAGCCGCCATGTAAGATGTCCCTTTGCTCGTCCTTCAAATTCAGCCATGGTGGTGAGGTCTCCTCAGCTATGTGAAACTGTGAGTCCATTCAACTTTTTTCTTTATCAATTCCCCAGTCTTAGCTATGTCTTTATTAGCAGCATGGGAACAGATTAGTACGGGGATTCTCTACAGAATGCAAACTTCCCCTGCAAGACACAGCTTTGCAGACATGTTCCAAGATATTGCAAAAGAGAATACATTTTGCAGAAAAACGTGGATTCTTTAAGGTCCTGCTGTCTGTTGTGAGTCAGGTGGGAATTTGGTATCTTACTGCTACAAAGAGTCTGTTTGATCAGTCTTGTCTCAAAAACTAATCAATTAATATAGAAAACTGCTTCCTTTTTTTAAATTGTACTTTAGGTTCTGGGGTACATGTGCAGATCATGCAGGATTGTTGCATTGGCACGTACATGGCAAGGTGGTTTGCTGACTCCATCCCCATCACCTATATCTGGTATTTCTCCCCATGTTATCCCTCCCCCCTCCCCAACCCTGCTGTCCCTCCCTTAGCCCCTTCCCCAACTGACCCCAGTGTGCGATGCTCCCCTCCCTGTGTCTGTGTGTTCTCATTGTTCAACACCCGACTGCAAGTGAGAATATGCGGTGTTTGGTTTTCTGTTCTTGTGTCAGTTTGCTGAGAATGATGGTTTCCAGATTCATCCATGTCCCTACAAAGAACATGAACTCATCCTTTTTTATGGCTGCATAGTATTCCATTGTGTCTATGTGCCTCGTTTTCCCTGTCCAGTCTATCATCAATGGGCATTTGGGCTGTGCCAAGTCTTTGCTATTGCGAACAGTGCCACAATGAACATACGTGTGCAGGTGTCTTTATAATGGAACGATTTGTAATCCTCTGGGTATGTACGTAGTAATGGGGTTGCTTCGGCAAATGGAAAACTGCTTTGTTTGGATAAGTAACGTGGTAGTTTGGCTGGGCTGGCTTCTGGGAACTTTCATGTAGAAGTTTCACCATCCTGAATGATAGGAGAGCCTCACTAAGTGCAAACTAGTGAGTCACATTTTCACAAACAATGTGACTTATCCCAAACACCTGCTTTCCTTGTGGGCGGGACCCTGGAATTTGGGGAGGTACTTGTCCGTGGCTTCCTATGGGATCAGCCCATAATAAACAGCTCCTAACTAAGCTGAGTCTCCAGTGAGCTTCCCTGCTAGACAGCACTGGACACAGGGAATCAGGACCGTTGCTGGGACAACTGGATGTATCCTGCATGATTCCACTTGGAGACTCTGAAGCTTGTGCTTCTGTTCTCCCAGGTTTCCCCCATGTGCATTTTCCCTTCGTTCATTTTGTTTTGTGTTTTTTGGCTACAATACATCATAGCTGTGAGTGTGACTACACACTGACTTCTGTGAATTCTTCTAGAAAATCAACAATCCTTGGGGTTTCCAAATAACACACTTCAGCATTTCAGAATAGCAATAGCCTTCTTTATTTATGAAAGGGAAAACAGCGGCAGAGATGGAATAATTCAGACAGAGACGCCAAACCCGGAGAACATGAAAGACGCAGGTTTTTTCTTTTCTCCCTTTTTTTTTTTTTTTGAGATGGAGTTTGGTTTTTGTTGCCCAGGCTGGAGTGCAGTGGCACGACCTCGGCTCACCGCAACCTCCACCTCCCAGGTTCAAGTGATTCTCCTGCCTCAGCCCTCTGAGTAGCTGGGATTACAGGCGCCTGCCAGCACGCCCAGCTAATTCTGTATTTTAAGTACAAACGGGGTTTCTTCATGTTGGTCAGGCTGGTCTTGAACTCCCAACCTCAGGGAATCCACCTGCCTCAGCCTCTCAAAGTGCTGGGGTTACAGGCGTGAGCCACCACGTCCAGCTGAAAGATGCAGGTTTCAAACTTCGGGAACTAGAAGGAAAGAAAATAATTGAATTGGTAGATTCTCTTCACAAAAGAAACCAAGGAAGAAGATGTGTCTGGCAAGCAGCTTCAGGCATCCATCTCTACGGCCAATTCCCAGTTCACCTATCATCCGGGGAAGGGTGACGGACTCAGGAAGGCTGCACCCCTGTCAGGAAGCTAGTCGGGGTGGAGGCTGGCCGTCTTCTCTCCTCATGCTCTCATGAGGCTCAGACTCAGCTGTGTTGTCTCTACTATGCTGGTGTTCTGATATTCTGTTCAACAGATGGTAGACACGGTTTCTTCTGTGGTCAGAATATATCAATGCAGTTTTGCTTTTCAGTGTCTAAACTTCAAAACTCAACATTTTTCATTTTCTTCTCTTCTGGTGCTTCAGATTGAATTATCTCATCCCTGATGCTACGTTCACAGTCCTGAATTACGAAGGTTATTTATACACGGAGATGCTGAAGTGTATTATTTGGGAAAGGAAAGTTATTGCTTCTGATATGGGTTTGGAGATTTATTAAATATAAATATCCTCACGCCTGTAATCCCAGCACTTTGGGAGGCTGAGGCGGGTGGATCACGAGGTCAAGAGATCGAGACCATCCTGGTCAACATGGTGAAACCCCATCTCTACTAGAAATACAAAAAATTAGCTGGGCACGGTGGCGTGTGCCTGTAATCCCAGGTACTCAGGAGGCTGAGGCGGGAGAATTGCCTAAACCCAGGAGGTGGAGGTTGCAGTGAGCCGAGATCGCACCATTGCACTCCAGCCTGAGTAACAAGAGCGGAACTCCGTCTCAAATATATATATATATATATATATATATATATATATATATATATATATAGAGAGAGAGAGAGAGAGAGAGAGAGACATAACTGCTGGAACAGAGGTTTCATATAATCAGGAACTTATGAATTCTATGAATATTTAAAATAAGTTCAGGTGCATTTCTTAGATTGATTTCTGCTCTGGGGTATTGGAGGGATTGTTGCCTTTACTTATATATAGACAGGTTTTGCTGCTGTGGACACTAAAAGGTGCCCCTAATTTGTCAGACAATTCTGTGGATAAAATATGATGATTAGAAGGTGTAGTGAGGTGCATCATTTTCTCCTAAAATATATGACCATATTCTAATCTCTCTAGGACCTGTGAAGGGAATCTTAGTATTTTTTTGTGTGTGACAGTTTCACTCCTGTTGTCCAGGCAGGAGAGCAATGGTGCGATCTCAGCTCACTGCAATTTCTCCCTTCTGGGTTCAAGCAACTCTCTTGCCTCAGCATGCCCGAGTAGCTGGGATTACAGGCACACACCATCATACCCAGCTAATTTTGTATTTTTAGTAGACATGAGATTCCTTCATGTTGGTCAGGCTGGTCTCGAACTCCCAACCTCTCAGGTGATCCGCCTGCCTCGGTCTCCCAAAGTGCTGGTATTACAGGTGTGAGCCAGTGCACCTGGCCGGGAATCTTCGTTTTAAAAAGGGCTATTGCAGATAAATACTTAGTAGATGATTTCAAGGTGAGGTTATCTTAGGCTGGGCGCTAAATGCAATGCCAGGTGTACTTCAAAGAGACAAAAGATCTATGTCTGTTTTGTTCACAGACACAGAACAGAAGGCCACGTGGAGATGAAGGCAGAGGCTGCAGTGATGGGACCACAACCCAGGGACACCTGAGCCCCCAGGAGCCGGGAGATGCAGGAGTGGTCCTGTGTCCACATGGCCCTGCCCACACCTTGATCTCAGATTCCTGCCTCCAGAACTGGAAGAAGATAAATCCTTATTGTCGAAGCCTCCAGTTTTGTTAAATTATCAGGAGCTCCAGGAATGTACTAGAGAGAGCAGGTTTCTGTGGTCATTTTTTTCCTTGACAGGTGTTAGTCCACCAGAGACCAATGTGGACATTCAGTGGCTTTTTCATTTGTGGCTGTGCTGGAGATGTGTATATAAGAATGACCCTGTCATCGGCATGAACTCCAATAATCCATGAACTCCAATAATATATCATGCCTAATTTGAGGTAAGTCCTATTTATATGTTTGCTATTTTCCAAGGAGTCTGAAAACCCACATCCATCATTTCTAAATGATGACAAAATCCTCCTGATCTGTTATGTAGCAAAAGTATCACGGAGTTCAGTCAGATGAAACGAGCCTGTCTTGGAAGAGATGGACCCACAGACTTGCTGATGGTTGGGCGATTTCAGAGAAAGGAGGGAGGGCAGACGGCTGGATTTCATTTTCAGATGCATCTGTGGACATCCCGAATGCTCTGTGCGAGCCACGGTTGATGTTTTATTCAGGAACATTATTCTTTTTTGCGTTCTATTTCCACATAATTAGCTTGTTTCATTCTCCATTTTTTTAAACCATTTGGGACCTCCTCTATGGTAACACTACGGCACGTGCCAATTTATAGAATTAACCTTGGGGGCTGTTATTTCTCCAGGGACTTGGGAGTTTATAAAGACTCGAGCCTGGGTGACAGAGGAAGACCCCATCTCAAAAGACAAGGTTTCATCATGTTGCCCAGGATGGTCTCAATCTCCTGACCTTGGCCTACCAAAGTGCCGGAATAACTCAGGTTATCTACCTGCCTCGGCCTCCCAAAGTGCTGGAATGACAGGGTAAGCCACCACGCCTGGCCACCTGCATGTTGTATTTAATGGTGGAAGTATTTAGAGCAGGATAGAACACGAAGCTTTCTTGGCACTGTCCAGGAGTGCATCTAACTCTCTCCCAGGAACACCAGTCCGCAAAGGAACACTTAGTGTGTCCACTTCAGTCTTGCCTGAAAATCTGATCTAGTTTTCATCAACATCAGAGATCAGGAAACCAGGAAGCATGGAATTGTCTTGGTCAGGCGTTCTCTGGAAGAAATATTGCATCCTTCCGTGAACGCCACCGGGGCAAAATATTCCTAAAGCCTCTGATAAATTCATCAGTGGTTTGTGCAACTGTTTCTCTTGAGGCAGGAGAATCGTTTGAACCCGGAGGTGGAGGTTGCAGTGAGCCGAGATCATGCTACTGCACTCCTGCCTGGGCGACAGAGCGAGACTCTGTCTCAAAACAAACAAAGAAACATAGTGATAAAGACTTAGGCAATGCTGGGAATCCTAGATGTATTAATATATACTCAGAAACACACGGCAGCAGACTTTTCTTTCCCACCTAAAATCTAACACAGGCAGGTGCAATGAGTCATCAGTAAACAGAAAGTTCTGGAGATGGAAGCTGGGGCTCCTTTTGTGATCTGTCCTGTCATCAGTCCTATCTATCTATCTATCATCTATCTATCTATCTATCTATCTATCTATCTATCTATCTATCTATCTATCTACCATCTATCTATCTATCTATCTATATCTATCTATCTATCATCTATCTATCATCTATCATCTATCTATCTATCTATCTATCTATCTATCTATCTATCTATCTATCATCTCTTTCTCTATCTCATCTATCCATCTCCCCATCCAACCATCCATCCATGCATCCATCCATACGTCTATCCATCCATCCATTCATCAATCCATCCATCCATGCATGCATCCATTCATCCATGCATGCATGCATGCATGCATCCATCCATCCATCCATCCATCCATCCATCCATCCATCCATTAATTTATCCATCCATGCATCCATCCATCTATCCATCCATTCATCCATGCATGCATCCATCCATTCATCCATCCATCCATCCATCAATCCATCCAACCATCCATCTATGCATCCATCCATTCATCCATCATGCATCCATCCATTCATCCATGTATCCATCCATCCATTCATCCATCCATCCATGCATCCATCAATCCATCCATTCATCCATCCATTCATCCATCTACTCATCCATCTATTCATCCATCCATCCATCCATTAATCCATGCATCCCTCTATCCACCCACTCCATCTGTCTATCTCTTTGTCTATCTATTCAATCTCATCAATCTCTCTATCCATTTATCTACCCACCATGCCTGCCTATGTATTTATGTATCTATTTATATATCTATGCATGTATGTATGTATCTATCCATCCATCCATCTATCCATCCATCCATCCATCCATCCATACATTTGTCCATTGACTTGCCCTACCTGCCTGCTGCTCTTTCTTTCTGTGTTTCTGGTAGATAAAAGTTAGAAATAATTGATGCTTTTCAAAGTAACCATTGGCTAAAATCTGGCTGTCATGTGATCGGCTACCTGAAGAAAGAGTCTCTAAGTCAGAATATTAGAACTTTATTGCTCCACAGCATTTAATAAAAGAAGATATATATTTCTGAAGTTAACTTATTGTGAACCAGAGGTGAGTTTTTGGGGACTTTTAAATGGAAGAGGGTTTGAATACATTGCAGAGATCAATACATCCTTGTATGGCTTTGCATACGTTAGAGGAGAATACAGTTGCTGATTGTGGGGTGCAGAAGAGTGCTCCTCCTACCCCTAAAAACAGTCTGCGTCTTAATCCCTGGAACCTGCAACTATGCTACATGGCAAAGACTAATTAAGGTGACAGATGGAATTAAGGTTTCTAATTAGGCAGCCTTAAAATAGATTATCCTGATTTTCTGTGCGAGCCTAGTGTAATCACAGGCATCATTATGAGTGGAAGAGGGAGGCAGGGGAGAGAGAACAAGAGAGACTGCAGAGAGAGAAGGACGAGACAGGATGGGGCTGACCTCGAGGATAGAGGAAGGGGCCATAAGCCACTGGATACAGGTGGCTTCTAGAACTGGAGCAGGAAGAACACAGGTTCTTTCCTCCCTCCCTCCCTCCCTGCCTCCCTCCCTCCCTCCTTGCCTCCCTCCTTCCCTCCCTCCTTTCTTTCTTTCTTTTCTTTTCTTTCTTTCTTTCATCTCTCTTCCTCCCTTCCTTCCTTTTCCTTTCTTTTCTCTCTTTCTTTCTTTCCTTCCTTCCCTCCCTTCCTTCTCTTTCCTCCTTCTGCCCCTCCCTCTCTTCTTTCTTTTTTCGTTCTTTCTTTCATCTCTCTTTCTCTTTCTTTCTCTCTCTTTCCTTTTCTCTCTCTCCCTTCCTTCCTTTTTCTTTCTTTCTTTCCTTCCATACCTCCCTCCCTTCCTTCTCTCTCTCTTTCTTTTTGTTTCTTTTTCTCCCTTCCTTCCTTTTTCTTACTTTTTCTCTTTCTTTCCTTCCTTCCCTCCCTTTCTCCCTTCTTTCTTTCTTTCTTTCTTTCTGTCTGTCTGTCTCTCTCTCTCTGTTTCTTTCTTTTGATACAGAGTCTCGCTCTGTCTCCCAGGCTGGAGTGCAGTGGTACAATCTCGGTTCACCGCAACCTCCGTCTCTCAGGTTCAAGCGATTCTCCTGCCTCAGCCTCCTGAGTAGCTGGGATTACAGGCACCCGCCACAACGCTCAGCTAATTTTATGTATTTTTAGTAGAGACGGGGTTTCACCATGTTGGCCAGGCTGGTCTGGAACTCCTGACCTCGTGATCTGCCCTCCTCGGCTCCCAAAGTGCTGGGATGACAGGCATCATTTATTTTGCATAATTGCACCCAGCCCATTTATTTATTTAATTATTTGAGACAGAGTCTTGTTGAGACTCCCAGGCTGGAGTGCAGTGGTGAGATCCTGGCTCACTGCAACCTCCACCTCCTGGGTTCAAGTGACTCTCCTGCCTCAGCCTCCTGAGTAGCTGCGATTACAGGCACCTGCTGGCACGCCCAGGTAATTTTTAAATTTTTAGTAGAGATGGGGTTTCACTACATTGGCCAGGCTGTTCTCGAACTCATGACCTCTCAGAAGTTCAAGACCAGCCTGAGCAACACGATAAAACCCTGTCTCTACTAAAATACAAAAAAGTTAGCTGGGTGTGGTGCTACGCCTGTCGTCCCAGCTACTTGGGAGGCTGAAGTGACAGGATCTCTCTGTCTTTGTCACCCATGCTGAAATGCAGTGGCTCCATCTTGGCTCACTGCAATCTCTGCATCCTGGGTTCAAGTGATCATCCTGCCTCAGCCTCCCAAGTAGGCATGTAAAAGTACATTCTTTGTACAGACAGTGGTCTCCGTAAGTTGTCCAGGCTGGTCTCCAACTCCTGGGCTCAACTCACCCGCCCTGCTTGGCCTCTGAAACAGCTGGGGTGACAGTCATGAGCCACTGCACCCAGCCTATTCTTTACATTTTGTGTGTGAGTTGGAGTCTCTCTGTGTTGTCCAGGCTGGAGTGCAGTGGCACAATGTTGGCTCACCACAACGTCTGCATCCTGGGTACAAGCAAGTCTCCTGCCTCAGCAGGAGAAGTTTTGGACAAAGAAAATATGGCACCTATACACCATGGAATACTATGCAGCCATGAAAAATGATGAGTTCGTGTCCTTTGTAGGGACGTGGATGAATCTGGAAACCATCATTCTCAGCAAACTGACACAAGAACAGAAAATCAAACACCGCATGTTCTCATTCTTTCTTGGCTAATGTCCCAGAACCCTCTCTTGGGGTGTGGATAAGAAACCCCTTTGAGTCACATAGGATTCTGACCTATAGGGCCAGGACATGGGTCTGTTCCACTAACTCAATCTTAGGGTTCCTGTGTACAGATTCAGACAAATCATCCTCCCGGCAGCCTCTCAGTACTGGGTCTGTTCCACTAACACACGGGTGTTTAACAATGAGAACACATGGACACAAGGAGGGGAGCATCACACACTAGGGTCTGTTGGGGAGAAATAGGGGAGGGATATCGGGGGGTGGGGAGGGTGGGGAGGGATAGCAAAAAAAAAAAGGAGGGGTGAGTGAGCATCTCAGGATATTCCTGGTACATTCTTTCTTCTCCAAGGTCAGCTCAACAGCACAGAGCTCATCTCCACCCAAGCCAACTCCCACTCTTCCCGTCATTGAGCAGAAGGAAAAAGAACACGGTTCTCCTCTTTTTTTCTCAGTTGTGTGGGCAAATCCTTATGCAAACATCCGCAGAGAAATCAGAGAGTCTTCATTCGTCTTGGCAAGATGCCAACGCTCATCTTGCCAACGACATGCCCTTCGGGGGACACCGAGCATTGCTTGCTTTCGTGAGCGCAGGAGCCTGATGCATCTATGGGGAAGAGTACTGAGAGGCTGCCGGGAGGATGATTTGTCTGAATCTGTACACATGAACCCTAAGATTGAGTTAGTGGAACAGACCCATGTCCTGGCCCTATAGGTCAGAATCCTATGTGACTCAAAGGGGTTTCTTATCCACACCCCAAGAGAGGGTTCTGGGACATTAGCCAAGAAAGAATTTGTGGCAACTCCATCAAGTCAAGTGAAAGCAAGTGTATTAAAGTAAAGGAATAGGTCCAGGCGGGTGGATCACTTGAGGTCAAGAGTTCGAGACCAGCCTGACCAACACAGTGAAACCCCGTCTCAATTAAAAATACACAATCAGCCAGGTATGGTGGTGCTTGCCTGGAATCCCAGCTACTTGGGAGGCTGAGGCAGGAGAATTACTTAAATGAAGGAGAATTGCTTGAATCCGGGAGGCAGAGGTTGCAGTGAGCCAGGGTCGTGTCATTGCACTCCAGCCTGGGCAACAAGAGTGAAATTCCATCTCAAAAAAAAAAAAGAGAAAGAAAGCAAAGAAATAAAGAATGGCTACTCCATACGCAGAGCAACCCTGAACAGCGCTGCTTGGCTATTTATTTATTTATTTATTTATTTTTGAGACGGAGTTTCGCTCTTGTCACCCAGGCTGGAGTGCAATGGCGCGATCTTGGCTCACCACAACCTCCGCCTCCTGGGTTCAAGCCATTGTCCTGCCTCAGCCTCCCACTTTTCTTCATTCTTTAAGACGTCTGGGTTGGGGTCTCCACAGCTGAGCTGGTCTCAGCACCAGACGACCCCCTTTTCTTATACAGCACCCAGCCTCAGGTATTCCTTTACAGCAAAATGAAACAGACTGAGACAGGGCCCCACAATCACAGCTGTAAGATCTGTGAGGCCGACTGACCTCATGGTGGATGGCACAGTGGCCTCTGTGACCTGCAAGTACACTCCAGATGAGTTCCTGAAACTTGAAAGTCTTGAGTGGAAAACCACATAAAGGGGAAGAAAGACCAATCCCTGTGGCACCTAATCAACTTTGAGGTATTCTTCTATTGTTCCTTATTCCCGACTCAATTAATAAGGCAACTGCTCTTTGTCACCGACCTTGGTCAACCTTCTGACTCCAGTCCCTATGACCCCCTCCCAGCTTGCAAAACCACCCTAAACTGTAACTTCTATAACTTTCCACTGCCTACCCCAAACTTATAAAACCAACTCCTATCCCACAGCCCTCTGCCAACTCCCTTTTCGGATGCAGCCCACCCACACCCTGGTGAATAAACAGCCATGTTGCTCATTCGAAGCCTGTTTGGGAGGGTGTCTTTATTCAGAGCTAGTAGCTACTTTTTCGTGTCTGGCTGAAATGAGGAGATGAAGACAGAGACACACACACAGAGGGATGATCTGGGGAGGTGTCAGGGAGAAGACAGCATCTACAAGCCAAGGAGAGAGGCCATAGGAGGAACCAGCCCCTGCCTACACCTTGATCTCAGACCTCCAGCCTCCAGGATGGTGGGAGATAAGCATTGCTTAAGTCACCTGGTCTGTTGTCCTTTGGTATGGTGGCCTTAGCCAAGGAATAAAAAAGCCTGACACATTGGCTCAGTTGGAGATGTGATTGGAAATGACATGATTGAAAGTGTACCTAGCGTTCCACATCAATCCCTCCATCGTCATCCTCAAAACTCCAGGATGCTGTATCTTTCTCTTTTGTAAAAATCACTCATCACTTCCGACAACCTAAATATTCCAGACAGCAGGCTCTTGAGAAACAAGTGCTCACACACTCTTCCTGAAGACACTGGACATTGGGAGAGAGATTGGGTGACTCGCTGGGAAAGTGGGGAGTGTACGGTGGGGAGAGGGAAGCAGAGACATGTGGGATGAATTTTGCAGGTTTTCTGAAGCAGCAGCTCTTATTGGGGGCTCCTGGGGTTCCTGGTTCAATGTTGTGGCCCAAGCTGTGTAACTCTAATCTGATAAAGGGAAGTCTTAATCCTCAGGATCTGAGAATGTGAATGTTTGGAGATAGGGTGCTTAAAGAGGTGATGAAGGTACGATGAGGTTATTGGGGTGAACCTTGATTCTATACAAATGGTATAGAAATAGCATTTGACCCACCAATCCCGTGACTTGGTATATACCCAAAGGATTATAAATCATTCTGTTATAAAGACACATGCACATGTATGTTCACCGCAGCACTGTTTACAATAGCAAAGACCTGGAACCAACCCAAATGCCCATCAGTGATAGATTGGATAAAGAAAATGTGGCACATATACACCATGGAACACTATGCAGCCATGAAAAAGGATGAGTTCATGTCCTTTGCAGGGACATGGATGAATCTGGAAGTCATCATTCTCAGCAAACTAACACGGGAACAGAAAACCAAACACCACATGTTCTCAGTCATAAGTGGGTGTTGAACAGTGAGAACACATGGACACAGGGAGGAGAACATCACACACTGGGGCCTGTTGGGGGTGAGCGGGGGTAGGGGAGGGAGAGCATTAGGAGAAATACCTAATGTAGATGACAGGGTGATGGATGCAGCAAACCACCATGGCACGTGTATACCTATGTAATAAACCTGCACATTCTGCACATGTACCCCAGAACTTAAAGCATAATTAATAAATTGAAAAAAAAACAAAAAAATTTTAAAATTAAATAAAAATAAAAGAAAAGGAGATGAGGACACAGGTACATGCATAGACATGACCCTGTGAGGACACGGGGAGAAGACGGTGTCTACAAGCCCAGGAGAGAGGCCTCAGGAGGAGCCAGCCCTGCCCACACATGGATCTCAGACCTCCAGCCTCCAGGACTGTGGGAGAATCAGTGTCTGCTGTTTCTAAGCCACCCAGTCTATGGTGTTCTGTGACAGCAGCCTGAAATGGACTAAGAGATATCAAAAGGAGAGGAGGTGAGGACACAGACGCACACAGAGGGATGACCTTGTGAGGACACAGGGAGAAGATGGCGTCTCCAAGCCCAGGAGAGAGGCCTCAGGAGGAGCCAGCCCTGCACACACCTAGATCTCAGACCTCCAGCCTCCAGGACTGTGGGAGAATCAGTGTCTGTTGTTTCTAAGCCACCCAGTCTGCAGTCCTTCGTTACGTACTCCTCAACAGCCTGGCCCATGTGCTCAGTAGGAGATTTGGGGGCGTGTGATTGGAAACCAGGACCCCACAGATTTTAGATTTCTATTGGAAGGAAGATTCAGACTGCAAATTTCTAGTGTACCTGCTTGTCTATCTCCTAAATGAAAGATATCCTTCCCGAGCATTTGTTTTCATGGGAGGATCCATTTTGCAACCATATATATAGATGTGAGGCATTTTTATGAGGCTGTTTCATTAAACATTTTCATCCCCCTGACATTTTTAGGTATAAGAGCATGAAGATGAGCAGCTTAAAAAATTTGCAATGGCTGAGATCTTGAAGAGGGATGTTTTGTTGTTAGCTCGGGAAAATAAGTCCTATTGACATCTGTTCAGATTAGTTATTCTTGTTCTTTTTTGTTACAGGACTATGATGGGGAGTTTTTCAGAACCACATTTATCATCTTTGATTTTGTGTCATAGGCAGAGAGGAAGGTTCTTATTCTTCCAAACCCCGTAAAAGCCAGCGATGCATTTTCATAGCTCTCTCCTGGCATAAAACTGCCCTTGAAATCTCTGGATTGAGAATATATTATTTTCTTTCTTTCTTTCTTTTTTTTTTTTAATTTTTATTGCATTATAGGTTTTGGGGTACATGTGCGGAACATGCAAGATAGTTGCATAGGTACACACATGGCAGTGTGTTTTGCTGCCTTCCTCCCCTTCACCACACTTGGCATTCATCCCCAGGCTATCCCTCCCCAGCTCCCCCCCCCCCCGCTGTCCCTCTCCCATTCATTTTCTGATGGCTTTTTTCCCCCTGGTGATCCACCTCAAAAGCTTCAACTTTTCACCTCCTGTTAGCAGAATGCAGATGAGTAGTAAAGCACTAACCATTTTTTATTTTCTACTTACAGTAGGATTTTTTTCCTCATGTACACATATACGTGCCTCTGGCTTCAGAGGATCACACTTTTTCATGCCACTAAATTCAGACACCACCATGCACTGTGAATTTTACCAGAAGTCAATTGTGTTACTTCCTATCAGAAGCCTAACTCATGGTTGCACCTGGAGAATGTGTATATATATTTAACTTTTATTTTACCTTAAGTTCTGGGGTACATGTGCAGAACGTGCAGGTTTTTACACAGGTATACATGTGCCATGATGGTTTGCTATTTCTTTGAGAAACAGACTTTAGTGATGTTAGTAACTGAGATTCTGGGGATGTTTGTTACAGCAGCATCACCTGGTCTGTCCTGACTAATAAACTTTCAAATCACCAGTGAATTAATTGACGGACCTATGAATCCACCATCTAGGTTTTAAGTCCCACATGCATTAGGTATTTGCCCTAATGCTCTCCCTCCCCTTATCCCTCACCCCCTGACGGGCCCCAGTGTGTGATGTTCCCCTCCCTGTATCCATGCATTCTCATTGTTCAACTCCCACTTATGAGTGAGAACATGTGGTGTTTGGTTTTCTGTTCCTGTGTTTGCTGATAATGATCGCTTCCATCTTCATCCATGTCCCTGCAAAGGATGTGAACTCATTCTTTTTTATGGCTCCATAGTATTTCATGGTATATATGTGCCACGTTTTCTTTATCCAGTCTGTCATTGATGGGCATTTGGGTTGATTCCAAGTCTTTGCTGTTGTAAATAGTGCTACAAAAGCATACATGTGCATTTGTCTTTATAGTAGAATGATTTATAATCCTTTGGGTATATACTCAGTAATGGGATTGCTGGGTCAAATGGTATTTCTAGTTCTAGATCCTTGAAGAATTGCCACACTGTCTTCCACAATGTTTGAATTAATATGCACTCCAACCAACAGTGTAAAAGTATTCCTATTTGGAGAACATCTTTCATTCTCTTTCTCCCTCCCTGAGACTGGAAGTCTTCCAGAACAGGGCTGCTGTGTCACTCTGGGTTCTAGTCTTAAGGTGACGAAGAATGAAACCCCCATTGGTGAGCAGATAGTATGGGTGAGAAACAGACTTTGGTGATGTTAGCTGCTGAGCTTCTGGGGATGTTTGTTACAGCAGCATCACCTGCTCTGTCCTGACTAATACACTTTTTGATGATTTGCCTTCCATTGAATTATGTTTTCATAAAATGAAAACACTTATTTGTGCAAGAAAACAGTAGCTAATAATATAGACCCTTAGTTTCAAGAGCGTTTTTCTACCTTGCATTCCTTGGTGTAATGATTTACTCAATTATTTGGCGTTTGTATCAAGGGCATTCATATACAGAGGCAGGAGCTCAATTTAGCTGGTGTTTCCCAAGCAATTGGTTCAGGATTGTCTAGATACAGATGATGCAATGAAGACACTTTCCAGGATGTGTTCCCTAGGTGTGCTGTGGAGGAGACCACGTTTAAATCTAGCAATATTAAAGACCAGAGCTGAATACAGCTGAAGTTTGAGTGTCCTAAGAATTCCTTGTTAAAAGGTATCCCATGGAGAGATTGGAGGTTCTCACCACATGAGTTGAAAATGGTCTTATTTGCAGGGATCAAATTAATCAGCTGACAGCAAGATGCTTGTGTACTTGTGTTTTGAGATCTCAGTGAGCAATTTGCCTTAGCCTGCTGATATTCACTTGGGGTGGCCGGAACCACGTTAAATGTATATAACAAAAAGTTATAGATTAGTCTCCAGCCTTTTGAAAGATTGGGTAGAAATATTTTACTGAATGACGGGCAGAAGAAATAAGT
Organism: Saguinus oedipus; assembly: GCA_031835075.1. NCBI lineage: Eukaryota > Metazoa > Chordata > Mammalia > Primates > Cebidae > Saguinus > Saguinus oedipus. Next base: position 927,015 of record CM063191.1, read on the forward strand.
TCCTAGGGCCAACCATGTGGGGGCAGACGTTGTCGGGTCACCATGGCAATGGTTCCTGGTGGTAGGACCTGACGTTTCAAGAGCTAGTGAGAAGGGATGCCATGGAGTACAGATTGAGAGGTGGTAAGGACAGTTCCAAATGCAGCCTATCCCAGTTTTGTTCAGCAGAAGTCTCAGCTGTGGATTCCTTTTGTGAGCTGAGGGTAAAATTTGGCTTTTTCTGCCCAATACAGTGTTTGTGAGAATCATCCCTATTATCCAGATGTAGGAGGCTCCTGGGTTTTACAGCGCAGGGTATCTTGGGGAGCTGGAGGCAGAGCTTACTCTTGTTAGTAACTAAAATAATAACAGTAATAGTTGACATTTACCCAGCTCTCACAGTGTCTAAGGGGCTATCACAAGAGTTTCCTTTATGTGTGTTGCCTTGTTCAATTTTACAACCTTCTCATTGTGGTCACTCCATTATTATTATTATTTTTTTTTACTTTTTGAGACGGAGTTTCTCTCTTGTTCCCCAGGCTGGAGTGCAATGGCGCAATCTCGGCTCGCCGCAACCTCCGCCTCCTGGGTTCAGGCAATTCTCCTGCCTCAGCCTCCTGAGTAGCTGGGATTGCAGGCACGCACCACCGTGGCCAGCTAAATTTGTATTTTTAGTAGAGACGGGGTTTCACCATGTTGACCAGGATGGTCTCGATCTCTTGACCTCGTGATCCACCCTCCTCGGCTTCCCAAGGTGCTGGGATTACAGGCGTGAGCCACTGCACCCGGCCTTCCATTATTATCTGAAGTTGGAAGTTCAGAAATGGAGACCTAAAGGGTTTCATGACGAGCTGTGCATGCCTGGAAAACTTTGTGGCAATGCGTGGCTGAGAGCTTGTTAACGACTGTGCTTCCATGCAGAGAAAGTAAGAAATCGGAGGTTCCTGGTGATCTTCATTCTGACTCTTTGATCATAACTAGACCCACATCTAGCTGAGCTGCCATCAGCCCTGTTGTTTTCCGAGATAGCTTTGATGCTGACGGGAAGGTCAGCTTTTCCACTGTGATTTTGCAGCCCTTGGAATAAATTGCACTGGAAGGAAGCACTGAGTCACCATCTTCAAGGCAGGCAGCAAAGACCTTCAGAGCTGCTCCGGGGAGCGTGGACAGCTCAGCCGAGCTTGTTTACCTTCTGGAAATGTCAGATTTCGAGGTTCATCGCATTTGTCAGGGGAGCAAGGTGCCTCTGTATGACGTTGCCTCACCCTGCTCTTGTGGCTCTGCTTCTCTTCCCTACTCCTGAAGGTCTCAGGGAGCCAGGCTGCTGTCCCAGGGCCAATGTCACCCCTTAATTTCAGCAGGCAGGCTGTTCTCCCGTGTCAGCCTGAACAACCCGAGTTTCAGAAAAGTGTCTGTTTTGTGCTCAGGCAAATTGTAAGGTTGTAGCAGATGCCGGCCCCAAAATTAGCTCCAAATCATGTTTTAATGATGATTTCAGGCAATGCAACACACTATGTGTGAGAAGTCTAAATTTAGTCACACAACCGACATTGGGGAATGACTTCCACTGCAGCATTTTGGGGTGGGGAAGCAGGAAATTCCCAAAATGGTGTCAAAATATCCCACATAAGAGTATAGAATTAAGGGCCGGGTGCGGTGTTTCCTGCATTTAATCCCAACACTTTGGGAAGCTGAAGCAGACACATCATGAGGTCAGGAGATCAAGACCGTTCTGGTAAGCCAGGGATGGTGGCTGACACCTGTAATTCCAGCACTTTGGGAGGCTGAGGCAGGTGGATCACTGGAGGTCATAAGTTCAAGACCAGCCTGACCAACATGGTGAAACTCTGTCTCTAAAAAAAAAAAAAAAGCACACACACAAAAAGATCATCCTGGTTAATACAGTCAAACCCCGTGTCTACTAAAAATACAAAAATTACTTGGGTGTGGTGGTACGCACCTCTAGTCCCAGCTACTCAGGAGGCTGAGGCAGGAGAATCACTTGAATCCAGGAGGCGGAGGTTGCAGTGAGCCGAGATCACACCACTGCACTCCAGCCTGGGTGACAGAGCAAGACTCTGTCTCAAAAAGAAAAAAAAGTTGTCTGGGCTCAGTGGCTCATGCCTGTAATCCCAGCACTTTGGTAGGCCGAGGCGGGTGGATCACGAGGTCAAGAGATCGAGACCATCCTGGTCAACATGGTGAAACCCCGTCTCTACTAAAAATATAAAAATTAGCTGGGCATGGTGGCGCGTGCCTGTAATCCCAGCTACTCTGGAGGCTGAGGCAGGAGAATTGCCTGAACCCGGGAGGCGGAGGTTGCGGTGAGCCGAGATCGCGCCATTGCACTCCAGCCTGGGTAACAACAGTGAAACTCCGTCTCAAAAAAAAAAAAAAAAGTATAAAATTAATCAACTGAAATGCTAGATTTGTTGTGTTTTGTTTTTAACTCCAAACACTATTTAGACATACTCATGGTATAAGAGTCGTATACGCTACTTTTGACACTGTAAGAGACAAACTGAAAGCTCAGAAAGCAGACTTTGATTGGCGTTAAGCTCTGGGTAACAGGGAACAGGGAGGAGAATGACTTCGTATCCTTCATCCATCCTTTTTCTGCAGCCTGTAAGCCCAGCTCATCTGCTGTTCTGGTTTTATTCCCAAGTGCATCTGGTACACAAGGCAGCATCTACCAACCGCAGGCACTGGATGCAAGTTTAGCATGCTTCGGTGAGTTTTCTTCTTGGGCAATTGGGAAGAAATCAGAGGTGTCATTAGTGTGTCTGTGAATGTAGCTGGCAGGGCTGAGAGTGACACTCCTTACTCTCTTGGGAGATTGCATCTTGTGAGGACCTTCTGCTTATGTTGAATTAAATTTTGGTGGTTTAATACACAACTGGTCTCTGTTTTAATTTGCTTAATCGTGCATGAAGCCTGGTCTTTTCCTTGCTGGCATTAGTCCTAGTTTATCACATAAGGGAATTAAGATTCATTGGTAGAGCATGAGTGGAGGACTCTTTTATAACGTGTCAGTGTGGCCGGACACGGGGGCTCACGCCTGTAATCCCAGCACTTTGGGAGGCTGCGGCGGGTGGATCACGAGGTCAGGAGTTTGAGACCAGCCTGGCCAACATGGTGAAACACCTTCTCTACTAAAAATTCAAAAATTAGCTGGGCATGGTGGCACATGCCTGTAATCCCAGCTACTCGGGAGGCTGAGGCAGGAGAATTGCTTGAACCCACGAGGCGGAGGTTGCGGTGAGCCGAGATTGCGCCATTGCACTCCAGCCTGGATAACAAGAGCGGAACTCTGTCTCAAAAAAAAAAAAAGACAAAATTTTCGTGGTTTAATACACAATTGGTCTCTGTTTTAATTTGCTTAATCGTGCACGAAGCCTGGTCTTTTCCTTGCTGGCATTAGTCCTAGTTTATCACACAAGGGAATTAAGATTCATTGGTAGGGCATGAGTGGAGGACTCTTTTATAACGTGTCAGTGTGGCCGGACACGGGGGCTCACGCCTGTAATCCCAGCACTTTGGGAGGCCACGGCGGGCAGATTACGAGGTCAGGAGTTCGAGACCAGCTTGGCCAACATGGTGAAACCCCGTCTCTACTCAAAGTACAAAAATTAGCTGGGTGTGGTGGCGTGCTCCTATAGTGCCAGCTACTCGGGAGGCTGGGGCAGGAGAATCGCTTGAACCCGGGAGGCGGAGGCTACAGGGAGCTGAGATTGTACCATTGCACTCCAGCCTGGGTGACAGAGCGAGACTCTGCCTCATAAATAAATAAATAAAGTATCAATGCACAGCCTATATAGAAAGAGTTCTTAGGTCAAAAGAGCATGCCCAGGTTATTCCCATGAATGAAACTAGCCATGAACAGACTCAAGTCCCGATGCCCACCCACCCCATAGAGAGCCCCACACGTCTGCTGACACTCACCAGCATCACCATCATGGTCTTCTAATGCTGCTGGTGGTTTTTGACCATTTTCTTTTATTTTTTTGTGTACCTTAGGTTCTGGGGTACATCTGCAGATAATGCAGGATTGCTGCATAGGTACATACATGGCAAGGTGGTTTGCTGCCTTCATCCCCCTGGCTCCTATATCTGCATTTCTCCCCTTGCTATCCCTCCCCATTCTCCCCATTCCCAGCTGTCCCTCCCTAAGCCCCCACAACAGACCCCAGTGTGTGATGCTCCCCTCCCTGTGCTCATGTGTTCTCATCATTCAACAGCTGCCTCTGAGCGAGAACATGTGGTATTTGGTTTTCTGTTCTTGTGTCGGTTTGCTGAGAATGATGGTTTCCAGATTCATCCATGTCCCTGCAAAGGACATGAACTCATCCCTTTTTTATGGCTGCATAGTATTCCATGGTGTATATGTACCACATTTTCTTTATCCAGTCTATCACCGATGGGCATTTGGGTTGGCTCCAGGTCTTTGCTATTGTAAAGAGGGCCACAATGAACATACATGTGCATGTGTCTTCATAAAGTTTCGACCATTTTCACATTTCCTGCAAATACATCATGGAGTGTGAGCTTTTGAAGGTGGAGGGTCTCATTCGGCTTTTTCTGCCTGATGTGCTGTTAGTGAGATCCATCCGTAGCATAGCTTATCATCATCACTATTTCATTGTCAATGGCGTTTCTCCGGTGAACACATGGTGATGTATGTATTCGCTCTGCTGCTGATGGGCATTTGAGGAGTTTTCCATTTGCAGACAGTGTCAATAATGTATCTGGGAGCATTCTCATCCATAGCGTTTGTGGAGTATGTCTTGCTATTTCTAGGGGGTTTCTATGCAAGGGTGAAATTAATGCACTGTGGTGTGGAGGGCTATTTTGAAAAGAATGCTGTAAACTTGGTAAAAAGAGGGAGTGACTGGTGGCAAAAATCCACCTAGGGTGAATAACATGGCAGCAGACAGAACCTTCTACAGAGGATTCTTTTTTTGAGACAAAGTCTCACTCTGTTGCCCTGGCTAAAGTGCACTGCCACGATCTCAGCTCACTGCAACCTCTGCCTCCTGGGTTCAAGCGATTCTCTGCCTCAGCCTCCCAAGTAGCTGGGAATACAGGAGTGTGCCACCATGCATGGCTTATTTTTGTATTTTTAGTAGAAATGGGGTTTCACCATGTTGATCAGGATGGTCTCAAACTCCTGACCTTGTGATCCACCCAACTCAGCCTCCCAAAGTGCTGGGATTACAGGCTTGAGCTACCTCTCCACGCTCAGATAATCACACTCTTCATCAACATCTCCACTAAACTTATGAGAAGCTTGAAGAGGGCAGAAATCTTTGCTCAAGGTCACTCTCTAGAAACCTAAGATCCTCCCTCCTTCCCTGCATGGCCTGTGTTCTAACAGAAACTCAGATCACATTCTCAAGTAAAGGATTGGTATTTGATAGAAATAGATTTTGACATGATTTGTGAGGTTTTAAACCTTCCCAGGGGCATTCCTTGCCTTAAAATTCTAAAAAGTAAAATTCAGGGACATGTTAAAAGAGCTGATGGGTATAGACAAATGAGGCCATCTGGCAGAAGCATGAAAGAGTGGATGTAACATGAAATGCACCGTGGCAGATAACAGTTACTATCTTAGTCTGTTTTTTGTTGCTATGGCTGAATGCCTAAGAGGTGGTAATTTATAAAGAAAAGAAATACGGATACAGGGAGGAGATCATCACACACTGGGGCCTGTTGAGGGGTGGGGGGCTAGAGGAGGAATAGCAGGGGGTGGGGGGATTGGGAAGGGAGAGCATTAGGAGAAATACCTGATGCAGATGACGGGGTGATGGATGCAGCAAACCACCACCATGGCATATGTATAACAAGCCTACACGATCTGCACATGGACCCCAGAACTTAAAGTATAATAAATAAATTTTAAAGAACAGAAAAGAAATACATTTGTGACAGTTCTGGAGGCTGGAAAGTCCAAGGTCGAGGAGTGGCATCTGGTGAGGACCTTCTTGCTAATCGGGCACCCTCTCTGTAGAGTTTTGAGATGGAGCGCAGAGGCTCCTGAGAGAGAAGCAACTTGGCCTTTTATCAGAGACTCACGCTTGTGGTAACTAACTCACACATTTGATCACCCATTGATGGATTAATTCATGAAGGGATTAATTCATTCATGAGTGCAGAGTCTTCTCTAAACATTGTTACCTTGGGGACCAAGCTTCAAGATGAGATTTGGTAAGGACAAACCATATTCTAACCAACACTTACTGTCTTAATCTGTTTTTTGTTGCTATGACTGAATGCCTCAGACTTGGTAATTTATAAAGAAAAGAAATGTATCTGTGACAGTTCTGGAGGCTGGGAAGTCCAAGGTCGAGGAGTGGCATCTGGTGAGGACCTTCTTGCTAATCGGGCACCCTCTCTGTAGAGTTTTGAGATGGAGCACAGAGGCTCCTGGGAGAGAAACAACCTGGCTTTTTATCAGAGACTCACTCTTGTGGTAACTAAGCCACACATTTGATAACCCATTGATTGATTAATTCATGAAGGGATTAATTCATTCATGAGTGCAGAGTCTTCTCTAAACATTGCTACCTTGGGGATCAAGCTTCAAGATGAGTTTTGGTAAGGAAAAACCATATTCTAACCAACTTAGTATCTTAGTCTGTTTTTTGTTGCTATGACCAAATACCTAAGACTTGGTAATTTATAAAGGAAAGAAATATATTTATAGGAGTTCTGGAGGCTGGGAAGTCCAAGGTCGAGGAGCTGCATCTTGTGAGGAACTTGAATTAAATTTAGATGGTTTAATAGGCACTCGTATCTGTGAAACTTTGGTTTGATTTATCTCAACAAAGGCCTCAAAGTCCTCATGCTCTACTGAGACCTACCTCTCAGTACAGATGGCATTTGCCACATGACTGGATACTGCAGTTGGCAGCTGAACTTAGCTAGTTAATAGGAGAGAAATAGACTGGTAAGAGTCATTATCAATTAGCACTAGTTTATATTTGTTATAAAACAATTGCGAAACTGATTTATTACTATTATTCATATTATTATTATTTTGAGAAGGGGTGCTGCTCCATTACCCAGGCTGGAGTACAGCGGTGCAATCATAGCTCGCTGCAGCCTCCAACTCCATACTGTAGCTCTGACCATACTGCAGCTCTCACTATACTGTAGATCTCACTACAGTATAATCACTCAGCTGTGATTATGCGACAGCTCTGACCATAGCACAGGTCTGACTATACCACAGCTCTGACTATACTGTAGGTTTCAGTACACTGCAGCTCTGATGTTACGACAGCTCTGACCATAGCACAGCTCTTACAATAGCACAGGTCTGACTGTACCACAGCTCTGACTATACTGTAGATCTCACTGTACTGCAGCTGTGATTATGTGACAGCTCTGACCATAGCACAGGTCTGACCACAGCACAGCTCTTACTATAGCACAGGTCTGACTGTACCACAGCTCTGACTATACTGTAGATCTCACTACATTGCAGCTGTGATTATGCGACAGCTCTGACCATAGCACAGGTCTGACTGTACCACAGCTCTGACTATACTGTAGGTCTCACTACACTGCAGCTGTGATTATGCGACAGCTCTGACCATAGCACAGGTCTGACCACAGCACAGCTCTTACTATAGCACAGGTCTGACTGTACCACAGCTCTGACTATACTGTAGGTCTCACTACATTGCAGCTGTGATTATACGACAGCTCTGACCGTAGCACAGGTCTGATTTTACCACAGCTCTGACCACACTGCAACTCTGAGCATATGTCAGTTCTCACCATGCCACAGCTCTGACCATGTTGCTTCTCTGACCCTACTGTACATCTGGTTGTACTTCAGCTGTAATCATCCTGCAGCTCTGACCATTCCATAGATCTGATCATGCTTCAGCTCTGACCGCCTGCAGCTCTGAGCATCCTGCAGATCTGAGTGGTGCTGCAGCTCTGACCATACTGCAGCTGTCACCACAGTATGCAGGTGTCACCATCTGCAGCTCTGACAACAGCATAGATCTGATTATGCTTCAGCTCTGACCATCCTGCACATCTCAATTGTGCTGCAGCTCTGACCATACTGCAGGTGTCACCACAGTAAGCAGATGTCACTGTCCTGCAGCTCTGACCACACCGCAGATCAGACTGCACCCGGGGAAAAGATGTAAGAAAACAGACAACGTTCAGTAATCATTCGTGATGGAAGCAAGAGTCCTTCAACACAGGAGCCTGGGGTCTAGAGGTGATTTGGCAAAGCTGTGTCCTAACCAGGCTGTGTGTAACTAGGGCATGGTGGGTATATACATGGTGTACACGGCTCTGACCCTAGCACGGCTCTGATCATGCTGAAGGAAGTGAAGGAGATGAGAGACACCGAGAAATAAGGCTGCAATGCTGTTGGCAGAGCTTGTTGGCATGGCTGCCAGGGATCTCAGATCCAAAGTTAGAACTAGTGCTGCTTCTCCCAGGGATGGGTCTGCCTCAGTATCCCTGCAGAGTTGGTCCTGGGGGGGCCGTGATAGCTGTGCACATGTGGTGTCTGTGGCCAGTGTTCTGGTGGATTTCAGAGCAGCAGCGGAAACAATGAAACCCCCAATGTCTGAGACATTTTATCAGGTCTCCTACATGGCAGCATTTTTTTTCTCTTTAAAATATAACCTTCTTTTTAGTCTTTTACTAAGAAATAACATTTTCCTATACATCTGACCTCAGCAACATGCACTTTATTGAATAATTACAAATGCTCAGGTCATTTCTGTAAAGATAATGAATATGCCAGCTAATCAAAGAAACACAGCATTAAAAAACAAAACGCTGGGCACAGTGGCTAACACCTGTAATCCCAGCACTTTGGGAGGCTGAGGTGGGCAGATCACAAGGTCAGGAGTTTGAGACCATCCTGGCCAACATAGTGAAACTCCATCTTTGCTAAAAATACAAAAATTATCTGGGCTTGGTGGCGGGCACCTGCAGTCCCAGATACACGGGAGGCCAAGGCAGAAGAATTGCTTGAACCAGGAGGTGGAGATTACAGTGAGCCAAGATCGCACCATTGCACTCCAGCCTGGGCAACACAGAGAGACTCCAACACCTCCCAAAAAAAGAGGCTATAATTGCATGTAAGTTTGGCAAACAGACAAAGAAAATTGATAATACTGACAGGTTTCAGAGTATAGAGCAAAAAAGAATTATCTGTTATGCATGTAAACTGGTAACATCAGCTCTAGATGTCTAATTTATAAATGATTTGGAGAGATTAAAAATGTACCCATCCATTGAACCGGTAATTCAAGGTGTAAGAGTGTACCCCACAGCACACAGGTGCACAAAGTCTGTGTAAAGGGAACTGGCTGTGAAAAGGTATTTATTTGCAAATCACTGGGAACGAATTGGAATCAATTTACAGGGTGATGTTTAAGGGCTATTTATAGTTGTTGGTTGCAAGCAACAGAAATAGGCTCTGGTTGATTAAAGAATTTTTTTTTCCCAAGACGGAGTTTCACTCTTGTTACCCAGGCTGGAGTGCAATGGTGCGATCTTGGCTCAATGCAACCTCTGCCTCCTGGGTTCGGGCGATTCTCCTGCCTCAGACTCCCGAGTAGCTGGGATTACAGGCATGCGCCACCGTGCCCAGCTAATTTTTTGTATTTTTAGTAGAGACAGGGTTTCACCATATTGACCAGGATGGTCTTGATCTCTTGACCTCGTGATCCACCCACCTCGGCCTCCCAAAGTGCTGGGATTACAGGTGATTGAAGAAATTTAATAGATATCAAGCAGGTCAGAGAAAGGATGAGAAGACTAGGGAAATACGGGCAGAACCTCATGAAGGTTAAGATAAGAACTCCATGTGTGTACATTATGTACACACCCACCATGCCCCAGTTAAACACAGGCCGGGTAGGACACAGCCTTGTTGAATTACCTCTAGTCCTCAGGTTCCTGTGTTGAAGGGGCTTTTTGCTCCCATCATGAAGACTTACTGATTTTTTTTTGTGTTTTCCTGTTTTCTTACATCCTATCATTAGAATTCAAGGTCCCTGATGAGACATCTTTCAGGTCAGGCATAAAGTATAACCTCACATCTTCAATGGCAATGGAATGAAGAGAAGTATCTGTCTCCCTGGATCTGTCTAACAAGGGGCAAAGCCTCCCACCAGCATTCAGGCAACAGTGGATCCCCTCTCCATAGACATCAAAAAACAAACAAACATCATGAAAGAAAACAGATGGTCTTGAGTGAAATGAGCTCTGGTCAGTTATGCAACTCAGGCTGTGCAGAAATCAAAGAGGAACTGACCCAGAAATACCCCCCAGGACAAATCATGAAGGGAGAAAAGGCAAGGTGTACCACACTTTCTTTTATGATTCTACTACAAAAAAAATAGCTGCATTGATTAAAATATTGAGGTAACTGGCAGGAAGAAGGAACACAAAGTATTAACAGAGGTTACCAGGAGAATAGAGGACAATTGGAATGGGTGTGAGGTGGACAGGCATAATTTGCTCTAGTGATACAGTCATTCCAGCCTTTCCAGTGATGACATATTGAACATCAATTGCCCAGATAATATTTAAAAAGGTTTAAAGTGGCTGGTGCATGCCTGTAATCCTAACACTTTGGGTGGCTGAGGTGGGCGGGTCACCTGAGGACAGGAGTTCAAGACCAGCCTGGCCAATGTGGAGAAACTCCATCTCTATGAAAACTACAGTTAGCCAGGCATGGTGGTGCATGCCTGGAATCTCAGCTACTCGGAGGCTGAGGCAGGAGAATTGCTTGAACCTCACTGCAGAGGTTGCAGTGAGCTGAGATTGTGCTACTGCACTCCAGCCTGGGCAACAAGAGGTCAACTCCATACTCAAGCCAAAAAAAGAAAAAAAGAAGAAATTTGGGGAGTCTGGTCTCTCCTTGCTCTGGAGATCAAGAGGAAAGCAGCCGTCTTCTCTAAGTCATAAGAGAAAGGCTGTTCTTTACAGAAATCCCTTCTCAGGATACAAAAGGCAGGGGGATTTCTTTCTTTCTTTTCTTTCTTTCTTTCTTTCTTTCTTTCTTTCTTTCTTTCTTTCTTTCTTTCTTTCTTTCTTTCTTTCTCTTTCTTTCCTTCCTTTCTTTCTTTTCTTTCTTTCTTTCTTTCTTTCTTTCTTTCTTTCTTTCTTTCTTTCTTTCTTTCTTTCTTTCTTTCTTTTTCTTTCTTTCTTTTTCTTTCTCTTCCTTTTTTAATTTTTGAGACAGAGTCTCAGCCTGTTGCTGAGCTTGGAGTGCAGTGGTGCGATCTCAAGTCATTGCAATATCTACATGCCAAGTTCAAGCCATTCTCGTACCTCAGCCTCCCAAGGAGCTGTAACTAAAAGTGTGCACCACCAAACCCAGCTAACTTCTATATTGTTAGTAGAGATGGGTTTCACCATGTTGGCCAGGCTGCTCTCAAACTCCTGACCTCAGGTGATCTGCCCACCTTGGCCTCCCACAGTGCTGGGATGACAGGCATGAGCCACATTGCTCAGCCCAGATTGGGGGATTTCTTACCATTCACTGTATTCTAGACACACAGGACTCAGAAAAGGTACAGTGTCTTGAACAAGATACTTAGGTAATTTGAGGGTGTTTTAAGTAAAAGAATAAAAAATTACACATAAACATTTAGACACAAAAGTGAATTTTTGTTTAGAATAAAATGATAACAAATTGCACAGTCTGGAAAAGCTGACAAGCAGCCCGAACAACACAGGATTTAGCGAAGTCACATTTTTATTAATTGACTGTCAGGCACAATCCTGTTTCCAGCTTCCAGCGGTAACCTCTTTGGTCATTCCTACAGGCACTGGAAAGCTCATTCAATTTTTTCTGTAGCACAGCTGACTGTAATTTATTTATTTTTCCAACTTTAGAAGAGTTTATTTGAGCATTGTAATTTCTTTTTTTTTTTTTTTGACACGGAGTTTTGCTCTTGTTACCCAGGCTGGAGTGCAATGGCGCCGATCTTGGCTCACTACAGCCTCAGCCTCCCAGGTTCAAGCAATTCTCCTCCCTCAGTCTCCCGAGTAGCTCGATTACAGGCGTGCGCCACCAAACATAGCTAATTTTTGTATTTTTAGTAGAGATGGGGTTTCACCATGTTGACCAGGATGTTCTCGATCTCTCGACCTCATGATCTGCCCGCCTCGGCTTCCCAAAGTGCTGGGATTACAGGCGTGAGCCACCGTGCCCGGCCAATTTTGTGCTATTTTATCTGCCCTCTTTCCTAACAGAAGACAGTCAAAGGAGAGGAATGATTTCCTCTTTCAACACCAGGAGTCGGCTGTGTCTCACACGCCCTGGCCTCCTCTCAGTCGGTTTCATCTGTCTTCCAGTGGCCAACTCCCAGGTGTGCTGGGGTCCCCAGTTCGCCTGTGCTCTGGCTGTGGATGATGAGCTTTGAGCAGCTGTTCTGACAGCATCTGCCACCTGTGGGTGCATCCCTGGCAGAGGCGGTAACCATGGGAACGGAGAACACGGCCAAGGAGCATCTGTGATGGGAAGGCGGGAGGCAAAAGGAGGCAGACAAGCGGGGTAGTCACGGGCATGAGTGCGGTAGGCTTTTGACATTCATGCCTCCCCAGTGAGGCTACAGGGATCACGTCCCAGCCCTCTAGGAGGTAGGGAGCAGGCTGAGAGCACCTCACACACGTGGCTCCGTGGAGGAGGACAGGTCCCGTGCCTCCACACAACACCCTTGATGTGATGCTCTCGGTACCATCAGTCCCAGCTCCACTTCCTTGCATTGGACAACGCAGTGAGACCCCATCTCTAAAAATAAGACTCAACACCTGATGAGTCAATCAATAAATAAACACTTCCAGAGTCGCTGCAGCCCAGAAGGGCTTCTTCCTCTTACTTTCTAGCACCATTCTATGTCGGGGTTACCAACAGCAATCCTCAGACGTCACAATACCGCTGCTACGGGGTCTCCCAGGAAGCTGCTTGTCCTTGTACTCACAGTATGATTTCGTACTATATTTTTTCATTTCATTTCTTTATTATTTATTAATAAATAAATGATTATTAATTATTAAAATAATCAACCTATTAAATAATAAATAAATGGATAAAACAAACTTGCTGAGAACATTTGCTTGTTTTGAGACAGAGTCTCCCTCTGTCACCCAGGCAGGCTGGAGTGTGGTAGCGTGATCTACTCACTGCAACCTTCACTTCCTGGGTTCAAGTGATCCTCCTGCCTCAGCCTCCCAAGGACCTGGGATTACAGGTGCGTGCCACCACGTCTGGCTAATTTTTGCATTTTTTAAAATGAGAGGCGGGATTTTTCCATGTTGACCAAGCTGATCTCGAACTTCTGACCTCAGGTAATCTGCCCGCCTCGGCCTCCCAAAGTGCTGAGATGACAGATGTCAGCCATCATGCCGGGCCGATTCGTTCATCTGTTACAGTATGTGAGTCTTATATACCTTGTTTTAATTCACAGTTTTAATTTTTTGAGCTCTTTGGTCTGAGGGAAAGTTATGTAACCACTCGTTCATCCAGCATCCCCTGTTACCTGTTATGAAATGAATTCTACTGGTGAAGTACAGCTATTCCCCCTCCTCCCCATCAGCATGTAGACAACCAAATAGGCCTAGTGGAAGTCATATAACCCTATTGACTATTCTCATTTTAAATTTGTTTATTGATAAAGTTATAAATTCATTGGCAAAAAAAAAGGAAATGAAACTCTCCCAAAGTTCAAGTTCTCAGATACGAACCAAGAGCCAATGACACCATATCCATTCCTTTCTGCACACATATCTGAAGCATTCTCTGTTCTCTCTCCCTCTCTCTCTCTCTCTCTCTCTCTCTCTCTCTCTCTCTCTCTCTCTCTCATATCTCTCAACAGAGTTTCACTGGAGTGCAATGGCGCCATCTCAGCTCACTGCAACCTCTGCTTCCCGGGTTCAATCAATTCTCCTACCTCAGCCTCCTGACTAGCTGGGATTACAGGCATGTGTCATCACGCCTAGCTAAGTTTTTTGTAATTTTATTAGAGACAGGGTTTCATCAGGTTGACCACGCCGGTCTTGAACTCCAGGCCTCTGAAAGTGCCAAGATTACAGGCATAAGCCACCATGCCCAGCCTCTTCTCTCTCTCTCTGTTTTTTTTAGTCTTCTGCAGTGGGCTGAAGAATGTCTCTGCACAGTTGATGTCCACTGGAACTTCAGGAGGGAAACTTATTTGGAAATAAAGTTTTTGTGGATGCAGTTAGAGCCTGCACTGAAATACAGTGGGCTCTACATTCAATGTCTGGAACTCTTATAAGAAAAAGAGAGAACACACAAAGGAGAAGGCTACGAGAAGAGGGAGACAGAGGTTGCAGTGACACGTCTACAAGCCACATGTACTCGTCCGTTTTTGCGCCGCTATAAGGAATACCTGAGTGCCCGAGACTGGATAATTTATTAAATAAAGAGGTTTAGTTGACTCACATTTCCACATGACTGTGAAGATGGCAGGAAACTTAGTCATGGCAGAAGGTGAAAGAGAAGCAAGTTCTTCACAATCTGGTAGGAGAGAGAGGAGAGAGACGGGGAACAGCCAAACACTTATACAACCATCAGTTCTCACGAGCATTCACTCACTGTCATGAGAACAGCATTGGGGAAACTGCCTCCATGATCCACTCACCTCCCACCAGTTACGCTCTTCGTACACCTGAGGATTTAGTGTGACATTTGAGTCGCGACACTGATGCAAAGTGTATCACCTGGCCTGCTGAGTTAACCCCTTCGCATACACACATGAGAAACTTCCAAGCTGTCAGGGAAGCCTCACCCATCACTCCCTTCCATCAATCCCACTATGAACACATGAGACCCCAAAAGCTATCTCGTTGGGCTGTTCTTTCTATTAGAACTTTAGTCATGGATATCAATTGTGACTTCGATTATGTATAATGGATTGCTCCCAGTTTGGGTGAGATTACAATTCCTGATGAGATTTGGGTGGGGACACAGAGTCAGACTATATGATTGGTATGCGGGGAGCTGGTGAAAGGTGATTGGATAATGGGGTCAGAGTTCTCATGAATGGTTACCACCTTCCCCCACTGGGTACTGTATAGGGAGTGAGTTCTCATGAGATCTGATTGTTTGAAACTGTGACACCTGCTCCCTCTTCTCCATTCTTCCTGCTCTGATCATGTAAGACACCTGTTGTCACTTGCCTTCCGCCAGGATTGTAAGTTTCCTGAGGTCTCTTCAGAGCCGGTGGAAGGAACCAAGCCTATTGATGCCTTGATCTCAGCTATTGGCCTCCAGAAGTATGAGAGAACAGACGTCTGCTGTTTCAAGCCATGCACTTGCTGGTATTTTTCTAGAACAGCATCTGAATCCTAATGCGTGCTCTCTAACTGTGGGATTGATTTTGGAGTGTTAGGATGTGCCCTGTTTCTGCTATCACCTTCATTGTGTTGCTGGTGCTCTTGTAAGGATGAGAAAATTGCACATAGAATATCCACAGAGAAGAATATTTCTCTCTTTTTTTTTTTGAGACGGAGTTTGGCTCTTGTTACCCAGGCTGGAGTACAATGGCGCGATCTCGGCTCACCTCAACCTCCGCCTCCAGGGTTCAGGCAATTCTCCCGCCTCAGCCTCCTGAGTAGCTGGGATTATAAGCACGCGCCACCATGCCCAGCTAATTTTTTGTATTTTTAGTAGAGACGGGGTTTCACCACGTTGACCAGGATGGTCTCGATCTTTTGACCTCCTGATCCACCTGCCTTGGCCTCCCAAAGTGCTTGGATTACAGGCTTGAGCCACTGCACCTGGCCTCTATTTATTATTATTAATTATTATTACTTTGTTTTTGAGATGGAGTCTTGCTCTGTCACCATGCTGGAGTGTAGTGGCACGATCTCTGCTCACTGCAACATCTGTCTCCTGAATTCAAGGGATTCTCCTGCCTCAGCCTCCTGAGTAGCTGGGAGTAGAGGTGTGAGCCACCATGCCCAGATACTTATTTTGTATTTTTAGTACAGATGGGGTTTCACTGTATTGGCCAGGATTGTCTTGATCTTCTGACCTTGTGATCCGCCTGCCTCAGTCTCCCAAAGTGCTGGGACTGAGGAATCTTTAAATCTCTTGCTACCTTTCAAATGGCATAGGACCATTGGTAAGATGATAAAACGTGAAATCTCAAAGGAAACCAGCATGCTCAAGTTTCCCAAAGTGTCCTGGTTCGAGATTGTTTATTTCGCATCTCTGAAAAAGTGATGTTTTGATCTCCTAAACTTAAAGATAAATAAATACCTATTGTTCCACGTCCATCATTCATATTCGTTTTCCTCACCTGAGCCAGAACCCCAAGATGGTTAATCTGTCCAGCAATATCATAACGGCCTTGAAGCAATCTAACATCTGTGTTCCTCCTTTCCTCACTTGTGAAATTACTTTCAAATAGCAAAATTAAACAGGATCTTCCATTTGGGCTGGCATCATAACAGCAGCAGGGAACAGCGTGTTCTGTTTATAATAGCAGCCGAGGAAATTCAACCAGAGTTTGCTGATCTAAGAGATGCTCTCAGAAGACTTTATTACTTAAATAATCTAGAAAATGATGTCCTTCCCAGTGAAGATGTGTCTCAAGGAGCAACCACAAAGAAACAAAACACAGAAAAACAGAACAGTGTTTTGGAAGTCTCGTTCCGACGAGACTCTATTTGTGTCTGCCAAATAGCTGTGATATTCTGGAATTCAGGACAAGCTGGAAGTTAGATACATTAGTCAGGTTGAAGACACTTTTTTCTCAAGGACAGGAGCAGAGATAAGGGCTCCTAAGTGTAACATGTAACAGTTTGTTCTGGGACGCACGCCAACTCCAGCCCTTCTAGAACGTCTGTAGGCACTCGGAGGATATCCAAGATGGATAGAACCTTGAGAGTTATGTAGCACAACTGTATGCATTTTACAGCTGGAGAAACCACAGCTGGGAGGACAGCTCCAAATTGGGAGTGATCCATTGTACACAATCGAACTCACAATTAGGTGTACCACTGAGGTCCTGGGAGAAAGAACAGCCTCACGAGACAGTGATTTGAACTGGGGTCTTGTATCTTCTCTGGCCGTGACTGGAGGTGAGATGCATGGAAGGGGGTGATGGTGCAGCTTCACTGACAGCTTTCGAGGAAAGGGATTTGTTTCACAAGCCTGGTGATACGCTTTGCACCTCTGTCCCCACCCAAATCTCATGTCGAATTGTAATTCCCAGTGTTGGAGGTACAGGGGCTGGTGAGAGTTGATTGGTGATGGGGGCAGATTTCTCCATAATGGTTTAACCCATCTCCCTTGGTGCTGCACAGCTAGTGAATTCTCATGAGATTGGCTTGTTTAAAACTGTGTGGCACTTTGTCCCTCTTCTCTCTTCCTCTTACACTAGCTGTGTAAGACACCTGCTCCTGCTTTGCCTTCCGCCATGATTGTGAGTTTCCCGAGGCCTCCCCAGAAACTGGGCAGAAGGTGCCATCCTTCCTGTACAGCCTGCAGGTACTTTAACAATTAAACCTATTTTATTTCTAAATTTCCAGGTCTCAGCTATTTCTTTTTTTTTTTTTGAGACAGAGTTTTGCTCTTGTTACCCAGGCTGGAGTGCAATGGCGCGATCTTGGCTCACCACAACCTCCGCCTCCTGGGTTCAGGCAATTCTCCTGCCTCACCCTCCCCAGTAGCTGGGATTACAGGTGCCTGCTACTGCACCCAGCTAAGTTTTGTATCTTTAGTAGAGATGGGATTTCAACATCTTGGCCAGGCTGGTCTTGGACTCCTGACCTCATGATCCACCCGCCTCGGCCTCCCATAGTGCTGGGATTACAGGCGTGAGCCACCGCGCCCGGAGTCATCTAGAGCTTTTTAAGTTAATTGTACCTACAGAAACCCCTTGTTAAAATAAGGTCCCATCCAGAGATTCTGGGGATCACGATATGGACATATCTTCCTGAGGCGACTGTTTAATCCACTTCAATTGTATTCAGTTCGTTCTGGAGGCTTTAGGGAAGGATCTTCCCTGCCTCTCTCAGCTCCTTGTGGCTTCGGGAGTCCTTGGGCTTGTGGTCATGTCACTCCAGTGTCTGGCTCCGTGTCCACGTGACCTTCTCCTCTGTGTTGTGTGTGTGTGTGTGTGTGTGTGTGTTGTGTCCTCTTCTGTCTCTTAGAAGACCACTTTCACTGGATTTAGATCATTGTGACCCAGGATGGTCCCATCTTAACTAACTCCGTCTGTAAACACCCTATTTCCAAAAAATGTCTGAGGTTCCAGAGGGACATGCCTTTTGGGAGGACAGTGCCTGAAACAGAATGCCCAGTATAGGATGTATGTTTTTCTCTATCTTGTTGCTTCTAAAGCCAATCTCTTTAAACTTCGAGACACTAGAAAGTAACAGCCAAAAAAAATCCAATGAATTTGTTTCCTTTGTAGGGACATGGATGAAGCTGGAAACCATCATTCTCAGCTAAGTGACACAAGAACAGAAAATCAAACACCACATGTTCTCACTCATAGGCGTGTGTTGAACAATGAGAACACAGGGACACAGGGAGGGGAGCATCACACACTGGGGTCTGTGTGGGGGGACTACGGGAGGGACAGCAGGGGATGGGGAGGTTGTGGAGGGATAACATGGGGAGAAATGCCAGATATAGGTGACGGGGGTATGGAGGCAGCAAAACACCTTGCCATGTGTGCACCTATGCAACAATCCTGCATGATCTGCATATGTACCCCGGAACCTAAAGTACAATTAAAGAAAGCCATAAAAAAACCTGGTGAAGACCATCATCTTTCACGATTTAATTTGTTTTGTCTTTTCTTTTCTTTCTTTCTTTTTTTTTTTTCTTGAGACAGAGTTTCGTTCTTGTTACCCAGGCTGGAGTGCAATGGTGCGATCTCAGCTCACCGCAACCTCCGACTCCTGGGTTCAGGCGATTCTCCTGCCTCAGCCTCCCAAAGTGCTGGGATGACAGGCATGAGCCACCGCGCCCGGCCTACGATTTAATTTCTAACCCCACAGTGATGCCTGTGTTATTGATGGAAAGAATTTTTAAGTGTGGCAGGGAGGACTGCAGCTGTACCTTAGAAGATCATACAGTATTACACAATAGTAAATGCAGGACACATTTGTAAAATAATTAAATGAAGACTAATGCACCTGCCACTCAGGGCGTATTTACATCGATGATAGGGCTGTCTGATTCCTTGAGGGTTTTCTCTGTGTGTGTGTCTCTTTGCTAAAGCAATTTGTCCTCTGATTCATTGAGGGTTCTCTTTCTGTGTGTGTCTGTTTGCTGAAGCCATTTATTCTGCTTTTACAGATAAGATATTTTCTAAGTGATGAAATACAATTCTTCCAGTGGCACGATTTAAAATCTTATTAAAGAGCATTGAAGTGCATAAGCTAAGATCATGCATACTTATCTACAAACTGTTTTCTAAAAATGGAGAAGCATTTTCATTTTGCTTTCAGATGGAGATTGTGTGCCGACACCTTCAATTGTGTTTTCTTAAAAAATGGTTTAATGAACCCTAATGCGTCTGTCACTCAGGTTTTAACAATTACCCACAGTTGTCAATGTCTTCTATTTTGCCAGCATAATTTTTTTCATGAGGGTATTTGAAAGAAAATCCTATACGTTATTATTATTCTACCTTTCAATTCTACAGCATTTTAAAAAATAAATCAGACTTTTTTTCATACTCCCAATGCTATTCGTGCAGGTTATAATTGTAACAATACTTTTTTTTTAAATCTTGAGACAAAGTTTTACTCTTGTTACTCAGGCTGGAGTGCAATGGCACCGTCTCAGCTCACTGCAACCTCCACCTCCTGGGTTCAATTGCTTCTTCTGCCTCAGTCACCTGAGTAGCTGGGATTACAGGTGTGCACCACCACGCCCAGCTAAATTTTTGTGTTTTTAGTAGAGATGGGTTTCACCATATTGGTCAGGCTGGTCTTGAACTGTTGACCTTATGACCTTATGATCTAAGCGCTTCTATAGAGAATGAAATCAAACAGCGGTGCTGATGCGCCACCCAGGACCCATCACTGATCTGCGTAGTTACTGAGCTTC
The DNA here is from genome assembly GCA_031835075.1 of Saguinus oedipus. Classification (NCBI taxonomy): domain Eukaryota; kingdom Metazoa; phylum Chordata; class Mammalia; order Primates; family Cebidae; genus Saguinus; species Saguinus oedipus. The sequence continues at coordinate 947,080 of CM063191.1, forward strand.
AGTGGGTTAATTGAATTGATGAACACAGTGTCTGCTCCTGCATCCCCTGGTCCCAGAGATGTTTCTGGATGGCGTGCTGATCTCCCACGCCCTCAGACTTGGGGTCCTGGTTCCAGCACCTTTCACCAGCCGGGCAGCTGCTGCTGGATTTACATCAACAGCAAGTTCTGCAGGCGTGTCTGTAAAACATACTCTCATAGAAGCCGAGAGCAGTTGCTCTTGTCTGTCATGCCAGCGCTTTGGGAGGCCAAGGTAGGAGGATCACATGAGGTCGGCAGTTCAAGAGCAACCTGGCCGACACAATGAAACCCCATCGCTACTAAAAAATTACAAAAATTAGCCGGGTGTGGTGGTGCACAGCTGTAATCCCAGCTACTCAGGAGGCTGAGGAAGGAGAATCGCTTGAATCTGGGAGGTGGAGGTTGTGGTGAGCCGAGATTGTGCTATTGTGCTCCAGCCTGGGTGACAAGAGTGAAACTCTGACTCCAAACAAACAAACAAACAAACAAACAAACAAACCAAACAAAAAATCCTACCCTGAAACCATAGTCTGATAGCGTCTTCTGTTTTCAGGAACAAATACAAATTTTCTTCTCCTATAAGTTATATAATTAACGCAAGCATTTAACAAGGAACAGTGGTGTGTGTGTGCAGGTACATATTGTGTGTTGTGTGTTTGCTGTGTGCATGAGAGAGAGGGAGACTATGGACACACTGGCCCCATGGAAGGCCAGAGCAGTGAGGCTGGGAACATGGTCTGCTAAGGATGTGATGTGACTCACTACTGGTTATCACAAGTGGCCTGGGTGGTGTTCTGTTGGCCTTAGGGACTCACTGACCATCATCACAGGTGGCCTGGTGACTGCATGCGGCCCACTGACCACCATTACAGGTGTCCTGGGAGGTGGTGTGTGGATCCTGGGGGCTCAGTGATGCCCATTACAGCTGGCCTGAGAGGGGGTGTGTGGATCCTGGGGGCTCAGTGATGGCCACTACAGCCGGCCTGAGAGGGGGTGTGTGGATCCTGGGGGCTCAGTGATGGCCATTGCAGGGGGCCCGGGAGGTGGTGTGTGAACCCTGGGGGCTCATTGATGCTCATTACAGGTGTCCTGGGAGGTGGTGTGTGGATCCTGGGGGCTCAGTGATGCCCATTACAGCTGGCCTGAGAGGGGGTGTGTGGATCCTGGGGGCTCAGTGATGGCCACTACAGCCGGCCTGAGAGGGGGTGTGTGGATCCTGGGGGCTCAGTGATGGCCATTGCAGGGGGCCCGGGAGGTGGTGTGTGAACCCTGGGGGCTCATTGATGCTCATTACAGGTGTCCTGGGAGGTGGTGTGTGGACCCTGGGGGCTCCTTGATGCCCATTACAGGTGTCCTGGGAGGTGCTGTGTGGACCCTGGGGCCCCAGTGATGGCCATTGGAGGGGGCCTGTGAGGTGGTGTGTGGACCCTGGGGGCCCAGTGATGCCCATTGCAGGTGTCCTGGGAGATGGTGTGTGGACCTTGGGGGCCCAGTGATGGCCATTGGAGGGGGCCTGTGAGGTGGTGTGTGGACCCTGGGGGCTCATTGATGCCCATTGCAGGTGTCCTGGGAGACGGTGTGTGGACCCTGGGGGCCCAGTGATGGCCATTGGAGGGGGCCTGTGAGGTGGTGTGTGGACCCTGGGGGCTCATTGATGCCCATTGCAGGTGTCCTGTGAGGTGGTGTGTGGACCCTGGGGGCTCATTGATGCCCATTGCAGGTGTCCTGGGAGGTGGTATGTGGACACTGGGGGCCCAGTGATGGCCACTGCAGGTGTCCTGGGAGGTGGTCTATTGTCTAGGCAGCATCTACCGATGCAGTGCAGAAGACGTGCGATTTCCTGAGCACTGAGAAAGGCCTATCAGTGCCAGGGCTGCTGGGTCCAACTTCGAGCTTCTGCACCTAGAGGACTGAACACTGAGCATCTTCTTCTGGCCTCTGAACACCGGGACCTAACCCTGACTGTCTTCCGCATGTTGCCCCAGACTACTTGGCCTCACTTTATTGTGTTCTCAGAGCCTGTGATGGGTCCTGTGGTCCCCTCTCTGCAGAATTGTCCGGCATCAGATTCTTGGGTATTCAGGAAGCTGCGAATGAGACAGGACTTCCAAACCCAGGTCATTGGCCTCAATATGTCCTCTGGGTCTGACCACAGGCAGTAAGAAGACAGGGACCCTGGGGGAAGCTGGGATTACGGGCACGAACCACCCCGCCTAGTCAAAAAAATCTTCCTTAAAGTAAGAATGGAGACAATTTCTTCCACCTTATAAAGGGCATGTCCAAGCTGACAGCTATTAATGATGCTTCGCAGGGAAAGACTAATCGTCTTTGGGTGAGGTCAGGAGCAAGGCAAGCTGTCCGCTCTCACACAAAATCAAACTGTAGGACCTCCCCAGTGCAATTCAAGGAGAAAAGTGAAGACAATGCCTACCCATTGTAAAGGAAGAGCTAGAACCACTTAGGGTATTTCCAATTGTATCCATTTCAGGATCTTCCTACGTTTGAGCCTTGGCAGTTACATGCATTAAACAAAACGTATTTTGCCAGTCTCAGTGGCTCACGCCTGTAATCCCAGCACTTTGGGAGGCCCAGGCGATAAATCAAGTGAACTCAGGAGTTCAAAACCAGGCTGCAAAACATGGCAAAACCCTGTCTCTACTAAAAATACAACATAGTAGCCAGGGGTGGTGGTGGGCGCCTGTAATCCCAGCTACTAGGGAGGCTGAGGCAGGAGAATCACTTGAACGGGGACGCAGAGGTTGCAGTGAGCCAAGATCATGCCACTGCACTCCAGTCTGGGCGGCAGAGCCATGCTCTATCTCAAAAAAAAAAAAAATATATATATATGTCAAACACATGCATGCATGTAAACACACACACACACACACACACACACACACACACACACACACACACAAAACATATTTCCAAAGGCAGCATCTGAAACACTTCAGGCTAAATCTACCTGGCGGAAGAAAGTATTTTCTTTTTTCTTTTTTTTTCTAATTATTATACTTTAAGTTCTGGGGCACATGTGCAGAACATGCAGGTTTGTTACATAGGTATGTATGTGCCATGGTGGTTTGCTGCACCCATCAACCAGTCATCTATATTAGGTATTTCTCCTAATGCTCTCCCTCCCCAACCCCCCCCACCCCCTGCTCTCCCTCCCTTGGTCCCCCACCCCCTGCTATCCCTCCCCTAACCCCCCACCTCCTGCTATCCCTCCCCTAGCCCCCCACCCCCTGCTATTCCTTCCCAATCCCCCACCCCCTGCTATTGCTCCCCTAACCTCCAACCCCTGCTATCCCTCCCATAACCCCCCACCCCTGCTGTTCCTCCCTTAGCCCCCCAACCCCTGCTATCCCTCCCCTAGCCCCCCACCCCCTGCTATCCATCCCCTAGCCCCCCACCCCCTGCTATCCATCCCCTATCCCCCCACCCCCTGCTCTCCCTCCCCTGGCCACCCACCCTCTGCTACCCTTCCCCTAGCCCCCCACCCCCAACAGGCCCCAGTGTGTGATGTTCCCCTCCTTGTGTCAATGTGTTCTCATTGTTCAAGTCTGCTCCAACTTATGAGAGAGAACATGAGATGTTTGGTTTTCTGTTCTTGTATTAGTTTGCTGAGAATGATGGTTTCCAGCTTCATCCATGTCCCTGCAAAAGACACAAGCTCATCCTTTTTTATGGCTGTATAGTATTCCATGGTATATATATGCCCCCGCCCCTTCCAAAGACAACATCTGAAAACTTCAGGCTAAACCTACCTGCTGGAATAAAGTATTTTCTTAGCTCTCATTTCCCCATGAGAGGTAAATTTTAGATGGGTGTATTCCCTTCACGGTGAAATGGTTCTCACCTTCTCAGGGAGAGAAGCCTTGTTTCCTTTTCACCTTTCTCCCCACATTTTCTCTTTATTTCTCTTCCACATGTAGAGTTTTAGAAGCGTCCCAGGGGGGCTTCCTATGTGACTCACTGGCTTCTCTTTAATTTCCAGAAAGACATTCATTGTATAAAAAAAAAAAAAAAAAGGAAAATTTCTCTTCTCAGTTTCTGACTTTTGGCTGTCAGTTATTCTTGCAGATGTAAATTGTATGTTGTTAGATTTGTGTATGTCAATGTATTACAGAAAGCGTAAGAGATATAAAAAGTGGCCGGGCGCGGTGGCTCACACCTGTAATCCCAGCACTTTGTGAGGCTGAGGCTGACGGATCACTTGAGGTCAGGAGTTTGAGACCACCCTGGCCAACATGGTGAAAACCCCGCCTCTAGTAAAAATACAACAATTAGCCGGGCGTGCTGGCGTGTGCCTGTAGTCCCAGCTACTCGTGAGGCTGAGGCAGGAGAATCTCTTGAACCAAGTAGGCAGGTGTCACAGTGAGCCGAGATCGCGCCACTGCACTCTGGCAACAGAGTGAGACTTTGTTTAAAAAAAAAAGAGATATAAAAATTATAAAGAATAGTGAGTTTCAGCTAGGTGTGGTGGCTCATGCCTGTGATTCCAGCACTTTTGGAGGCTAAGACAGGAGAATTACTTGAGCCCAGGAGGCCGAAGCTGCAGTGAGCTGAGAGCATGCCAATGCACTCTAGCCTGGGTGATGAGGCAAGATTTTATCTCAATTTCTTTTCTTTTTCTTTTCTTTTTTTTTTTTTTTGAGACAGAGTCTTGCTCTGTCACCCAGGCTGGAGTGCAGTGGTGCCATCTCAGCTCATTGCAACCTCCACCTCCCGGGTTTGAGCTATTCTCCTGCCTCAGCCTTCTGAGTAGCTGGGATTACAGGCATCTGCCACCACGCTAATTTTTGTATTTTTAGTAGAGACAGTGTTTCACCACGTTGGCCAGGCTGGCCTCAAACTCCTAACCTTGTGATCTGCCCAGATCAGCCTCCCAAAGTGCTAGGATTACAGGCATGAGCCAATATGCCCAGCCTAGAATTTTCAAAACAAGCAGGGTGAGTTTAGAAGCTGTGCACCTGCACACAACTTCAATACAATACTTCAATGTCATCTTCTTTACTTTCAGCCAGAGACTTGTAGGTTCTGGTTCCTCTGATGGGCCGTTTATGGCATCCAGGCAGGATGCCCCTCTGACATCCAGCCTCATTCAGAGGCTCAGAAAAAGAGCCTGATCTTCTCAGAGGATCCCATCCAGGGAGGATGCACCTCTGACATTGAGTCTCATTCAGAGGCTCAGAAAAAGAGCCTGATCTTCTCAGAGGACCCCATCCAGCGAGGATGCACATGTGACATTCAGATGTAAATCTAGAATTCACCTTTCTACCTCCCATACCCCCATCCCACTACCTCTGCGTGCCTGGCGCATAGCAGGTGGATGTTTAGCAGAGAAATCCACGCTGAAGGAAATGAAGTCAGATCGGGGAACTTGATAAGCTTCACATTCACACGGGGGAGATCGGGATCGAAGCCAAAACCCGCAGCGCTGAAGCAGCTCTTGAAGCAGCGTTGAAATGGTGTCGAAACAAATTTGTGTACAGCCAGGTCATGTACACATTCCTCATGAGGAAACGCTGTGGCTGTTTAAATGTCTGCATGACTTGGGGGTTCATGAATATCCACCAGCGTTATTTTGTATGTGAACACACATATGTCCACCCAATGGATGGTTCAGCTGTAGAAGAACCACCATGCTTCTATGGCCCACATTGTTTATCTATTTATCCTGCCTGTCTGTTTTTGGGAGGCAGGGGGTTTGCTTTGTTTAAAAAATTATTTAAAAAATTATTTAAGGCCAGGCATGGTGGCTCATGCCTGTAATCCTGGCACTTTGGGAGGCCGAGACAGGCATATCACCTGGAGTCAGGAGTTCGAGACCAGCCTGGCCAACATGGGGAAACCCTGTCTCTACTAAAAATACAAAAATTAGCTGGGTGCAGTTGTGGCAGTGCCTGTAATCCCAGCTACTCAGGAGGCTGAGGCGGAGAATCGCTTGAACTCAAGAGGTGCAGGTTGCAATGAGCCAAGATCATGCCACTGCACTCCAAGGTGGGTGACAAGAGCGAAACTCTGTCTCAAAATAAAATAAAAAAAAAAAAATAAAGAAGTGGTTCTAAGCCGGGCATGGTGGCTCAAACCTGTAATCCCAGCACTTTGGGAGGCTGAGGCGGGTGGATCACTTGAGGTCAGGAGTTCGAGACCAGGCTGGCCAACATGATGAAACCTTGTCTCTACTAAAAATACAAAAATTCACTGGGTGTGGTGGCCCATGAATGTAGTCCCAGCTACTAGTGAGGCTGAGGCAAGACAACTGCTTGAATCCAGGAGGTGGAGGTTGCAGTGAGCCAAGATCATGCCATTGCACTCCAGCCTGGGCGACAAGAGCAAAACTGTCTCAAAATAAAATAAAATAAAATAGAAGAGGTTCTAAGCCGGGCATGGTGGCTCAAGCCTGTCATCCCAGCACTTTGGGAGCCTGAGGCGGGTGGATCACCTGAGGTCAGGAGTTCAAGACCAGCCTGACCAACATGGTAAAACCTCGTCTCTACTAAAAATACAAACACTTGCTGGGCGTAGTGGCCCCTGAATGTAGTCCCAGCTACTCGGGAGGCTGAGGCAGGACAATTGCTTGAATCCGGGAGGCAGAGGTTGCAGTGAACTGAGATTGTGCCACTGCACTCCAGCCTGGGCAACAGAGCGAGACTCTGTCTCAAAAAATAATAAGAATAAAATTATTTGAAGTAGTGTACAAGAATGTAGGAGAGAGGAACAAAAAACACACAATGCACAGAGTGTCAAGTTCATTATAAATGTCAGGGTACAGGCGGGACTGAGTCGCCTGCTCCGGGCAGATGCTGAGACTCGGAAAGACCCTGAGTTGCAACTGGAAAGGAGGTGGGCACTTGGAGGGAACATGGGAATTAAAGGAACAAGAAAACAGTCATGTTGCAACAGGAATATACTTGGCAGGGACCTCAAAATCCCAAATGCGGACCCCTTGCTGGCTGTAAGTACAGGCTCTCAAACACGGGTGCAGTGGGGACCCTCTGGGAAGAATCTCCTCCTTCCCAGCGGGGCTTTCACTTCTAACTGCCCCCATTGAGGATGTTCCCACTCTGGAGACCTGGATGGGGTCCTCTGAGAACATCAGGTTCTTTTCCTGACCCTCTGAATCAGGCTGGATGTCAGGTGCAGCCTACCTGTCTACCTGGCTACTATCTATCTATCTATGTATCTATCTATCTATCATCTGTCTACCAGCTACCTGTCTACCTGTCTATCTGACTTCTATCTATCTATCTATCTATCTATCTATCTATCTATCTATCTATCTATCTATATCTATCATCTATCTATCATCTGTCTACCAGCTACCTGTCTACCTGGCTATTATCTATAATCTATCTATCTATGTATCTATCTATGTATCTATGTATCTATGTATCTATCTATCTATCTATCTATCTATGTATCTATGTATCTATCTATCATCTGTCTACCAGCTACCTGTCTACCTGGCTATTATCTATAATCTATGTATGTATGTATGTATGTATGTATCTATCTATCTATCTATCTATCTATCATCTGTCTATCAGGTACCTGTGTACCTGTCTACTATCTATCCATGTATCTATCTCTGTCTACTATCTATCTATGATCTATCATCTATCTATCTGTCATCTGTCTATCAGCTACCTGTCTACCTGTCTACTATCTATCTATGTATCTCTATCTATTATCTATCTGTCATATGTCTATCAGCTACCTGTCTACCTGCTGCTATCTATGTATCTGTCTATCTCTGTCTACTATCTATGTATCTATCTGTGTATCTATGTATCTATCTATCTGTCATCTGTCTACCAGCTACCTGTGTACTATCTATCTATCTATCTCTGTTTGCTATCTATCTATCTATACTTTATGTGATCTATCTTCTCTCATCTATCTTTTTATCTTCCATGTGTGTGCCATCTATCTATGTTATCTATCTATCTTCTATCATCTATCTACAATGTATCTATCACGTACCTATCTACTATGCATCTTCTATTATGTATCTATCGCCTATCTACCATCTGTCTACCATGTATGTACCATGTATCTATCTACGTATCTATTTATCTACTATCTATCTATCTGTCATCTCTCTATCATGTAGCTATCCACCCAGATATCTGTCATCAATCAATCTTTTCGTCTCTGTATCTCTCTATCTAGGTATCTTATCTACTTATTTCTCTATCTCTAAGTCTCTGGAGCTCTACCTTGTCTATAGAGAGGTATCCCTTGTTACCTGTAAGGGATTGTGTTAGGACCCTCGGCAGCTTCTAGAAAAACGTATGGATATCCCTGGTATAAAATGATGTAGGATTTGCATATTATCTATACAAATCCTTCCAAATACCTTCAATTGCCTCTTCATTACTTGTAACACCTAATACAGTGTAAGTGCTGTGTAAATAGTGACTATACCATATTGCTCAGGGAATAACGATCAGAAAAAACGTCTGTATGTGCTCAGTACACGTGCATTTTTCCCCAAATATTGTTCACCTGTGGATTGATGAATGCATGCATTTGGAAGCCACAGATACAAACGGCCGACTCTGTGCGAGTGTGTGTGTATACATATGTGTTTATGTGTATATGTATACATGTATACATATGTATATGTGCATATTTATGTGTGTATGTATGCATAGGCATGTGTATATGTATGTATCTGTATATATGTATGTGCATGTGTGTATATATGTATGTGGGTATATGTATATATGTATGTGTGTATGTATATTTGTATGCATATGTATGTGTATATATGTATATATGTATGTGTGTATATATCTGTATATATCTCTATATGTATGTATATGTGTATGCATATGTATGTACATATATGTGTATGCATGTGTTCATATATGTATATATGTGTGTATATATGTATACTTATGTATGTATGTGTGTAGGTATGCATACATATGTGTATATGTATATTATCTGTATATACATATGTGCATGTGTGTATATATGTATATAGGTATATGTATATATGTATGTGTGCGTATATGTTTGTATGCCTATGTATGTGCATATATGTATATGTGTATGTATGTGTATATATGTGTAATGTATGTACATATAGATGTGTATACATGTGTTCTAACATATATGATATATGTGTGTATATGTGTGTGTATATATGTAAACTTATGTATGTGTGTATATGTATATGTATATAGTGTATCTGTGTTCGTATATGTGTATATATGTGTATATGTGTATATATGTGTATATGTGTCTGTATATATGTATACATATATATGTATGCGTATATATGTATACGTGCATAGATGTGTATATATGTATATATGTGTGTATATGTATATATGTATGTGTATATATGTATACATGTATATGTGTATATATGTATGTGTGCATATATGTGTGTATATACGTATGTGTGTATATGTGTATGTATATATATCTGTGTATATGCGTGTATATATGTGTGTATATGGACGTGTTTATATATGTACGTGTGTATATACATGTGTGTGTATATATATATACACACATACAAGTATGTATATATATATAATGTAGATAGGTGAGAGGACACAGATTGTTGCCTCTCACCTACCTACGTTTTCTCTTTAAGACTCATACAGTTTCAGATTTTAAAATAAAACAGATGTGAAGCCATGGGGAGGGTTTTAACTGAAGCTCTCCAGTGGCCAATTTCTGTTTAAAGAATGTGAAAAGAGGAAGGATTTCTCACACTCCATCAGGCACCTAACATAGGGGCTCATGCATATATCAATGAACGCAGCCCAGCCACCCGCGTGGTGCAGTTAGTGCATCTACTTGGAAGTGAAGAATAAACACCCGTTTTATCTGCACGTGGAAAGGGTGTCACACACCTGGCTGATTCACAATGCTGCATAATCCCACTTATTTTCCATTTGTGAAGGCTCTTGCTTGAGCACCTGATATCTGTTTCCTATTATCATGCAAAGCTGGCTTTCAAAACCTTTTTATCAGGGGATTAGACAGGCTGTGATTTCCCTTCCTCCTGAATACTTTCCGAGGCATTGGAAAGCGTCATGCATACATTTTAGTTTTGTTAGTTAGAGTTTTGCAGCGAATTCTCAGCTCCCCGGGCTCCCTTACTTGGAAGTGTATTGACGCTTTCTCTTCTCTAATACTGAGATAATTGCTTTCTGTGAAAATCCCATTATGGAAAGTCATGTGTCCAGCGGGGGGGTCTCTGTACTCAAGCTACATCTCTCTCTCAGCCTGGGGGGCTCTAAAATCCAAAGAATATCTGCTGGTCTAAAACGTCCAGCTAAATATCTGCACCTTTGCTTTTTCTTTCTTCTCTTTCTTTTTTCTTCCCTTCTTTCCTTCCTTCCTTCCTTCCTCCTTCCCTCCTTGCCTCCCTCCCTCCTTCCTCCCTCCCTCCCTCCTTCCTTCCTTCTCTCCTTCATTGCCTCCCTCCCTCCCTCCTTCCCTCCCTCCTTCCATCCTTTCTTCCCTCCTTCCTTCTATCCTTCATTGCCTTCCTCCCTCCCTCATTCCTTCCTCCTTCCCTCCTTCCTTCTCTCCTTCACTGCCTCCCTCCCTCCTTCCCTCCCTCCTTCCCTCCTTCCTTCTCTCCTTCATTCCCTCCCTCCCTCCTTCCCTCCCTCCTTCCTTCCATCCTTCCTTCCCTCCTTCCTTCTATCCTTCATTGCCTCCCTCCCTCCTTCCCTCCTCCTTCCTTCCTCCCTCCCTCCTTCCTTCCTCCTTCCCTCCTTCCTTCCTTCCCCCTTCCTTCTATTCTTCATTGCCTCCCTCCCTCCCTCCCTCCTTCCTTCCTTCCTTCTCTCCTTCACTGCCTCCCTCCCTCCCTCCTTCCCTCCCTCCTTCCTCCTTCCCTCCCTCCTTCCTCCTTCCCTCCCTCCTTCCTCCTTCCCTCCCTCCTTCCTTCCTCCCTCCCTCCCTCCTTTCCCCTCCTTCCTTCATTCCTTCCTCCCTTACTTTTTCTCCCTCCCTACCTCCATGCTTCTCTCTTTCCCTCCTACCTTCTTTCCCTCCTTCCCTCCCTCCCTCCTTCTGTCCCTCCTTTTTCCTTCCTTCTTTCCCTCCCTCCCTGCCTCCATCCTTTTTCTTTCTCTTTCTTTCTTTCTTTCTTTCTTTCTTTCTTTCTTTCTTTCTTTCTTTCTTTCTTTCTTTCTTTCTTTCTTTCTTTCTTCCTTCTTTCTTTCTTTCTCTGTCTCACTCTCTTTCTTTCTTCTCTCTCTCTCTCTCGTATCTCTCTCTCTCTCTTTCTTTCTTAAGAAAAGTTTTAAGTTGTCAGCCAGTCAGTTTTTAGTTTAGACTGTGAGAGGTCTACCTCCAGCCAACAGAGATCAGACACAGCAGGAAGGACGACCCCACATGCGTCAGGGATAAATGCGTGTGTTTTCCTTTGTTCATTGTACTCTCGTGGCACGATGGATAGTGAGGGTCCCCTTCCTGCAGCCCAGGAGGTAAAATTGTGTTGGTGACAGATTCCTGCAGCCCAGGAGGTACAAACTGCATTGCTGAGAGATCCTCTGTCTCAGGGCTGATGTTTCTTTGTGGCCCTGAGTGTGTATTTATTTCCATCAGCTCTGAGTGCGTTTCCAGAGCCACGGGAGTCACAGATGCTCAAGGCAGCACAGTCCCTCTTAGCCACGTCGTCCGTTTTACAAGGTGTCAGGTTGGAAGGTCCCGGAATGGATTTGAAAAGGCATCTTCGAGAATGTTACTGAGTTGTATCAAGGCCTGACGGAAAATGACGCGTGGTCATGTCTCGGGCCTTTAAAAGCTTCTGTGTCTTCCACTTTAATGCAAAAATGCCCTCAGGGAGACAGCGGGAATCTCTTTCCCCGCAGGGTGTGAGCAATGAGACAAAAGCCATCTGTCTGAACCCGCTCTGGTGCTGATAACACAATGGGGCTCATCTTCCGGCTTCCACAGCAGGAACAGAGCAAGTCTGCCCTCCCTCCCTCCTTCTCTCCTTCCCTCCCTCCTTTCCTCTCTTTCCTTCATTCCTTCCTCCCTTCCTCTCCCTCCCTCCCTCTGTCCTTCCCTCCTTCCCTTCCTCATCCTTCCCTCCTTCCCTCCATCCTCCCTTCCCTCCCTCCCTCCTTCCTTCCTTCCTTCCCTCCTTCCTTCCTTCGTTCCTTCCTCCCTTCCTCTCCCTCCCTGCTTCTCTCCATCCCTCATTCCCTTCCTCCCTACTTCCCTCCTTCCTTCCCTTTCTCCCTCCTTCCCTCTGTCCTTCCTTCCTTCCCTCTGTCCTTCCCTCCTTCCTTCCCTCCCTACCTCCCTCTTCCCCTCCTTCCTTTCCTTCCTTCCCTCCTTCTTCCTTCCTTCCCTCCCTCCCTCCTTCCCTCCTTCCTTCCCTCCCTCCTTCTCTCCTTCCTCTTTCCTTCCCTCCCTCCTTTCTTCCTTCCTTCCCTCCCTCCCTCCTTCTCTCCCTCCTTCCTTCCTTTCTCCCTCCCTCCCTCCTTCCTTCTTTTCTTCTTTTATCCCTCCCTTTCTTTCTTTTTCTTTCTTTCTTCTTTCTCTTTCTTTCTCCTTCCTTCCTTCTTTTTTTCTTCCCTTCTCTCTTTCTTTCTTTTTTCTCTCTCTCTTTCTTTCTTTCTCTTTCTCTCCTTCTTTTTTTTCAGAGTCTCTCTGAGTCAGCCAGGCTGGAATGCAGTGACATGATGTCAGCTTACTGCCACCTCCACTTTCCTGGGTACACCAGTCTAACTTTTTACATTTTTAGTAGAGATGGAGTTTCACCATGTTAGCCAAGATGGTCTCAATCTCCTGACTTCGTGCTCTGCCTGCCTTGGCCTCCCAAAGTGCTTCTATTACAGGCCTGAGCCGCTGCACCAGGCCGGACCCACAGATTTCAACCAGCGGATTAGTGCCTTTCCTACCCATGAACAGACAGTCAAGTATCACCAAATATGTGGGTAATGTCTCCAACATAAGAAAGAACATCTGAGAGCAAGAGAGAGATGGAGAAAGAGAGACAGAGAGAAAGAAAGAGAGAGGGAGAGAATCAGACAATTCCATCTACAAACAATAAGAAATCAAAAGATTAGGTGACACTGGGCATCTCCATATCATCACTAGAAGCTGCAAATTATGCAGCAGCACCTTTAAAATTCTGAAGGAAACTGATACTGAAACTAGCATTTTTTTTTAAATTTTAAATTTTTATTGCATTAGCATTTTTATACCCACCCATTGATAAGATGTGAATATAGACATTCAAGTTCTCAACTATTTTACCTCTCAAGAATATTTCCTTATAAAGTACAGAAAGATTAATTCACTAAAAGAAAGACAGAGAGAGGGAAAGAAGGAAGGATGGATGGAGAGAGGTAGGGAAGGAGGGACAGAGGAAGGAAGGAAGAAAAGAAAGACAGAAAGAAAGAAGGAAGGAAAGGGAGGAGGGAGAGAGGAAGGAAGGGAAGAAAGGAAGGAAGAAGTGAAAAAAGAAAGAAAAAATCTATATGGAACCAAACCATGAACTTACCCAGAATAAACATCCTACATTCTCTGTTTTTTTTTTTTAAAAAATTTTTTTTGGAGATAGAGTCTTACTCTGTGTCCCAGTCTGGAGTGCAGTGGCACAATCTCGGCTCACTGAAACCTCTGCCCCCTGGGATCAAGCAATTCTGCCTCAGTCTCCTGAGTAGCAGGGATTACAAGCACCTGCCACTACACCAGACTAATTTTTTTTTTTTTTGTATTTATAGTGGAGATGGGGTTTCTGGAGCCTGGTCTTGTCACTGTCTCCCATTCCCTGAATTCACATGGAAAAGCTCCAGAAACCTTGGGTAATAAAATTCAAATTTATCAGCCTCTTGTAGATGCCAGTTTGATTAATATGGGGCACTGTAGTGTATCTGGTGTAGGTATCAGATGCTGAGAGTAGCTCATCTGAAATTTGCTCTTTCCGGGCTAAAAGTTAGGTGTGGGAGATTGCATTCATTCTTCCCAATTCTTCTTCCTCTCTACCTTGTCTCTGGCTCATGCTCCATGGAAGAAGCACACCTCCCAACCCCATTAACTTGGGACTGCAATCTGTTTTGCTTTTGCTAATAGAATGTCAGCTGCTGGAGGCACAGCAGGTGTTTCCATGGTGTATTATGTTCGTTCGCACACTACTAATACAGGCATACATGAGACTGGGTACTTTATAAAGAAAAGGAGGTTTAATGGACTCATAGATCCACGTGGCTGGGGAGACCTTACAATCATGGCAGAAGGTGAATGAGGGGAAAGGCACATCTTACATGGCAGCAGGCAAGAGAGCTTGTGCAGGGGATCTCCCCTTCACAAAACCATCAGATCTCATGAAACGTACTCTTTATCATGAGAACAGCATGGGAAAAACCTGCCCCCATGATTCAATTACTTCCCACCAGCTTCCTCCCATGGCCTGTGGGGATTGTGGGAGCTGCAATTGAAGATGAGATTTGGGTGGGGACACAGCCAAACCATATCACGTGGTTTGACTTTTCCTCTGCACATCTGTATTCCAACATTAGAACAATGTGCCTAGGAACCACTGGTCCCAAAATGATAACAGCATGTGGTATAGACATACATCCAACTTGAAGCATGTATTTCAGCTTAGCCTTGGGTAGCCCAGCCTGTATCCGTACAAACCTGGCTGACTGGTAGATTCACACATTTAAAACCCAAATAAATACTTATTACTGTAGAGAATTGAGATTTAGGATGATTTGTTATCCAGCATAATTTCAGGTGTAGCTAACTGATACAGAAAGCAAGCATTTGTCTTGGGTGGGAAAATGCTCTTACGAAACTTCTCTAAGAAAATATTTCCCAACAAAATGTTTGGATGGTTTTTATATTTCTAAAGTGTGGACCAAGGGTAAAGAGTGAGGGAATTGTTTCATTTATTTTTTTCTTTTTTGCATGTATGTCCATGTGTCTCACATTGAAATGCACTTATGATGATGTGTATCTCACCTTGAAATTTCAAATCTATTTTATCTCGGTGTGTATTGCAGACTACATTTTAACATTCTGTTTCTTTTCTTTTCTTTTCTTTTGAGAGGGAGTTTTGCTCTTGTTACCCAGGCTGGAGTGCAATGGTGCGATCTTGGCTCACCACAACCTCCGCCTCCTGGGTTCAGGCAATTCTCCTGCCTCAGCCTCCTGAGTAGCTGGGATTACAGGCACACACCACCGTGCCCAGCTAATTTTTTGTATTTTTAGTAGAGACGGGGTTTCACCATGTTGACCAGGATGGTCTCGATCTCTTAACCTTGTGATCCACCTTACTCGGCCTCCCAAAGTGCTGGGATTACAGGCATGAGCCACTGCGCCCAGCCCCTAACATTCTGTTTCAAAAGGTATTTGTATGGGGGAGAAATTTTTGTGCATATACGTGCAAGATATTTAAAGATCCCAAATCATTCCTTATTCCTCCTCTCTCTAGACCTTATCGTGACCCTGGAGGTGAAATGTATTCTTCACATTCCTCCTTGGGGTTTTTTATCTTTATATTTCTCCTTAACTGTAACACCATAATCTAAAGTATATTTCATGATGAACGTGCAGAGATGGCAACCCGTTCTTTTCTATATTGACTTGATGTCACAAATCATAACTCAAAATCCATTTGCCTCTCCTGAAACTGTCGCTGTGATCCCAATGCTTTGCAAACGCCTCTTTGATGAATGGAGTTTTTATCTGCTGAAAGAAAAAGTAGACCAAATTTACCATAACATCTGTTTCCATGTGACAAATTTGAGGCATTTATTTCCCCTTAACCGAGGACAATTTTCTGACTCCAGATGAAATTTTTCCCCAACACGATGCTTTTGTGTTGCGTTTCCCTGCAAAACCCAAACTTCCACTAATTTAACACCAAGCAAGCGGCTTGATTTAGATGCTGACATAATCAAAGCTGTGAACATCAATTCTCTGTTTGTTTTTGACTTTCTGGATATTTGAATGAAGCAATGAAAAGTTTCAAAAATAAATCCCATTGGGTAAATTAGTCATTAAGCTCTGAAGAAACAGTTTTGTAAATCGGATTTAAATCTAAATGCCTTTTAAAAAATCCAGTTAGAGGCTCATGACTGTAATCCCAGCACTTTGGGAGGCTGAGGCGGGCGGATAACCTGAGGTCAGCAGTTTGAGACCAGCCTGGCCAACATTGTGAAACCCCATGTCTACTAAAAATACAAAAATTAGCAAGGCACAGTGACCGGTATCTATAACATCAGAGAGTTGGGTGGCTGAGGCAGAAGAATCACTTGAACCCGGGAAGCGGGGGTTGCAGTGAGCTGAGATCACACCATTGCACTCCAGGCTGGACGACAGGGTGAGATTCCATCTCAAAACAAATTAACAATTAGCCAGGGATGGTGGCAGGTGCCTGTAATCCCAGCTACTCAGGAGGCTGAGGCAGGAGAATCACTTGAACCCGAGAGGTGGAGGTTGCAGTGAGCCAGGATCTCACCACTGCACTCCAGCCTGGGCGACAGAGTGAGACTGGGTCTCCAAAAAAAAAAAAAAAATCCGATTAGATACACATTTGGAAGCATTTGTTTTGTAAAAGCAGAGACCTCTGTTATTGAGATCAATGTGTGGGAGAACAGAAATTTAAAGACTGTAGCAAAATACTGCTCCAAAGCAGGTGGTTGTTAAAAGTCACAAGGCGAGGCCATTTTGTGAAGAGACGAAGACTGAGCAGTTGTGTCCGCATTGCCGACCTTGAGTAGCAGTCGGCTTCTGCATGTAGAACTCGGGAGTAGGAGATCAGAATCGAATCTCTTCTCCCTCCTCCCTCCTGTGAGATTTTTTTTGATCTTCAGCTACATTTTCAGCTTTGTGAGAAACCTTATCATCAAACACAATGGCCAGCAATGTTACCAACGAGACAGATCCTCGCTCCATGAACTCCCGTGTGTTCATTGGGAATCTCAACACTCTCGTGGTCAGGAAATCTGATGTGGAGGCAATCTTTTTGAAGTATGGCAAAATTGTTGGCTGCTCTGTTCATAAGGGCTTTGCCTTCATTCAATATGTTAATGAGAGAAATGCCTGGGCTGCTGTGGCAGGAGAGGATGGCAGAATGATTGCTGGCCAGGTTTTAGATATTAACCTGGCTGCAGAGCCAAAAGTGAACCGAGGAAAAGCAGGTGTGAAACGATCTGCAGCGGAGATGTACGGCTCCTCTTCTGACTTGGACTATGACTTTCAATGGGATTGTTATGACAGGATGTACAGTTACAGCACATGCACCTCCTCCTCCTCCTATTGCTCAGGCTGTAGTGCCCTCAAAACATCAGCATGTATCAGGAAACACCTCATGAAGGGGCAAAAGTGGCTTCAATTCTAAGAGTGAACAGTGGGGATCTTCCAAGTCTGGAAAGTTGAAAGGAGATGACCTTCAGGCCATTAGGAAGGAACTGACTCAGATAAAACAAAAAGTGGATTCTCTCCTGGAAAACATTGAAAAGGAACAGAGCAAACAAGCAGTAGAGATGAAGAATGCTAAGTCAGAAGAGGAGCAGAGCAGCCACTCCATGAAGAAAGAGACCAATGTGAAGATGGAGTCTAAGGGGGGTGCAGATGACTCTGCTGAGGAGGGGGACCTACTGGGTGATGATGATAATGAAGATTGGGGGGATGACCAGCTGGAGTTGATCAAGGATGATGAACAAGAGGCTGAGGAAGGAGAGGATGACAGAGACAGCGCCAATGGTGAGGATGACTCTTAAGCACATAGTGGGGTTTAGAAATCTTATCCCATTATTTCTTTACCTAGGCGCTTGTCTAAGATCACATTTTTCACCAGATCCTCTCCCCTAGTATCTTCAGCACATGCTCACTGTTCTCCCCATCCTTGTCCTTCCCATGTTCATTAATTCATATTTCCCTGCGCCTAGTCCCATTTTCACTTCCTTTGATGCTCCTAGTAGTTTTGTTAAGTCTTACCCTGTAATTTTTGCTTTTAATTTTGATACCTCTTTATGACTTAACAATAAAAAGGATGTATGGTTTTTATCAACTGTCTCCAAAATAGCCTCTTGTTATGAAGGGAGTACAGTTCTTTTCATCTATACATATGTTCAGTAGTTGCTCCCCTAACTGCAAAGTCAATTTAGTTGAGTAGCTCCTGAAAGCAGCTTTGAGTTAGAAGTATGTGTGTTACACCCCAACATTAGTGTGCTCTGTGGGGCAGTTCAACACAAATGTAATGATGTATTTTTGTGAATGAGAGTTGGCATGTCAAATGCATCCTCTAGAAAAATATTATTATAGTCTTAAGATTTGTTTTCTAGAGTTAATACAGTGGGTTATTTTTGTGAACAGCCTGATGTTTGGGACCGTTTTTCTTCAAAATAAACAAGTCCTTATTAAACCAGGAAAAAAAAATAAAAATACATGTCACAAGGGGAGTGGTCTCAGCAGAGCTGACATTGCCTTTGAAATGCATCCCCCTCATCTGAGCAAACCTCTGATTTCTTCATCTTCTCTGTGTCCCTCCTTTCTGCATCTCTGCCTCAAGGAGATGGCTTGTACCTGACCTCCAGGATTGATGCTTCAGCAATGATTGATTTCCAGCATGGCAATTCCTCAAGGATCTAGAACTAGAAACACCTTTTCACCCAGCAATCCCATGACTGGGTATATACCCAAAGGACTATAAATTATTCAATTATAAAGACACATGCACACAAATGTTTATTGCGGCACTGTTCACAATAGCAAATACCTGGAACCAATTCAAATGCCCATCAATGATAGACTGGATAAAGAAAATGTGGCACAGAGACACCATGGAATACTACACAGCCATAAAAAATGATGACTTCATGTCTTTTGCAAGGACATCGTTCTCAGCAAACTGACACAAGAAGAGAAAATCAAACACCACATGTTCTCACTTGTAAGTGGGTGTTGAACAGTGAGAACACAGGGACACAAAGATGGGAATGTAACACATCAGGGCCTGTTGGGGGGCAGGAGGCTAGGGGAGGGATAGCAAGGGGTGGGGGGATTGGGGAGGGATAGCAGGGGGTGGGAGGCTAGGGGAGGAATAGCAGAGGGTGGGGGAATTGGGAGGGAGAGCATTAAGAGAAATACCTAATGTAGATGACGGGGTGATGGATGCAGCAAACCACCATGGCACGTGTGTACCTGTGTAACAATCCTGCACGCTCTGCATGTGTACCCTAGAACTTAAAGTATAATAAATAATGTTTTTGAATAATAAAGAAAGGGATGGGCTACCCGATACCATCCAATAATATGGAGAAAAGTTGTCCTGTGCGTCTGGCTTTGGGCGAACGTCTTTCCCTTCCTAAGAGATGGATTCCATTTTTTCTCTCAATGTCATGGCATGTGGCTGACTTCCTAAACTCAGGGATTCCTGGAGACAGTCCGGTTTGCAGATTCTTTAGTCTGGATATAATTTGGCCTCACCAAGTCTCGCGTTGATAAAATCAGACCTCCCGTGTTGATGGCAGGGCCCGTTGGGAGGTGTCTGGGTCATGGGGGTAAATTCACCATGAATCCCTGGGTGCCATTCTGAAGGTAGTGAGTGGGGTCTTCTTTTTAGTTCCCGGAAGAGCCCGTTTTTGAAAACAGCCTGGCAGCTCAGCTGTGTCTCTTCCGCCGCAGAAGCAGGCATGGGTGCCAAGCTTCCTGTGCACCCTGCAGAGCTGAGAGCCAAAGAAACCTCTTTTAATTAATTAATTCATTAATTTCGAGATGGAGTCTCGCTCTTTGGCCCATGCTGGGTCACTGTAACATCCACCTCCAGGGTTCAAGCAATTCTCCTGCCTCAGCCTCCCAAGGAGCTGGGACTCTCTCTCTTTCCTTCCTTTTCTCCTTCCTTTCTTTCCTCCCTCCCTCCCTTCCTACTTTCTTCCTTCCCTTTCTTTCTCTTTATTTCTTTCTTATTCTTTTTTCCTTCCTTCCTTCCTCTTTCTTTCCTTCTTTCCTCTCTTTCTTTCTTCTCTCTATCTCTCTCTTTCTTTCTTTCTTCTTTTTTTCTTCTCTTTCGAGATGGATTCTCACTCTGTCACCCAGGCTGGAGTGCAGTGGCTGATCTTGGCCCACGGCAATTTTCACCTCCCAGGTTCAAGCAATTCTCCTGCCTCAGCCTCCCAAGTAGCTGGGATAATATGTGTCCGCCACCACTCCTGGCTAATTTTTTGTATTTTTTCTTTTTTTTTGAGATGGAGTTTTGCTGTGGCTGCCGAGGCTGGAGTGCAATGGCATGATCTTGGCTCACGGCAACCTCAACCTCTACCTCTCAGGTTCTCCTGCCTCAGCCTCCCAAGTAGCTGGGATAACAGGTATGTGGCATCACATCCAGCTATTTTTATAGTTTTAGGTAGAGACGCGGTTTCTCCATGTGGGTCAGGCTGGTCTCGAACTCCCAACCTCAGGTGATCCACCCTCCTAGGCCTCTCAAAAGTGTTGGAATTACAGGTGTGAGCCACCACACCCAGCTTTTTTTTTGTGTGTGTATTTTTAGTAGAGACAAGGTTTCACCATGTTAGCCAGGCTGGTGTTGAACTCCTGACCTGAGGCGATCTACCCGCCTCAGCCTCCCAAGGTGCTGGGGTTACAGGTGTGAGCCACCACACTCAGCCTTCTTTTCTTTCTAAATTACTCAGCTTGAGGTATTTCTTTATAGCACTGCAAACAGAGACAGGGAGGGTAGTGTAGGGGTTATTTCAGACATATCCGGGAGTCCTTCAAGATTCACCATTGAGAAAGCAATGAGGTTTGCAGAGGTGCAGCCCTGGGAGGAGAGACCCATTTGAATGTCATCGGTGCATAGCATTGTGAGTGAAGACAAGACTGCTTTCGGCAACACCTGCCAAGGAAGGTCTAGAACTCTCCTTAAGGAAATTAAGATGCTTAAAGGTCAGATGGAGGAGGCTGTGGAGTCCTCAAGAAAGATGGATGAGGACTCAGCAAAGAAAGAGTGACAGGGCCAGGCACGGGGGCTCACTCCTGTCATCCCAGCACTGTGGGAGGCTGAGGTGGGAAGATCACCTGAGATCGGGAGTTCAAGACCAGCCTGGCCAACATAGTCAAGCCCCGTCTCTACTAAAAATATAAAAAGTAATCAGGTGTGGTGGTGGGTGCCCGTAATCCCAGCTACCTGGGAGGCTGTGGCAGGAGAATCAGTTGAATCCGGGAGGCGGAAGTTGATGTGAGCCAAGATCATGGCACTACACTCCAGCCTGGGTGACAGTGAGACTCCATCTTGAAAGAGAGAAAGAAAGAAAAAGAAAGAAAGAAAGAAAGAAAGAACAAAAGAAAAAAAAGAAGGAAGGAAAAGAAAAGAAGGAAGGAAGGAAAGGGGAATAGAAGGAAGGAAAGAAAGGAAAGAAAAGGAAGAAAGAAAGAGGGAGGGAGAGAGGGAATAAAAAAAGAAGGAAGGGAGGGAGAGAGGGAGAGTGGTAAAGAAGGGAGGGAGGGAGAGAGGGAAGGAAGGAAGGAAAGAAAGAAAGAAAAAAAGGAAGGAAGGGAAGGAAGGAAAGAAGGAAGGAAAGGACAGAGGGAGGGAGAGAGAGGGAAGAAAGGAAAGAAGGAAGGCAGGGAGAGATTAAGGGAAAGAGGGAAGAAAGAAAGGAAAGAAAGAAGAAAAGAAAGAAAGAAGAAAAAGAAAGAAGGGAGGGAGAGAGGGAAGGAATAAAAGAAAGAAAGAAAAAGAAAAGAAGAAAGAAAGGGAAGGAAGGAAGGAAGAAAAGAAAGAAGGAAGGAACAGAGGGAGGGAGGGAGGGAAGACAAAGAAAAGAAAGAGAAAGGGTGATAGAAACCTAGTAAACACTGTCCCAGTAAGAAAGTCGTGAGTCGTCCCAGATTAGCTGGGCATGGTGGCGGGTGCCTGTAATCCCAGCTACTCAGGATGCTGAGGCAGGAGAATTGTCTGAACCCAGGAGGCGGAGGTTGCGGTGAGCCGAGATTGCACCATTGCACTCCAGCCTGGGTAATAAGAGTGAAACTCTGTCTCAAAAAAAAAAAAAAAAAGAAAGAAAGAAAAAAAGAAGAAAGAGAAAGAAAGAAAGAAAGAAAGAAAGAAAGAAAAAGAAAGAGAAAGGAGTCCAACAAAGGAAAGGAGGAAAGAAAGGAGGAGGGGAGGGAGGAATCTGTGTCTCTGCTGCCCGATTCCTAGTTTCTATTGAACTTGCAAGCAGTATCGAAATGTGATTGAACAGCTGACTGATACTTTGGACACACCCTCCTGATACGATTGAAGTCCCCGAGTTGACCTTTTCCTGTGCTACGATTTCCAAAAGGTTCCACATGCACCCAAAAGACTTGATGCCCTCAGCAGTCCCCACAGGGTGGGCCCTGGCCCTCTGTGAGCCACCCTGTCTGTGAGGGTGTGGAGAGGCTCTTCATCAGCAGGTGCCTGCGTGCACATCAGCTGTGGCTCGTTGAGCACAAAGTAGCCCCTCAGGGCCCTGCGCATCACCTAAGCCTCTTCCAACCTCCCCGACCTGCACCCTTCCTGCCAGGTCCCCCACCTTGCAGGCTGCAGGGGAGACAGGGAAGAGGATGGGTCCAGCGTATACACACAAGGACACTCTCCATCTTGCTAACGTTGTAGCCATACTGTGAGGTCTGCAGGGAAGGATGTGCACACGGTTGGGGGATGATATTGTCATGATGGCTGCAGCTTACTTGACACATGCAGACACACAGAGGCACACAGACACACACACACGGGCACATGCATACAGACACACCACACACAGACACACACATTACACAGGCATGGACACACGCATACACACACACCACACACAGACACACACATTACACAGAGGAACACACACACACATGGGCACACACATACAGACACACCACACACAGACACACATTACACAGAGGCACACAGACACACACATATGCAGACACATAAATGCACACACAGACACCACACACACACATTACACAGGCACACAGACACACACACATACAGATACGCCACACACAGGCACACACACAGACACACCACACACATTACACAGAGGCACACAGCCACACACACATGCAGACACACAAATACACACACAGGCACACACATACAGACACACCACACACACATTACACAGGCACACAGACACACACAGGCACACACATACAGACACACCACACACATTACACAGAGGCGCACAGACATACACACATACACAAACATACACACCACACACACATTACACAGGCATGCAGACACAAACACAGGAACACACATACAGACACACTAAACACAGACACACATTATACAGAGGCACACAGACACACACACATACAGACACACCACACACACAGACACACCACACACATTACACAGAGGCACACAGACACACACATGCAGACACACAAATACACATACAGGCACAGACAGACACACCACACAAACATTACACAGAGGCACACAGACATACACACATACAGACACACACACAGGCACACACAGATGCACCACACACATTACACAGAGGCACACAGACACACCACACACAGACACACCACACATTACACAGAGGCACACAGACACACACACATGCAGACACACAAATACACACAGGCACACACATACAGACACACCATGCACATGCACATTACACAGAGGCACACAGGCACACACAGGCACACACACAGACACATCACACACACAGATGCACACATTACACAGAGGCACACAGACACACATGCAGACACACATATACACACACAGACACACACATACAGACACACCACACACACAGACACACACATTACACAGAGGCACACAGACACACACACATGCAGACAGAAATACACAGACACACACACAGCACACAGACAGCAGGAACTTTATGGGTACACACAAAGACCATGGGAACTTTATGGGAAAAAGTGTGGCTTGTATGTAGTGTGATAATTACGGAGCATCCTCAGTGTAAGATTTAAGGACAGAGAAAACAGGCTGGCTGCAGTGGCTCTTGCCTGTAATCCCAGCACTTTGGGAGGCTGAGGTGGGCGGATTACTTGAGGTCAGGAGTTTGAGACCAGCCTGATCAATATGACGAAACCCCATCTCTACTAAAAATACAAAAATTAGCCACGTGTGGCAGCACAGGTCTGTAATCCCAGCTACTTGGGGGACTGAGGCAGGAGAATCTCTTCCACTGGGGAAGCAGAGATTGCAGTGAGCCAAGATTGCACCACTGCACTCCAGCCTGGGTGACAAAATGCGACTCCATAAAAAACAAAAAGTATGTTGTGGTTTGCACATTAAGGACACATGTAAAAACTGTCAGAAGTGATGTTGAGAGGGATCTCGTACAATGAGTAGATAAAGAATTTTCTACTAAAGAAAACAAAGAGAAACAAAAAGACAGAAATGTAGGTCTCTGGGTGTGGTGGCTAATGCCTGTAATCCCAGCACTGTGGGAGGCCGAGGCAGGTAGATCACCTGAGGTCAGGAGTTCAAGACCAGCCTGGCCAACGTTATGAAACCTCATCACTACTAAAAAAAACAGTATAAATAAATAAATAAATAAATAAATAAAAGTAGTCAGATGTGGTGGCGTGCCCCTGTAATCCCGGCACTCTGGGAGGCCGAGGCAGGTAGCTCACCTGAGGTCAGGAGTTCAAGACCAGCCTGGCCAACATGATGAAACCTCATCACTACTAAAGAAATAATATACATAAGTAAATAAAATTAGATGTGGTGGCATGCCCCTGTAATCCTAGCACTTTGGGAGGCCAAGGTGGTTGGATCATGGGGTCAGGAGATCAGGACCATCCTGGCCAACATGGTGAAACCTGGTGTCCACTAAAATTTGAAAAATTAGCCAGGCATGCTTGAGAGAGCCTGTAGTCCCATCTACTTGTGAGGCTGAGGCAGGAGAATCGCTTGAAGCTGGGACACCGAGGTTGCAGTGAGCCAACCGTACTCCAGCCTGGGTGACAGAGAGAGATTGTGTCTCAAAAAAAAAAATCTAGGTCATCTACAGAGTGTACTTTGTATTAATTGAGTTGTCATCAAAAGAAAAAGCTGAAAGAGGAAATCCAGTGCCTAGAGTGCAATACAATCCCTTGATCCAAAGTCTCCTTCCATAGCAAATGTGTGTGGTGTGTCTGTATGTTTGTGTCTGTGTGCCTCTGCGTAATGTGTGTGTGTGTGATGTGCCTGTGTGTGTGTCTGTGTGCCTCTGTATAATGTGTGTGTCTGTGTGTGTGATGTGTCTGTGTGTGTGCCTGCGTGTGTGTGTCTGTGTGTCTCTGTGTAATGCATGTGTGGTGTGTCTGTATGTGTGTGCCTGTGCGTGTGTGCCTCTGTGTAATGTGTGTGCCTGTGTGTGTGCCTCTGTGTAATGTGTGTGCCTGTGTGTGTGTGCCTCTGTGTAATGTGTGTGTCTGTATGTGGTGTGTCTGTATGTGTGTGCCTGTGTGTGTGTCTGTGTGTAATGTGTGTGTGGTGTGTCTGTATGTGTGTGTCTGTGTGTGTGATGTGCCTGTGTGTGTGCCTGTGTCTGTGTCTGCATGCCTCTGTGTAATGTGTGTGGTGTGTCTGTGTGTGTGTGCCTATGTGTGTGCATCTGTGTGCCTGTGTAACATGTGTGTGGTGTGTCTGTATGTGTGTGCCTCTGTGTAATGTGTGCGGTGTGTCTGTATGTGTGCCTGTGTGTGTATTTGTGTCTGCATATGTGTATGTGCCTCTGTGTAATGTGTGTGTGTGGTGTGTCTGTGTGTGCCTGTGTGTGCGTGCCTGTGTAATATGTGTGTGGTGTGTCTGTATGTGTGCCTGTGTGTGCGTGCCTGTGTAATGTCTGTGTGATGTGTCTGTGTGTCTGTGTGCCTGTGTAATATGTGTGTGGTGTGTCTGTATGTGTGTGTGCCTGTGTGCCTCTGTGTAATCTGTATGTGATGTGTCTGTATGTGTGTGCCTGTGTGTGTATTTGTGTGTCTGCATGTGTGTGTGTTTGTGTGCCTCTGTGTAATGTGTGTGGTGTGTCTGTGTGTGTGCCTGTGTGTGTGTGTCTGTGTGCCTGTGTAATAGATGTGTGTGGTGTGTCTGTATGTGTGCCTGTGTGTGTGCCTCTGTGTAATGTGTGTATGGTGTATCTGTATGTGTGTGACTGTGTATTTGTGTGTCTGCATGTGTGTGTCTGTGTGCCTCTGTGTAATGTGTGTGGTGTGTCTGTGTGTGTGCTTGTGTGTGTGTGTCTGTGTGCCTGTGTAACATATGTGTGTGGTGTGTCTGTATGTGTGCCTGTGTGTGTGCCTCTGTGTAATGTGTGTATGGTGTGTCTGTATGTGTATGCCTGTGTGTGTATTTGTGTGTCTGCATGTGTGTGTCTGTGTGCCTCTGTGTAATGTGTGTGTGGTGTGTCTGTGTGTGTACCTGTGTGTGTGTGTCTGTTTGCCTCTGTGTAATGTGTGTGTGGTGTGTGGTGTGTGTGTGCCTGTGTGTGTGTGTGTCTGTGTGCCTGTGTAATATGTGTGTGTGGTGTGTCTGTATGTGTGTGCCTGTGTGTGTGCCTCTGTGTAATGTGTGTGCCTCTGTGTAATGTGTGTCTGTATGTGTGCCTGTGTGTGTGTGCCTCTGTGTAATGTGTGTGTGGTGTGTCTGTGTGTGTGTGCCTGTGTAATATGTGTGTGGTGTATCTGTATATGTGTGTGCCTGTGTGCTTCTGTGTAATGTGTGTGTGGTGTGTCTGTATGTGTGTGCCTGTGTGTGTATTTGTGTCTGAATGTGTGTGTCTGTGTGCCTCTGTGTAATGTGTGTGTGGTGTGTCTGTGTGTGTGCCTGTGTGTGTGTGTCTGTTTGCCTCTGTGTAATGTGTGTGTGGTGTGTGGTGTGTGTGTGTGCCTGTGTGTGTGTGTGTGCCTGTGTAATATGTGTGTGGTGTGTCTGTATGTGTGTGCCTGTGTGTGTGCCTCTGTGTAATGTGTGTGCCTGTGTGTGTGTCTGTGTGCCTCTGTGTAATGTGTGTGGTGTGTCTGTGTGTGTGCCTGTGTGTGTGTGTCTGTTTGCCTCTGTGTAATGTGTGTGGTGTGTGTGTGTGCCTGTGTGTGTGTCTGTGTGCCTGTGTAATATGTGTGTGGTGTATCTGTATGTGTGTGTGCCTGTGTGCTTCTGTGTAATGTGTGTGTGGTGTGTCTGTATGTGTGTGCCTGTGTGTGTATTTGTGTGTCTGAATGTGTCTGTGTGCCTCTGTGTAATGTGTGTGTGGTGTGTCTGTGTGTGTGTGCCTGTGTAATATGTGTGTGGTGTATCTGTATATGTGTGTGCCTGTGTGCTTCTGTGTAATGTGTGTGTGGTGTGTCTGTATGTGTGTGCCTGTGTGTGTATTTGTGTCTGAATGTGTGTGTCTGTGTGCCTCTGTGTAATGTGTGTGTGGTGTGTCTGTGTGTGTGCCTGTGTGTGTGTGTCTGTTTGCCTCTGTGTAATGTGTGTGTGGTGTGTGGTGTGTGTGTGTGCCTCTGTGTAATGTGTGTCTGTATGTGTGCCTGTGTGTGTGTGCCTCTGTGTAATGTGTGTGTGGTGTGTCTGTGTGTGTGTGCCTGTGTAATATGTGTGTGGTGTATCTGTATATGTGTGTGCCTGTGTGCTTCTGTGTAATGTGTGTGTGGTGTGTCTGTATGTGTGTGCCTGTGTGTGTATTTGTGTCTGAATGTGTGTGTCTGTGTGCCTCTGTGTAATGTGTGTGTGGTGTGTCTGTGTGTGTGCCTGTGTGTGTGTGTCTGTTTGCCTCTGTGTAATGTGTGTGTGGTGTGTGGTGTGTGTGTGTGCCTGTGTGTGTGTCTGTGTGCCTGTGTAATGTGTGTGTGGTGTGTCTGTGTGTGTGCCTGTGTGTGTGTGTCTGTTTGCCTCTGTGTAATGTGTGTGTGGTGTGTGGTGTGTGTGTGTGCCTGTGTGTGTGTCTGTGTGCCTGTGTAATATGTGTGGTGTGTCTGTATGTGTGTGCCTGTGTGTGTGCCTCTGTGTAATGTGTGTGCCTGTGTGTGTGTCTGTGTGCCTCTGTGTAATGTGTGTGGTGTGTCTGTGTGTGTGCCTGTGTGTGTGTGTCTGTTTGCCTCTGTGTAATGTGTGTGTGGTGTGTGTGTGTGCCTGTGTGTGTGTCTGTGTGCCTGTGTAATATGTGTGTGGTGTATCTGTATGTGTGTGTGCCTGTGTGCTTCTGTGTAATGTGTGTGTGGTGTGTCTGTATGTGTGTGCCTGTGTGTGTATTTGTGTCTGAATGTGTGTGTCTGTGTGCCTCTGTGTAATGTGTGTGTGGTGTGTCTGTGTGTGTGCCTGTGTGTGTGTGTCTGTTTGCCTCTGTGTAATGTGTGTGTGGTGTGTGGTGTGTGTGTGTGCCTGTGTGTGTGTCTGTGTGCCTGTGTAATGTGTGTGTGGTGTGTCTGTGTGTGTGCCTGTGTGTGTGTGTCTGTTTGCCTCTGTGTAATGTGTGTGTGGTGTGTGGTGTGTGTGTGTGCCTGTGTGTGTGTCTGTGTGCCTGTGTAATATGTGTGGTGTGTCTGTATGTGTGTGCCTGTGTGTGTGCCTCTGTGTAATGTGTGTGCCTGTGTGTGTGTCTGTGTGCCTCTGTGTAATGTGTGTGGTGTGTCTGTGTGTGTGCCTGTGTGTGTGTGTCTGTTTGCCTCTGTGTAATGTGTGTGTGGTGTGTGGTGTGTGTGTGTGCCTGTGTGTGTGTCTGTGTGCCTGTGTAATATGTGTGTGGTGTATCTGTATGTGTGTGTGCCTGTGTGCTTCTGTGTAATGTGTGTGTGGTGTGTCTGTATGTGTGTGCCTGTGTGTGTATTTGTGTGTCTGAATGTGTCTGTGTGCCTCTGTGTAATGTGTGTGTGGTGTGTCTGTGTGTGTGCCTGTGTGTGTGTGTGTCTGTTTGCCTCTGTGTAATGTGTGTGTGGTGTGTGGTGTGTGTGTGTGCCTGTGTGTGTGTCTGTGTGCCTGTGTAATATGTGTGTGGTGTGTCTGTATGTGTGTGCCTGTGTGTGTGCCTCTGTGTAATGTGTGTGCCTGTGTGTGTGCCTGTGTGCCTGTGTAATATGTGTGTGGTGTGTCTGTATGTGTGTGCCTGTGTGTGTGCCTCTGTGTAATGTGTGTGCCTGTGTGTGTGTCTGTGTGCCTCTGTGTAATGTGTGTAATGTGTCTGTATGTGTGTGCCTGTGTGTGTGCCTCTGTGTAATATGTGTGTGTGGTGTGTCTGTGTGTGCCTGTGTGTGTATTTGTGTGTCTGCATGTGTGTGTGTCTGTGTGCCTCTGTGCAATGTGTGTCTGTGCGGTTTGCTAAGGAAGGGGACTGTGGATCAAGGTATTGTATTGCACTCCAGGTACTGGATTTCCTTTTCTCTGAAAATCTGGAAATAGACAGAAGAAGCCATAATGATTAAAACAGCAAACTGAAGAGCAACAGTTTTTCTTTTTTTTTTGCCAAAATCTCACGGACTCTTATTTACATGAATGTACTTGCATGAATCATGAAAATAGTCAACTGTTTCTACAATCATCAACCACTGCTTAAAGAAAAACTAAAGCCAGTTATTTTTCTGTACTTACAAGACTCTAGGCTGGGTACGATGGGTCATGCCTGTAATCCTAGCACTTTGGAAGGCCAGCACGGGCGAATCACAAGGTCAGGAGTTCGAGACCAGCTTGACCAACATGGTGAAACCCCGTCTTTCCTAAAAATATAAAAATTAGCGGGGTGTGGTGGCACGTGCCTGTAATCCCAGCTACTTGGGGAGGCTAAGGCAGGAGAATCGCTTGAACCCGGGAGGTGGAGCTTGTGGTGAGCCCAGATCACGCCACTGTACTCCAGCCTGGGTGACAGAGTGAGACCCTGTCTTCAAAAATAAATAAATAAATAAATGAAAAGACTCTAAGTATATGCTTCTTGCTTGCAGCAAAGCTAAATAACAGAGTGTGATTGATGGGAGCTGTAACAGGGCTGACAGCTGCTTAAAAATGACAAAGGCAGAGAGCCAAGTCTTTGGGCGAACAATACCAGCTTGCCTTAACCTCCATCATGAACCAAGAATCTGATTTTCTGAGCACAGTGGCTCATGCCTGTAATTGCAGCCACTTTGGGAGGCTGAGGTGCAAGGATCACTTGAGCCTAGGAGTTCAAGACCAGTCTGGGAAACATAGTGAGACCCCAGCTCTACCAAACAATGATAAAATTAGCCAGGCATGGTGGCATGTAGCTGTAGTCCCAGCTACTAGGGAGGCTGAGACAGGAGGATTGCTTGAGCCAGGGAGTTTGAGGCTGCAGTGAGCTACGACTGTGATTCACTCCACTGCAGCCTGGGCAACAGAACAAGACCCCATCTCAAAAAAGGAAAAAAGCAAGAAAGACTCTTAGGTGGGTGTGGTGCACATACCTATAATCCCAGCACTCTGTGAGGCGGAGGCAGGCAGACCACCTGAGGTCGGGAGTTCAAGATCAGCCTGGCCAATATGGTGAAATCCCGTCTCTACTAAATATAACAATAAATTAGCTGGGTGTGCTGGTGGACGTCTGTAATCCAAGCTATTTGGGAGAGTGAGGTGGGAGAATTACTTGAACCCAAGAGGCAGAGGTGGCAGTGAGGTGAGATCTCACCACTGCACTCCAGTGTGGGGGTGACAGAGCAAGACTTGGTCTCAAAAAAAATCAATAAATGAAAAACAAACCAAAAATGAAAACAACAATGAAAAGAAAGGAATCTTATTTCTTTCTTAGGTTAGTTGTGAATACTCCATAGTAAAGATGTCACACGGTGATCCCGCTGCTCTGACGTCCATGACACAGCATGTTCAAATCTAAATATCTGTGCTTTAAAAAATTTTTGCATATGTGTTTGTCACTGTTGGTGACCCCATCCTCCAAGCAGCATAGGAAGGAGATGAGGAGAACCTCATAGATGAATGTATAACAGCTCTTGTCCCCCACTTGCAAAGCCTGCTTCCTGGTCATGGAGGAAACATTGTGCTTTTCTTTTTTTTTAATTGCATTTTAGGTTTTGGGGTACATGTGCGGAACATGCAAGATAGTTGCATAGGTACACACGTGGCAGTGTGATTTGCTGCCTTCCTCCCCTTCACCCACATCTGGCATTTCTCTCCATGCTATCCTTCCACAGCTCCCCCTCCACTGTCCCTCCCCTATTTCCCCCAATAGACCCCAGTGTCTGATGCTCCCCTCCCTGTGTCTATGTGTTCTCATTGTTCATCATCCACCTATGAGTGAGAACATGCGGTATTTCATTTTCTGTTCTTGTGTCAGTTTGCTGAGAAGGATGGTTTCCAGGTTCATCCATGTCTCTACAAAGGACACAAACTCATCCTTTTTCATGGCTGCATAGTATTCCATGGTGTATATGTGCCACATTTTCCCTGTCCAGTCTATCATCGATGGGCATTTGGGTTGGTTCCAGGTCTTTGCTATTGTAAACAGTGCTGCAATGAGCATTCGTGTGCATGTGTCCTTATAGTAGAACGATTTATAGTCCTTTGGATATATACCCAGTGATGGGATTGCTGGGTCAAATGGAATTTCTATTTCTAGGTCCTTGTGCTTTTCAATGTATATCATACAAGGATTGTATTTCAAGCAGGCACCAAGACTGTCGGTCACATCCTCTATGTATTCAAAAAGTCCTTCAAATGAGGGAATGAAGCGATACAGGAATTTAAGACAGGGAGTCCCACTGGGTACCTTATTAGAAATTCAGCATCTCAGGCTCCCATAGTTCCATTGAGTCAGAATTCCAGTTTCACAAGCTACATGTACAAGAATGGTTTGAGAGCCACCGTGCTGGCCATCCTGCCCATGGTGTGAGATGGCTGTTAAATCAAGGAATCCTAGACTGTGGCTAGTTGTCTAACCCACTCATTGGAGCCAGTGGGGTGGCAGCCCTGCCTCACGGAGCAGTTCAGGAAGAGGATCTCCATTGTGACACCTCCTTTAATCCCTCCACCCCGCTGTGCCATGTGCCCACCATGATGGGGTGCAGTCTGTCTAATTCTGGGGTTCAGTTCCTTGATATGTGCTTGACTAAGCCACATTCTCCCATGCTGCCTGGGCAGACCACCGAGCACTGGATAATTTCTCTGCATTGCCTTCACTTTTTCTTTTTCTCTCGCATTTGCTCCAAAAGATTCAGAAAGTGCTGTCTCAGTGCAATTCAAATTCTAGCAATTGCGATTTTCAGCACAGAGCACAGCAGCCTAGAGTCAGTTGCTGCAAGCATGCTTCATACTATGGCCCCTAGAAAATATCTGTTTAGTTTTTTTTTTTAAAAAATAAATCATTGCATCGGTGGGACACAGTGGCTCACCCCTATAATCCAGCACTTTAGGAAACTGAGGTGGGCAGATCACCTGAGGTAAGGAGTTCGAGATCAGCCTGGGTAACATGGGGAAACCCTGTCTCTACTAAATATACAAAATTATCTGTGTGTGGTGGTGCAGGCCTGTAATCCCAGCTACTCAGGAGGCTGAGGTAGGAGGATCGCTTAAACCTGGGAGGCAGAGGTTGCAATGAGCTGGGATTGTGCCACTGCACTCCAGCCTGGGTGACAGAGTGAGACTCCATCTCCAAAAATAAATAAGTAAATAAACAAATAAACAAATTGTTAGCACCACCATTTCAGAGCGTTTCCGTCTGCCATCCCTGGGACCCGTAGCTCATTTTGCTTCCAGAATGCATTCACAGCGACTTTGTCAAAAGCTGCTTCATCTTTGGCAGACGTGCAGAGAAGCCAGGCTGATTGCTGATCTGGGAATGGAACCAGCAATTTGTTCTCTTTGGGAAGGAAAATTAGTGTTGCTGTTCCAACATGATTGTTCTTTTAGAGTCTGTCTCATCCAGAAAAAAAAAAAACAAACCAACACTCCACCTCCAAAACACCACCACCCTCTTGAAAGGCCAAAAGCCTCCATCCCCAAAACATGCTTAAATTTTTCTGTTAAAGGTGAGTGCTGTCAAATGCTGTGAATGTCACACTCTCACATCACCATGAATTTTCAGAACAGGTTCTTCATCCTAGTTATCCGACCCACAGCTAACCAATACCATGTCCCTACTAATGATTGTTAGATGTCAAGGTGAATTTTTGGAATCATCTCAGAAGTGTTTTCTTTTTTTCTTAGGACAGATGTTGAAAACCACCTACTTAAAAAGCAGGTCCTTTGTATCAGGTTTCAGTTTTTGTTTAGAATTTTTGCCTTCATTTTTTTTTTTCTGGCAGAAAGGCTCAGAGACTGGTTGTTACTATTGGATCCAATTTTGGAGTAAAAAGGAAAATTAGGAAATAAAAGCATCAGGCCAGGAACAAAGGTTGAGCTGCATATTTTACAGCTGCCAATTTAAAAATCGATTTTATTTCATGTTTTAATGCTTTCATTGTCTTGTTTTTATTGATTTTCATGTATTTGTTTATTTTGAGACAGAGTTTTGCTCTTGCCACTCAGGCTGGAGTGCAGTGGCACAATCTCGGCTCGCTGTAACCTCTGCCTCCTGGGTTTCAAGCAATTCTACTGCCTCAGCCTCCTGAGCACCTGGGATTGCAGGCATGCACCATGCCTAGCTGATTTTTAAATTTTTAGTAGAGATGGGGTTTCATCATGTTGGCCAGGTTGGTCTCGAACTCCAGACCTCAGATGATACTCCCGCCTCGGCCTCCCAAAGCGCTGGGATTAAAGGCATGAGCCACCGTGCCCAGCCTGTTTTCATTGTTTTAAATAGTGCAATGTAATCTCTAAACATTTTTAAAGAATGCAGTTTGTTTTAATAATGCAAATAAAAATTGCCTATATTGATGACATGCAACATGATGCTTTGATACAAGAATATGTACTAGAATAACTAAATCAAGCTATTCAGTGTACCCGTGACCTCACCTACTTCTCACAGAAGCAGGTGGTAAAATGACAGGTACCGGGGCTGGTGTGGGGAGCAGGGCTGAGTACCCAGGAGATGTTGGTCAAACGCACAAAATTTCAGTTGAACAGAAGGAAAAGTTTTCAGGCATGGAAACTTTGTGTGTGAATTTTTTTGTGTGCATATGTGTGTGTCTGTGACTCTGTGCATCCATGTGTGTATTTGAGTGTCTGCACATGTGTGTGTCTGCGTGTGTATATGTGTGTCTGTATGTGTGTGTGTGCCTCTATGTGTCTGTGTGTGTGTCTGTGCATCTGTGTGTCTGTATGTGTTTGTGTGTATTTGTGTGTCTGTGTCTGTTCTGTGCATCTGTGTGTGTATTTGTGTGTCTGCATGTGTGTGTCTGTGCATCTGTGTGTGTTTGTGTGTCCATTTGTGTGTCTGTGTGTGTGTATGTATCTGTGTGTGTGCCTCTGCATGTGTGTCTGTCTGTCTGCCTCAGCGTGTCTGTGTGTCTGCGTGTGACACACAGAACACATAGACACATAGACACATACATACACAGACACATAGACACAGA
Organism: Saguinus oedipus; assembly: GCA_031835075.1. NCBI lineage: Eukaryota > Metazoa > Chordata > Mammalia > Primates > Cebidae > Saguinus > Saguinus oedipus. Next base: position 981,528 of record CM063191.1, read on the forward strand.
CACACACACAACACACAGATGGCAGGAACTGTATGGGAACTTCATTTGTATCCAGGAGAACTGGATGCAATTGTAGTGGGTTGAATGTGATTTCCAGAAAAGACATATTCACATATTCACATCCTAATTCCCAGAATCTTGAAGAGATAACTGCCTACCCTTGTTGATAGTTCCATTTCTGACCACCGCCAAGAGGTGGGAGTATCCCAAATATCCACCAACATATGAATATAAAAGCCAGATGTGGTCCATTATACAATTTTTTTTTGAGACAGAGTATGGCTCTGTCACTCAGGCTCGAGTGCAGTGGTATGATCTTGGCTCACTGCAACCTCCACCTCCCGGGTTCAAGTGTTTCTCTTGCCTCAGTCTCTTGAGTAGCTGGGATTACAAGCATGTGCCACCATGCCCGGCTGATTTTTATATTTTAGTAGAGACTGGGTTTCACCATGTTGGTCAGGCTGGTCTTGAACTCCTGAGCTCAGGTGATCCACCTGCCTCGGACTCCTAAAGTGCTGGGATTACAGGTATTATTATATATTTTTGAGACACAGTCTCACTTTGTTGTCCAGGCTGCAGTGCAGTGGCATGATCTCAGCTCACTGCAACCTCCACCTCCCAGGTTCAAGAAATTCTGCTGCCTCAGCCTCCCAAGTAGCTGGGACTACAGGTGCATACCACCACACTCGGCTGGGTTTTGTATTTTTAGTAAAGATGGCATTTCAGCATGTTGGCCAGGCTGCTCTCAAATTCATGACCTCGTGATCTGCCTGCCTTGGCCTCCCAACGTGCTGGGATTAAAGGTATTGTTGTTATTATTATTATTTTGAGATCACTCTGTCACCCAGGCTGGAGTGCAGTTATGTGATCTTGGCTCACTGCAGCCTCCAAGAGGGAAATAGCCAATTACCTAAACATTTCACGGACTTGGGAGGCTGGAGGTGAAAAAGACTTGGTGGGTTATTTTGTGGGGTTTTCCACTAGAAAGGGGCTGCCTAGGATGTCTGGCTGTCTGACCATACTAGTTCCAAAAGGTCCTGGACTTGGAGCCTTTGATGGACCCTGGAAAGGTGCAGAGGTAATTCGATTCAATTTTACAGCTTCTTAGTGCTTGAAGCATCTATCGCCTCTGAAGCAATTTTTCACTGAATAGTTCATTTTTCTTCAGGGCATTAGACGAGGCCAGAAAACCCACCACGATAGGTCGTAGGTGCAAAGAAATGTTCATTAAAATTCAGCTTCCAGCTCCATCCTTCTCATGGTGTTTTATTCCACCTGTCCACCTTTTTTTTTTTTGAGATGGAGTTTCGCTCTTGTTACCCAGGCTGGAGTGCAATGGCGCAATCTCAGCTCACTGAAACCTCTGCCTCCTGGGTTCAGGCAATTCTCTTGCCTCAGCCTCCTGAGTAGCTGGGATTACAGGCAATCGCCACCATGCCCAGCTAATTTTTTTTTTTTTGTATCTTTAGTAGAGACGGGGTTTCACCATGTTGACCAGGATGGTCTCGATCTCTTGACCTCATGATCCACCAGCTTCGGCCTCCCAAAGTGCTGGGATTACAGGCTTAAGCCACTGCACCCGGTCTGTCCACCTTTTTAACTTACTTTTATTTCAGTAGCTTTGGAGGTTTAAGTGTGTTTTGGCTACATGGATGAATTGTAGAATGAGTTCTAGAATGAAATCTAGATTCTAGGATGAATTGTTGAATGTCTGAAATTCTAGAATAGTAGAATGTCTGAATTCTACAATCATAAAACATTGAATTCTAGAATCATCATTTCCTGAGTTACTTTGCCCTCCATCCCATTTTCTTTGGACTGGATAAAATCCTCACCCTCTGCAAGATACATTTGGATATTTGGCATGAGAAAACCCAGAGGTTCTTTGCGGGGGGCATGGGATAAATCCCAAAGACTGTTTTGTTCATTGCCTTACTGCCCATAATGACCTCACTGCTTGTAATAAACTTTCCTGCCTCTCTGTGATGGCAGCTTCCTTTGTGAAATGAATTTGGTGAGCCCCCTGCTAACCAATATCCCCGCATATGTAAACAAATGTATTTTGCTTTTCTCCAATCCAAGATCTCATTGGATGATGTAATTTGTAAAGCGTTATGTGGATGTGAAGAATAAGTAACCCAAGTATTGCTTTCTCCGGAATGACCAGGAATATCAGGTGTCTCATTGTGTTGGAAAACCAGCCTGAGACAGGGAGGGTGTTTTGAAGGTTAGTGGTCTTTGCAGAGGAGGATTTGACATGCCACGTTCCAGGACAATGGTGTAGGAAAATGGGAAAGGCTGAAACTCAGTAATACCTCGCTAGAGTCTAGACTGACCACACTCTCAGCCAGGTGCAGTTTTCAGTGGTGAGTCACCAACTCCCTTTCCAGGAGCTTTGCAGGACAGTGGCTTGAAAGCTTTTGTAACTCATTTAGCAGTGATGGTTAATTTGCAATGAGGGATAAAAGTTGTCTCAAGCCAACTGATCACCTCCCTTCGCTGACTCAACCCAGATAGAGATGGAAAATGTGCGCTTTAGAACGACACTAAATTTTTAATGCTTCATAATAGCAGTTTCAGAGATTACTCAGGGTGAGCTGGAGCTTTGCAAACAGACGCTTATCCCCCACATAGTGTGTTTACCCTGTGCAGTTGAACGGTTTCCATTCAGGACCGGCTTTGAAAGTCACTGCCTGTATCCTGTGCACCATGGATTAAAAGAAAATCAGATTAGAGAAATGGTTGAGCTCCCTTTAGAGGTAGTTGTTACAGAGGGTTTAGGGTGTGCACCGAGGTGGGAGCTTGGGAGTTATTTGCAGGCTATGTGGAGCTTGAAAATTATATCAGGATTTGGCTTGAGTGACACAGAAACGCTGAAAAAACAGTGTTTGAAAGCAACAGAAGTTTATTTCTCTCTTATGTAAAGGTGACCCTCAGGTGCATGGTCCAGGGCTGGCATAGTGGTTTTGTGTCACAAGGTCCTCAGAAATAAGGCTCATTTTCTTTCCTTGCTTTGCCTCTCTAGATTATATCCCCCTTGTCCTCATGATGCAAGATGGTAGCTCTCACATTCTGGGAAGCAAATGGGGGAAGGAGAGAAGAGGAACAGGGCAAATGGCAAACCATGTCAGCCTTTGAAGGAAGGTTTCTAGTGTGTAGCAGTAGTGGTGGGTACAGAAAGAAAAAGGTTTCACATTTTTAAGCAATGGGTAAGGGTGCTGTCATTCATTTTAAGCTGTGTGGCTTTGGGAAAGGGTTAACTTCTGTGGACCCAAGTTTTCTGTTTTGTAACATGGTGATGATGATGATGATGGTGATAATGATGATGATGTGATGGTGATGGTGATGATGTGATGATGATGGTGATGATGTAATGGTGGTGATGATGATGGGGATGGTGATGGTGATGATGTAATGGTGGTGATGACGATGAGAATGATGTGATGATGATAATGGTAATGATGTGATGGTGATTATGTAATTGTGATGATGGTGATGGTGGTGGTGATGATGGGAATAACGTGATGGTGATGATGATGGTGATGATATGATGGTGACAATGATGATGATGATGGTGATGATGGTGATGATGTGATGGTGATGATGGTGATGGTGATGATGGTGATGATGTGATGGTGATGGTGATGATGTAATCGTGGTGATGATGATGGAAATGATGTGATGATGATAATGGTAATGATGTGATGGTGATGTTGTGCTGGTGATGATGGTGATGGTGGTGATGATATAATGGTGATGATGGTGATGATGTGATGGTGATGATGATGGTGATGGTGATGATGGTGATGATGATGATGGTGATGGTGTGATGGTGATGATGGTGATGGTGATGATGGTGATGGTGATAATGTAATGGTGGTGATGACGATGGGGATGATGTGATGATGATAATGGTAATGATGTGATGGTGATGGTGTGTGGGTGATGATGGTGATGATGATGTAATGGTGATGATGGTGATGATGTGATGGTGATGATGATGGTGATGGTGATGATGGTGATGGTATGATGGTGATGATGGTGATGGTGATGATGGTGATGGTGATGATGGTGATGGTGATGATGTAATAGTGATGATGACGATGGGGATGATGTGATGATGATAATGGTAATGATGTGATGGTGATTATGTAATTGTGATGATGGTGATGGTGGTGGTGATGATGATGGGGATGATGTGATGGTGATGATGGTGATGATGTAATGGTGATAATGATGATGATGATGGTGATAATGGTAATGGCGATGATGGTGATGATGTGATGGTGATGATGTAATGGTGATGATGTGATAGTGATGTTGATGATGTAATGGTGGTGATGATGATGGGGAGGATGTGGTGATGTTAATGGTAATGATGTGATGGTGAAGGTGTGCTGGTGATGATGGTGATGGTGGTGGTGATGATGGTGATGATGTAATGGTGATGATGTGATGGTGATGATGTGATGGTGATGATGGTGATGGTAATGGTGGTGATGATGTGATGGAAATAGTGATGATGTAATGGTGGTGATGATGATGGGGATGATGTGATGATGATAATGGTAATAATGTGATGGTGATGGTGTGCTGGTGATAATGGTGATGGTGGTGGTGATGATGGTGATGATGTAATGGTGATGATGTGATGATAATGGTAATGATGTGATGGTGATGGTGTGTTGGTGATGATGGTGACGGTGGTGGTGATGATGATGTAATGGTGATGATGGTGATGATGTGATGGTGATGATGGTGATGATGTAATGGTGATGACAGTGATCATGTGATGGTGTTGATGGTGATGATGTGATGGTGATGATGTGATGGTGATGATGTGATGGTGATGATGTAATGGTGTTGATGGTGATGATGTGATGGCGATGATGTAATGGTGATGATGGTGATGGTGGTGGTGATGATGATGATGATGTAATGGTGATGATGGTGATGATGTGATGGTGATGATGGTGATGATGTAATGGTGATGATGGTGATGATGATGATGGTGATGATGTGATGGTGATGGTAATGATGTAATGGTGGTGATGATGATGGGGATGATGTGATGATGATTATGGTAATGATGTGATGGTGATGGTGTGTTAGTGATGATGGTGATGGTGATAATGTAATGGCGATGATGGTGGTGATGTGATGGTGATGATGGTGATGGTGATGATAATGATGATGGTAATGGTGATGATGGTGATGATGTGATGGCAATCATGATGATGATGATGACATAAATGGTGATGGTGATGATGATAATGATAATGGTGATGGTAATGATGGTGATGGTGATGGTGATAATGATGATGATGGTAATGTTGATGATGGTGATGGTGATGATGATGATGATGATGTGATGGTGATGATGATGTGATGGCAATCATGATGGTGATGATGGTGATGATGATGATGGTGATGATGTGATGGTGATGATGTGATGGTGATGATGATGTGATGGCAATCATTATGATGATGACATAAATGGTGATGGTGATGTGATGGTGATAATAATGGTGATGGTGATGATGATGATGAGGGTAGTACTAATGTCGCCTGCCTTACAGAACTATTACAAGACACAAATGAGCTAAACGATACAGTTTCTTGAAAATTATAATGTGTTATGGAAACGATAGTTGTACTAATGGACCACTTCTTATGGAAATCTTTTTTCTCTTGGAGGCTCACATTGCAAAATAACCTACTTCAATCAATTAGAAGGGTGTTACTCATTGATTATTTATGTGTTTGTTTCTTTGTGTGTGCATGTACCAGTACAGGTGGATGCATTTGTCTGTAAAGACAGATGCATGAATAGATACCCACTGGATTTTACAATAAAGATGGAGATTTAAAAACACTCCTCATTAAAGACTAACAGGTTGCTGGGTCAAAATGGAAAAAAAAAGACTAACAGGTTTTCTTTTTCCAAACTTTGTCATGGTATGCCAATTTTATGCCACATCCTGCATATTTGTTCGATATGCTTATTGCACCTTGGACACGGAATGTTCATTTCCCTCTCTCTTGCGCTTGGCTCTGTGTCTCACAGCTATGAGCTGGTCTGCAAAAGTGCCAAGTGGAATTAAACTCTGCAGTAATGTCAATAAGCCAGATCGAGGTGATGGGTGTGGAGGAGAGCTGTATATGGCAAGGTGAAAGGGAGAGGGGAAAAAATGGACAAACAACAGAAAAATAAATGAGGTAGAAAAAGATCAGAGCAATAGCATCAGAGAGAAAAAAAAGAAGCATGGACAACCGCATTAGGTCTCTTGTACCCATCCACGCAATTTATCAGCAGGCCCTCAATGTGCCTGCCTCTCACCACTGCACGTCCATCCTCAATCTGGCACAACTTGCTAAAATTTCTCCCTGAACAACCAAAATATTTTTTTTTTTGAGATGGAGTTTTGCTCTTGTTACCCAGGCTGGAGTGCAATGGCATGATCTCGGCTCACTGCAACCTCTGCCTCCTGGGTTCAGGCAATTCTCCTGCCTCAGCCTCCTGAGTAGCTGGGATTACAGGCACACGCCACCATGTCCAGCTATTTTTTTGTATTTTTAGTAGAGATGGGGTTTCACCCTGTTGACCAGGATGGTCTCGATCTCTTGACCTCGTGATCCACCTGCCTCAGCCTCCCAAAGTGCTGGGATTACAGGCTTGAGCCTAAATGGGGGATTTATTGTCCTTAAGTCTAAAATAGTTTTTATCTGTTTCTCCCATCACCCTCTCCTGACTATAATCTAGGTTAGGTGTCTCAGCTGGGCTTCTCCCAGAAACAGACTCTCTAGGTTAAGGATTGAGTAATGGAAAGGGCAGAGACTCTGGCCAGAGAAGGGGGTCATGGGGAGGTTATACAGGGAAGGGAATCCACCAGACAGGGGTGATTTCTTGAGCCAGCTCTGCAGAGGGTACCTAGAGCTTAATCGCATTGTGATGTTCTGGGAAACAGCATGAATCACCCACCCCTGAGGGAGCTGGGGTGCTGATACCCTACATCCAGCAGTAACATTTGGTCTCTGTTGGCAAGGTGCCTTTTGAAATGCAAGACAAAAACTTTATTCTAAGAAGGAGTCACTTATGTCAAGCATCTTTCAGGTACCTCTGTGAAATGAGAGGCTACCCCCACCCAGCCCCACTGGTGGGGAAGGTGACTTTCCAACTCTTTCAGTTTGCCCCTGGATATGCTTTGGATTTGTGTTCCTGCCCAAATGTCACGTCAAACTGTGATTCTCCAGTGACGGAGGCGGTGTCTGGCGGGAGGTGATTAGATCACGGGGAAAGATTTCTTCCTTGCTTTTCTTGTGATAGTGAGTTCTGACAAGATCTAGTTGTTTAAAAGTGTTTAGTACTGGCCGGGCACAGTGGCTCATGCCTGTAATCCCAGCACTTTGGGAGGCCAAGGTGGGTGGATCATGAGGTCAAGGGATCGAGACCAGCCTGGCCAACAAGGTGAAAGCCCATCTCTACTAAAAACACAAAAATTAGCTGGGCGTGGTGGCGTGCTCCTGTATATCCAGCTACTCGGGAGGCTGAGGCAGAAGAATCGCTTGAACCTGGGAGGTGGAGGTTGTGGTGAGCTGAGATCGGACCACCACACTTTAGCATGGAATACAGACAGAGACTCTGTCTAAAGAAATAAAAAGTGGGCAGGCATGGTGGCTCATGCCTGTCATCCAAGCACTTTGGAGGCCAAGGCGGACAGATCACCTGAGGTCAGGAGTTCAAGACCAGCCTGACCAACATGGTGAAACCCCATCTTAAAAAAAATAATAATAAAGAAATGAAATAAAGATAATTAAAAACAAACAAACAAATAAATAAATAAATAAAAAGTAAAAAAATAAAATGTGTAGCACTTCCCACTTTGCTATCTTCCTCCTGCTCCAGGCATGTGAGATGTTCATGCCTCCCTCTTCCTTCCCTTCCACCATGCTTGTATGTTTCCCAAGGCCTCTCCTGTCATGCTTCTTGTATGTGAAGGGATGTGAAGTTTTCATTTGGGGCCAGGTGTCCAGGCTTGAGGGTAGAGTTCTTGCCAGGGACTCCACCCTTTTCTATGCAGTATTTCCCTGGGTCCTGTCCATATCAGCACAAGCTACAAGGAGTTTGCAGGGAGACAATTCCACTTAGCACTTTCTGTTGACTTGATAGTCAGGCACAGGGTCACACAGGCCAGAGTTCCCCCCAGGTTAGTTCATACTGGAAACCATACATAATTGTATATTTCATCAATATATAAATGGTACAGGTCAAACATTCCACAACAAAGCATAGGTAATAGTACAGTTAATCAATATATAAATGGCACAGGTCAAACATTCCACCACAAAGCATAGGTAATAGTATACCTAATCAATATATAAATGGTACAGGTCAAACATTCCACCACAAAGCATAGGTAATAGTATACCTAATCAATATATAAATGGTACAGGTCAAACATTCCACCACAAAGCATAGGTAATAGTATACCTAATCAATATATAAATGGTACAGGTCAAACATTCCACAACAAAGCATACATAATAGTACACTTAATCAATATATAAATGGTACATGCTAAACATTCCACAACAAAGCATACGTAATATTACACTTAATCAATATATAAATGGCACAGGCTAAACATTCCACAGCAAAGCATATGTAATATTACACTTAATCAATATATAAATGGCACAGGCTAAACATTCCACAGCAAAGCATACATAATATTACACTTAATCAATATATAAATGGCACAGGCTAAACATTCCACAGCAAAGCATATGTAATATTACACTTAATCAATATATAAATGGCACAGGTCAAACATTCCACAACAAAGCATATGTAATAGTACAGTTAATCAATATATAAATGGTACAGGTTACACATTTCATAACAAACAAAGCATACATAATGGTATACTTAATCAATATATAAATGGTACAGGTTACACATTCCACAACAAACAAAGCATATGTAATAATATACTTAATATATAAATGGTACAGACATACATGCACAGACACAGACACACACACAGACATACACACATGCACAGAAACAGACACACAGACACACAAACACACAGACACACACAAAGACACAGACCCACACACACAGACACATGCACAGACACACAGACACACAAAGACACACACACAGACACACACACATGCACAGACACAGACACACAGACAATCACACACACAGACACACACAAAGACACAGACCCACACACACAGACACATGCACAGACACACAGACACACAAAGACCCACACGCAGACACACACACATGCACAGACAGACACACAGACACACACACAGACACATGCACAGACACATAGACACACACAGATACGCACACACACACACTCACCAGAATGGGATTCACCCAGCGTGCTTTCTGCGGGAAAGCACTGGAGTTAGTGTCTGTGGATTTCACTCACCTCAGTTTCATTCTCTGGCTCTTAAATGGCTTCTGCATAAACTAAAGGAACTATCCTGATTTCCTGCAATTATAAGAAAGAAACATTTCAGCAGATTCATAAATTAATTCTCAAAACACCTCTTCTTAGAGAGAAGTCTCTTTCCCAACTTGGACGTGGTTCTTGGTAGCATATATCAATTGAGGACATTTTAGGAACCATTTTAATGATTTATAAAGTCTTCCGGTTTAAATTGCAATGTGGCAAGACATTTTCCCCTAATGATAGGGTGGTAATCTACAGAGAAAAAATATCAAACAAATTAAAATAAACTCACTGTGATTTCATCCCTCAGAGAGGAATCTGTACATTTAGTCATATTTGGAAAATCCTATTAAAGATATTTTGTTCCTGTTCTGTGGCTCGATGGAGTGGACAAGGGGGCTGCGTGAGCTATGCTCTGAATTTTGTAAGAGGTTAAAAAATCATAATCTGTTTGACTTTGAGTTTTTGAGGCGTTTTAAAGTGGATATTGAGAATCAGCCCTCTTTACACTTTCCTGATGACTCTGAATGTTTAGAAATCAACCGTGACACAAACTGATTGAGAGGATTAGACAATTTCACTCTGAATTCATTCACTTACTGAGAAAGCAGTTTTCTGTCTACTGTGTAAGTTTGTAGCAGGGCACAATTAGCCAGTGAAATGTAGTTAATGGAATAAACTATATTTAAAATTACTTTAACAATATTTTGAAAAATATATGTCATTCTACCATGATCTCAGTGACAAGGGTTATTATTATTTTTTCTATCAGTACCTGGCTCTTAATATTACTGTCATTTCTTGTGGCTGAAATTTAATCTCAGCATCTCAGCATGAACAGTTTTTTTTTTGTTGTTGTTGTTTGTTTGACATTCTGTCAGAATATGTCTAGCATCGATTTTCTTTTAAAATTTCACGGAGAACCCAGTGGGCAGCCATGTTTTGGGAAATGTATTTAACTTGCTGCTGTGATCTCTCCTGCCATTTCTGTAATTTCCATCCCATTCTTCTCGGTAGGAATTACTGCTTCTGCAAGTTAGCTTTAATCTATAAATGAAATAACAGTCAACATATAAAATCATATAAACTAAATGACTAAATAGAAGTTTTGAATATATCAAAATATATGAACAAAATAAAAACAATTATAAATAAGTAAATATACATAAATAAAATAAAAAATAAATACAATAAATAATAATAAATATGTTAAAATATATAATGAACAATTATAAATACATAAAAATACATAAACAAAATGAATAAAAATTATAAATATATAAAATATAAATAAATAAATATTATATAAAAATACACATAAACGAAAGAAATAAAAATAATTACAAATATAGTAAAATATAAAAACAAAATAAATATATAAATAAAATAGACATGAAATACACATAAAATAAAGATATAAAAATGTATATGAACTAAATAAATAAAAACAACTGTAGCATACGATAGATTATATTGTTTGCTGGGAAAAAACCCAATTATAAGTATATTAAACTGTATCTTTTTAATATATAAATGTATATAAACTAAACAAATTAAAATATTTATAAATCTACAAAAATATATGTAAAGTAACCAAATAAAAATATTACAAGTATATAATAATGTATATAAGCGAAATAAATAAAAATATTTGTAAATCTATAAAAACATAAATACACTAAAGAAAAATATTATAAATATATAAAAATACATATAAGCTGACTAATATAAATCTATAAAAATATATAAACACAATAAATAATAATTATAAATATTAAGTATATGTAAGATAAATAAACAAATATATTTACCAAGATATAAAATATATAAATAAAATTAATAAGTAATAAATAAACAGCAAATGAAAATTATTCTACCATAAGGCTCTCAGAAGGCAAAAAGCCTGTCAACATCTTGATCTGGGACTCCTGGCATTGTCAGAGAAGGATTATAAAACAACCTTTTGAGTCCAGGTGCAGTGCCTCATGTCTGTAATCCCAGCAGTTTGGGAGGCAAAGGAGGGCAAATCACCTGAGGTCAGGAGTTCGAGACCAGCCTAGTCAACATGGTGAAACCCCATCTCCACTAAAAATACAAATATTAGCCAGGTATGGTGGTGGACGCCTGTAACCTCAGCTACTTGAAAGGCTGAGGCAGGAGAATCATTTGAACCCAGGAGGTTGAGGTTGCAGTGAGCTGACACTGTGCCACTGCACTCCAGTCTGGGTGACAGAGTAAGTCTCTGTCTCAAAGAAGAAATGTGGTTTGTACACACCAGGCAATATTATTCAGCCACAAAAATGAACAAAATCATGTTTCTGCAGCAACGTAAATGGAGCTGAAGGTCATTAGTCTAAGTGAAGAAACTCAAGAATGAAAAATAAAATACCTCATCTTCTTTATTAGAAGTGGGAGCAAAACTATTCTTATGGAAAGACAAGCAGAGGACATATAATGTACACCAAAAACTCGAGAGAGGAGAGGTTTGGCGGGGGGCGGGGGAAGAGTTAAAAAAATCCCTACACATTACACATTATTCGGATGACAGGTGCACTAAAATCTCAGGTATTCTAGAATTGAGATATCCTAGGATTCTAGAATTTAGAGATTTTACAATTCTAGAATTCAGACATCTTTGGGTTCTAGAATTCAGACTTTCTATAATTCTAGAACTCACACATTCTAGGATTCTAGAATTCAGACATTCTATGATTTTACAATTCTGAAATTTGGACATCCTCAGATTCTAGAATTCTGACATTTTATGATTCTAGAATTCATACATTCTAGAATTCTGGAATTCAGACATTTTTACAATTCTAGAATTCAGACATTCTATGATTCTGGAATTCAACATTCTATCATTCTAGAATTCTGACATTTTATGATTCTAGAATGCAGACATTCTACAAATCTAGAATTCAGACATTTTCAGATTCTAGAATTCAGACTTTCTATAATTCTAGAACTCACACATTCTAGGATTCTAGAATTCAGACATTTTATGATTCTACAATTCTAGAATTTGGTCATCAGATTTTAGAATTCATACATTTTATGATGCTAAAATTTATATATTCTAGGATTCTAGAATTCAGACATTTGTACAATTCTAGAATTCAGACATCCTAGGATCCTAGAATTTAAACATTCTATGATTCTGGAATTCAACATTCTGTCATTCTAGAATTCCAACATTTTATGATTCTAGAATGCAGACATTCTACAATTTCAGAATTCAGACATCCTCAGATTCTAGAATTCAGACTGTCTACAATTCTAGAACTTACACACTGCAGGATTCTAGAATTCAGACATTTTGTGAATCTACAATTCTAGAATTTGGACATCCTCAGATTCTAGAATTCAGACATTTCATGATTCTAGAATCATACTTTCTAGGATTCTAGAATTTAGACATTTTTACAATTATAGAATTCATACATTCTATGATTCTAGAATTCAGACATCCTATAAATCTAGAATTCAGACATCCTTGGATTCTAGAATTCAGACTTTCTACAATTCTAGAACTCTCACATTCTAGGATTCTAGAATTCAGACTTCCTAGGATCCTAGAATTCAGACATTCTATGATTCTGGAATTCAGACATTCTACAATTCTAGAATTCAGACATCTCAGAATTCTAGAATTCAGATATTCTAGGATTCTAGATTTCAGACAGTCTGCAATTCTAGGATTTGTACATCTTAGGATTTCAGAATTCAGACATCCTATATTCTCCAGATTGTAGAATTCAGACTTTCTACAAGAATTCATACATTCTAGGATTTTAGAATTCAGACATTTTTGCAATTCTAGAATTTACACATTCTAGGATTCTAGAATTCAGACATTTTTATGATTCTAGAATTCAGACATCCTACAAATCTAGAATTCAGACATCCTTGGATTCTAGAATTCAGACTTTCTACAATTCTAGAACTCACACATTCTAGGATTCTAGAATTCAGACATTTTATGATTCTACAATTCTGGAATTTGGGCATCCTCAGATTCTAGAATTCAGCATTTTATAATTCTAGTATTCATACATTCTAGGATTTCAGAATTCAAACCTTTTTATAATTCTAGAATTCAGACATCCTAGGATCCTAGAATTCAGATATTCTATAATTCTGGAATTCAGACATTTCATCATTCTAGAATTCAGACAATTTATGATTCTAGAATTCAGACATTCTACAATTCTAGAATTCAGACATCCTAGGATTCTAGAATTCAGATATTCTAAGATTCTAGAATTTGAACACCCTATAATTGTAGAATTTAGATGTCCTCAGATTCTAGAATTTGGATATTTTTATGATTCCTGAATGCACACATTGTATGATTCTAGAATTCAGACATCCAAGGATTCTAGAATTGAGACATTCTATGATTCTGGAATTCAGACATTCTATCATTCTAGAATTCAGACATCCTCAGATTCTAGAACTCAGATATCCTAGGATTCTAGAATTCAGACAGTCTACAATTCTAGAATTCAGACATTCTATGATTCTAGAATTCAGAAATTTTATGATTCTAGAATTCAGGTATTCTATGATTCTAGAATTCAGACATTCAACAATTCATCCTAGAATTCAGATTTTATTCTAGAATTCAGACATTCAACAATTCGTCCTAGAATTCAGATTTCATTCTAGAATTCAGACATTCTATAATTCATTCATGTAGCAATAAACCATGTATACCTTCAAAGCTACTGAAATAAAAGTAATTTTTAAAAAGGTGTACAGGTGTAATAAAACGCCATGAGAAGGATGAAGATGGAAGCTGAATTTTAACGAATATTTCTTAGCAACCAGAACCTATCGTGGTGGGTTTTCTGGCCTCGTCTGATGCCCTGAAAAAATTGGACTATTCAGTGAAATTGCTTCAAAGGCGACAGATGCTTCAAACACCGAGAAGCTGAAAAATTGAATCAAATTACCCCTGAATCATTCAGGAGTTCATCAAAGCCTCCAAGTCTGGTACCTTTTGGAACTAGCATGGTCAGAGAGCCAGATGCCCTAGGGCTGCCCCTTTCTATCGGAAAACCCCACAAAATAATGTAGCAGCTCCTTTTCACCTCCAGCCTGGGTGACAGAGTGAGCCTCCTCTGTCTCAAAAAAATTTTTTTAAAAAAGAAAAGAAATAAATGAAATAAAAACAGAAGGCCATATTAATCCTCAGAGAAAGAGCTTAGTTGGTTAATCTCTGCCCATTCTCAAAAAAAAGATTATTGGGAATATTCAAAACGTTTTTCTCAAGGGCCATAATAAAAGTGTCATTCCTGGCCGGCATTTCTCAGCTACAAAGACTGTATGTTTCTTTTTCTCTCTCTTTTTTTTTTTGTGGATACAAAATAGATGCATGTATTTTCAGGGTACATGTGATAATGAGATACCTTCAAATAATAAAATCTGGGTAACTCTCCCTCACTTTCAATATTTATCTTGTCTTTCTGCTCTAAAATTTTGCAATAGTTTCTTCTGGCTGGGCATAGTGGCTCACGCTTATAATTCCAGCGGTTTGGGAGGCAGAGACAGGTGGATCATGGTGTCAGGAGTTCGACACCAGCCTGGCCAACATGGTGAAACCTTGTCTCAACTAAAAATACAAAAATTACCTGGGTGTGGTGGTGGGCACCTGTACTCCCAGCTTCTCAGGAGGCTGAGGCAGAAGAATCACTTGAACCTGGAAAGCAGAGGTTGCAGTGAGCCAAGATTGTGCCACTGCATTCCGGCCTGACAACAAAGGAAGACTCCATCTCAAAAAAAAAAAAAAAAAGGAAATACTTTCTTCCCGTTTTTGGAAAGGTACAATACATTAATGTTTCCTAGAATCACCCTACTAATCTACAGAACTCTGTCTTATTTCTTCTATCGAACTATATATTTATACCTATTGATCAACCTCTCTATAGAATACTGAGTTGCATAAGGAGATGCGAGCCTTTCTCTGAGGCACGTGATGACTTTGCCAGCCTAAGATGATGAAACATGCTGCATCCATGTTGCTGCAAAATACATGATTTTATTCTTTTTTATGGCACAGGGAGGTGGAGGTTAAAGTGAGCCAAATGGCAACACTGCACTCCAGCCTGGGTTACTGTGTCTCAAAAAAATAATAAGAATAAGAAGATTCAGGCACAGTGGCTTGCGCCTGCAATCTGACCACTTTGGGAAGCTGAGGTGGGTGGATCACGAGATCAAGAGCTCGAGACATCCTTGCCAACGTGGTGAAACCCTGTCTCTACTAATAATATGAAAAAAAACATTAGCCGGGTGTGGTGGTGGGCATCTGTAGTCCCAGCTACTCGGGAGGCTGAGGCAGGAGAATTGCTTAAACCCAGGAGGAGAATGTTGCAGTGAGCTGAGATCATGCCACTACACTCCAGCCTGGGTGACAGAGGGAGACTCCGTATCAAAAAAAAACAAGAAACCACAATTACTTTGGCATCAATCTAATACAAGGGTCACATCAGTATCAGGACAAAGCTCTGATTTTTTTTATCTTGCCCAAATTCCTATCTAAGGGGCCTGGGGTGTCATGCCCTACAAACCATAAATTCTCATCAGATTTTTTTTTCTTTGAAACAGGGTCTCACTCTGTCATCCAGGCTGGAGTGCAGTGGCATGATCTTGGCTCACTGTACAACCTCTGCCTCCCAGGTTCAAGTGATTCTCCTGCCTCAGCCTCCCCAGTAACTGGGATTATAGGCAAGTGCCACCACGCCTAGCTAAGTTTTGTATTTTTGATGGGGTTTCACCATGTTGGCCAGGTTGGTCTTGAACTCCTGACCTCAGGTGATCCACCTGCCTCAGCCTCCTAAAGTGCTGGGATTACACCACTCCAAGCCATGTATTTGCTTTTTCTATAGCTGTAGCATTGTCTTTGATTCTCAGTATTCCCTGGTAGGTGTTAGATCCTGCTGTTCAAATCATCTCCTTGCATTTTCACCTTGCTCTGTGCTGCTGTTTGTTGAATTAATGTTGCTATTAAGTTGCTCAGTGACCTCACCTCAGGGGAGCATTTTCTGCTGTCATTTGTGTTGTGTATTTTTCCAGGCTGAATTATCATCTGCCTTTTACAGTTTCCATTCCGAAGAGGTTTCTTTCTTGTTCTAGTTTTTTTTGTTTGTTAGTTTGTCATAATATCCCTGAAATCTGGAGAAAAGTTTTAAGCTGTTAGCCAATCAGGTTTTAGTTTAGATGCTGAGGTCTGGCTCCAGCCCATGGAGATCAAATACAGCAGTAAAAAGAACCCCAAATGCATAAGGGATAAGTGTGTGTGTTTTCTTTTGTTCATTGTACTCTCATGGCATGATGGCTAGTGAGGGTCCCCTTCCTGCAATCCAGGAAGTAAAAATTGTGTGGCTGAGAGATCCTTTGTCTCAGTGCTGATTTTTCTTTGAGGCACTGAGCATCTATTTCCAACACAGGAGAATTGCTGGAAACCAGGAGGTGGAGGTTATAGTGAACCTAGATCATGCCACTGCATTCTAGCCTGGGTGACAGAGAGAGACTTTGTCTCAAAAAGATAGGGGGATATTTGGAGACCAACTTTACTGCCAAGTATGATTATACCTATCCTGATACAATACTCCAAAGTATTACTATACTTATCCTAATATAATACTGCCAAGTATGATTACACCTATCCTGACATAATACTGCCAAGTATGATGACACCTATCCTGACATAATACTGCTAAGTATGATTACACCTATCCTGATATAACACTGCCAAGTACTATTATACCTATCTTGATACAATACTCCAAAGTATTACTATACTTATCCTGATAGAATGCTGCCAAGTATGATTACACCTATCCTGGTATAATATTGCAAAATATGATTATACCTATGCTGATATGATACAGCAGAGTATGATTATACCTATCCTGATTCGACACTGCCAAGTATCATTATACCTATCCCAATATAATGCTGCAAAGTATGATTATATTTATCCTGATATGATACTGCCAAGTATGATTATACCTATCCCGATATAATACTGCCAAGTATGATTACACCTATCCTCATATAACACTGCCAAGTATGATTACACCTATCCTGATATAATACTCCAAGGTATTACTATACTTATCCTGATATAACACTGCCAAGTATTATTATACATATCTCAATATAATGCTGCAAAGTATGATTATATTTATCCTGATATGATACTGCCAAGTGTGATAATACCTATCTTGATAGAATACTGCCAAGTATGATTACACCTAACCTGATAGAATACTGTGAAGTATGATTATATTTATTCTGATATAATACTGCCAAGTATGATTATACCTATCCTGATATGATACTGAAAACCATGATTATACCTATCCAGATATAATACTGTGTGTACATGGTACATTTATACCTATCTTGATATAATACTGCCAAGTGTGATTACACCTATCCTGATATAATACTGCCAAGTATGATTATACCTATCCTGATACAATACTCCAAAGTATTATTATACTTATTCTGATATAATACTGCCAAGTACTATTATACCTATCCTGATAGAATACTGCCAAGTATGATTATACCTGTCCTAATATAATACTGCCAAGTAATATTATACCTATCCTGATAGAATACTGCCAAATATGGTTATACCTATTCTGATACAATACTCCAAAATATTATTATACTTATCCTGACATACTAGTACAAAATATGATTATACATATGCTGATAGAATACTGCAAAATATGATCATACCTTTGTAGAGCTGATTCCCCCTGAAGGTTCTTTGAGGAATGTATTACATGCCTCCTCCCTGGCTAATTCTGGTAGTTTCATGGCAATCATTGGCATTGATGGGACTGGTGCTGTAAGAGGGTCTTACGCAGACCCAGAGACATGTAGGTAAAGACAGGTGGAGAGGTTGGAGTTATGTGTCTGTAAGCCATGGTACACCAAAGATTGCCATGAAACTACCCGAATCCACTAGACAGGCATGCAGTCCATCAGCTGGAAAGGCCTGCAATACATCAGCTGGGGAGGCTTGCAATATAAAAATACTATCACACCTTTGCAGTCTTATATTTGCAATGGCCCTGTTTTCAGATATCCCATAATTCTGACATTCTTTGTGCATGTGAATTTAGCAGAGGGAAAGGCACTCTTCCACCCAGTGCCATCCCCAAAGCTAACATTCCTGCCTTTTTCTCTCTTCCTACTTCATTCCCCCAACTTCTGCTGAGGAGAAAATAGGCTTCTAAGAGCAGTCTGCAAGAAAAAAATCACAGTGAATACATGTTCTGTTTTTTTCTCAGCACAGCAAGAGAAAACCATCTTCCATCTTCCCTCAGGATAATCAAAGCATCCATCTCATTCTCTTCCATGACCTGAATTTCTGTGGAGACACTTTTGTCTGAATCTCACGGCTCCGCCGCCTGAAGACATGGCAAGTTGCACCCTGAGTTTGACCCCAGACTAAGATCTGGAAGATGTAGCAACCTTCTGAGTGATTCAGAACAAAAATATAAAATCAGATTTGTCTATGTGTCATGGTCTCATGGTTTCTTGCATAGAAACAGGATCCATTTTTGAAAACTTTAGGTTCAGGGTACATATACAGGTTGGGTATAGAGGTGAACTTCAGTCATGGAGGTTGTCCTGTGAATACAGAAAATTGGAGACAGGTCTCAGTTAATTAAGAAAATTTATTTTGCCAGTGTCAAGTCGTGTTTGAGCCAGAGTGACTCCATCTTGAGTGAGGGCTGGGAAATGAGGCTGGCAATGGCTAGCTTACATTACCAGGAAGTAGGTATTTTCAACCTCTAGGTGGTTAGGAAACACACTGGCAATGTTGACTAAACAGACCCAGCCTTGGGAGTGTCCTCATATGCATATTTCTTGAGGACAGAAGCATCCTTAATGTTGCTTTAAATGGAGTATTGATTCTTGCAAAATGTAGTAATTAAGAAAATGAATCCTTTAATTAAATTATTTTTATCATACTTTAGGTTCTGGGGTACATGTGTAGATCATGCAGGATTGTTGCATAGGTGCATACATGGCAAAGTGGTTTGCTGCCTCCATCCCCCTGTCACCCACATCTGGCATTTCTCCCCATGTTGTCTGTCCCCAACTTTCCCACCTCCCCCACTGTCCCTCCCCTTGCCCTCACCCAACAGACCCCAGTGTGTGATCCTCCCCTCCCTGTGTCCATGTGTTCTTATTGTTCAAAACCCACCTATGAGTGAGAACATGCAGTGTTTGGTTTTTCTGTTCTTGTGTCAGTTTGCTGAGAATAATGGTTTCCAGGTTCATCCATGTACCTACAAAGAACATGAACTCATCCTTTTTCATGGCTGCATAGTATTCCATGGTGTAGATGTGCCACATTTTCTTTGTGCAGTTTATTATCGATGGGCATTTGGGTTGGTTCTAAGCCTTTGCTATTGTAAACAGTGCTGCATTGAACATTCGTGTGCATGTGTCCTTATAGTAGAATGATTTATAATCCTTTGGATATATACCCAGTAATGTGATTGCTGGGTCAAATGGAATTTCTATTTCTAGGTCCTTGAGGAATCTCCACACTGTCTTCCACAATAACACTTGTAGTACGGGACATCTCCCCGTGATCTACGTCATTCTGTATATAAGCAAGTGTTGTACCTAAGGGGAGCACATCTGTCTTCTTTGAAATATACTACTCTGTCTATGGAGTAGCTCTTCTTTTACCAATTTACTTTCTTTTTATTTATTTATTTATTTATTTATTTTTTGAAACATGGTCTCACTCTGCTGCCCAGACTGGAGTGCAGTGTCACAGTCTTGGCTCACTGCAACCTTTGCCTCCAGGGTCCAAGCAATTCTCCTGCCTCAGCCTCCCGAGTATGTGGCACTACAGGTGCCCACCACCACACCCAGCTAATTTTTGTATTTTCAGTAGAGACGGGGTTTCACCATATTGGCAAGGCTGGTCTTGAACTCCTGAGCTCAGGTGATTCACCTGCCTTGGCCTCCCAAAGTGCCACTTTACTTTCTTAATAAACTTCTTTGTGGCTTTGCACTGAGGACTTGTCCTGATTTTATTACGTGAGCTCCAAGAACCCTCTTTTGGGGTCTGGATAAGGACTCCTTTCTTCTAACAAAGGCTGAGGTCAAATGGCATGAAACAATCTTATTTTCATGGAATTGGATATCTCCGCTTTAAAAAAAATCATACAAACACCCTCTTTTTTTTTCCCCCCAGAAGAGTAAGAATGCTCAAACTATCCCTTAAAACACAACATAAATTGGTGTCTGGTTTTAGAAAGCATAATTCCTGGCTGAGTGTGGTGGCTCACTCCTGTAATCTCAGCACTTTGGGAGGCTGAGATGGGTGGATCACAAGGTCAAAAGATCGAGACCATCCTGGCCAACACAGTGAAATCCCATCACTACTAAAAATACAAAAATTAGCCGGGCATAGTGATGTGCACCTGTAGTCCCAGCTACTCAGGAGGCTGAGGCAGGAGAATCACTTGAATCCCGGAGGTGGAGGTTGCAGTGAGCCAAGATAATGCCACTGTACTCCAGCCTGGGCAACAGAGCGAGATTCCATCTCAAAAAACCAAAAACCAAAAAACAAAATAATTAGCAAGGCATGGTAGCACACGCCTATAGACGCAGCTACTCAGGAGGCTGAGGCAGGATAATCACTTGAACCCGGGAGGCAGAGGTTGCAGTGAGCCCAGATTGCACCACTGCACTGCAGGCTGGGTGACAGAGCAAGACTCTGTTTCAAAAAAAAAAAAAAAAAAGAAAAGAATGACCTTTCCTTCTTGCAAATACTGTACAACTCACAGCACATTTTGAAAGTCTGTCTAAATATACAAATTTAGTATTACAGAAAGCACCAGGTGAGGTGCATTAAGAGCAAAAACCAAAAAAGCAGTTTGCAGCCTCAGTTACACCCAGCGAGTCTTCTGCTGGCCCCGTAGCTAATAACTCCCCACCCCACCACCCACCATGTCTGTGTTGTGGTTATATCAGAAAGGTGACCCTCGATGGAGTATCAGAATAAATTCTTTATTTCCTGCACTGGGGGTGTTTGCTGATCCCCATCCTGTTTTGTACTGGGTGTGGGTACCAAGGCCGGAGCTCTGCGCTGATAGCTGCAGGGAAATTTCCTCTATTTCTGCCAACATCTTTTTATAGCCAAAACAATGCACTGGATCACTTAGGGGATTCTCTGAGTGTGAATGTGGTGTGGGTGAAATACTTTTGCAGAAAATGTGAAGGGAAATTGGATTCAAAAAGAAAGCATCACTGAGAGCCACAGACACAAAGAATCTGACTTATAAAAGTTGGGGACGTTCCTGGTGGTTTTTTTTTTTGTTTGTTTATTTTTTGAGAGGAATTCTCACTCTTGTTGCCCAGGCTGGAGTGCACTGGGGCATTCTTGGCTCATTGCAACCTCTGCCTCCCAGGTTTAAGCAATTCTCCTGCCTCAGCCTCCCAAATAGCTGAGATTAAAGACACCCGCTGCCATGCCTGGCTAATTTTTGTATTTTTGGTAGAGATGGGGCTCTCACCATGTTGGCCAGGCTGGTCTCAAACTCCTGACCTCAAGTAACCCACCTGCCTCAGCCTTCCAGAGTGCTGGGATGACAGGCGTGAACCATCTCGACCAGCCCCATTCATGTGTTGATGGACTCGGGTTGATTCTGCGTATTTGTTATTGTAAACAGTTCTGCAATAAATCTGTAATTTTAAATGCTTGCATCACACACACACACACACACACATGCACACACATGCACACACATGTACACACACAAAAAGTAGGTGAGTTGATGGATACATGCATTGGCTTGATGCAGTGATCCCATGATGTATACATATATCAAAGCCTCACGCTGTACCCTACAAATACATTCCGTCATTATTTTTCACTTAAAAATTAAATTTTAAAGAAGAAAGAAAGAGTGGCTTCTGAAGTGAGGGCAGAGCAAGGCTTTGCCCCCACAATAAAACATTAATAATGGGAAATGGAATTTTAAATATCACTGCAGGTGAAATTTATTCATTCAGGCCCAGGGGCTTCGACGTTATAAAATGATCTTCCGGTGACAGGAAGATAGTAACAGCCAGCACTGTCAGCAGAGAACAGCAACTTCGAGTGTCTTTTTCTTTTGTTTTTCTTTCTTTCTTTTTTTTTTTGTAGACAAAGTCTTGGTCTGTTGCCCCAGCTAGAGTGCAGGGGGGCCATCTCAGCTCACTGCAACCTCCATGTCCTGGGTTCAAGTGATTCTCCTACCTCAGCCTCCTGAGAAGCTGGGATTACAGGTGCCCACCATGACCGTGCTAATTTTTTATATTTTAGTAGAGACAGGGTTTCACTGTGTTGCCCAGGCTGATTTCAAACTCCTGAGCTCAGGCAATTCACAAGCCTTGGCCTCCCAAAGTGCTGGGTTTACAGGCATGAGCCACCACGCCTAGCTAAATTTGGGTGACTTTATAAATTATTGTCAGCATCAGGGTTCAGCACTTCAGAAGGCTGACACGGACAGATCACATGAGCTCAGGAGTTCAAGACCAGCCTGGCCAACATGGTGAAACCCCATCTCTACTAAATAAATAAATGAATAAACAAATACATTAGCTGGGCATGGTAGCTCACATCTGTAACCCCAGCTACCCAGGATGCTGAGGCAGAAGAATCGCTTAAACCTGGGAGGTGGAGTTTGCAGTGAGCCAAGATCACACCACTGCATTCCAGCCTAGGCAACAGAGTGAGACTCTGTCTCAAAAAATCAAAAATAAATAAATTAAAAAACAACAACAACACAAAACCAAGCTACTGGCCAGGCACAGTGGCTCACACTTGTAATCCTAGCACTTTGGAAGGCTGAAGCAGGTGGATCACTTGAGGTCAGGGGTTTGAGACCAGCCTGGCCAACATGGTCAAACCCCATCTCTACTACATAAATAAATAAATAAGCTGGGCATGGTAGGTGACATCTGTAACCCCAGCTACTCTGGAGGCTGAGGCAGGAGAATCGAGGCAGATGTTGCAGTGAGCCGAGATCGCACCACTGCACTCCGGCCCAGTAGATAGAGCAAGACCCCATCTCAGAAAAGAAGGCCCACCACTGCACCTGGCTAATTTTTGTATTTTTAGTAGAGACAGGGTCTCGCTCTGTTGCCCAGGCTGGACTGAAATGGTGTGATCTTGGCTCACTGCAACCTCCACTTCCCAGGTTTAAGCGATTCTCCTGCCTCAGTCTCCCAAGTAGCTGGGGTTGCAGATGTGAGCTACACCTTCCCGGCTAATTTATTTGTTTATTCATTTATTTATTTGGTAGAGATGGGGTTTCACCATGTTGGCCAGGCTGGTCTTGAACTCCTGAGCTCATGTGATCTGCCTGCCTCAGCCTTCCAAAGTGCTGAGATTACAAGCATGAGCCACTGTCCCTGGCCAGTAGCTTGGTTTTATGTTTTTCTTTTTAAATTTTTATTTGTTTTAAATTTTTTGAGATGGGGTCTCGCTCTGTTGCCCAGGCTGGAGTGCAGTGGTGTGATCTCAGCTCAGTGCAATGTCTACCTCCTGGGGTTCAAGTGATTCTCCTGTCTCAGCATCCTGAGAAGCTGGGACTACAGGCACATGTAACCACCGCAAGATAATTTTTGTATTATTACTAGAGATGGGGTTTTGCCATGTTGACCAGGCTGGGGTCAAACTCCTGACCTCAAGGAATGCACCCACCTCAGCCTCCCAAAGTGCCGGGATTACAGGCCTGAGCCACCACACTCGGCCAAAAATAGGCAATTTTACTAAAATATGTTTGAGATGCTGAAATAAGTGCCCATTCTCCGGCCTCCAGCAAGAACAAAAAAGTGCTCCCAGGTCCATAGAGTGGCTTTCACACAAATCCGAGCCTGTGGGGTTCCTGGAATCTGAAATCTGACACATGACCACATTCCTGCTGCTAGCAGATGACAATGATGTCCTGCAGAGCAGAAGAAATGAGAGGCAGGGGCCGTCTGGCTGTCTAAAATGAGACTGTCTGTGTGCCAGGGATGACGGGACATTTCTGCCAGAGCACAGCAGGGCTTCAAGCGTGATAAGCCAGTCATTATGCTGGGGGAAGAAAGAGTTCCAGGGGAGTGGGGAGATGGGGGGGGGGGGAAATAGCCAAGAAAGGTATTGTTGGTGTAAGAGCCTCGACATCTCGATGAAAGGCCTGTCTTGCCAACAGCATCCTCTTCCTGCATTCAGCCGAGGGTATAATTAGCAATAATGAGAAGCCTCTGTTTTCAGCACATGTAAGGGCCTTGGCATTTGCTGAAGGAACAGAGCAATGTGAAACATACATGTTTTACCATGAATGAGACAAAGTAAGGTTTCAGGACAAAGAGACGGGCCAGGAGATGGAAAATGTTCGCCCTTGTCCCAGACTCTTTTATAAAAGTGATGCTTACTCCATCACTAGTGTATTTGATTTGGCTCAGACACATAAGCGTTAAAATAAAAAAGGCTTGCCTTTATTTTATTTAAGATCCAGGAAGAAAATCATAGAAGGAATTAGCAGTAGTTATAGTGTGATTCATTTGCCTGTGGTACACACAAAAAAGGTCTCACAGTTGGGCCGGGCATGGTGACTCAGGCCTGTCATCCCAGTACTTTGGGAGGCTGAGGTGGGTGGATCACTTGAGGTTGGGAGTTCGAGACCAGCCTGGCCAAAATGGAGAAACCCTGTCTCTGCAAATGTTCAAAAATTAGCCAGGTGTGGTGGTGTGTACCTGTAATCACAGCTACTCGGGAGGCTGAGGCAGGAGCATTGCTTGAACCCGGGAGGTGGAGGTTGCAGTGAACCCTGCGTTTTCATTCTAATTCAACATCTATGGCCTGATGGAGATTCTATAATAAAAAGGCAATTGCCACAGGTGGACGTCCGATCTCTTTGCTTGGAAAAGAGGCAGGTTGACAGGAATCCCTTCCAGAGCAAGAGAAAGACAGAATTCAGATTTCAGAATTCAGACATTCTATGATTCTAGAATTCAGGCACCTATGATTCTAGAATTCAGACATTCTATCGTTCTAGAATTCAAAAATTCTACAATTCTAGAATTCAGAAATCCTATGATTTTAGAATTCAGACATTCCATGGTTCTATAATTCAGACATTCTATGATTTTAGAATTCAGAAATCCTATGATTCTAGAATTCAGACATTCTATGGATGTAGAATTCATACATTATACAATTCTAGAATTCAGAAATTCTATGGTTCTAGAATTCAGACAATCTATGGTTCCAGAATTCAGACATTCTATGATTCTAGAATTTAAACATTCTATGATACTAAAATTCTAACATTGCACGGTTCTATAATTCAGACATTCTATGATTCTAGAATTCAGAAATGCTAGAATTCAGACATTCTATGATTCTAGAATTCAGAAATCCTATAATTCTAGAATTCAGATATTCCACAATTTTAGAATTTTGAAATCCTATGATTCTAGAATTCAGACATTCTATGATTCTAGAATTCAGACATTCTATGGTTCTAGAATTCAGACATTCTATGGTTCTAGAATTCAGACATTCCACGATTCTAAAGTTAAGAAATCTTATGATTCTGGAATTCAGACATTCTCTGGTTCTAGAATTCAGACATTCTACAATTCTAGAATTCAGACATCCTATGATTCTAGAATTCAAACATTCTATGATTGTAGAATTCAGACATACTGTGCATCTAGAATTCAGACATTCTACGATTGTAGAATTCAGATATGCTAGAATTCAGACATGAATATTTAGTGATGTCTGGTCTAAGAAAAAACATACCATGTTTCAAGTTCCTGGAGCTGCATGACTTCTGCCTTGCGAATGGCTTTTCAGAAGAGAGATAGACCTGGTGTCATGGAAATACATATAGGCATGAAAAATTCATCAGAAAACACAACCCTGTGAACTAGAATCTCCGTTGATTGACGAGAGTCATCCATGAGTTTTATTCCAAGTCACTCATGACTTGTAGATGACTGGGTGTTGTGGGGATGGAGACAGCAAACCACCATGGCATGTGTGTACCTATGAAACAAGCCTGCACAATCAGCACATGTGCCTGAGAAATTAATGTATAATTAATAATAATAAAATAAAAGAACTCTCAATTGTGTCAAAAAATCGATGGTGAATAAAACAGTTTATTTAAAAAACAAAAACAAAAAAAAGGAAAAAAAAAACTCATTGCATGGAAGCCTGGGATGAAAGACAAACATTTTATGGCTCTACAATTCAGACATTCTTCAATTTTAGAATTCAGAAATACTATGATTCTAGAATTCAGATATTCTACAGTTCTAGAATTCAAAAAATCTTATGATTCTAGAATTTCAGCATTCTATGATTGTAGAATACTTAGAATTGAGACAGTCTACAATTCTAGAACTCAGACAGCTTATTATTCTAGAATTCAGATGTCCTATTATTCTGGAATTCAGACATTCTATGATTCTGGAATTCAGACATTCTATGGTTCTAGAATTAAAGCATTCCAGCGTTCTAGAATTCAGACATTCTATAATTTGAGAATTCAAACATTATGTGGTTCTAGAATTCAGAAATCTTGTGATTCTCGAAGTCAGACATTCTATGATTCTAGATTTCCTAGAATTCAGACATTCTATAATTTTAGAATTCAGAAATCCCATGATTCTAGAATTAAGATTTTCTATGGTTCTAGAATGCAAACATTCTCTGACTCTGAAATTCAGACATTCTATAATTCTGAAATTCAGACACTCTATGGTTCTAGAACTCAAACGTTCAATGATTCTAGAATTCCTAGAATTCAGACGTTCTATGATTTTAGAATTCAGAAATCCCATGATTCTAGTTCTGAATTCTAAATTGAGGCATTCTATGGTTCTAGAATTCAGACATACTATCATTCTAGAATTCAGACATTCTATGATTCTAGAATTCAGATGTTCTCTGCTTGTAAAATTCAAACATTCTATAATTCTAAAATTCAGAAATATTCTGACTCTAGAACTCAGAGATTTCATCATTCTAGAATTTAGACATTCTACAGTTCTATAATTTAGACATTCTATGACTCTAGAATTCAGACATTTTTTGATTCTAAATATTTGACCTTCTACAGTTCTAGAATTCAGAAAATCTATGATTCTAGAATTCACACGTTTTATGGTTGTAGAATTCAAACATTCTATAGTTCTAGAATTCAGAATTCTTATGATTCTAGAATTCAGACCTTTTACAGTTCTAGAATTCAAACATTCTATGATTCTAGAATTCAGACATTCTACGGGTGTAGAATACAAAAATCTTATGATTCTAGAATTTTAACATTCTATGATTTTAGAATTCCTAAAATTCAGACAGTCTACAATTCTAGAACTCAGACAGCTTATTACTCAAGAATTCTGACATCCTATTATTTTGGAATTCAGACATTCTATGATTCTGGCATTCAGACATTCTATGGTCCTAGAATACAAACATTTCAGAGTTCTAGAATTGAGACATTCTATGATTCTAGAATTCAAACATTCTGTGGTTCTAGAATTCAGAAATCTTGTGATTCTCGAATTTAGACATTCTATGATTCTAAAATTCCTAGAATTCAGACATTCTATGATATTAGAATTTAGAAATCCCATGATTCTAGAATTTAGATTTTCTATGGTTCTTGAATTCAAACATTCTATGATTCCGAAATTCAGACATTCTATCATTCTGAAATTCAGAAACTCTATGGCTCTAGAATTCAAACATTCTATGATTCTAGAGTTCCTAGAATTCAGATGTTCTATGATTTTAGAATTCAGAAAACCCAAGATTCTAGTTCTGAATTCTAAATTGAGGCATTCTACGGTTCAAGAATTGAGACATTCTTTGAATTAAGAATTCAGACGTTATCTGTTTCTAGAATTCAGACATTCTATAATTCTAGAATTCAGAAACATACTGATCCTAGAACTCAGAGATTTCATGATTCTAGAATTCAGACCTTTTATGGTTCTAGAATTCAAACATTCTATGATTTTAGAATTCAAACATATTAAGGTACTAGAATTCAAAAATCTTATGATTCTAGAATTCAAACATTTTATGATTCTAGAATACATAGAATTCAGACAGTCTACAATTATAGAATTCAGACATCTTCTCGTTCTAGAATTCAGACCTCCTATTATTCTAGAATTCAGACATTCTATGATTCTGGAAATCAGACATTCTATGGTTCTAGAATTCAAATATTCCAGTATTCTAGAATTAAGACATTCTATGATTCTAGAATTCAGACATTATGCTTCTAGAATTCAGAAATTCTACAGTTATAGAATTCAAAAATCTAATGATTCTAGGATTTCAGCATTCTATGATTGTAGAATACTTAGAATTCAGACAGTCTACAATTCTAGAACTCAGACATTTTATTATTCTAGAATTCAGACGTCCTATTATTCTGGAAGGCAGAATTCTATGATTCTCGAATTCAGACATTCTATGCTTCTAGAATTCAAGCATTCCAGCGTTCTAGATTTCAGACATTCTATGATTCTAGAATTCAAACATTCCGTGGTTCTAGAATTCAGAAATCTTGTGATTCTCGAATTCAGACATTCTATGATTCTAGAATTCCTAGAATTCAGACGTTCTATGATTTTAGAATTCAGAAATCCCATGATTCTAGTTCTGAATTCTAAATGGAGGCATTCTATGGTTCTAGAATTCAGACATCCTATCATTCTAGAATTCAGACGTTCTATGATTCTAGAATTCAGATGTTCTCTGCTTGTAAAATTCGAACTTTCTATAATTCTAGAATTCAGAGTCATTCTGATTCTAGAACACAGAGATTTCATCATTCTAGAGTTTAGACACTCTACAGTTCTAGAATTCAGAAAAACTATGATACTAGAATTCACACAACATATGGTTTTAGAATTCAAACATTCTACATGTATAGAATTCAGAATATTTATGATTCTAGAATTCAGAACTTTTACGGTTCTAGAATTCAAACATTCTATGATTTTATAATTCCGACATGCTAGGGTTCTAGAATACAAAAATATTATGATTCTAGAATTTTAACATTCTTTTTTTTTTTAATTTTTATTGCATTATAGGTTGGGGGTACATGTGCAGAACGAGCAAGATAGTTGCATAGGTACACACATGGCAGTGTGCTTTGCTGCTTTCCTCCCCTTCACCAAACTTGGTATACATGATTTTAGAATACCTAGAATTCAGACAGTCTACAATTCAAGAACACAGACATCTTATTATTCTAGAATTCTGACGTCTTATTATTCTGGAATTCAGACATTCCATGATTCTGGCATTCAGACATTCTATTGTTCTAGAATTCAAGCATTCCAGCGTTCTAGAATTCAGACATTATATGATTCTAGAATTCAAACATTCTGTGGTCCTAGAATTCAGGAATCGTGTGATTCTCAAATTCAGACATTCTATGATTCTAGAATTCCTAGAAATCAGACATTCTATGATTTTAGAATTCAGAAATCCCATGATTCTAGAATTTAGATTTTCTATGGTTCTAGGATTCAAACATTCTATGATTCCGAAATTCAGACATTCTATCATTCTGAAATTCAGACAATCTATGGTTCTAGAATTCAAACGATCTATGATTCTAGAGTTCCTAGAATTCAGACGTTCTGTGATTTTAGAATTCAGAAATCCCATGATTGTAGTTCTGAATTCTAAATTGAGGCATTCTGTGGTTCTTTAATTCGGACATCCTATGATTCTAGAATTCAGACATTCTACGATTTTAGAATGCAGACGTTATCTGCTTCTAGAACTCAGACATTCTATGATTTTAGAATGCAGATGTTATCTGCTTCTAGAACTCAGACATTCTATAATTCTAGAATTCAGAAACATTCTGATCCTAGAACTCAGAGATTTCATGATTCTAAAATTCAGACCTTTTATGGTTCTAGAATTCAAGCATTCTATGATTCTAGAATTCAGACATATTAAGGTTCTAGAATTCAGAAACCTTATAATTCTAGAATTAAAAGATTTTTTGATCCTAGAATTCTTAGAATTCAGACAGTCAACAATTTTAGAATTCAGACATCCTCTCGTTCTGGAATTCAGACCTCCTATTGTTCTAGAATTCAGACATTCTCTGATTTTGTAAATCAGACATTCTATGGTTCAAGATTTCAAACATTCCAGTATTCTAGAATGAAGACATTGTATGATTCTAGAATTCAGACATTCTGCTTCTAGAATTCAGACATTCTGCAGTTCTAGAATTCAAAAATCTTATGATTCTAGAATTTCAGCATTCTATGATTGTAGAATACTTAGAATTCAGACAGTCTACAATTCTAGAACTCAGACATCTTATTATTCTAGAATTCAGACGTCCTATTATTCTGGAAGGCAGATTTCTATGATTCTCGAATTCAGACATTCTATGCTTCTAGAATTCAAGCATTCCAGCGTTCTAGATTTCAGACATTCTATGATTCTAGAATTCAAACATTCCGTGGTTCTAGAATTCAGAAATCTTGTGATTCTCGAATTCAGACATTCTATGATTCTAGAATTCCTAGAATTCAGACGTTCTATGATTTTAGAATTCAGAAATCCCATGATTCTAGTTCTGAATTCTAAATGGAGGCATTCTATGGTTCTAGAATTCAGACATCCTATCATTCTAGAATTCAGACGTTCTATGATTCTAGAATTCAGATGTTCTCTGCTTGTAAAATTCAAACTTTCTAGAATTCTAGAATTCAGAGACATTCTGATTCTAGAACTCAGAGATTTCATCATTCTAGAGTTTAGACACTCTACAGTTCTAGAATTCAGAAAAACTACGATACTACAATTCACACAATATATGGTTTTAGAATTCAGACATTCTACATGTATAGAATTCAGAATACTTATGATTCTAGAATTCAGACCTTTTACGGTTCTAGAATTCAAACATTCTATGATTTTATAATTCCGACATTCTACGGTTCTAGAAGACAAAAATATTATGATTCTAGAATTTTAACATTCTATGATTTTAGAATTCCTAGAATTCAGACAGTCTATAATTCCAGAACTCAGACATCTTATTATTCTAGAATTCTGACGTCTTATTATTCTGGAATTCAGACATTCCATGATTCTGGCATTCAGACATTCTATTGTTCTAGAATTCAAGCATTCCAGCGTTCTAGAATTCAGACATTCTATGATTCTAGAATTCAAACATTCTGTGGTCCTAGAATTCAGGAATCGTGTGATTCTCAAATTCAGACATTCTATGATTCTAGAATTCCTAGAAATCAGACATTCTATGATTTTAGAATTCAGAAATCCCATGATTCTAGAATTTAGATTTTCTATGGTTCTAGGATTCAAACATTCTCTGATTCCGAAATTCAGACATTCTATGATTCTGAAATTCAGACAATCTATGGTTCTAGAATTCAAACGTTCTATGATCCTAGAGTTCCTAGAATTCAGACGTTCTGTGATTTTAGAATTCAGAAATCCCATGATTGTAGTTCTGAATTCTAAATTGACGCATTCTGTGGTTCTTTAATTCGGACATCCTATGATTCTAGAATTCAGACAATGTACGATTTTAGAATGCAGACGTTATCTGCTTCTAGAACTCAGACATTCTATGATTTTAGAATGCAGATGTTATCTGCTTCTAGAACTCAGACATTCTATAATTCTAGAATTCAGAAACATTCTGATTCTAGAACTCAGAGATTTCATGATTCTAGAATTCAGACCTTTTATGGTTCTAGAATTCAAGCATTCTATGATTCTAGAATTCAGACATATTAAGGTTCTAGAATTCAGAAACCTTATAATTCTAGAATTAAAAGATTTTTTGATCCTAGAATACTTAGAATTCAGACAGTCAACAATTTTAGAATTCAGACATCCTCTCGTTCTAGAATTCAGACCTCCTATTGTTCTAGAATTCAGACATTCTATGATTTTTGTAAATCAGACATTCTATGGTTCAAGAATTCAAACATTCCAGTATTCTAGAATTAAGTCATTCTATGGTTCTAGAATTCAGATATTCTGCTTCTAGAATTCAGACATTCTACAGTTCTAGAATTCAAAATCATATGATTCTAGGATTTCAGCATTCTATGATTGTAGAATACTTAGAATTCAGACAGTCTACAATTCTAGAACTCAGACATCTTATTATTCTAGAATTCAGACGTCCTATTATTCTGCAATTCAGACATTCTATGATTCTGGAATTCAGACATTCTATGGTTGTAGAATTCAAGCATTCCAGCGTTCTAGAATTCAGACATTCTATGATTCTCAAATTCAAATATTCTGTGGTTCTAGAATTCAGAAATCCTGTGATTCTCGAATTCAGACATTCTATGATTCTAGAGTTCCTAGAATTCAGACGTTCTGTGATTTTAGAATTCGGAAATCCCATGATTCTAGTTCTGAATTCTAAATGGAGGCATTCTATGGTTCTAGAATTCAGACATCCTATCATTCTAGAATTCAGACCTTCTATGATCCTAGAATTCAGATGTTCTCTGCTTGTAAAATTCAAACATTCTATAATTCTAGAATTCAGAAACATTCTGATTCTCGAACTCAGAGATTTCCTCATTCTAGAATTTAGACATTTTACAGTTCTAGAATTTAGACATTTTATGATTCTAGAATTCCGACATGTTATGATTCTAGAATTTTGACCTTCTACAGTTCTAGAATTCAGAAAATCTATGATTCTAGTATTGACACGTTTTATGGTTTTAGAATTCAAACATTCTACAGTTCTAGAATTCAGAATTCTTATGATTCTAGAATTCAGATCTTTTATGGTTCTAGAATCCAAACATTCTATGATTCTAGAATTCAGACATTCTATGGTTCTAGAATACAAAAATCTTATGATTCTAGAATTTTAACATTCTATGATTTTAGAATTCCTAGAATTCATACAGTCTACAATTCCAGAACTCAGACATCTTATTATTTTAGAATTCAGACATCCTATTATTCTGGAATTCAGACATTCTATGATTCTGGCATTCAGGCATTCTAT
Organism: Saguinus oedipus; assembly: GCA_031835075.1. Lineage (NCBI taxonomy): Eukaryota > Metazoa > Chordata > Mammalia > Primates > Cebidae > Saguinus > Saguinus oedipus. The sequence continues at coordinate 1,015,117 of CM063191.1, forward strand.
ACTTCTAGAATTCAAGCATTCCAGCATTCTAGAATACAGACATTCTATGATTCTAAAATTCAAACATTCTGTGGTTCTAGAATTCAGAAATCGTGTGATTCTTGAATTCAGACATTCGATGATTCTAGAATTCCTAGAATTGAGACATTCTATGATTTTAGAATTCAGAAATCCAATGATTCTAGAATTTAGATTTTCTGTGGTTTTAGAATTCAAACATTCTATGATTCCGAAATACAGACATTCTATCATTCTGAAATTCAGAAACTCTATGATTCTAGAATTCAAACGTTCTATGATTCTAGAGTTCCTAGAATGCAGACGTTCTGTGATTTTAGAATTCATAAATCCCATACTTGTAGTTCTGAGTTCTAAATTGAGGCATTCTGTGGTTCTTTAATTCAGACATCCTATGTTTCTAGAATTCAGACATTCTATGGTTTTAGAATTCAGATGTTATCTGCTTCTAGAACTCAGACATTCTATAATTCTAGAATTCAGAAACGTTCTGATTCTAGAACTCAGAGATTTCATGATTCTAGAATTCAGACCTTTTATGGTTCTAGAATTCAAACATTCTATGATTCTAGAATTCAGACATAGTAAGGTTCTAGAATTCAAAAATCTTATGATTCTAGAATTCAAACATTTTATGATCCTAGAACTTTTAGAATTCAGAAAGTCTACAATTCTAGAATTCAGACATCTTCTCGTTCTAGAATTCAGACCTCCTATTATTCTAGAATTCAGACATTCTATGATTCTGGAAATCAGACATTCTATGGTTCAAGAATTCAAACATTCCAGTATTCTAGAATGAAGACATTGTATGATTCTAGAATTCAGACATTCTGCTTTTAGAATTCAGACATTCTGCAGTTCTAGAATTCAAAAATCTTATGATTCTAGGATTTCAGCATTCTATGATTGTAGAATACTTAGAATTCAGACAGTCTACAATTCTAGAACTCAGACATCTTATGATTCTAGAATTCAGACGTCCTATTATTCTGGAAGGCAGAATTCTATGATTCTCGAATTCAGACATTCTATGCTTCTAGAATTCAAGCATTCCAGCGTTCTAGATTTCTGACATTCTATGATTCTAGAAGTCAAACATTCCGTGGTTCTAGAATTCAGAAATCTTGTGATTCTCGAATTCAGACATTCTATGATTCTAGGATTCCTAGATTTCAGACGTTCTATGATTTTAGAATTCAGAAATCCCATGATTCTAGTTCTGAATTCTAAATGGAGGCATTCTATGGTTCCAGAATTCAGACATCCTATCATTCTAGAATTCAGACGTTCTATGATTCTAGAATTCAGATGTTCTCTGCTTGTAAAATTCAAACTTTCTAGAATTCTAGAATTCAGAGACATTCTGATTCTAGAACTCAGAGATTTCATCATTCTAGAGTTTAGACACTCTACAGTTCTAGAATTCAGAAAAACTATGATACTAGAATTCACACAATATATGGTTTTAGAATTCAGACATTCTACATGTATAGAATTCAGAATACTTATGATTCTAGAATTCAGACCTTTTACGGTTCTAGAATTCAAACATTCTATGATTTTATAATTCCGACATTCTACGGTTCTAGAAGACAAAAATATTATGATTCTAGAATTTTAACATTCTATGATTTTAGAATTCCTAGAATTCAGACAGTCTACAATTCCAGAACTCAGACATCTTATTATTCTAGAATTCTGACGTCTTATTATTCTGGAATTCAGACATTCCATGATTCTGGCATTCAGACATTCTATTGTTCTAGAATTCAAGCATTCCAGCGTTCTAGAATTCAGACATTCTATGATTCTAGAATTCAAACATTCTGTGGTCCTAGAATTCAGGAATCGTGTGATTCTCAAATTCAGACATTCGATGATTCTAGAATTCCTAGAAATCAGACATTCTATGATTTTAGAATTCAGAAATCCCATGATTCTAGAATTTAGATTTTCTATGGTTCTAGGATTCAAACATTCTCTGATTCCGAAATTCAGACATTCTATCATTCTGAAATTCAGACAATCTATGGTTCTAGAATTCAAACGTTCTATGATTCTAGAGTTCCTAGAATTCAGACGTTCTGTGATTTTAGAATTCAGAAATCCCATGATTGTAGTTCTGAATTCTAAATTGAGGCATTCTGTGGTTCTTTAATTCGGACATCCTATGATTCTAGAATTCCGACATTCTACGATTTTAGAATGCAGACGTTATCTGCTTCTAGAACTCAGACATTCTATGATTTTAGAATGCAGATGTTATCTGCTTCTAGAACTCAGACATTCTATAATTCTAGAATTCAGAAACATTCTGATTCTAGAACTCAGAGATTTCATGATTCTAGAATTCAGACCTTTTATGGTTCTAGAATTCAAGCATTCTATGATTCTAGAATTCAGACATATTAAGGTTCTAGAATTCAGAAACCATATAATTCTAGAATTAAAAGATTTTTTGATCCTAGAATTCTTAGAATTCAGACAGTCAACAATTTTAGAATTCAGACATCCTCTCGTTCTGGAACTCAGACCTCCTATTGTTCTAGAATTCAGACATTCTATGATTTTGTAAATCAGACATTCTATGGTTCAAGAATTCAAACATTCCAGTATTCTAGAATTAAGACATTCTATGGTTCTAGAATTCAGACATTCTGCTTCTAGAATCCAGACATTCTACAGTTCTAGAATTCAAAAATCATATGATTCTAGGATTTCAGCATTCTATGATTGTAGAATACTTAGAATTCAGACAGTCTACAATTCTAGAACTCAGACATCTTATTATTCTAGAATTCAGATGTCCTATTATTCTGCAATTCAGACATTCTATGATTCTGGAATTCAGACATTCTATGGTTGTAGAATTCAAGCATTCCAGCGTTCTAGAATTCAGACATTCTATGATTCTCAAATTCAAACATTCTGTGGTTCTAGAATTCAGAAATCCTGTGATTCTCGAATTCAGACATTCTATGATTCTAGAGTTCCTAGAATTCAGATGTTCTGTGATTTTAGAATTCGGAAATCCCATGATTCTAGTTCTGAATTCTAAATGGAGGCATTCTATGGTTCTAGAATTCAGACATCCTATCATTCTAGAATTCAGACCTTCTATGATCCTAGAATTCAGATGTTCTCTGCTTGTAAAATTCAAACATTCTATAATTCTAGAATTCAGAAACATTCTGATTCTTGAACTCAGAGATTTCCTCATTCTAGAATTTAGACATTTTACAGTTCTAGAATTTAGACATTTTATGATTCTAGAATTCCGACATGTTATGATTCTAGAATTTTGACCTTCTACAGTTCTAGAATTCAGAAAATCTATGATTCTAGTATTGACACGTTTTATGGTTTTAGAATTCAAACATTCTACAGTTCTAGAATTCAGAATTCTTATGATTCTAGAATTCAGATCTTTTATGGTTCTAGAATCCAAACATTCTATGATTCTAGAATTCAGACATTCTATGGTTCTAGAATACAAAAATCTTATGATTCTAGAATTTTAACATTCTATGACTTTAGAATTCCTAGAATTCATACAGTCTACAATTCCAGAACTCAGACATCTTATTATTTTAGAATTCAGACATCCTATTATTCTGGAATTCAGACATTCTATGATTCTGGCATTCAGGCATTCTATACTTCTAGAATTCAAGCATTCCAGCATTCTAGAATACAGACATTCTATGATTCTAAAATTCAAACATTCTGTGGTTCTAGAATTCAGAAATCGTGTGATTCTTGAATTCAGACATTCGATGATTCTAGAATTCCTAGAATTGAGACATTCTATGATTTTAGAATTCAGAAATCCAATGATTCTAGAATTTAGATTTTCTGTGGTTTTAGAATTCAAACATTCTATGATTCCGAAATACAGACATTCTATCATTCTGAAATTCAGAAACTCTATGATTCTAGAATTCAAACGTTCTATGATTCTAGAGTTCCTAGAATGCAGACGTTCTGTGATTTTAGAATTCATAAATCCCATACTTGTAGTTCTGAGTTCTAAATTGAGGCATTCTGTGGTTCTTTAATTCAGACATCCTATGATTCTAGAATTCAGACATTCTATGATTTTAGAATTCAGATGTTATCTGCTTCTAGAACTCAGACATTCTATAATTCTAGAATTCAGAAACGTTCTGATTCTAGAACTCAGAGATTTCATGATTCTAGAATTCAGACCTTTTATGGTTCTAGAATTCAAACATTCTATGATTCTAGAATTCAGACATAGTAAGGTTCTAGAATTCAAAAATCTTATGATTCTAGAATTCAAACATTTTATGATCCTAGAACTTTTAGAATTCAGAAAGTCTACAATTCTAGAATTCAGACATCTTCTCGTTCTAGAATTCAGACCTCCTATTATTCTAGAATTCAGACATTCTATGATTCTGGAAATCAGACATTCTATGGTTCAAGAATTCAAACATTCCAGTATTCTAGAATGAAGACATTGTATGATTCTAGAATTCAGACATTCTGCTTTTAGAATTCAGACATTCTGCAGTTCTAGAATTCAGAAATCTTATGATTCTAGGATTTCAGCATTCTATGATTGTAGAATACTTAGAATTCAGACAGTCTACAATTCTAGAACTCAGACATCTTATGATTCTAGAATTCAGACGTCCTATTATTCTGGAAGGCAGAATTCTATGATTCTCGAATTCAGACATTCTATGCTTCTAGAATTCAAGCATTCCAGCGTTCTAGATTTCAGACATTCTATGATTCTAGAATTCAAACATTCCAGCGTTCTAGATTTCAGACATTCTATGATTCTAGAATTCAAACATTCCGTGGTTCTAGAATTCAGAAATCTTGTGATTCTCAAATTCAGACATTCTATGATTCTAGAATTCCTAGAATTCAGACGTTCTATGATTTTAGAATTCAGAAATCCCATGATTCTAGTTCTGAATTCTAAATGGAGGCATTCTATGGTTCTAGAATTCAGACATCCTATCATTCTAGAATTCAGACGTTCTATGATTCTAGAATTCAGATGTTCTCTGCTTGTAAAATTCAAACTTTCTAGAATTCTAGAATTCAGAGACATTCTGATTCTAGAACTCAGAGATTTCATCATTCTAGAGTTTAGACACTCTACAGTTCTAGAATTCAGAAAAACTACGATACTAGAATTCACACAATATATGTTTTTAGAATTCAGACATTCTACATGTATAGAATTCAGAATACTTATGATTCTAGAATTCAGACCTTTTACGGTTCTAGAATTCAAACATTCTATGATTTTATAATTCCGACATTCTACGGTTCTAGAAGACAAAAATATTATGATTCTAGAATTTTAACATTCTATGATTTTAGAATTCCTAGAATTCAGACAGTCTACAATTCCAGAACTCAGACATCTTATTATTCTAGAATTCTGACGTCTTATTATTCTGGAATTCAGACATTCCATGATTCTGGCATTCAGACATTCTATTGTTCTAGAATTCAAGCATTCCAGCGTTCTAGAATTCAGACATTCTATGATTCTAGAATTCAAACATTCTGTGGTCCTAGAATTCAGGAATCGTGTGATTCTCAAATTCAGACATTCGATGATTCTAGAATTCCTAGAAATCAGACATTCTATGATTTTAGAATTCAGAAATCCCATGATTCTAGAATTTAGATTTTCTATGGTTCTAGGATTCAAACATTCTCTGATTCCGAAATTCAGACATTCTATCATTCTGAAATTCAGACAATCTATGGTTCTAGAATTCAAACGTTCTATGATTCTAGAGTTCCTAGAATTCAGACGTTCTGTGATTTTAGAATTCAGAAATCTCATGATTGTAGTTCTGAATTCTAAATTGAGGCATTCTGTGGTTCTTTAATTCGGACATCCTATGATTCTAGAATTCCGACATTCTACGATTTTAGAATGCAGACGTTATCTGCTTCTAGAACTCAGACATTCTATGATTTTAGAATGCAGATGTTATCTGCTTCTAGAACTCAGACATTCTATAATTCTAGAATTCAGAAACATTCTGATTCTAGAACTCAGAAATTTCATGATTCTAGAATTCAGACCTTTTATGGTTCTAGAATTCAAGCATTCTATGATTCTAGAATTCAGACATATTAAGGTTCTAGAATTCAGAAACCGTATAATTCTAGAATTAAATGATTTTTTGATCCTAGAATTCTTAGAATTCCGACAGTCAACAATTTTAGAATTCAGACATCCTCTCGTTCTGGAACTCAGACCTCCTATTGTTCTAGAATTCAGACATTCTATGATTTTGTAAATCAGACATTCTATGGTTCAAGAATTCAAACATTCCAGTATTCTAGAATTAAGACATTCTATGATTCTAGAATTCAGACATTCTGCTTCTAGAATTCAGACATTCTACAGTTCTAGAATTCAAAAATCATATGATTCTAGGATTTCAGCATTCTATGATTGTAGAATACTTAGAATTCAGACAGTCTACAATTCTAGAACTCAGACATCTTATTATTCTAGAATTCAGACGTCCTATTATTCTGCAATTCAGACATTCTATGATTCTGGAATTCAGACATTCTATGGTTGTAGAATTCAAGCATTCCAGCGTTCTAGAATTCAGACATTCTATGATTCTCAAATTCAAACATTCTGTGGTTCTAGAATTCAGAAATCCTGTGATTCTCGAATTCAGACATTCTATGATTCTAGAGTTCCTAGAATTCAGACGTTCTGTGATTTTAGAATTCGGAAATCCCATGATTCTAGTTCTGAATTCTAAATGGAGGCATTCTATGGTTCTAGAATTCAGACATCCTATCATTCTAGAATTCAGACCTTCTATGATCCTAGAATTCAGATGTTCTCTGCTTGTAAAATTCAAACATTCTATAATTCTAGAATTCAGAAACATTCTGATTCTCGAACTCAGAGATTTCCTCATTCTAGAATTTAGACATTTTACAGTTCTAGAATTTAGACATTTTATGATTCTAGAATTCCGACATGTTATGATTCTAGAATTTTGACCTTCTACAGTTCTAGAATTCAGAAAATCTATGACTCTAGTATTGACACGTTTTATGGTTTTAGAATTCCAACATTCTACAGTTCTAGAATTCAGAATTCTTATGATTCTAGAATTCAGATCTTTTATGGTTCTAGAATCCAAACATTCTATGATTCTAGAATTCAGACATTCTATGGTTCTAGAATACAAAAATCTTATGATTCTAGAATTTTAACATTCTATGACTTTAGAATTCCTAGAATTCATACAGTCTACAATTCCAGAACTCAGACATCTTATTATTTTAGAATTCAGACATCCTATTATTCTGGAATTCAGACATTCTATGATTCTGGCATTCAGGCATTCTATACTTCTAGAATTCAAGCATTCCAGCATTCTAGAATACAGACATTCTATGATTCTAAAATTCAAACATTCTGTGGTTCTAGAATTCAGAAATCGTGTGATTCTTGAATTCAGACATTCGATGATTCTAGAATTCCTAGAATTGAGACATTCTATGATTTTAGAATTCAGAAATCCAATGATTCTAGAATTTAGATTTTCTGTGGTTTTAGAATTCAAACATTCTATGATTCCGAAATACAGACATTCTATCATTCTGAAATTCAGAAACTCTATGATTCTAGAATTCAAACGTTCTATGATTCTAGAGTTCCTAGAATGCAGACGTTCTGTGATTTTAGAATTCATAAATCCCATACTTGTAGTTCTGAGTTCTAAATTGAGGCATTCTGTGGTTCTTTAATTCAGACATCCTATGATTCTAGAATTCAGACATTCTATGATTTTAGAATTCAGATGTTATCTGCTTCTAGAACTCAGACATTCTATAATTCTAGAATTCAGAAACGTTCTGATTCTAGAACTCAGAGATTTCATGATTCTAGAATTCAGACCTTTTATGGTTCTAGAATTCAAACATTCTATGATTCTAGAATTCAGACATAGTAAGGTTCTAGAATTCAAAAATCTTATGATTCTAGAATTCAAACATTTTATGATCCTAGAACTTTTAGAATTCAGAAAGTCTACAATTCTAGAATTCAGACATCTTCTCGTTCTAGAATTCAGACCTCCTATTATTCTAGAATTCAGACATTCTATGATTCTGGAAATCAGACATTCTATGGTTCAAGAATTCAAACATTCCAGTATTCTAGAATGAAGACATTGTATGATTCTAGAATTCAGACATTCTGCTTTTAGAATTCAGACATTCTGCAGTTCTAGAATTCAAAAATCTTATGATTCTAGGATTTCAGCATTCTATGATTGTAGAATACTTAGAATTCAGACAGTCTACAATTCTAGAACTCAGACATCTTATTATTCTAGAATTCAGACGTCCTATTATTCTGGAAGGCAGAATTCTATGATTCTCGAATTCAGACATTCTATGCTTCTAGAATTCAAGCATTGCAGCGTTCTAGATTTCAGACATTCTATGCTTCTAGAATTCAAGCATTCCAGCGTTCTAGATTTCAGACATTCTATGATTCTAGAATTCAAACATTCCGTGGTTCTAGAATTCAGAAATCTTGTGATTCTCAAATTCAGACATTCTATGATTCTAGAATTCCTAGAATTCAGACGTTCTATGATTTTAGAATTCAGAAATCCCATGATTCTAGTTCTGAATTCTAAATGGAGGCATTCTATGGTTCTAGAATTCAGACATCCTATCATTCTAGAATTCAGACGTTCTATGATTCTAGAATTCAGATGTTCTCTGCTTGTAAAATTCAAACTTTCTAGAATTCTAGAATTCAGAGACATTCTGATTCTAGAACTCAGAGATTTCATCATTCTAGAGTTTAGACACTCTACAGTTCTAGAATTCAGAAAAACTACGATACTAGAATTCACACAATATATGGTTTTAGAATTCAGACATTCTACATGTATAGAATTCAGAATACTTATGATTCTAGAATTCAGACCTTTTACGGTTCTAGAATTCAAACATTCTATGATTTTATAATTCCGACATTCTACGGTTCTAGAAGACAAAAATATTATGATTCTAGAATTTTAACATTCTATGATTTTAGAATTCCTAGAATTCAGACAGTCTACAATTCCAGAACTCAGACATCTTATTATTCTAGAATTCTGACGTCTTATTATTCTGGAATTCAGACATTCCATGATTCTGGCATTCAGACATTCTATTGTTCTAGAATTCAAGCATTCCAGCGTTCTAGAATTCAGACATTCTATGATTCTAGAATTCAAACATTCTGTGGTCCTAGAATTCAGGAATCGTGTGATTCTCAAATTCAGACATTCGATGATTCTAGAATTCCTAGAAATCAGACATTCTATGATTTTAGAATTCAGAAATCCCATGATTCTAGAATTTAGATTTTCTATGGTTCTAGGATTCAAACATTCTCTGATTCCGAAATTCAGACATTCTATCATTCTGAAATTCAGACAATCTATGGTTCTAGAATTCAAACGTTCTATGACTCTAGAGTTCCTAGAATTCAGACGTTCTGTGATTTTAGAATTCAGAAATCTCATGATTGTAGTTCTGAATTCTAAATTGAGGCATTCTGTGGTTCTTTAATTCGGACATCCTATGATTCTAGAATTCCGACATTCTACGATTTTAGAATGCAGACGTTATCTGCTTCTAGAACTCAGACATTCTATGATTTTAGAATGCAGATGTTATCTGCTTCTAGAACTCAGACATTCTATAATTCTAGAATTCAGAAACATTCTGATTCTAGAACTCAGAGATTTCATGATTCTAGAATTCAGACCTTTTATGGTTCTAGAATTCAAGCATTCTATGATTCTAGAATTCAGACATATTAAGGTTCTAGAATTCAGAAACCGTATAATTCTAGAATTAAATGATTTTTTGATCCTAGAATTCTTAGAATTCCGACAGTCAACAATTTTAGAATTCAGACATCCTCTCGTTCTGGAACTCAGACCTCCTATTGTTCTAGAATTCAGACATTCTATGATTTTGTAAATCAGACATTCTATGGTTCAAGAATTCAAACATTCCAGTATTCTAGAATTAAGACATTCTATGATTCTAGAATTCAGACATTCTGCTTCTAGAATTCAGACATTCTACAGTTCTAGAATTCAAAAATCATATGATTCTAGGATTTCAGCATTCTATGATTGTAGAATACTTAGAATTCAGACAGTCTACAATTCTAGAACTCAGACATCTTATTATTCTAGAATTCAGACGTCCTATTATTCTGCAATTCAGACATTCTATGATTCTGGAATTCAGACATTCTATGGTTGTAGAATTCAAGCATTCCAGCGTTCTAGAATTCAGACATTCTATGATTCTCAAATTCAAACATTCTGTGGTTCTAGAATTCAGAAATCCTGTGATTCTCGAATTCAGACATTCTATGATTCTAGAGTTCCTAGAATTCAGACGTTCTGTGATTTTAGAATTCGGAAATCCCATGATTCTAGTTCTGAATTCTAAATGGAGGCATTCTATGGTTCTAGAATTCAGACATCCTATCATTCTAGAATTCAGACCTTCTATGATCCTAGAATTCAGATGTTCTCTGCTTGTAAAATTCAAACATTCTATAATTCTAGAATTCAGAAACATTCTGATTCTCGAACTCAGAGATTTCCTCATTCTAGAATTTAGACATTTTACAGTTCTAGAATTTAGACATTTTATGATTCTAGAATTCCGACATGTTATGATTCTAGAATTTTGACCTTCTACAGTTCTAGAATTCAGAAAATCTATGATTCTAGTATTGACACGTTTTATGGTTTTAGAATTCAAACATTCTACAGTTCTAGAATTCAGAATTCTTATGATTCTAGAATTCAGATCTTTTATGGTTCTAGAATCCAAACATTCTATGATTCTAGAATTCAGACATTCTATGGTTCTAGAATACAAAAATCTTATGATTCTAGAATTTTAACATTCTATGACTTTAGAATTCCTAGAATTCATACAGTCTACAATTCCAGAACTCAGACATCTTATTATTTTAGAATTCAGACATCCTATTATTCTGGAATTCAGACATTCTATGATTCTGGCATTCAGGCATTCTATACTTCTAGAATTCAAGCATTCCAGCATTCTAGAATACAGACATTCTATGATTCTAAAATTCAAACATTCTGTGGTTCTAGAATTCAGAAATCGTGTGATTCTTGAATTCAGACATTCGATGATTCTAGAATTCCTAGAATTGAGACATTCTATGATTTTAGAATTCAGAAATCCAATGATTCTAGAATTTAGATTTTCTGTGGTTTTAGAATTCAAACATTCTATGATTCCGAAATACAGACATTCTATCATTCTGAAATTCAGAAACTCTATGATTCTAGAATTCAAACGTTCTATGATTCTAGAGTTCCTAGAATGCAGACGTTCTGTGATTTTAGAATTCATAAATCCCATACTTGTAGTTCTGAGTTCTAAATTGAGGCATTCTGTGGTTCTTTAATTCAGACATCCTATGATTCTAGAATTCAGACATTCTATGATTTTAGAATTCAGATGTTATCTGCTTCTAGAACTCAGACATTCTATAATTCTAGAATTCAGAAACGTTCTGATTCTAGAACTCAGAGATTTCATGATTCTAGAATTCAGACCTTTTATGGTTCTAGAATTCAAACATTCTATGATTCTAGAATTCAGACATAGTAAGGTTCTAGAATTCAAAAATCTTATGATTCTAGAATTCAAACATTTTATGATCCTAGAACTTTTAGAATTCAGAAAGTCTACAATTCTAGAATTCAGACATCTTCTCGTTCTAGAATTCAGACCTCCTATTATTCTAGAATTCAGACATTCTATGATTCTGGAAATCAGACATTCTATGGTTCAAGAATTCAAACATTCCAGTATTCTAGAATGAAGACATTGTATGATTCTAGAATTCAGACATTCTGCTTTTAGAATTCAGACATTCTGCAGTTCTAGAATTCAAAAATCTTATGATTCTAGGATTTCAGCATTCTATGATTGTAGAATACTTAGAATTCAGACAGTCTACAATTCTAGAACTCAGACATCTTATTATTCTAGAATTCAGACGTCCTATTATTCTGGAAGGCAGAATTCTATGATTCTCGAATTCAGACATTCTATGCTTCTAGAATTCAAGCATTGCAGCGTTCTAGATTTCAGACATTCTATGCTTCTAGAATTCAAGCATTCCAGCGTTCTAGATTTCAGACATTCTATGATTCTAGAATTCAAACATTCCGTGGTTCTAGAATTCAGAAATCTTGTGATTCTCAAATTCAGACATTCTATGATTCTAGAATTCCTAGAATTCAGACGTTCTATGATTTTAGAATTCAGAAATCCCATGATTCTAGTTCTGAATTCTAAATGGAGGCATTCTATGGTTCTAGAATTCAGACATCCTATCATTCTAGAATTCAGACGTTCTATGATTCTAGAATTCAGATGTTCTCTGCTTGTAAAATTCAAACTTTCTAGAATTCTAGAATTCAGAGACATTCTGATTCTAGAACTCAGAGATTTCATCATTCTAGAGTTTAGACACTCTACAGTTCTAGAATTCAGAAAAACTACGATACTAGAATTCACACAATATATGTTTTTAGAATTCAGACATTCTACATGTATAGAATTCAGAATACTTATGATTCTAGAATTCAGACCTTTTACGGTTCTAGAATTCAAACATTCTATGATTTTATAATTCCGACATTCTACGGTTCTAGAAGACAAAAATATTATGATTCTAGAATTTTAACATTCTATGATTTTAGAATTCCTAGAATTCAGACAGTCTACAATTCCAGAACTCAGACATCTTATTATTCTAGAATTCTGACGTCTTATTATTCTGGAATTCAGACATTCCATGATTCTGGCATTCAGACATTCTATTGTTCTAGAATTCAAGCATTCCAGCGTTCTAGAATTCAGACATTCTATGATTCTAGAATTCAAACATTCTGTGGTCCTAGAATTCAGGAATCGTGTGATTCTCAAATTCAGACATTCGATGATTCTAGAATTCCTAGAAATCAGACATTCTATGATTTTAGAATTCAGAAATCCCATGATTCTAGAATTTAGATTTTCTATGGTTCTAGGATTCAAACATTCTCTGATTCCGAAATTCAGACATTCTATCATTCTGAAATTCAATCTATGGTTCTAGAATTCAAACGTTCTATGATTCTAGAGTTCCTAGAATTCAGACGTTCTGTGATTTTAGAATTCAGAAATCCCATGATTGTAGTTCTGAATTCTAAATTGAGGCATTCTGTGGTTCTTTAATTCGGACATCCTATGATTCTAGAATTCAGACATTCTGCGATTTTAGAATGCAGACGTTATCTGCTTCTAGAACTCAGACTTTCTATGATTTTAGAATGCAGATGTTATCTGCTTCTAGAACTCAGACATTCTATAATTCTAGAATTCAGAAACATTCTGATTCTAGAACTCAGAGATTTCATGATTCTAGAATTCAGACCTTTTATGGTTCTAGAATTCAAGCATTCTATGATTCTAGAATTCAGACATATTAAGGTTCTAGAATTCAGAAACCTTATAATTCTAGAATTAAAAGATTTTTTGATCCTAGAATTCTTAGAATTCAGACAGTCAACAATTTTAGAATTCAGACATCCTCTCGTTCTGGAACTCAGACCTCCTATTGTTCTAGAATTCAGACATTCTATGATTTTGTAAATCAGACATTCTATGGTTCAAGAATTCAAACATTCCAGTATTCTAGAATTAAGACATTCTATGATTCTAGAATTCAGACATTCTGCTTCTAGAATTCAGACATTCTACAGTTCTAGAATTCAAAAATCATATGATTCTAGGATTTCAGCATTCTATGATTGTAGAATACTTAGAATTCAGACAGTCTACAATTCTAGAACTCAGACATCTTATTATTCTAGAATTCAGACGTCCTATTATTCTGCAATTCAGACATTCTATGATTCTGGAATTCAGACATTCTATGGTTGTAGAATTCAAGCATTCCAGCGTTCTAGAATTCAGACATTCTATGATTCTCAAATTCAAACATTCTGTGGTTCTAGAATTCAGAAATCCTGTGATTCTCGAATTCAGACATTCTATGATTCTAGAGTTCCTAGAATTCAGACGTTCTGTGATTTTAGAATTCGGAAATCCCATGATTCTAGTTCTGAATTCTAAATGGAGGCATTCTATGGTTCTAGAATTCAGACATCCTATCATTCTAGAATTCAGACCTTCTATGATCCTAGAATTCAGATGTTCTCTGCTTGTAAAATTCAAACATTCTATAATTCTAGAATTCAGAAACATTCTGATTCTCGAACTCAGAGATTTCCTCATTCTAGAATTTAGACATTTTACAGTTCTAGAATTTAGACATTTTATGATTCTAGAATTCCGACATGTTATGATTCTAGAATTTTGACCTTCTACAGTTCTAGAATTCAGAAAATCTATGATTCTAGTATTGACACGTTTTATGGTTTTAGAATTCCAACATTCTACAGTTCTAGAATTCAGAATTCTTATGATTCTAGAATTCAGATCTTTTATGGTTCTAGAATCCAAACATTCTATGATTCTAGAATTCAGACATTCTATGGTTCTAGAATACAAAAATCTTATGATTCTAGAATTTTAACATTCTATGACTTTAGAATTCCTAGAATTCATACAGTCTACAATTCCAGAACTCAGACATCTTATTATTTTAGAATTCAGACATCCTATTATTCTGGAATTCAGACATTCTATGATTCTGGCATTCAGGCATTCTATACTTCTAGAATTCAAGCATTCCAGCATTCTAGAATACAGACATTCTATGATTCTAAAATTCAAACATTCTGTGGTTCTAGAATTCAGAAATCGTGTGATTCTTGAATTCAGACATTCGATGATTCTAGAATTCCTAGAATTGAGACATTCTATGATTTTAGAATTCAGAAATCCAATGATTCTAGAATTTAGATTTTCTGTGGTTTTAGAATTCAAACATTCTATGATTCCGAAATACAGACATTCTATCATTCTGAAATTCAGAAACTCTATGATTCTAGAATTCAAACGTTCTATGATTCTAGAGTTCCTAGAATGCAGACGTTCTGTGATTTTAGAATTCATAAATCCCATACTTGTAGTTCTGAGTTCTAAATTGAGGCATTCTGTGGTTCTTTAATTCAGACATCCTATGATTCTAGAATTCAGACATTCTATGGTTTTAGAATTCAGATGTTATCTGCTTCTAGAACTCAGACATTCTATAATTCTAGAATTCAGAAACGTTCTGATTCTAGAACTCAGAGATTTCATGATTCTAGAATTCAGACCTTTTATGGTTCTAGAATTCAAACATTCTATGATTCTAGAATTCAGACATAGTAAGGTTCTAGAATTCAAAAATCTTATGATTCTAGAATTCAAACATTTTATGATCCTAGAACTTTTAGAATTCAGAAAGTCTACAATTCTAGAATTCAGACATCTTCTCGTTCTAGAATTCAGACCTCCTATTATTCTAGAATTCAGACATTCTATGATTCTGGAAATCAGACATTCTATGGTTCAAGAATTCAAACATTCCAGTATTCTAGAATGAAGACATTGTATGATTCTAGAATTCAGACATTCTGCTTTTAGAATTCAGACATTCTGCAGTTCTAGAATTCAGAAATCTTATGATTCTAGGATTTCAGCATTCTATGATTGTAGAATACTTAGAATTCAGACAGTCTACAATTCTAGAACTCAGACATCTTATTATTCTAGAATTCAGACGTCCTATTATTCTGGAAGGCAGAATTCTATGATTCTCGAATTCAGACATTCTATGCTTCTAGAATTCAAGCATTGCAGCGTTCTAGATTTCAGACATTCTATGCTTCTAGAATTCAAGCATTCCAGCGTTCTAGATTTCAGACATTCTATGATTCTAGAATTCAAACATTCCGTGGTTCTAGAATTCAGAAATCTTGTGATTCTCGAATTCAGACATTCTATGATTCTAGAATTCCTAGAATTCAGACGTTCTATGATTTTAGAATTCAGAAATCCCATGATTCTAGTTCTGAATTCTAAATGGAGGCATTCTATGGTTCTAGAATTCAGACATCCTATCATTCTAGAATTCAGACGTTCTATGATTCTAGAATTCAGATGTTCTCTGCTTGTAAAATTCAAACTTTCTAGAATTCTAGAATTCAGAGACATTCTGATTCTAGAACTCAGAGATTTCATCATTCTAGAGTTTAGACACTCTACAGTTCTAGAATTCATAAAAACTATGATACTAGAATTCACACAATATATGGTTTTAGAATTCAGACATTCTACATGTATAGAATTCAGAATACTTATGATTCTAGAATTCAGACCTTTTACGGTTCTAGAATTCAAACATTCTATGATTTTATAATTCCGACATTCTACGGTTCTAGAAGACAAAAATATTATGATTCTAGAATTTTAACATTCTATGATTTTAGAATTCCTAGAATTCAGACAGTCTACAATTCCAGAACTCAGACATCTTATTATTCTAGAATTCTGACGTCTTATTATTCTGGAATTCAGACATTCCATGATTCTGGCATTCAGACATTCTATTGTTCTAGAATTCAAGCATTCCAGCGTTCTAGAATTCAGACATTCTATGATTCTAGAATTCAAACATTCTGTGGTCCTAGAATTCAGGAATCGTGTGATTCTCAAATTCAGACATTCGATGATTCTAGAATTCCTAGAAATCAGACATTCTATGATTTTAGAATTCAGAAATCCCATGATTCTAGAATTTAGATTTTCTATGGTTCTAGGATTCAAACATTCTCTGATTCCGAAATTCAGACATTCTATCATTCTGAAATTCAGACAATCTATGGTTCTAGAATTCAAACGTTCTATGATTCTAGAGTTCCTAGAATTCAGACGTTCTGTGATTTTAGAATTCAGAAATCCCATGATTGTAGTTCTGAATTCTAAATTGAGGCATTCTGTGGTTCTTTAATTCGGACATCCTATGATTCTAGAATTCCGACATTCTACGATTTTAGAATGCAGACGTTATCTGCTTCTAGAACTCAGACATTCTATGATTTTAGAATGCAGATGTTATCTGCTTCTAGAACTCAGACATTCTATAATTCTAGAATTCAGAAACATTCTGATTCTAGAACTCAGAGATTTCATGATTCTAGAATTCAGACCTTTTATGGTTCTAGAATTCAAGCATTCTATGATTCTAGAATTCAGACATATTAAGGTTCTAGAATTCAGAAACCTTATAATTCTAGAATTAAAAGATTTTTTGATCCTAGAATACTTAGAATTCAGACAGTCAACAATTTTAGAATTCAGACATCCTCTCGTTCTGGAACTCAGACCTCCTATTGTTCTAGAATTCAGACATTCTATGATTTTGTAAATCAGACATTCTATGGTTCAAGAATTCAAACATTCCAGTATTCTAGAATTAAGACATTCTATGATTCTAGAATTCAGACATTCTGCTTCTAGAATTCAGACATTCTACAGTTCTAGAATTCAAAAATCATATGATTCTAGGATTTCAGCATTCTATGATTGTAGAATACTTAGAATTCAGACAGTCTACAATTCTAGAACTCAGACATCTTATTATTCTAGAATTCAGACGTCCTATTATTCTGCAATTCAGACATTCTATGATTCTGGAATTCAGACATTCTATGGTTGTAGAATTCAAGCATTCCAGCGTTCTAGAATTCAGACATTCTATGATTCTCAAATTCAAACATTCTGTGGTTCTAGAATTCAGAAATCCTGTGATTCTCGAATTCAGACATTCTATGATTCTAGAGTTCCTAGAATTCAGACGTTCTGTGATTTTAGAATTCGGAAATCCCATGATTCTAGTTCTGAATTCTAAATGGAGGCATTCTATGGTTCTAGAATTCAGACATCCTATCATTCTAGAATTCAGACCTTCTATGATCCTAGAATTCAGATGTTCTCTGCTTGTAAAATTCAAACATTCTATAATTCTAGAATTCAGAAACATTCTGATTCTCGAACTCAGAGATTTCCTCATTCTAGAATTTAGACATTTTACAGTTGTAGAATTTATACATTTTATGATTCTAGAATTCTGACCTGTTATGATTCTAGAATTTTGACCTTCTACAGTTCTAGAATTCAGAAAATCTATGACTCTAGTATTGACACGTTTTATGGTTTTAGAATTCCAACATTCTACAGTTCTAGAATTCAGAATTCTTATGATTCTAGAATTCAGATCTTTTATGGTTCTAGAATCCAAACATTCTATGATTCTAGAATTCAGACATTCTATGGTTCTAGAATACAAAAATCTTATGATTCTAGAATTTTAACATTCTATGACTTTAGAATTCCTAGAATTCATACAGTCTACAATTCCAGAACTCAGACATCTTATTATTTTAGAATTCAGACATCCTATTATTCTGGAATTCAGACATTCTATGATTCTGGCATTCAGGCATTCTATACTTCTAGAATTCAAGCATTCCAGCATTCTAGAATACAGACATTCTATGATTCTAAAATTCAAACATTCTGTGGTTCTAGAATTCAGAAATCGTGTGATTCTTGAATTCAGACATTCGATGATTCTAGAATTCCTAGAATTGAGACATTCTATGATTTTAGAATTCAGAAATCCAATGATTCTAGAATTTAGATTTTCTGTGGTTTTAGAATTCAAACATTCTATGATTCCGAAATACAGACATTCTATCATTCTGAAATTCAGAAACTCTATGATTCTAGAATTCAAACGTTCTATGATTCTAGAGTTCCTAGAATGCAGACGTTCTGTGATTTTAGAATTCATAAATCCCATACTTGTAGTTCTGAGTTCTAAATTGAGGCATTCTGTGGTTCTTTAATTCAGACATCCTATGATTCTAGAATTCAGACATTCTATGGTTTTAGAATTCAGATGTTATCTGCTTCTAGAACTCAGACATTCTATAATTCTAGAATTCAGAAACGTTCTGATTCTAGAACTCAGAGATTTCATGATTCTAGAATTCAGACCTTTTATGGTTCTAGAATTCAAACATTCTATGATTCTAGAATTCAGACATAGTAAGGTTCTAGAATTCAAAAATCTTATGATTCTAGAATTCAAACATTTTATGATCCTAGAACTTTTAGAATTCAGAAAGTCTACAATTCTAGAATTCAGACATCTTCTCGTTCTAGAATTCAGACCTCCTATTATTCTAGAATTCAGACATTCTATGATTCTGGAAATCAGACATTCTATGGTTCAAGAATTCAAACATTCCAGTATTCTAGAATGAAGACATTGTATGATTCTAGAATTCAGACATTCTGCTTTTAGAATTCAGACATTCTGCAATTCTAGAATTCAAAAATCTTATGATTCTAGGATTTCAGCATTCTATGATTGTAGAATACTTAGAATTCAGACAGTCTACAATTCTAGAACTCAGACATCTTATTATTCTAGAATTCAGACGTCCTATTATTCTGGAAGGCAGAATTCTATGATTCTCGAATTCAGACATTCTATGCTTCTAGAATTCAAGCATTCCAGCATTCTAGATTTCAGACATTCTATGATTCTAGAAGTCAAACATTCCGTGGTTCTAGTATTCAGAAATCTTGTGATTCTCGAATTCAGACATTCTATGATTCTAGAATTCCTAGAATTCAGACGTTCTATGATTTTAGAATTCAGAAATCCCATGATTCTAGTTCTGAATTCTAAATGGAGGCATTCTATGGTTCTAGAATTCAGACATCCTATCATTCTAGAATTCAGACGTTCTATGATTCTAGAATTCAGATGTTCTCTGCTTGTAAAATTCAAACTTTCTAGAATTCTAGAATTCAGAGACATTCTGATTCTAGAACTCAGAGATTTCATCATTCTAGAGTTTAGACACTCTACAGTTCTAGAATTCATAAAAACTATGATACTAGAATTCACACAATATATGGTTTTAGAATTCAGACTTTCTACATGTATAGAATTCAGAATACTTATGATTCTAGAATTCAGACCTTTTACGGTTCTAGAATTCAAACATTCTATGATTTTATAATTCCGACATTCTACGGTTCTAGAAGACAAAAATATTATGATTCTAGAATTTTAACATTCTATGATTTTAGAATTCCTAGAATTCAGACAGTCTACAATTCCAGAACTCAGACATCTTATTATTCTAGAATTCTGACGTCTTATTATTCTGGAATTCAGACATTCCATGATTCTGGCATTCAGACATTCTATTGTTCTAGAATTCAAGCATTCCAGCGTTCTAGAATTCAGACATTCTATGATTCTAGAATTCAAACATTCTGTGGTCCTAGAATTCAGGAATCGTGTGATTCTCAAATTCAGACATTCTATGATTCTAGAATTTTTAGAAATCAGACATTCTATGATTTTGGAATTCAAAAATCCCATAATTCTAGAATTTAGATTTTCTATGATTTTAGGATTCAAACATTCTATGACTCTGAAATTCAGATATTCTATCATTCTGAAATTCAGACAATCTATGGTTCTAGAATTCAAACGTTCTATGATTCTAGAGTTCCTAGAATTCAGACGTTCTGTGATTTTAGAATTCAGAAATCCCATGATTGTTGTTCTGAATTCTAAATTGAGGCATTCTGTGGTTCTTTAATTCGGACATCCTATGATTCTAGAATTCCGACATTCTACGATTTTAGAATGCAGACGTTATCTGCTTCTAGAACTCAGACATTCTATGATTTTAGAATGCAGATGTTATCTGCTTCTAGAACTCGGATATTCTATAATTCTAGAATTCAGAAACATTCTGATTCTAGAACTCAGAGATTTCATGATTCTAGAATTCAGACTTTTTATGTTTCTAGAATTCAAGCATTCTATGATTCTAGAATCCAGACATATTAAGGTTCTAGAATTAAAAAATCTTATAATTCTAGAATTAAAGATTTTTTGATCCTAGAATTCTTAGAATTCAGACAGTCAACAATTTTAGAATTCAGATATCCTCTCGTTCTAGAATTCAGACCTCCTTTTGTTCTAGAATTCAGACATTCTATGATTTTGTAAATCAGACATTCTATGGTTCAAGAATTCAAACATTCCAGTATTCTAGAATTAAGACATTCTATGATTCTAGAATTCAGACATTCTGCTTCTAGAATTCAGACATTCTACAGTTCTAGAATTCAAAAATCATATGATTCTAGGATTTCAGCATTCTATGATGGTAGAATACTTAGAATTCAGACAGTCTACAATTCAAGAACACAGACATCTTATTATTCTAGAATTCAGACGTCCTATTATTCTGCAATTCAGACATTCTATGATTCTGGAATTCAGACATTCTATGGTTCTAGAATTCAAGCATTCCAGCATTCTAGAATTCAGACATTCTATGATTCTAGAATTCAAACATTCTGTGGTCCTAGAATTCAGGAATCATGTTATTCTCAAATTCAGACATTCTATGATTCTAGAATTTCTAGAAATCAGACATTCTATGATTTTAGAATTCAGAAATCCCTTGATTCTAGAATTTAGATTTTCTATGGTTCTAGGATTCAAACATTCTATGATTCCGAAATTCAGACATTCTATCATTCTGAAATCAGACACTCTATGATTCTGGAATTTAAACGTTTTATGATTCTAGAGTTCCTAGAATTCAGACGTTCTGTGATTTTAGAATTCAGAATTCCAATGATTGTAGTTCTGAATTCTAAATTGAGGTATTTTGTGGTTTTTTAATTCAGACATCCTATGATTCTAGAATTCAGGCATTCTATGATTTTAGAATGCAGACGTTATCTGTATCTAGAACTCAGACATTCTATAATTCTAGAATTCAGAAATATTCTGATTCTAGAACTCAGAGATTTCATGATTCTAGAATTCAGACCTTTTATGGTTCTAGAATTCAAGTATTCTATGATTCTAGAATTCAGACATATTAAGGTTCTAGAATTCAAAAACCATGATTCTAGAATTCAAACATTTTATGATCTTAGAAATTTTAGAATTCAGAAAGTCTACAATTCTAGAATTGAGACATCTTCTCATTCTAGAATTCAGCCCTCCTATTATTCTAGAATTCAGACATTCTATGATTCTGGAAATCAAACATCTATGGTTCAAGAATTCAAACATTCCAGTATTCTAGAATGAAGACATTGTATGATTCTAGAATTCAGACATTCTGCTTCTAGAATTCAGACATTCTACAGTTCTAGAATTCAAAAATCATATGAATCTAGGATTTCAGCATTCTATGATTGTAGAATACTTAGAATTCAGACAGTCTACAATTCTAGAACTCAGACATCTTATTATTCTAGAATTCAGACGTCCTATTATTCTGGAAGGCAGAATTCTATGATTCTCGAATTCAGACATTCTATGCTTCTAGAATTCAAGCATTCCAGCGTTCTAGGATTCAGACATTCTATGATTCTAGAATTCAAACATTCCGTGGTTCTAGAATTCAGAAATCTTGTGATTCTCGAATTCAGACATTCTATGATTCTAGAATTCCTAGAATTCAGACGTTCTATGATTATAGAATTCAGAAATCCCATGATTCTACTTCTGAATTCTAAATGGAGGCATTCTATGGTTCTAGAATTCAGACATCCTATCATTCTAGAATTCAGATGTTCTCTGATTCTAGAATTCAGATGTTCTCTGCTTGTAAAATTCAAACTTTCTAGAATTCTAGAATTCAGAGACATTCTGATTCTAGAACTCAGAGATTTCATCATTCTAGAGTTTACCCATTCTACAGTTCTAGAATTCAGAAAAACTATGATACTAGAATTCACACAATATATGGTTTTAGAATTCAAACATTCTACATTTATAGAATTCAGAATACTTATTATTCTACAATTCAGACCTTTTACGGTTCTAGAATTCAAACATTCTATGATTTTATAATTCAGACATTCTACAGTTCTAGAATACAAAAATATTATGATTCTAGAATTTTAACATTCTATGATTTTAGAATTCCTAGAATTCATACAGTCTACAATTCCAGAACTCAGACATCTGATTATTCTATAATTCTGACGTCCTATTATTCTGGAATTCAGACATTCCATGATTCTGGCATTCAGACATTCTATGGTTCTAGAATTCAAGCATTCCAGCATTCTAGAAGTCAGACATTCTATGATTCTGGAATTCAAACATTCTGTGGTCCTAGAATTCAGGAATCATGTGATTCGAGAATTCAGAAATTCTATGATCCTAGAATTCCTAGAATTCAGGCGTTCTATGATTTTAGAATTCAGAAATTTCATGATTCTCGTTCTCAGTTCTAAATTGAGGCATTCTATGGTTCTAGAATTCAGACATGCTGTCATTCTAGAATTCAGACATTCTATGATTCTAGAATTCAGGTATTCTCTGCTTGTAAAATTCAAACATTCTATAATTCTAGAATTCAGAGACATTCTGATTCTAGAACTCAAAGATTTCATCATTGTAGAATTTAGACATTCTACAGTTCTAGAATTTAGAAAATCTATGATACTAGAATTCACACGTTTTATGGTTTTAGAATTCAAACATTCTACAGTTCTAGAATTTAGAATATTTATGATTCTATAATTCAGACTTTTTATGGTTCTCGAATTCAAACATTCTATGTTTCTAGAATTCACACATTCTACGGTTCTAGAATAAAAAATATTATGATTCTAGAATTTTAATATTCTGTGATTTTAGAATTCCTAAAATTCAGATAGTCTAAAATTCCAGAAGTCAGACATCTTATTATTCTAGAATTCAGACATCCTATTATTCTGGAATTCAGACATTATATGATTCTGGCATGCAGACATTCTATACTTCTAGAATTCAAGCATTCCAGTGTTCTAGAATTAAGACATTCTATGATTCTAAAATTCTAACATTTTGTAGTTCTAGAATTTAGAAATCGTGTGATTCTTGAATTCAGACATTCTATGATTCTAGAATTCCTATAATTCAGACATTCTATGATTTTAGAATTCAGAAATCCAATGATTCTAGAATTTAGATTTTCTATATTTTTAGAATTCAAACATTCTATGATTTCAAAATACAGACATTCTATCATTCTGAAATTCAGAAACTCTATGATTCTAGAATTCAAACGTTCTATAATTCAAGAGTTTTTGAATTCAGACTTTCTGTGATTTTAGAATTCAGAAATCCCATGATTGTAGTTCTGAATTCTAAATTGAGGCATTCTGTGGTTCTTTAATTCAGACATCCTATGATTCTATAATTCAGACATTCTATGATTTTAGAATGCAGACGTTATCTGCTTCTAGAACTCAGACATTCTCTAATTCTGAAATTCAGAAACATTTTGATTCTAGAACTCAGATATTTTATGATTCTAGAATTCAGACCTTTTATGGTTCTAGAATTCAAACATTCTATGATTCTAGAATTCAGAAATATTATGGTTCTAGAATTCAAAAATCTTATGATTCTGGAATTCAAACATTTTATGATCCTAGAATTCTTAGAATTCAGACAGTCTACAATTCTAGAATTCCAAAGTCCTCTCGTTCTAGAATTCAGACCTCCTATTATTCTAGAATTCAGACATTCTATGATTCTGGAAATCAGATATTCTATGGTTCCAGAATTCAAACATTCCAGTTTTCTAGAATTAAGACATTCTATGATTCTAGAACTGAGATATTCTGCTTCTAGAATTCAGACATTGTACAGTTCTAGAATTCAGAAATCTTATGATTCTAGGATTTCAGCATTCTATGATTGTAGAATTCTTAGAATTCAGACAGTCTACAATTTTAGAACCCAGACATCTTATTATTCTAGAATTCAGACGTCCTATGATTCTGGAATTCAGACATTTTATGATTCTGGAATTTAGACATTCTATGCTTCTAAAATTTAAGCATTCCAGCATTCTAGAATTCAGACATTCTATGATTCTAGAATTCAAACATTCTGTGGCTTTAGAATTCAGAAATCTTGTGATTCTCGAATTCAGACATTCTATGATTCTAGAATTCCTAGAATTCAGACGTTCTATGACTTTAGAATTCAGAAATCCCATGATTCTTGTTTGGAATTCTAAATTGAGACATTCTTCGGTTCTAGAATTCAGACATCCTATTATTCTAGAATTCAGACATTCTATGATTCTAGAATTCAGATGTTCTCTGCAAGTAAAATTCAAACATTCTATAATTCTAGAATTCAGAAACATTCTGATTCTAGAACTCAGATATTTCATCATTCTAGAATTTAGACATTCTACAGTTCTAGAATTTAAACATTCTATGATTCTAGAATTCAGACATTTTATAATTCTAGAATTTTGATGTTCTACAGTTCTAGAATTCAGAAAATCTATGATTCTAGAATTCACACGTTTTATGGTTTTAGAATTCAGAACTACAATCATGGGATTTCTGAATTCTAAAATCACAGAACGTCTGAATTCTAGGAACTCTAGAATCATACAACGTTTGAATTCTAGAACCATAGAGTGTCTGATTTTCAGAATAGAATATCTGCATTTCAGAATCATAGAATGTTTGAATTCTTGAACCATAGAAAATCTAAATTCTAGAATCATGGGATTTCTGAATTCCAAAATCATAGAATGTCTGAATTCTAGGAATTCTAGAATCATTCAGAATTCAGATCTTTTATGGTTCTAGAATTCAAACATTCTATGATTCTAGAATTCAGACATTCTACGTTTCTAGAATACAACAATCTTATGATTCTAGAATTTTAACATTCTATGATTTTACAATTCCTAGAATTCAGACAGTCTACAATTCCAGAACTCAGACATCTATATTCTAGGATTCTGACGTCCTATTATTCTGAAATTCAGACATTGTATGACTCTGGCATTCAGACATTCTATGGTTCTTGAATTCAAGCATTTCAGCTTTCTAGAATTCAGACATTCTATGATTCTTGAATTCCTAGAATTTCAATGTTCTATGATTTTAGAATTCAGAAATCCCATGATTCTAGAATTTAGATTTTCTATGGTTCTAGAATTCAAACATTCCATAATTCCAAAATTCAAACATTCTATCATTCTGAAATTTAGACACTCTATGGTTCTAGAATTCAAAGGTTCTATGATTCTAGAGTTCTTAGAATTCAGACCTTCTGTGATTTTAGAATTCAGAAATCCCATGATTGTAGTTCTGAATTCTAAATTGAGGCATTCTATGGTTCTAGATTTCAGAAATCCTACCATTCTAGAATTCAGACATTCTATGATTTTGGAATTCAGACGTTTTCTGCTTCTAGAACTCAGACATTCTATAATTCTAGAATTCAGACGCATTCTGATTCTAGAACTCAGAGATTTCATAATTCTAGAATTCAGACCTTTTATAGTTCTAGAATTCAAACATTCTATGATTCTAGAATTCAGACATATTAAGGTTCTAGAATTCAAAAATCTTATGATTCTAGAATTCAAACATTTTATGATCTTGGAATTCTTAGAATTCAGACAGTCTACAATTCTAGAATTCAGACATCCTCTCGTTCTGGAATTCAGACCTCCTATTATTCTAGAATTCAAATATTCTATGATTCTAGAATTAAGACATTCTATGATTCTAGAATTCAGACATTCTGCTTCTAGAATTCCGACATTCTACAGTTCTAGAATTCAAAAATCTTATGATTCCAAGATTTCAGCATTCTATGATTGTAGCATACTTAGAATTCAGACAGTCTGCAATTCTGGAACTCAGGCATCTTATTATTCTAGAATTCAGATGTCCTATTATTCTGCAATTCAGACATTCTATGATTCTGGAATTCAGACATTCTATGCTTCTAGAATTCAAGCATTCCAGCGTTCTAGAATTCATAAAAATCTATGATTCTAGAATTCAAACATTCTGTGGTTCTAGAATTCAGAAATCTTGTGATTCTCAAATTCAGACATTCTATGGTTCCATAATTCCTAGAATTCAGACGTTCTATGATTTTAGAATTCAAAAATCCCATGATTCTAGTTCTGAATTCTAATTTGAGGCATTCTATGGTTATAGAATTCAGACATCCTATCATTCTAGAATTCAGACATTCTATGATTCTAGAATTCAGATGTTCTCTGCTTGTAAAATTCAAACATTCTATAATTCTAGAATTCAGAAACATTCTGCTTCTCGAAGTAGGAGATTTCATCATTCTAGAATTTAGACATTCAACAGTTCTAGAATTTAGACATTCTATGATTCTAGAATTCAGACATTTTATGATTCTAGAATTTTGACCTTCTACAGTTCTAGAATTCAGGGAATCTATGATATTAGAATTCACACGTTTTATGGTTTTAGAATTCAAACATTCTACAGTTCTAGAATGCAGAATTCTTATGATTCTAGAATTCAGATCTATTCGGTTCTAGAATTCAAACACTCTATGATTCTAAAATTCAGACATTCTATGATTTTAGAATGTAAAAATCTTATGATTCTAGAATTTTAACATTCTATGATTTTAGAATTCCTAGAATTCAGACCATCTACAATTCCAGAACTCAGACATCTTATTATTCTAGAATTCAGACATCCTATTATTCTGGAATTCAGACATTCTATTATTCTGGCATTCAGACATTCTATACTTCTAGAATTCAAGCATTCCAGCATTTTAGAATTCAGACATTCTATGATTCTAAAGTTCAAACATTCTGTGGTTCTAGAATTTAGAAATCATGTGATTCTTGAATTCAGACATTCTATGATTCTAGAATTCCTAGAATTGAGACATTCTATGATTTTAGAATTCAGAAATCCAATGATTCTAGAATTTAGATTTTCTATGGTTTTAGAATTCAAACATTCTATGATTTTGAAGTACAGACATTCTATCATTGTGAAATTCAGACACTCTATGATTCTAGAATTCAAACGTTCTATGATTCTAGAGTTCCTTGAATTCAGACTTTCTGTGATTTTAGAATTCAGTAATCCCATGATTGTAGTTCTGAATTCTAAATTGAGGCATTCTATGGTTCTAGAATTCAGACATCCTATCATTCTAGAATTCAGACATTCTATTATTTTAGAATTCAGATGTTATCTGCTTCTAGAACTCAGACATTTTATAATTCTAGAATTCAGAAACATTCTGATTCTAGAACTCAGAGATTTCATGATTCTAGGATTCAGAAACTTTATGGTTCTAGAATTCATATATTCAATGATACTAGAATTCACACATATTAAGGTTCTAGTATTCAAAAATCTTATGATTCTAGAATTCAAACATTTTATGATGCTAGAATTCTTAGAATTCAGACAGTCTACAATTCTAGAATTCAGACATCCTCTCGTTCTAGAATTCAGACTTTCTATTATTCTAGAATTCAGACATTCTTTGATTCTGGAAATCAGACATTCTATGGTTCTAGAATTCAAACATTCCAGTATTCTAGAATTAAGACATTGTATGATTCTAGAATTCAGACATTCTGCTTCTAGAATTCAGACATTCTACAGTTCTACAATTCAAAAATCTTATGATTCTAGGATTTCAGCATTCTATGATTGTAGATAACTTAGAATTCAGACAGTCTACAATTCTAGAACTGAGACATCTTATTATTCTAGAATTCAGATGCCCTATGATTCTGGAATTCAGACATTGTATGATTCTGAAATTCAGACATTCTATGCTTCTAGAGTTCAAGCATGCCTGCGTTCTAGAATTCAGACATTCTATGATTCTAAAATTCAAACATTCTGTGGTTCTAGAATTCAGAAATCTTGTGATTCTCAAATTCAGACATTCTGATTATAGAATTCCTAGAATTCAGACGTTCTATGATTTTAGAATTCAGAAATTTCATGATTCTAGTTCAGAATTCTAAATTGAGGCATTCTATGGTTCTAGAATTCAGACATCCTATCCTTCTAGAATTCAGACATTCTATGATTCTAGAATTCAGATGTTCTCTGCTTGTGAAATTCAAACATTCTATAATTCTAGAATTCAGAAACATTCTGATTCTAGAACTCAGAGATTTCCTCAATCTAAAATTTAGACATTCTACAGTTCTAGAATTTAGACATTCTATGATTCTAGAATTCAGACATTTTATTATTCTAGAATTTTGACCTTCTACATTTCTATAATTCAGAGAATCTATGATATTAGAATTGACACGTTTTATGGTTTTAGAATTCAAACCTTCTACAGTTCTAGAATTCAGAATTCTTAAGATTCTAGAATTTAGATCTTTTACGTTTCTCAAATTCAAACTTTCTATGATTCTAAAATTCAGACATTCTATGGTTCTAGAGTACAAAAATCTTATGATTCTAGAATTTTAACATTCTATGATTTTAGAATCCCTAGCATTCAGACAGTCTACAATTCTAGAACTCAGACATCTTATTATTCTAGAATTCTGATGTCCTATTATTCTGGAATTCACATTTTCTATGATTCTGGCATTCAGTCATTCTATGGTTCTAGAATCCAAGCATTCCAGCATTCTAGAATTCAGACATTCTATGATTCTAGAATTCAAATATTCTGTGGTTCTAGAATTCAGAAATTGTGTGATTCTCAAATTCAGACATTCTATGATTCTAGAATTCCTAGAATTCAGACATTCTATGATTTTAGAATTTAGAAATCCCATGATTCTAGAATTAAGATTTTCTATGGTTCTAGATTTCAAACATTCTATGATTCCAAAATTCACATATTCTATCATTCTAAAATTCAGACACTCTATGGTTCTAGAATTCAAATGTTCTATGATTCTAGAGTTTTTTGAATTCAGCCTTTCTGTGATTTTAGAATTCAGAAATCCCATGATTGTAGTTCTGAATTCTAAATTGAGGCATTCTATGGTTCTAGAATTCAGACATCCTATGATTTTAGAATTCAGACGTTATCTGCTTCTAGACCTCAGACATTCTATAATTCTAGAATTCAGAAACATTCTGATTCTAGAACTCAGAGAGTTCATGATTCTAGAATTCAGACCTTTTATGGTTGTAGAATTCAAACATTCTATGATTCTAGAATTCAGACATATTAACGTTCTAGAATTCAAAAATCTTATGATTCTAGAATTCAAACATTTTATGATGCTAGAATTCTTAGAATTCAGACAGTCTACAATTCCAGAATTCAGACATCCTCTCGTTCTAGAATTCAGATGTCCTATTATTCTGGAATTCAGACATTCTATGATTCTGGAATTCAGACATTCTATGGTTTTAGAATTCTAGCATTTCAGCATTCTTGAATTCAGACAGTCTTTGATTCTAGAATTCAGACATTCTGCTTCTAGAATTCAGGCATTCTGTGGTTCTAGAATTCAGAAATCTTATTATTCTAGAATTTCAGCATTTTATGATTGTAGAATACTTAGAATTCAGACAGTCTACAATTCTAAAATTCAGACATCTTATTATTCTATAATTGAGACATCCTATTATTCTGGAATTCAGACATTCTATGATTCTGGAATTCAGACATTTTATGTTTCTAGATTTCAAGCATTCCAGCATTCTAGAATAAAGACATTCTATGTTTCTAGAATTCAGACATTCTATGATTCTTGAATTCAAGCATTCTGTTATTCTAGAATTCAGAAATCTTATTATTCTAGAATTCAAACATTCTAGGATTCTAGAATTTCTAAAATTCAGACCTTCTATAATTTAAAATTCATAAATCCCATAATTCTAGAATTTAGATTTTCTATGGTTCTAGAATTCAAACATTTTATGTTTCTATAATTTCTAGAATTCAGACCTTCTATGATTATAGAATTCAGAAATACCAATTCCAGAATTGAGATATTCTATGGTTCTTGAATTATGACATTCTATCATTCTAGAATTCAGACATTCTCTAATTCTAGAATTCAGACGTTATCTGCTTCTAAAATTCAGACAGCCTATAATTCTAGAATTCAGAAACATTCTGATTCTAGAACTCAGAGATTTCATGATTCTAGAATTCAGATCTTTTATGGTTCTAGAATTCTAACATTTTATAATTCTACAATTCTTAGAATTCAGACAGTCTTCTATTCTAGAATTCAGACATCCTCTCGTTCTAGAATTCAGACCTCCTATTATTCTAGAATTCAGACATTCTATGATTCTAGAATTCAGACATTCTGCTTCTAGAATTCTGACATTCTGTGGTTCTAGAATTCAGAAATCTGATGATTCTATAATTTCAGCATTCTATAATTGTAGAATACTTAGAATTCAGACAGTCTACAATTCTAAAACTCAGACATCTTATTATTCTAGAATTCAGACGTCCTATTATTCTGAAATTCAGACATTCTATGATTCTAAAAGTCAGACATTATATGGTTCTTGAATTCAAACATTCTGCTTCTAGAATTCGGACATTTTATGTTTCTAGTATTCCAAATCTTATTATTCTAAAATTCAAACCTTCTATCATTCTAGAATACTTAGAATTCAAACAGTCTACAATTCTAGAATACAGACGTCTTCTCCTTCTAGAATTCAGATTTTCTGTTATTCTAGAATTCAGACATTCTATAATTCTGGAATTCACACATTGTATGATTCTGTAATTCAAACATTCTGTGGTTCTAGAATTCAGAAATCTTATGATTCTAAAATTCAGACATTTTATGTTTATAGAATTCCAAGAATTCGGACATTCTATGATTTTAAAATTCAGAAATCCCATGATTCTAGAATTTAGATTTTTTATGGTTCTAGAATTCAAACATTCTATCATTCGGAAATTCAGACATTCTATGATTCTGAAATTCTGACATTCTATGGGTCTAGTATTCAAGAATTCTATGATTCTAGAATTCCTAGAATTCAGACCTTCTATGATTTTAGAATTCAGAAATCCCATAATTCTAGTTCTGAATTCTAAATTGAGACATTCTATGGTTCTAGAATTTAGACATCCTATCATTCTTGAATTCAGACATTCTATGATTCTAGAATTCAGATGTGCTCTTCTTCTAAAATTCAAACATTATACAATTCTAGAATTTAGACATATTCTGATTCTAGAACTCAGAGATTTCACAATTATAGAATTTAGACATTCTACAATTCTAGAATTTAGATATTCTATGATTCTAGAATTCAGACCTTTTATGATTCTTAAATTTTGACCTTCTATATTTCTAGAATTTAGAAAATCTATTATTCTAGAATTCACACATTTTATTATACCAGAATTCAAACATTCTACTCTTCTAGAATTCAGAATTCTTATGATTCTATAATTCATATTATTTACAGTTCTAGAATTCAAACATTCTATGATTCTAGAATTTAGACATTTTATGGTTCTAGAGTACAAAATCTTATGATTCTAGAATTCAAACATTCTGTGGTTCTAGAATTCAGAAATCTTGTGATTCTCATATTCAGATATTCTATGATTCTAGAATTCCTAGAATTCAGACATTCTATGATTTTAGAATTCAGAAATCCCATGGTTCTAGAATTTAGATTTTCTATGGTTCTAGAATTCAAACATTCTATGATTCTGAAATTTAGACATTCTATTATTCTGAAATTCAGAAACTCTATGATTCTAGAATTCAAACATTCTATGATTCTAGAGTTCCTAGAATTCAGACGTTCTGTGATTTTAGAATTCAGAAATCCCATTGTAGTTCTGAATTCTAAATTGAGGCATTCTATGGTTCTAGAATTCAGACATTCTATCATTCTAGAATTCAGACATTCTATGATTTTAGAATTCAGACGTTATCTGCTTCTAGAACTCAGACATTCTATAATTCTAGAATTCAGAAACATTCTGATTCTAGAACTCAGAGATTTCATGATTGTAGAATTCAGACCTTTTATGGTTCTAGAATTCAAACATTCTATGATTCTACAATTCAGACATATTAAGGTTCTACAATTTAAAAATCTTATGATTCTAGAATTCAAACATTTTATGATCCTAGAATTATTAGAATTCAGACAGTCTACAATTCTAGAATTCAGACATCCTATTATTCTAGAATTCAGACATTCTATGATTCTGATAATCAGACATTCTATGGTTCTAGAATTCAAACATTCCTGCATTCTAGAATTAAGACATTCTATGATTCTAGAATTCAGACATTCTATAATTCTAGAATTCAAACATTGTGTGGCTCTAGAATTGAGAAATCTTATGATTCTCGAATTCAGACATTCTATGATTCTAGAATTCCTAGAATTCAGACATTCTATGATTTTAGAATTCAGAAATCCCATGATTCTAGAATTTTGGTTTTTTATGGTTCTAGAATTCAAACATTCTATGATTCTGAAATTCAGACATTCTACAATTCTGAGATTAAGACATTCTATGTTTCTAGAATTCAAACAGTCTATGATTCTTGAATTTTTAGAATTCAGACATTCTATGATTATAAAATTCAGAATCCCAATTCCAGAATTGAGACATTCTATGGTTCTAGAATTCAGACATCCTATCATTCTAGAATTCAGACATTCTATGATTCTAAAATTTAGATATTATCTGCTTCTAGAATTCAGACATTGTATAATTCTATAATTCAGAAACATTCTGATTCTAGACTACAGAGATTTCATGATTCTAGAAGTTAGACTTTCTACAGTTCTAGAATTCAGAAATTCTATCATTCTTAAATTACTCATTTTATGATTTTATAATTCAAACATTCTACTGTTCTAGAATTCAGAATTCCTATGATTCTAGAATTCAATTTTTTTACGGTTCTAGAATTCAAACATTCTATGATTCTAGAATTCAGACATATTTAATTTTTAGAATTTGAAAATCGTATCATTCTAGAATTCAAACATTTTATGATTGTAGAATTCTTAGAATTCAGACAGTGTACAATTCTAGAATTCAGACATCCTCTCGTTCTAGGATTCAGACTTTTTATTATTCTAGAATTCAGATATTTTATAATTCTGGAAATCAGACATTCTATGGTTCTAGAATTAAAATATTCCTGTATTCTAGAATTAAGACATTCTATCATTCTAGAATTCAGACATTCTGTTTCTAGAATTCAGACATTCTATGGTTCTAAAATACAAAAATCTTATTATTCTACAATTCAAACATTCTATAATTCTTGAATTCTTAGAATTCAGACAGTGTACAATTCTAGAATTCAGACATCCTCTTGTTCTATAATTCAGACCCTCTCTTATTCTAGAATTCAGACATTTTATGATTCTGGAATTCAGACATTATATGATTCTGGAATTCAAACATTCCAGCACTTTAGAATTAAGACATTCTATGCTTCTAGAATTCAGACATTCTGATTCTAGAATTCAGACATTCTATGGTTCTAGAATTTAAAAATCTTATTATTCTAGAATTCAAACATTCTATAATTCTAGAATACTTAGAATTCAGACAGTCTGCAATTCTAGAATACAGACATTTTCTCGTTTTAAAATTTAGATGCCCTATTATTCTAGAATAAAGACATTCTATGATTCTGGAATTCAGACATTCTATGATTCTAGAATTCAAACATTCTGTGGTTCTAGAATTCAGAAATCTTATGATTCTAGAATTCAGACATTTTATGTTGATAGAATTCCTAGAATTCAGACATTCTATGATTTTAGAATTCAGAAATCCCATGATTCTAAAATTTAGATTTTCTATGGTTTTAGAATTCAAACATTCTATGATTCTGAAATTCAGACATTCTATGGTTCTAAAATTCAAACATTCTATGATTCTAGAATTCCTAGAATTCAAATATTCTATGATTTTAGAATTCAGAAATCCCATGATTTTAGTTCTGAACTCTAAATTGAGACATTCTATGGTTCTAGAATTCAGACATTCTATCATTCTAGAATTTAGACATTCTATGATTCTAGAATTCAGACATGCTATGATTCTAGAATTTAGACCTTCTATGGGTCTAGAATTCAGAAATTCTATGATTCTATAATTCAGACATTATATAATTCTAGAATTCAAACATTCTACAGTTCTAGAATTCAGAATTTCTATTATTCTACAATTCAGATCTTTTACAGTTCTAGAATTCAAACATTCTATGATTCTAGAATTCAGACATTTTAAGGTTCTAGAATTCAAAAATCTTATGATTCTAGAATTCAAACATTTTATGATTCTAGAATTCTTAGAATTCAGACAGTGTACAATTGTAGAATTCAGACATTCTCTCATTCTAGTATTCAGACCACCTATTAATCTAAAAGTCAGACATTCTATGATTCTGGAATTCAGACATTCTATGGTTCTAAAATTCAAACATTCCAGGACTCTAGAATTAAGACATTCTATGATTCTAGAATTCAGACATTCTGATTCTGGAATTCAGACATTCTACGGTTCTGGAATTCAAAAATCTTTTTATTCTAGAATTCAAACATTCTTTATTTCTAGAATACTTAGAATTCAGACAGTCTACAATTCTAGAATTCAGACATCCTCTCGTTCTAGAAATCAGATGTCCTATTATTCTAAAATTCAGACATTCTATGATTCTGGAAATCAGACATTATATGGTTCTAGAATTCAAACATTCCAGCACTCTAGAATTCAGACATTCTATGATTCTAGAATTCAGACATTCTATGATTCTAGAATTCAAACATTCTGTCATTCTAGAATTCAGAATTTTTATGATTCTAGAATTCAGACATTCTATGATTCTGGAATTCAGACATTCTATAATTTTAGAATTCATAAATCCCATTATTTTAAAATTTATATTTTCTATGTTTCTAGAATTCAAACATTCTATGATTCTGAAATTTAGACATTCTATGATTCTGAAATTCAGACATTCTATTGTTCTAGAATTCAAGCATTCTATGATTCTAGAATTTCTAAAATTCAGACATTCTATGATTCTAGAATTTAGACCTTCTATGGTTCTAGAATTCAGAAATTCTATGATTCTAGAATTCACACATTTTATGATTCTAGAATTGAAACATTCTACATTTCTAAAATTCAGAATTTTTATGATTCTAGAATTCAGATCTTTTATGGTTCTAGAATTCAAACATTCTATGATCCTAGAATTCAGACATTCTACAGTTCTAGAATTCAAAAATCTTATGATTCTAGTATTCAACCATTCTATAATTTTATAATTCTTAGAATTCAGACAGTCTACAATTCTAGAATTCAGACATCCTATTATTCTAGAATTCAGACATTCTATGATTCTGAAATTCAGACATTCTATGGTTCTAGAATTCAAACATTCCAACATTCTAAAATTAAGACATTCTATGATTCTCAAATTTAGACCTTCTATGGTTTTAGAATTCAGAAATTCTATGATTCTAGAATTCACACATTTTTATGATTCTAGAATTCACACATTCTACAGTTCTAGAGTTCAGAATTTTTATAATTCTAGATTTCAGATCTTTTAGGGTTCTGGAATTCAGACATTCTACGGGTCTAGAGTTCCCAAATCTTATGATTCTAGAATTTAAACATTCTATGATTCTAGAATTCTTAGAATTCTGACAGTCTACAATTCTAGAATTCAGACCTCCTATTATTCCAGAATTTAGACATTCTATAATTCTGGAATTCAGACATTCTATGATTCTAGAATTCAAACATTCTCTGGTTCTAGTATTCAGAAATCTTATGATTCTAGAATTCAGACATTCTATGATTCTAGAATTCCTAGAATTCAGACATTCTGATTTTAGAATTCAGAAATTCCATGATTTAATAATTTAGATTTCCTATGGTTCTAGAATTCAAACAGTCTATGATTCTGGAATTCATTCATTCTACAATTCTGAAATTCAGACCTTTTATGGTTCTAGAATTCAAACATTCTATGATTCTAGAATTCCTAGAATTCAGACATTCTATTATTTTAGAATTCAGAAATCCCATGATTCTATAGTTGAGACATTCTATGGTTCTAGAATTCAGACATCCTA
Source organism: Saguinus oedipus (assembly GCA_031835075.1). Classification (NCBI taxonomy): domain Eukaryota; kingdom Metazoa; phylum Chordata; class Mammalia; order Primates; family Cebidae; genus Saguinus; species Saguinus oedipus. The sequence goes on from CM063191.1 coordinate 1,052,191, forward strand.
TCATTCTAGAATTCAGTCTATGATTCTAGTATTCAGACCTTCTCTGGTTCTAGAATTCAGACATTCTGTAATTCTAGAATTCAGAAACATTCTAATTCTAGAAATCAGAGATTTCACGATTTTAGAATTTAGACCTTCTATGGTTCCAGAATTCAGAAATTCTATGATTCTATAATTTACACATTTTATTATTATAAAATTCAAACCTTCTACAGTTCTAGAATTCAGAATTCCTATGATTCTAGAATTCAGATCTTTTACGTTTCTAGAATTCAAACATTCTATGATTCTAGAATTCAGACATTCTATGATTCTAGAATTCAAAAACCTTATGATTCTAGAATTCAAACATTCTAGAATTCTTAGAATTCAGACAGGCTACAATTCTAGAATTCAGACATCCTCTTTTTCTAGAATTCAGACGTCCTATTATTTTAGAATTCAGACGTTCTATGATTCTAGAATTCATACATTCTATGATTCTAGAATTCAAACATTCCAACATTCTAAAATTAAGACATTCTATGATTCTCAAATTTAGACCTTCTATGGTTTTAGAATTCAGAAATTCTATGATTCTAGAATTCACACATTTTTATGATTCTAGAATTCACACATTCTACAGTTCTAGAGTTCAGAATTTTTATAATTCTAGATTTCAGATCTTTTAGGGTTCTGGAATTCAGACATTCTACGGGTCTAGAGTTCCCAAATCTTATGATTCTAGAATTTAAACATTCTATGATTCTAGAATTCTTAGAATTCTGACAGTCTACAATTCTAGAATTCAGACCTCCTATTATTCCAGAATTTAGACATTCTATAATTCTGGAATTCAGACATTCTATGATTCTAGAATTCAAACATTCTCTGGTTCTAGTATTCAGAAATCTTATGATTCTAGAATTCAGACATTCTATGATTCTAGAATTCCTAGAATTCAGACATTCTGATTTTAGAATTCAGAAATTCCATGATTTAATAATTTAGATTTCCTATGGTTCTAGAATTCAAACAGTCTATGATTCTGGAATTCATTCATTCTACAATTCTGAAATTCAGACCTTTTATGGTTCTAGAATTCAAACATTCTATGATTCTAGAATTCCTAGAATTCAGACATTCTATTATTTTAGAATTCAGAAATCCCATGATTCTATAGTTGAGACATTCTATGGTTCTAGAATTCAGACATCCTATCATTCTAGAATTCAGTCTATGATTCTAGTATTCAGACCTTCTCTGGTTCTAGAATTCAGACATTCTGTAATTCTAGAATTCAGAAACATTCTAATTCTAGAAATCAGAGATTTCACGATTTTAGAATTTAGACCTTCTATGGTTCCAGAATTCAGAAATTCTATGATTCTATAATTTACACATTTTATTATTATAAAATTCAAACCTTCTACAGTTCTAGAATTCAGAATTCCTATGATTCTAGAATTCAGATCTTTTACGTTTCTAGAATTCAAACATTCTATGATTCTAGAATTCAGACATTCTATGATTCTAGAATTCAAAAACCTTATGATTCTAGAATTCAAACATTCTAGAATTCTTAGAATTCAGACAGGCTACAATTCTAGAATTCAGACATCCTCTTTTTCTAGAATTCAGACGTCCTATTATTTTAGAATTCAGACGTTCTATGATTCTAGAATTCATACATTCTATGATTCTAGAATTCAAACATTCTATGATTCTAGAATTCAAACATTCTGTGGCTCTAGAATTCAGAAATCCCATGATTCTAGAATTTAGGTTTTCTATGCTTCTAGAATTCAAACATTCTATGATTTTGGAATTCAGACATTCTACGATTCTGAAATTCACACATTCTATGGTTCTAGAATTCAAACATTTTCTGATTCTAGAATTCCTAGAATTCAGACATTCTATGATTTTAGAATTCAGAAATCCTATGATTCTAGAATTGAGACATTCTATGGTTTTAGAATTCAGACATTTTATTATTCTAGAATTCAGACTTTCTATCATTGTAGAATTCAGAAATCTTATGATTCTAGAATTCAGACATTCTACAATTCTAGAATTTAGACAATCTATGGTTCTAGAATTCAGAAATTCTATTATTCTAGAATTCAGACATTTTATAATTCTAGAATTCAAACTTTCTACAATTCTGGAATTCAGAATGCCTATGATTCTAGAATTTAGACATTCTATGGTTCTAGAATTCAGACATTTTATGATTCTTGAATTCAGAAATTTTATGATTCTAGAATTCAAACAATTTGTATTTTTCGAATTCAAACATTCAATGGTTCTAGAATTCAGACTTTCTACAATTCCAGCATTCAGAAATCCTATTATTCTAGAATTCAGTCTATGGTTCTAGAATTCAGAACTGGCCATGAACACGCCTGAGAAATAGTGTCTTTGGGGCAGGTTTTCAGCTCATGGTGAAAACTAGACTCTGCGACATTTATCACAAAATGCAAAACTGTAATATAAACATCTCTGAGACATTTAGAAATAGCGGCTGATATATTCTCTGAGCAGGAGGGTAAAAGAAAAGAAAGGGATTCTCTGCCTTTCGGGTGTATGAGAAGTCAGTCGTTCTAGCCTTTCTCTGATGGTTATATTTTCATTACTGTAAAAGAAAATAATAATAGACCCTGGAGATTGTATTCCGCCACGAATTTACTTAGGGCCAAGTTACTTTCTTTTTTTTTGAGAGGAACTCTCACAGTGTTGCCTAGGCTGGAGTGCAGTGGCACAATCTTGGCTCACTGCAACCTCTGCTTCCCAGATTTAGGCAATTTTCCTTCCTCAGCCTCCTGGGATTACAGGCACATGCCACCATGCCCGGCTAATTTTTGTATTTTTAGTAGAGACAAGGTTTCATCATGTTGATCAGGCTGGTCTCAAACTCCTGACCTCGTGATCCACCCGCCTGGGCCTCCCAAAGTGCTGGGATTACAGGCGTGAGCCACCTCGCCCAGCATTATTTTCTTAATGAGGATGGTTCTAAAAATAACACCCAGCTCTATTATTTATGTAAATGGGGATTTATGAATTTCATGTTTATTTGAACTTATTTCTGAAGACAGCTTTCTATTTTATAAAAGGACTGAAACATATTGCAGAAGTGAAGGGTCTATGCTGACTGCTGTTGGCTGTGTTTTTGTATCTGATGGGACACGTTGCTTCTTAGGTGCTGTTCTGGGTTTTTTGTCTGTGATTCTCCCCATCACAGTTCACCTGTCCTCACCCTTTCTACCTGCTCACCTGTCCTTATCCTCGTCATCCCATGAAAGAATTCTGCTGAACTGTGAGACTCTTTTTTTTTTTTACCTGGAGTCATGCTCTGTTGCCCAGGCTGGAGTGCAGTGGTGTGATCTCAGCTCTCTGTAATGGCTGCCTCCCAGGTTCAAGTTATTCCTCTGCCTCAGCCTCCTGAGTAGCTGCAATTACAGGTGCCCACCACAATGCCCAGCTAATTTTGGTATTTTTAGTAGAAACTGGGTTTCACCATGTTGATCAGGCTGGTCTTGAACTCCTGACTTCAGCTGATCTGCCCGCCTCTGCCTCCCAAAGTGGTTGGATTACAGGCATGAGCCATTGCACCCAGCCCAATGGTGAGAGTCTTTTTTTTTCCTTTTGAGATGGAGTCTCTCTCTGTTGCCCAGGCTGGAGTCCAGTGGCATGATCTCAGCTCACTACAACCTCCACCTCCCAGGTTCAAGGGATTTTCCTGCCTCAGCCTCCCAAGTAGCTGGGACTACATGCACATGCCACCACACCTGCCTAACTTTTGTATTTTTGGTGGAGACTGGGTTTCACCAGGTTAGTCAGGCTGGTCTTGAACTTGTAACCTCAGGTGGTCCACCTGCCTCTGCTTCCCAAAGTGCTGGCATTAAAGGTGTGGATCACCGCACCTGACCCAGCTGTGAAACTTTTTTTTCTCTCTTTTTGAGACAGAGTGTCACTCTATTGCCCAGGCTGGAGTGCAGTGGCATGATCTCAGCTCACTGCAAAATCAGCCTCCCCAGTTCAAGCAATTCTTCTGCCTCAGCCTCCCAAGTAGCTGGGATCACAGGTGTGTGCCACCACACTTGGCTGATTTTTGTATTTTTAGTAGAGACTGGGTTTTCCCATATTGGTCAGGCTGGTCTTGAACTCCTGACCTCAGGTAATCTGCCCACCTTGGCCTCCCAAAGTGCTAGAATTAGATGTGAGTAACCATGCCCATCCCAACTGAGAGCCTTCCTGTAAGGACAATATGCTACTTGATCAGTGGGTTACAGCTACTCTGTTATATTTCTACTTCTGTGAATTAAGTAATTTCCCATACTCACCCCTTGACAAAGTGTCAAATGCTGCCAGCATCCCCCCTTTTTTTATATATATATATTATATATATATATTATATATATATTATATAATATATTTTAATATAATATAATATAATATAATATAAATATATAATATAATATATTATATAATATATTATAAATATATAATATATATATTTAAAAATTAAAAATATATATATAATTTGTTTATATTTTGTTATATTTGTATATTTAATGAGATGTGTGGGGATTGGACTCTGTCTAAACACAAAATTCATTTACAATTCATATGCATCTCATACCAATGACCCGAAGGTAACTATATATTTTAACAATTTTGCACACAAAACAAAGTTCTGACCACATTTTGACGATGACCTTTCACATAAGGTCAAGCGTTCTTGTCTTTATTCAATGAACAGAGAGTTCTCAAAAACGTACCACCCTTTGTATCATTGTAACTTTCTGCATGTGGCATCAGGCTGCTGCTCAGACAGCTTCAGATTTTGGAGCATTTCAGATTTTTGACTTCCGGATGAGGAATGGCCAACCTGTTTTACCATTCCTGCATTTTACAGAAGAGAGAACTAGAGGCCAGGTGCAGAGGCTCACGCTTATAATCCCAGCACTTTGGGAGGCTGAGATGGGTAAGTCACCTGATGTCAGGAGTTCGAGACCATCCTGGTCAACATGCTGAAACCCTGTCTCTATTAAAAATACAAAAATTAGCCAGGCATGGTGGGGGGTGCCTGTAATCTCAGCTACTCAGGAGGCTGAGGCAGGAGGATTGCTTGAACCTGGGAGGCAGAGGCTGCAGTGAACTGAGACTACACCAGTGCACTCCAGCCTGGTGACAGAGTGAGTCTCCGTCTCAAAAAAATTAAAAATTAAAAAAATAAAGAAGAGGGAGCTGGAAAGAGAGTGTGAATGAAGTCTCCTTTGTTATGTGACTTTTTTAGATACATGGAAAATTGAAACACAGGGGGTGTCACTGTACACCCCTAGGTCTCCCACCAGCCACGAACTCAAGCAACAGAGAAAGACCCTTCTCCCAGTTCCCAGCCTACATCTTCCATGTGAAAAGAAAGTGACTTTCTCACCTACTTTGTATTCAAGTCCTATTCCTTAGGTTTTATTTTCTTGTAACAAAAGAAGTAAAGATGGTGAGAAACGTAGAAGGCTGTTATTACACACGTTATCATTATTTTGGATTCTAAAAATATCTTCACCAAATTGTGGGCTTCATGCAGAAAAAGAAACACATTTCTGAGACACAAAAGCCACTCGGAAAATGTGAAGGGAATTGGGAGTGGACTTTTGAGTACATTTCTTCTAATTTATTTATATTTTCAGTGCACAAAGTGCCTTCCCAGTGGAAACTGTCTAAGACAGAGAGTCAACCTACCACACCCAGCAGGATCCATGGTTTTACTTACATATTGTCTACCATGTGATGTTTTTCAATAAAGTTTTATTGGGACACAGCCCCATGGTTTTACTTACATATTGTCTCTGGCTACATTTCTGCTACAAGGACACAGTTAAATAGGCACAGCAGAGACACATTGACTACAAAGCTGATGACAGCTATCCTGTGGCCCTTCACAGAAAATGTTTAGTGATGTTTGGTCTAAGGAAGGACATACCATGTTTCAAGTTCCTGGAGCTGCATGACTTCTGCCTTGCATATGGCTTATCAGAACAGAGAGAGATCCGGTGTCATGGAAATAGATGTAGGCATCAAAAATGCATCACAAAACACAACCCTGTCCACTAGGTCTCCCTTGATTGATGAGAGTCATCCATGACTTTCCTTCCAAGTCACTCATGACTTGTAGATGACTGGGTGTGATGAGGATGGAGGCAGCAAACCACCATGGCACATGTGTACCTATGTAACAAGGCTGCACAATCAGCACATGTGCCCCAGAACTCAAAGCATAATTAATAACAATAGGTCAGGCACGGTGGCTCACACCTGTAGTCCCAGGACATTGGGAGGCCAAGGCGGGTGGATCACGAGGTCAAGAGATCAAGACCATCCTGGTCAACATGGTGAAACCCCGTCTCCACTAAAAATACAAAAAATTAGCTGGGCATGGTGGCATGTGCCTGTAATCCCAGCTACTTGGGAGGCTGAGGCAGGAGAATTGCCTGAACCCAGGAGGCAGAGGTTGCAGTGAGCCGAGATCGCACCATTGCACTCCAGCCTGGGTAACAACAGCGAAACTCTGTCTCAAAAAAAAAAAACCAAAAAAAAAAAAACTAAACTAAACTAAAAAATAACAATAAAATAAAAAGAACTCTCAGTTCCATCACAAAAGCCATGGTGAATAAAACAGTCTATTTAAAAACTAAAAAAAAAGAAAAGAAAAAGAAGAAAAGAAACTCGTTGCATGTAAGCCTGGGATGGAAGACAAACCCCGTGGGCAGCCATCTGTCACTTTGATGGGCAGAGGAAGAGCTTCTTGTCTGAAAGGCTCAAACTCAAGTCTCACTGAGGTTGACTGCAGAGGAAGCTATAGCTGCTGAAATATGTTATCATTTCCTGGGCTGAAGCAACATCCGTGTACCTAGTCCTACAGTTCTGGAGGTCAGAATTCCAACAGTGAGCCTCCCTGGGCTAAACGCAGGGTGTCAGCAGGGCTGTGTGTCTTTGGAGGCTCTCGGGGAGAAACTATTGCTTTGCGTTTTGCAGGTTTTAGAGCTGGATTCCTTTCATTTCTTGGCTTGTTGCCCATTCCTCCATCTTCAAAGCCAGCCATGTCACACCTACACGTTGTCTCTTGCTAGGGAGAGCATTACACATTCTCTCTAGCTAGTGCAGTCTCCCTCTTCATTCTTTTTAGAAAGATGCTTGTGTTTTCTTTCTTGTGAACTTAAGTTCTCGGTAGATTCTGGATATTAGTCCTTTGTCAGATGGGTGGATGGCAAAACGTTTTGTCCCATTCTGTTGGTTGCTGGTTCACTTTATGAATAGTTTCTTTTGCTGTGCAGAAGCTCTGGAGTTTAATTAGATCCTACATGTCTATTTTGGCTTTTGTCACCATTGCTTTTGGTGTTTTAGTCATGAAGTCCTTGCCCGTGCCTACGTCCTGAATGGATTTGCCTACGTTTGCTTCTAGAGTTTTTTTTAATTTTATTTATTTATTTATTCATTTTTCTAGATGGAATTTCGCTCTTGTTACCCAGGCTGGAGTGCAATGGCGCAATCTCGGCTCACCGCAACCTCCACCTCCTGGGTTCAGGCAATTCTCCTGCCTCAGCCTCCAGAGTAGCTGGGATTACAGGCACGTGCCACCGTGCCCAGCTAATTTTTTGTGTTTTTAGTAGAGACGAGGTTTCATCATGTTGACCAATGGTCTCGATCTCTTGACCTCGTGATCCACCCGCCTCTGCCTCACAATGTGCTGGGATTACAGGTGTGAACCACTGTGCCCGGCCCTCTTCTAGAGTTTTTATGGTGTTAAGCCTCATGTAAGTGGGTGTTAAACAATGAGAACACAGGTACACAGGATGGGGAGCATCACATACCAGGGCCTGGGGGCTGGGGGTCTGGGGAGGAATAGCAGGGGTCGGGGGGGGATTGGGGAGAAATACATTAGCAGAAATACATAATGTAGATGATGGGGGGATGGAGGCAGCAAACCACCATGGCACGTACATAGCTGTGTAACAATCCTGCATGATCTGCACATGTGCCCCAGAACTTAAACTATAATAAATTGAAAAAAAAAAAAAGAAAGATGCTTGTGACTACATTGAGGACACACCTCAATAATCCAAGGTCATCTTCGCATCTCAAGATTGTTAACTGAGTTTCGTATTCAAAGTCCGTTACCGGATAATGTATCCTACTTGTGTTTCTGTCTTTGTTGTTTATTTGTTTACTTGTTTGTTTGTTTTGAGGTGAAGTCTTGCTCTGTTGCCCAGGCTGGAGTGCAGTGGCAGGATCTCAGCTCATTGCAACCTCCACCTCTGGGGTTCAAGTAATTCTCCTGCCTCAGCCTCCTGAGTAGCTGGGATTGCAGGCAGATGCCACTATGCCCAGCTAATTTTTGTATTTTTAATAAAGACAGCGTTTCAGCTTGTTGGCTAGGAGGTCTTGATATTGCGACCTCGTGATCCTCCCACCTCGGCCTCCCAAAGTGCTGGGATTACAGGTGTGAGCCACCACACTCGGCCTTTTCTTTGTTTTTGAGATGGAGTCTTGCACTGTTGCCCAGGCCGGAGTGCAGTGGTGTGATCTCGGCTCACTGAAACCTCCACCTCCCGGCTTCAAGAAATTTTCCTACCTCAGCCTCCTGAGTAACGAGGATTACAGGTTCACGCCACCACACCCAGCTAAGTTTTGTATTTTTAGTAGAGGCGGGGTTTCACCATGTGGGCCAGGCTGGTTTCGAACTCCTGACCTCAGGTGATCTGCCCATCTCAGCCTCCCAGAGCACTGGGATTACAGGCTCTTCATGGGTTTTAAGGATAAGGATGTGTGAGGGATGGGGGTTGTTATTCAGCATGCCACAGCATTATTTTGTGGATGCCAGTCTGGCTAGAATTCCGAGGCATCATGAAACATTTCACAGCCGCCCTCCAGCAGGGAGCAGACAGGCAGAGCCGAGCCCTGGGTATTTTACAGGCAGGGGGGCTGTTGTGCTGATTTCTGTCAGATCCACACAAGTGACACAGCTTGCTCTGCACACACTGAGGGGGCCACACTCCAGAGAGCCATTAAAATGCCTGGGAGATCAAAGCACTGGCTTAGCTAAATGGGCTTTCTGCCATGAGGGCCTGGGGCCAACACGATGGTTATTATTTAAGATTTTTTAAAAAGTAGGGGAAACAAAGAGAAGTGGGAGGGAAGAATACAGGGCAGAAAAAAGTTCTCTGTCTTTAAGCAGTTTCATTTAAAGGAGATGGAAAGTGAATGAATATTGACAATGACTTATTTGTTTGTTTGCTTTTTGAGACAGAGTCTCTCACTCTGCAGCCCAGGCTGGAGTGCAATGATGTGATTTCAGTTCACTGCAACCTCCACCTCCAGACTTCAAGCAATTCTCCTGCCTCAGCCTCCCGCATAGCTGGGATTACAGGCATGTGCCTCTACACCAGAACAAACAAAATTAATAAAAATGCAAGCATTTAAAAAATATACTTAGAGATGTTTTAAAAAATATATATGTGGAAGAGCTTATTATAACATTTATAAAGTAATGGAAAAGCTCTATAAGAGTTGAAGCCATTTTGAGAAAGAATTAAGTGACAGAGATCACACTATCTAATTTTTGGGTTTTTATATTGCTCTGATAAAATGAAGACAGTACAGCAGTGAACAGAGGTAGACACATAAATAAATGAAACAATATAAAGAATGAAGAAACAGACACCTACAATTATGTCACACTAATTTTGGACAACGGAAAAAAGGTAAACTTTTTTTTTTTTTTGAGGTGCAATCTCACACTTGTTGCCCAGTGCAGTGGTGTGATCTCTGCTCACCATAACCTCCGCCTCCCAAGTTCAAGTGATTTTCCTGCCTCAGCCTCCCAAGTAGCTGGGGTTACAGGTGCACATCACCATGCCTGGCTAATTTTTATATTTTTTAGTAGAGACAGAGTTTCACCATATTGGACAGGCTGGTCTCCAACTCCTGACCTCATGATCCACCAGCCTTGGCCGCCCAAAATGATGGGGTTACAGGTGTGAGCTGCCACGTCCACAGCCCTGACACTGATGTTTAATAGACAGAAAAGTAAGGGTGGTTTTGGCAAAGCAGAAAGCCTGAAAAGTCACCCACTCGGTGTTTAGACCTTTAACCATAAAGGGAAGAAGTAACAGTGAAACTCTGGTTTATTTACATGATGAATAAAAAATTTTAAACTGGCGAATTGATGAAACTTATCAGCAGAAGTCTTATGTCAAGAAAGAAATTTTCTGGAAGCATTTGCAAGGATTGGGAATGTCACATGGTCCCTGAGTGGTGTTCAAAGCAGGTGCTCCTTGGAGAACTCTGACCCGAGTATATCTTGAGAGTATTTCCAGGGAGAGGTTCAGGGAAGTATATTAAGGGCCCAAACAAAATTATTATGAAGATTTTAAAATATACAAAAAAACAGTGTAAAGAGAAAACCAAACCCCATGGAAAAAAAGAAAGAAAACAGTTGTCTCTGTTTGAAGATGATATAATTGTGTAGACAGCAAATCTCGAATAACCTGGAAAAACTTTTGAGAACTAATAAATGAACTCAGCAAGCTCAGAGTATACAAGCGTAACTTATAAAAATCACTTGTACTTCTGTACAGTGACAATGAACAAGGGGAAGCCAGAATATAAAAAGACAATACGATTTTAGGCCAAATGCGATGGCTCAAGCCTATAATCCTAGCCCTTTGGGAGGCTGAGGTGGGCAGATCACGAGGTCAGGAGTTTGAGACCAGCCTGGCCAACATAGTGAAACCCTGTCTCTACTAAAAATACAAGAAAATTAGCCAGGCGTGGTGGAGGGCCCCTGTAACTGCAGCTACTCGGGAGACGGAGGCAGGAGGATCACTTGAACCCGAGAGGCAGAGGTTACTGTGAGCCGAGGTCGCACCACTGCACTCCAGCCTGGGTGACAAGACTAAAAGGTCAATTGCCCAGGAAAAAAGTGCCCCATTATTGTATCAGAGGTCACGAAAACAGACAAAGAAAATAAACAACAGAACAACCCCCTGCTATTCTATGTATTTGTATACCCCAGTTCCTATCAGGCCAGGTTTTAATTTTTTAATATAGACCAATTTTTTTTAAAAAAATTGTATGAAAAACTAATATTTTTTTATAAAGTTTTTTTTTTTTTTTTTTTAATTTAAAAACCTGTATGACCAGGTGTGGTGTCTCACCTGTAATCTCAGCACTTCGAGAGGCTGAGGAGGGCAAATCATGAGGCCAGGAGTTCGACACCAGCCTGGCCAACATGGCGAAACCCCATCTCTACTAAAAATACAAAAAATTAGCTGGGCGTGGTAGTGAGCGCCTGTAATCCCAGCTACTTGGGAGGCTGAGGCAGGAGAATTGATTTAATCCTGGAGGCGGAGGCTGCAGTGAGCCGAGATCACGCCACTGAACTCCAGCCTGGCAGCAAATAGAGACTCTATCTCAAATAAATAAATAAATAAATAAAATCAAAAAGAAGGATGAGAAAAATAAACAGTAGCGTTTTCAAAAGCAGTGGTGAGGGAAAGTGGCAACGGTTGAAAAACTACTTGTTGGGGGCTGAGTGCAGTGGCTCGCACCTATAATCCCAGCACTTTGGGAGGCAGAGGTGACTGGATGTGAGGTCAAGAGTTTGAGACCAGCCTGGCCAACATGGTGAAACCCCGTCTCTAGAAAAAATACCAAAAAAAAGAGAAAATAGCTGGGTGTGGGGGTGCACACGTGTCATTTCAGCTACTTGGGAGGCTGAGGCAGGAGAATCACTTGAACCTGGGAGACAGAGGCTGCAGTGAGCCAAGACTGCACAATTCTACTCCAGCCTGGGCAACAGGGTGAGACTCTGTCTCAAAAAAAAAAAAAAGGAAAAAGAAAAACTGTTGGGTGGTATGCTCACTCCCTGGGTGATGGGATTATTAGAAGCATCACACAATATACTTGTGTCACACACCTGTGCACATACCCCTTGTTTTAAAATTTGAAAATAGGTCAGGTGCAGTGGCTCATCTGTCATCCCAGCACTTTGGGAGGCTGAGGCAGGAGGATCGCTTGAGCCCAGGAGTTTGAGACCAGCCTAAGCAAGATACGGGAGACCCCATCTCTACAAAAATATGTTTTTTAAAATTGGCTGGGTGTGGTGGTGCGAACCTGTGTTCCCAGCTGCTTGTGAGACCAAGGCAGGAGAATTGCTTGAGCTCAGGAGTTCAAGGCTGTGGTGACCTATGATCATGCCGCTGCACTCCAGCCTGGGTAACAGAGCAATACCCTGTCTCAAATTAATTAATTAATTAATTAATTAATTAAAGTTTAAAATAAAATACAAAACATCTATAATTATTCTTAAATGTTAAGCAATCTCTAAAAAAGACTAGTGTGTATATATATATATATATATATATATATATATATACCTGCAGAAAAAACATATATATTTCCTATATGTCTGTGTATAGATAAAATATATTTTTACAATATAACATTAATGATGTAATATATTATAAGTATATAATATAATATATATTGTACTATATATTGCATATAATATAAATATTATAGATTTAATTATATGAAATTTACATACAACTATAAACATAATTGTATATTTAATTATATATTATAAATATATACTATATAATACATATGTAATATGATATAAATATATGTAACATAATATACATATTTTTAGTATAATATATAACATATGTTTATGAATAATCTAACATATTAAACATACATTTTATATATAATTTATATTTGTATATACTATATACACAGGAAGTATATGTATTTTATATTATAAATATAAGAATATTTATAATATATTTTTATTTCATTTTATTATTTTATTTTATTGTGTGTGTATGTATATATATATATATATATACATATACACAATAAAAAAATATATATATGCTATGACAACTCTAATGGGCACATTCTTTAATGTCATTTTTCATGTATTGTTTTATGGTTCCATCTGGACTTGGAGCTGCCCTTTCAAGAAGCCACAGCTTCTGTGTTAAGTCTGGTGAATGTCACATTCTGACTAAATTCTGGAAAGAAAGGGGCTGAAGCTCAGGGGCATGTGCCCCCACCTGGGTCACCTGGAGAACCAGCATTGGGGATTGCATGTGGTCGGCTGCCTTTGTAACCTACGTGCATGTATATACTGAAACATAGCATGTACATTGCTCAAAGCCCAGCTTTTTGGACGTCAGTGTAAGCGACCTGCTGGTTAGCATATGCTGAGGGCTGCCAGCTGGAACACACCAGGGGAAAGACTTTAAAAAGGCAGCAGAGCAAGGAGCTATTTTAGTCATGGTTCACAGTCCACCACCATTTGGCTCCATTATTAATCAATCACACACACCTCACCATTCCAGATGCTGAATGCACCTCCAGCATCACACTCTTCGAGGAGTTGTTTAGCAGATATTATCTGAGTGCTGTGTGCAGGGCAGACCTTAGTCATTGAGTGGGGCTGATGTTCTCTTAGGGAAAGACAAATGCAGAAGGTAGGGGAAGGACCTGAGTCTCAGGGGAGCCAGCCACCAAGAATGCGGCATCTGTCCAAGTAGCTCAAAGAAACTGTTCTTCTGTAGCCTCTCTGTCGAATCAGTGGATAGTTACTGGAGCCTGAAAGATAAGCAAAGACAGCCAGAAGCTATGGTGTATGTGTATTGGCTGAGCAGAGAGATGGAGAGAAGGAGGGGGAGAAGGAGGAATAGGAGAGGGGAGAAGGATGAGAAGAAGGAGGAAGAGGAAAAAGAGAAGGGGAAGAGGGGAGGAGGAAGAGGAGAGGGGAGGAGAAGGAGAAGGAGGAGGGAGAAGGAGGAGGAGGAAAAAGAGAATGGGGAAGAGGGGAGGAGGAGGAAATGAGAGAAGGAGGAGTGGGAAGGAGGAACGGAGAGAAGTAGTTGGAGGAGTGGGGAGAAGGAGGAAGAAGAGGAGGGGGAAAGAGGAGGAGGGGAAGGAGAAGGAGGAGAGAGGAGGAGGAGAGGGGAGGAGGAAGAGAGAAGAGGAGGAGGAGGAAGAGGGGGAGGAGGAAGGGAAGAAGGAGGAAAAGAGAGAAGGAGGAGGGGGAGGAGAATGAGAAAGAGCAGAGAGGAGAGGGGAGGAGGAGGAAGAAAGGAAAGAAGGAGGAGGAGAGGGGAGGAGGAGATGATTATTATCACCATCATCATAGTCATTGCCACTCCCATCATCATCATCATCACCACCACCATCACCATCATCATCTCTATTATCATTACCATCATCATCATAATCACCAGTACATCATCACCACCACCCCCGTCATCATCACCATCACCTTCATCATCATCACCATCACCCTCATCATTATCATTATCACCATCAGCATCACCATCACCATCATCACCATCACCATAACCACCATCACCATCGTCACCATCACCATCACCATCACATCATCACCATCATCACCATCACATCATCACCATCACCATCACCATCATCACCATCACCATCATCACCATCACCATCACCATCATGATCACCATCATCACCATCACAATCACTATCACCATCATCACTATCATCATCACCATCACATCACCATCATCACTATTACTATCATCACCATCACCATCACCACCATCACCATCATCACCATCACATCATCACCATCACTATCATCACCATCACCATCACCATCACCATCATCACCATCACCATTATCATCACTATCACCATCACCATCACTATCACCATTACCATCACTATCACCATCATCATCATCACCATCACCATCACCACCATCACCATTACCATCACCATCATCACCATCACCATCACCATTATCACCATCACCACCATCACCACCATCATCACCATCATCCCAATCACCACTATCACCATCACCATCACCATCATCACCATCATCATCATCACCACCATCACCATCACCATCATCATCACAGCATGCCATGGTCATTATCACGCCAACATCAACATCCTCCTCCTCATCATCATCATCATTACTAAAATGTTTGTCATCAGCTATAAGACTTTGAATCCCACATGATGAGTCAGCAGTGCTGTCACTGGGGCTTCTGAGATCATCACCATCATCACCATCTGAGAGGATGTATACCCTGGAGCAGTATATATATATATATACTGAGAGCAGTATACCCTGGAAGGATCTTCTCCATTTCTTTTTATCCAGAACAGCAGTGGTTTGACTGATGTTCTCCTTTGGACTATGAAGCATCTTCTGTGGCCTAGAAACAACTTAGAGTGATGACTGGACGTCTTTGAGAGACAGCATCTAAGTGGCCTTGTAACAAATTGGTCTGGTTCGAGAGTCCTAAATGATTCCAAGTGTGGCTTCAGTTCCTGCACACCCATTTGTTGTGCTGTCACTCTGCTTTCCCGGGAATAAATTAAGAAAACAGAATTGGACAATGTCTCTTTCTGTCTTCGCTTCCTTTCAAAAGTGTCATTTTTCCCCCCTCTGGAGGAACTGGTTGTCCAGAACAAGTGTAGGCATGGAAATGCTAATTTGTGTGACTTCACCTTTCTGGGAAAATAAGGGGGAGTAGAGCCATCTGTGGTTATGGCCATCACTTGGCCAATAAGTTGATTTAGAAATAAACTGATTTTGCCTTAGATGTGCGGTGTGCATCTGTGAGATTGAAGTTAGATGTGTGTAGGAGGGGGAAAACGGCAAAGCTGTGAGCATATAGCAGGAAAAAGGGCTCTGTGAGAAAATGTAAAACAATGGCATTTGTTTTGATTACACACGGCTACGCCTGACTGGACAGAACATACAGGTCTGCTCATGGCCCCTGTGGATGTCACACCTGGGTCCCATGGAGAAGCAACAGAAAATCAAAGGTGGCAAAACAGAAGTGGGAGGAGATAGTAGGAGGAGGAGGACACGGTAGGAGGACAGAGAAGGAGGAGGAGAAGAGGGGAGGAGGAGGAAAGGAGAGAAAGGAGGAAGGAGGAGGAGGAGAACAGGGGAGAAGGAGAAAGGAGAGAAGGAGGATGAGAAGGAGGAGGGAGGATGAGAAGCATTGGAGAGAAGCTGAAGGAGGGGGGAAGAGGAGGAGGAGGGGGGAAGAGGAGGAAGAGGAGGAGAGCTTCTGTGGTGGATGGTTGGGTCCTGGGGCCATTACTGAGGATTGGGAGTGTTTTCTTAGCAACATGAGAGTTTGAATCAAAGCCTTAGTGAATTTGTGAGAACACCCAGCTGGAAGCCGAGATTCAATCAGGCCAGCCTGGGACTCCGCAAGCTCAAATAATTGTTCGGGAAGATAAATGCCATTAGGCTGTCAAGGTGAAGTGGTAAGGTGTCTGTCAAGGTATATGGAGCCCGGGAGGAAAGTTAGGGTGGAAAACTTGAGAAATCCCCCAGGTGGGAAGACTTCAGGCATCTGGATAAGCCATTCATTCATCCACCTGCCATTCACCCATTCATTCACTCATGCACATATCCATCCATCCATCCACCTGCCATTCACCCATTCATTCACTCATGCACATATCCATCCATCCATCCACCTGCCATTCACCCATTCATTCACTCATGCACATATCCATCCATCCATCTACGTGCCATTCACCCATTCATTCATTCATGTACATATCCATCCATCCATCCACCTGCCATTCACCAATTCATCCACTCACGCACATATTCTTCCATCCACCTGCCTGCCATTCACCCATTCATTCACTCACACACATACCCATCCATCCATCCACCTGCCATTCACCCATTCATTCACTCATGCACATATCCATCCATCCACCTGCCTGCCATTCACCCATTCATTCACTCATGCACATATCCGTCCATCCATCCACCTGCCATTCACCCATTCATTCATTCACGTACATATCCATCCATCCATCCACCTGCCATTCACCCATTCATTCACTCATGCACATATCCATCCATCCATCCACCTGCCATTCATCCATTCATTCACTCACACACATATCCATCCATCCATCCATCCACCTGCCATTCACCCATTCATTCATACACATATCCATCCATCCATCCACCTGCCATTCACCCATTCATTCACTCACGCACATATCCATCCATCCATCCACCTGCCATTCACCCATTCATTCACTCACGCATATATCCATCCATCCATCCACCTGCCGTTCACCCATTCATTCACTCATGCACATATCCATCCATCCATCCATCCATCCATTCATCCAACTATGCATTCCTTTATTCATCCATCTTCCA
The DNA here is from genome assembly GCA_031835075.1 of Saguinus oedipus. NCBI lineage: Eukaryota > Metazoa > Chordata > Mammalia > Primates > Cebidae > Saguinus > Saguinus oedipus. The sequence goes on from CM063191.1 coordinate 1,069,442, forward strand.
TTCAGCCATCTATCCAGCCACCCACTTACCGACCCATGTATCCAGACAGACAGCCACCCATCCATCTACCTATCGATGCATCCACTTATCCATCCACTCATGCACGCATCCAGCATCCATTCATCCAAGTATCCATCCATTTATTCATCTATGCAGTCATCCATCTGTCTATCCATCCTCCCTTCTATTCAACACACATACATCATGTGTCAGAAACTTCCCTGGCCTTGGGGTCACAAGGGCATCAAGATATGGTCCAGAACTCCAAGCTCCAAGCCAGTTAGAAGTTCAAGAAGAAAGAAACTTCTTTCTTTCTGGGAACAGAGAGGAGCGTGAGTTTAGGAATTCAGACACAACAATTCCTCACTTAGGTAGACCACAAAAGGCAGAACTCAACGTAGCATCCATTGATGAATACCAAGGCACCCACTTCTCAGGTAGCCTTGTGAAAGTAAGAATATCATTCCACCCTCTCCACAAAAGTGCTGGTACAAGAAGGGTTTTCTCCATGGCTAGCTGAAAAGCTCCCTGGCTCAAGTTGGGATTGATACAGGAAAACAGTCCTGAAAAATGACCCTGTCAGTGAAGAAGCTGGGAAGGGGCAGGGAAGAACTCTTCCGAAAAAAATAAGGATCAAGAGAGAGGAAATAAAATCCAAGGACGAAAGTGAAAGTTCAGAAGCTAGGTTGAACTTGAGTGGAAGCCAGAATGAGTGCAGCATTTGCATTGGTGGAGGGAAGAGAGGGTATTCCGCAAACACAAGGCAGCCATCATTCATGAAGGTCTTGCTTGAGGAACAATACAGAGGCTGGAGCAGGTACAAGGCAGAGCAGGTGCAAGACACGTGGCTAGTCGTGGTGGATGAGTGATTTGTGGACACTAAGGGTAGGAGGGTATGGACAGGGGGCCAAGGGTTTTGGCTTGCAGGCAATGAGAGGGTGGTGGAGGCATGGAGTGCAGGGTCACTGGTGCGTAAAGCCCAGTGGGAAAGGCTGGAAGAAGAACCTGAGTTGTGAATGCATCCATCCCTAAAACAAAGGCTCGGACTTCTACAAGAACTCCCACATGTGATGATGACTTCTGAGCTTCCTCCAGAAATGACTGTCAGGAACCAAAGACACTCCGAGCTGCCAGCAATGTGACAAACAGCCCGCCGTCAATGACTTCGCATGGCTTTCTTGTGGCTTCGCAAAGGCTTATTTTAGCTTTCGGGGAAATGTGCTTATCCCGAAATAAACGACTGCAGGGGAGCAATGGGTTGCTGTAGAGGGAAATGGGGCTGTGTGCTTTGAGGGAGAAAGGGCATGAGGATCAGCTTAGCCAACTGCACGTGAGTACCTAGGAAACTAAGCTACCATAAGCTTTCATGAGGAAGAGGAAAAAGCAGGCAGTACAGCCTTGCTCTTTGAAACTGTAACAAAAAGAAATTCAGTCCCTAAACTGTGTCAGGCACAGTCAGGATCATGGAGCCCACTGGGGCTTAGGAATGATACCAGGTGCCTGTGGTTTGTCTAATTATAGCAACATAGAGTTGAGTGCAAAAGTACATGAGGTAGCCATTCCTATTTCTTTTTTAGCTCCTTGACAAAGAAATCAGGTAGAATTCGTCCCAAAATTTTATGAGATGGAATCCCAGCTAGTGGTTTTATATGTCACATCAGACATGCCCCTAACGATACTGTTTAAAATCATTTGTGAAAAGTATTTAAGATGCCACAGCCGAATTCACAAACTGGGAAATATCCAAAGACACCTGTAGAGAGCAAACTATATACCAACGTTTCTTCCCCCTTTTATGATCAGAATCACATTTCCTCTACCTTCGCAGCATGCCCTGCCATTTAAAGATTCTTATGTTTTGTTTTGTTTTGAGACAGTCTTGCCCTGTCACCCAGGCTGGAATGCAATAGCGCCATCTCGGCTCTCTGCAATCTCCACCTCCCAGGTTCAAGTGATTCTCCTGCCTCCTGAGAAGCTGGGACTACAGGAGCCCACAATGACACCTAGCTATTTTTTTGTGTTTTTAGTAGAGATGGGGTTCCTCCATGTTGGTCAGGCTGGTCTCAAACCCCCGACCTCAGGCGATCTGCCTGCCTCGGCTTCCCAAAGTGCTGGGATTACAGGCGTCAGTCACCTTGCCTGGTCTCATTCTTCTTTTTTTTTAATCACTTTGTAACTGCTCTTTTCAAATCTTGAGTCTCCCTTACCAATTTTCCTAAACTCTAAATCTCAGAGACATTCCATCATAAGGAATATTTCTCCATCACTGCAGGAATGAGATGTTGATCTATCTACTGAGGTCACTTGCAGAGAGGGTAATTCCATGACATAATCAGATAGTCTCCCCAAGCCAGCCTGACTTACCTCTCCATTGATGCTGGCAAATGGATATCAACCACCCCCTCAGCATCCACTAAGGGAAGTAACTATGGATGAATGAGTATCCCAAGAGGGAAAGTCGCTTTGGTGAATTTTCTGTTCTGTTGCCCAGCAGCCACGTAACAGGCAAAATACAGAATATTTCCATGGACATATGGTGCCTACTTTTGATTCCAATACTGGAGGCATCTCTCAAGGAAGAGAGAAGTTAAAGTGGTCTTTGTTCTTCGAAATGGACATTCCAACCTGAGCCATTTGAGAGAGTTCCACAGTGAGCTCTTTCTCCAAATATAAATGGGGATATTTTGTGATGCATCTCTCAAATTATTTTCGACTGTGTGTTTAGGTGTCTCTTCTCTCCATCACCATGATGCATAGCGGAGCCTTTGCTTCTGGGCAAAGTGGAGGCCACCTATGTCAACTAAGTGTCAGATTGTATTACCACAATCCCATAACCCCATGACAAGGTCATTCCTATTCACCAACGACTCCGTTTGGTTTCTGGAAATTGGTAATGTAGTCAGGATGCCAGTTTCCACATAGCCATCTGCCATCAGGAACCAGAGGGGCGGAACCAAAGGAAACTTATCAGATCTGGCAGAAGACAGGTACTGGGGCTAAAATTAACCTTGGATGGCTCAGAGAAGAAATTAATTGCTTGTGGCTGCTAGATTTCCGTCCGTGGCAAAGATTCAGTATGATACACAACAGGTCACACTCTGAGCATCTGACAATTTATCATTTCCCATGTGCGAGGCATGCTCATAAGAGAAGAATTAAAACCTCATGCTCCTCCTTGAAGGGTTGACATTCATGAATGAATAATACCGAAATCCCCTGTGTATAAGGGACCCATGTCATGATTGGAATAAAAGTACAATAGCTGGGTGTTGTGGTCCACACCCATAATCCCAGAACTTTGGGAGGCTCTGGCGGGAAAATCAATTCAGGTCAGGAGTTCGAGATCAGCCTGGCCAACATGGTGAAACCCCATTTCTACTAAAAATACAAAGAATTTGCCAGGTGTGGTGGCATGTGCCTGTAACCCAGATATAAAATCCAGATTTTATATCTGACATCAGACATGCCCCTAACAATACAGTTTGAAATCATTTTGGAAAAGTATTTAAGAAGAATAAAATCCAAGTATGTGTCACCTTTACCTTACCAATTTTCATAAACTCTAAAATTCATAGACAATTCATCTTAAGCAATATTTCTCCATCATTGTAGGAATTAAATGATGATCTGTCTACTGAGGGCACTTGGAGACATTGTAATGCCATGACATAAACAGATAATCTCCCCAAGCTGGAATGTAGTCATGGCTACTCAGGAGGCTGAGACACGGGAATCGCTTGAACTTGGGAGGTGGAGGTTGCACTGAGCTGAGATCGCACCATTGCACTCCAGCCTGGGCAACAAGAGCAAAACTCCATCTCAAAAAAACAAAACAAAGAAACAAATAAGCCCACAAAAAAATGTTTGGAAAAAGAAGGAGTACAATAAATGAAGGTATTTCAGATGAGGGAGTGATGTATATGGGGTTCAGAGAGTCTCCAAAGAGAAAAATTTGGGTTGGAACTCGAATTCCTTTCCTGAACTTGCTGTAACAAATTTATATAAATTGGGTGGATTACAACAATAACTTATGGAAGACAGATGTTTCAGATCAAGGTATTGGGAGGGTTGATTTCTTATGAGGGTTGCAAGCAAGAGAGGAATCTGTCCAATGGCTATCTCCTGGTTTCTACTTGGTCCAGGTATTCTTTGGTGATCTGGTTTGGCTGTGTTCCCACCCAAATTTCCTCTTGAATTTCCACGTGTTGTGGGAGGGATTCGGTGAGAGGTAATTGAATCATGGGGCGGGTCTTTCCTATGCTGTTCTCATGATCATGAAGAAGTCTCATGAGATCTGATGGTTTTATAAGTGGGAGTTGCCCTGCACAAGCTCTCTCTTCGCCTGCTGCCATCCATGTAAGAGGTGACTTGCTCCTCCTTGCTTTCTGCCATGATCGTGGGACCTCCCCAGCTGCATAGAATTGTAAGTCCATTTAACCTCTCTCTCTCTTTTTTTTTTTTGTGAAGGAGACTTGCTCTGTTGCCCAGGCTTGAGTGCAGTGCCTCACTCTCAGCTCACTGCAAACTCCGCCTCCTGGGTTCAAGCAATTTTTCTGCCTCAGCCTCCTGAGTAGCTGGGATTACAGGTGGGTGGCACCACGCCTGGCTAATTTTTGTATTTTTAGTAGAGATGGGGTTTCATCATGTTGATCAGGCTGGTCTCGAACTCCTGACCTCATGATCTGCCCACCTCAGCCTCCCAAAGTGCTAGTATTACAGGCAGGAGCCACCACACCCAGCCTCAACCTCTCTTTCTTTCTTTTGTAAATTGCCTGCTCTCGAGTATGTCTTCATCAGCAGCATGTGGCTTGTAGATGTATCACCCTGATTTCTGCTTTTCTCTCCAACACGACCTTCATTTTGTATCTTTTCATTCATCAGTCATGACAGCACCTGTCACTGGAGGTCATACCCATCCTATGATCTCATCTTGTGATCTTTACCTTAATTCCATCTTCAAAGACCCTTTTTCATCATAAGGTCACATTTCTGAGGTTATGAGGGTTTAGGACATAGACATAGCTCTTGGGATATGCCTATATATCTTTGGATATGTCTACATGTTTTGGGATATGGCTGTATGTCTAGGAATATGTCTACATGTGTTGTGATAATTCTATATATCTTGAGATATGTCTGTATGTCCTGAGATATGTCTACATATCTTGGGATATGTCTACATGTCTTGGGATATGTCTGTATGTCTTGGGATATGTCTACATGTGTTGGGATAACTCTATATGTCATGGGATATGTATGTATGTCTTGGGATTTGTCTACATGTCTTGAGATAGATATATATATCTTGGGATATGTCTACATGTCTTGGGATATGTCCACATATTGTGGGATATGTCTACATGTCTTGGAATAAGTCTATATATCTTGGGATATGTGTATATGTCTTGGGATAACTCTAAATATCTTGGGATATGTCTATATGTCTTGGGATATGTCTGTATGTTTTGGGCTATCTCTACATGTCTTGGAATATGTCTATATATCTTGGGATATGTATATGTGTCTTGGGATATGTCTACATGTTTTGGAATAAGTCTATATATCTTGGGATATTTATATATGTCTTGGGATATGTCTATATATCTTGGGATATGTCTCCATCTCTTGGAATATGTCTATATATCTTGGGATATGTATATAGGTCTTGGGATATGTCTACATGTCTTGGGATGAGTCTATATATCTTGGGATATATATAGATACTTTGGAATATGTCTGTGTGTATTGGGATAATTCTGTATATCTTGGGATAGGTCTACATGTTTTGGGATATGTCTACATATCTTGGGATACGTCAATATGTCTTGGGATATGTCTACATGTCTTGGAATATGTCTATACATCTTGGGATAATTCTGTATGTCTTGGGATATGTCTATATGTCTTGAGATATGTCTACATATCTTAGGATATGTCTACATGTCTTAGGATATGTCTACATGTTTTGGAATATGTCTATATATCTTGGGATATGTATATATGTCTTGGGATAATTCTGTGTGTCTTGGGATATGTATATATGTCTTGGGATAGGTCTACATGTCTTGGGATATGTCTATATGCCTTGGTATATGTTTACATATCTTGGGATATGTCTACATGTCTTGGGATATGTTTATATGTCTTGAGATATGTTTATATGTTTTGAGATATGTCTACATGTCTTGGCAGATCCTTAGACATGAAAGGGGAGATAAAAATAGATACAGATATTTTAAAATCCATCAATCCTTTTCATTCTCTTTGGATTTTGAGGGTAGTATGGCACTTTGTGCATCCGAAAGGTACACGGACACTTCATCCACCATTCTTAAGATTCATACGATTTCTATCATGTCCAAGACTTTTGAGTATGTCCATGATGTATGACCAACATCTTAAGAGCTGCACCAACTGATATGGACAACTTCTCCATGTCAAAATGATTCATTAAAAAGGGCAAGAATATCACTCTTTAGCAGGGAGAGATGGAACGGAAAGGCTACCTAGAAAATGCTCAGGAAAAATCAAGACACAATTGAGATACCAAATCAAGAGCTGGCACATGTATTGATATTTCCTTCAGGTCTGGTTTCTGCCTGGTTGATAACCCTCTTCTCCTCCCTCATTGGGAAAATTAATTTTAAGGATTCTTCTCTCCCGTTCTTCCAGGTCTTTCTTTTCACTGCTTTAAACCGTGGCTTTATGGGGCCGGGCACAGTACAGGCAGTTCTGTGACTCTTCTGCACCAGGATCCAGAGCTCCTGGGTGAATTACACAGCTGGCCGGCTGTCCTGGCCCCACGCCTACAGGCCTTACCATCCCAGTGTGAGTGGTAGGTTTTCCCGGGGGTCCAAGAAGTCGACATCATCATACACCTCTGTCTCCAGGGGCAGGAGTGCTGTTCTGGGAACGTAGCCATACTTGCCCTTGGGATCCCAGCACAGCATCTCGTCCTTGCTTGTGAACTTGATCACCTCCAGGATCTCCCCGTGCCGGATCCCAAGGTGCTTGCCACCCCCGCCATGTGTCTTGGCATCAGGGTCGATGATCATCTTCATGTGAACCACAATCTCCCCTTCAAACTTGAACTTACAGAACTCCCTCTAAGCCTTCTCCGCCTTCCTCATCTGCTTCGGCAACTTTGGGTCCATGAGTGGCAACGACTGTGGCTGGGGATCCTTCTCCTTTCTTAGTGCTGGGTCTTGTGGTGGCCTCCTGGCAGCTTGCTGAACTGAGGGCACTTCATCTGGACAGGCCACCGACAAACCTCTGCCCTTGGGGCTGCGGCTGGAGTCATCTCCGGGCTCCACATCGTCATACAGGTCATAGATCTCATCTGGGTCCTGTGGGGTGTCTTCAGGCTCTTGAGCCTGGAAGAGGAGCCCAGCAGCCGAGCGGGTCCTCTGTAGATCTGCAGAGGCTGCAGAGAGTCTCCGAAAGCTCTGTATATCCATGGGGCCTTGGGACAGTGGGGGCTTGGCAGGAGAGTGTCCCAGGCTGCTGGCAGGGGGCAGAGACCTGTTCAGAGATTCTCAACTCACTCTTCCCCTTGGTCCTGAGCATCTGATTATCTCCAAAAATGGCCTGAGCCTTCATTATATGCAACTTCTTAGCTCTGAATAAACAGGTAAAGGTGCAAGGATTCCAAGCCTGCCCAGAGAGGCTAACCATTGTCTAGTTGAACATTCCTTCGCTGCACAGATGGAGAAATGGCTGTCACTAAGTTAGCTCTGTTCTGCAGAAACTTTTTTTGATCTTTGAAAATGAAAGTTCTGTTGAGGAGGCTGAGGTGGGGGAGTCACAGAGGAGGTGCGAATGAGCAGGACTTGGCAGCCAGGGAGGGTGCTGACAAGCGCAGACTCAGAGACGCCAACCTCACAGGTGATGAATTGCTTCTATCACCCTGCGGAAAGTTGTGAGTTTCTAAATCCAATTACCCAACCATGGGACGTCCCCAAGTCTCTCTGGCTTTGTCCCTGAGAGAATGAGCTCTGCTGGGTGAGAAGAAAAAAAACTAGCAATGCAGTGTGTACTGGTGTCTGAGTTTTGGGTATTACTCGGCTTCTACTTGCCTGGTGGTTTTACTCTATTCTGATTCATCAGATAGGGCAAGAATACCACTAGTGAACCCTACCTAGAAAATGCTCAGGAAAAATCAACACAAGATACAAGTAACGCACCAAATGAAGAGTTGACAAGCATATTGATATTTCCTTCAGATCTGGTTACTGCCTGGTTTCCTCCTCACTCATTGCTGAAATTAAGGGTTCTTCTTTTACCATTCTTCGAGGTCCCCACCTCTTGTCCCTGGGAGAATGAACTCTGTAGGATAGGGAAAAAAACTAGCAATGCTGTGTGTACTGGCGTCTGAGTTTTGGGTGTTACTCTGCTTCAAGTTGCCTGGAGCTTTTGTTCTATTCTTTTTTTTAAAAAAATTATTTATTATACTTTAAGTTCTGGGGTCCATGTGCAGAAAGTGCAGGTTTGTTACATAGGTATACACGTGCCGTGGTGGTGGTTTGCTGCATCCATCCCCCTGTCATCTACATTAAGTACTTTTCCTAATGCTCTCCCTCCCCAATACCCTACCCCTTGCTATCCCTCCCCGATACCCCACCCCCTGCTATCCCTCCCCAATCCCCCCACCCCAATCCCCCCACCCCCTGCTATCCCTTCCCTAACCCCCCACCCCCCAGGTTCCGGTGTGTGATGTTCCCCTCCCTGTGTCCGTGTATTCTCATTGTTCAACACCCACTTATGAGTGAGAATGTGGTGTTTGGTTTTCTGTTCTTGTGTCAGTTTGCTGAGAATGATGTTTTCCAGCTACATCCATTTCCCTGCAAAGGACATGAACTCATCCTTTTTATGGCTGCATAGTATTCCATGGTGTCTGTGTGCCACATTTTCTTTATCCAGTCTATCTGTGATGGGCATTTTGATTCCTCCACAACATATGCTTTGTGAGAAGATGGCAGATAGAAGACAGATCCTTGGAATAATGTCCCAATGATATCAGCTTCTTATGCAATCAGCCAACTCCCAGGACATGAAGCTTGCCTCTATTTTTTGCCACTGCACAGGTTCAGACATTTAGAGGCTAATGTAACGTAATTCTGGTGGTGGCCATGGAGACACTGGGCATGATAGCCATGGGCCTGATATCACCCTAAAAAAATGAGTGTTATTGAAATTGTTCCTGCACCTCAGCTCTCCCTGTTCGTGTAAGCCAGACAAGGTCCACCTGTGTGCGAACCATCCTGTACCTGGGATTTCTACCTAAGGGTCATCAACCAATGTGCTTATAAAAGCCAACAGAGCCTCACCCTGAGGCAGCAAATGCATCATTAGGCAAGATGTCATGCCGTGAGGCTCTCTTCCACATCATAAAATACAAGTCGAAAGGTGCACAGGCCATGTTCCTCATGGAATTGACATGTCTCCAGCTAGCTGGCTAGAGATGATGAAAAAAACCGTTCAATATACACAACTAAAATTTGGGTACAATTTCCATACAGTGCTTCCAGTGTTTGTTAAGAAGTGTTGTGGAGTTCAAATGTGTTTTCTTTTTCTTTTTTCTTTTCTTTTTTTTTTTTTTGAGACGGAGTTTCGCTCTTGTTACCCAGGCCACAGTGCAATGGCACGATCTCGGCTCACCACAACCTCCGCCTCCTGAGTTCAGGCAATTCTCCTGCCTCAGCCTCCCGAGTAGCTGGGACTACAGGTGTGCGCCACCATGCCCAGCTAATTTTTTGTGTTTTTAGTAGAGACGGGGTTTCACCATGTTGACCAGGATGGTCTCCATCTCTTGACCTCGTGATCCACCCGCCTCGGCCTCCCAAAGTGCTGGGATTATAGGATGTGTTTTCAAATGTTTGCAGAAGAGACAGGTCTTCGTGGGTTGAAGATTCTCAATGTTGACCCATTCTAGGTAAATGGGGATGTTGTTTCCTGGATGGATGCATGCATTGGAGATCAACAGTCAGGCATTCGGGGCAGGTTAAGCCAATCAGATGCAACTGCTTATGCTAGGAAGAGCCAGAGGCGGCAGGATCTCATGTACGGATGTCTGTGCCTGAGTCCCGCCATCTTGCAAGTGTGCCCTTGGCTCCCTGTGCTGTGGGGATGACATTTATAGCAAAGTCAGCTTATTTTCTTGATAAATGAATAAATATAAATACGTATATATTGTATAAAATATATATCTTTTTTATTAATTAGTGAGCATAAAATGGGTTTGAGACCATGAACCCCCCCGAAAGCCACCCCCATGGAGAGTTTAACTGTATTGAACAGTGCTCCTCCTAAGAAAACACGTGTCCGCGTGGAGCCTCAGACTGTAACCTAATTTGGAAATAGAGCTTTTGCAGGTCATCCACTTGACGTGAGGTCATCCTGGATTAAGGTGAATGCTAAATGCAATGATAGGTGTCCCTCTAACAGATAGAAGAGGAGACACAGACCCAGAGGAGAAAGATATGTGCAGATGAAGGCAGAGGCTGGAATGATGTGGTCACAAACCCAGGGATGCCTGCAGCCCCTATAAGCTGAGAGATGTGAGGAAAGACCCTCCTGACGAAGTGCAGCCCCTGAGATACCTTGGTCTCGGACCCGGGGTCTTCCGAACTGGAAGAGGATAAATGTCTGTTGTTTTAAGCACCCCAGTTTATGGCAATTTGTTTTGGCAGCCTAGAAAAGTCATCTTTCAGATGATGCTCTTTTCTCTGCAAAGCTTTCTCTGCCAGTTATGTGGCATCCCTCTGGATCATTGCTCCATCTCAAGATTCTATATTTAACCACACCTGCCAAGTACGTGTTGTCTCGTGAGGTCACACATTCGTTGTTTCTCAGGATTAAGACCTTGATATATTCAGGGCTCACTGTTTAGCCAGCTCTACCTGGTACAGGAAATTCCCCTCAGAGCTGAGCAGCTCATTCCTGCCAGGCAGCCTAGGCAGGACTCTCAGAAATGTGAATTCTTTTCTTTCTTCCCAAAGCTGCTATACTACAAAAGAAACACCATCTTTACAACCACAGAGATTCACTGAACTGTGATTTGGTATATCTCAGTGTTCTCCCTGAGGCATTTGTGAGTCTAAAAAAGAGCAACTTAACTTTCATTGCTTTGTGTGTTTTGTGTCTCTAGCTTTCTTTAAAGACAGCTAGGAACCAAGACGTGGGGATATGTCATGGCAGAGGTATAGATGCGGAACGTTTCCAAGAAACTACTTAAAAAGAGAGAACCACATTGGGGAAGGAGGCAGTAAGAAAACTGGGCATATACCCAAAGGATTATACATCATTCTGTTATAAAGACACATTCACATGTATGTTCGTTACAGTGCTGTGTACAATAGCAAAGACCTGGAACCAACCCAAATGCCCATCAATGATAGACTGGACAAGGAAAATACGTCACATATACAGCATGGAATACTATGCAGCCATCAAAACGATAAGTTCGTGTCCTTTGTAGGGATATGGATGAACCTGGAAACCATCATTCTCAGCAAACTGACACAAGAACAGAAAACCAAACACCACATGTTCTCACTCATAGGTGGGTGTTGAACAATGAGAACATGTGGACACAGGGAGGGGAGCATCACATACTGGGGTTAGTTGGGGAGGACTAGGGGAGGGACAACAGAGGGGGGCGAGGATGGGGAAGGATAATGTGGGGAGTAATGGCAGATATAGATGAAGGGGGAATGGAGGCAGCAAAGCACATTGCCATGTATGTACCTATGCAACAATCCTGCATGATCTGCACCTGTACCCCAGAACCTAAAGTACATTTTTTTTAAAAAAAGAAAGAAATGTGGAGCCCTCCAAAGCAATTTCAGATTTTGAGGGTATTGTAAAAAGAAGCAAGAATGAGGAAAACCCGGTTTTCACACAGCTTATAAAGATATACCACAGACTGGGGAGTTTAGGAAGAAAGGCAGGTTTCATGGACTTCCAGTTCCACGTGGCTGGGGAGGCCTCACAATCATGGTGGAAGTTGAGGAAGAACATGCCACACCTTTCATGGATGGCAGCAGGCAGAGACAGAGAGAACTTGTGCAGGGAAACTTCTCCCCCCCTCCTTTTTTTTAAGATGGAGTCTCGGCCTGTCACCCCTAAGGCTGGAGTGCAGTGACATGATCTTGGCTCACTGCAACCTTCACCTCCCCAATTCAAGCAATTCTCCTGCCTCAGCCCCCTGAGTGGCTGGGACGACAGGTGCACATCACCACGTCCTGCTATTTTTTTTGTATTATTAGTAGAGACAGGGTTTCATCACACTGGCCAGACTAGTCTCAAACTCCTGACCTCAGGTGATCCACCTGCCTTGGTCTCTCAAAATGCTGGGATGACAGGCTCAAGCCAGCATACCCAGCCAAAACCATCAGATTTTATGAGATTTATTCACTCTCACGAGAACATTATGGGAAAGATCTGCCCCCATGATTCAATTACCTCCCACAGTGTGTGGGAATTCGAGATGAGATTTGGGTGGGGTCACAGCCAAAACATATCAGCCCTTATGACCCAGAGCTTGCTGCAATCTTTCAAACTAGGTAATTCCAACCCTGCTCACCCCACCTCACCTGCTCCTTCCTACAGAAACCACAATAAACCCTCTCACCCATTTTTTTCTTCCTATCCCTTCTGTCTCCTGAGCTCCCCCTTGGGGCCGTGAATAATCTGACTCCCTTTTCTTCTGGGACCTGTGAGTAACAAACATTTTCTTTTTTCTTTTTTCTTTTTTTTAATAGATAGTGGTCATCTGCTGGTCTTTTTCTTTTTCCTTCTTTTTTTTTTTTTTTTTTTTTTTTTTGAGACTGAGTTTCGCTCTTATTACCCAGGCAGCAGTGCAATGGCATGATCTCGGCTCACTGCAACCTCCGCTTCCTGGGTTCAAGCAATTCTCCTGCCTCAGCCTCCCGAGTAGCTGGGACTACAGGCATGTGCCACCATGCCCAGCTAATTTTTGTATTTTTAGTAGAGATGGGGTCTCACCATGTTGACCAGGATGGTCTTGATCTCTTGACCTCCTGATCCACCCACCTGGGCCTCCCAAAGTGCTGGGACTACAGATGTGAGCCACCGCGCCCGGCCATCTGCTGGTCTTTTGTCCTTACTCTTCCTAAATCATAATAAAGCGTCTACTTTAAAACCATTCCCTGCCCTGGATTTTGTGGTTGCAGCAAGAAGTTCTGCCTGGAGCAGGTGTTATTCTGCCAATGCCGAATCACATCAGCTGACATTGGGATTTATCTCAGGAACCATCTGCTGCCAGCAGCTGCACACTCATCAGTCACTCTCAACCATGTTGAAAAACAGGGCTCCTTCTGGATATCAGAAAAATTCATGCAACCCCACATGATTGAAGGATATCATCTCCTGATTTAGAATGAGGAGATGTACCGTGCCCCCCAAAACTATGACTCCTTTCCTCATAATTTATGACATAGTTGTGTTTTATTAGCAAAAATTAAAGACTGTGCATTCAGAGAAGACACATATATACATTCGTGCTATCAATTCTACCGACTACTCTTGGGGTAGGTAAAAATCCACAGTCCCTTTTGTTAATTTTTTTTACAGTTTTCCTTGTTCACTGCCCACATTACGGGTCCAGGTTCACAGCCTTCTGATCGAAGAATTTTCCTTGGCACATTAACATTTTCATTCACCTTCCAGTCTACACACGGCGGTAGAGATGCTATTTGTCTCACTGGGGACAAGGTTTAAAATCCAGCGTGCTTAGCTCAGAATGTTGGAACTTCAGATAAGCAAGTGGGCATGTACCAGTTTCTGATAATTACTGCCTAGCAAGGTCTCCCCTTGTGGGCTGCAGTCTTGTTCTTATGCCTTGTTCTCAGCTGTGTCTTGCAACGTCTCACTCACCTGCAATTCTCGGAGCAGGAACATGTGTTTATGTGAGGTTTAGTAAGTGCAGAGCATTGAGGATAAGCCCAAGAAACAAGCCTTTGCCTTGAAGAGCTTGGTCTGCTCGGACGGAGAACTGCCAAGTGTAATGGGCTGAAGGGCATCTATCGTAAATGCATTCCCTGAAGCCCTCAACCCCAAGACCTTAGGATGAGACTGTATTTGAAGATGGGTCTTTAGATGGGTGATTTACGGTAAGATAAGGCCATTCCCATGAGCCCTCATCCAATCTGACTGGTGTCTTTTTTTTTTTTTTTTGAGATGGAGTCTTGCTCTGTCACACAGGCTGGAGTGCAGTGGCACGATCTCCGCTTACTGCAGCCTCCACCTCCCAGGTTCAAGCGATTCTCCTGCCTCAGCCTCCCGAGTAGCTGGGATGGCAGGCACATGCCACCATGCTCAGATAATTTTTTGTGTCTGTGTATGTCTTTTTAGTAGAGACGGGGTTTCACCATGTTGGTCAGGCTGGTCTCGAACTCCTGACCTCATGATCCACCCACCTTAACCTCCCAAAGTGCTGGGATGACAGGTGTGAGCCACCACGCCTGGCCTCTGACTGGAGTCTTTATAAGAACAGGACATTAAGATGCAGACACGCACAGAAGGAGGACCCCACGTGAGATAAAGGCAGAGGTTGGATTGATGCAACTACATGCCAGCTAGGAAATACCAAAGATAATCAGCCAACCACCAGAACCTGGAACAGTCAAGGAACAGATTCCCCTTGGAGCCCCTGGCAGAACTCTGTAAATGTACTTGATGCCACTGAGCTGTACATGTTAAAAAACCATCAAGATGGTTAGCATTTCTCTAATGACCAGTGATTACGAGCTTTTCTTCATATGTTTGTTGGCTGCAGGAACGCTTTTACACTGTTGGTGGGAGTGTAAATTTATTCAACCATTGTGGAAGACAGTGTGGCCATTCCTCAAGGACCTGGAAATAGAAATTCCAATTGACCCAGCAATCCTATCACTGGGTAGATACCTAAAGGATCATAAAACGTTCTATTACAAAGAGACATGCACATGTATGTTTACTGCAGTCCTGTTTACAATATCAAAGACTTGGAACCAATCTAAACACCCATCCATGATAGACTGGATAAGGAAAACATGGCAGATAGACACCATGGAATACTATGCAGCCATAAAAAAGGATGAGTTCATGTCCTTTGCAGGGACATGAATGAAGCTGGAAACCATCATCCTCAGCAAACTAACACAGGATCACAAAACCAAACACTGCATGTTCTCAGCCATAAGTGGGTGTTGAACAATGAGAACAGGTGGACACAGGGAGGGGAACATCACACACCGGGGCCTGTCTGGGGATGAGGGTGCTAGGGGAGGGATAGCAGGGGGTGGGGAGATTGGGGAGGGAGAGCATTAGGAGAAATACCTAATGTAGGTGATGGGGGAATGGATGCAGCAAACCAGCATGGCACATGTATACCTATGTCACAAACCTGCACGTTCTGCACGTGTGCCCCAGAGCTTAAAGTATAATAAAAAATAAAAAATAATCAAGATGGTACATTTTACCGTGTGTTATTTTTACCACCACTAACACTAATTTTTCAAAGACACGTTAAGAGAAAAAGTCATCAGCAAGTTCTAAGTCAGAGGGGCCTACGGAAGGCATTGGTGATGGACTCAGGGACCAGCCGTGTTTATCTCAGACATGGCATTTCTTGTGGAATCTACAGGATAATTCTCCAGATTTTGTGATGTTGAGATGGAGCTTTAGTACATACAGAACAGACAGAAGAGGAAAAGCTTATCATATACGTGTACAGTATGGTTTTCCAGCGGGTGCCATATTGTTGCATGATCTTCCAATGACGTTGTACGTTCACTTTTTACCATGAGGCTGCTGGACAATGGGGAAAATAAAATGTCAAATGTGTATTTTCTGGGCAGTAGAGCAGACACCATGCACACAGGATGTCTTCAAGGGTTTCTTCAGTTCACAACAATAAACAGGCTTTACAAATGCATCACGGCACGAGGGCATTGTATGGAGACTCCCACATCTTTTGCATTTGACTTTTGATTTGTTTTTTAATGAGAATGTCTTTCTTTTTTTTGAATTGCATTTTAGGTTTTGGGGTACATGTGAAGAACATGCAGGACTGTTGCATAGGTACACACGTGGCAGTTTGATTTGCTGCCTTCCTCCCCTTCACCTATATCTGGCATTTCTCCCCATGCTATCTCTCCCCAACTCCCCACCCCCCCATCTCTCCCCTATTCTCCCCTACAGACCCCAGTGTGTAGTGCTCCCCTCCCTGTGTCCATGTGTTCTCATTGTTCAACACCCGCCTATGAGTGAGAACATAGAGTGTTTGATTTTCTGCTCTTGTGTCAGTTTGCTGAGAATGATGGTCTCCAGGTTCATCCATGTCCCTGCAAAGGACACGAACTCATCGTTTTTGATGGCTGCATAATATTCCATGGTGTGTATGTGCACATTTTCCCTGTCCAGTCCAAAACCACACAGTGAAGGAGCTCTTACCACCTTTACGTACAGACGAGTTCAGAGGCAAACAGGGACTTCTCATTCTGCCGTGTCTGTGTTCGACAGCTCTGCAGAGCCGCGTGTGGTCTACAGGCAAAGTTACATTGGCATCAAACTCCAACAATGAACGAAGGGTACGTTTCTGTGGCCACTTTCATCAAAGTGTCTCTGTCACCTGAAGGCTGCTTAGTGGCCTTAGGAAGCGAGCTTTGGAAGCAGCTGCTGAAGAGAGATAGAAAGCTGTAGGAGAGATGCCTTTCACTCCCACGTTCTCTGCCTGAGCTGCTCTGGTCTGTCCTAATGAGCACAGGTGTTAAAATTCAAACAGCAGAACACCCAGGCAACAGAACCAGCAGCCTCACACATAACGTTGCGCCGTGCACAGACAGGATTTCTGGACACCTTCTGCTCTGGAGCCGCAGCCTCGGATGAAAACCTGGCAGCGGCATTCATGCTGAATAGAGAACGAGATAAAATAATTTTAAGCAATGCCTTCCAGCTCACCGAATGCTGTGGTTCCTTCCCGCTGGCGGTCTTTGTCGAGTTCCTCTTCCAAGAGGCAGGTGAAGGTTTAAGCAACACCGGTTGCCCTAGTGTGTGATGTTCCCCTCCCTGCATCCATGTGTTCTCATGGTTCAACCCTGCTTATGAGTGAGAACATGCAGTGTTTGGTTTTCTGCTCCTGTGTCAGTTTGCTGAGAATGATGGCTTCCAGCTTCATCCATGTCCCTGCCAAGGGCATGAACTCATCGTTTTTCACAGCTGCATAGTATTCCATGGTGTCTATGTGCCACCTTTTCTTTATCCAGTCTATCACAGATGGGCATTTGGGTTGGTTTCAGGTCTTTTTTAAAGTATGCTAGAAGAACCTACCTAAAGTTACGTTCTTAACCCGTTCTTAAGTCTACAGTTCAGGGACATTGAATAAATTCACATGGTTCCGCCACCATCACTATCACCCATGTCCAGAACTATTTTCATTTTGCAAAACTGAAACTTTGGACCCATTCAATAAATATTCATAGACTCCTAAAAAACTGAAACTTTGTACCCATTCAATAAATATTCATAGACTCCAAAAGGCTACCTGTTATTCCTCCGTGAATAACAGGTGAATTTGCTTGCTCCAAAAGACGTTTACATCAAGGTTTTGAGGTTTTGTCATTTGGGTGGCATTTTTATTGTCATTAAGTTTAGTGTTGAAGACTGGGAAGGGAACTCAAAGAAATGAAACTAATTGTCAATCCATCAAACTTCTCTGTAGCCCGTAATCCCAGCAATCTGGGAGGCAGAAGCAGGTGGATTGCCTGACCTTAGGATTTTGAGACCAGCCTGGGGAACATGGCAAAACCCCATCTCTACAAATATAATAAAATGAGCCGAGCATGGTATCGCATACCTGTAGTCCCAGCTACATGGGAGGCTAACGTGGGAGAATCACCTGAGCTCAGGAGGTTGAGGCTGCGGTGAACCAAAATCATGCCACTGCACTCCAGCCTGGGTGACAGAGCAGGACCCTGTCTCAAAATAATAATAATAATAAACCCACAAGATTTTCTCTTTTTTTTTTTTTTTTTGAGACCGAGTTTTGCTCTTGTTACCCAGGCTGGAGTGCAATGGCGCGATCCCGGCTCACCGCAGCCTCCGCCTCCTGGGTTCAGGCAATTCTCCTGCCTCAGCCTCCTGAGTAGCTGGGACTACAGGCGCTCACCACCACACCCAGCTAATTTTCGTATTTTTAGTAGAGACGAGGTTTCACCATGTTGATCAGGCTGGTCTCGAACTCCTGCCGTCGTGATGCCCCCGCCTCGGCCTCCCAAAGTGCTGGGATGACAGGCATGAGCCACCGCGCCCAGCCAAGATTTTCTCTTTACAGTAGCAGTAGCTTCTCATTATTCAGGGTAGAGATAGGCTATAAAGTCATAGCAAACACTGAATCAGCAACTATGAAGCCATGGGTTACAGGGGAAATACACAGGTTCCCGCGAGCAAGCGGTCTCAAGAATTTTGGCAGCTAATCCATACCTAGGATTCTTTCACATGTGTTTCTGTTTACAGACACTTTATTGAATAGATGTTTTTGATACATTCACTTTGAACTCACATTCAACCGCACTATCACCCAGGCCTGGGCAAAGCTTCTCTAACATACGTATTTTTTCTGCGAGGCACATGACAGGTTTCTTGTTTTTAATAATACTAAACAGGAGGCCGAGGCGGGTGGATCACGAGCTCAGGAGATCGAGACCATCCTGGTCAACATGGTGAAACCCCGTCTCTACTAAAAATATAAATAATTAGCTGGGCATGGTAGCGCGTGCCTGTAATCCCAGCTACTCGGGAGGCTGAAGCAGGAGAATTGCCTGAACCCAGGAGGCGGAGGTTGCGGTGAGCCGAGATGGCGCCATTGCACTTCAGCCTGGGTAACAAGAGCGAAACTCTGTCTCAAAAAAAAAAAAAGGAAAAGAACACTGAACAGCATTTCAGCAGTATGATTGGTTTTTTTTGTTTGTTTGAGATGGAGTTCTGCTGTTGTTTATGCATGGAACACACGTTTGCATGTGTGCAAGGCATTTCCACAATCGTGCATCCAGATTCACACCTGCAAGCTCACACATTCGCATCTGCATTTGCAGGCATGCAGCCATGTGTGCACGTGTGGATTCAGATGCGTGAGTGCATGCAAACACACACACACATCACGGACACATACAAGCCACATGTATGCATACTGAGACACGCTGAGGCACACTGAGATGTGTATAATAGAATAAAAACTGGCTGGTTGCATTTGGCCTCTTGAAAATCAGCAAATGCACAATACAATTCATTACTTTTGGTCCAAAGGAGCTCCCGCCTCCTGACTTCTGATCCAGTGATGCCTCCATTTTCCTGGAGTGTCGTGTGGGGCAACACGACTCTTCTTTCAACGTTGCAGAAAGGCTTCAGATGCTTTGAGCTGAGTCCAGCTCTGTGACCTCAAGTAACTCACCCAGTCTCTTGTTGCTTCTGTTATGCTGAAGTGAATACATTCCCCTAGAATTTGACCATGACAACTACAATTTTTTTTTTTTTGAGACAAAGTCTCCCTCTGTTGCTCAGGCTGGAGTGCAGTGGCACAATCTCGGCTCGCTGCAGCCTCCGCCTCCCAGGTTCAAACGATTCTCGTGCCTCAGCCTCCTGAGTAGCTGAGATTACAGGCACCCCCTGTTAAGCGTGCTCTGAGTGGAGAGACCCCCTAAACAGACTTTGTGTGAGTGATAAGACTGTTTATTCACCCGGGTGCAGGCGGGCTGAGTCCCAAAAGAGAGTCAGTGGAGGGTGGTGGGAAAGGAGTTGCCCTTATAAGTTTGGAGTAGGCAGTGGCAAGTGACAGCAGTCACAGTTCAGGGTGGTTTCTGTAAACCAGTGGGTGTTGCTGGGGGCCATTATGACAAGGTACAAGGTCCAATGTCACAAGGTTGGCTTATCAGTTGAGGCAGAACAATGGTTGAATGTGGCAAGGTCAGTTAATCAGGCACTGCAGGAGCTAGCCAGTCTTCTTTTGTTGCCGGTTTTGGGGGGTGTGTGTGTCACAAAGTCTAAGGTCCAGTGTCACAAGGTTGACTCAGATTTTCTACCTGTGGGAGTCCACCTGGGGGTGTACGTGTGGGTTACAGGCATCACCATGGTATAGCCAGTTCAAAGAACCTCACACTCACCACCATGCCCGGCTAATTTTTATATTTTTAGTACAGACGAGGTTTCACCATGCTGGTCATGCTGGTCTCGAACTCCTGATCTCAGGTGATCTACCTGCCTCTGCCTCCCAAAGTGTTGGGATGACAGGCGTGAGCCACCGCGCCCGGCTGGCAACCAGAATCTTAAGCAGTGGCTCCCATCTCATTCTCACAATGTAGGGGAATACGTGCATTGAGCATACGTTTGCATATTCGCAAGGCGTTCACACACATATCTGATTGTTCGCCCAGTGCAGAACGGAAAACTTGCCCGTGAGTTGTCTTAATAACCTGTGCAGGGTCACGCATAGGTGAAAAACAGCAGGCATGGTTACACCCTGTTTCTCTCTCTACGTGGTTCTCTCCCTTGTATCCACGACACCAAACGAGGTGACCGGTCCCCATCTGTGGGTTCCTTCCTGCAGCATCACACACCTGCACAAGCATGTTGCTGCAAGGTTCTTTGAAGTGGCTGCACCACGAGTGACACCACGGACAAGCCATGGCCGCAGCAACACCTGTGACCTGCAGGCGCATCTCCGGAAAACAAGAAGAATGCCTAGCTCGGCCATTGTTCCTACCTCATCCATTCCTGCCTCAACTGATAAGCCAACCTTGTGACACTGGACCTTGAACCTTGTGACACACACCCCTTCCCCCAGCAATAAAAGAAGAATGGGTAGCTCCTGCAGCACCTGATAAACCGACCTTGTGACACTCTGACATTGTTCTTCCTCAGCTGATAAGGCAACCTTGTGACACTGGACCTCGGATCTTGTGACATCACCCCCACCACACCCACCTCTCCCCCAGCTTGCCAAAGCCTCTCTGAATTGTAACTTCTGTAAATTTCCCCAAACCTATTAAATGAAGTCCTGTCCCATTACCCCATACTGACTCTCCAGGCTTAGTTCTCCCATCCCCGGGTGAATAAACAGTCAAGTTGCTCACACAAAGTCGGTTTAGGGGGTCTCTTCATTCAGTGTGTATTTAACACTTGCCTCTGCCACAACTCTGGCTAATGATGTCATGACCCTGATGACAGGGCCACATGGTCCTTCAGGGGGAAGCTGTGAATGAAAATCCTCCCAGCCTGATACGAGTGTCGAGATGAGCAGCTCATTTGATCTTCTGTCTCATGGGCATCTGAAGCCATGCCAAGCTTGCAACAAGTGGCTATGTGTGTATGACACTCTCAGCAGCTACAGGGAGGTCAGAAGCTTCACACACGCAATCCTGTAAGGCGCCATCATTGCCAAATGCCTGAGGGCTCCAGCCAGTCCTCTTTCCTCCCCTGAGGGCTCCAGCCAGTCCTCTTTCCTCCCCTGAGGGCTCCATCCAGTCCTCCTTCCTCCCCTGAGGGCTCCATCCAGTCCTCTTCCCTCCCCTGAGGGCTCCATCCAGTCCTCTTCCCTCCCCTGAGGGCTCCAGCCAGTCCTCTTCCCTCCCCTAAGTACACACCTGCCCTCTTTTTGATCCGGTCTCTCTGCTTTCAGCTCAGCATGACAGTTTGCCTTCTCTTTCTTTCTTTTTCTTTCTTTCTTTCTCTTTCTTTCTTTCTTCCTTCTTTCCTTCCTTCCTTTCTTTCTTCTTTTTCTTTCTTTCTTTCCTTCCTTCCTTCTTTCCTTTCTTTCTCTTCCTTCCTCTTTCCCTCCCTCCCAGCCTTCTTTCTTTCTTTTTCTTTGTCTTTTTCTTTCTCTCTCTTTCTTTCTAGTCCATTCTATCTAGTCCAATCTAACTGTCAATCAATGAATCTATGTATGTCTATTATGTATTACATAAACTTATTATGTAATACATAAACGTATGTATTATGTCGTGAAGTTATTTGTCTATTATCTATTTCCATCTGTCATCTACCGCCTAATCGATGCATATCTAAGTACCTGTTATTATTTATTGATCATCTAACCTCTCTCTTATCTATGACTCTCAATATCAGTTATCTATGTGTATCATTTGTTATTTACCTGTTGTCACCAGTTATGTAATTTAGCTGTTACCTATGTCATCTGCCTATCATCTATCAATCACCTAGTGTATAAAGCTGTCGTATGTACCTGGGCATGTGTGTACATGTGGATCCACATCCAGTTCGGTATGTATGTCCATGTCTGTGCCTCTGTGTGAGTCTACAACCATATCTATTTTATATATCCTTCCACTTTCATTTCTATGCCTATACCTGTCTATAGGTACTCATCTACGCCCAGGCCTGTATCTGTCCCTAAATCTAAATCCATTTGTGCTTCCTCTCTTCCTATTGGAAGAATAAGTTCAGCAACAAGTAAATTCATGCATCTTAATTAATTCTCAGTAATGTCTTATTTATTTATTTATTTTTGAGATGGAGTCTCGCTCTTTATTTATTTATTTTTTTTGAGACGGAGTCTTCCTCTGTCGCCCATGCTGGACTGCAGTGGCGTGATCTCAGCTCACTGCAACCTCCGACTCCCGGGTTCAAGCAATTCTCCTGCCTCGCCCTTAGGAGTAGCTGAGATTACAGGCGCCTGCCACCATGCCTGGCTAATTTTTGTATTTCACTATCTTGGCCAGGCTGGTCTTGAACTCCTGACCTTATATGATCCATGTGCCTCAGTCTCCCAAAGTACTGGGATCACAGGCATGAGCCACTGTGCCTGGCAATTCTCAGTATTTTTCATAAGACAACAGGAGACGTGAGGCTTGGAGAAGGAGAATTTAATGGGAAGCAGTGGCTGTATTTAGGGTGTTTCATTGTTTAAAGCATCTGCCCTGCGGTGACACTATAAACATCCTGGAGTACAGTAGCCTTTTCTTTGTTTCTTTGTTTGAGACAGAGTTTCACTCTTGTTGCCCAGGCTGGAGTGCAGTGGTTTGATCTCTGCTCACTGCAACCTCCACCTCCCAGGTTCAAGCAATTCTCTGCCTCAGCCTCCTGAGTAGCTGGGATTACAGGCACCTGTCACCATTCCCCGGCTGATTTTTCTATTTTTACTACAAATGGGGTTTCACCATGTTGGCCAGGCTGGTCTTGAACCCCTGACCTCGTGATCCACCCACCTCAGCCTCCCGAACTGCTGGGATTACAGGTGTGAGCCACCGCACCTGTGATTCTCAGTATTTCATATAAGAAAACAGAAGACATGAGGCTTGGAGGAGAATTTAATGGGAAGCAGTGGCTCTATTTAGGGTGTTCCATTGTCTTACGGTGACTTTAGGGTTTAAAGCTTCAGCCCTGGTGTAATACTGTAAACATCCTGGAGTACAGTAGCCTTTTCTTTGTTTCTTTGAGACGGAGTTTCACTCTCATTGCCCAGGCTGGAGTGCAGTGGCGTGATCTGGGCTCACTGCAACCTCCATCTCCCAGGTTTAAGCAATTCTCTGCCTCAGCCTCCTGAGTAGCTGGGATTACAGGCACCTGTCACCATTCCCCAGCTGATTTTTCTATTTTTAGTAGAGATGGGGTTTCATCATGTTGGCCAGGCTGGTCTTGAACCCCTGACCTCATGATCCACCAGCCTCAGCCTCCCGAGTGGCTGGGATGACAGGCACTTGCCACTGTTGAATAACACATGCTTTGAATGCAGAGACCCCGAAACAGGCTTTGTGTGAGCAACATGGCTGTTTATTCACCTGGGTGCAGGTGGGCTAAGGCCGAAAAGGGCGTCAGCAAAGGGCGGTGGGGTAGGAGTCGGTTTTATAGGTTTGGAGTGGGCAGTGGAAAGTTACAGAGTAAGATTAGTTACAGTGGTGGGTGGTAGGGGCAGGGAGCAGGTAAGATGGCAGGATAGGTGACAGGTGTTCACGTTATCATAAGAACAGTTAAGATGGCAGGATGGGTGAGGGGTATTCACGTGATCATAAGAACAGTTAAGATGGCAGGTTGGGTGAGGGGCTTCTCCGGGAAGCTCTGCTGGGTGATCAGGGACAATGGAGACTACAGGCGGCGGGTGGGAGACATCAGCCAGGGGAGGCAGGATGTCAGACTTTCAGGCTCCAGACTTGCATATGGAGACCTGACACTTATCACAGCCAGCTACTTTTTTGTATTTTTAGTAGAGACGGGGTCTTGCCATATTGGCAAGGCTGGTCTCAAACTCCTGACCTCAGGCGATCCGCCCGCCTCTGCCTCCTAAAGATGACAGGCGTGACCCACCGTGCCCGGCCACGTACAATAGTTTATATCTAACTCCATTTCTTTATCTGATTAGGAAACAGAGATCATTGTCAGCAAACTGACACAAGAACAGAAAATCAAACACCGCATGTTCTCACTCATAGGCGGGTGTTGAACAATGAGAACACATGGACAAAGGGAGGGGAGCATCACACACTGGGGTCTGTGCTGGGGGGAATAGGGGAGGGGAAGCAGGGGGGTGGGGAGTTGGGGAGAGATAGCATGGGGAGAAATGCCAGATGTAGGTGACGGGGAGGAAGGCACCAAATCACACTGCCACGTGTGCACCTATGCAACAATCCTGCATGTTCTTCACATGTACCCCAAAACCTAAAATACAATTATATATATATATGTATATATTTAAACAAAGAAGCAGAGATCCTGCCTCTGTGTTTTCTGAGTTGTTAACATTTTTGTGTAGGAGATTGTCTCCAGATCCTCCGCAGCAAACAAAGGAGGGAGGTTGGAAAAAAATAAATAAAAAGGTTAGTGGCCCCCAGCAGGATTCCCCACAGTGTTTTCTCCTGAAGCTTCACCACAGGACGTCTTTGTGAAACAGTCTCTCTGTATCATGTGCCTTTTCAGTTCGGGGAATGCCAAATTCTTCCATCTCCAGGACGAGGGAGGAAGTCGTGCTCCGCTCTCAATCGGAGGAACGTGTGGCATGCAGGGGTTGGCAAAGTCACAGCCAGGAGTCAGACATTTAACCTTCCCTGTGGGCAAGCCTGCGTTCACAAAATGCCCTCATTTATGCCCTATTTTTAAAGTGTTGCCTGAAAAACAAAGACTTGTGGGACTCACACAGCCAAGGGTTCATATTTCTGAGACTCCATCTCAAAAAATAAGAGAGAGAGAGACAGAAACACTGAGAATTAATTGAGAAGATCCATCAATTTACTTGTTGATGAATTTAGGCTTCCAAGAAATATTGTCAGCAATGGGCCAGCTGCTGGTTTTTCACCTGACACAGAGCCAGGAAGAAAAGGCAGACGCAGTGGAGGAGGAAAGGCAGTCACAGATACAGAAATGGATTTAGATCTAGGGACAGATACAGGCCTGGGCGTAGATGAGTAGATGTAGACAGATGAGAGGTGGGTGGATGGATGGATACACAGGTACATAGACAGATACATAGAGATGATAGATGCATAGATGATGCTTACATAGATGCTGATAGGTACATGATAGATAGATGATAGACAGTGATGATAGATGGATAGATGATGGTTAGATAGTGATAGATAGATGAAGATGATAGATGATTGTGATGATGGATAGATGATGGCTAGTGATAGGTAGATAGATGACAGATAATTGATAGATAAACAGATATGTTGTACTGGCCCGAGCAAAGAAAGTCAACACTAAGACAGAAGTATGCCATATTGCAGGGTCTTTATTGCCAGCGGCCACAGAGGACTTGAGTCTCTCCAACCAGGAGCCCCGAAAGGAGGGTTTCAAGACCTTTTATACCCATAAAACCAACTTGGGAGTGAGGGTGAGGGGCAGGGGTGGGGGTGAGGGGCTTCAGACGTTCTGAGGGCGAGTGAATTCTGTAAATCACCTCCTGGGCAGAGATGAGGGTGAGGAGCTCCAGACACTCCGGGGGCCAGGGGACTTTTCGACATTCTGATTGTTACTTAAGTGGTTCACAAAAGTCAAGATTAGCATTTGTTTACACATTGTCTGGGTAGGGTGGAAATCACAGACCTTAATTACTTATTACAAGTCGCAGGGGCCAAGATGGCGTGGGTTTGGACTGCTTGCCTGTCACGTCAGGGTTACAGAGAGCAGTTTTAACAGAAAGCCAAGGTGTGGTTGAGGTATGCAGGTTATGGGGTTTTTACCATGTCACAGATAGATGGATAGAGAGATAGAGAGAGAGATAGATAGATACATAGATACATAGATGATAGATACATAGATAGATGATAGATACATAGATACATAGATAGATACATAGATAGATGATAGATACATAGATAGATGATAGATACATAGATAGATGATGGTAATGGCCTGTAGCATACACTTGCAGCTGTATGCTCCAGGGAAGGCATCAGGGTGGCAGCCTCTGTTCTCAATACTGGGGTGCTGGACGCCCCCACACCCTCTGGGATCATTTCCTGTTTCTATGTGCATGACCATGTCTCATCCCTGAATGCTGCCCGTGGCTGGGGCTTTGATGTCTCTGTGATGATTCACATTGACAGAATTAAATCCCTAGACGTGCTGCCTCCGGTCCTGGAGGCGGAAAGGACAGACTCAGTGCCTGCTGGAACGTGACCAGAATGCACGCAGAGCTCTGCTTTGCACCTGATGCGGAGCTGGGGGTCAGCGCCATGTGCAGACAGAGGGTGTGTGTGTGTGTGTGTGTGTGTGTGTGTGTGTGTGTGTGTGTGTGTGTGTGTGTGTGTGTGTGTGTGTGTGGTGTAATGGTCAGGGAGTCCTTCTGATATTTTTCACATGGAAACAATAAATACCTTGTTCTATAGCAGTGATTCTCATCTGTGAGAGATTCTGTTCCCTGCCCACCCCCAGGACACTTGGCAATATCTAGGGATATTTTTGGCGGTCATAACAAGGTGGGGATGCTATGGGCATCGAGTGAGGGGAAACCAGGGGTGCTGTACAGCACAGCCCCTTAATTATCCATCCCCATATGGCAATAATGTTCAGATCAAGACACTCTAGTTTAGCATGAGAGGCTCTGTCTGTTTATGTCTCATCTGGCCCTCACCTAGCATCCATCTGTATCTACCTATCAATTCTCTTTATCTGTCTATCTACCTATCTATCTATCTACCTACCTACCTACCTACCTACCCCTCTATTATCTATCATCTCTCTATCACTATCTAACCATTATCTATCATCACTGTCATCTATCTATGTATCTATTTATCTATCATCTATCCAGCTATCACTATCTATCTAACCATCATCTATCTATCCATCTATCTGTCACCTATGATCACCATCATCTATTTATCCATATGTATCTATCCATCCACTCACCTATCAATCAATCTATGTATCTATCTATATATCTATGTATCTATCTGTGTATGTATGTTTGTATGTATGTATCTATGTATGTATGTATCTTTCTATGTATCTATCGATCATCTATCTATCTATATCTATGTATCTATCTACCTATCGATCTATCTATCCATCCATCCTTCTATCCATCCACCTATCTATCCATCCACCCACCCATCTATGTATGTATGTATGTATCTATGTATGTATGTATGTATCTACCTATGTATATATGTATGTATGTATCTATCCATTCATCCATCCATCCACCTATCTATCCATCCACCCACCCATCCATCTATCTCTCTAAGGCAGTGGTGTGTAAGCAAGGAAAATTTTGCCCTTCAGGGGCCACTGCAGGATACCTGAGGCATGTTCAGTTGTCACCACCTGATGAAGGTGCTCCTGGCCTCTGGTGAGTGGAGCCCAGGGACACCGCTCAACACCTTACCGTGCACAGGATGGCCCCACCACAGAGAGTCCTCCATCCCCAAATGTCAGTGGTGCTGAAGTTGAGAAACCCTGGCAACAAGGTAATGCCTGGGCATAAGAGATTCTGTTCATTTAACCATCAGTCATCTAACATTCTATCCATCTATGCATCTACCTACCTATCCGTTCATCCACCCACTACCCACCTATCATCAATCCTTTTTTCAGTCCATCATATCCTATCTATGTAGCTATCTATCCTGTTTATCACCTCTCTGTGTGTTTATCATCTGCCTATCCATCATCTATCTATCATTTATAATCTCTGCAGCTATTTGTCTATCAATAATCTATATGTATCTATGTGTCATCAATCTATAGCTATCTAGCTACTACTAACATTTACCTTTCTATCACAGTGGCTTTCAATTGGAGGTGATTTTTCTCCCCTGCAGTCAGTGTCTGTCATCCATCCATCCATCCATCCATCCATCCATCCTTCATCTGTCCTTTCAATGCATCATATGCTATCTATGTAGCTATCCTTTTTATAATCTGTCTCTATCATCTGCCTATCTATGTATCTGTGTATCTATCTCTCTCTGTGTCTATGTATATATGTATGTATCTATGTATCTACCTATCTATGTATCTATGTGTCTATCTATGTATCTATCTATCCATCCATCCTTCCATCCATCCACCTATCTATCCATCCACCCACCCATCTGATAGATCACCTATTGATCATTTATCATCTCTGCAGCAATTTATCTCTTTATCAATAATCTATATGTATCTATGTATAATCTATCTCTAGCTATCCAGCTATCACTATCATTTATCTGTGTATGACAGTGGTTTTTCAATTGGAGGTGATTTTTCTCCCCTGGGTTCACTGCTATCTGTCTGTCTATCTATCTATCTATCTATCTATCTATCTATCTATCTATCTATCTATCTACCTACCTACCTACCTACCTATCATCTATCTATGTATCTACCTATGTATCTATCTATTGATCTATCATCAATCATGTGTCCTTCTTTCAATATATCATATGCTATCTATGTAGCTATGTATCCTGTTTATCATTTGTGTGTCTATCACCTGCCTAGCCATCATTTATTTATCTATCATGTATCATCTCTGCAGGTATTTATCTCTTTATCAATAATCTATCTATCTATCTATCTATATATCATCTGAAGCCACGCAGCTATCACTATCATTTATCTGTGTATGACAGTGGTTTTCAACTGGAGGTGATTCTTCTCCTTGGGGTCACTGTCATATCTGAGGACACCTTTGGTCATCACAATGGTGGGGGAGCTCCTGGTATCTGCCGGGTGGAGCCCAGGGATGCGGGTCAACACCCTACCGTGAACAGGACAGTCCCCTCCTCAGAGAATCCTCCTACCCACCCATGCCAGCGGTACTAGGCTGAGGAACTTCGTTCCAGAAAACGAAAGCATCTGAAGACACTGAATTTTTGATGCAAAACCAGCAAACTTGGTGATCCCTCCCCTGAAAGGCCAAGTTCCAGCATAAAGGGGAGGGACAGCGTGGGGTGGGGAGTTGGGGAGAGATAGCACGGGGAGAAATGCCAGATATAGGTGAAGGGGAGGAAGGCAGCAAATTACACTGCCACGTGTGTACTTATGCAACAATCTTGCATGTTCTTCACATGTACCCCAAAACGTAAAATGCAATTTAAAAAAACGACTGTTTCTGAATCATCAGCCTCTGCTTTGCAAAGGCTCAATGTAGAATCCCCATGACCCCGTCACAGCCTTCTGTGGAAGGGGCCGTCCCCGGGTAGTGAGACCCCACTGTGGGACTTTAGGGTTATACTGAACCCCAAGTTTCTCTTCAAAGAATCAGTATGTCAGCATGCTCAGCTCTCTTATTCTTTGTCTATTTTAAAGTTTAACTTCCTTGTAATTCCAGTAAACAACCTTCTCCAGGTTATAATCAGAGATTGACATCTGCTCCCCCTTCTCCAGGTTCCATCCTGACTCACCCTGGTCACCTGATCACCCCTGGCACCTACTCTGACATGGCGGGTAACCTTCCTTCCCGCCAAAACACCCATCCTGCCACTGCAGCTGGGACCCCTCCTTTTTTAAAACAGCGGATCGGGATCAGTCTAGCTTGTGCCATCTAACCCTAGCCAATAGGGGAACAGCAGAGCGGTAGGGTTGACCCCCGTCAGGCAGAACCACCCTTCCACCCTTGTCCAAGCCTGCGGAGGCCATCGTTCCTCTGTCCCTGTGCCCTGCACCGTCCTATAGAAGTAAACTGCTTTGCTCAGAGGATTTGTCTTCCAGTGCTATTCCTTTGCAGCACCGAAATTTTACTTATAACTATCCAGCTGGACTTCCTGCAGAACCTCGACCTTTTACAAAAATCCACGATTTTTTCTTTTTCTTTTTTTTTTGAGACGGAGTTTCACTCTCGTTACCCAGGCTGGAGTGCAATGGCGCGATCTCGGCTCACCGCAACCTCCGCCTCCTGGGTTCAAGCAATTCTCCTGCCTCAGCCTCCCGAGTAGCTGGGATTACAGGCACGTGCCACCATGCCCAGCTAATTTTTGTACTTTTAGTAGAGACGGGGTTTCACCATATTGACCAGGATGGTCTCGATCTGTTGACCTCGTGATCCATCCGCCTCGGCCTCCCAAAATGCTGGGACTACAGGCTTGAGCCACTGCACCCGGCTTTTCTTTTCTTTTTCTGTTTCTTTCCTTCCTTTTCTCCTTCCTTCCTTCCTTCCTCTTTTTTCTTTCTTTCTTTTGAGATGTGCAAGAGATGTATTGAAGACATGCCTGGGAAGGAGCAGTAATAAATAGAGGGAACCTTCAGACAGCAATGTGTGTCTGACAACAGTGAGGAAACATTGGGTAGGAAGCCACCGTGCCTCGCTAAGTTTTGTATTTGTAGTAGAGATGGGGTTTCACCACGTTGGCCAGGCTGGTCTCGAACTCATGACCTTGTGGTCCACCCACCTCGGCCTCCCAAAGTGCTGGGATGACAGGCTTGAGTCACCGTGCCCAGAAGGTTTTATTTTATTTTACAGGAAGGTGCTTTTTCCTTTGCCTTCCTTTTTTTTTTTGTCCTTTCTCTCTAGCTTATCATTCATACTGACAGACTGTCAGCTTGCAGTGCAGCTCAGCCAGGCCAAGATGGAGACCCCAAACTGGGGAAGGGTGTCAGACACCAGCCTGGGACCGGTAACTCTGCCATGTGCAGACACTGCATGGGAGCAACCAGGGAAAGCATGGCCTCAACACAAACACCTTCGCAGATCTGAAGGTCCCTCCAAAGGAGATCTCAGCAGTGCCTCTCCCTGCCACTCCATGCATGCAAGAGAACACACACATAATGGCATATTCCAGCAGGAGACTCAGCTATGGCTGAGTCCTATCAATGCCTGTTATGCATGAATGCCTATTAATGGGCATCGCAATGAATCATCACCTTGGAGGGAGTCACACTGAGTTTCTGCAGGGCTGGACGAATAACATCCTCAAGGACTCTAGCCTTCAATCCTCAGGGCTAGAAAATGAAATTTAAAAATCTGGAGACAGCAGATGCTGGAGAAGATGTGGAGAAATAGGAACACTTTTACACTGCTGGTGGGAATGTAAATTAGTTCAACCATTGTGGAAGACAGTGTGGCGATTCCTCAAGGATCTAGAAATAGAAATACCATTCGACCCAGCAATTCCATTACTGGGTATATACCCAAAGGATTATAAATCATTCTATTATAAAGACACATGCACATGTATGTTCATTGTGGCATTGTTTACAATAGCAAAGACCTAGAACCAACCCAAATGCCCATCAGTGATAGACTGGACAAGGAAAATGTGACACTTGGACACCATGGAATACTATGTAGCCATGAAAAAGATGAGTTCGTGTCCTTTGCAGGGCCATGGATGAAGGTGGAAACCATCATTCTCAGCAAACTGACACAAGAACAGAAAACCAAACACTGCATGTTCTCATTCACAAGTGGGTGTTGAACAACGAGAACACATGAACACAGGGCAGGGAGCATAACACACTGGGGCATGTCGGGGGGTGGGGGACCAAGGGAGGCAGAGCAGGGGGTGGGGGGATTGGGGAGGGATAGCAGGAGGTGGGGGATTAGGGAGGGATAGCAGGGGGTGGGGGGATTGGGGAGGGATAGCAGGAGGTGGGGGTATTGGGGAGGGAGAGCATTAGGAGAAATACCTAATGTAGATGACGGGGGGATGGATGCAGCAAGCCACCATGGCACATGTATACCTATGTAACAAACCTGCACGGTCTGCACATGGACCCCAGAACTTTAACAATAATAAAAAATAAAATTTAAAAAAATGCAAATCTGAATAAAAGTAAATCTGAATAAAAATAATAAAAATGATGCCTTCTCAGAATGGTATATTTTACACCCAGTTATAGCTCGTATGAAGCATCAATGAAGAAGCTCGGAAAATGTATTGTGTGGATGACTTCAGGATGTAAGAAGTCTCCGCTCCTGGGCTTTGGGGAATGAAAGGGAGAAAGTGATCGTTTAAGCCCCTCCACTCCACCCAGGTTCCCCTTATAGACGAGATCCTACGCAGAGAATCAGGTAGCAAAGGTGGGAGGTTGCATAAGGTGTTACACGCCTTTACCTGGACCTACTGCAACTAAATTGTAAGGTTTTATTTATTTATTTTTGAGACAAGAGTCTTGCTCTGTTGCCCAGGCTGGAGTGCATTGCTGCAATCTCGGCTCACTGCAACCTCCACCTCTGGGGTTCAAGCGATGCTCCTGCCTCGGCATCCAGAGAAGCTGGGATTATAGGCACCCGCCACCATGCCTAAGTTTTGTGTTTTTAGTAGAGATGGGGTTTCAGCACGTTGGGCAGGCTGGTCTCGAACTCCTGACCTTGTGACCCACGTGCCTCGGCCTCCCAAAGTGCTGGGATGAAAGGCTTCTTTTTCCTTTGCCTTTTTTGTCTTTCTAGCTTATCATTCATATTGACAGACGCTGAGACCCACAGTGACTTGCAGAATTTTCAAAGGACAGCGCTGAAACCTCTGCTTGGGAGGCACGTTGGGGCGTCAGTGACTGACAGGGGTTGCAGCAAACGCAGGTGGGGCACGGCTCTGACTGCAGGCTCCCCCCTCCCCGTCTGTGTCCTTGGACAGAGGCTCAACCCCCACGTCCGGTAGTTTGAAGTGAGCAGTGCTGTCTCCATGTGAAAATCACCAAATTAATTTCTAAGGGACCAGCGCAGGCTGTGGTGTAGCTGATATTAAATTGGTAGGAATTTGAAATAGCAATCCAAGGAGAGGAGTGGGAAGGGAGGAGGGTTTCCGAGAAGGAGGCGGAGAGGGGAAGAGGGAGAAAGGAAAGGAGGGGGAGAGGAATCCTCACAGCAAGGGAGGGGAAGGAGAAACTCAGGCCATAGTAAGAAACGTCCAGCGTGTGAGGCAGTTTCTTCTAAATGGGATGAACAGATTTGGAGAACTGCTTCAGCCTTGGAGTTCGAGACCAGCCCGGGCAATAGAGCAAGACAACATTTCTACAGAATAGAGCTCTTTTTTTCCTTTTTGAACAGAAGCTTTTTTTTTTAGTAGACCCAGGGTTTCACATGTTGGCCAGGCTGGTCTCGAACTCCTGACCTCAGGTGATCCTTCCACCTAGGCCTGCAAAAGTGCTGGGATTACAGGCGTGAGCCACAGCACCCGGCCTTAAGGGAGGGAACTTTCACTTCACAGAGTGAAGTCTCGCTCTGTGGCCCAGGCAGGAGTGCAGTGGCTCAATCTCGGCTCACTGCAGCCTCCGTCTCCTGGGTTCAAGCAATTCTCCTGCCTCAGCCTCCTGAGTAGCTGGGATTACAGGCACCCGCCACCATGCCCAGCTACTTTTTGTATTTTTAGTAGAGACGGGGTTTTGCCATGTTGGCCAGGCTGGTCTCGAACTCCTGCCCTCATGATCCCCCCCGCCTCGGCCACCCAAAGTGCTGGGATTACAGGCGGGAGCCACCGCGCCCAGCCAGAAACTCTTAAACACACGTCACAGCCAGCTGGACAGGGTGGAACATGGGAGGCAGGTGCAGGTGCAGGTGCACTGCCTGCTGTGACTAATGCCCACAGCACTACATTGCTTTCGGTGACTCAAAACACCACCAATAGATGATGTTGCAGTCATAGAGGTCACAGCTTAGAAATGCGTGTCCCCGGGGTGAAATCCAGGTGTCGGCATGGCCGGTTTCTTCTGGAAATTCTAAGGGAGCAGTCACTTCCTTGCCGTTTCTATCTTCCACACAATGCATTCTCTAAATTTCTTCTTTCCTAGACACTTCTTCCAGCTCCAAAGCCAGCAGAGCAGCATCTTTGAAGGTCTTTAAAATACAGTAACATACTTTGGTAGCTTCTGTCACCACGTTGCCTTCTATCCATCCAAGCCACTTCCCTCCCTTAAGGCCGGGTGCTGTGGCTCACGTCTGTAATCCCAGCACTTTTGCAGGCCTAGGTGGAAGGATAACCTGAGGTCAGGAGTTCGAGACCAGCCTGGCCAACACGGTGAAACCCTGGGTCTACTAAAAATACACAAATTAGCTAGACATGGTGGCACCTGCCTGCTATGCCAGCTACTCGGGAGGCTGAGGCAGGAGAATCGCTTGAACTTTGGGAGGCCGAGGCAGGCGGATCAGCTGAGGTCAGTTTGAGACCAGCCTGACCAACATGGTAAAACCCTGTCTCTTCTGGAAAAAAAAATACAAAAATTAGCTGGGCATGGTGACATGTGCCTGGAATCACAGGCACTGGGGAGACTGAAGTGGGAGAATGATTTTAACCCGGGAGGTGGAGGTTGCAGTGAGTCAGATTGCACCACTGCACTCTAGCCTGGGCAAGAGTAAGACTAGCTCCAAAAAAAAGAGAGGAGGGAAGAGAAGAGGAAAGGAGGGGAGGGGGGAGAGAAAGAAAGAAAGAAATAGAAGGAAAGAAAAGAAAGAAAAAAAGAAAAAGAGAGGGAAGGAAGGAAGGAAGGAAGGAAGGAAGGAAGGAAGGAAAGAAGATATGTTTTTTTCGGCTACGAAGTGGGATAGGAGTGAAAGTTTAATGGGGACAGAGTTTCTGTTTGGGAAGCTGAGAAATTTCTAGAGATGCCTGGTGGAGACAGTTGCACAGCCGAGTGAACGGAGTCAACGCCACTGAACCTTACACTTACAAAGAGTAAAATGTGCCTGTCATCCCAGCACTTTGGGAGGCTGAGGCAGGAGGACTACCTGAGGTCAGGAGTTCGAGATCAGCCTGGTCAACATGGTGAAACCCCATCTCTACTTAAAAATACAAAAATTAGCGGGGCGTGGTGATGGGTGCCTGCAATCCCAGCTACTTGGGAGGCTGAGGCAGGAGAATCGCTCGAACCCAGGAGGTCGAGGTTGCAGTGAGCTGAGATCGCATCACTGCACTCCAGCCTGGGTGACAGAGTGAGACTCTGTCTCAAAAAAAAAAAAAAAAAGACTTAAATTGGTAGATGTCATGTTATGCATATTTTATAATTAATACTTTTAACTAAAAAAAGGCTCCTACATGTAAAACGTGCTACTTCAGAGTGAGGAGAGAGCACATGAAGTCATCCTTGGGGTGTGGAACTAAATATTGGAAGTATTGTCTATATTTATTTATTTAGAGACAGAGTCTTGCCCTATTGCCCAGGTTGGAGCAGGGGTGCGATCTCTGCTCACTGCAACCTCCACCTCCTGGGTTCAAGCGATTCTCCTGCCTCAGCCTCCCAAGTAGCTGGGACTACTGGTGTGAGCTACAATGCCCAGCTAAGTTTTGTATTTTTAGTAGAGATGGGGTTCCACCATGTTGGCCAGGATGGTCTTGATCTCTTGACTCGCTGATCCATCTGCCTCAGCCTCCCAAAGTGCTGGGATTACAGGCGTGAGCCTCGGCGCCCGGGCTGTATTTATTTTCACTTGATAGCTTTAAAATGTTTCTCTATGTGTGGTGCAGCCTCAGGGATATCCAAAATGGGTGCGTATGACAGGTGCACACCTGCAGACGTGCATGAGGGCATAGGCTAGAATGCCTTGCTGTCAACGGTGTGCACCAAGCCTGGGAACGTGCAGGTGCAGCCAGCACCCTGCACATGACTCTCACGCACTGGTCCAGAGCCCCAGAATCCAGCTGAAAGTGCTGGAAACACAGATGCTGGAGAGGATGTGGAGAAATAGGAACACTCTTACACTGCTGGTGGGAGTGTAAATTAGTTCAACCATTGTGGAGGACAGTGTGGCGATTCCTCAAGGACCTAGAAATAGAAATTCCATTTGACCCAGCAATCCCATTACTGGGTATATACCCAAAGGACTATAAATCGTTCTACTATAAGGACACATGCACACGAATGTTCATTGCAGCACTGTTTACAATAGCAAAGACCTGGAACCAACCCAAATGCCCATCAATGATAGACTGGACAGGGAAAATGTGGCACATATACACCATGGAATACTATGCAGCCATCAAAAATGATGAGTTCGTGTCCTTTGTAGGGATGTGGATGAACCTGGAAACCGTCATTGTCAGCAAACTGACACAAAAACAGAAAATCAAACACGGTATGTTCTCACTCATAGGCGGTGTTGAACAATGAGAACAGATGGACACAGGGAGGGGAGCATCACACAGTGGGGTAGGTTGGGGTGTGGGAGGCTGGGGGTGAAGCGGGGGGTGGGGAGGTTGGGGAGGGATAACACTGGGAGAAATGCCTGATGTAGGTGACGGGGGGATGGAGGCAGCAAACCACCATGGCACGTGTGTACCTCTGTAACAATCCTGCAGCATCTGCACATGTACCCCAGAATTTAAAGTACAATTAAAAAAATAAAAACCTAAAAAAGTAGTTTTAATTGGAGAGAGGACAAGAATGTCATTGTCCGTGGGTGGTTGACAAAAGCCAGCCCTGATCTCTTCCTTCCCCAAATCCCTTTCCCAGGAGGAGGTAATGGTATCAGGTCTATGCCGACGTGAGTACTGCTTCTCAGAGAGGGCAGCAGATTCCAGCCAGCATGGGGGCCACGAAGTGGAGGGGTGGGATATTCACATGCACTTGCTTCTCCTCTACGCTTCCCTTCCGCATCTGAGGCCCTGGGAGGTGCACAGATTCCCACCCCTCCACACTTGGAGAGGCAGGAACCTCTCCTTTGAAGCTTACGCACCGGTGCTTGTGGGGTGGGGCTGCTGTGGATCTCAAGGGCATTTTCTTTCTTGTTTTGGTCTGGAAGAGAGCGATAACTCAGCTGGAATTTTAATGTGTTCTCCAATTACACAATTCTAAAATCTTGAGCAGTTTTTAAATGTTGGTCACAGTGCTGTGTTTGTGGTAGCTTTGTGGCTCTTCAGAGGGAGTGATTCTGCCCTCCAAGGGTGTATTTGGAAATGTTTGCAGACATTTTAGGTCTTCACCATGGAGGCGGAGGAGGCAGGTGCTCCTGGCCCTGGTGGATGGAGCCGCACCCTACCGTGCACAGGATGGGCAGCCCTGCCACCGAGGGTCATGCAGCCCATGTATCTGCAGTGCTGAGGCTGAAAAAGCCCATTAGCATGAGTGACTGTCTCTCTCACATTGCTCCTTCTCTTTTCCCTTTCCCCTCTTTCCTTCCTTCCTCCCATCTCTTTCTGTATCAATCTATAGCTCTCTCCCTTAACCTCTCTCTCTAATCAATCTATCTACCCACCCATCCATCATCTATGTATCTATCTACATATCTATCTATTCCATGCATCCATCCATCCATCATGTATCTATCCATCACAGATCAATCCATCTATCCATCATCTATGTATCTAACTAGTCTATCATCTATGTAACTATGTAGTCTATCTAATATATCTAGCCTATCTATCATCTATCTATCTATCTAGCCTATCTATGTATCTATCTACCTACCTACCCACCTAGTCTCTCTCTCTATCATCTACCTGTCTCGTCCATCCATGCATCCAATCCATCCATCCATGATGTATCTTTCTACACATCCATTCGTCATCTATCAATCCATCTATCCATCTTTGTATCACTTAAATATCTATCTAGTCTATCGATCTATTCATCTATCTATCTATCTAGCATCTACCCATCTGTGCCTCTTCATCCCACACCCAGGGAGATGGAGATGCCTGGCTTCCTGCCCCTTGCCACTCAATGACAGAGAAGACAGACTGGGAAACCTCTGTTTTCTATGTATTATCTATGTATCTATCTATCCATCCATCTACCTATTTCATTTATGTATCCACCTATCTATCTACTCTATGTATTTATCTATCTATCTTCCTATCATCTATTTATCTATCTAGGTATCTATCTATCTATCCATCCAGGCATCTATCCATCCATCTACCTATCTCATCTGTCTATTCATCTACTGTACATATTTATTTATCTAGCTGGCTATCATCTAGTTATCTATCTCCCTATCTATCTGCCTGTCTACCCATTCATCCATCCATTTCTCTTTTTCTTTATCATCTATCTACATGTATCTATCTATGTATCTATGTGTCTATCATCTATCTCTGTGTCTATATATCTCTGTATATCTATGTGTCTATCTGACTCTATGTATCTATGTGTGTATCATCTATCTATATGTCTATTTATCTATGTGTCTATCAGTGCATGTATGTGTCTATCTATCATCTATCTATCTATCATCTATCTTGTCTATCTATGTATCTATTTATCTATCTATGTGTCTATCTGTCTGTCTATTTATGTATCTATGTATGTATGTATCTATCTATGTGTCTATGTATGTATGTATCTATGTGTCTATGTATGTATGTATCTATGTGTCTATCTATGTATCTATCTACCATCTATCTATCATGTGTCTATGTATCTATCTATGTATCTAAGTATCTATCTACCTATCTATCTATGTCTAATTTATCTATGTATCTATCTATGTCTAATCTATCTATCTATGTATCTATCTATGTATGTATCTATCAATCTATGTATCTATGTATCTATATCTAATCTATCTACGTATCTATCATGTATGTATGTACATATCTATGTGTCTTTGTATCTATGTATCTATCTATGTGTCTATCTATGTATCTATCTATCTAGCTACCTATCTATGTCTAATTTATCTATGTATCTATCTATGTCTAATCTATCTATCTATGTATCTATCTATGTATGTATCTATCAATCTATGTATCTATGTATCTATATCTAATCTATCTACGTATCTATC
Source organism: Saguinus oedipus (assembly GCA_031835075.1). Classification (NCBI taxonomy): domain Eukaryota; kingdom Metazoa; phylum Chordata; class Mammalia; order Primates; family Cebidae; genus Saguinus; species Saguinus oedipus. The sequence continues at coordinate 1,108,533 of CM063191.1, forward strand.
ATGTATGTATGTACATATCTATGTGTCTTTGTATCTATGTATCTATCTATGTGTCTATCTATGTATCTATCTATCTAGCTACCTATGTCTAATTTATCTATGTATCTATCTATGTCTAATCTATCTATGTATCTATCATCTATCTATCTATCTATCTACCTACCTACCTATCTCTCTATCAATGTCTAATCTATGTATCATCTATGGCAGTGGTTTGCAACCAGGCACAGTTTTACTCCCCCAGAAGGACACTTGGTGATGTGTGGAGATATTTTTGATCATCTTGACTCTGGTGTGGAGGGTGAGCTTCTGGCATCTACTGGGCAGAGACCAGGGATGTTGCTCAGTGCCCTCCAGTGCACAGACAGCCCCACCACAGATACTCATCCAGCCCTAAAGGCCAATATTGCCTGGGTGGCAGATACTTTGGGTAGCCAGTAATATCATCCCATAAACGTTCTACATTTTCACATATTCATGAAACAAATTTGTGAAAGACACAAGGTCTAGGTGCATCCTAGCTGGGCCTCTCCCTGGGTCTGGGATGGAGAGGCACAGATGGGTAGATGATAGATAGATGGATGGATGGATACATAGATAATAGAAAGATGGATAGATGGATCGATAGATGATGGATGGATGAACAGATACATGATACGTGTATGGATGCATGGATGGATGGGATAGACACATAGATACATAGATAATAGAAAGATGGATAGATGTATTGATAGATGATGGATGGATGGATGAACAGATACATAATAGGTGGATGCATGGATGGACTTGATAGATGATAGAAAGATGGATGGATGAACAGAAACATGATAGGTGGATAGATGCATGGATGGATGGATGGACTAGATACATAGATAGATAGATGATAGAAATATAGATAGATTTACTGATAGATGATGGATGGATGAACAGATACATAATAAGTGGATGCATGGATGGACTAGATAGATGATAGAAAGATGGATGGATTGATCGATAGATGATGGATAGATGGATGGATGAACAGATACGTGATAGGTGGATGGATGCATGGATGGATGGATGGACTAGATAGATGATAGAAAGATGGATAGATGCATTGATAGATGATGGATGGATGGATAAACAGATACATAATAGGTGGATGCACTGATGGACTACATAGATGATAGAAAGATGGATGGATTGATCGATAGATGATGGATGGATGGATGGATAAACAGATATGTGATAGGTGGATGGATGCATGGAGGGATGGATGGACTAGATAGATACCTAGATAATAGAAAGATAATAGACTAGACACAGAGATAATAGAAAGATGATAGACTAGATCAATACATAGATAACAGAAAATCTGCTGCTGTTTACGGCTCTGTCCTGGCCTCCAACAGGGACTTTATAAACTGCTGAAATGCATCCATTTTTTTTCTTGACATACGGATGCTTCATTCACCATTTTCCAAGCAGAAAGTTGCCATCACTACTGCTTGGTGAGGGTTTGTGTCACTTTTGCAGGGGCATTATTCCGCGTATATAACTTCACTGTGAGCCATACGTCCTAACACTGAAAGCATATTTGGCAAGCAATTCCTGTGCTTTTGGCAGCAGGCTGAGCTCTCTTAATCATCCAGGATGGTTTTATGACTTCCTGCAGCCACAGGAAGGGCACGCCACAATTTATGCTGCCTCCTTGGAGGCCCTGAATTCTAAAACATCGATTGCTGTCTCTGACTGTGCTGTGGTACTTATAAAAATTTCCATGGCTATAAAAATTTCAAAAACTTGCAGAAAATGAAGAAACAGAACTGGATGAATTCATTTCCACTTTGAAGGTTGCTGGGAACATTTCATCCCCTTCTTCTCCCTTATCCTTTAGAAATAGGGTGCTGGAGCTTTCAATGAAGCAGGACTTTTGGTAGAAATGACTTCTTTTTAGACGGAGTTTCGCTCTTGTTACCCAGGCTGGAGTGCAATGGCGCGATCTCGGCTCACCGCAACCTCCGCCTCCTGGGTTCAGGCAATTCTGCTGCCTCAGCCTCCTGAGTAGCTGGGATTACAGGCATGCGCCACTGTGCCCAGCTAAGTTTTGTATTTTTAGTAGAGACGGGGTTTCACCATGTTGACCAGGATGGTCTCGATCTCTTGACCTTGTGATCCACCTGCCTCGGCCTCCCAAAGTGCTGGGATTACAGGCGTGAGCCACCACGCCCGACCTCTTTCTTTTTCTTTTTGAGATGGAGTTTCGCTCTTGTCGCCCAGGCTGGAGTGCAATGGCGCGATCTCTGCTCACTGCAACCTCCACCTCCCGGGTTCAGCCAATTCTCCTGCCTCAGCCTCCTGAGTAGCTGGGATTATAGGCAGGTACCACCATGCCCAGATAATTTTTGTATTTTTAGTAGAGACGGGGTTTCACCTTGTTGACCAGGATGGTCTCGATCTCTTAACCTTGTGATCCACCCGCCTCGACCTCCCAAAGTGCTGCGATTACAGGCGTGAGCCACCACGCCCGGCCTCTTTCTTTTTCTTTTTGAGATGGAGTTTCGCTCTTGTCGCCCAGGCTGGAGTGCAATGGCGCGATCTCTGCTCACTGCAACCTCCACCTCTGGGGTTCAGCCAATTCTCCTGCCTCAGCCTCCTGAGTAGCTGGGATTATAGGCAGGTACCACCATGCCCAGATAATTTTTGTATTTTTAGTAGAGACGGGGTTTCACCTTGTTGACCAGGATGGTCTCGATCTCTTAACCTTGTGATCCACCCGCCTCGACCTCCCAAAGTGCTGGGATTATAGGCGTGAGCCACCGTGCCCGGCCTCATAATTCTTAATTATATCTGCAAAGATTCTTTTCCAAATAAATGAGTATTTACAGGTTTGGAGGGTTAGGGCGTGAACATGTCTTTTGTAGGGCTACCATTTGATCCATTACAGAGGCAACAGAGGACAACCAAACCCTGCTCCATGACTCACCTTATGCCAGGGCATCATGAAGAAAGGTGTTGATGTTCCTGGTGAGTGGAATACAGGTGAGTACCTGTAGATTCAGGAGTGGTCAAGAAGAGCTGTCCACCTAGGCAGGTGCTACTGGACTGAGCCTGAATAAACAAATGGGACAGCATTTTACATTGAATAAGATTCTTATTATTATTCCAGTACCATGCATTGATTTGAGTGGGCAGCTAGACAACCAGTGCTATGCTCGTTGGTGACCACTGTCCGGGTCCTGTCCTTGTCCCCTGACTACAGAATCTCATAATGACCACTGTCCAAATCCTGTCCTCGTCCCCTGTCTGTAGAATCCCACGGTGACCAGTGTCCAAATCCTGTCCTCGTGCCCTGTCTGTAGGATCCCACAGTGACCACTGTCCAAATCCTGTCCTTGTGCCCTGTCTGTAGAATCCCACGGTGACCACTGTCCAAATCCCGTCCTCGTGCCCCGTCTGTAGAATCCCACGGTGACCACTGTCCAAATCCTGTCCTCGTGCCCTGTCTGTAGGATCCCACAGTGACCACTGTCCAAATCCTGTCCTCGTGCCCCGTCTGTAGAATCCCACGGTGACCACTGTCCAAATCCTGTCCTCGTGCCCTGTCTGTAGAATCCCATGGTGACCAGTGTCCAAATCCTGTCCTCGTGACCTGTCTGTAGAATCCCACGGTGACCACTGTCCAAATCCTGTCCTTGTGCCCTGTCTGTAGAATCCTACGGTGACCAGTGTCCAAATCCTGTCCTCGTCCCGTCTACAGAATCCCACGGTGACCACTGTCCAAATCCTGTCCTCGTGCTCTGTCTATAGAATCCTACGGTGACCAGTGTCCAAATCCTGTCCTCGTCCCGTCTACAGAATCCCATGGTGACCACTGTCCAAATCCTGTCCTCGTGCCCTGTCTGTAGAATTCCATGCCACCGTCTGGACTTATTCTTGTCTCATGTTCTAGTGAATCTCACATCGTGCCCCATCCATGCCCTATTTTTGTTTCTGTGAACAGAATCCCCTGTGTGACAGTGCCCAGGCCGTGCCATCGTTTCTGCCCTTCCGAATCTCCCCCCATAGCTGTGCACTGCTTTACACTATCAGGTGTGACCGTGGCACGCTTCACCTGTGACTGAGCCACCCTTGAATGGCGCTGACCAGATGGTGCTGCTGGCCACGTGCAGCAGATACTACAGGGGGTCGTGAGCGAGACTCACACCTGCCCCCAGGTCTGACACCTGTGAATCACAGCTGGGTCTCTGGAAAAAAAAATCAGTGAGTACACGAACAAAATGAAACAGAAGACCTCATATACCAGTAGGTCTCAGAGAGGATATTGTGGCCTCTTCAGAGAGGTCCCCTCTCCTGGAACTTTTTGCTGTCTCTTTCCTCCCCGGAGGTTGGCTGGCCCAGAATTCCACCCCCTTAATGACATGGTGGGTGTTTCTGGGACCACCCCCACTTTGAGCCGTTGAGGAAGCACCAGGAGTCACCTCATTGTACAGCCAGGGTGTCGTAAGTCTTCGTGAAATTGCAGGAGTTTTAGAGGCTCCTGCTTGCTTCAGAACAAGGAGCAAAGAGCACATATTGTCTTTGCTATGTGCCCCCTCCAGTTTTCTGGGAGTTAAGCTGTAGTTAACACAGCAAGATAAACGGCACATGTACGTTGGAAGATTTAATGATTTATGGCACCTGTGACCATTGGGCACTTTGGAATCGCAAGGTTTATGGCTGAATGGCAGAGGACCACCTGTGGTGGTTACTTTCCTGCTGCCGGCCCCACCCAGCCCCACAATGTTTCCTTGGCTTCTTGACGTCCTGCAGAAGTTCAGGGACCTGTCTCAAAACTAGAGGACAGAGCCCCAGCCCCATGGGCAGATGGGCGTGAGAAAGACAAACACCATGGTCTTCACAGACCCAGCAGCCAGTGGGAGGTGCAGCGCGCTTCTGAGGGCCGCAGCTATCCTGACACAGGGTATCTCAAGGTCACATCAAGGATGCCCGTCATCTCACAGCTCTTAGACCAGAGCTGCTGCTGCAGTTTCTGGTCATAGGTGATGGGGAGGGACCTGATCTCTGTCTCGTTGTATAGGTAACGGCCTCCAATGCCTTCCAGCTCTGGGGCAACTGATGCGTGGATGGAGGTGTGCGCTCCTTCATCGGGAGTCTGCGGGAAGAAGAGAAGAGTAACATGAGTCAAATTTCAAATGCCCATCGACGATAGACTGGATGGGGAAAACGTGGCACATATACACCATGGAATACTATGCAGCCATAAAAAATGATGAGTTAATGTCCTTTTTAGGGACATGGATGAACCTAGAAACCATCATTCTCAGCAAACTGACACAGGAAAAGCAAAGCAAACACCACATGTTCTCACTCATAGGCGGGTGCTGAACAATGAGAACACAGGGACACAGGGAGGGGAGTATCATACACTGGGGTCTCTTGGGGGGGCTATGGGAGGGATGGTACGGGGTGGAGAGGTTGGGGACAGATAACATGGGGAGAAATGCCCGATATAGGTGACGGGGGGATGGAGGCAGCAAACCACCTTGCTATGTATGTACCTATGCAGCAATCCTGCATGATCTGCACATGTACCCCAGAACCTAAAATAAAAATTAAAAAAAAGAAAAAAAAATTCTGAGCAGGAAAGAGGATTCTCAGGACTCCCGGGGATGCTTCAGGGAGAGATGGAATATACTGACGAGCTGCACTGAGAATCATGCAGAGAAAGTGAGGTTGGGTAATGCATCTGAGCCCAGCTTCTCTGCTGCTGGGTTTCTCTGGAACAGGCACTGACAGTCACACTCCCAGGTGGTTTGCATTTCAGTGACGGGTTAATCCGTCTCACTAGGCAGACGCATGTTCAAATCCGTGATGTACACCTTTACCTCACCTGCTCTTTATCGGACCGAAGTGCCTATTAATTGATCAGAAGCAGATGAGTGAGCACGTTGCCTCTCTATCTAATAAACACTATTTAGCAATTAGATGAAAATTCCTGCAATCAAAAAAGATTCTTGGTTTCCATTGAGCAAGGTATGCCACACGGAGAACTGAGGCATGTGTGGTCTGTCATCATACGCTTCGTGGAAAACACACGGTTCAAAAAGGAACTTGAGAGGCAGAAGGACATGTTGCAAAGACTGCGGATTTTACCCTCGTGGCAGGCGATAATCTTGGAACACACCACACCCCAGTGTTCTGCAGAGGGAGTTGGCCTTTGATCGTGGTTAGCGGGATGGGAGAAATAGGGGACTCTCGGAGGAGTTAGACGTAGTGGAATATGAGAGCCTTCACGGTTAGGATACAGTAGTCCAGAAACCAACACAGCCCCCTCTTAACATCTTACTGTCATGATGAAGACGTTTCAGGAGCCTATCTCTTGTAATCAGCTTCTGGGAATCTGGTCAATGTATCCACCATGGGAGAACAGAGACAGAAGTCACCATCTGTGAACCAGGAGGCACGTTCCTGCCAGACACGGAATCTGCCATGTTTTGATCTTGAACTCCCAGCCTGCAGCACTGTGAACCATCAATGTGTGCTGTCTGCAGCCTGCCCAGGCCATGGTGTTTTGTGATGGCAACGCAAGCAGACTAAGACATCTGAAGTCCAGGGTTTATCCTGGGGTCTCATTGCATAGGTATGACTGATTAAGTTATCACCCCCATAATCGGATTCAACCTCCGCTCCCTCTTTCCTCCCTGGAGGTTAGGCTGTCCCCAAATTCCACTCCCCCAATGACATGGTTGGTGTTTCTGGTGGCCAGCCCCACCTTGAAGACATTTAGGAAGTAGCAGGAGTCACCTCATTGTACAAGCAGGGCATTGCTAGCCTTCGTGAAACTGCAAGAGTTTTAGAAGCTGCTCCTCCTTACAGAATCAGGAATAAAGAGCAGATATTACCGTGGTTATGTTCCCTGGAGTTTTATGGGAGTGATGGTCATTTTGCCCACATTGATTTCACCCCTCAGCAGTGTCCCTGGTACTGTGACTGCTCATGCCTGTAATCCCGGTGCTCTGGGAGACCAAGGAAGGAGGACTGCTTGAGTCCAGGGGTTCACGACGAGTCTGAGCAACATGGCAAAAGCTGGCACTGATGAGAGCTCGGGAACATGCCCTCCCCCAGATGGCGTGCAGTGGCCTCTGAGACCCACTGACTTCAGAAATTCTGTTGCTCTCAGTTCACTGCCTCCTGGTGCTGACTTGAGCGGCCAGCATGGCGCAGAAAGCCATAACAGAGAATGCATGTGCCCACCAAGCTATCCTCTGCGTTTGAAGTGATGGGAACAGGAAGGCTGGACCCCAGCAGACGGACAGAGCTATTGAACTCCTGTGATCATGTCTCACTGACTCTTGCCTCTGCTCTTCTGCTGAGTAAAAGGAAATGGACCGACCTACATAACTTCCCGTCTGGAAATCACCTTGGGGTGCCTGGACGTTTTCTTCAAAAGCCAAAGTGTCCTGGGGTATTTGGAGTCTGATACGGCTGGCTGTGTCCCCACCCAAATCTCATCTTGACTTGGAGCTTCCAAAATTCCAATGTGTCTTTTTTCTTTCTTTAGAGACAGGGTGTCACTCTGTTGCCCAGGCTGGCATGCAGTGGCTATTCACAGGCGCGATCCCACTACTGATCAGCACAGGAGTTTTGTCCTGCCCCGTTTCCGACCTGAGCTGGTTCATCCCTCCTTAGGCAACTTGGTGGTCCCCCGCTCATGTGAGGTCACCATATTGATGCCAAACTTAGTGTGGACACCCAATAGGCACAGTGCAGTACAGCGCAGAACTCCTGGGCTCAAGTGATCCTCCCACCTCAGCCTCCTGAGTAGCTGGGGCTACAGGCATGTGTCACCATGCCCGGTGATCTGATGGTTTTATAAAGGGGAGCTCCCCTTCACACTGTCTCTTGCCGGCCGCCATGTAAGACATGCCTTTGCTCCTCCTTTGCCTTCTGCCATGATTATGAGGCGTCCCCAGCCATATGGAACTGTGAGTCCATTAAACCACTTTCACTTGATAACTGACGCAGTCATAGACACGTCTTTATTAGAAGTATGAAAACAGATAAACACAGACATTGTATCTGAAAACATCTCAAGTTGCACATGGTGGCTCACACCTGTAATCCCAGCACCTTGGGAGGCTGAGGAGGGTGGATCACGAGGTCAAGGGATCGAGACCATCCTGTCCAACACATAGAATGCCCGTCTGTCCTATAAATACAAAAATTAGCTGGCAGTGGTGGCAGAATCTGGTCACCATTTGTGAATCAGGAAGGAGGTCCCTGAGAGACATGGAATCTTCCATGCCTTGATCTTGAACTCACAGCCTGCAGAACTGTGAGCAATCAATGTCTGTTGTTTGCAGGCTGTAGTCCCAGCTACTCGGGAGGCTGAGGCAGGAGAATCACTTGAACCCAGGTAGCGGAGGTTGCAGTGAGCCAAGATCGCTCCACTGCACTCCGGGCTGGGTGACAGAGAGTGACTGTCTCCAAAAAAAAAAAAAAAAAGAAAGAAAAGAAGAAAAGAAAACACCTCAGGGGCAGACACAGGAACCCATGGCTTGGGTTTTGCAGTGTCCTATCTTGCCCTGGGCATTTAAAGACCAAAAGTAAAGGTGAAAAGGTTAAAAAGAGGAAGGGAAGAAGGAAAGAATAGAGGAGGCGGCAAGAAAGAGGGAAGGCAGGGGCCGAATGCAGCCAACCAAGCTGTTTGAAGGTCTTTCTCTGGGGCAGCCTTCAATGCAGAAAGAGGTTTTATCCATGTGCTTCGTGCTTCTCTCTTTTGCGGCTAAGTTCTGTCCAATTTCCAGGCAAGTTCTGCCCCCAAAGCCAGGATTCTTCTTCCTCATCACCTTGTAGCTGGAAAATACAGGGGTCTTCTGGGGGCCAGTCCACTTCCACACAGGCAGGGTCAGCAGGTACTGCAGCTCTGAGTCCAGCACAGCGAGCTTCCCACACTGCTGCTGTGGACACAGTGACCCGAGAGGCCGGATGGGGGCACCCTGCATCCCCAGAAGAGACCGCAGCTCTGGGTGCACAGAACCCAGCGTTTACGCTTCACACGGGTGCCTGAGACAGTCACCCGCCTCATTTTACATTTAGTGCTGTGCCTTCTTTGCAAAAAATATCCTTCAGTCAGCTCCTGGAGCAAGTTTCTGTTGGAGTCTGCCATCGTTCATAATGAGGATCCAGGGGCTCAGGCCCCAAATAGGTCACCTGCGCTTTGACCATGTGGTAGGATGCCTCCATCCAGAGAGACCCTTGTGTCCTCCAGATGCAGCTGTAACCGCTCCTGGGTTCCCCGACACTGAGGAACACACTCAGCACTCTCTGAAGGGAGGCTTCCTCCTTGTGACTCCCCTGTGGGCTGCGTCTGGGGGGCTCTGGTTTCCACCATATTTTGAAAACTCCTCTTATCTAAGAGTTCTTTGACTATGCATATTCAATTGTGGCATGAGTATGACCAATTAAGGGGACAAGATACCACCTGCGGTATGTTGAAAATCAGCGTGGGATTTCCAGAAGACAGCACATTGTGCTGAAGATGTTGCTATTTCTGGGGGCACAGAGGGGATGACTTGATGAAGTTCTATTTGAGGATTTTTTTTTCTGTAAGAAATTCACGGCCGGGAGCGGTGGCTCATGCCTGTAATCCCAGCACTTTGGGAGGCCGAGTCGGGTGGATCACAAGGTCAAGCGATCGAGACCATCCTGGTCAACACAGTGAAACCCCGTGTCTACTAAAAATACAAAAAATTAGCTGGGCATGGTGGCGCATGCCTGTAATCCCAGTACTCAGGAGGCTGAGGCAGGAGAATTGCCTGAACCCAGGAGGCGGAGGTTGCGGTGAGCCGAGATCGCGCCATTGCACTCCAGCCTGGGTAACAAGAGCGAAACTCCGTCTCAAAAAAAAAAAAAGAAATTCACACACACACACACACACACACACATTCACGTGCACATTCTCACATGCTGACATGCAAACATACATTCATATACACTCCCATGCTCACATGCACAGAAATACATATTCACACATAAGGACGCATAGTCATGTGTATGCACTCACTTGCACATGCATACTCACACACTCATTCACACGCACACATTCATGTGCATACGTGCTCACATGCACACTCATCACATGCTCATTCACATGCACACACATTCACATGAACACATGCTTACGCTCATTCACATGCACGCATCCACATATGCTAACATACACTCATTCACACATTCATGTGCATACATACATGCACACACATTCACATGCGCACACTCATCTGCACACATGCTCGCATACACTCATTCACATGCAGGTGTTCTCTTACAGCAGCCTGAAATGGACTAAGAGATATCAAAAGAAGAGATGAGGACACAGACACAGAGGGACGACCTTGTGAGGACATGGGGAGAAGACGGGGTCTACAAGCCCAGGAGACAGGGCTCAGGAGGAGCCAGCCCTGCCCACACCTGGATCGCAGACCTCCAGCCTCCAGGACTGTGGAGAATCAATGTCTGCTGTTTCTAAGCCACCCAGTCTATGGGACTTCATGACGGCGGCCCGGCAGACTGAGACAAAGCCCAGGTGACTTCTAGTCTGCTGACTGCGATAGGCCGCTGTGTGCTTATGTCAAGAAAACCTCTTTACCGGGAAACAGGCGATTATACCCACATGTATCCGCTACCTCAAGAGTTAGGGAGGGCAGATATTTCAGGTGCATGAGCGATGACTGGGGTTGCCCTCAGCAGTCATGTCAGTTTCCCGTTGCTTGCACAGCTCACTCAGTCTGCCACGGAGGGGAGATATTTCAGGTGCAGGAGCGATGACTGGGGTTCCCCTCCGCAGTCATGTCAGTTTCCCGTTGCTTGCACAGCTCACTCAGTCTGCCACGGAGGGGAGATATTTCAGGTGCAGGAGTGATGACTGGGGTTCCCCTCCGCAGTCATGTCAGTTTCCTGTTCCTTGCACAGCTCACTCCGTCTGCCACACCAGTCTATTGCAAGCAGAGCCCTCCCCGTTCAGGGGACTGTTCACAAACGCCAGGTTCCTGCCAGAGATGCCACGTTCTGCAAAGCAGACCTTGGAGGGCACAGACGTTTGTGACATTTTTCCCCCAAGAAAACACTCAGACTGGCCGGGCGCGGCGTCTCACGCCTGTAATCCCAGCACTTTGGGAGGTCAAGGCGGGAGGATCACGAGGTCAAGAGATCGAGACCATCCTGGCCAACATGGTGAAACCCCTCTCTACTAAAAATACAAAAATTAGCTGGGTGTGGTGGCAGGCACCTGCAGTCCCAGCTACTCAGGAGGCTGGGGCAGGAGAGTTGCTGGAACCCGGGAGGCGGAGCTTATAGCTTGCGGTGAACCCCAAGAACGAAGAACTCAGACAGTTCCAGCTGAGCGGGGTTGGGGGTAGCTCTTCTGAGAGACTCCGCCTCAGCATCCGTCTGCCGAATATTTATTTATTTATTTTTTATTGTACTTTAGGTTCTGGGGTGCACATGCAGATCATGCAGGATTGTTGCATAGGTACACATATGGCAAGGTGGTTTGCTGCCTGCATTCCCCCATCACCCACATCTGGTATTTCTCCCCATGTTATCCGTGCCCACCCTCCCCATCCCCCACTGTCCCTCCTCTAGCCCCCCCAACTGTCCACAGTGTCTGATGCTCCCCTCCTTGTGTTCACGTGTTCTAATTGTTCAACACCTGCCTGTGACTGATAACATGTGGTGTTTGGTTTTCTGTTCTTGTGTCAGACGGGTAAAAACTGGAAGCATTCCCTTTGAAATCTGGCACAAGACAGGCATGCCCTCTCTTACCACTCCTATTCAATAGGAAGTTCTAGCCATAGCAATCAGGAAAGAAAAAGAAATAAAGGGTATTCAACCAGGAGAAGAAGCAGCCAAATTGTCTCTATTTGCAGATGACATGATTGTATATTTAGAAGACCCCATCGTCTCGGCCCAAAGTCTCCTGAAACTGATAAGTAGCTTTAGCAAAGTCTCAGGATAGAAAATCAACATGCAGAAATTTGCAATCCACCAAGTATTTATTGAAAGGGCTTCTGTTAACTATGAATGTCCACCAGATGGTCACCTGAGGTGGGCTGCTGAGGCACCTATGACCTCGTCCACAATCAAATTGCAATCTCAGGAGGCTGCTTTCTGTGTTCCACATGCTCCACTCCCCGTCCTGTTTTCAGAGTCCGGGAGTTTCGCACCCATGCACAAATAACACACACACAGTGCCCCATATTCTCCCATACCCTGGCCTCAAATGTCACATACGTAAGCTTCAAGAGGTTGCCTAGAGCAGCCCACACCTGGGAGGTGGAAGTTGCAATGAGCCGAGATCACGCCATTGCAGTCCAGCCTGGGTGACAAAGTGAGACTCTGTTTAAAAAAAAAAAAAAAAAAAAAATTATATATATATATATATATATATATATATATATATATATATATACATATACATACATACACGGCCGGGCGCGGTGGCTCACGCCTGTAATCCCAGCACTTTGGGAGGCCGAGGCACGTGGATCACAAGGTCAAGAGACCGAGACCATCCTGGTCAACAAGGTGAAACCCCGTCTCTACTAAAAATACAAAAAATTAGCTGGGCATGGTGGCGCGTGCCTGTAATCCCAGCTACTCAGGAGGCTGAGGCAGGAGAATTGCCTGAACCCAGGAGGCGGAGGTTGTGGTGAGCCGAGATCATGCCATTGCACTTCAGCCTGGGCGACAAGAGTGAAACTCCATCTCAAAAATAAATAAATAAAAAATCTCCTATTAAAAAAAAGAAAGAAAGAAAAGAAAAAAGCCCCCAGGCATGCAGACATGGCTGCAGTTTCTTATGCTAAGGCAGCACAAACGCTGTCACAGAAATGGGAGGCAGGAAAGTGTCTCCTCTTGGCCTCAGAGTCACTTATGCTAGAGAGGTTTTTTTTTTAACTGTATTTTAAGTTCCAGAGCACGTGTGCAGATGCTGCAGGATTCTTGCAAGGTGCTTTGCTGTCTCCATCCCTCCAGGACTGAATGTACGCAACTCCTGGTGTCTGCGGAGTGAAAACTTAGCGCCTAAATAAAACTAACATTCTGCCGGGTGAGGTACCTCATACCTGCCACCTCAGGGCTTTGGGAGGCTGAGGCAGGTGGATCACCTGAGGTCAGGAGTTTGAGACCAGCCTGGCCAACATGCTGAAACCCCGTCTCTGCTAAACATACACAAATTAGCTGGGTGTGGTGGTGGGCGGCTGTAATCCCAGCTACTCGGGAGGCTGAGGGAGGAGAATCGCCTGAACTCGGGAGGCGGAGGTTGCAGTGAGCAGAGATCACACCATTGCAGTCCAGCCTGGGCGACAGAGCGAGACTCCATCTCAAAACAACAAAGAAACAAGAGAAAATGCCACTCAGACCATGGCTGCAATTTCTTGTGTTAGGGCAGCACAGAGCGCGTGACAGGAGGGGAGGCAGCAAAGCGTCTCCGTCATCCTCAGAGTCACTTTGGTTAGAGGGTGACGTGAGCTCTGGGACTTGTCAGAGCTGCCATAGAATAAGAAGGATTGCAGTCAGCCTTCCTCCTGCTGGCAGGGCAGGCCTCCGTCTTCCCTGCAAAAGCAGCCCCTGTCCTTCCTGACATCATCAAAATGTTTCTCCAGAAAGTGCAACTGGAGCACACTGCACGTGTACCCCAGCCAGCCCTGCGCCCACACCTGTCCCTGCCAGGCTGTGCTGAGAACCAGGCAGGGAGGGGACGGACGTGTCTGCACAGAATCCTGCACCTGCTGGGAGCAACTCAGTGTCATGGGCTATGGGCTGGGTCAGAGCACATTGGTTTTGGGTGTTCAAAGGTCAGTGAAGGGCTAAGTGAAGGGGAAGGAGAAAGATAGAGGAAGAAAAAAATCAATAGAGGGAAGAAAAAGAAAGAAAAAGAGTAAGAAGGAAGAAATCAGGAGAAAGGAAGGAATGAAGGAAAGAAGGAAAAAAGGAGGGAAGGAAGGACAGAGGGAGGGAGGGAGGCAGTAAGAAGGGAAGGAAGCAGAGAGCAAGAAAAGAGAGAAGGAAGGAAGGAGAGAGAAATGAAAGAGAAGAAAGGAGAGTGGGGAAGGAGAGAAGGAGGGGAGAAGAAAGGAAGAAGGAACAAGAAAGAGGGAAAGAAAAAAGGGAGAGAGGCAGGAGAAAGGGAGGAAGAAAGGCCAGGTGCAGTGGCTCATGACTGCAGTCCTAGCACTTAGGGAGGCTAGGTGGGTGGATCACGAGGTCAGGAGATCAAGACCATCCTGTCCAACATGGTGAAACCCGTTTCTACCAAAATACAGAAAACCAGCCGGGTGTGGTGCTAGCCTGTAGTCCTGGGTCCTCTGGAGTCTGAAGCAGGAGCATCACTGGGACCTGGGACTTTGAGGTTGCAGTGAGTCGAGATCCCAGTTCTGTGATTTCCCTGGCGTTTCCGCCGTGTAGCAAGAACTGATGCAGATGACATCACCTCTGAGCTGCAGAGGACCTGCCTCCTTCCCTCCCTCTCTTTCTCACTCCCTTCTTCCTCTTCCTTTTCTTCCTCTTTCTCTCTATTCTTCTCTTTCTCTTTTTCCTCCATCTTTTCTCCTTGTCCCACTTCTTCCTCCTCCTTCTCCTTTTCCTCCTCCTCCTGTTTCCTCCCTTATCCTCCTCTTTTTCTTTCTCCTCCTTCTCTTTCTCATCCTTTTCTCCCTCTTTCTCTTCTTCCTCCTCCTCTTCCTCCTTTGTCTCTCCCTCCCTTCCCTCCCTCCTTCCTCCTCTCTCTCTGTCTGCCCCTCTACTGTCAATTTCCCATATAATCCCAAGTTTCCTAAAAAACTAGACAAGTTTCACACATACTGTTCTGTTTCTCCAACTCTTACTCTGAATCTAAATTACTCTTGTTCAGTTGTGTGAGTCTGGGGAGTCCTGAGTGAACTTTTATTCACTAGTTTAAAAAACAGCAATGACAACATCAGCTAAAGCAACACAACTTCCTTCTGGATTTCTACAGAGAATTCATATGGAATTACTGAGAGCTAACTTCCTCCTCCTCCTCATCCCCCCCTCCTCCTCCCCCCTCCTCCTCCTCTAACTTTCTCCTCCTCCTCCTCCCCCCTCCTCCTCCTCCCCCCTCCTCCTCCTCCCCCCTTCCTCCTCCCCCCTCCTCATCCCCCCCTCCTCCTCCTCCTCATCCCCCCTCCTCCCCTCCTCCTCCTCCCCCCCTCCTCCTCCTCCCCCCCCTCCTCCCCCCTCCTCCTCCCCCCCTCCTCCTCCTCCTCATCCCTCCCTCCTCCTCCTCCTCGCCTCCTCCTCCTCCCCCCTCCTCCTCCCCCCTCCTCCTCCTCTAACTTCCTCCTCCTCCTCTTTCTTTTGACACTGAGTCTCACACTGTTGCCCAGGCTGGAGTGCAGTGGCACAATCTCGGCTCACTGCAACCTCCACCTCCGAGGTGCAAGCGATTCTCCTGCCTCGGCCTCCAGAGTAGCTGGGAGTACAGGCACCCACCACCACACCCAGCTGATTTTTGTATTTTTAGTAGAGAGGGGGTTTCACCATGTTGGCCAGGATGGTCTTGATCTCTTGACCCTGTGATGTGCGTGCCTCGACCTCCCAAAGTGCTGGGATTACAGGTGTAAGCCACTGCACCCAGTCAAGAGAGCTAGCTTCTTTTCTCCCCATGCCCAGAGCTGGGGCTCCGTCCCCTGCAGTCCTGTCAGGGGTCTTCACACTTAGCACACAACAGAATCGGCCAGAGATCTTGTGAAAACAGCTGCACCCCTGGCGTTCCCGACTTGACAGGTGTTAGGAGGCCTGAGAATCTGTATTTCTAATGAGCGTACAGAGGCTGCTGGTCTCAGAGGTCACGCTAGGAGTGTCACTAATTCTGGCTTCCTATGTGGCTTTGGAAACCATACCCCATGGGCAAAATTCAGCGTGTACCTGTTTTTGTATAGGTTATTGGCTAAGAATGGTTTTTCATATTCTTAAAGTGCTGTTAAAAAATTTAAAGAGAGGCCGGGTGTGGTAGCTCAAGTCTGTAATCCCAGCACTTTGGGAGGCCGAGGTGGGTGGATCAGCTGAGGTTAGGAGTTTGAGACCAGCCTGGCCAAAATGGGGAACTCTGTCTCTACTAAAAATACAAAAAAAAAAAAAATTTGCTGGGAGTGGTGGCAGGCACTTGTAATCCCATCTACCTGGGAGGCTGAGGCAGGAGAATCGCTTGAACCCAGGAGGTGGAGAATGCAGGGAGCCAAGGTTGTGCCAGTACACTCCAGTCTCGGCAACAAGAGTGAAACTCTGTCTCCAAAAAAAAAAAAAAAAAAAAAAAAAAAGATTCCTCAAGGATCTAGGATCTAGAACTAGAAATACCATTTGACCCAGCAATCCCATAACTGGGTATATACACAAAGGGTTATAAATCATCCTATTATAAAGACACATGCACACGTATGCTTACTGTAGCATTGTTTACAATAGCAAATACTTGGAAGAAAGCCAAATGCCCACCGATGATAGACTGGACAAAGAAGATGTGGCACAGAGACACCATGGAATACTATGCAGCCGTAAAAAAGGAGTTTATGTCCTTTGCAGGGATATGGATGAAGCTGGAAACCATCATTCTCAGCAAACGAACACAAGAACAGAAAACCAAACACCGCATGTTCTCACTCATGAGTGGCAGTTGAACAATGAGAACACATGGACACAGGGAGGGGAGCATCACACACTGGGGCCTGTTGGGGGGTGGGGGGCTAGATGAGGGATAGCAGGGGGTGAGGGGATTGGGGAGGGAGAGCATTAGGAGAAATACCTAATGTAGATGAAGGGAGGATGGATGCAGAAAACCACCATGGAACGTGTGCACCTATGTAACAATCCTGCACGCTCTGCACATCTGCCCCAGAACTTAAAAGTATAATAAATTTTTTAGAAAAAGAAAGAAATATGCCAAAGAGACTACAGGCCGTGCACAAAGACCAAACACTCCCTATCCGGTCAAGCTCTTGTCTAGACCAAGGAACTGCCGGTTCCCAGCAGAATTTAATGACCCGCCCCTACGCAGCTGTGATTGACAGGCCCTGTCTCCCTCACGTTCTCAGAATGATGGGAGTGTGCTTTACTGGTGGGGGCTTCTGCAGAGAAATGAAAGTTGCCTAGTGAATACACAATGCAGTCGTGTAAATCATGCTCCCCGTGGCTTAAATAACACATCCTGTTCTATCTACAGCTTAAAAAAAACCACGACAATCCTAAGAGACTGGCAAGAGGACAGATGTATAAATGTGAGTTCGATTCCAAGAACGCAGTGAGTTCCCTTTTTTTTTAAAAAAAAATTATTTATTATACTTTAAGTTCTGGGGTCCATGGGCAGATCATGCAGGATTGTTACACAGGTATACATGTGCCATGGTGGTTTTCTGCATCTATCCCATCATCTACATTAGGTATTTCTCCTGTTAGCCCTCCCTAATTCCCCCACCCCTGCTCTCCCTCCCCTATCTCCCTACCCCCCAACCCCCCCAGGCCCCAGTATGTGATGTGCCCCTCCCTGTATCCATGTGTTCTCACTGTTCAACTCCCACTTATGAGTGAGAACATGTGGTGTTTGGTTTTCTGTTCCTGTGTCAGTTTGCTGAGAATGATGGCTTCCAGCTTCATCCATGTTCCTGCAAAGAACACCAACTCATCCTTTTTTATGGCTGCATAGTATTCAATGGTGTCCATGTGCCACATTTTCTTTATCCAATCTATCATTGATGGGCATTTGGGTTGGTTCCAGGTCTTTGCTATTGTGAATAGTGTCACAATAAACACAGGCGTGCATGTGTTGAAAGGAAAGGGAATCTTTGAAGTGCCAGATGCCCACTGGGGGTCCGGGGAGACGGTGCAGAAATGTAGTAAAATCTGCATAAAGTCACTCTTCAGTCCTACGGACTGTTGAACTGCAAGCTACAGGAACCATCTCAACTTCTTTCAGTCCAGTGAATGTTTGTTAAATGCTCACCCACATATTGCCAGCTCTTGGGGCAAAGGAAGACTCTCTTGGAAATAACCCGACCTTCCCACAGGCATGGGTGGTGGGTGGATGGTCAGGCACAAGTGCAGGAAAGAAAAAAGGTGAAACACATGGAAAATAGCACAGAGGATGGAGTTTCAAGCACATGAAATACAACCAGAAGCAATGTAGTCAGAGAGGAATGAATGGCTCCTAATTACATAATTACATACGGCTGTACAGCCGGGAAAATGCTTTCCATAGATTTTGTCAGCAAAGCTCACAACAATCTTACGCAATATTATTATCCAGAATTAACAAATTAGAAAAATGAGAGGCATGGCAGGAAAGGAGAGGAGAACGCAGCAGCTGCAAGAAGTACCCACATCCTGGTTCTTCAGGGACCATATTCTCACCATCACCCTTCTTTCTCTGCTTCCATATCATGCACTGATCCATGGACACGGCTGTCTCCATGAGCATGCATTCAGCACCCCCCTCCCTGCCTCCACCCATGCCCACAGCACTGATCTATGCATACAGCTAGGCCCAAGCACATGCATTCAGCATCTCCCTTCCTGCCTCCATCCATGCCCACAGCACTGATCCATGCAGACAGCTGTCTCCATGTACATGCATTCTGCACCTCCCTCCCTGCATTCACCCACGCACACAGTTTGGATCCATGCACACAGCTGTATCCATGCACATGCATTCTGCACCTCCCTGCATGCCTTCACCTATGTACACAGCTCAGATCCATGCACACAGCTGTATCCATGCACATGCATTCTGCACCTCCCTGCCTGCCTTCACCCACACATACAGCTCTGATCCATGCACACAGCTGTATCCATGTACATGCATTCTGCACCTCCCTGCCTGCCTTCACCCACGCTCACAGCTCTGATTCATGCACACAGCTGTATCCATGTACATGCATTCTTCACCTCCCTGCATGCCTTCACCCATGTACACAGCTCTGATCCATGCACACAGCTGTATCCATGTACATGCATTCTGCACCTCCCTGCCTGCCTTCACCCACACATACAGCTCTGATCCATGCACACAGCTGTATCCATGTACATGCATTCTGCACCTCCCTGCCTGCCTTCACCCACACATACAGCTCTGATCCATGCACACAGCTGTATCCATGCACATGCATTCTGCACCTCCCTGCCTGCCTTCACCCACGCACACAGCTCTGATCCATGCACACAGCTGTATCCATGCACATGCATTCTGCACCTCCCTGCCTGCCTTCACCCACGCACACAGCTCTGATCCATGCACACAGCTGTATCCATGCACATGCATTCTGCACCTCCCTGCCTGCCTTCACCCATGCTCACAGCTCGGATCCATGCACACAGCTGTATCCATGCACATGCATTCTGCACCTCCCTGCCTGCCTTCACCCACGCACACAGCTCTGATCCATGCACACAGCTGTATCCATGCACATGCATTCTGCACCTCCCTGCCTGCCTTCACCCACGCACACAGCTCTGATCCATGCACACAGCTGTATCCATGCACATGCATTCTGCACCTCCCTGCCTGCCTTCACCCACGCACACAGCTCGGATCCATGCACACAGCTGTATCCATGCACATGCATTCTGCACCTCCCTGCCTACCTTCACCCACGCTCACAGCTCTGATCCATGCACACAGCTGTATCCATGTACATGCATTCTGCACCTCCCTGCCTGCCTTCACCCACGCTCACAGCTCTGATTCATGCACACAGCTGTATCCATGTACATGCATTCTTCACCTCCCTGCATGCCTTCACCCATGTACACAGCTCGGATCCATGCACACAACTGTATCCATGTACATGCATTCTGCACCTCCCTGCCTGCCTTCACCCACGCTCACAGCTCTGATTCATGCACACAGCTGTATCCATGCATATGCATTCTGCACCTCCCTCCCTGCCTTCACCCACATACACAGCTCGGATCCATGCACACAGCTGTATCCATGCACATGCATTCTGCACCTCCCTGCCTGCCTTCACCCATGCACACAGCTCTGATCCATGCACACAGCTGTATCCATGTACATGCATTCTGCACCTCCCTGCCTGCCTTCACCCACGCTCACAGCTCTGATTCATGCACACAGCTGTATCCATGTACATGCATTCTTCACCTCCCTGCATGCCTTCACCCATGTACACAGCTCGGATCCATGCACACAGCTGTATCCATGCACATGCATTCTGCACGTCCCTGCCTGCCTTCACCCACGCACACAGCTCTGATCCATGCACACAGCTGTATCCATGCACATGCATTCTGCACCTCCCTGCCTGCCTTCACCCATGCTCACAGCTCTGATCCATGCACACAGCTGTATCCATGCACATGCATTCTGCACCTCCCTGCCTGCCTTCACCCACGCACACAGCTCTGATTCATGCACACAGCTGTATCCATGTACATTCATTCTGCACCTCCCTGCTTGCATTCACCCATGCACACAGCTCTTACCTATGCACACAGCTGTATCCATGTACATGCATTCTGCACTTCCCTCCCTGCCTCCATGTTTGAAGCTGCAGTCTCCATCCCCATTCTCCTCTCTTTTAAAGATGCACATTCATAGTAGCACTGTGGGTGTATCCATGTAGAGACACCTCAAAGTCAACTTTTCCCAAGTCCCCACTGGGGCATTTCCCCATTCCTCCATCTCTTGGACAGACACTATCATTCCTTCAAATGACCTGAATCAGAAACAAAAACTCTCTACGCCTTTTCATATCCAACCAGTCAAGCCCACTTTAGGCTTTGCAAAAATGGTCTCCTCCTCTTCCAGTGTACCGCCTCCAGCCCCAAAGGACCAGTGAAACCATGCCCTTAGCCAGGACTCGTGTCAAGGGTGTACATGCATGTCCTGTGGCTGTCTAACAAGCCAGCCCACGCTCGGTGGGTTAAAACAGCACACATATGTCCTCTTAAAGTTCTAGAGGTTAGAAATCAAAAGCTGGATGTCACAGGGGTGAAACTGTGGTGTCAGCAGGGCCGGTTCCTTCTGGAGGCTTCCAGGAAAAACCCTTTTCCTTGCCTTGCCCAGCCTCCGAGGTCTGTTCCTGTTGGTGCCTGGCCTCTTACTGCATCTTGAAAGACAGGAGCCATGTCGCTTCAGCTTCTGACTTCTCTTTCTGTGGCTCTGATTTTCCTGTCTCCTACTTATGATGAGAGTGCATGATGTCCCCATCCAAAGATCTCCAATTTAAGCAAATCTACAAAGTCCCCAACTATCAAGTGGGTACGATGTACACTGTTTGGGTAGTGGTTACATTAAAAGCCAGGGCAACATCACTATACAACACAGCCACATAGCCAGCCTGCACTTGTGCCCCGAAATCTACTTTTAAAAACTCCCTTTGCCAAGAAAGTTCCCTATTCACAAACTGTGGGGATTAGGACGTGGACCTCTCTGGGGCCATTATTCTGTCTCCCACATGGGGATTACGATGTGGACATCATTGGGGCCATTATTCTGTCTCCCACATGGGGATTATGATGTGGACCTCTCTGGGGCCATTATTCTGTCTGCCACATGTGGATTAGGATGTGGACAACTTTGGGGCCACGATTCTGTCTCCCACATGGGGATTATGATGTGGACATCTTTGGGGCCATTATTCCATCTGTCACATGGGTATTAGAATGTGGACATCTTTGGGGCCATTATTCTGTCTCCCACATGGGGATTAGGATGTGGACATCTTTGGGGCCATTATTCTGTCTCCCACATGGGATTAGGACGTGGACATCTTTGGGGTCATTATTCTGTCTCCCACATGGGATTAGGACGTGGACATCTTTGGGGTCATTATTCTGTCTCCCACATGGGATTAGGATGTGGACATCTTTGGGGCCATTATTCTGTCTCCCACATGGGGATTAGGATGTGGACATGTCTGAGGCCATTATTCTGTCTCCCACATGGGGATTATGATGTGGACATCTTTGGGGCCATTATTCCATCTGTCACATGGGTATTAGGACGTGGACATCTTTGGGGCCGTTATTCTGTCTCCCATATGGGGATTAGGACGTGGATATCTCTGGGGCCATTATTCTGTCTCTCACATGGGGATTAGGATGTGGACATCTTTGGGGCCATTATTCTGTCTCCCACATGGGGATCAGGTTGTGGATATCTGTGGGGCTGTTATTCTGTCTCCCATATGGGGATTCAGACGTGGACATCTCTGGGGCCATTATTCTGTCTGTCACATGGGAATTAGGATGTGGACATCTTTGGGGACATTATTCTGTCCAGAACATGGAGATTAGGATGTGGACATCTTTAGAATACACAACTCAGTCTATCTCCTGGGTCTGCCTCCTGCACTAGACTACTTCCTCTGAATTCCATTTTCTTAGAAGAGATCAGTGAATCACATTACCATTATCAGAAGTTGACCCATTACTTATCAATAAATAAATAAGCCAGCTGGTGAGATGACCTCTACTAAAAATACAAAAATTAGCTGATCGTGGTGGTGTGCTTCTGTAATCCCAACTACTCAGGAGGCTGAGGCAGGAGAACCGCTTGAACTCAGAAGGCAGAGGTTGCAGTGAGCCGAGATTGTGCCATTGCACTCCAGTCTGGGAAACAGAGCGAGACTCTGTCTCCAAAAAAAAAAAAAGGAACACAAAGACTTGTACATCACACAGATTCTCCCCAGGGTCCACTAGTCAGGTCCTCCGAGTCTTTTTATCTTATTTTTTTTTGTTAAGATGGAGTTTCACTTTTGTTGCCCAGGCTGGAGTGTAATGGCACAATCTCGGCTCACTGCAACCTCCAACTCACTAGTTCAAGTGATTCTCCTGCCTCAGCCTCCCGAGTAGCTGGGATTAGAGGCATATGCCACCATGCCCCGCTAATTTTTTGTATTTTTAGTAGAGACGGGGTTTCACCACGTAGGCCAGGCTGGTCTCAAACTCCTGATCTCCGCCCACCTCGGCCTCCCAAAGGGCTGGGATTACTGGCATGAGACACCATGCCTGGCCGTCTTCCAAGTGTTAATATACAATGCATGCATGCATACACACTAGGAAACAATACCTACACAGCAGTACAGAATCATCTTTATAAAGGCAGCATCAGAGCTACCACTGCTGCATAGACTTTCGCTTTAAAATTCTTACATCATTTGTATTTCATTTCCATGCTAATGAGTATTCTTCTGCTTTATAATTCTAAAGTTTCCGTCATGTTTTCTCTTATATAAAGGCACTATGACTCAAGCAATGCCCCGTGGTTGTTTTTAATCCAAATTTGCAGACGATGATCAAAGGATTAAAGAATGATTCATGTGGCTAGAATTCCACTTTGGTTGTTGAATATTTAAAAAAAAAATAAAATCAAGGCCAGTGATGGTGGCTCATGCCTGTAATCCCAGCACTCTGGGAGGCCGAGGTGGGAGAATCGCCTAAAGCCAGGATTTTGAGGATTCAGCAAGTGACTGAGTCATAATCCCAGTGCCTAAGAGCATCCTGAGTGAAGAGTGAGTATAAAAACATATGCTGTATGGTTTTTAAACTATATAAAAACATCTGTATAAAAACATATGCTGTAGCCAGGGATACAGAGCAAGACCTAGCCTAGAAAAAATTTAAAAGAAAAAAGAAAGCAAATGCTGTCCTCAGATTTCCCGAATCTCAGCACTTCTGGAGGTAGAGGGAGGTGGATCACCTGCGGTCAGGAGTTCAAGACCAGCCTGGTCAACATGGTGAAACCCCGACTCTACTAAAAATACAAAAATCAGCCAGGCGTGGTTGCACATGCGTGTTGACCCAGCTACTCGGGAGGCTGAGGCAGGAGAATCGCTTGAACCCGGGAGGCAGAGGTTGCAGTGAGCTGAGATCACGCCACTGCACTCCAGCCTGAGCAACAGAGTGAGACTCTGTCTCAATAGAAAATAAAATAAAATGGAATAGAGTAGAAATCACCCAGGTTTTCCCAGATGATGCCCCATCTAAATACTAACCAGAGTTAACTCTGCTTCAGATCAGACCAGGTGCATTCAGAGAGGCAGAAAAAAAGAAAAAGCCAGGTGAGGTGACTCACGCCTGTAATCCCAGCACTTCGGGAGGCACACGGAGGTGGATTACCTGCAGTCAGGAGTTCAAGACCAGCCTGGTCAACATGGTGAAACCCCGTCTCTACTAACAATACAAAAATCAGCCAGGCGTGGTGGCACACGCCTGTTGTCCCAGCTACTCAGGAGGCTGAGGCAGGATAATCGTTTGAACCTGGGAGGCAGAGGTTGTGGTGAGCCGAGATTGCACCACTGCACTCCAGCCTGGAAAACAACAGTGAAACTCCGTCTCAAGAAAACCCCAAAAAAACTAATATTTTGAAATTTCTTTGCTTGAGGAATTAGAGATTCAAAGAACAACTGATAAGAAAAGAAACTGCAAAATAAGTGAGGTGATTAACCCTTAGAAAAGTCCAGGCTGGTGGCGGACAGCTGACTCCGTAAGAGACTTTGAGATGAAATCGAGAGCAAAGGCAGGCAGTCCAATGGGAAGAAAAGGGAATTTGTAGGCACGCTCATTAACTCCAAACCGTGATGGAGCAGTTATCTAAAGAGAAAAGCAGGCTCAACTGACTCACAAAGAGGTGGAAACTTCAACAAAGCAATACACGTTCAAGAAATGTTGAAAGCTGAGTGAGAATTGCTCTTCCGAAAATTCCCCAGCCCACGCGGTTTCGAAGGCGAACTGTGGCAGTGTTTCAAAAGCAGACACTTTAAAAAATGATACTTAGACGGTTCTGCAATGTAATGGGAAAACAGAAGAACTTCTCAAGGTTCTTTCTTTTCTTTTGTAAACAAATGATTAAAACTTCAGTATCCCAGCTTGAGTAGACAGGAAAGAAAGCAAATCTATAGCTCCCAGATAAATATCACTGCAAAAGACCTCAATGGGGACGGGCACGGTGACTGTTGACTGTCATCCTAGCACTTTGGGAGACCGAGGTGGGCAGATCACTTGAGGTCAGGAGTTCAAGACCAGCCTGGCCAATGTGGTGAAACTGTCTTTACTAAAAATACAAAAACTAGCCAGGCATGGTGGTACACGCCTGTAATCCCAGCTACTCAGGAGGCTGAGGCAGGAGACTTGCTTGAACGGGGGAGGCGGACGTTGCAGT
Source organism: Saguinus oedipus (assembly GCA_031835075.1). Lineage (NCBI taxonomy): Eukaryota > Metazoa > Chordata > Mammalia > Primates > Cebidae > Saguinus > Saguinus oedipus. The sequence goes on from CM063191.1 coordinate 1,133,710, forward strand.
CAGCTGAGATAGCACCACTGCATCCCAGCCTGAGTGACGAGAGGAAAACTCTGTCAAAGAAGGAAGAAGAGAAGGAAGGGAGGGAGGGAGGGAGGGAAGGAAAAGGAAGGAAGGAAGGAAGGAAGGAAGGAAGGAAGGAAGGGAAAAGAGAGGAGAGGAGGAGGGCAGGGGAGGGGAGGGGAGGGGAAGGGAGAAGAGGGGAGAGGGGAGAGGGGGAGGGAGAAAAAAGAAAGGAAGGAAGGAAGGAGGGAGAGAAGGAAGGAAGGAAGGAAGGAGGAAGGAAGGAGGGAAGGAAGGGAAAAGAGAGGAGAGGAGGAGGTCAGGGGAGGGGAGGGGAAGGGAGAAGAGGGGAGAGGGGAGGGGGGAGGGAGAAAAAAGAAAAAAGAAAAGAAAGCTTGAACCCAGGAGGTGGAGGTTGCAGTGAGCCAAGATCACGCCACTGCACTCCAGCCTGGATGACAGAGCAAGACTCCATCTCAAAAACAAACAAACAAAAGAAAAACATCCAAAAAATGGAAGGGAATAGCTGGAGTATGAGTCGTTGCCCTGCGTAAGAAGATAATGTATCAGGACAACAAAGATCACTGCAGAAATGAGAGCCACTCAATTGCTGGGTCTTAAAACACCAACACCCCAAAGTCTGATGCTTTGTCCTGCTGAACTGAAGGACAAGGCTTTACTGCCCAGGCTGGAGTGCAGTGGCACAACCTCGGCTTACTGCAACCTCCACCTCACAGGTTCCAGTGATTCTCCTGCCTCAGCTTCCCGAGTAGCTGGGATCACATACACCCACCACCACACTGGCTAATTTTTTGTATTTTTAGTAGAAACGGGATTTCAACACCTTTCTGACCCCCCCACCATGGGAATTCACTCAGGGTGGTGGCAAAAATATTAAGGGAGAAATAGTAGAGGACATTATAGAATATAGTCTGGAACCCTTTTGGAAGGCAAGGCCTAAGGGGTTTTTCCGTAGTTCCTGGCTGAAGGCAGCCTGAGTCTCTTAGCAGAAGTCAGAGAGATTAGGTGTTGGGATTCACTCGAGGTGTCTGGCAAAATATTAGGGAAATATTAGGGACTGTTTTAAGATTATAGTCTTGAACCTTTCGGAAAGCTGAAGCATTTCTTTTTTCATGTTTTAAATTTATACTTTAAGTTCTGGGGTACACATGGAGATCATGCAGGATTGTTACATAGGTACACACGTGCCATGGTGGTTTGCTGCATCCATCCCCCCGTCATCTACATTAGGTATTTCTCCTAATGCTCTCCCTCCCCAATTCCCCCATGCCCTGCTATCCCTCCCCTAACCCACCTACCCCGCAACAGGCCACAATGTGTGATGTTCCCTTTCCTGTGTCCCTGTGTTATCATTGTTCAACACCCACCTATGAGTGAGAACATGAGGTGTTTGGTTTTCTGTTCTTGTGTCAGTTTGCTGAGAATGACGGTTTCCAGGTTCATCCACATCCCTACAAAGGACATGAACTCATCCTTTTTGATGGCTGCATAGTATTCCATGGTGTCTATGTGCCACATTTTCTTTATCCAGTCTATCCTTGATGGGCATTTGGGTTGGTTCCAAGTGTTTGCCATTGTAAACAGAAGGCTAAAGAACGTGCTGAAGGCAGCCAGTTCAGATATTAGAGCTTTATGTCATGGGAAAAGACATTACGGACAATAAAAGCTTCCCCAGTTAACTTTGTTTATCCCACATCCTTTTGGCTCTACCGTGTTTACTCATGTAAACTTTCTGCTGAATGGTCCTCTCAGGGGGAGGTCGAAATGGAATCACCCATTAATGGTGATTATTCTGGGCCCAAGAACCAAAAACTTTAATAATTCATAAAAGCACTCTTTTAACCGTGGTAATTATCTACAAACATGTTGACTTAGAACCTCTGTTATTAAATCAATACTGAATAAATGTGAGGAGGAGCAGCCAGTGGTAGTCGATTAGCTGCAATTGCCCTCCGAAAGCAGTTGACACCATCCGTAGCCCACTCTCATCACTGAATGGGTGTGAGAGTGTATTTCATTCATCTGTCATTAAGTCAGGGTCTGTAGGACAGACCTGTGCCTGTGGTGATGAAAGTCTCAATTAGGGCACAAATAGAAAGGGATGTGAGTAGTTTACTTAGCTAGCTTGTTTACTCATGTGTGTGTATGTTTTTTTTTTTTTTTTGAGATGGAGTCTTGCTCTGTCATCAGGCTGGAGTGCAGTGGTGCAATCTCGACTCACTGCAACCTCCACCTCCTGGGTTCAAGTGATTCTTCCACCTCAGCCACCCAAGTAGCTGGGACCTCAGGCGTGTGCCATCATGCCCAGCAAATTTTTGTATTTTTTAGTAGAGATGGGGTTTCACCATGTTGGCCAGGATGGTCTCGGTCTCTTGACCTCGTGATCCATCTGCCTTGGCCTCCCAAAGTGCTGGGATTGCAGGTGTAAGCCACCATGCCCTGCCTCATGTGGTCTTAAAACTAACCTTTGAGCTGGATGGCCTCTCAATGGCGGGGAGGTGAACCTGGGATGTTATCCACTAAAGGTGTTTGCTTTGGGCATCAGAACCTGTCCTTTGATCTTTAACCTCTACTGGTCTATAGTCAAGCATTTGCCAACTAAACTTTACTGAATAAATGCAAGTCTCACTGGCTGGTTGGAGCCAGCGGCTGCTATGTCTTTACAGAATTCTCCAAGGAGTCTGTAAGCCAACCAGTCCCTCGGTTGAATTGGCCAAAAATATAACATCTGTATGTCAATGTACTTTATTCATCTGTCACTAAGTTAAGGTCTGCAGAACAGACAGCCACAAGTAGTGATCTTGACACCCCCTTGATTTCTGTGTCTCCTAAGGCACAGGGTAAAGCTCTTCTCTGAAATTCCCCAATGTCTAGACCCACCAAAGGAGGAGGAAGGATCCGGGACCCTTTCCCTGGGTTTCCAAACCCGTATCGCAGGAGGGAAGATGGGCATCTGTCAACAGCTGTGTACAAATGCCTCAGAAACCACTGTCTGTTCTGCGGTTCAACCGCCTCTGTCACGGACCACTGTACATGCTTCCAACCCATTCACTTCCCTTAAAAACCATTTACCGTTCCCCTAAATTCACCCCAATTCTCCACTCCCTGTACCCTAAAAAGAAGAGTACATACCCCCAGTGTGATGGGGCAATCTCTCTGTCTTTCTCCTCCGTGTATGAGAATACATTTTTGTGACCTTTCCTTTATTCATCTTGGAATAAGGGAAACTGTATTTTGTGAGTTGATTTTTCGGCAAACCTTTGGAGGGCAAAGGGGGACGTTTTTCCATTGGCCCTACCACAGCATCGACAAAGGGTCTGCAGCTCCTAAGAAGATTCATTTATGGCCACTATGCAGCGACATAGGGTCACCCACCGAGCTTGCAGACAATCAGGGTTTTGGGGTGAGAATGTAGAAATAAATCCCTGAGTCTATGCACCCAGCACCCCACACACACTGCCTGGAAGTGGCTGTGTCAGAGGTGTGTGAACCAGAGTGACTTCATCTTCAGTAGGGGCTGGGTAAACTGAGGCTGAGCCCTACTGGGCTCCATTCCCAGATGGTGAAGGCATTCTAAGGCAGAGGATGAGATAAGAGGTCAGCACAAGATATAGGTCATAAAGACCTTGCTGACAAAACAGCCTGTAGTAACGGAGCTGGCCAGAGCCCAGCAGAACCAAGATGGCAACAGGAGGGACCTCTGGTCATCCTCACTGTGACGCTCTCATCAGAGCCATGACAGTTTGTAAACACCGTGGGGATGTCAGGAAGCCACCCTGCATGGTCTAGAAAGGGGAGGCATGACAAACCCACACCTTGTTTAGCATATCATGAAGGAATAACCATAAAAATGGGCAACCAGCTGCCCTCGGGGCTGCTCTGTCTATGGAATCACCATTCTTTATTCACTTATTTTATCTTTTTTCTTTCTTTTTGAGAAGGAGTCTTGCTGTGTCACCCACACTCAAGTGCAGTGATGTGATCTTGGCTCACTGCAACCTCTACCTCCCGGGTTTAAGCAATTCTCTGCCTCAGTCTCCTGAATAGCTGGGCTTACAGGCACCTGCCACCATGCCTGGCTAATTTTTATATTTTTAGCAGAGACAGGGTTTCACCATGCTGGCCAGGCTGGTCTCGAACTCCTGACCTCATGATCCACCCACCTTTGCCTCCCAAAGTGCTGGGATGACAGGTGTGAGCCACCCTGCCCGGCCTATTATTTTCTTGATAAACTTGCTTTCATTTTGCACTGCAGGCTCCATGAGATCCAAAGACCCTGTCTTGGGGTCTGCATGGGGAGCTCCTATTTCCCGTAAACAGCTTTAGGTGTAGCCGTGAAAGCACAGAAGCTGAAGCTCCTTACCTTGAAAAGCAGCCAGCCAAAAAGCTTCTTCATCAGACGTGTACCCCAGAACACATGTCTGTAGAGGTCTGTGTCGACCACGCCGGGGTCCACAACGTTGGCCGTCACGTGGCTCCCCATGGCCACCAGCAGCCGCTGCAGGTGGTAGGTGAAGAGGACGAGGGCCAGCTTGCTCTGGGCATAGGCTCCATGGGGTGAGTAGCAGGCACTTTGGGGCAAACAGGACAAGGTGTAAGAGGCTGACGGCATTCATGCCTGAACGCTTCATCCTGACGGCATCCGTGGCTTCGGACATGTCTACAGGCAGCCACCTCCCCTGGACCCACGTGTGGTCGCATAGTCTCTTGCCCAGTTATGCAAAAACTAGTTCATCTTTCTATTAAAAACACATTCCTTAATTGTACTGGGGTCAGAGATGTTAAATTATGTTACTAATTTACTTTTAGAGGCTCAATCTGTCCACCCAGTCATGAATAACCCAACCCTTGTTCAGCATATTATCAGGAAATAACCATGTTCTATTTTTTTGAGATGAAGTCTTGCTCTGTCACCCAGGCTGGAGTGCAGCGGCATAATCTGGCTCACTGGAACCTCCTCCTCCCAGGTTCAAGCGATTCTCCTGTCTCAGCCTCCTGAGTAGCTGGGATTACAGGCACACGCCACAACCCCCAGCTAATTTTTGTATTTTTAGTAGAGACAGGGTTTCACTATGTTAGTCAGGCTGGGCGCAAACTCCTGACCTCATGATCCACCCACCTCAGCCTGCCAGAGATGTTATTATTATTTTTTTTTTGAGACAGAGTCTCACTCTGTCGCCCAGGCTGGAGTGCAGTGGTGTGACCTCAGCTCACTGCAACCTCCGCTTTCCGTGTTCAAGTGATTCTCTTGCCTCAGCCTCCCGAGTACCTGGGATTACAGACATGTGCCACCACACTCAGCTAATTTTTCTATTTTTAGTAAAGCCGGGGTTTCACCAGGTTAGTTAGGCTGGTCTTGAACTCCTGACCTCGTGATCCACCCGCCTCAGCCTCCCAAAGTTCTGAAATTACAGGCGTGAGCCACCGTGCCCAGCCAGAGATGTTAATTTGTGTTACTTTTTTTTTTTTTTTTAATAGAATCTCAGTCTGTCGCCCAGGCTGGAGTGCAACGGTGCAATCTTGGCTCACTGCAACCTCCGTCTCCTGGGTTCAAGCAATTCTCTTCCCTCAGCCTTCTGAGTAGCTGAGAGTACAGCACTCACCACCATGCCCAGCTAATTTTTGTATTTTTAGTAGATGTGAGGTTTCACCAGGTTACCCAGGCTGACCTCAGGCGATCCAGTGATTTTGACCACTGACCTCGAACTCCTGACCTCAGGCGATCCAGTGATTTTGACCTCCCAAAGTGCTGGGGTTACAGGCATGAACCACAGTGCCAGGACTATGTTATAAATTTTTGAAGGGGGGGTTCTTAATTTTTTTTAATTTTGAAGTTCTAATTATTATCAATATATAATGATTGTACCTATTTACATGGCACAGATGATAAAAAAATCTCTTATTTTTGAGACAGTGTCTCCCCCTTGCCCAGGCTGGAGTACAGTGGTGCAATCATAGCTCACTGTAGCCTCAAACTCTTGGGCTCAAGTGATCTTCCTGCCTCAGCCTCCAGGTCAGCTGGGAAAACAGGTGTATATCACCACCCCGGCTAATTTCAATTTCTTTGTAGAGATGGGGTCTAGTTTATGTTACCCTGGCTGGCCTTGAACTCCTGGCCTCAAGCGATTCTCATGCCTGTATTCCCAGCACGTTGGGAAGCCAAGGCAATAGGACCCACTGACCTCAGAAGTCTGAGACCAGCTTGGGCAACAGAGCAAGACCCCATCTCTACAAAAAAACTTTTTAGAAAGTTAGCTGGGTGTGGGAGCAAGTATTTGTGGTCCCAGTTCCTGAGGAGGGTAAGGTAAGAGGATTGCTTGAGTCCACAAGGTTGGAGCGGCGGTGAGCCAGGTTCACTGCATGGCCCTCTAGCCTGGTCAACAGAGTGAGACCCTGATTCCAAAAGGAAAAAAACAGAACAAGACTTGTCTCCGACCCCAAATCCGGAGACAGATTTGAGCCTGACCTCTGTGTTTTTGCTCTCCAGCCTTGCAAAAAAAGAAATAGTCTTTCTGAAAAACCGGTGCCTCTGTCTTCACCCCTGTGGACATGAAGCAGGAAGCCCATTTGCTTAATCAAAGGAACAGAAGATTTTCTTTTTTTCCCTTAAAATATTTTCCTCTGATATTAACGTAGCTTATCAGCTTTTTGGGGGGCGGGGATCGATGTGCCCTCCTGGCTGTTTTTCCCTTATCCTTTCAACCTCAATAATTATTTTTTATAATACGAGGAAAACCATGGATGTGATTCACCCGATTAAGCATCCAACACATCTCAGCGAAAATGCATATGCGGCTGATGCCCCATGTGACTGGGCCTCCCACCATCTATTCGATGTCACTGGTTCATCTGGTTTCCTTTGTTTCTCTGTTTGTTTTTGAGACGGAGTCTCGCTTTCTCGCCAGGCTGGAGTGCAATGGCGCCATCTCCGCTCACTGCAACCTCCTCCTCGTGGGTTCAAGCGATTCTCCTGCCTCAGCCCCCCGAGTGGCCCGGGACTGCAGGTGCCTGTCACCACACCGACATTTCCGGGGTTCTCCTTTCCACATTCCCCGGGTTCCCCGTCCCACATTCCCCGTGTTACCCGTCCCACATTCTCCGGGGTTCCCCATCCCACATTCCCCGGGTTCCCCGTGTTCCCCTTCCGGCATTCCCCAGGTTCTTCATCCCACATTTCCGGGGTGCTGCGTCCCACATTCCTGGGGTTCCCCGTCCCACATTCCCGGTATTCCCCTTCCCACATTCCCCAGGTTCCCCGTCCCACATTCCCTGGGTTCCCATTCTCACATTCCCCGGGTTCCGCGTCCCACATGACCCGGGTTCCGCGTTCCACATTCCCCGGGTTCCCCTTCCCACATTCCCCGGGTTCCGCATCTCACATGCCCCGGGTTCCACATCCCACTCCGTGCGTTCTCCTGGGTTCAAGCGATTCTCCTGCCTCAGCCTCCTGCGTAGCTGGGAGTACAGGTGCCCAACACCACACCTGGCTAATGTCTGTATATTTAGTAGAGATGGGGTTTCACCATCTTGGTCAGGATGATCTCTGTCTTGACCTCATGATCTGCCCGCCTCAGCCTCCCAAAGTGCTGGGATTACAGGCTTGAGCCACCGCGCCCGGCCTGTTTTGTCTTTTTTGAAACAGGGTCTCACTGTGTCACCCAGGCTGGAGTGCAGTGGTGCGATCTTGGCTCACTGCAACCTACACCTGCCCAGTTTAAGCGATTCCCGTGCCTCAGCCTCCCGAGTAGCCCGGGGCTGCAGGTGCCTGCACCACATGCAGCTAATTTTTTTTTGTATTTTTAGCACAGACAGGAGTTTTGCCATGTTGGCAGGCTGGTCTCTAACTCCTGACCTCAAGTTATCCACCTGCCTCAGCCTCCCAAAGTGCTGGGATTAAAGGCATGAGCCACTGTGTCCAGCCTGTTTTTTTGGAACAAGGTCTCACTCTGTCACCCAGGCTGGAAGGCAGTGGCATGATCTTGGCTCACTGCAACCTCCACCTGCTGCGTTCAAGCGATTTTCCTTCCCCAGCGTCCCGGGGAGCCAGGACTATACCCGCCTGCCACCACACCCAGCTAATTTTTTGTATTTTCAGTAGAGATGGGACTTTCACCATGTTGGTCAGGCTGTTCTCGAATTCCTGACCTCAAGTTAACCACCCACCTCAGTCTCCCAAAGTGCTGAGATTACAGGCATGAGTCACCTGTGGTCTTTTTGTTTTAGATTCTCACCCAAGCTGGAATGCAGTGGCACAACCTCTGCCTCCCGAGTTCAAGCAATTCTCATGCCTCAGCCTCCAGAGTAGCTGGGATTACAGGCACGTGCCACCATGCCTAGCTGATTTTTTTGTATTTTCAGTAGAGATGGGAGTTTTAGCATGTTAGCCAGACTGGTCTCAAACTCCTGACCTCAGGTGATCCATCCGCCCAGACCTCCTACAGTGTTCCATTACGGGCGTGAGCCATCACACCTGGCCACATGTGGTCTTCGTGATGAGTCTCAAATCATAAAACACATTCGCACAAGCAATTTCGCAAATTTACCAAGCTACGGAGAATTTTCCTTACATGTAGTGAAAGGTCTGCAGTGTGCTAAGCATGTGTTAAATTCTTTGCATCTTGGTTCCAGCAGCTTAGAGAAACGTTTTAGTAACACAGGACATAGTGATAAAAATCGATCCCATAACCGTGGTACAGTGAGAAATGTCCCTCTCTCTCTCTGTCCCTCGTAAGCTCAATCACCAGAGGTTTATAAAACTGGCTGTTTCCAGTTATGCCCCTGTAAATATGTTCCACATTTTATAGTGATGCCTTAGAAATACTTATTTTTTTTCTGAGACGGAGTCCCACTGTGTTACCCAGGCTGGAGTGCAGTGGTTCGATCTTGGTTCACTGCAACCTCCGCCTGCAGGGTTCGAGCGATTCTCCTGCGTCAACCTCCTGAGTAGCTGGGACTACAGCCGCACGCCACCACACCCAGATGATTTTTTCGTTTATAGTAGACACGGGGCTTCATCAGGAGAGCCAGGCTGGTCTCGAACTCCTGACCTCAGGTGATCTGCCCACCTCGGCTTCCCAAAGTGCTGGGATGAGAGACATGAGCGGCTGGCCATGGTGTTGCTTTGTCCTCTTCCTGTTATAAAATGTTCAGTATACACCATATTTCCCAGATGAAAAGCAGAACATCACAACTACAGAGCAGACAGGAAACTATATAAAATAAATAGATACCCTCTATATTAATGTATTTATTTTTTGATAAAGTAAATGAACAAAACAAATAATTTATGACTATGTTGGGTCTCAGAAAAGGACACCCTAAAATGAAGAGCTTATAAGCAGCCTCACAAGCAAACCTTTCTCTCTGACCTTCTGCCGCTCACCTGTCTCTCAGACCCGTTTTACCCCAAGGATGCCATAGAAACTAGAATCCCTCTTTCCCAAGTTGGCTCCTAGAAAGCAAAACACCTTTACCGCAACGCCAGCCATAAACCCTAAAAACAGAACTCTAACTTTCCCTCCACCCTGAGTATATAAAAACTGGCCATAAAGAAATTCCCTGGCCTGGCACGGTAGATCACAGCTGTAATCAAAGCACTCTGGGAGGCTGAGGTGGGTGGATCACTTGAGGTCAGGAGTTCGAGACCAGCCTGGCCAACATGGAGAAATCCTGTCTCTACTAAAAATACAAATATTAGCCGAGCGTGGTGGCAGGTGCCTGTCATACCAGCTACTCGGGAGGCTGAGGCAGGAGAATCGCTTAAACCCGGAAGGCGGAGGTTACAGTGAGCTGAGATTGTGCCATTGCACTCCAGCCTGGGCGACAGAGTGAGACTCTGTCTGGGAAAAAAAATAAATAAATAAGAGACTGGAAGAATTAAGACAAGGAAATTGAGCTGTTCAGAGCTCAAGTCCCCTCTTTGATCCAAGATAAACCGCAAACCCCCAATTACTGTCGAGATATCTTTTTAGGCAAACTTCTCTGATCTCCTCACCCCAGGGGAACGGAAAATGGGGGAAACAGGGAGTCACTAAGAGCAGGGAGGCGGAGACTGGCTTTCCGGCTGGCAAGAGCGTCTTTTAACTGTCACGTACCAGCATTCGCTTCTCAATCTGCCGGGTTGATTGATGGGTAAGAGGAATGGTTACTTTAAAAAGCAGAGCATGTACCATCCAAAGGCGGATTTCTCCAGAGTAAATGGATGGCTTGTGTAATTACGGCTTTAGGCAGTAGCGTGGAGAAGAGAGAACTAACATTGTTTAAAAATACACTGTGGGGGCAGGGGGAAAGTCAACAAATTTCTCTACAGGAGGTGGAGAAATGAGTTCAAGAGGGCACTTAGTTTCAGGAGAGATTCCCTGGGGTGGAAGTTAGGGATAAAGCCGTATCCACACCAGAAATGGGAAAGAATGGGCTGGGCGCCGTGGCTCACTCCTGTAATCCCAGCACTTTGGGAGGCCGAGGTGGGCGAATCACCTGAGGTTGGAAGTTTGAGATCAGCCTGACCAACCTCAATGGAGAAACCCTGTCTCTACTGAAAATACAAAATTAGCCGGGACTGGTGGCACATGCCTGTAATCCCAGCTACTCGGGAGGCTGAGGCAGGAGAATCGCTTAAACCAGTAGGGGGAGGTTGTGGAGAGCTGACATGGTGCCATTGCACTCCAGCCTGGGCAACAAGAGTGAAACTCCATCTCAGAAAAAAAAGAATAAATAAATAAAAAGAAATGGGGAAGAATAAAAGCAAATACACAGGAAGCCACAGTTGCCCATGAAGGTTTCTAAATGAAACCCTAAAGATGGACAAAACTCATTGGTATTAGGCGGGGCGTGGTGGCTCATGCCTGTAACCCCAGCACTTAGGGAGGCCAAGGCAGGCAGGTGGGTTGAGCCCAGGAGTTCTAAACCAGGCTGGGCAATATAGTAAGACCTTATCTCTACGAAACATATGGAAAGTATCTGGGTGTGGTACAGCACAGCTGTAGACCCAGCTAGCTAGGAGTCTGAGGTGAGAGAAAATCAGTTGAGCCCGCTAGGCCGACATTGCAGTCAGCCAAGATGGTGCCACTGCACTCCAGCCTGGGCCAGACATGGAGACTCTGTCAAAAAACAACAACAAATCATTAAACATGCTTTCTTGTTGAATAAGAAACTGGGCAAAGGTCACTTGCTGCTAAATCTGGCTCTTCTAAAAGGGTATTTGAGTTTTCCACTTTTTTGCTTATTATATAAAGCATGACTCTCCTGTCATCAGAGGCCATGAAGACTAGGCCAGGCATGGTGGCTCACGCCCACAATCCCAGCACTCTGGGAGGCTGAGGCAGGCGGATCACGAGGTCAGGAGTTCAAGACCAGCCTGGGCAACGTGGTGAAACGCTGTCTCTACTAAAAATACTAAAATCAGCTGAGCATGGTTGTGAGTGCCTGTAATCCCAGCTACCAGGGAGGCTGAGGCAGGAGAATCGCTTGAACCCAGGAGGTGGAGATTGCAGTGAGCCGTTATCGTGCCACTGCACTGCGGCCTGGTGACACGGCGAGACTGTCTCAAAAATAAAAGTAAAGAAAGAAAGAAATGAAGACTGAGCCGACTGTGAGTGCTAATGATAGGAAAGGGGCTGTTTCTATGTTACTGTGCGAGTACTGTAGGGTGTACACATGTAATATCTCGGTACCTCACCAGCCAGCCTCTGTAAATGGTGTCCTTTTATATGGATCAACAGGCAGTATTTGCACTGATTATTTATCCACTCTGAGAGGCAGTTGTGTAGAAGCAGAGACAACTGAATGGTTTTATGTTAACTTCCTGTGAACACGTTGCATTGCAGTGCATTTCCTGCAGGAGAGGAGTGGGTAATCACGTGGCAAATGCAATTATGGAAACTCAATCTGCTACTCATGACCTCGTTGAATGTAGGTATTTTTCCAGTGCTCGTTAAACCTGATGACAATTACTGTTTCAATGAGTAACTATGGATGGCATCTAATACATTGATAACAATCCTTCATGTCTACATTGAACTTTCCCTTTGAGAGGACAGACAACTCTGTTATATTCTTTCTAGGATATCTACATTTAACATACTTGATAAACCATCTACATGTAACATACTCAACAACTATCACCTACATGGAACATTCTCGACAACCATCATCTACATGTAACATTCTAGACAACTATCAAGTACATAGAACATTCTTGACAACTATCACCCACATGGAAGATTCTCAACAACTATCACCTACATGGAACATTCTCAACAACTATCGCCTACATGGAACATTCTCAATAACTATCACCTACATGTAACATTCTTGACAACTATCACCTACATGGAACATTCTCAATAACTATCACCTACATGGAACATTCTCAACAACTATCACCTACATGGAACATTCTCGACAACTATCACCTACATGTAACATTCTCGACAACTATCACCTACATGTAACATTCTTGATAGCTATCATCTACATGTAACATTCTTGATAACTATCATCTACATGGAACATTCTCAACAACTATCACCTACATGTAACATTCTCGACAACTATCACCTACATGGAACATTCTAGACAACTATCACCTACATGTAACATTCTTGACAACTATCACCTACATGGAACATTCTTGATAACTATCATCTACATGGAACATTCTCGACAACTATCACCTACATGGAACATTCTTGATAACTATCATCTACAAGTAACATTCTTGATAACTATCATCTACAAGTAACATTCTTGACAACTATCACCTGTGTGGAACATTCTCGACAACTATCACCTGCATGGAACATTCTTGACAACTGTCATCTACATGTAACATTCTTGAAAACTATCCACCCAACTCAGAACATACTATGAACAAAGAGACTTCTTTGAGTTTTTCCATTAAGAGAAAAAAGACAAAACAACCCGGACATGGCATGTATCTTGTAACTTGTAGCCTTATCCAAACACCCTGATACTCTGGCTAATAGACACATAGTGAGTGTATCAGTTGCCTGATGTGTATCTCACAACACAGGGGGATCGTGTTAAACCTTTACTGAAATCCGAATCGCTACTGGATAGCACACTCAAAACACGTTTCACAGCTCACAGTCTATACACGATAGTTTCACCGGATGTGAAGATATGTTTAGAAACAAAATCATAAAGAAGTGACCCAAAGTTACCTAAGTTGAGAAACTCAAACCAAACCAGCCACGTTCAAAGAGAGGCACGCCCAAACCTACAACACCTCCATCACTGCGTCTTTAAAGGGACATCAGAGGGAAATAAAGAATTTCTTAAATAAAGAATCTATGATGGCTGGATGCGGTGGCTCATGCCTGTAATCCCACCATTTTGGAAAGCTGAGGTGGGTGGATCGTTTGAGGTCAGGAGTTCAAGAGCAGCCTGACCAACATGGTGAAAACACATCTCTACAAAAAAATACAAAAATTAGCCAGGCGTGGTGGTGGTGCCTGTAATTCCAAGCACTCAGGAGGCTGAGACAGGAGAATTGCTTCAATACAGGAGGTGGAGGTTGCAGTGAGCTGAGATCATGGCACTGCACTCCAGCATGGGTGCCTGATGTATCCCAAGAGCAAAACTCCATCTCAAATAAAATAAAATATAACAAATTTAAGGGTCTCACAGGAAAGGAATCTTAAAGATTAGAAGATATGTTGGGAGATACGTGTCCCCCCCCCCCCTTTTTTTTGAGAGGTTGTCTTGCGCTGTCACTCAGGCTGGGTTGGAGTGGAGTGGCTCGATCTTGGCTCACTGCAACCTCCCCTCCCTGGTTCAAGTGATTCTCCTGCCTGAGCCTCCCAAGTAGCTGGGGTTGCAGGCATCCGCCACCAAGCCTGGCTGATATTTTGTAGAGATGGGGTTTCGCCATGTTGGCCAGGCTGTTCTCCAACTCCTGACCTCAAGGGATCTCTCACCTCTTCTGGAACTTTGTTTTCAATAGCTCATGCCTGGGAGGAAATACAGACACTGTCTACAGACACTCTTCATTCATGGTTTAATGACTGTAGCAGAAGGGACTGAGTCAAATGTCAGCAGGTGCACTGCACAAAGATCAAACACGGACCCGAAGTTCCTAAACTGTGAGTGTGAGACTCAATCCAGATGATGAAGTAAAGCATAGTATCCCAGTGACTAGAGAAGCTAGGCGGGAGGATCGCTTGAGGCCAGGAGTTCAAGACCAGCCTGAGCAACATGCCGAGATCCTGTCTCTACAAAGCATTTAAAAATTAGCTGGGTGTGGTGGTGCACATCTGCACTCCCATCCACTGGGAGGTGAAGCAGGAGGATCATTTGAGGCCAGGAGTTCAAGACCAGCCTGGGCAACATAGCGAGACCCTGTCTCTACAAATAAAATTATTTTAAAAAACTAGGTGGGCATGGTGGCACACACCTGTAGCACCAGCTACATGGGAAACCGAGGTAGGAGCATCATTTGAGGCGGGGAGGTCGAGGCTGCAGTGAGCAAATGATGCCACTGCACTCCAACTTGGGTGACGGAGCAACACCGTTTATAAAAAAAAAAAAAGCAATTCCTCCTCTACTCATCAACAAATTAAATAATGAATAGTGGATATGTTGACTTTTTTTCTGCTTGTAATTGGAGCTACTGTAAAAACAGGAGTGTTTTTTTTTCTGTCAGTACAGCAATAGGACATCCCGGCACCTCGTGCAATTGACGGACCTTGTGCAGAGATACTCTTAACTGTCATTTCTTAAAAGGAACATGCATCGGGTGGTGGACAACCTAGAAATAACATTAACGGACATAATCCACGAATGTTTATCCCCGACCACCAAATATAACTTGTTTTTTTTCGAGATGGAGTCTTGCTCAGACGCCCAGGCTGCACATGCCTGGGTTCGGAGTCCCACATTCCCTGGGGTCCCGTCTCACAAGCCGTGGGTTCCACGTTCGAAATTTCTGGGGTTCCCCTTCCCACATTCCCCAGGTTCCCCATCCCACATTCTCTGGGGTTCCCTGTGTTCCCCGTCCCATATTCCCTGGGTTTCCGTCCCACATGCCCCGGGTTCTCCGTCCCACATTCCCCGGGTTCCCCTTCCCACATTGCCCGGGTTCCGTATCCCACATTCCCGGGATTCCCCTTCCGGCATTCCCCAGGTTCTTTGTCCCACATTCCTGGGGTTCGGCGTCCCACATTTCTGGGGTTCCCTTTCCCTCATTCCTCAGGTTCCACGTCCCACGTTTCCGGGATTCCCCTTCCCACATGCCTCGGTTCCGCATTCCCCGCGTCACACATTCCCCTTCCCACATTCCACGGGCTCCCCGTCCCACATTCCCCGGGTTCCCCTTCCTGCATTCCCCGACTTCTCCGTCCCACATTCCCGGGGTTCAACGTCTCACATTCCTGGGGTTCCCCTTCCCACATGCCCCCGGGTTCCCGTCCCACATTCCCCAGGGTTCCCCGTCCCACATCCCCCGGGTTCCACATCCCACATTTCCCGGGTTCCCCTTCCCATATGCCCCGGGTTCCGCATCCCACATGCCCCGGGTTCCCTGTCCCGCATTCCCGGGGTTCTCTTCCCGCATTCCGGGGGCTTCCCGTCCATCATTCCCTAGGTTCCCCTTCCCGCATGCCCCGGGTTCCCCTTCTCACATTCCCCGGGTTCCCTGTCCCACATTCCCTGGGTTCCATATCCCACATTCCCGGGATTCCCCTTCGCGCATTCCCCAGGTTCTTCGTCCCACATTCCTGGGGTTCCACGTCCCACATTTCCGGGGTTCCCCTTCCCACATTCCCCAGGTTTTCTGGCCCACATGCCCCGGGTTCCGCGTTTTACATTCTCCGGGTTCCCCGTCACACATTCCCCGGGGTTCCCTGCCCCACATGCCCTGGGTTCCCCGTATTTCCCAACCCATATTCCCCAGGTTCCGTGTCCCACATTCCCCTGGTTCCCCGTCCCACATGCCCCCATGTGCCCCTTCCCACATTCCCCGGGTTCCGCGTCCCACATGCCCCGGGTTCCCGGTCCCACATTTCCGGGGTTCCCCTTCCCACATTCCCCAGGTTTTCCATCCCACATGCCCCGGGTTCCGCGTTTTACATTCCCCGGGGTTCCCTGCCCCACATGCCCTGGGTTCCCAGTGTTTCCCATCCCACATTCCCCGGGTTCCGTGTCCCACATTCCCCTGGTTCCCCATCCCACATGCCCCATGTTCCCCTTCCCACATTCCCCCGGTTCTGCGTCCCACATGCCCCGGGTTCCCCTTCCCACATTCCCGGTGTTCCCAGTCCCACATGCCCCGGGTTCCCCGTTCCGCATTCCGGGGTTCCCCATTCCACATTCGCGGTGTTCCCCGTCCCACATTCTCCAGGATTCCCCGTCCCACATGCCTCGGGTTCCGTGTTCCACATTCCCCGGGTTCTTTGTCCCACATTCCTGGGGTTCCGCGTCCCACATTTCCGGGGTTCCCCTTCCCACATGCCTCGGTTCCGCATTCCCCTTCCCACATTCCCCGGGTTCCCCGTCCCACATTCACCGGGTCCCCCTTCCTGCATTCCCCGACTTCTCCGTCCCACATTCCTGGGGTTCAATGTCTCACATTCCTGGGGTTCCCCTTCCCACATGCCCCCGGGTTCCCGTCCCACATTCCCCAGGGTTCCCCTTTCCACATGCCCCGCGTTCCCCGTCCCACATCCCCTGGGTTCCACATCCCACATTTCCCGGGTTCCCCTTCCCATATGCCCCGGGTTCCGCATCCCACATGCCCCGGGTTCCCTGTCCCGCATTCCCGGGGTTCTCGCCCCGCATTCCCGGGGTTCTCTTCCCGCATTCCGGGGGCTTCCCTCCCTCATTCCCTAGGTTCCCCTTCCCGCATTCCCTGGGATCCCAATCCCGCATTCCCCGGGTTCCCCTTCCCACATTCCCCGGGTTCCCGTTCCACAAGCCCCGGGGTTCCGCATCCCACATTCCCGGGGTTCCCCTTCCCACATTCCCTGGGTTCTGTATCCCACATTCCCGGGATTCCCCTTCGCGCATTCCCCAGGTTCTGCGTCCCACATTTCCGGGGTTCCCCTTCCCACATGCCCCAGGTTCTGCGTTTTACATTCTCCGGGTTCCCCGTCACACATTCCCTGGGGTTCCCTGCCCCACATGTCCTGGGTTCCCCGTATTTCCCGTCCCACATGCCCCGGGTTCCTGGTCCCACATTTCCGGGGTTCCCCTTCCCACATTTCTGGGGTTCCCCTTCCCACATTCCCTGGGTTTTCCCGTCCCACATGCCCCGGGTTCTGCGTTTTACATTCTCCGGGTTCCCCATCACACATTCCCCGGGGTTCCCTGCCCCACATGCCCTGGGTTCCCCGTGTTTCCCGTCCCACATTCCCCGGGTTCCATGTCCCACATTCCCCTGGTTCCCCGTCCCACATGCCCCATGTTCCCCTTCCCACATTCCCCGGGTTCCGCGTCCCACATGCCCCGGGTTCCCGGTCCCACATTCCCCCGGTTCCACGTCCCACATGCCCTGGGTTCCCCTTCCCACATTCCCAGTGTTCCCAGTCCCACGTGCCCCGGGTTCCCCGTCCCGCATTCCAGGGTTCCCCGTTCCGCATTCCCGGGGTTCCACGTTCCACATTCACAGTGTTCTCCGTCCCACATTCCCCGGGTTCCCCTTCCCACATTCCCCGGGTTATGTATCCCACATTCCCAGGATTCCCCTTCGCGCATTCCCCAGGTTATTCGTCCCACATTCCCGAGGTTCCCCTTCCCACATTTCTGGGGTTCCCCTTCCCACATTCCCAGGGTTTTCCGTCCCACATGCCCTGGGTTCTGCGTTTCACATTCTCCGGGTTCCCCGTCACACATTCCCTTGGGTTCCCTGCCCCACATGCCCTGGGTTCCCCGTATTTCCCATCCCACATTCCCCGGGTTCCCTGTCCCACATGCCCCCATGTTCCCCTTCCCACATTCCCCGGGTTCCGCGTCCCACATGCCCCGGGTTCCCGGTCCCACATTTCTGGGGTTCCCCTTCCCACATTTCTGGGGTTCCCCTTCCCACATTCCCCGGGTTCCCCGTCACACATTCCCCGGGGTTCCCTGCTCCACATGTCCTGGGTTCCCCGTGTTTCCCATCCCACATTCCCCGGGTTCCGTGTCCCACATTCTCCTGGTTCCCCGTCCTCCATGCCCCATGTTCCCCTTCCCACATTCCCCCGGTTCCGCGTCCCACATGCCCTGGGTTCCCCTTCCCACATTCCCGGTGTTCCCAGTCCCACATGCCCCGGGTTCCCCGTCCCGCATTCCAGGGTTCCCCGTTCCGCATTCCCGGGGTTCCACGTTCCACATTCGCAGTGTTCTCCATCCCACATTCGCCAGGATTCCCCGTCCCACATGCCTCGGGGTTCCGCGTTCCACATTCCCCGGGTTCCGTATCCCACATTCCCGGGATTCCCCTTCGCGCATTCCCCAGGTTCTTCGTTCCACATTTCCGGGGTTCCCCTTCCCACATTCCCCGGGTTTCCCGTCCCACATGCCCCAGGTTCCGCGTTTTACATTCTCCGGGTTACCCATCACACATTCCCCGGGGTTCCCTGACCTACATGCCCTGGGTTCCCCGTGTTTCCCGTCCCACATTCCCCGGGTTCCGTGTCCCACATTCCCCTGGTTCCCCATCCCACATGCCCCCATGTTCCCCTTCCCACATTCCCCGGGTTCCACATCCCACATGCCCCGGGTTCCCGGTCCCACATTTCCGGGGTTCCCCTTTCCACATTCCCGGGGTTCCCCTTCCCACATTCCCAGGGTTTCCCATCCCACATGCCCTGGGTTCCGCGTTTTACATTCTCCGGGTTCCCCGTCACACATTCCCCGGGGTTCCCTGCCCCACATGCCCTGGGTTCCTCGTGTTTCCTGTCCCACATTCCCCAGGTTCCGTGTCCCACATTCCCCTGGTTCCCCTTCCCACATTCCCCGGGTTCCGCGTCCCACATTCCCCCGGTTCCGCATCCCACATGCCCCGAGTTCCCCTTCCCACATTCCCCGGGTTCCGTATCCCATATTCCCGGGATTCCCCTTCGCGCATTCCCCAGGTTCTTCGTCCCACATTCCCGGGGTTCCGCGTCCCACATTTCCGGGGTTCCCCTTCCCACATGCCCCGGGTTCTGCGTTTTACATTCTCCGGGTTACCCGTCACACATTCCCCAGGGTTCCCTGCCCCACATGTCCTGGGTTCCCCGTGTTTCCCGTCCCACATTCCCCGGGTTCTGTGTCCCACATTCCCCTGGTTCCCCGTCCCACATGCCCCATGTTCCCCTTCCCACATTCCCCGGGTTCCGCGTCCCACATGCCCCGGGTTCCCCTTCCCACATTCCTGGTGTTCCCAGTCCCACATGCCCCGGGTTCCCCGTCCCGCATTCCAGGGTTCCCTGTTCCGCATTCCCGGGGTTCCGCGTTCCACACTCGCCAGGATTCCCCATCCCACATGCCTCGGGTTCCGCGTTCCACATTCCCCGGGTTCCCCTTCCCACATTCCCCGGGTTCCGTATCCCACATTCCCGGGATTCCCCTTCGCGCATTCCCCAGGTTCTTCATCCCACATTTCCGGGGTTCCCCTTCCCACATTCCCCGGGTTTCCCATCTCACGTGCCCCGGGTTCTGCGTTTTACATTCTCCGGGTCACACATTCCCCAGGGTTCCCTGCCCCACATGCCCTGGGTTCCCCGTGTTTCCCGTCCTACATTCCCCGGGTTCCGTGTCCCACATTCCCCTGGTTCCCCTTCCCACATGCCCCATGTTCCCCTTCCCACATGCCCTGGGTTCCCGGTCCCACATTCCCCCGGTTCCGCGTCCCACATGCCCCGGGTTCCCCTTCCCACATTCCCGGTGTTCCCAGTCCCACATGCCCCGGGTTCCCCGTTCGGCATTCCCGGGGTTCCGCGTTCCACATTCGCGGTGTTCCCCATCCCACAATCTCCAGGGTTCCCCGTCTCACACGCCTCGGTTTCCGCGTTCCACATTCCCCGGGTTCCCTGTCCCACTCCGTGTATTGCTCAGTGATTGCTGTCTGCAGCAAGTGCTGCTGGCTGTGCCGAGACCCCTCCTAACTCCTGCCTCTTCCCTCCTCCCTCCGACCTCCCTCCAGGGCCTCCTATACAACAGGCACCACGCACACATCTGAAATTTCTGGGGTTCCCCGTCCCACATGCCCCAGGTTCCCCGTCCCACTCCGTGTGTTGCACAGTGACTGCTGTCTGCAGCACGTGCTGCTGTCTCTGCGGAGACCCCTCCTCGCTCCTCCCACCTCCCACCTCCCTCCTCCCTTTCGCCAGGCCCTCCTGCACAGCAGGCACCACACACACTGCTGGAGCCCCGAGTGGCTGTCATGGAAGGCTTGCCCCCCATGCACCCAGCCCTGCCTCCGGCCTGGGGTTGGGGAAACCGGGCACAGCAAGGCTGTTCTTCTTGCTATGGGGTCCCAGGTAAATCCTTCAGCATGGAGCCAGAGGCGGGAGGTCTACGTGGTCCTGCAGGGAGAGCTGATGGCGAGGATGCGTGGAGCATCACACTCTGAGCACCTCTGCCCTGCAGACACAGGGAGCACCGTCCCCAGAGCACCAGTGTCCAGCAGACACAGGGAACACCGTCCCCAGAGCACCGGTGTCCAGCAGATGCAGGGAGCACCACTGCCCAGCAGACACAGGGAGCACTGTCCCCAGAGCACCGCTGTCCAGCAGATGCACGGAGCACCACTGTCCAGCAGACGCAGGCAGCACTGTCCGTAGAGCACCTGTGCCCAGCACATTCAGGGAGCACCACTGCCTGGCAGACACAGGGAGCACCGTCCCCTGAGCAACTATCACCTACATGTAACATTCTTGACAACTATCACCTACATTTAACATTCTTGACAACTATCACCTACATGGAACATTCTTGACAACTATCATCTACACTGCACTCCAGCCTGGGTGCCTGATGTATCCTAAGAGCAAAACTTCATCTCAAATAAAATAAAATATAAGAAATTTAAGGGTCTCACAGGAAAGGAATCTTAAAGATTAGAAGATATGTTGGGAGATATGTGTCCCTTTTTTTTTTTTTTTTTTTGAGAGGTTGTCTTGCGCTGTCACTCAGGCTGGGCTGAAGTGGAGTGGCTCGATCTTGGCTCACTGCAACCTCCCCTCCCTGGTTCAAGTGATTCTCCTACTTGAGCCTCCCAAGTAGCTGGAGTTGCAGGCGTCCGCCACCAAGCCTGGCTGATTTTTTTGTAGAGATGGGGTTTCACGACGTTGGCCAGGCTGTTCTCCAACTCCTGACCTCAAGTGATCTCTCCCCTCTTGTGGAACTTTGTTTTCTTTCTTTCTTTCTTTCTTCCTTTTTTTTTGAGACGGAGTTTCGCTCTAGTTACCCAGGCTGTAGTGCAATGGCGCGATCTCGGCTCACCACAGCCTCCGCCTCCCGGGTTCAGGCAATTCTCCTGCCTCAGCCTCCTGAGTAGCTGGGATTACAGGCACGCACCACCATGCCCAGCTAATTTTTTGTATTTTTAGTAGAGACGGGCTTTCACCATGTTGACCAGGATGGTTTCGATCTCTTGACCTCGTGATCCACCCACCTCGGCCTCCTAAAGTGCTGGGATTATAGGCGTGAACCACCGCTCACGCGGAACTTTGTTTTCAATAGCTCATGCCTGGGAGGAAATACAGACACTGTCTACAGACACACTTCATTCATGTTTAATGACTGTAGCAGAAGGGACTAAGTCAAATGTCAGCAGGTGCACTGCACAAAGATCAAACACGGACCCGAAGTTCCTAAACTGTGAGTGTGAGACTCAATCCAGATGATGAAGTAAAGCATAGTATCCCAGTGACTAGAGAAGCTAGGCGGGAGGATCGCTTGAGGCCAGGAGTTCAAGACCAGCCTGAGCAACATGCCGAGATCCTGTCTCTACAAAGCATTTAAAAATTAGCTGGGTGTGGTGGTGCACATCTGCACTCCCAGCTACTGGGAGGTGAAGCAGGAGGATCATTTGAGGCCAGGAGTTCAAGACCAGCCTGGGCAACATAGCGAGACCCTGTCTCTACAAATAAAATTATTTAAAAAGAATAGGTGGGCATGGTGGCACACACCTGTAGCACCAGCTACATGAGAAACTGAGGTAGGAGGATCATTTGAGGCGGGGAGGTCGAGGTTGAAGTGAGCAAATGATGCCACTGCACTCCAGCTTGGGTGACGGAGCAAGACCATTTATCAAAAAAAAAGCAATTCCTCCTCTACTCATCAACAAATTAAATAATGAATAGTGGATATGTTGAACTTTTTTCTGCTTGTCATTGGAGCTACTGTAAAAGCAGGAGTGTTTGTTTCCTATCAGTACAGCAACGGGACATCCCGGCACCTCGTGCAATTGACGGACCTTGTGCAGAGATACTCTTAACTGTCATTTCTTTACAGGAACATGCATCGGGTGATGAACAAACTAGAAATAACGTTAACGGACATAATCCACGAATGTTTATACCCAACCACCAAATATAACTTATTTTTTTCGAGATGGAGTCTTGCTCAGACGCCCAGGCTGCAGAGCAGCGGCATGATCTTGGCTCACTGAAACCACCACGTCCCGGGTTCAAGTGGTCCTGCCGTCTCAGCCTCCCAAGTAGCTGGGATTATAGGCACCCACCATCATGCCTGGCTAATGTTTTTTTTAATTTTAGTAGAGACAGGGTTTCACCATGTTGGCCAGGCTGGTCTCAACTGCTGACCTCAGGTGATCTGCCTGCCTTGGCCTCCCGAAGTGCTGGGATTATAGGTGTCAGCCACCAGAGCTGGCCATAACTTAACTTTGTAACCAAGCTACTCATTTCTTCAAGAGTCAGTTGCATTGGTTACAAACACTTCTCAATATATTCTGTCCACCTATTCCATTCCATTTTTTTTTTTTTTTTTTTTTTTTTGAGACAGAGTCTTGCTCTATCACACAGGCCAGAGTGCAATGGTGTGATTTCGGCTGACCGCAACCTCTGCCCCCTGGGTTCAAGGGATTCTCCTGCCTCAGCCTCCCCAGTAGCTGGGATTACAGATGCCAGCCAGCACACCTGGCTAATTTTTGTATTTTCAGTAGAGATGGGGTTTCACCATGTTAGCCAGGCTGGTCTCGAACTCCTGACCTCAGGTTATCTGCCCGCCTCGGCCTTCCCAAATTCTTCCCACTGACATTTATTTCATCACGGGGATGAGCCCAGTGGAGGACATGGGTTCTCTCATGCGTGAAAACTCTCTTGGGTTTTTGGAATACGTGACAATACTGTGATTTATTCGTTCAGAGGAACGCTAATTTTCCAAGCCAGGAAATCAATTTTGGCAATTAACACTAATTACTGGCAGAGATTTTATCAGATGAAAGCCTACAACCACATCTTTCATACAAAAAATAAGTGGCATATTTTAAATTCGAGTGTTTCTCACATTCTAGCATGCATCAGAATTCCCTGAAGACTGTCTCTTCATCAACCCCTGCTCTCCAAAATTTGGGTTCAGCAGATGCGGGATATGGCCTGAGAATGCAGAGCATCTCCACGTCAAACGCGTTCCCTTTTGATACTGATTTTGCTGGTCTAGGAGAGAGTCGTGTGAAAGCCTGATTCTCAACTGTGTCAGCCCTTTGGGTAAACATTAAACAGAATGATAGAATTAAAGGTCTGCTGGCTGGGCGCCATAGCTCACACCTGTAATTTCAGCACTTTGGGAGGCCAAGGCAGGCAGATCAGCTGAGGTCTGGAGTTCAAGACCAGCCTGGCCAACATGGTGAGACCCTGTCTCTACTAAAAATACAAAAAAAAAAAAATAGCTGTGTGCCATGGCACATGCTTGCTTGCTGTTTTGTTTGTTTTTTCTTTTTGGGGGATACAGTAAAGAAACAGTATACTCTCTGTTCAACTGAACAAGGCAGGTGGATCAGCTGAGGTCAGGAGTTCGAGACCAGCTTGGCCAACATGGTGAAACCCAGCCTCTACTAAAAATACAAAAATTAGCAGCACCTGGTGGCGCATGCCTGTAATCCCACCTACTCCAGAGGCTGAGGCAGGAGAATCTCTTGAACCAGGAGGCGGAGGTTGCGGTGAGCTGAGATTGTGCCATTGCACTCCAGTCTGGGTGACGGAGCAAGACTCCCTCTGTATGGTGTTCTGTGACAGCAGTCTGAAATACACTCAGACATCCCATAAGAAGAGGAGGTGAGGACACAGACACACATAGAGGGACAACCCTGTGAGGACACATGGAGAAGACAGCTTCTCCAAGCCCAGGAGAGAGGCCTCAGGAGCAGCCAGCCCAGCCCACACCTGGATCTCAGACCCGCAGCCTCCAGGACTGTGGGAGAATCAATGTCTGATGTTTAAGCACTGGGTCCATGATATTTTATTACAGCAGCCCCAGGAAAGTAATGTTCTCTCCTTTAAGAGGTCACTCCAATAAATTAGCTCAACCACTGTGGAAGATAGTGTGGCGATTCCTCAAGTACCTAGAGATTCCATTTGACCCAGCAATCCCATGACTGGTATATACCCAAAGGACCATAAATCATTCTACTATAAAAAAACGCACACATATGTTCACTGCAGCACTATTTACAACAGCAAAGACCTGGAACCAACCCAAACACCCATCCATGATAGACTGGATGAAGAAAATGTGGCACATAGACACCATGGAATACTACGCAGCCATGAAAAATGATGAGTTCTTGTCCTTTGTAGGGACATGGATGAATCTGGAAACCAGCATTCTCAGCAAACTGACAGAAGAACAGAAAACCAAACACTGCATGTTCTCACTCATACGCAGGTGTTGAACAATTAGATCATATGGACACAGGGAGGGGAGCATCACACAGTGGGGTAGGTTGGGGGGGGTGGGGGGCTGGGACGGATGGCAGGGAGGTTGGGGAGGGATAACATGGGGAGAAATGCCTGATGTATGTGACAAGGACATGGAGGCAGCAAACCACCATGGCACGTGTGTACCTATGCAACAACCCTGTAAGATCAGCACATGTTCCCCAGAACTTAAAGTACAATTGAAAGAAAAAAAAAGAGGTGACTCCAAAGCTACAAATGATGAGAAAGGAGCATATTTAGAAAGACTCTGTGCTGTCACCAAAAAACACTTCTCCGAAAGCTCAGAGACATCTGGTAACACTCATTATCCTCCGCAGAGTAATCAATGAATCACAGCTCAGGTAAGTGCCTGTCATCAGGATTCATTTTACATAATCAGACTGGAGAAGCGAAAGAAGAGACCAGGAAAAGAAAAGCAATGTGGGTTTCACGTCTCAAAAAAAGAATGGTGGAAGTGGCCAGGCTCGGTGGCCCAGGCCTGTAATCCCAGCACTTTGGGAGGCTGAGGCGGGCAGATCGCCTGAGGTCAGGAGTTCGAGACAAGCCTGGCCAACACGAAGAAACCCCGTCTCTACTAAAAATACAAAAATTAGCCAGACATGGTGGCGGGTGCCTGTAATCCCAGATACTCGGGCGACTGAGGCAGGAGAATCTCTTGAACCCGGGAGGCGGAGGCTGCAGTGAGCCGAGATGGCGCCATTGCACTCCAGCCTCGGCGACAGAGTGAGACTCCATCTCAGAAAATAAATAATTGACACAGAGATTGTCCTGAGCCCCAATATCAGCCCCAAAGTGAGCTCCGGAATGACGGGCAGGCGGCCCTCCACCAATACGGTAGGAGGAAGGGCTGTTGCTGCTGCCTTTGGCGAGCAGGAATACCTGACAAGCAGGTCACATGCCCAGGTCCCGTGTCGCACATTCCAGGGTTCCTCGTCCCGCATTCCCCGGATTCCATGTCCCAAATTCCCTGGATTCCCCTTCCCTCATTCCCCGGTTTCCACCACACATTCCGCGGGTTCCCCTCCTGCATTTCCCGGGTTCCGCATCCCACATTTCCGGGATTCCCCTTCCCGCGTTCCCCATTCCACATTCCCGGGGTTCCGCATCCCATATTCCCGGGGTTCTGCATCCCACATTTCTGGGGTTCCGCATCCCACCTGCCCCGGGTTCCCCGTCCCACATTCCCCGGGGTTTCCGTCCCACATGCCCCTGGTTCCGCATCCCACATTCCCCGGGCTCCGGTCCCGCATTCCCTGGGTTCCCCCTCCCACATGCCCCGGGTTCCCTCACGCATTCCCCGGGTTCCCCGTCCCGCATTCCCAGGGCTCCCGGTCCCTCATTCCCCGGATTCCCCTTCCCGCATTCCCCGGGTTACCGTCCCACATGCCCAGGGTTCCCCGTTTTCCCCATCCCACATTCCCTGAGTTCCGCATCCCACATTCCCGGGGTTCCCCTTCCCGCGTTCCCCGTGTTCTCCGTTCCACATTCCCGGGGTTCCGCATCCCACATTTCCCGGGTTCCCCTTCCCACATTCCCGGGGTTCCGTTTTCCACATTCTCGTGGCACGATGTCTAGTGAGGCCGCCTTCCTGCAGTCCGGGAAGCAAAAACTGCATGACTGAAAGATCCTCTGTCTCAGGGCTGATTTTCTTTGCAGCACTCAGTATCTATTTCCAACACAGTCATCTCTGAAATTCATGGGTTAAAGCCTGAACCCCGAGGACCTCAGAGTGTTAGGATGTTTAAAGAGGTAATTTGGGTAAAATGAGGTCATCAATATGGGCTCTAATCTGATATGACTGTTGCTGCACCAGAAGAGGGATTAAGACCCAGACATGCTTCCTGCCTCGCAGATCCTCTAGGGATGGACTGACTTTTCCTTCAGCATCTGTGTCTCCTCTTCTGTCTCTTAAAATGACACGTGTCTCCCAGCGCTTTGGGAGGCCGAGGCGGGTGGATCACGAGGTCAACAGATAGAGACCATCCTGGTCAACATGGTAAAACCCCGTCTCTACTAAAAATACAAAAAATTAGCTGGGCATGGTGGCATGTACCTGTAATCCCAGCTACTCGGGAGGTTGAGGTAGGAGAATTGCCTGAACCCAGGAGGTGGAGGTTGCGGTGAGCCGAGATCGCGCCATTGCACTCCAGCCTGGGTAACAAGAGTGAAACTCTGTCTCAAAAAAAAAAAAAAAAAAAAGGACACGTGTCATTGCCTGTAGGGGCCTTCTTATACCGAGAACGAGGTTGGAAGGGTTCATATTATGTGGTCACTTGACTGGAGCATGGGGTGCATAGGTGTTCAATTGAACGTTACTCTGGGGTATCTGTAAGGGTGGAAGGGAGAATCCTTCCGGCCTCTCCGAGCTCTGGGGGCTCCAGCATCCCTGGGCTTGTGGCCGCAGGAGTCCAGTCTGTGCCTCTGTCCCCACGTGGCCTTCTCAAGGGTCTGCTACAATGACCTTGTCTTTATTTAATTCCATCTGCAAAGACCCTATTGTAAATTAGGTCCCAGTCAGAGGTATTCAGAGTTAGGATGCTAGAAACAGAAATTCCATTTGACCCAGAAATCTCATTACTGGGTATATATGCAAAGGATTATAAATCGTTCTACTATAAGGACACATGCACACGAATGTTCACTGCAGCACAGTTTACAATAGCAAAGACCTGGAACCAACCCAAACGCCCATCGATGATAGACTGGACAGGGAAAATGTGGCACATATACACCATGGAATATTATGCAGCCATCAAAAACGATGAGTTCGTGTCCTTTGTAGGGACGTGGACCAAGCTGGAAACCATCATTCTCAGGAAACTGACACAAGAACAGAAAATCAAACACTGCATGTTCTCACTCATAGGTGGGTGTTGAGCAATGAGAACACATGGAGACAGGGAGGGGAGCATCACACACTGGAGTCTGTTGGTGGGAAATAGGGGAGGGACAGCAGGGGGTGGGGAGTTGGGGAGAGATAGCATGGGGAGAAATGCCAGATATAGGTGAAGGGGAGGAAGGCAGCAAACCACATTGTCATGTGTGTACCTATGCAACCATCTTGCATGTTCCTCACATGTACCCCAAAACCTAAAATGCAATAAAATTATATATATAATCATATACAATAAAAAATTTTATTATATACTATTATATATTATATAATCATTATATAATATATAATTCCATATAATACATATATATATATATATATATATATATATATATATAGAGAGAGAGAGAGAGAGAGAGTTTATGGTGGCCGAGGGCAGTGGCTCAAACCTGTAATCCCAGCACTTTGGGAGGCCAAGGTGGGTAGATTATTTGAGGTCAGGACTTTGAGATCAGCCTGGTCCACATAATCAAGCCCCGTCTCTACTAAAAACACAAAAATTAGGCAGACATGGTGGTGGGTGCCTATAATCCCAGCTACTTGGGAGGCTGAGGTGAGAGAATTCCTGGAACTCAGGAGATGGAAGTTGCAGTGAGCTGAGATGGCATCACTACACTCCAGCCTGGGTAATAGAGCAAAACTTCACCTCAAAGAGAAAAAAAAAAAAAAAGCCAATGGGATATTAATGATGCTCTCAAAGCCTTTCTTTAACATCTAGGTGCTTTTATAGGAATAACAACTCTCCTATCAATTGCAGTTGGTAAGATAACCTTTCTGAGGTTTCTTACGTGATAATGATGCTCAATTTCTATTAAGTGCATGAATGTGCTTTGTAACATCTAAATTCTTTAGAAAGTAACTGTCATTTCCGTTGGGTGGGGTTGTTCTGGATCTGCTCTGCTCCCCTTCATTATTTAAAACAGAGATTATGGTCGGGCGTGGTGACTCAGGCCTGTCATCCCAGCACTTTGGGAGGCCTAAAGGGGAGGATCACTTGAGGTCAGCAGTTCGAGACCAGCCTTGCAAACGTGGAGAAACCCCGTCTCTACTAAAAATAAAAAATTAGCCTGACGTGGTGGCGGGCACCTGTGTTCCAGCTACTCGGGAGACTGAGGCAGGAGAATCGCTTGAACCCGGGAGGTGGAGGTTGCAGTGAGCTGAGATGGCGCCATCACACTTCAGCCTGGGCGATAAAGCGAGACTCTGCCTCAAAAAATAAATAAATGACACCGAGATTGTTCTGAGCCTGAATATCAACCCCAAAGTGAGGTCCGGAGTCACAGACAGGCGGCCCTCCACCAATATGGTAGGAGGAAGGGCTGCTGCTGCTGCCTTTGGCGAGCAGGAATACCCGACTAGCAGGTCACATCCCCGGGTCCCGCATCGCACATTCCCAGGATTCCCCTTCCCGCATTCCCCGGGTTCTCCGTCCCAGATACCCGGGGTTTCCCATCCCACATTCCCCGGGTTTCGCATCCCATATTTCCGGGATTCCCCTTCCCGCATTCCCCGTTCCACATTCCCGGGATTCCGCATCCCACATTTCCCGGGTTCCCTGGCCCACATGCCCCAGGTTTCCGTCCCAGATGCCCCTGGTTCTGCGTCCCACATGCCCGGGGTACCCCGTCCCACATGCCCCGGGTTCCCCGTCCCACATTCCCGGGGTTCCCCTTCCCGCGTTCCCCGGGTTCCGCATCCCACATTTCTCAGGTTCCCCTTTTCACATGCTCCGGGTTCCACTTCCCACATTCCCGGGATTCCGCGTCCCACATGCCCCGAGTTCCCATCCCGCATTCCCCGGTTCCCCGTCCCGCATTCCCGGGGTTTCTGTCCCACATTCCCCGTCCCACATGCCCCGGGTTCCCTGTGTTCCCCGTCCCACAATCCCCGGGTTCCGTGTCCCACGTTCCCGGGGTTCTGCATCCCACATTTCCCGGGTCCCCCTTCCTACATGCCCCGGGTTCCCGTCCTACATTCCTGGGGCTCCCCATCCCTCATTCCCCGGGTTCTCCATCCCGCATTCCCCGGGTTCCTGTCCCACATTCCCCGGGCTCCCTGTCCCGCATTCCCGGGGCTCCCCGTCCCTCATTCCCTGGGTTCCCCTTCCCACATTCCCCGGGTTCCGCGTCCCACATTCCCGGGGTTCCCCTTCCCGCGTTCCCCATCCCACATTCCCCGGGTTCCACATCCCACATTTCTCGGGTTCCCCTTCCCTCATTCCCCGGGTTCCCCGTCCCGCATTCCTCGGGTTCCTCTTCCCGCATTTCCCGGGTTCCCCGTCCCACATGCCCCGGGTTCCGTGTCCGACATTCCCGGGGTTCCGTTTTCCACATTCTCGTGGCACGATGTCTAGTGAGGCCGCCTTCCTGCAGTCCGGGAAGTAAAAACTGCATGGCTGAAAGATCCTCTGTCTAGGGCTGATTTTCTTTGCAGCACTGAGTATCTATTTCTAACACTGCCATCTCTGAAATTCATAGGTTAAAGCCTGAACCCTGAGGACCTCAGAGTGTTAGGATGTTTAAAGAGGTAATTCGAGTAAAATGAGGTCATCAATATGGTCAGCCTAATGTGATATGACTGTTGCTGCACCAGAAGAGGGATTAAGACTCAGACATGCTTCCTGCCTCCCAGATCCTCTAGGGATGGACTGACTTCGTCTGTGTCTCCTCTTCTGTCTCTTAAAAGGACACGTGCCATTGCCTGTAGGGGCCTTCTTATATCGAGAACGAGGTTGGAAGAGTTCATACTATGTGTTCACTTGACTGGAGCATGGGTGCCTAGGTGTTCGATTGAACGTTACTCTGGGGTATCTGTAAGGGTGGAAGGGAGGATCCTTCTGGCCTCTCCGAGCTCTGGGAGCTCCAGCATCCCTGGGCTTGTGGCCACAGCACTGCAGACTGTGCCTCTGTCCCCACGTGGCCTTCTTAAGTGTCTGCTATAATCACCTCGTCTTGACTTAATTCCATCTGCAAAGACCCTATTGCTAAATTAGGTCCCAGTCAGAGGTATTTGGAGTTAGGACGCTAGATATAGAAATTCCATTTGACCCAGCAATCCCATTACTGGGTATAGATCCAAAGGACTATAAATCGTTCTACTATAAGGACACATGCACACGAATGTTCACTGCAGCACAGTTTACAATAGCAAAGACCTGGAACCAACCCAAATGCCCATCGATGATAGACTGGACAGGGAAAATGTGGCACATATACACCATGGAATATTATGCAGCCATCAAAAACGATCAGTTCGTGTCCTTTTTAGGGACATGGATGAATCTGGAAACCATCATTCTCAGCAAACTGACACAAGAACAGAAAATCACATACCGCATGTTCTCACTCATAGGTGGGTGTCGAACAGTGAGAACAGATGGACACAGGGAGGGGAGCATCACACAATGGGGTCTGTTGGGGGGAAATAGGGGAGGGACAGCGGGGGGTGGGGAGTTGGGGAGAGAGAGCATGGGGAGAAATACCAGATATAGGTGAAGGGGAGGAAGGCAGCAAATCACACTGCCACGTGTGTACCTATGCAACAATATTGCATGTTCTTCACATGTACCCCAAACCTAAAATGCAATAAAATTATATATATAAGTATATATAATAAAAAATTTTATTATATACTATTATATATTATATAATAATGATATCATATATAATTCTATATAACATATATATATGTATGTATGTATAAAGAGTTAATGGCGGCTGGGGGCAGTGGCTCAAACCTGTAATCCCAGCACTTTGGGAGGCCGAGGCGGATAGATTATTTGAGGTCAGGACTTTGGGGTCAGCGTGGTCCACATGATGAAGCCCCATCTCTACTAAAAACACAAAAATTAGCCAGGCATGGTGGTGGGTGCCTATAATCCCAGCTACTTGGGAAGCTGCGGTGAGAGAATTCCTGGAACCCGGGAGGGGGAGGATGCAGTGAGCCGAGATGGCATCACTGCACTCCAGCCTGGGTAATAGAGCAAAACTTCACCTCAAAGAGAGAGAGAGAGAGAGAGAGAGAGAGAGAGAGAGAGAGTCAATGGCATATGAGCTATGCCCTCAAAACCTTTCTTTAATATCTAGGTGCTTTTATAGGAATAACAAGTCTCCTATCAATTGCAGTTGGTAAGATAACCTTTCTGAGGTTTCTTACATGATAATGATGCTCAATTTGTATTAAGTGCATGAACTTGGTTTGTAACATCTAAATTCTTTAGAAAGTAGCTGTCATTTCCATTGGGTGGGGTTGTTCTGGATCTGATCTGCTCCCCTTCATTATTTAAAACAGAGATTGTGGTCGGGCGTGGTGACTCAGGCCTGTCATTCCAGCAGTTTGGGAGACGGAAAGGAGAGAATCTCCTGAGGTCAGGAGTTCGAGACCAGCCGGGCCAACACGGAGAAACCCCGTCTCTACTAAAAATACAAAAATTAGCCGGACATGGTGGCGGGCGCCTGTAATCCCAGATACTCGGGAGACTGAGGCAGGAGAATCGCTTGAACCCGGGAGGTGGAGGTTGCAGTGAGCTGAGATGGCGCCACTGCACTCCAGCCTGGACGACAGTGCGAGATTCTGTCTCAAAAAATAAATAAATGACACCGAGATTGTTCTGAGCCCCAATATCAGCCCCAAAGTGAGGTCCGGAATGACAGACAGGCGGCCCTCCACCAATACGGTAGGAGGAAGGGCTGTTGCTGTTGCCTTTGGCGAGCAGGAATACCCGACAAGCAGGTCACATGCCCAGGTCCCGCGTCGCACATTCCGGGGGTTCGCCTTTCCACATTCGCCGGTTTCCCGGTCCCAGATTCCCGGGGTTCCCCTTCCCAGGTTCACCGGGTTCCGCATCCCACATTCCCCGAGTTCCGCGTCCCAGATTCCTGGGGTTCCCCGTCCCACATTTCCCGGGTTCCGCATCCCACATTTCCAGAGTTCCCCTTCCCACATTCCTGGGCTTCCGCTCCCACATTTCCGGAGTTACCCTTCCCGCATTCCCCGGGGTTCCACTTCCCGCATTCCCTGGGTTCTCTGTCTCACATTCCCCGGGTCCCGCATCACACATTCCCGGGGTTCCCCTTCCCACATTCCCCTGGTTCTCCATCCCACATTCCCGGGGTTCCGTGTCCCACATTTCCGGGGTTCCCCTTCCTGCATTCCCCAGGGTTCCGCATTCCACATTCACCCGGTTCCACATTCTCCGGGTTCCCCGTTCCACATTCCCCAGGTTCCGTGTCCCACATTCCCGGGGTTCCCCATCCCACATGCCCCAGGTTCCGAGTCCCACATTCCCTGGGGTCCTGGTCTCACATGCCGTCGGTTCCATGTCCGAAATTTCCCGGGTTCCCCTTCCAACATTCCCCGAGTTTCCCTTCCCACATTCCCTGGGTTCCCCGTCCCACATGCCCCGGGTTCCGTGTTCCACATTTCCCGGGTTCCCCGTTCCACATTCCCGGTGTTCCCCGTTCCACATTATCTGGGGTTCCCCGTCTCACATGCCGCGGGTTCCACATCACACATTCCCCGGGATCCGGGTCTGAAATTTCCGGTGTTACCCTTCCCACATTCCCCAGGTTCCACATCCCACATTCCCGGTGTTCCCCGTCCCACATTCCCCAGGTTCAGCATCCCACATGCCCTGGGTTCCTGTCCCACTCCGTGCATTGCTCAGTGACTGCTGTCTGCAGCAGATGCTGCTGGCTGTGCCGAGACCCCTCCTGCCTCCTCCCTCCTCCCACCTCCCTCCTCCCTCCTCCCTCCCGCCAGGCCCTCCTGTACAGCAGGCACCACACACATGCCTGGAGTCCCGAGCTGCCGTCACGGAAGGCTTGCCCCCCACGCGCCCAGCCCTGCCTCAGGCCTGGGGTTAGGGAAGCTGGGCATGGCAGGGCTGTTCTTCTTGCTAGGGGGTCCCAGGTAAATCCTTCAGCATGGAGGCCGAGGCACGAGGTCTACGCGGTCCTGCAGGGACAGCTGATGGCAAGGATGGACGGAGCATCACACTCTCAGCACCTCTGCCCTGCAGACACAGGGAGCACCGTCCCCAGAGCACCAGTGTCCAGCAGATTCAGGGAGCACCACTGCCCAGCAGACACAGGGAGCACTATCCCCAGAGCACCGGTGTCCAGCAGATGCAGGGAGCCCTGTCCCTAGAACAACCGTGTCCAGCCGATGCAGGCAGCACCGCGCCCCACAGACACAGGGGACCAGTAACCTTTAACCCCCTTGGGACTGATGCTGTTATGACTATTCACACGGTGCACCCACCTGTGCACCCCACAGACACAGGGAACCAGTACCCTTTAATCCCCCATCCCCCGGACAGATACTCTTATGATTATTCACACGGTGCACCCACCTGCTCTGAAGGTCATCCATGTTCAGCTCAGAGACGTAATGGGTGGCGGAGGAGACAGTGACCACCCTCGCACTGTGGCCAGGGGACCCGGACTCTCTCAGGGTATCCAGGAGAAGATTGGTCAGCAAGAAGTGCCCCAGGTAGTTCAGGCCGAAATGTTCCTCAAATCCGTCTCTGGTTTTCCTCTGAGGGACCATCATCACCCCAGCTGCACAAGAGGGAATATCAGAGGGAGTTAGACTGGGGAGACAGTGGAGAAATCTCACTGACGGATTCCCAGGATGCACAAATGTCCCAGGACGTCGGAGGGCGGGGTCTGGAGCTGGCTGCTGTGACTTCCTCCTGAGCCTGTTACCTGCTCTCCATGTGGTGGGGAACATTCTAGAAGATCACTGAAGTCCCTCCCTGCTTTCCATCTCTGCATCTCTATGCCTTGAGTTTAAAAACAATACCCACAGCAGGGTGCAGGGGCTCACGCCTGTATCCCAGCACTTTTTAAGGTGGGCGAATCACCTGAGGTTGGGAGTTCAAGGCCAGCCTGACCGACATGGACAAACTCCGTCTCTACTTTAAAAATACAAAAATTAGCTGGGCATGGTGGCACATGCCTGTAATCCCAGCTACTTGGGAGGCTGAGGCAGGAGAATAGCTTGAATCCAGGAGGCGGAGGTTGCGGCGAACTGAGATCGCACCATTGCAATCCAGCCTGGGCAACGAGAGCAAAACTCTGTCTCAAAAAAGGAAAAAAGAAAAAGCCACAATGACAATGCAGTAACACACACAGAGTGAGAATTTTCCAAGTCACCAAATGGGTTCCCCTGGACAATTAATAATTCTGGGTGGCTGGGTCCGGTGGCTCACACATGTAATCCCAGCCTTTGGGCAGGTGAAGAGGACAGATCACTTGAGGTCAGGAGTTCAAGACCAGCCTGGGCAATATAGTGAAACACTTTCTGTACCAAAAATGCAAAAAGTTAGCTGGCTGTGGTGGTGCTTGTCTGTAGTCCCAGCTACTCAGGAGGCTGAGGTGAGAGGATTGCCTGAGCCCAAGAGGCGGAGGTTGCCGTGAGCTGAGATTGAGCCACTGCACTGCAGCCTGGGCGACAGAGATCCTGTCTCCAAAAACAAAAATCTGGACAAGAATATTGTGGCACCGTTCACAGTAGCAAAGACCTGGAACCAACCCAAATGCCCATCAGTGATAGACTGGATAAAGAAAATGTGGCACACGGACACCATGGAATACTATGAAGCCATAAAAAAGGACGAGTTCATGTCCTTTGCAGGGACATGGATGATGCTGGAAACCATCATTCTCAGCAAACTGACACAAGAACAGAAAACCAAACACCGCATGTTCTCACTCATAAGTGGGAGTTGAACAGTGAGAACACAGGGACATGGGGAGGGGAACATCACACACTGGTACCTGTCAGGGGGGTGGGGGGGCTAGGAGAGGGATAACAGGGGGTAGGGGGATTGGGAAAGGATGACATTAGGAGAAATAGCTAATGTACATGATGGTGGGATGGAGGCAGCAGACCACCATGGCATGTGTAGAACTAGGTATCAAACCTGCATGATCTGCACGTGTACCCCAGAACTTAAAGTATAATAAAAAAATAAAACACATTTGATTAAAAAAAAAAGAAGAATCGCTGCTATGGCACTCCCTTTTCAGAATGTCCCACAAACAAACTGCTCAGACATCCTCTGGGAAATGCTGACCTCAGTATAAACATGGCCGGTCCTCACCATGGATCACAGGGCAGCCCCGCTGGCCATGATTCTATAAACGTAATTACCACCGGAGGTTCTGTGCTTGACAAGATTCTATCTCCCAGACACAGAATGCCCCACCCCTGTCAGGCAAAGCCTGGCTGAGTGCCTGCCCTGACGTCCTTGCTGTGGGGGACATGACCTCAAAGATGACTTGTTCTGGAAACACGCATGAACCATATTGTCTTGTACTGAGCAGACCAGCTTGCTTGGATATTAATGCAAATGTGTATATATACGTATGTATATACATGTACATGCATAATGTAGATATGTATACATATGCATGTTATGCATGTATCAGGGATTCTGTATCTGCACATGTACTGTACATGTAAATGCAGGCACGCATATTCATAGACATATGCATATGTATTTGTGAACGTGTTTACATTGCCATGTACTTGGGTGTATAACTGCATATATGCACAATTCATTGAAAGGTATACACTTAGAGAGACGGACGTTTGCATGTACATACATGTTCACGTCTTTGCATGCACAGATGCATTTTCAAATGCCTATAAATTTGTACTTGTCTTTCACATATATGTAAAAGAAAACATTGTATGCACATGTACCTATGACTTTGCATATATACCTATTCATATGTATACACATGTGTATACATGACATGTGTATTTGCATATGTTATATGTATATATGTATGTATTATTTAATTTTGAGGCAGAATTTTGCTCTTGTTAACCAGGCTGGAGTGCAAGGGTATGATCTCGGCTCACTGCAACCTCCTCCTCCTCCAGGGTTCAGGTGATTCTCCTGCCTCAACCTCCTGAGTAGCTGGGATTACAGGTGTGTGCCAGCACACAGAGCTAATTTTTTGTATTTTCAGTAGAGACAGGTTTCATCATGTTGGCCAGGCTGGTCTCGAACTCCCGACCTCAGGTGATCCACCCGCCTCGGCATCCGAAAGTGCTGGGATGACAGGCGTGAGCCACTGCGCCCAGCCTGTTCTTCCCGTCTTTGTGTCCATGAGAGCCTGGTGTGTACTTTCCAGGTATAAGTGAGAACGTGCAGTCATGAATTTCTGTCCGTTCTTTCCATCTTTTTCGTTGTTGTTGAGATGGAATTTAGCTCTTGTCGCCCAGGCTGGAGTGCAACGGCGCAATCTCAGCTCACTGCAACCTCCTTCTCCCAGGTTCAAGAAATTCTCCTGTCTCAGCCTCCCCAGTAGATGGGATTACAGGCATGCATCACCACAGTCAGCTACTTTTTAGTAGGGACAGGGTTTCTCAATGTTGGCCAGTGTGGTCTTGAACTCCTGACCCCAAGTGATCCGTCCACCTCAGCCTCCCAAAGAGCTGGGATTACGGGTGTGAGCCACCGTGCCCGGACATGAACACATACTTTAAACCACAGAGTCATCGAGATCATTCTAGTCAGCACGTCCAACTCCGAAGTCTGAATGAAGAAACACTGTGGCCCCGTCTGCGTATGGGACGCATCCCTGTTAGGAGCAAGCACAGAATCTCTGCAGCTCTCTCTGCCAATTGCAAGGTGGGAGATGAAGAATGAATTGTCATTCAGTGATCTGTGTAACTGATGGCATTTTACAGGGGATTGGACACTCATGATGAGAAGTACATGTTGTGCCTCAAGCAGTGAACCCAGGTGAGGCGTGTCTTCAACAGGGGAGGGTAAGGGAGAGTTCTCCGCTGGGAGGAGAAAGGAGAGTGGTGGGGATGAAAGGACAGTGAGAGAGAAACAGACAGAGACAAACAGACAGAGAGGGAGCAGGGACAGAGAGGGAGGGCAGGGAAGAGAGGGAGACAGAGAAAGGGATGGGGAGCGGGGGGAAATGGAGCTCAAAGAGGAGAGGGAGACAGAAGGAGAGGGAGGAAATAGGAAGAAAGAGACAGAAAAAAAGAGGGACAGAGGCAGAGAAAGAGGGGAAGAGAGAGAAGGAGGGCAAGGGACAGAGGAGGGGAGAGCGGGGAAGAAGAGACACGAGGGGAGGGAGACACAGGAAGAGAGATAGAGAGGAGAAGAGGAAGAATGAGAAGGAGGGAAACAAACGGAGAGAGAGAAAGAGGGGAGGGAGAGAAGAAGGAAGGAAGAGGGAGGGAGGGAGAGGGAGAGAGAGAAGAAGGAAGAGGGAGGGAAGAAAAGGACATGCAGAAAGGGAGAGAGAGGGGAGAGGAGAGAGAGAAGGAGGGAGAGGGAGGGAGGGAGAGGGAGAGAGAGGAGAGAGAGAAGGAAGAGGGAGGGAGGAAAAGGACAGGGAGAAAGGGAGAGGGAAAAGAGAAAAGGCAGTGAGGGAGGGAGCAGAAGGGAGGCTAAGAGAGCAAAACAGACAGATGAAGGGGGTAAGGGAGGGGGCTTGAGGAGAGACAGACCGACACAGAGAAGAACCGAAAGGGAGAGGAAAGCTGAGACAGGGTAGAGGTGGAATGAGAGAATGACAGAGTGACAGAGAGAGAGAGACAGAGACTTACAGACACGGAGAGAGAGAGGAGAAAAGCATTTGAGTAACTAAGAAAGCGCTGCTTGTCCACCCGAGCCACGGGAAGGTTGCAGCCACTCCAGGGACAGAGGCGACAGGACGGGGTCCTGATCATCCACCCTTCCCTGGCAGGGAACAGCCAGGCATGAAACCGCAGCAGGCCACACCCGATGGTGCCGCCACCACCACCAACCACCACCAGCACTAAAAGAACATCCAAATGCCTTCTGCTCAGAAGAGACAGAAGAGGGAGAGGAAGTCATTACACAAAGAGACCTGCTCGACCCAAACCAGAGCAGCTCTGGGACAAGCAAACAGCAGGCGCTCAGAATAAGCGGTCCACACCTGTGCAGACGCAGGGACCCGCTGGCGAACGCACGGGCAGTGAGGTGACGCTGTCCTCCTGAGATGACAGCACAGCCTCATTCACATGGAAGATGCCAGGCGCCTAATAACAGAGGAGACGCCTGCTAGGCTGTCTGCCACGCAGAAAGTGGGTCTCAGTGAGCACGGGCTCCACTGCACCTCAGTTCTGTGGACGCCAACCTGCATGCCTGGGCCTCCCCTGAAAGAGACTTCCTGAAGTCTCATGGGGCTTCCAGGTGCTCTGTGCCCATTTACTCATCTGAATGAACTCATCAGATTCATTCGTTCATTTGATTTCATTCATTCACTGGCATCATTTGAATTAATTCCCTCCTTTGAATTCATGCCTTTGAATTCATTTCTTCCTTTGAATTCGTTTGTTCACTCATTTGAATTTATTCATTCATTTGAATTCACTCATTCATTTGAATTTATTCAGTCACTAATTTGAATTCATTCATTCCTTCAAATTCATTCGTTCCTTCAAATTCATTCATTCCTTTTTGAATTCATTCCTTTGAATTAATTTTAATTTATTCCTCCAAATTCACTCATTTGCTTTCATTCCTTTGTTCTGCCTTTGAATTCCTTCATTCGTTCCTTTGAATTCACTCGTTCCTTTGAATTCACTTGTTCCTTTGAATTCATTCATTCATTTGTTCATTCCTTTGAATTCATTCATCATTTGCATTCATTCATTCCTTTGAATTCATGCATTTGAAACCATTCATTGAAATTCATTAATTCATTCATTTGAATGAATTTATGAATGAATGAATGAATGAGTCAATGAGTGAATGAAGAACTGTACCAAAAACAGGGTCTGAAGTCTCTGGCCAAGCAAAAATCAATCACTGTTGGTTTTCAGGGTCACCCTGTACCATGGATGCATTTCTTTGGTGGTAGGGAAAATAATGCTAATTCTTTATCTCGGAAAGAAATACATCCATTCGAGTTATGGGAAGGCGTCTGACAAGGATAAATCTATAAATCCTCTGCAGTTATTAAAAATCTATCAATTTTCAGACATGGGGATGGGAAGCTAGATAAATACAGTTTTGAAGTGAATAAAGCATAAATAGCGGCTGTGCGGGAGGTCTCTTACTGATTTATTCTTGCACATGAGAAATCATCACGTTCCCTCTGAGTCTCCCACAGCAGCCAGACAGAGCTGTCGGGTTCTATTTCAACCCACTAGCAAATGAAAAAAAAAAAAACTATTCTACGTCTGAATCATTTAATGTTTGCAAAACCTTGACTGCTCTAAGGATAAAACAAGAAAAGCACAAAGTGTGGCTCCTTCTTGCCTTCGAAGTCACTGTTGTGGGGCTCAGCTGGGGCTGTTTTCAGTGAGGCTTGAGATACGCCATTGATTAGTAGGAGTTCTGGAGGGAAGATTCTGGGGAAATAGTTTAGGGCAGTTCTTCCCAACCTTTTTGGCACCAGGCACCAGTTTTTTGAAAGAAAATTTTTTTTTTTTTTTTTGAGATGGAGTCTTGCTCTGTCACCCAGGCTGGAGTGCAGTGGCACGATCTTGGCTGGCTGCAACCTCCACCTCCCAGATTCAAGTGCTTCTCCTGTCTCAGCCTCCTGAGTAGCTGGGATTACAGGCACCCACCACCACGCCCGGCTACTTTTCATATTTTTAGTAGAGACGGAGTTTTGCCACATTGACCAAGCTGGCCTCGAACTCCTGACCTCGCGATCTGCCCATCTTGGCCTCCCGAAGTGCTGGGATTGCGGGCTGAGCCACTGTGCCCGGTCGGTGAAAGACAATTTTGTGAAGAGAGATGGTGGAGATGGGGGGTGGGGGTGTGGATGTTTCCAGAATGATTCAAGGGCATGACATTGATTATGCATTTTATGTCTTTTATTATTACATTGCACTACGTAATAAAATAGTTCTGCAACTGACCGTCAGGTAGAGTCACTGGGAGCCCTGAGCTTGTTTTCCTGTGACTAGACACTCCCGTATGGGGGTGATGGGAGACAGTGACAGAGCATCAGGCATTGGATTCTCATAACAAGCACACAGCCTGGATCCCTCGCATGGGCAGTTCACAGTAGCGTTTGTGTTCCTGGGAGAATCAAATGCTGCGGCTGCTCTGACGTGAGCTGGAGTTGAGTGCTGATGAGAGCAATGCGGAGCGGCTGTCAGTGTGGAGGAGGCTTCGCTTTCTCACCTGCCACTCACCTCCTGCTGTGCGGGTGGGGTCCTATCATGTAAGAGGACCTAGAGGTCAGAGAGCCCTAGTTCAGGGGAAATCTGCAGACCCCCCCTTCTAGCTTCTTAGACACTAAAAGTACCACTGCTGGAGTCCTTCCGAGGCTGCCTGTAAGTGGAAACTATTCACAGATGTTGACACCAGCAATATCGCAAACATAGAATGCAGCAATCTCATCTGCACACAACGGGGATGAATTCTGATGCATAAAACAAGGCAGGCAACAAATAAAAAAAAGATCATTTATTTTTTCTCTAAACCAAGGTTCACCTGGCCCAAGCCTCCAGCACGTGAGCTGGTGATGAATCCATTTCTAGCATGGACAATGTAGAATCCAGCCTCTTCATCTGCACACAACGAGGATGAATTCTGATGCATAAAGCAAGCAGGCGACAAGTGAGAAAACTTCACTTCTTCTCTAAATCAAGGTTCACCTGGCCCAAGCCTCCAGGAGACGGGCTGGTGATGCGTCCGTTCCCAGCATTGACTGTGCCGTCCTGGTTACTCCTGGCTTCAGGATCTCCTACTCCTGCAGCTTTCCATCCACCCTGGGTATCTCGGGAGGCCCCCATCCAAGCCCATGGGCCTCAGAGAGCCCGTGGTTCTGCTGCCTTTCCAAGAGAATCGAGAGGAATTGTCCATAAGACACCCCCTCTCTGCTCTTCTGTCTTTCTGTGGAGAGCGTGCCATTGGTATTCAACACAGCCTCCAGGAGTGGAGTCTCCAGCTCTCTTCTGGAAGCTTCTGTGTGAACCCAGAGAGGTAAACAAAAAAAAATCTGGGCTTGGCACGGTGGCTCATGCCTGTAATCCCATCCCTTTGGGAGGCTGAGACAGGTGGATCACAAGGTCAGGAGATCGAAACCATGCTGGCCAACATGGTAAAACCCTGGCTGTACTAAACTAGAAAAAATTAGCTGGGCGTGGTGGTGGCCATCTGTAGTCGCAGCTACTCGGGGGCTGAGACAGGGGAGTCGCTTGAACCTGGGAGGTGGAGGTTGCAGTGGGCCGAGATCGTGCCACTGCACTCCTGCCTGGAGACAGAGCAAGACTCCATCTAAAAAAAAAAAAAAAAAAATCCAGATTCTCTGCAACTGAGTTCATCTCAACAACGACCCCCGGGACATGATAAATGTGGATGTCCTTAGCCAGGCACAGAAACCTCCAGGGAGCCCAGGGAAGCCACAGCCAGGCCAACCTCCTGAAAGATATAGATAAAAAAGATACATGGAAGAAAGCGCTAAGTGTCACTTCAAGCTACCCTCTTGTGACAAATGGATACCCATTACCATCCCCTGGAAATGGGGTTGTGAGTAGCACAGGCTGGGAAATTCCAGGGAGCGGTATGACTTGGATGCAGTCTTCCCCATATTCTCTGTGACTGTGTTCTCACACTGCAAGATGTGTGCTTTTTAAGGTGGGACACTTCACAGAATAATTATTGAGCCTGCTTCCTTTGAGACTGTGATTTCCACGAGATCAAGAATCTGGTTTATGATTGTATTTTTCCTGCAACTAAAAAGTATGTGAGGTGCAGAGCAGGTGGGTATGGCAGGCTAAATAATGAGCACCCCAAGGTATCTGCAGGGAACGAGCCGACACCCCACCCATGGGGACCCCGAGATCAGGGGCGACAAAAGAATGAGAAAAAGACAGATTCAGAATGAAAGTGGGATCAGGGGACCATCACTTGTAACAGAGGCAGTGAAGGCCCCGAGCTTAGGTCACTCTGCTCCTGGGAACATGCTGGGAATAAAGAGACCTTCTTCCCCAGAGGCCTCCTGCGGCCTCCCAGAGTCTGTCGTTCCTGATTTCTTTCATACGTTACTTATAACCAGTTTAGGTAGGAACACCACAACCCTGCCTACACTGTTGCCTCCCCAACAATGTCCAGGTTCACATGATTCATGTGGGAGAGGGACTAATGGCCCCAAAGATGCCCACATCCTGATCCCCACATGGGAGACAGAATCATGGCCCCAAAGATGTCCACATTCTAATCCCCATGTGGGAGACAGAATCATGACCTCAAAGATGTCCACATCCTAATCCCCACATGGGAGACAGAATCGCGGCCAACAAAGATGTCCACGTCCTAATCCCATGTGGGAGACAGAATCATAACCCAAAGATGTCCACATCCTAATCTCCATGTGGGAGACAGAATAATGGCCCCAAAGATGTCCACGTCCTAATCCCATGTGGGAGACAGAATCATAACCCAAAGATGTCCACATCCTAATCTCCATGTGGGAGACAGAATAATGGCCCCAAAGATGTCGACATCCCAATCCCCATGTGGGAGACAGAATAATGGCCCCAGAGATGTCCACATCCTGATCCCCATGTGGGAGACAGAATAATGACCCCAAAGATGTCCACGTCCTAATCCCCATGTGAGAGACAGAATAATGGCCCCAAAGATGTCCACGTCCTAATCCCCATGTGGGAGACAGAATAATGGCCCCAAAGATGTCGACATCCCAATCCCCATGTGGGAGACAGAATAATGGCCCCAGAGATGTCCACATCCTGATCCCCATGTGGGAGTCAGAATCATGACCCCAAAGATGCCCACGTCCTAATCCCCACGTGGGAGACAGAATAATGACCCAAAGATGCCCACATCCTAATCCCCACGTGGGAGACAGAATAATGGCCCCCAGAGATGTCCACGTCCTGATCCCCATGTGGGAGACACAACTGTAGACCCAAAGTTGTTCATATGCTATTCCCCATGTGCTCCAATCCCATTAATGTTACAGAAAAGGACTAAACACGTCAAGACAAAAAGAGAGAAAAATTAAATGGAAGGTGCCGCATCTTAGCAGCTGGAAACAGACAAGTGTTACAACTTGCATAGGAAGAATACCACTTTCTCCCTCCTTAGACACATGTCCATGTCCTGATGGCAGTGGTACCTTAGGTAC
Source organism: Saguinus oedipus (assembly GCA_031835075.1). Taxonomy (NCBI): domain Eukaryota; kingdom Metazoa; phylum Chordata; class Mammalia; order Primates; family Cebidae; genus Saguinus; species Saguinus oedipus. The sequence continues at coordinate 1,177,623 of CM063191.1, forward strand.
CAAAAGGGACTGTGCAGAATTGATTAGGAATCTTTAATGGTCTATGCGGGTAACTGAGTAATTACATGGATAATCACAAGGCCATTTTGGTGACTTTTTTTCTCTGCCATGTAAAGTATCCATAATTTGATAAATGTTTCATGTATTTGAAAGGAATGTGCTTTGTCTATGAGCTGTTTATGTCTGTTCTATCCACCGTATGAATTTCACGATTCATTTCCTCTCTAAATTTCCATTTTGTCTCCAGCTCTGAATGTGATGTGATAAATTCTACCAGCATACGTGTTTTTGGTGCATTTCTGAGAGCTTTGGTTCTATGTTACTTAGTGTGGAGACGTCAGTAACTGCACCTGTTCAGTGTGGAGGGGTCCGTGTAACTTTTATTAAAAAAAAAAAAGACTGTAGCAGGGGATCAGAGTGATAGGTAAAATCAAGAGATAAACACTAATGACCTTCTAGAGCCCAAACAGTGACTCTCAGGGGAGCGTGGGGATGACTTTGTAAGACAACATTTGGGAAAACACCAACCCTTGGCATGTGCATAATACACTTTAGTCAAAGTGGACCAGTCACCATGTCAATTCCATACAACAGGCTATCACGTTTACCATTATCTGAAAGTCACATGCTAATTGCATGACACTCCTCCAGAGCGACGGGTGAAATGAAGCAGTGACTACAAATAGCAGGTCTGTCCAGCCACCACCACGGCCATCCTGTTCTGCTCAAACACGTGTCTCGCGTGGAAGTTACAGTTCCCGCTTGCATCCAGATTAGCCTCTGGGATGCAGCAATTTCACCAGGACTCACCGTTGTTAACCAGCACATGGAGAGGAATCTTCTTCATCTTAAACTTCTGGACAAACTGCCAGATGGATGCCATCGAAGTCAGGTCACAGTATAAAAATTCCACTGGAAAAAGACACACACACACAAAGAATATCTGGTTATCTTCGAACCAAATTCCTAAACAGGTCAACTTCAATCTGACCTAGGAAGTGACACTTTTTTTTTCTTTTCTTGTTGAGACAGACTCTTGCTCTGTCACCCAGGCTGCAATGCAGTGGCATAATCTCGGCTCACTGCAGCCTCCGCCTCCTGGGTTTCAGCGATTCTCCTGCCTCAGCCTCCTGGGTAGCTGGGATTACAGGCACATGCTACCAGCCCAGCTGATCTTTTTTTAAGTAGAGATGGGGTTCCATCGTGTTGGCCAGGATGATCTCAAACTCCTGTCCTCAGGTGATCCACCCCACTCGGCCTCCCAAAGTGCCGGGATTACAGGCATAAGCCACTGCACCTGGCCAGGAAGTAACAGTTAACTGGACGTGTCAGTAGGGTACAATAAGGACATCATACTCTAGGGAGACCATCAATGAGACACATTCTTGCATAATCCCCTTCCCTTGAGTGCATGTGGGACATGTCATTCTCCTCCTGACCTTGACGTGAACTGATGTTTTGTGAGAGCGCGTTGGGGCCAGAACCTGGGCATGGCCTGTCTAAGAGCTGAGAACAGCCCCTGTCCAAAAGTCAGAGCGATACTCAGAACCTCGGATCTACAGCTCCGAGGAATTGGATCCTGTCTATAACTATGTGAATTTCGAAGAAGATCCTGAGGTCCAGAGGACCCCAGGCCGGGTGACACTTCGGTTGTAGCCTGCTGAGACCCAGAAGAGAGAAGCCAGTTACTCTTGCCGAGATTCAGGATGCACAGAAGCTGTGGGAGAGTAAGTATGAGCCCTTCCCTTGCTTCTGAGTCTGTTATTTTGTTACACAGCATATGTAACAAAAGCACAGAATGACTCAGAAGCAAGGACTTCCTTCTTCTGCAGTAGAATAACAAAAGAGGGCATTTTATATTTTATCACATTTATGTTTCTGGAGACAGGGTCTTGCTATGTTACCCTGGCTGCTGTCGAACGCCTGAGCTCAGGTGAGCCTCCCACGTCAGCCTCCCAAAGAGGTGAAATGCAGGCGTGAGCTACTGTGTCCGGCCACAGATAACTCTTTTAGAGACTGAAAGACGCAGGGACACCTTTGTGACATCACACAGTCAGAGAGGTAGGTTTATGTGTATTGTATCCGGCATGTCCATTCCACTCTAGCTCCTCTCTCAATTCCCATTCGGTGTGTGTTTCTGAACGAGATGTGCTCAATTGTGTTAAGGGCATTTTGTGGCTGGCACGGTGGTTCATGCCTGTAATCCCAGCACTTTGGGAGGCCAAGGTGGGTGGATCACGAGGTCAGGAGTTCAAGACTAGCCTGGCCAACATGGTGAAACACTGTGTCTACTAAAATTACAAAAATTAGCTGGGCGCAGTGGCAGGTGTCTGTAATCCACTACTCGGGAGGCTGAGGCAGGAGAATTGCTTGAACCTGGGAGGTGGAGGTTGCAGTGACCTGAGATCGCACCACTTCACTCCAGCCTGGGGACAGATTGAGACTCTGTTGAATCATTCACAATAGCAAAGACTTGGAACCAACCCAAATGCCCATCAAGGATAGACTGGATAAAGAAAATGTGGCACATATACACCATAGAATACTATGCAGCCATAAAAAAGGATGAGTTCATGTCCTTTGCAGGGACATGGATGAAAGTGGAAACCATCATTCTCAGCAAACTGATACAAGAACAGAAAACCAAACACCGCATGTTCTCACTTATTAGTGGCTGCTGAACAATGAGAACACATGGACACAGGGAGGGGAACATCACACACCAGGGCCTGAGGGGTGGGGGGCTAGGGGAGTGATAGCAGGGGGTGGGGAGATTGGGCAGGGAGAGAATTAGGATAAATAGCTACTGTTGGTGACAGGGGGATGGGTGCAGTAAACCACCACCATGGCACATGTATACCTATGTAACAAACCTGCACCTTCTGCACATGTATCTCAGAGCTTAAAGTATAATACGTGGGCTCAAGTGATTCTCCTGCCTCAGCCTCCTGAGTAGCTCGGATTACAGGTGTGCACCACCATACCCAGCTGATTTTTGTGTTTTTAGTAGAGACGGGGTTTCACCATATTGGCCAGGCTGGTCTCAAACTCCTGACCTCGTGATCTGCCCGCGTCAGCCTCCCAAAGTGCTGGGATGACAGGCGTGAGCCCCCGCGCCCGGCCTCACCTAGCTGTTGGTAACAAACTCAGATCAATCCCTGGCGTTCCAGGAGCCCAGAACAGAGGTGGGCATGGGTCCTCGAGCATAAGAGATGGTGCTTTCTGCAGCACAGACCTCGGGCTCAGACACAGAGTTAGGTTTTGTTGTGTCTGGCTGATGTAGCACGACTGAAATACCGTAACACCCACCAGTCAGCCCAAGGTGGCAGGCAAAGTCCCAAAGTTTGAAACATATCCTTCCACCTCCTCTTGGCAGGCATGTTTTAAGATAACATAAGAGCGATCTTTCTCATGGAGAATGAAGCCTGTTTGTGCCAACTCACCAGGCCATCAAGGAAAAGGAAATGGGTACTTTCAATATTTTCCTTAGAGAAATACAGCTGTGGGGCTGGGGACTGCAGGTGTACTGGCTTCCACCTGTCATCCCAGCACTTTGGGAGGCCGAGGCAGGCAGATCATGAGGTCAGGAGCTTGACACCAGCCTGCCCAACATGGTGACAGCCTATCTCTGCTAAATATGCAAAAATTAGCCAGGCGTGGTGGCAGCCACCTGAAATCCCAGCTACTTGGGAGGCTGAGGCAGGAGAATCGCTTGAACCTGGGAGGCAGAGGTTGCAGTGAGCTGAGATCACATCACTGAATTCCAGCCTGGGCGACACAGCCAGACTCTGTCTCAAAAATACAAGTAAAAAAGTAAAACATCAGATGGACGATGGTGTGCACGCTCCTGAGTCAGAGTCCGTCGTGGGAGAGCATACAGACGGCTGCTGCCCCGTGAACTGTTACTGCAAACTGTCCGTGATGAGTCATACTCAGAAATTGCAAGTCAACGTTTAGAAACTTAAGAAGAAAAAATGACAGTCACGTAAGCTGTGCTCAGTCCAATGGCTTAAAAAAGACACATCGGGAGCTTCTAGTTTGCATGTTTCTTAAATTTTTTAAAAGCATTTTTTTTTACTAATTCATTTTTATTGTATCTATGGCAGTTATCGATCTCCCGCAGATTGGAGGAGAGGCAGTTTTGCCACAGTTTGGAAGCGCTGCTTCTGAGCACACTGCCATCTGGATAGGAATTCCTGATACGCCACTGTCATTTCCCCCAGAAATACATGTGGGGATGTTAGAAGCAGGAAAACCCTCAGCCACCGGGCATGGTGGCTCACGCCTGTAATGCCAGCACTTAGAGAGTTCGAGGCTGATAGATCACGAGGTCAGGAGTTGAAGACCAGCCTGGCAAGATGGTAAAATCCCATCTCTACTAAAAATACAAAAACTAGCTGGGTGTTGTGGTGGGCCCCTCTAATCCCAGCTACTCAGGAGACTGAGGCAGAAGAATCCAAGGCCATATTATGGCACTGTTCACAATAGCAAAGACTTGGAGCCAACCCAAATGCCCATCAATGATAGACTAGATAAAGAAAACGTGGCTCATAGACACCGTGGAATACTATGCAGCCATGAAAAAGGATGAGTTCACGTCCTTTGCAGGAACATGGATGAAGTTGGAAACCATCATTCTCAGCAAACTGACACAAGAACGGAAAATCAAACGCTGCATGTCCTCACTCATGAGTGGGAGTTGAACAGCAAGAATGCAAGGACATCACACACCGGGGCCTGTCAGGGGTGTCGGGGGGAGGGGAGGGAGAGCAGGGGGAGGAGGAGTGGGGAGGGAGAGCATTAGGAGAAATGCCTAATGTAGATGATGGGTTGACGGGTGCAGCGACCACCACGGCACGTGTGTGCCTGTGTAACACACCTGTACGTTCTGCAGGTGTACCCCAGAACTTAGAGTAAGAAAAGAAAACAAACAAGAAAAGTAAATAATAAAGAGTATGAGGCTTCGAGCCCACTGCACCAAGATGCCAGGGTGGTGTGCCCAATGGACAGGAAATCATACTTGCTAGGAGCTTCGTGGCTGCCTTCAGCTGGAACCCAACTCCTGGAGAAGCTGTGCCCCTTCCCCAGGGCACCGTGAGAGAGAACCAGGGAACATAACATGGGAGGATCTCGGGGAGACTTGGGGAATGTTTTTCATTCCACCTGGAGGTCCTTCAAGGACACCTTCATTCGGGGCTGGGCGCGATGGCTCACGCCTGTAATCCCACCACTTTGGGAGGCCGAGGCAGGCGGATCGTGAGGTCAGGAGTTCAAGACCATTCTGGCTAACACGGTGAAGCCCCGTCTCTATCAAAAATACAAAAATTAGCCTGGCATGGTGGCACATGCCTGTATTCCCAGCTACTCAGGAGGCTGAGGCAGGAGAACTGCTTGAACCCAGGAGGTGGAGGTTGCAGTGAGCCAAGATCACGCCATTGCATTCCAGCCTGGGTGACAGAGCAAGACTCCATCTCAAAAAAAAAAATAGAAAAAAAAATAAGAGATAGCATGGGGAGAAGTACCAGATATAGGTGAAGGGGAGGAAGGCAGCAAATCACACCGCCATGTGTGTACCTGTGCAATAATCTTGCATGTTCTTCACATGTACCCCAAAACCTAAAATGCAATTAAAAAAAAGGATACTTTCATTCTATTTAGATAATTTAGAGAAATGGAAGTGACAGCGTTTGGGAGTGACTGCCAAGTCGCTCATGGAACAGGAGGTGTGTGCCACTTATGCATGTGCCAAGAGAAGGAAAGAAACAGCGGGCAGAGCTTGAGCCGATGGCTGCACCCCAGTCACTGGCAAAGATATAAAACCGAAATGCTGCCTCCTCCGGGAAGACCACATTCAGAGCATGTGAAAAAAGGGACCTCTGTGTCTCAATGGTGAACACACAGAGCATTAAACAGGAGGAATTACAGTTGTTAAAACGTTCAAGTGTAAAACATGGCTGGAGGGATGAGGTCATCGCCTGTGAGGACAGGGTTTGCATCTGTGTGACCAACCCTGGAACCCAGTGGGGCTAACTGGAAAATCGTGAACCCCATCCTGCACTGGCATGAAGTTAAGATGCGATGTGGCATTTTCCAAAGCGTTTTCTTCAGGGTAACACAATATCCAAGTACATTTTTCAAGAACTCCTAGATAGGCAGGGAGAAATGAACAGAACGGAAGGAAGAAAGGAGAGAGGGAAGGAGGGAAGGGAGCGAGGGAGGGGAGGGAGGGAGGGAGGGAAGGAGGGAGGAAGGAAGGGAGGAAGGGAGGGAGAAAGGGAGGAGGAAGGAAGGGAAGGAGGGAGGGAGGGAAAAAGGGAGAAGAAAAAGGAAGGGAGGGAGGGAGCAGAAACAAGGTCCCAGAAAAGACTGATAATATATTTAATGAGGCTGGACATGCAAAATTAAGAATAGGAAACCCTGAGCTGTATGAAAAGGGCTTTAAAATGAGAGGTTTCTGTTTCTTAGTATCCTAATAATACGTTACATTTGTAAGTAAAATGTGAAAATCTCAAGGAAATAATTTTCTGAGAGATATTAATTATCACAATTTAACCAAGGAAATTAGATCTAATCAGACCAATGGTTATAAGAAAAATAGAAGAAAGTAACAATCGGATGGGCTGAAGTAGATAGGGGCTGAGAAAAGTAGACAATCTTTTTGAGCGAACAGGTAGCTGCCCTGATACAGACTGGCTGGACAGAGTCCGGGGTGATTTGTTTTGTGAAATTAATGTTGTTCTGATAGGAATTCTGAAAAACATGGTAGCAGAAGAAATTTGCTAGGAAAGCAGGAATTGCTTGATGAGTAACATTAATCCATACAGAAGAAAGAAATCATAAAATTGCAAACTTAAAGAAAATATCTGTAGGTGACCCGTGGTCACAAGCCCCTCCCCACACAGGACTAGGGACAAACACTCAGTAGGTGACTCGTGGTCACAAGCCCCCTCCCCACACAGGATTAGGGGACAAACACTCAGTAGGTGACTCGTGGTCGCAAGCCCCCTCCCCACACAGGACTAGGGACAAACACTCAGTAGGTGACCCGTGGTCGCAAGACCCCTCTTACGGGTAGCAAGAACCGCCCCAGTACACTTTCTGTCCTGGTACGCAGGAGGCCCGTTCTCGGAGCTGAGAGCTGATCCAGCCACCCCAGACATAGTCCTGGGCAGGGAGGAAGCTCATGATGGCCTCTGTGCTCTCTGCATTCCAGACGGAAGGAACAGGGGTGCAGGAACTGCCGGAATTAAGAAGTAGGGCAGATGGGTTTCACTCCCTGCCTCTTTCGTTTCTATTTATTTCTCAATTTAAAAATGAAGGTGAAATGTCAGCATCTCCTCGTCGTTATGCAGGTATGGAGCTCCTCTCTGGAGACCTGAAATCCTATTTTGTTTGTATAAGGCAGATGTCCAACTGCCCCTAAGACCTACAGCGAAAGAGGACAGAGTGACATTATTCTGTGTGTGTGTGTGCGTGCGTGCGCGTGTTGTGTGTGAGAGGGGGAGAGAATCTCTGTGTCTGTGTGTGTGCATGTGAGAGAGAGGGAGAACCTGTGTGTGTCTGTGTGTGTGCATATGTGTGTGTGTGTTGTGTGAGAGAGAGAGGGAGAATCTGTGTGTCCGTGTGTGTGCATATGTGTGTGTGTTGTGTGTGAGAGAGGGGGAGAGAATCTGTGTGTGTCTGTGTGTGCATATGTGTGTGTTGTGAGAGAGAGGGAGAATCTGTGTGTGTATCTGTGTGTGTGTGCATGTTGTGTGTGAGAGAGAGGTGGAGAGAATCTGTATGTGTGCATGTGTGTGTGTTGTGTGTGAGAGAGGGAGAATCTGTGTGTGTCTGTGTGTGTGCATATGTGTGTGTATTGTGTGAGAGAGAGAATCTGTGTATCTGTGTGTGTGTGCGTGTTGTGTGTGGGAAAGAGAGGTGGAGAGAATCTGTGTGTGCATATGTGTGTGTTGTGTGTGAGAGAGGGAGAATCTGTGTGTCCGTGTGTGTGCATATGTGTGTGTGTTGTGTGTGAGAGAGGGGGAGAGAATCTGTGTGTGTCTGTGTGTGCATATGTGTGTGTTGTATGAGAGAGAGGGAGAATCTGTGTGTGTATCTGTGTGTGTGCGCGCGTGTTGTGTGTGAGAGGTGGAGAGAATCTGTATGTGTGCATGTGTGTGTGCTGTGAGAGAGGGAGAATCTGTGTGTGTCTGTGTGTGTGCATATGTGTGTGTGTGTTGTGTGAGAGAGGGAGAATCTGTGTATCTGTGTGTGTGCGCGTGTTGTGTGTGTGTGAGAGAGGTGGAGAGAATCTGTGTGTGTGCATGTGTGTGTTGCGTGAGAGAGGGAGAATCTGTGTGTCTGTGTGTGTGCTTATGTGTGTGTGTGTTGTATGAGAAGGGGAGAATCTGTGCGTGTCTGTGTGTGTGTGCATGAAAGAGAAAAAAATAAGCAAGAGAGAAAGAAGGAGACAAAGAAAGACAAAAGATAGGGAAACTGACAGAGAAAGCGAGGGAAGGAATGGGAGAGAGAGAAATACAGAGGGAGACTGAGAGAGAGACACAGAGACAGAGATTGTGACACAGAAATAGAAGCACAGAAACAGATTTAAAGAGACAGAGTGCCAGAGAGACAGAGACAGACACACACAAAGAGAGAGAGAGAGACGAAAATAGAGAAAGAGTAAGAGAGAGGCCAGGGGTAGTGGCTCACACCTGCAATCAAAATACTTGGGAAGCTGAGGCAGGTGGATCGCTTGAGGTCAGGAGTTCAAGACCAGCCTGGCCAACACTGTGAAACCCCATCTCTACTAAAACTACAAACGTTAGCCGGGTGTGGTGGCGGGCGCCTGTAATCCCAGCTACTCAGGAGGCTGAGGCGGGAGAATCGCTGGAACCCCGGAGCTGGAGGTTGCGGTGAGCGAGGATCGCGCCATTGCACTCCAGCCTGGGCAAGAGTGAGACTCAGAGAGAGAGAGAGGGAGAGAGAGAGAGAGAGAGAGAGAGAGAGAGAGAGAGAGAGAGAGAGAGAGAGAGAGGCAGGTAGACACAGAGGGAGAGAAAGCGAACAGGAGACAGAGAAACTGATAGAGAAAGAGAAGAATAGAATGACCGAGAGAGAGAGGGGCTGAGACAGAGAGACACAGACATACAGAGAGAGAGAGATCCCGGCAAGCTGCAATGACATTCAGGGAGTGGACGCCTGTCTTTGCATCCCGTTCCTCTGTGGCTACCTGTCCCCTGAGCACTTTGGATGCGTGACTAGGACACATCTCAAGTTATCAGGAAGCTCGCGGGATACGCGGCTGCCCTCGGAAACCACCTTCAGGATAAAGCCGGTAGATACTGTCGTCAAAACTGGGCAACGTCCGGATGATTAAAATTGTTTTCTGACCCCCAGGTCTATTCTAGGAAGGAAAATGAAAATGAAAGCCCCGTTGACCGATGCCCGAGGCAAAGAGCAGGTGCCTCAAAGCACTGGCAGAGGTGAAGAGGAAAGAACGGCTTCAGACGGGCTGAGAGGCTCTTGGCGAGAAGTCAGTCTCTGCGTTGCTGTGGAAACGACACTTGTGAAACAAGCTTTAAAGAACAATTGTGTCTCCGAGGAAGGAGATGGTCCTCCCGGGAATGCCTTGCCGTTATCCACCCACAGGACTGGGCTGCAGCGAACCCCAGCCTGGCTTGGACAAGCAGCAGACGTGTCTGTTTGCTTTGTTTTTGGTTTTGTTTTTGTTTTTGACATGCAGTCTCGCTCAGTCGCCCGGGCTGGAGGGCAGTGGCACGGTCTCGGCTCACGGCAACCTCCGCCGCCCGGGGCTCCGGCGATTCTCCTGCTTCGGCCTCCCGAGTAGCTGGACTAGAGGCGCCCACCACCACACCCAGCTAATTTTTCTTTTTTTTTTTTTAGTAGAGATGGGGTTTTACCTTGTTAGCCAGTATGTTCTCCACCTCCTGAACTCGTGAGCCACCCACCTCGGCCTCCCAAAGTGCTGGGATTACAGGGGTGAGCCACCAAACCCGGCCTAGCAGCACAGGTCTCTAATTAGCTAAGACTTAATGCACTTCATTGTTTAGACATTTGGAACATCAGAAAGAAGGGTCTGCGTGTCTGGACTCTGGATACACTGGAAACCAGTTACAATTTAATTTCTAGCTGCTTGTGGTGGCTCACGTCTGTAATCCCAGCACTTTGAGAGGCCGAGGCAGGTGGATCACCTTAGGTCAGGAGTTCGAAACCAGCCTGGCCAACATGGTGGAACCCTGTCTGTACTAAAAATACAAACATTAGCTAGGTGTGGTGGCGGGCACCTGTAATCCTAGCTACTCTGGAGGCCAAGGCAGGAGGATCGCTTGAATCTGGGAAGCAGAGGTTGCAGTGAGCTGCGATTGCGTCACTGCACTCCAGCCTGGGTGACGAGAGCCAACCTCTGTCAAAAAAAAAATTAATTTCTAAGAATCCATTTGCTCCTGTCTTCAAATTCAAACGCTTGAAGAGGAACACTACTGAGCCCGAAACGGAAAAACCCAACTGCAACAGAATCCCCAGCACCGCCACCCACACTCCAAGCCCTGTAAGGTGTGAGCGTATCTGTCTGCTAAAGCTGCTGAAGAGAGGCCGGGTGCGGTGGCTCAAGCCTGTAATCCCAGCACTTTGGGAGGCCGAGGTGGGTGGATCACGAGGTCAAGAGATCGAGACCATCCTGGTCAACATGGTGAAACCCCGTCTCTACTAAAAATACAAAAAAATTAGCTGGGCATGGTGGCGTGTGCCTGTAGTCCCAGCTACTTGGGAGGCTGAGGCAGGAGAATTGCCTGAACCCAGGAGGCGGAGGTTGCGGTGAGCCGAGATCGCGCCATTGCACTCCAGCCTGGGTAACAAGAGCAAAACTCCATCTCAAAAAAAAAAAAAAAAAAAAAAAAGCTGCTGAAGAGAAAGCCTGAGGAACTGAGGCGGGGCAGGGATCTATCTTAGGGGCTTACCAGGAACCTCCACCCAGCAGGGAAATTAGGGAAATCTGGAGCTCTTTCCAGGAGGGAAATTCCAGGCTGGGAGAAGTCAATGGGCAACCTGATATACAAGAAGGTAACAGTAGATTAAAACAAAAGCCAAGGGACCGGGCACTGCCTGTCATCCCAGCACTTCGGGAGGCTGAGGTGGGCAGATCACGAACTCAGGAGTTGCAGACCAGCCTGGCCAACGTGGTGAAATCTCGTCTCTACTAAAAATACAAAAATTAGCCGGGCGTGATGGTGGGCGCCTATAATCCCAGCTACTCGGGAGGCTGAGGCAGGAGAATTGCTGGAACCCAGGAGGTGGAGGTTGCGGTGAGGTGAGATCACTCCACTGCACTCCAGCCTGGGTGACAGGGTGAGACTCCGTCTCAGGGGGAAAAAATTTTTAAAAAGCCAAGGAAGTTAGAGTCAGAAGAGATTTGGTTCCTATAGAAACTAAAGATAGCGTCGTAGCATCTGTCCCTGAGTTAGTTTGCAGAAACTCAGCTCTCTCTATCCTATGGAGTCCTCTGACAGGGAGACCTCGGATGCAGGACAGCCAGGGACTGAGCTCTGACCCCTGTTCCTTGTTCTGCATTTCTTCCTGAGGGTCCTGGAGGAGGCTCTGCCTCTGGTCCACACCCATCGTACTTTTTCTGATGACCACAAGTCTTTAGACAAAAGTACACTTGGAAAACCGACTGCGAATCCGACAGTGCTGGAACCCAGCTGGTTCGAGTGAGCAACCCTATCCCCGGCACAGCGTGTAACTTCCACGTATTGATTCATATTGGATGTAGTGAACCCCAGGTGTCCCTTCCTAGAATCGGTAGGGCAGCCTGTTCAGCTCTCTCAGTATTTAATTCTCCATTTTAAAGTTTAACTTCCTTGTGGTTTCAGCAAACAGCCTTTTTTCACCAGTTCTGATCAGAAGTTCACGTCTGTTCCATTCTGACTCATCCTGGTCACCTACCCAGGTGGGCTGCTTTCACCTGAATCACCCCTGGTCACCCCCTGTGACCCGCCTGTGACCCTCCTTCCCACAAAACTACGCACCCCACCACTCTGGCTCATCAGAACCCTGGCGTTTCTAAAACAGCCAGTCCGAAGCAGCTTAGACTGTGCAGTCTACCCTACCCAACAGGGCACCATGCAGCACTAGAGGCGAAGTCTATCAGGAATAGGAACCCCTTCCCCTCCCCGGCCATCATTCCATCTGTAAGCTGCACCCTCCTACAGAAGTAAACTGCCTTGCTGAGGAAATGTATATTCGAGGGCTACTTCTTTTCCGGCACCAAAAATGTACATATTACACCTTATGATTGTTGACGAAGTGTCAAACTCTGTAAAATATTCTAAAAGATCTATTGTGAGCCACATATGAGTGACCGTGGCCAATGACACAGCCCTCAGGAGGTGCTGAGGACACGGGCCCTGGGATGACGGCTGCAGCTTAGGACACTCCTCCACGCATGTTGAATTTGGAGGCGAAATGCAGCTTTTGTGCTTGCGGGATTGAGTCTCACTTTCTCTATTTTTTTTTCTTTGAGGCAGAGTCTCACTCTGTTGCCCAGGCTGGAGTGCAGTGGCACAATCTTGGCTAACTGCCACCTCTGCCTCCCACAGTCAAGACATTCTGTTGCCTTGGCCTCCTGATAAACTGGGATTATAGGTGCCCACCAACACGCCCAGCTAATTTTAGTATTTTTAGTAGAGACGGGGTTTCACCATGTTGGCCAGGCTGGTCTCGAACTGCTGACCTCAGGTGATCCACCTGCCTCGGCCTCCCAAAGCGCTGGGATGACAGGAGTGAGCCTCAATACTCTGCCTAGTCTAATTTTCTTTTTGGCTGTCAGATAAAGATGGCTCTCTGCTTAATGAGACAGCTTTAGCTCCTTGTCACATGGGCGTTTGCTTGTTTAAAACCAGCAAGAAGGATTAGGTGTGGTGGCTGATGCCTATAATCCCAGCACTTTGGGAGGCCAAGGTGGGCAGACCACCTGAGGTCAGGAGTTCAAGACCAGCCTGGGTAACATGGTGAAACCTCGTCTCTACTAAAAATACAAAAATTAGCCGGGTGTGGTGGTAAACACCTATAATCCCAGCTACTCGGAAGGCTGAGCCAGGAGAACTGTTTGAACCTGGGAGGCGGAGGTTGCAGTGAGCCGAGATCACGCCATTCACTCCAGCCTGGGTGACAGAGTGAAACTCCAGCTCAAAACAAAACAATACACATAAGATGCAAAATATGTGTTAATAGACTGTTTATGTTATGAATGAAGCCTCTGGTCAAGAGCAGCCTACTAGTAGTGAACTTCTGGGGGCATCAGAAGTTATACATATATTCTCAACTATGTGGGATCTGCTGATCCCACTTCACTCGGCCTCTTATCAACAAAGGCATTCCTGGGTGCCCAGAGTCAGGCCGACCTTGCTTTATCCTATACTTACATGCTTAGCGGGGAGAAGGTTTCTAGAATGCAGAAGCCAAGATGGCGTCTGTCAGGCTCAAAAAGGCTAACAGAAAGCCTGAACAGCTTTTAGTCAGGGAAAAGGGGTTGGTACCCCAACCCCTGTGTTGTTCTGTAATAACCTACCCTGGACTAGCTCCACTGACTGCATCTTAGCTGCGAACTCCAACCTAGCTTCCCCGTCCCTGCCTCAGCACCTTTGGGTGCATAACTGAGCCACGCTGACGCTGTGCCCACCCCACCGTGTAACCAATGTCACCGCGTCCTGCTCGGCCAGCGCACCTGCTATTGTGCATAACTCCCCCTTGGTGACTGTTTGGAAATACCCTTAGCAACCAAGCATCCTGGGAACCTCCCCCCCCCCCCCCGCCCCGGGACTAGCTAACTTGCCTGCTCTGCTTTTGTAAAATTCCGCTTCACCTAGGCTCCCCTCCCCTACCTAAGTCAAGGTACTGTGACACCCCGCTTTTTGTCAGCTGAAAGGAACTCTCCTTTTCCCTGACTAAAAGCTGTTCGGGCTTTCTGTTAGCCTTTTTGAGCCTGACAGACGCCATCTTGGCTTCTGCATTCTAGAAACCTTCTCCCCGCTAAGCATGTAAAGTATAGGATAAAGCAAGGTCGGGCTGACGCTGGGCACCCAGGAATGCCTTTGTTGATAAGAGGCCGAGTGAAGTGGGATCAGCAGAGCCTGGGAATGCAGCTGCAGTGAACGCGCAGAGCCCCCTTATCTCTAAGTTGTGTGTCTTCCATGACAGCTGTGCTCCTCACACCCGGCACTGTTTTATTTCTTAGTATCAGTTTTCCTTTTTAACTTTTTGTTTACTCTGCCTTTGTGAGAACTTTGTTTCAGCTAGGTTCCCCCCTTCCTCTTAAAACTAGTGTATAAAAGACCACCTGACTTGTTCTTTGGGGCCGAGAGAATTTGGGGCATTAGACACTCTCGGTCACCCGCTTAATAAAGGACTCATAATTCATTCTCAGTGTGGCGCCTTCCTTGACTCACTCGGGTACCACAGTATAGCGGGAAATCAAGCCCCTTCCTCGGGGGCCAAGAGACCTTTGAGCATTAGCCGTCTCAAAGAACTGTTAATTTGGAATTCAGTGTGTGGCGCGTTTCTTCCACCTGCCTCGGATACAACGGTTCAGATGTCAACTGTATTTTGTGAATGGGATGTGCACTCCCAGACCCTCCACCTTTGCTGAAACCGGGAGAAATATGGTTTCTGACACAGAACTCTGTTCTAGGGTAAAGATTCCGGGTGAATAAACATCCATGTTGCTCACACAAAGCCTGTTTGGAAGATCTCTTTATTAATTGGGCTTAATAGTCGGTGCTATTGGACGTGACTAACACTGACCATCCACTTCCACTCAAGAAATAAAGAATATATCCTGTTTTCTTTATGATTTTCCAAAATTTGGTTTTTAGAAAATCATAAAGAAAACAATTTTCTATCCTGAAGCCCTCCCAGATACGATGGTATCATCGAGTGAGTCTGACCTCTAGCACAAAGACCTCACACCAACCCATCAGCCAGGAAGCAAAGCTCTCGTCAAGTTCAGAGTGAAGAGGAGAGCTCTGCTCCATGACAGATGAACAGTAAACTGGCCCTTCCCTGAGAAATGGGCTGCCTGCCATGGGCGCGGCTGTGTAATGAGCAGAGGCAGAACGCCTCATCCCGCCGGGAGCAAACTCCCCCTGGGGCCTCACAGGTTCTGGATTTCCTTCCTGTGAGGCACAAAGTTCCATCTGTTCTAGAATATCTTTCCACGTGTTTGAGTGTGTGTGTGCGTGTGTGAGCGTGTGTGTGTGAGTGTATGAGTGTGTGTGTGTGTGTGCGCTCAGAGCACTCATTTACTGATTTTGAATAAAGGCACTTCATCCAGCAAAATGCTACTACAAGTATACTCCCCTCATAGACTATCTGAAATTCAATAGTTTTAAAAAAATAAATAAAAACATGGTCTAGCCAAATACTTCTTTTTTTTAAATCGTACTTTAGGTTCCGGGGTACATGTGCAGACCATGCAGGATTGCTGCATAGGTACACACATGGCAAGGCGGTTTGCTGCCTCCATCTCCCCATCACCTATATCTGGCATTTCTCCCCATGTTATCCCTCCACAACCTCCACAGCCCCCACTGTCCCTCCCCTTGCCTCCCCCAACTGAGCCCAGTGTGTGATGCTCCCCTCCCTGTGTCCACGTGTTCTCATAGTTCAACAGCCACCTATGAGCGAGAACATGCAGTGTTTTGATTTTCTGTTCTTGTCAGTTTGCTGAGGATGACAGTTTCCAGATTCATCCAAGTCCCTACAAAGGACATGAACTCATTGGTTTTTATGGCTGCGTAGTATTCCATGGTGTGTATGTGCCACATTTTCCTCGTCCAGTCTATCATCGATGGGCATTTGGGTTGGTTCCAGGTCTTTGCTATTGCAAACAGTGCCACTATGAACATTCGTGTGCATGTGTCCTTATAGTAGAATGATTTATAGTCCTTTGGGTATATACCCAGTCATGGGATTGCTGAGTCAAATGGTGTTTCTATTTCTAGGTCCTTGACGAATCGCCACACTGTCTTCCACAGTGGTTGAACTAACTTACACTCCCATCAAGTTTTTTTTAACTCTGTGGCTTGACCAGAAGCAGAGATGTGTAGACAATGATAGCTTCTGCGTTACATCAGCTGAGCATTAGCTCTGAAACAGCCGCCATATCTGCCATCCTGCCATCCCTGGGCTTACGGTGTGGCCATCCATTGACAGAGACTAAGTATGTCTTCACGCCTAGGGGATGGGAGCATTGATATAAATAAATGTTTGGACAGATTACAGCACTTTCGCCAGACAGCTCGACGGGCGATGGCAACCCGATTTAGCCTGGCAGCTTACGTTTACAGACCTTGCTCAACTGCAGACAGGACACGGAAGCTTTCATGCAATATTTAAATGCCCACAGGCATTCACAACTCCCATCAGCCCAAGATGGGAGATGCACGGGTGTCCCCGTCTATGTGTGGGAACCCCCACTATGGAATGAATGGTGTCGCCTCGAGATTTGTGGGTTGAAACTCTAAGGCCACATGGGAGGGTATTTGGAGATGGAGCCTTTGGGAGATGATGACGTTTAGATCACGGCGTGAGGGTGGGGCCCTTATGATAGGATTAGTGCCCTTTTAAGAGGAAACACCAGGGTGGACATGCTCGTTCCCTCATGCTCCCTCTTTCTCTCTCTCTGCTATGTGAAGCCATCCATAAACCAAGAAGAGGAGACTCTCCAGAACCCCACCGTGCTGGCACCTGGGTGGAGGCATTTCTGCCTCCAGTACTATCAGGAGATAAATTTCCATTCTGTTAACCACCCCATCTATGGTGCAGTTGACGCTTGACCAACATGGGTTTGAATTGCATGGGTCCAATTCTATGGGAATTTTCTTCCACCTCTGCCACCCCTGAGACAGCAAGACCAAGCCCTCCTCTTCAGGGTACTCAACGTGAAGGCGATGAGGATGAAAACCTTTATGACAACCCTCTTCCACTTAATAAATAGTAAATATACTTTCTCTATGATTTTTCAAAATTTGTCAGCTCTGGGTGTGCTTCTGGTTTTTAATTTTATTTTTCCTTTGGTGTCCTTTTTGACTTTTAATTTTATTTTTCCATAAGTTATTGGGTACACGTGGTATTTGGCTATTTAAGTTAAGTCCTTTTTTGGAGATGGAGTTTAGCTCTTGTTGTCCAGGCTGGAGTGCAGTGGCGTGATCTCAGCTCACCGTGACCTCTGCGCCTCCTGGGTTCAAGTGATTCTCCTGCCTGAGCCTCCCACGTAGCTGGGACTACAGGCATGCACCACCACATCTGGCTAATTTTGTAGGTTTAGTAGAGACGGCATTTTTCCACGTTGGTCAGGCTGGTCTCAAACTCCCAACCTCAGGAGATCCGCCTATGTCAGCCTCCCAAAGTGCTGGGATGACAGGCGTGAGCCAGCAGGCACAGTGTCTTGTGTGCGTTTGTCCTAAATTTTCCTGGCACCAGATGAACACCAGGGTATACACCCCAGACAACACAGCTGCTTCACTGATGTGTACAGAGCTTGCACACTGTAGCTCCCATCCTCACAACAGCCACAAAGCGGAATGCACTGAAAATCAGCAACTCTCTCATCCACCAGAAAATAGAAACCACAGGACAAAATGCTGCCTGAAGACCAGACAGACAGACAGACAGACAGACAGGTGGTGCATGGCATTTTGCTGGACTGGGAATTCCTGCTGGAGCCAGCAGTGATGGATACATTGGCAGGCTCATTACTGAACAGCTGCAATCTTGACCGTGGACAAGTCTCAGGGACGTGGATGAAGCTGGAAACCATCAGATGTTCATTGCGGCGCTGCTCACGATAGCAAAGACTTGGAACCAAGCCAAATGCCCATCAATGACAGACTGGACAAGGAAAACGTGACACATAGACACTATGGAATACTATGCAATCATCAAAAAGGGATGAGTTCATGTCCTTTGCAGGGAGTGGATGAACCTGGAAACCATCACTCTCAGCAAACTGACACAAGAACAGAAAACCAAACACCGCATGTTCTCACTGATAGGTGGGTGTTGAACAATGAGAACACAGGGACACAGGGAGGGGAGCATCACACACTGCGGTCTGTTGCGGGGTGGGTAGCTAGGGGAGGGATAGCAGGAGGTGGGGGGATTAGGGAGGGAGAGCAGGGGGTAGGGACTTGGGGGGACAGCAGTGGGTGGGCGCTAGGGGAGGGAGAGCAGGGGGTGGGGGACTGGGGAGAGAGAGCAGGGGGTGGGGACTGGGGAGGGAGAACAGGGGGTGGGGGGCTGGGAAGGGATAGCAGGGGGTGGGGGGATTGGGGAGGAAGAGCATTAGGAGAAAAACCTAATGTAGATGGATGCAGCAAACCACCATGGCACTTGTACACCCACGTAACAATCCTGCACGATCTGCATACATGCCCCAGAACAAGAAAGAAAGAAGAAAGGAAGGAAGGAGGGAAGGAGGGAAGGAGAAAACAAAGGAAGGAAGGAAGGAGGGAAAGAGGGAAGGAGGGAAGGAGGGAGGGAGGGAAGGAAGGAAGGGAGGGAGGAGGGAGGGAGGGAGGGAAAGACAGAGGGAGGGAGGGAGGGAAGAAACTCACTCCTGGGGGCCCATCTTAGAGGGGACCCTGCCCTTTCGCAAATTTTACATGTAGGAGCTCCGCCAGCTTCCCTGGGTGGAGATCCGAGAAATATCCAGTGATGTGCTATTGAGGTAAACTCCTAGGGAGAAAGTAGCCCTTTGGAATATGCCAGAAGCAATCTGTGTTCCATCTGCCCTCAAGGTAAACTACTTAGCACAGTCAAAGTAACCTGGGGGAAAGAAAATCTCAGATTTCACTGCCTTTCTTTTCCTTTCTTTCTCTTTCTTTCTTTTCTTCTCTTCCTTCCTCCCTTCTCTCCCTCCCCGTTTCTTTTTCTTTTTCTCCCTCTCCTCTCTTGTTCCCTCACCTCCTCTCCCTTCCCCTTCCATCCCCTCTCCTTTCCTCTTCTCCCTTTCTTTCATTTTTTTTGAGGCAGAGTTTTACCCTTGTCGCCCAGGCTGGAGTGCAGTGGTGCAATCTCGGCTCACTGCAACCTCCATCTCCCGGGTTCAAGTGATTCTCCTGCCTCAGACTCCCCAGTAGCTGGGATTACAGGCACCTGCTACCACATCTGGCTTTTTTTTTTTTTTGTATTTTTAGTAGAGATGGGGTTTCACCATATTAGCCAGGCTGCTGCGGAAGTCCTGACCTCAGGTGATCCGCCCCCCTTGGCCTCCCAAAGTGCTGGGATGATAAGCATAAGCCACCATGCCTAGCTGCATTTCAGTTTCTTAGCTTGCTTGCTTGCTTTTTTTTTTGGAGATGAAGTTTCACTCTTGTTGCCCAGGCTGGAGCACAGGGGCTCAACCTCGACCTCCTGGGTTCAAGCGATTTTCCTGCCTCAGCCTCACAAGTACCTGAGATTACAGGCACCTGCCACCACATCTGGATAATTTTTTGTATTTTTAGTAGAGATGGGGTTTTGCCATATTGGCCAGGCTGGTCTCGAACACCTGACCTCAGGTGATCCACCCCTCCTCCCCTTGGCCTCCCAAAGTGCTGGGATTGCAGGCATGAGCCAGCACGCCTAGCCGAATTTCAGTTTCTCTTAGCTCTCTTTCTTTTTTATTTCTGAGATGAAGTTTCACTCTTGCTACCCAACGGCCCTTTGTGTGCACGAGTGATGCTGTAGCAATGTGCTCAGCCGTTCCGTCAAGTTTCCAAGCATGAAAGCTGCGACACGGTACCAACTCCTTCACTGGAGAAGCGCCTCTCTGAATGCATTTGAAAGTCACATGGGACTTGATTGAAGCAACTGAGGAAAGAGTGACCACAGATATGCTCTCTGTCTGTTAGGCTCACGGTACTCCAACCACAGAAATGAGAAGCCACAAGGGAGGCCGATGCAGAAAGAAGCCATCACTGACTGGGCGCAGTGGCTCACGCCTGTAATCCCAGCACTTTGGGAGTCCAAGGCAGGTGGATCTCCTGAGGTTGGGAGTTCAAGACCAGCCTGACCAACATGGAAAAACCCCATCTCTACTCAAAATATAAATTAGCCAGGAGTGGTGGTGTGTGCTAGTGAGTTTCTAACATCTCCGAATCTATGGTGAATACTATCAGTAACATCTTGTTTGGGGTTGAGTGACTATCAAATAGTAGACGTATTTCAAACCCTCCTTAAGGTAACTTTTTACCGCTCTTTCTACGCAAAACCAGAAAAGCAAACGTCTTCGCCGTGATGATACGCTCACGTCCTGACTCCCAAAAACTTGATTCAGGGTAGCAGAGCCCACGTGGCGTTCGGGGCATGACCCCTGCCTGTCTGCCCATCACCTTCTGCTGCTCTCCCCACTGCCCATGGGCTGCACCCACAGTACCTTACATGTCCACCTTGTACAACGCGAGCTCATCACGTGTGACTACTCCTTGCAATTACTATTCCCTGGCGTGGAAGGACCTGTGCCTACACCTTGTCCTGGCTGGCTTCTTCTTCATGTTCACATCTACACAAGTGTCAGCCACTGAGACAGACTTTCTCAGACACCCAAGCTAAGGTAGCCACTACGCAATTATCAGCTCTACAAGAAGAAAGACCTTGTCCCTTTGCTGCCACGCAGCCTCTACAGCGTCCGTCGGCATGCTTGGACGTGGCAGAAACTGCGTAAATGTTCGGTGGATGACTCAAACATAATCTCCAGCCTGGGGGTAACCCTCGGCTCCTATGTTTCACACAGCCAGTTGTGATACTCTACAGCCTTCTTTCCAGAACGACTTTAATTTCCATCGTAACACCATAATTACAGTGTATCTGCTTTCAGTTTTCCCATTCTGCAAGGGCACAGATTCTATTCTTAGAGGCGGGGACCGTGTTTTAGTCGCCTTTGTATCCTTTGTACCCAAGATCGTGCTTGGCACATAATACTCTGTGGAAAAAAAAACCTGTGAATGTGAAGTGACGTGAACATACGATCATGGAAGATGTATTCGAGTTAAGGACGTCAGGACGAGGTCATTGCAGATACAGGACTGATGTACGCTTCGAGGTTCCATGATATATTCTCTCACACAAGTACTACTGTTCGGCTCTGAGAATCACTCTCATTTTTATTTCCAGGAAATTTCATATCATTATCTTCAATTCAGCGAGGTCTAAGAAGCAAGGCAAGTAATGATATAAAATGACCGCTAATAGAAAATTCACTTTTAATCTCGCTTCAAGCAAGTTTTTCTTTTTTTGTGAAATGAAGGAGCGCGCGCATCTTCAAGGCTACGAACTGATTGTTGCACAGGAGAGAAACTGATTTAGGAAAATCTACAATTGCTGTTTAGACACTTGAGCCTCAGGGGCTAGAAATGTGCCCCGACTAGACGGGTCTTAAGCCGGAGATGATGATAGCTAATTAGCTGGATATAGGAAAATAAGTGTCACTCAAATCTGAACGGTGCTACTCAGACGTGAGACTGTATAATGAGCTCGTGAAGAGGGAGGCTGCACCTTCATCTGTTCTTTAACCGATGCAGGCTTAACAAGTAGGTAAAGTGGCCGGGCACAGGGCCCCCACGCCTGTTATCCCACCACTTTGGGAGACCGAGGCCAGCAAATCACCCGAGGTCAGGAGTTCGAACCAGCCTGGCCAACATGGTAAAACCCCATCTCTACCAAAAACATACAAGACATTAGCCGAGCGTGGTGGCTTGTGCCTGTAATCCCAGCCACTTGGGAGGCTGAGGCAGGAGAATTGCTCGAACCTGGGAGGTGGAGGTTGCAGTGAGGTGAGATTGCACCATTGCACTCCAGAGTGGGCAGCAAGAGTGAAACTTTGTCTGCCCCCACCCAAAAAAAATCTAAATCCGTAGACTTCGAGTACTTTATCCTTCATATGGTGGGTGGGCCTGGTCTAATCAGTTGACGGTTTGAATAGAACAGAAGACTGATGTTCCCTGAGTAAGAAGGGATTCTGCCAACAGATGGACTTTGGACTCCATCTACAACATCAGCTCCTCCCTCAGTCCCCAGCTGGCTGGTCTACCCCCTGCATCTTGGGACTTGCCAGCCTCCATTATCATGTGAGCAAAATTCTTTAAAATAAATGTGCTTTGTATCAATACATCCATCTTATTGCTGCTTTTTCTCTGCAGCATCCTGACTCATACACACAGTTCCCTGGTTCCGTGGCTCCCACCTCCCGTGGTATCCTTGTTCTGTAAGAAATTAGTAAGTTTTAGGTGAACACCAAGGAGGAATTTCATCCAGGAAACGCCTTTGCCTCCTTGAAGATCTGATGAATTTCCACTCACTCTCTAAAATTCAAGTCAAATACATGTATTTTCTGATAATGTTTCTACCTCTAAAGGCAAAACCAGGCATTTCACCCCACGGCATCTGGGCACACAGCGGCAGAGGCGCATTTGAGATGCCTCTAAGTTGTTGTTAAGGTACTATCTTAGCCAGGTGCACTGGCTCATGCATGTAATCCCAGCACTTTGGGAGGCCGAGACAGGCAGATCATGAGCTCAGGAGTTCAAGACCAGCTTGACTAACATCGTGAAACTTATCTCTACTAAAACTACAAAAGTTAGCTGGGCATAGTGGCACAACTGTAATCCCAGCTACTGTGGTGGCTGAGGCAGAAGAATCGCTTCAACCCGAGAGGCGGAGGTTGCAGTGAGCTGAGATTGCACCAGTGCACTCCAGCCTGGGTGACAAAGACTCCGTCTCAAAAAAAAAAAAAAAAATTGTACCATCTTCCTCTGACTGTGAATCTCTTAGGAACAGCATCTGTAAAAATGTAATAGGCCATCCAGGATTTAATAGGTGCTCAAATATTGCTGAGGGCGGTTTTTCTCTTCTCTGTTTCCACATTGCAAGCTGGCACCATGTGTCTGCACATAAGCGTATTTTCCACCCACCTGATTTCCCTGTTTCTATCCTCCCCTCCCACAAGGCGCCCTGAAGCTGCTGTCAAGCTTAATCTCCTGAAAATAACCCAACTCCTTCTCACTGCCTTTGTAAACCCTCCCTGTAGCTTCTTCTCACAGTAAACCTAAGTAAACTATGAGTTGACTACCAGGGTTTCCTCCCTTTTTTCATTCCTGTTTGTAGGGATGTTGTAGGAGTCTGTTTTCATGCTGTGGATAAAGACATACCTGAGACGGGGCAATTTATAAAAGAAAGTTTTCATTGGACTTACAGTTCGATGTGTGTGGGGAAGCCTGACAATCATGGCGGAAGGCAGAAGGGGAAAGGCACATCTCACATGGCGGCAAGCAAGAGAACAGTGCGTCTGCAGGAAAACTCCCCTTGACGGTAACCATCAGATCTCGTGAGACTTACTTATTATCATGAGAACAGCACAGGAGAGACGTGCCCCCATGATTCAATTACCTCCCAGGGATCCCTCCCACAACACGTGGGAATACAAGATGAGATTTGGACCCTGGCACAGTGGCTCACACCTGTAATCCCAACACTTTGGGAGACCAGGGCTGGCAGATCACCTGAGATCAGGAGTTCAAGACCAGCCTGGCTAATATGGCAAAACACTGACTCTACTAAAAATGCAAAAATTAGCCAGGTGTGGTGGCGGGCACCTGTAATCCCAGCTGCCTGGGAGGCTGAGGTAGGAGAATCACTGGAACCCAGGGAGGCTGCAGTGAGCCGAGATTGCGCCACTGCACTCCAGCCTGGGTGACAGAGCGAGACTGTCTCCAAAAATAAAATAACGTAAGATAGAGATTTGGATGGGGACAGAGCCAAACCATAACACAGGGAAAGACCTGTACATTTTCCCAGGCATTTCATGCCATTTTGCTCTTTGGTGGCTGTAATGCAGCATCCAGCAGCATAGGGACCCATTGATGTTACAGATGGGACATGTAAAATGGTACCACCCTTGTGCAGGTGGCCTGTAGGCTCCCTGGTGGGACCACCCTGCTCGTGGAGAACCACTGTTCTGCCCACTTAATGAACCACCCTCCATATCTGCTTGATTAGAGAGCGGCTGCCTCCACAAACCCCTATACCCATGGGTTCTGGGAGCGTTGGCATCTGGAAATCCCCACGCACGCCCAAGCCAAGCCCAGAGTCAGGCAGGGAACCCTGGCTCCAGATAGTCCACACGAAAAGAAAAAAAGAGAGTCTCTTAGTATTAGAGGCAAAGCAAGGCAGAGGGAATAGAGAAGAAGGTTGCGTAGGAGAGTCACGCTTCTCTGCAAGATGACGAGACCCCCGCGGTAAGAAGCCCGCATCCTGGAAAG
Organism: Saguinus oedipus; assembly: GCA_031835075.1. Taxonomy (NCBI): domain Eukaryota; kingdom Metazoa; phylum Chordata; class Mammalia; order Primates; family Cebidae; genus Saguinus; species Saguinus oedipus. The sequence goes on from CM063191.1 coordinate 1,201,919, forward strand.
CTTGGGCTCTGTGTTCTGGCCTCTGATAAGAAAGTGATCAGTAAGTTCGGGGCAGATTAAACATAAAAGCACAGGCTCTTCTGCTTCCGCTGGATCAAGCTGGGGTCAGGTGCTTGCAGCCAGAGTTTTGATGCGTTTGTTCATCCTCTGGGTGGGGTCATTCCCTTGCAGCCAGGGTTTTGATGCCTGTGTTCCTATTCTCCACGTGTGTGGGGTTTTATTTACTTGCTTTCAAAAGAAAATAGAGAGAAAGGCTCCAAAGGATGGAAAGGGGGTTACGTCTCAGAGATAAGAAAGAGGCACCAGCAGACAGTGCACAGAAAGCAGCAAAAAAAGGGAGAAGTCAGAATGAAAAGCAGTCCGATGCCAGTTCTATTATTACCTTTTCCCCTTGCAGGGAAAGGAGGCGCACGGCCCCTGTGGGTGTCTTTTTGCACAGGTGGGAGGCGGCGGAAGCGGAACTCGTGTTCCTCTGCCACTGTTTCCTGCAGAAATGGGTGAACACCATACATAGTATGGCAGCTCCTCCGAAAACTAAAAGCAGAACTACTCTGTGAAGCAGGAAGCACACTTCTAGGTATTCATCCAAAAGAGAAATTGGTGTATGACAGGCATGTACCCCACCACGTTAACTGCAGCACTATTTACAATAACCTACATTATTCTATATCTTGGATAATCTAGGTTATTCTAAATAGCGCTGCAATTAACCAAGCATTTATTCTATATCTTGGTTGTTTTCTTAGAAAATCCAGTGCGGCCGGGCACTGTGGCTCATGCCTGTAATCCCAGCACTTTGGGAGGCAGAGGCAGGTGATCACTTGCAGTCGGGAATTCGAGACCACCCTAGCCAACATGGTGAAATGCCCTCGCTTCTTAGAGGTACAAAAATGAGCCGGGCGTGCTGGCGGGCACCTGTAATCTCAGCTACAAGGGAGAGCTCAGGCAAGAGAATCACTTGAACCCGGGAGGCAGAGGTTGCAGTGAGCCGACATCACACCATTGCACTCCAGTGTGGGTGACAGAGCAAGACTCCATCTCAAACAAAGAAAATGCAGTACATACACACAATGGAATAGTATGCAGCCTTTAAAAAGAAGGGAATTCTGTCATTTGCTACAACATGGATGAACCTGGAGGATGTTATGTGAAACACACCAGGCACAAATTGACAAATCCTGCATGATTTCCCTGACATGTAGAATCTAAAACAGTCAAATTCATAGAAGCCGAGAGTGGATGATGCTTCTGAGGAAATGAGGGGCAGGGCTGTGGGAGGTTGGGAGGTGTTGTTTCATGAGCATAGCGTTTCAGTAGATGACATGAATCAGTTCTGCGGCCTGGTGCACAGTGTACGCAGCACAGCAGGTGTGCCTATAGTTAACACCACCGTATTACACACATAACACCTCGTCAAGAGGGTAGCTCCCACGCTAAGTGCTCTGACCGTATAAAATAAACATCCGAACACATACGTTTACTGTAGCTCTATGTACAATAGCAAAGACTTGGAACCAACCCAAATGCCCATCCATAATAGACTGGTAAAGAAAATGAGGCACACAGACACCATGGAATACTATGCAGCCATGAAAAAAAGATGAGTTCGTGTCCTTTGCAGGGACATCGATAAAGCTAGAAACCATCATTCTCAGCCAACTGACACAAGAACAGAAAACCAAACACCGCATGTTCTCACTCATAAGCAGGGGTTTAACAATGAGAACACATGGACAGAGGGAGGGGAGCATCACACACTGGGCTCTGTCAGGAGGGGTGGGGGACAAGGGAAGGGAGAGCATTAGGAGAAATGCCTAATGCATGCCGGGCTTAAAACCTAGATGATGGGTTGATGGGTGCAGCAAATCACCATGGCACATGTATACCCATGTAACACACCTGCACGTTCTACACATGTACCCCAGAACTTAAAGTAAAATAATAATAAAAAAATGAAGAAGAAACTCAAAGGCAGTTGTGCAAATGTTCAGCTATATCGCGTGGTTCAAAATGAGACTGGCCCACTTTCTGTATCTGCGTCGATGAGTACATCAGAGTGCATGTAATATGTGGACTAAGTCTTTCAGTGAAAATCATTGCTTCTAAACATGCCTTAATAACACGCGCTCTGGCACTTGCGGCCTCAGAGAGGTCACGAGTCAGTTAAGGATGGAGCATTTCCTTGCTGACATCAGGACTCTGGGATGGAGAAATCAGCACAGGCCACCCAACGGGAAGAAGAAGACACCATTAGGCCGAGCGCGGTGGCTCACGCCTGTCATCCCGACACTTTGGGAGGCCGAGGTGGGCGGATCATGAAGTCAGGAGTTCGAGACCGGCCTGGCCAACACAGTGAAACCTCGTCACTACTAAAAATACAAAAACAAATTAGCCAGGCTTGGTGGCACGTACCTGTGGTCCCAGCTACTCAGGAGACTGAGGCAGGAGAATCTCTTAAACCCAGAGGTGGAGGTTGCAGTGAGCTGAGACCATGGTACTGCACTCCTGCCTGGGTGACTGAGCGAGACTCAGTCTCAAAAACTAAAATTGCCGAGCACGGTGTCTGATGCCTGTCATCCCAGCACTTTGCGAGGCTGAGGTGGGCGGATCATGAGGTCAGGAGTTTGAGACCAGCCTGGCCAACATAGTGAAACCCTGTCTCTACTGAAAATACAAAAACAAATTAGCCAGATGTGGTGGCACACACCTGTAGTCCCCTTGGGAGGCTGAGGCAGGAGAGTTGCTTGAACCCAGGAGGCAGAAGTTGCAGTGAGCTGAGACCACCTACTGCACTCCAGCCTGGGCAATAGAGCAAGACTCTGTCTCAAAAAAAAAAAAAAAAATACAAGAAAACATCATCCAGTGAACGGCCAGCATGCTGAAGATGGGGAGGGCCGTGCCATGCACTCCGGTGTGTGGATGAAGCTTTGGACCAGCTCTGACTTCTTGCCCAGTTGAAGAACAGACGGATGCTGTGGGATTTGGCTCCCTGGCTCTCTCAGGCTGGAATCCTGGACCACCTGGGTGAGACCGCCACACTGAGAGCTCTCCCTACCCTCGATAATGAGGACGTGGTCAGCAGGGCAGGAGGCTGATACCCCAGCTTCTTTGAGATGAGACCAATTCCCGCTAGCCTTCTTTCTCTGCTCCTTGGCTGGTGGTTGAGCTCTCTCTTGAGTCACAGGGGACATTTGTTTTTTCAAGAAATAGCTTTGCATTTTTGCACCCTACAAGCACCCTTGGGCTACCACAATCCCAGCCCGATGCTGGCATTGACAGGGAAATCAGCTGTCCTTAAATATTCTCTACCAGCAAAGCAGGAGCCTTAGCTGATGGCTCTCGGAGGTACAGTGAACCCTAAGCCGTGATACAGCTCTGGAGGAAAATAAACGTATCCTAAAGCGTTCGGCATGAAAATGCATGGTTTTGTTGGGCCTTTGCAGAGAAGCAAACTGGACTGTATCTGTTTTCTTCACCACAGCCTCAGGCAATGACTCATAGAAACAGCCCTCACCAGAGCAGATTATGTTTAAAGTCACACTCCTACGAGGCTGTCTCTAAAGAGATGAGCCATCTGAGGAGCTTCATCAACAGAGGTGTCAAAACGCCTTCCTGCTTGCAGGGCTGAGGGCCTGTGAGCTTAGCAGGTGTCGCTGCGTTCAGTCACAACTCACCACGGGACAATTCCATCGAGTTATTCGGATTTCTGGCATGCAGGATCCACCCCGATGTCATACATGCCCTGACACGCCTTTGTACCAACAGGTTTCTGCAGTTATAGCTGTGGGCGGCCTTCACTGCAACTTAATCAGGGTGGAAAATGTTAGGGGCGAGATGCCGCGGAGGTGTGTTGAATGGCACAGTGATTGCTACACATACAGGCAAAGGCTCCTGTAGCCATAAAAACGGACCTACAAGAGCCACCGCGGTGGATGAAGGGCTTTAGGGGGCAGCCTGGGAATTGGGAACAGCAGTTCAGCTAAAGCCACAGAACTCTGACACCCCTTAAGGTCTACAAGAGTCCGACCGAGCGCGGGGGCTCACGCATGTCATCCCAGCACTTTGGGAGGCCGAGGCGGGTGGATCACGAGGTCAGGAGTTCGAGACCAGCCTGGCCAACATGCTGAAACCCCGTGTCTACTAAAAATACAAAAATTAGCCTGGTGTGTGGCGAGCGCCTGCAGTCCCAGCTACTCAGGAGGCTGAGGCAGGAGAATCGCTGGAACCTGGGAGGTGGAGGTTGCAGTGAGCCAAGATCGCGCCAGTGCACTCCAGCCTGGGTGACAGAGTGAGACTCCGTCTCAAAAAAAAAAAAATTTGTAAGAGTCCATCCGAACCACCAAAGTGTTGGCCAGACCCACGAACAAGAGTGCAAAACCAGGCGGGATGTGGCGGCTCGTGCCTGCTGTCCCAGCACTTTGGGAAGCCACAGCAGGCAGACTGCTTGAGCTTCAGAGTTTAAGACCAGCCTGAACAATATGGCAAGACCCCACCTCTACAAAAAAACACAAATATTAGCAGGCCATGGTAGCATGTGCCTACAGTCTTAGCCACTCAAGACGCTGAGGTAGGAAGATTGCTTGAGCCCAGGAGGGAGAAGCTGCAGCGAGTCAAGACTGCACTACCATACTTCAGCCTGGGCAATATGCCAGACCCTGTCTCAGCCCCAGAGAGAATGCAAAGGGACCTGAGAAACTCAGGTGCCGGCCTCATTTACCCTGGAATGAAGTTGTACAGGAGAAAGGGGAAGGGAGGGCAGGAGACAGCAGGGGAGAGCAGGGGAGGGCAGGGGAGGGGGAGGGGAACGGGGAGGGCAGGGCAGGGGAGGAAGGCAGGGGAGGAGAGGTGAGGGGAGGGGGAGAGGAGAAGGGAGGGGGAGAGGGGAGGAGAGGGGGAGAGGGGAGGGATAGGGGAGAGGTAGAGGGGAGGGCAGGGGAGGAGATGGAAGGGGAGGGGGATGGGGAGGGGAGGGCAGGGCAAGGGAGGAGATGGGAGGGGAGGGGGAGGGGAGGGGCGGGGAGGGGAGGGGAGGGAGCTCCAGGAGCTAACAGACCATTCATCTATTGGGTAATACTTGAAAGAGTTACAAAACAGGCTGGGGAGAGAAAACACTAGGAGAAATGCCTGATGTGGGTGACAGGGGGACGGAGACTGCAAATCACCATTGCATGTGTGTACCTATGTAACAACCCTCCAGGACGTGCACACGTACCCCAGGGCTTAAAGTACAATTTAAAAAAAAAAGAATTGAACGGATAGGCTGGGCGTGGTGGCTCATGCCTGTAATCCCAGCACTTTGGGAAGCCAAGGTGGGCAGATCGCTTGAGGTCAGGAGATTGAGACCCACCTGGCTAACAGTGAAACCCGTCTCTACTAAAAATATTACAATTAGCTGGGCGTGGTGGCAGGCACCTGTCAGCCCAGCTACTCAGGAGGGTGAGGCAGGAGAATTGCTTGAATCCGGGAGGTAGAGGTTGCAGTGAGCTGAGATTGCACCACTGCAGTCCAGTTTGGGTGACAGAGTAAGACTTTGTCTCAAAAAACAAAAGAAAACTCTAAGAGTACATGTGAGCCACGAAAGTTTTGGCCAGACCCAAGAAGAAGAATCTAAAACCAAGCTGGACACAGTGGCTCACACCTGTCACGTCAGCACTTTGGAAGGATCACGAGGTCAAGAGATCGAGACCAGCCTGGCTAGCACAGTGAAACCCCGTCTCTACTAAAAATACAAAATGTAGCCGGGTGTCGTGGTGGGCGGCTGTAGTCCCAGCTACCTGGGAGGCTGAGGCAGGAGAATCACTGGAACCCTGGAGGCGGGGGTTGCAGTGAGCCAAGATCACACCATTGCATTCCAGCCTGGGCGTCAAGAGTGAAACTCATCTCAAAACAAAAACATGTCATGAACGGATTTCTGACTGTGTTGGGGGGTTGGTATCCCGAACCCCTGTGTTTTCCAAGGGTCAATTGCAAATGGAAATATTTCGTGCAAAGAAAAGGAAAAAATCCCTGAGATAAACACCCAGATCTGCCCCGATAAGATATCCATCAACCTCATCCTGATAAAACCGTAGAGATTTAAAGGTCAAGAGAAAATCCTAAAAGCATCAAAGGAGGGGAGAAACAAAGGACATCTGACAATGGGAAACAAATGAGGTGGAAAGAGCTTTTTGTCAGTGTTAGATTTCAGTAAGGAATAAAGAAATAGGCCGGGTGCAGTGGCTCAAGCCTCTAATCCCAGCACTTTGGGGGGCCGAGGCACATGGCTCACCTGAGGTCAGGAGTTCGAGACCAGCCTGACCAACACAGAGAAACCCCGTCTCTTCTAAAGAAAAAAAAAAAAAAACTACACACACACACACACACACACACACACACACACAATATTAGCGTGGCGTGGTGGTGCACACCTGTAATCCCAGCTACTTGGGAGGCTGAGGCAGGTGGAGGTTGCGGTGAGTTGAGATCACGCCATTGCACTCCAACCTGGGCAACAAGAGTGAAACTCGGTCTCAAAAAAATAAAAGAAACAGCTACAGAGTCATGAACTACAGAGGATTTGAACAAAAAACTCTAGACCTGAGGTAGGAAAACAAGATTTGTCTCAAACACTTGAGGACTCAGGAAATTAAAAAAATGCTACTAATAAAAGAGTCATTGCTTGTTTCTCTCGAAATGTGCCTGGACACACACTGCAGGAAGCTGAGATTTCCAGGCAAATCAATACCCCATTCACAGGGAGAGACGGCCGTGTGTGTGGGAAGGAGGGTTGGCCTGCAGGACCGTGGTTATGAAGGGAAAAGAGAAGCCGGTGTACATCCCTGTAAGGATGCCTGCACAGTCAGAACAGGGCAACACAAGAAAAGGATCAAATCTATAACATGCTGATTTTATATTTATTTATTTTTCAGACGGAGTCTCACTCTGTGGCCAAGCTGGACTGCAGTGGCACGATCTCGGCTCACTGCAACCTCTGCTTCCCAGGTTCAAGCAGTTCTCCTGCCTCAGCCTCCCCAGTAGCTGGGATTACAGGCACCTGACACCATTCCTGGCTAATTTTTGTATTTTCAGTGAGAAACATGGTTTCACCATGTTGGCCAGACTGGTCTTGAACTCCTGACCTCAGATGATCCACCTGCCTCAGCCTCCCAAAGTGCTGGGATTAGAGGCGTGAGGCACCCGGCCCGGCCATTTATGAAAGTTTCAAAGAGCTTCTGTACAGCAAAGGAAACTATCAACAGAGTAGACAGACAACCTACAGAATGGGAGGACATTTCTGCACACCGTGCACCCGACACAGGTTCAGTATCCAGCATTTATAACGAATTGAAACAAATTTACAGGAAAAAGAAAACAAACCACCACATTAAAAGCACACCCTTTGCCACTTCAGGCAAAGGACGTCGACAGACACTTCTCCAAAGGAGACACACATGCAGTCAGGGAGCATATGGACACCGTCAGCATCACTTATCACCGGAGACCTGCGCATCAAAACCAGAACGAGATCCGTCTCACGCCAGTCAGAACAGCTGTTATTATGACGTCAAAAAAACAACAGAGGCTGGCAAAAAAAAAAAAAAAAAAAAAGCACCAGAGGCAGACAAAAGGGAACAGCTGTACACCGTTGGTGGGAGTGTAAATTAGTTCAAACATTGTGGAAGGCAGTGTGGCGATTCCTCAAAGACCTAAAGGCAGAAATAGCATTCAACTCAGCAATCCCATTCCCGGGTGTATACGCAAAGGACAATCAATCATTCTATCATAAAGACACAGCACTATTCACCACAGCAAATGCCCATCGGTGCTAGACTGGATGAAGAAAGTGTGATACATACACACCATGGAATACTATGCAGCCATAAAAAAGAACAAGGTCAGGTCCTTTGCAAGGCCATGGATGGAGGTAGAAGCCATTATCCTCAGCAAATCAATGCAGGAACAGAAAACCAACTACTACTCGCCAGGATGCTCACTGTTCAACACCAGTTATGACAGGTACAAACCACAGAATCCACAACTGCTTACAAAGGTCTTACACAGACCTCATTCTGTGGTTTATCGAGGTTCTTTGAAACCCCTCAATTTTCTTTGAGATGGAGGTTCATTCTTGTTGCCCGGGCTGGAGTGCAGAGGCGTGATCTCGGCTCACGGTAACCTCTGCCTCCCAGGTTCAAGCAATTCTCCTCCCTTAGCCTCCCAAGTAGTCAGGATTACAGGCGTGCGCCACGATGCCCAGCTAATGTTTGTCTTTTTAGTAGAGATGGGGTTTCTCCATGTTGGTCATGTTGGTCTCGAACTCCTGGCCTCAGGTGATCCGCCCACCTCGGCCTCCCAAAGTGCTGGGATTACTGGCATGAGCCACCGCGCCCAGCCACAATTTTCTTATTGGTATTAATGACTGAATTTTTAACGGGGGGAAAAACTGCCCAAGTATTTTTTTTTAATATAAGAAATACATATTTATATAAAACTAAATCTACACAAATGTATATATAATACCTATTTTTTTTTATACTGTAAGTTCTGGGTAGGGTACGTGTGAAGATCATGCAGGATTGTTACACAGGTATACATGTGCCATGGTGGTTTGCTGCATCCATCCCCCTGTCATCTACATCAGGTATTTCTCCTAATGCTCTCCCTCCCCTAGCCCTTGACAGACCCCAGTGTGTGATGTTCCCCTCCCTGTGTCCGTGTGTTCTGACTGTTCAACACCCAATTATGGGTCAGAACATGCGGTGTTTGGTTTTCTGTTCTTGTGTCAGTTTGCTGAGAATGATGGTTTCTAGTTTCATCCATGTCCCTGCAAAGGACACTAAGTCATCCTTTTTGATGGCTGCATAGTATTCCATGGTGTCTATGTGCCCCATTTTCCTTATCAAGTCTATCTTTGATGGGCATTTGGGTTGGTTCCAAGTCTTTGCTATTGTGAACAGTGCCGCAATGAACATACGTGTGCATGTGTCTTTATAACAGAATGTAAGAGGGACAAAGAAGGATCCAGAGAGCTGGAGCTTCCATCAGTTCAGCCTGGATAATGTGTCCCTGTGAGCACACAGCAAGCCCTGCCCTGTCTTGGTGGCAAGGTCTGCCTTCTGCACGGATCATAGCAGGATTCAAACTCTACAAGGATGTCTGGATAAGCAGTTTTGATTGATGGTCTGATTAGATACACTTTTAATGGAAGAGACAGAAAATGCAAGTATCTAATGAAAATGCTGGAGAGGTTCACCGTCGGCAAAACCCTTCCTTTCCTTTCCTTCAAAAATGAGTTACAGAGTGTGGCTGCATTGCTGTGGATTCAGCGTTTCTCATTTTTTCTTCAATTAGTCCTTTAATTTTCTTCCCAAGGAGACGTGCTTCCATTTACAGTGCTTACACCTGTCATCCCAGCACTTTGGGAGGCCGAGGTGGGCAGATCACAAGGTCAGGAGTTCAAGACCAGCCTGGCCAATATGGTTAAAGCACATCTCTGCTTAAAAAAAATATATATATATATATATATACACATATATAAAATATATATATATATATATACATATATAAAATATATATATATATACATATATAAAATATATGTATATATATATACAAAAATTAGCTGGGCATAGTGGTGCATGCCTGTAGTCCAGCTACCCGGGAGGCTGAGGCAGGAGAATTGCTTGAACCCGGGAGGCCAAGGTTGCAGTGAGCCGATATCATGCCATTGCACTGCAGCCTTTCTGACAGAGTGAGACTCTGTCTCAAAAAAAAAAAAAAAAAAAAAAAACCTCCTAGAGAGATTGGTGATAGTTTCTTTTGCTGTGCAGAAGCTCTTTAGTTTAATTAGATCTCATCTGTCAATTTTTGAGGCAGGCATTATTATTCCCGTTTCATAAATGAGGAAATGATGGACAGATGATAGACAGACAGATGATAGACAGATGAATGGACACATCCATACATACACACATAAATAGGTGGATGGATATAGATACATCGATAGGTACATAGATAGATAGATAGATAGATAGATAGATAGATAGATAGATAGATAGACAGACAGACAGATAGACAGATACTTCCAAGCTTCACAAGCCCTGGTGTAGACAAATGGAAATCTTAGTTGGGCCATCCAAGAAAATCAGTTATATTATTTTCGTTGCCATCAACATGTCTGTCATTATAATCTGTGCCACTTTGGCCAGGCATGGTGGTTCATGCCTGTAATCCTAGCACTTTCGGAGGACAAGGCGAGCGGATCGTCTGAGCTCAGGAGTTTAAGACCAGGCTGCGCAACAGGGTGAAACCCCGTTTCTACTAACACAATAGAAAAAAATTTGCTGGGCATGGCGGCCAGCACTTGTAGTCTCAGGCACTCGGGAGACTGAGGCAGAATGACTTGAACCCAGGAGGCGGAGGCTGCAGTGAGCTAAGATTGCGCCACTGCACTCCAGCCTGGGTGACAGAGTGAGACTCCATCTCCAAAAAAAAAAAAAAAAAACTGTGCCACCTTCATAATTCCACAGGCAGGAGATTCAGTGGGTACTAGACACACATTGTGATCCAACATTGAGGCAGGTCATCGCTTTTCTGCATAATGTCAGAATCCAGTCTCAGTACTGTCTGCCTATGCGCCCTGCAGTGACTCCACAGTATCACACAGCTCTTACCTCTGTGCCCAAGCCACTGCTCGTTTCTTAATCTCAATAATAAGTCTACATGGTTTATTTAAAAATAAAAATAAAAACAGCCTCACCAACATGGTGAAACCCTGTCTCCACTAAAAATACAAAAAATCGGCCGGGCTCATGCCTGTAATCCCAGTACATTGGGAGGCCGAGGAGGGCGGATCACGAGGTCAGGAGTTCAAAACCAGCCTGACCAACATAGTGAAACCCCGTCTCTACTAAAAATACAATTGAACCGGGAGGCAGAGGTTGCAGCGAGCCGAGATTGTGCCACCGCACTCCAGCCCGGGCAACAGGAGCAAGACTCCGTTGGAAAAGAAAAAAGAGAGAGAGAGAGAGAGAGAGAGACGCTATGTTCTCAGATAATTAGTTTTACATTGAAGCGTCATTTGGGAATTGAAAATAAGAACAGGGAAAATACATTTTTCTCTTCTAGAGAAAATAAACAAGGACGAAGACGCATGGGAAATATTTAAAGGTCTCTTATTGACCTAAGTTATGAAGTCATTTTTTATGTAGTAACAAAATAATTGGAAGGGGATAGCCAGGAGCACAATAGTCTCTGAAATGTCTTATTTCATGTACACTCAGACACACGAACACACATACATAATTTATAACCAATTTAGCAAAATGTTATGATTTGATACCAATGGATGGTGGGTATACAACTGCTGTTCCAATTCTTCTCTGCCTCTTTCAAATGCGTGAAATGTGTTATAATGAAATATTTTTATAAGGGACATTTAAGTTCAAACAATTGCTAACCAATGAGAAAGATCAATGCTTGTGATCAAAGGCTTATGGGTATTTATTCACTAAGAATATTTTGAGGCCGGTGCAGTGGCCCATGTCTGTTATCCACACACTTTGGGAGGCCGAGGAGGGTGGATCACTTTAGGTCAGGAGTTTGAGACCAGCCTGGCCAATGTGGTGACACCCTATCTCTACCAAAAATACAAAAATCAGCCAGGTGGTGTGCGCCTGTAATCCCAGCCACTCGGGAGGTTGAGGCAGGAGAGTCGCTTGAACCTGGGAGGCAGAGGTTGCAGTGAGCCGAGATCCTGCCACTGAACTCCTGCCTGGGTGACAGAAAGAGATTGTCTTATATGTTACAGGATTAATAAAAACCCTGCAAAAAGAAAAGAAATGATTGCATAAAAAAAAGCAAAGAATATTTTGAAACTACATGTCTTTTCAAAATGCCTTTGAAAAGGCATTTTGTGTGAATTAAGTGAAATCCTTCTGACTTTCAGGGCGTCTCTTTTCCGCCCTATGGAAGCAAAGCTACCATACCCTCCATTCACAAGCCTTCATTACCCTACCAAGTGGGAAACAGGTTCACTTTTGTTTTCTTTTGAGACAGAGTTTCACTCTTGTTGCCAAGGCTGGAGTGCAATGGTGCAATCTCGGCTCACCACAACCTCCGCCTCCTGGGTTCAAGCAATCCTCCTGCCTCAGCCTCCCAAGAGCTAGGATTACAGGCATGCGCCACCATGCCCAGCTAATTTTTTGTATTTTTAATAGAGATGGGGTTTCTCCACGTTGGTCAGGCTGGTCTCGAACTTCTGACCTCAGGTGATCTGTCCACCTCTGCCTCCCAGAGGGCTGGGATTACAGGCATGAGCCACCAGGCCTGGCTAGGTTCACTTCTAAATGGGTTTAAGAGCTTTGCTTCTGCGGTTAAGACCTCCCTCGGCCAGCATTGGATGTTCAGAGACAGAGGCTGAGGTGAAGTGGAGCGAACAACAGAAATCCTGTCTGAAGATGGGTGACTACCCACACTGGCGCTGTACAGAGTGACTACCGTGATTCTAGCCGAACTGTCACCACTAATCGGAGGAGAGAGGAAAAAAAATAAGCAAATGAACTTTGATGTTCAACAGCTTCACTGCAATCAGACTTATCCTGAGGTCATCTCGTGCATCAACAAGATGCAGCTGCACTAGATGTTTGCAGGAGGTGTTTGTGGCACATGCCTGTAATCCCAGCACTTTGGGAGGCTGAGACATGTGGATCACGAAGTCAGGAGTTCAAGGCCAGCCTAGTCAATATGAAGAAACCCCATCTCTACTAAAAATACAAAAAAAATTATCTGGGTGTGGTGTCACGTGCCTGCAGTCCCAGCTGCTCGGGAGGCTGAGGCAGGAGAATGGCTTGAACCCGGCAGGCGGAGGTTGCAGTGAGCCGATATCGAGCCACTGCACTCCAGCCTGGTGACAGAGTGAGATTCCATCTCAAGTAAATAAACAAATAAACCATCCTGTATTCTTCAGAGTATGCTTCAAATACAGGGCAAGCTGACCACCCTCTCATGGACAGATGGAGCCCATCTCGAAGGGAATCCCTGGAGTGCAGACAGCAGACACATCAGGTGGGAATACAACCTGGCAGTCACCAGATGCGTGCGCAAACCTCCAGCGGGTAATGATTGCACACGACACAAAGAACTCGCTTCTGATAAGTGAAAGCACTGTATGCACACTGCAACTGTGAAATGTGTTTTGCTCTTGGGAATCATGGACTGTGTGGAAAAAGGAAGCCTTTTTCTTCTTGCAGAAAAGGCTGGCGCTTCATAATTGCCATTACACTATAGCCTTGGCAACAAGAGTGAAACTCTGTCTCAAAAAGAAAAAAAAAAGATTCCTCAAGTATCTAGAACTAGAAATACAGAAATATCTATTTGACCCAGAAATCCCATTACTGGGTATATATCCAAAGGATTATAAATCATTCCGTTATAAAGACACATGCACACGAATGTTCATTGCGGCACTGTTCACAATACCAAAGACCTGGAACCAACCCAAATGCCCATCAGTGATAGACTGGATAAAAAAAATGTGGCACACGGACACCATGGAATACTATGCAGCCATAAAAAAGGACGAGTTCATGTCCTTTGCAGGGACATGGATGAAGCTGGAAACCATCATTCTCAGCCAACTGACACAAGAACAGAAAACCAAACACCGCCTGTTTTCACTCATAAGTGGGTGTTGAACAGTGAGAACACATGGACACAGGGAGGGGAACATCACACACCGGGGCCTGTCGGTGGGTGGGTGGGAGGGTTAGGGGAGGGATAGTAGGGGGTGGGGGGATGGGGGAGAGCATTAGGAGAAATAGCTAATGTAAATGACAGGGGGATGAATGCAGCAAAGCACCACCATGGCACGTGTGTGCCTGTCACAAACCTACACGATCTGTACATGTACCACAGAACTTAAAGTATAATAAATTTAAAATTTTTTTAAATAAAAATATGTATATAGTAATCAAAAATACATATAGTAAGCTGGGTGCGGTGGCTCACGCCTGTAATCCCAGCACTTTGGGAGGCCGAGGCGGGTGGATCACGAGGTCAAGAGATCAAGACCATCCTGGTCAACATGGTGAAACCCTGTCTCTACTAAAAATACAAAGAATTAGCTGGGCACAGTGGCGCGTGCCTGTAATCCCAGCTACTCAGGAGGCTGAGGCAGGAGAGTTGCCTGAACCCAGGAGGCAGAGGTTGCGGTGAGCCGAGATCGCGCCATTGCACTCCAGCCTGGGTAACAAGAGCAAAACTCTGTCTCAAAAAAAAAAAAAAAGAAAGAAAAAATAAAAAAAGAATATAGTATATAAAATATTCTACATTTTTTCTCTTACTTTATTCTAAGAATATAATATATAAAATATACTATATATATTTTTTCTCCAGCTTACTTGTTTTTTGAGATGGAGTTTCAGTCTTGTTGCCCAGGCTGGAGTGCAATGGTGCGATCTTAGCTCACCACAACCTCCTCCTCCCAGGTTCAAGCGATACTCCAACCTCACCCTCCTGAGTAGCTGGGATCACAGGCACCCACCAGCACACCTGGCTAATTGTTTTGTATTTTTAGTAGAGACAGGGATTTCTCCACATTGCTCAGGCTGGTCACAAACTCCTGACCTCACGTGATCCGCCCGTGAGTGCTGGGATTACAGGCTTGAATCACCATGCCCAGCTTCTAGCTGACTTCATTGTAAGAATATTACTATATTCTTTGTGTCTGGTGCAATAGTTACCTGCCTCAAGGTCTGTCACTGTATCCCATTACCCCCAGATGGGGCCGTCTAGTTGTAGGAAACTCTTCCAGACAACAGCAAGCTGTTAATTCAGTTTTTGGAGGGTGAAAAGTTACACGAGGGCCTTCACATGCCACTAACCCTCAAGTGAGTTGACTCCACTGTAAATGAATGTGTGGCAAGCAAAGAAGGAAATGAAGCAAACAGAGAGAGAAATAACTTACAACTACATCAGACCATCTATCACCAAGGCCACGAATCCTTCCTTCTACATGATAAGGCTGCCACGTCCCCGTCCTTGATAACTGTGCCAGTGACATCTGACTCCCTGTAGATTGATGACGGCTAATTGGTCCTACATGGCAAACAAACGAAGGGTTAATTAATCTGAGCCTGCCTGAGTTATCCATGAACGAGGATGGAAAAACCCAGCGCCTTGAAAATCATCTTAAATAGGCCAACAGATAATCGGGGAATGACTGAACATTCTGCCATAAAAGACGTTTCTGCTCAACTGGAATTTCTTTCTATGAATAAAATTAGTGACCTGTGTGGGCTGGAAGTGGAGGTTTTCGTTTTTGTTTTCTCGATGCTGCTGTTTCTTAAAATGGGCTTTGAATGTTTGTGTGTTATTCTACCCAGGAGAGCTCCTGAATGACCCTGTAGGTGTGGGGCGTTCACCACGCGTTAAGGCCAGATTCAGAGAGAAAGCTCTTTTGCCAAAACAAAAATGACGTATGGTGCAATCGCAGGCTTTCTTCAGTCAGACTGGGCTCAGTCGTAATTCCAAAGCTAATGAACACAGAGGGATATTTGCAGAATAAAAGCAATTAAGACAAGTATGAGGGTAATTAACTGGCTGAACACACTCATCATCACAGCTAGCTGGAGTGACAGAATCTGTCACCCAAAGACCCAAGGTCTGTCTTTTCCATTGATGCTGAAATCCTAGATTTCCTGCTAAAAGACTGCATTGCAGAACAGGATGTCTTAGAAAAAAAAAAAGTAGCTGTATTCTCTCATGGAACTACAAAAGCTTAGAAACAGGTGATATGGAAGCAGTATGGCCGAGATCAGCTCGGTTGTGGAGACCCCAACCCAGGAGGCGCTGTGGAAATTAAACACAAAAGTAGAATGCAAAGCAGGATCAGGGAGGTAACAGCATTCCGAGCTGAGAGCCTTGAGCGGACGCTGACCCACGTATTTATTCTCTCTGAACAGGTGATTATTATTAACAAGCAGGTGTTCCGTGTTTTTTCTCAGAACAAAGATTAAACTAGGCAGGCAGCCGGTGCTTGCTTACCACTGGTAACTAAAAAGCATTCTCCACGAGGGAGCAATGTGGGCAGGGTTATATATCCCGTGTTTAAAGAACCGGTTTAGCTGGCGTGTGATACACACACTGTTTACTAGTTTAGAACACCCTGAGCAGTTTTCCGCTCATGGGGGCGGCTCAGTTTTCCTTGCAGTCGTATAATCCATCACACAAGTTAGGACTTGTCCCAGCACAGTATGTTGAAGGCATACGGGGAAAGACGGTCTCTGCGTGTCCTGCTGAGTCTAGCAGGCATGGTTCAGGAGAGAAGTCTATACAGCATGTATGAGTTCACTGTTGCTCCTGATACGGTTTGGCTCTGTGTCCCCACCCAAATCTCAGGTTGAACTGTAATTCCCAATGTTGGGGGAGGGATCTGGTGGCAGGTGACTGGATCATGGGAGCAGATTTCCCCCTCGCTGTCCCGGTAACAGCGGGAGATATCTCAGGAGGTCTGATGGTTTAAAAGTGGGCGGCATTCCCCGACTGCTCTCTCCCTCCTGCTGCCACTTGAAGAAGTGCTGGCCTCCCCTTTGCCTTTTGCCATGATTGTAAGTTTCCTGAGGCCTCCCGGCCATGCTTCCTGTACAGTCTGTGGAACTGTGAGCCAATTAAGCTTCACTTCTGCATATATTATTCGGTCTCACCAGACTACAGGCATGCATCACCATGACTGGCTTGCTTTGTGTGCAGAGACAGGGTCTTGCTAGATTGCCAGGCTGGTCTCACGCTCCTGAGTTCAACTTATCCTCCTGACGTGGCCTCCCAATGTGCTGGGATTACAGCCATGAGTCATGAGGTAGTTCTGGTTATTTTCTCTTTTTTTTTTTTTTTTTTTCTGAGATGGAGTCTCACTCTGTTGCCCAGGCTGGCGTGCAATGGTGTGATCTCAGCTCACTACAACCTCTGCCTCCTGGATTCAAGCGATTCTCCTGCCTCGGCCTCCAAAGTAGCTGGAATCACTGGCATGTGCCACCACGCCCGGCTAATTTTTGTATTTTTAGTAGAGACGGGGGTTCACCGTTTTGGCTAGGCTTGCCTCAAAGTGCTGATCTCAGGTGATCCACCCACCTCAGCCTTCCAAAGTGCTGGGATTACAGGCATGAGCCACTAACCCGAGGTAGTTCTTTATAGCAGTGTGAGAAGGCCTGAAACAGCTGCTGTGATGAATGGTGACATATGTAGTGGCTTAAAACCGCACAGGTGGGTTCCCTTACAGGTCTGGTGGTCAGGAGCTGACATGACATGTCAGAAGGGATGGAAACTGATACTGTTATGTGACATGTCAATGTCTAAGGCGGGAGGATAGCTTGAAAACCCAGGAGTTTAGACCAGCTTGGGCCATACCTAAGACCCCTTCTCTACAAAAAAAATTTAAAACTATCTGAGCATGGTGGCTTATGCCTGTGGTCCCAGCTACTCAGGATGCTGAGACAGGAGGACCGCCTGAGCCCAGGAGGACCTCCCCACCCAGTGTCCTATAGACTAGTCGCCTTCACCCCATCACCCCTGACGTGACAGGGAGAACAGGATGGACCAGGAGGACCTCCCCACCCAGTGTCTTCTAGACAGGACCAGCCTGCCCAGTCACCCTCACACCCACAGCTTCACTGGGCACCAGCACACAGTATGACTCACAACACCAACTCCTGCCCACAGCTGGCTTTCATGGCCAAGTTTATGGCACACACATCTACAGGGGTGGCCTCTGGAACCGGCAAATTCCTGCCTCATCTTCATCACTCAATGAAGGTGTGTTACCATGGTCAAGATTATGCAGTCGGTGCAATTTCTACTTCTCCACAGCTTTTAAGGCTGGTTATCATCCTCTGCCATAGGAGGGCAGCGTAAGCACCACTAAAAATCCAGCTGGGGCAGGTGCAGTGACTCACGCCTGTAATTCCAGCACTTTGGGAGGCAACGGCAGGTGGATCAGCTGAGGTCAGGAGTTCGAGACCAGCCTGAACACTGCAGTCCAGTCTGGTGACAGGGAAAGACTCGGTCTCAAAAAAAGAAAAGAAAAGCAGATTCCATGCTAACCCCAGACAGATGGTAGGACCACAGGAGAGATGACCTTCAGAGACAGGAAGCAGGCATGAGGCACTGACGGACAGGCCCAGCTGGTGGGAAGATAGTTCATGATATAACAGCACAAACATCCACACAAGAGTCTCCCCAGGACACAGTGCGGCTACAGGAGGGCAGCGTGGTCCGCCTTCATCCATCACCACCAGGCATTCATGCCACACGTGTAACTCAAAGACTCAAGGCCACCATCTGCTATGGTCTCAATATCCATGTCCTCCCAAAATCAAAGACTCAAGGCCACCATCTCCTATAATGTCAGTATCCATTTCCTCCCCAAATCCCTCTTTCTGTTGTTGTTGTTATTGTTTTGTTTTGGTTATTGTTTTTTTGACACAGAGTCTCACCTAGTCACCCAGGCTGCTGCACAATGGTGTGATTTTGGCTCAGGAGGGTGCAAACTCACCTCCTGGGTTCAAGCAATTCTCCTGCCTCAGCCACCCGAGTAGCTGGGATTATTGGCCTGCGCCACCACGCCTGGCTAATTTTTGTATGTTTAGTAGAGATGAGGTTTCACTATGTTGCCCAGGCTGGTCTTGAACTCCTGACCTCAGGTGATTCGCCTGCCTCAGCCTCCCAAAGTGCTGGGATTACAGGCGTGAGCCACCGAGCCCAGCCTGAAATCCCTATCTTGAGACATAACCCGCACGGTGATGGTGTTAAGAGGTGGAGCCTTTCGGAGGCGATGAGGTCATGAAGATGGAAACTCAGGAATGAGAGGAGTGTCCCAGAGAGCTCCCTTGACTCTATTGCCATGAGATGAGTCTGCTTATAAAAGGGACCCCAGAGAGCTCCCTCGACCCTATTGCCATGTGAGGACACAGGGAGAAGGCGCCGCCTGTGACCAGGAAGTGGGATCCCAGCAGACATTGAATCTGCCATGCCTCGATCTTGAACTTCCAGCCTCCAGAACTCTGAGCCACACATACCTTCTCTTTATAAATTATCCTGTGTGAAGTACTGTACTACAGCAAACCAGACAGACAAAGACACTGTGTTTAGAGCTTCTAAAGTCCATGTGGGCATTGGATAAAGGATGAGTACAAAAAGGAAGAGGCAAAAGAGGCATAAGCAAAATGGACATCAGCGTATTTTCCCTGAGGGCACTGTAAGTTCTCTAAAAGCGACAGGTTGAGTGACAGAAGGCGCCTTTGTTGTAAGAGCGGCAGGCCATGGCATCACAGTTCTCAGGAAGAAGCCACAACCAAAGAAAAGCCGGCAAGACACATGCGGTGACAGGGATTTTCCTGAAAACCACCAGGCTGACAGGTGCAAGATTATTTTAAAAGCAGAGGCTAGATGTGCCAATCTGTAGGGGGTAACATGAAACTAAAGAGTGGCATTTTTTGCAACCTATGTGGCTTTGTAGGAGTCTGCCCTATGGGAGGGCTGGGGTGGGGAGCATTCTTTTCATGTGACCCATGGCTTTGCATAGTGCAAAACAGGGACAGGAAGATGCCTGAAGAGGTACTGTGGGCCTGCCTAGACTCATCTGGCTTAATTAAAATATCCAGAAATGTACCGCCTACTCTCTGGAGAAGTATTCCCTGTTTCTGGGCTGCCACAAGCACAGTCTTTGGCTGAGCAAAGGCAGCTGACAGCAGGATCTCTGAGTCTTTGGATGTTACGGCTGTTGTTAGCTATGGAAGGGGAACAGAGTTGAGCGTGTCAGACTGGCCAACCTACCCACCAGAAGCGGGGGGGGGCACAAGCAACAAAGACTTGGAAGGAAAGACACTGAACAGTCCACATCAACTACAGCAAGACTGTTTCAGGGAAAGGAGTTGGTGCTTTCACAGAATCTGTGAGCAGCAATATTACCATCTTCATCATCATCACTGTCAGCACCATCACCACCACCACCATCATCATTACCAGCATAATTATCAGTATCATCATCACCATCACTATCATCATTACCAGCATAATTATCAGTATCATCATCACCATCACTATCATCATTACCACCATAATTATCAGTATCATCATCACCATCACTATCATCATTACCAGCATAATTATCAGTATCATCATCACCATCACTATCATCATTACCAGCATAATTATCAGTATCATCATCACCATCACTATCATCATTACCACCATAATTATCAGTATCATCATCACCATCACTATCATCATTACCAGCATAATTATCAGTATCATCATCACCATCACTATCATCATTACCAGCATAATTATCAGTATCATCATAACCATCACTATCATCATTACCAGCATAATTATCAGTATCATCATCACCATCACTATCATCATTACCAGCATAATTATCAGTATCATCATCACCATCACTATCATCATTACCACCATAATTATCAGTATCATCATCACCATCACTATCATCATTATCAGTATCATCATCACCATCACTATCATCATTACCAGCATAATTATCAGTATCATCATCACCATCACTATCATCATTACCACCATAATTATCAGTATCATCATCACCATCACTATCATCATTACCACCATAATTATCAGTATCATCATCACCATCACTATCATCATTACCACCATAATTATCAGTATCATCATCACCATCACTATCATCATTACCACCATAATTATCAGTATCATCATCACCATCACTATCATCATTACCACCATAATTATCAGTATCATCATCACCATCACTATCATCATTACCAGCATAATTATCAGTATCATCATCACCATCACTATCATCATTACCACCATAATTATCAGTATCATCATCACCATCACTATCATCATTACCACCATAATTATCAGTATCATCATCACCATCACTATCATCATTACCAGCATAATTATCAGTATCATCATCACCATCACTATCATCATTACCAGCATAATTATCAGTATCATCATCACCATCACTATCATCATTACCAGCATAATTATCAGTATCATCATCACCATCACTATCATCATTACCAGCATAATTATCAGTATCATCATCACCATCACTATCATCATTACCAGCATAATTATCAGTATCATCATCACCATCACTATCATCATTACCAGCATAATTATCAGTATCATCATCACCATCACTATCATCATTACCACCATAATTATCAGTATCATCATCACCATCACTATCATCATTACCACCATAATTATCAGTATCATCATCACCATCACTATCATCATTATCAGTATCATCATCACCATCACTATCATCATTACCAGCATAATTATCAGTATCATCATCACCATCACTATCATCATTACCAGCATAATTATCAGTATCATCATCACCATCACTATCATCATTACCAGCATAATTATCAGTATCATCATCACCATCACTATCATCATTACCACCATAATTATCAGTATCATCATCACCATCACTATCATCATTACCACCATAATTATCAGTATCATCATCACCATCACTATCATCATTACCACCATAATTATCAGTATCATCATCACCATCACTATCATCATTACCACCATAATTATCAGTATCATCATCACCATCACTATCATCATTACCACCATAATTATCAGTATCATCATCACCATCACTATCATCATTACCACCATAATTATCAGTATCATCATCACCATCACTATCATCATTACCAGCATAATTATCAGTATCATCATCACCATCACTATCATCATTACCAGCATAATTATCAGTATCATCATCACCATCACTATCATCATTACCACCATAATTATCAAGAAGCATAGAGGGTTCGGATTACTACTGCAGCTTATATGATAAAGTTGTAAAGTGACTGAGGAACTTCATGTTTTACGCTGCCGAGGAATCTTTTAATCGATACAAACCACCAGCTACAACATTGCCTGTGACTGTCTGATGAATGCTCTTTGCAGAAGCAAGTCCGCAAAGTCACAAAGGTGATTTCAGATAATATTTCTTACCAGAAGTGTTATTACCAAGTGACAAAGATATCAATGAAATGAATAGGAACATGAATTAGCTCATTTCTTGTTAGTGTCGGAGAAAATGTACATGCTCTCAGTTTGTGCAAAAGTTGTAAAAAATTCACCTCGAGAGAAAAGTCTTAAAAGTTAGAAAAATATCATGTCCAAGGTCAGACAGCTGTGATTAGGTTATCCCAACATTCAGTTGGACAATTATATTAAATGAAATACAGTAACAACACAGGATTCAGAAAAGCCACAGATTTAATGAGTCTCCCCCATGTCACAGTGGAAAAAAAGCATATTTTAGGGAAATGAAGACAAATGTAGCAGTCAGTGTCAGCAGACAGCTGGCATCCTTAGGGAGCCCATACATTTTTCTGTGCAGCAACTACAAAAATCTGTGATTCCATGTGATCACAACTATGATGGGTACCAGAGTAGCAATCATTACCATTTCATCATCATTACTATCACCATGATCACCACCATCATCACTGCCATCACCATATTATCACCATCATCACCATCACCATCATTATCACCATCATCATTACCATCACCATCATCATCACCACCATCACCATCATCACTATCACCATAATCACCATCATTCTCACCATGATTGCCATCATCATCACCATTATCACCATCATCACTATCACCACAATCACCATCATCCTCACCATCAACACCATCATCATCCTCATCACTATCACCATCATCACCATCATCATCACTATCACCATAATCACCATTCTTACCATCATTACCATCACCATCACCATCACCACCATCACAATCATCACCATCACCATCACCATCATAAACACATCATCATTATCACATTATCACTATCACCATCACCATCACCACCATCACAATCATCACCATCACCATCATAAACACCATCATCATCACATTATCACCATCATCACCCTCACTATCATCACCATCACCATTGTCATCATCACCATCATCATCATCATAAACACCATCATTATTACATTATTCCATCACCATCATCACCACCATCACCATCATCATCGCCACCATCAATCACCACCATCTCCATCATCATCACATTATAACCATCATCATCACCATCACCATAATCGTCACCATCATAATCAGTCATCATCACCATCATCGCAGTCATTCTTACATCACCATCATCATCATCACCACCGCCATCATCAAACCATCATCCCCATCAGAATCACCATTACCACCAACATCATCATCGTGGCAGCTGTCATTCGTTGAGATCCCACACTGCAAAATGTTTTCCAGTATTCGATTCTTTTGGTCAGTACTTTTTATATCCCAGCGATGTGCCATGGAGCATGCTGGGGCTGGGGAAATCAGTGCACAGTTAAACAAATGTGTGAGGTTGGTGATTGACGAGATTAAGAGAGCCAAGGGAGCAAGGAGTGGGAGGCACCTGGCTCCAGGACCACTGCTTTACAGCGTGCTGTAAAACCCGGGAACACTAGCGTGAAAGGGACTTAGATAGGCAGGAGGCACAGGACGAGAAGAATGTTCAAGAAGCAGGGAATACGTGCAGAAAGCTATAGCGGAGAGGTGGAGGCATGAAAGGCATTCTGCCCATGTGGGTTTAAGCAGGTAAGACAATAGTCTGACTCAGCAGGATCTCTCTGACTGCAGTGTAGACAGTCCAGGGAGGGGAGCCTAGAAGCCGAGAGACTAGCCAGGAAGCAGTGTTATGAGGCAGGTAAGGGACAGGTGTGACCTGCTGTAGGTCTGAGATGTTAAGCAAGTACTACACAAGTTAGAATTTTTGGGCCATATGGTCTCCGTCACTCTCCAAACCTATGTACCTAGGGCAAAAACAGTCATAGGCAATAAGTAAATGAATGTCTATGTCTGTGTTTCAATAAAACTTTAATTACAAAAACAAGTGAAGGGCCAGATGTGATAGAGAAAATGAATGAGTGTTTTTGATAAGTATGTCAGTGCTCTACAGAGATCTCTGTGACCAACAGGGAGAGGAATGGCAAGGTGAATAAAAATCATCTCAGACGTTCTAGGATCGAGTCTAAACAGCTGAGAGGATGGTAGCACCACTGACCTAAAGAGAGAGGAAACCATCAAGTACATTCCTGGATTTGCTGTGGAAGTGGAGAGGTCTAGGAGCCAGGTGGAGACAAATACATCAGTGAGGACTAGCAGGGTGCAGTTTTGGAGAACACAGACGTGGATGCAAGACCCAAGGAAAGGTGCATAGTGTGAGATGTGAGGAGGAAAACATGGGGAAAAAAACAGCATAAAAGGAGCAGTCAAGAAAGGGGCACCCACACGGGAGTGTGAGTCTCGGGAGAAGCAAACCCAGAGGGTGAAGCCTCATGGGAGATGACAGAACTGAATCTTTCAAGACAGCTGCTCGAAGGACATTTCTGAAGAGCGTTTATCATAATTGTGCTCGCTCAGATAAGTGGATGGTTATTTGATTAATTCGTCACTCTAGCTGAAATATAAATTCCACACAGGCAAGAAGCAAGCTTACTGGGTTTTACTTAAAAATATATACATTTGCTAAGTACCCACCAACCAACTACCATCACCACCATCACCATCATCATCATTTAGGGAAATAAACACAAATATGGCACTGGAAATTCACATCTGAATGTGGAAGTTCATCACGAATCAGCCAGAGAGCTGTGGTGCCTGGTGATGATCGTGGCTGCTTTGAAAGATGCATGCCTTCTCGTTGTTTAGGAGAAAACCACCAAGAATGGAAAGAATCCAACACACAGACTGTTATTCTCATTCTGTAGCCACAGCAGGCATCACTAATTGATGATCATCCCTTGCCGCAGGATCATTCTCATCTCAGGGTGCTGGCAGCCAGAACCAGTCAATCAGCTGTAGGAGGGAAAATCCATTTGCTGTCCATTCAATTTGTGACTTGGGTGTAGAGGGAGCACCTCATAGCAGCATTCCAGCTGCTGCTGTGAGGGGAATTCCTCTAGAGGTTTACTAATTAAGGGATGTTGAATTATCCCAAATGCTTCACTGTTTGTTACCTGCTTTATCTACAAGCAGATAAGGTGTAACTGAGTCACGGGTAATTTCTTTTTAACCTGCAAGGCTCTTCAATGGATAGGATTAATCTAGATTTTCATTATCTAGGGTGATGAGTAAAACTAGCTGACGATATTGCTTTGAAAAGCGTTCCCTTGGGAATAAAATAGTATTTAACCGAGAGATAGGTTGGCGGATCTGGTCACCTTTAAGAGTATATTTTTGTATAAATGGCCAAATACCACACATCTTAGAATTTGTAGGCCATATGGTCTCTGTCACTCTCCAAACCTGTGTACCTAGGGCAAAAACAGTCATAGGCAATAAGTAAATGAATATCTATGTCTGTGTTTCAATAAAACTTTAATTACAAAAATAAATGCAGGGCCAGATGTATCCCAGGGTTACGTTTCCAGACCCTTGGTCTAGATTGTGCTTCATGGTTTGGAAAAAGTACACACCAGGACCTGTTGGAGGGTGGGGGTTGGGGAGGGATAGCAAGGGGTGAGGGGCTGGGGAGGGATAGCAGGGGTGGGGGGCTGGGGAGGGATGGTAAGGGGTGGGGGGCTGGGAGGGATAGCAGGGGGTGGGGGCTGGGGAGGGATGGTAAGGGGTGGGGGGCTGGGGAGAGATAGCAGGGGGTGGGGGGCTGGGGAGGGATAGTAAGGGGTGGGGGGCTGGGGAGGAATAGCAGGGGTGGGGGGCTGGGGAGGGATGGTAAAGGGTGGGGGGCTGGGAGGGATAGCAGGGGGTGGGGGGCTGGGGAGGAATAGTAAGGGGTGGGGGCTGGGGAGGGATAGTAAGGGGTGTGGGGCTAGGGGAGAGATAGCAGGGGGTGAGGGGCTAGGGGACGGATAGCAGGGGGTGGGAGGTTAGGGGAGGGATAGCAGGGGGTGGGGTACTGGGGAGGAATAGCAGTGGGTGAGGGGCTAGGGGACGGATAGCAGGGGGTCGGCGGGTTAGGGGAGGGATAGCAGGGGGTGGGAGGATTGGGGAGGGAGAGCATTAGGAGAAATATCTAATGTTGATGACAGGGTGATGGATGGAGCAAACCACCATGGCACATGTATACCTATGCAACAATCCTGCATGTTCTGGACATGTACCCCAGAACTTAAAGTATAACAAATAATTTTTTTAAAAAAACATTATTTATTTACCTACTTATTTGTGTGTGTGTGCGAGAGACAGAGTCTCTCTCTGTCACCAAGGCTGGAGTACAGTGGCTCAATAGCTCACTGCAACCCCTGCCTCCCAGGTTCAACCAATTCTCTGGCCTCAGCCTCCCAAGTAGCTGGGATTACAGGTGCCCATGCTACCATGCCCAGCTAATTTCTGTGATTTTTTTTTTTTTGAGCAGAGTCTCATTCTGTCGCCAGGCGCCAGGCTAGAGTGCAGTGGCGTGATCTCGGCTCACTGCAACCTCCGCTTCCTGGGGTCCAAGCAATTCTCCTGCTTCAGCCTCCTGAGTAGCTGGGACTACAGGCATGCGCCACCTGTGCCAGCTAAGTTTTGTATTTTAGTAGAGACGGGGTTTCACCATGTTGGCCAGGATGGTCTCGATCTCTTGACCTTGTGATCCGCCCGCCTCGGCCTCCAAAAGTGCTGGGATTACAGGCGTGAGCCACCGCGCCCGGCCTATTTGTGTAATTTTAATAGAGACAGGGTTTTACCATGTTGGCCAGGCTGGTCTCAAACTCCTGACCTCAGGTGATCCACCAACCTCAGCCTCCCAAAGTGCTGGAATTACAGGCCCGGCCAGATAAAGTGCTGGAATTACACTGCGCCTGGCCAGATAATCAATAGTTGATTAGAGACGCTTGGTGGAAGGTTCTGATTATTGAAATTGCAGCATATTATTTTCTTGGGGATCTGTGATTCCATCGCATTAATTCAGCAAAATTGTAATTGTTTTGCAATGAGACATCCTTTGCCAGGAGGAGGTGATCAGATATATTAGCTGAGAGTTCAGAATAAATTACTTTTCCTGTACAAGTTGGAAGCATATTTTTATTACGTGTTATTTCTGCTTTCTTGTTCCAATTCAAGCTAATCGGTTCTTGCTTCTTGTGTGTGTGGAAAGAAGCAAGAATAACTGGTGGGATATGATGCTTTCATTTCCTTATGAGGAAACCATGACTGGTGGTTGTTTTCCTTCTCTGCTACTTTCCTTCTGTATTTTATTCTGTACAATGTCATTACTTTCACATTCCTGGTTCCTAATTTTACTTTATTTCTTAGAGGCTCAGTCATGATTTGCTTTTTCATTTATTTATTTATTTTTATTGTTTTCTTTTTTTTATTGCATTTTAGGTTTGGGGGTACATGTGAAGAACATGCAAGATTGTTGCATAGGTACACACGTGGCAGTGTGATTTGCTGCCTTCATCCCCTTCACCTGTATCTGGCATTTCTCCCCATGCTATCTCTCCCCAACTCCCCACCCACCACTGTCCCTCCTCTGTTTCCCCTCAACAGACCCTAGTCTGGTAATTCCTCAAGGACCTAGAAATAGAAATTCCATTTGACCCAGCAATCCCATTACTGGGTATATATGCAAAGGACTATAAATTGTTCTACTATAAGGACACATGCACACGAATGTTCATTGCAGCACTGTTTACAATAGCAAAGACTTGGAACCAACCCAAATGCCCATCGATGATAGACTGGACAGGGAAAATGTGGCACATATACACCATGGAATATTATGCACCCATGAAAAATGATGAGTTCATGGCCTTTGTGGGGACATGGATGAACTTGGAAACCATCATTCTCAGCAAACTGACACAAAAACAGAAAATCAAACACTGCATGTTCTCACTCATAGGTGGGTGTGGAACAATGAAACTTCACTGCTATCTCTGCCTCCCAGGTTCAAGGGATTCTCCTGCCTCCATTTCCTGAGTAGCTGGGATTACAGGCACACACCATCACACCGAGCTCATTTTTGTATTTTTAGTAGAAATGGGGTTTTACCATGTTGGCCTGGCTGGTCTCGAACTCCTGACCTCAGGTGATCCACCCACCTCAGCCTCCCAAAGTGCTGGGATTACAGGTGTGAGCCACTGCGCCTGGCCTGGTTTTCCATTTCTTACTACCACAAGAACTTAGAGTGATGGAAATCTTGAGAATATTTTGGCTACATTCTGCAGATGGTGACACCATCCATTTCTGTGGATATTATTTATAAAACATTTCTGTCACCTGCTATGAATTGTAACCCAGTCTGCATGCGAAGGACAGTTTTTGAAATCAACACGAGTTTGGGTCCTGGGAAACTGCATACTTAATAAAATTAAACATTAAAAAGAAGATCTTCCAGCTTCACTATCACCTGAGGCAGCAGGGTTACAGATGTAGGGGGTGAGGGATGGACCCTGTGTTGGTCAGGGTTCTCTAGAGGGACAGGATAGACAGATAGATAGAAAGTGGAGTTTATTAAGTATGAACTCAGACGATCACAAGGCCCCACGATAGGCCGTCTGCAGGCTGAGGAGCAAGGAGAGCTGGTCTGAGTCCCAAAACTGAAGAACTTCAAGTGTGACGTTTGAGGGCAGGGAGCCTCCAGGCAGAGACAGATGGAGGCTGGGAGGCGAGGCTGGGAGGTGAGCCCAGTGTAGTCTTTTTGCATTTTTCTGCCTGCTTATATTCTAGAGCTCTGCTGCTGCTGCTGAGACGGTGCCTACGCAGATGAAGAGTGGCTCGGCCTTTCCCACGCCCTGACTCAAACGTTCATCTCCTTCGGGAACACCCTCACAGACACACCCAGGATCGATACTTTGCATCCTTCAATCCAATCAAGTTGACGCTCAGTGTTAACCATCACAGAACCCATTCCAACGGCAGAGGTTTACAGAGG
The DNA here is from genome assembly GCA_031835075.1 of Saguinus oedipus. Classification (NCBI taxonomy): domain Eukaryota; kingdom Metazoa; phylum Chordata; class Mammalia; order Primates; family Cebidae; genus Saguinus; species Saguinus oedipus. The sequence continues at coordinate 1,230,870 of CM063191.1, forward strand.
AAACAGTGGGGTGAGGGGCGTATCCCCCGACCTGGGACCTTAGCCAGCTCCGGAGTGTGCCTGGAACAGATTACCGGGGTGGCTTTCTACACAGCAGCCTGAAAAGAAAAAGCATTCCCCGCTCTCAGCCTCCACCCTCCCCTACATAAAACGAGATTCCCCAGGGATCCCCAGAACCTAAATCATGTTCTGTGCAAGGGAGGCGTGGAGTGCAGGTGCCTGGGTCGCTGCTGAGGAAGCCACTGCTCAGAGCTGCAGGATCGCTGAGGTTCTGTGGGGACCGACAGCCCCAGCGCTTGTGGGGAGGGCGAGAGCAGACAAAACAGGAGTCACTGCTGTGGGGTTGTCCTTGGTCCTACTCAAAGGAGCCATTGGGAGGCATTGAGGGAAACCCGTGGGAAGACGCTGAGGTGACACAACTTTCTGGGGGTTGCAGGAACGCCTGTAGGTGGGCGCTTGGAGAGAAGCATTGGTGGTTATGGGCTGAATTTTGTGCCCCCCAAATTCACACATGGAGGTCCTCACCCCTAGGACTTCAGAATGTGATGGTATTTGCAGATGGGGTCTTTAAAGAGGGGATTAAGGTAAAATGAGGTCACTGGGGGGGTCTCTGATCCAATGGGACTGGCTTTTTATAAGAGGAGGAGGTGAGGACACAGACACACACTCAGGGACGACCCTGTGAGGACACGGAGAGGAGACGGTGTCTCCAAGCCCAGGAGGGAGAAAGCAAGCCCACCGACCCCTCCGTCACAGACATCTACCCTCTCCCACTGTGAGACAATGAATGTGTCTTGTTTAAGCCGCCTGGTCTGTGGGACTCTGTAAGGATCAGCAGCCCCACAAGATGAGTACAGGGACCAGAGCGTGAGAAGCTGCTCGGCTGGTCCCCAGCAGCCGCACTTCCGTCATGAGCATCAGCTCTAACCACCTTCCAGGTTACTGGGACACAGCGCAACCAGCCAGGTAGGGGTCGCCTGGTCTCCTTCCTCCCTTCTCTCACCTGGCCCCTCGTGGGTGCTCCGGTGGCAGCCCACTGGGGGGAATGAGAGGGAAAGAGTGTGGAGAGGACCCCACTGCACCCCGCCCCATCCCAGGGCTGGGCCAGAGGCAGCAGGAATCTCCCTTCTGAAAGAAGAAGATGGCATCAGCTCCTGCCCTCGGCTGAATGTGGGCTCTGTGTTGTGATGAAGGTGATGGCAGCACTTGGGAGGGGGTGGACAGGTATGCCCAGGGTCCAGCTCCGTTTCCATCCAGGGTCTTAGGAGCAGGACACAGGGAGGGCGTTGCCAATGGATGATAACCCGCAGGCTGAGTGCTTGGCATGCTGGATATATGCCAACCCCAGACCTAAAACATGTGTCCTTCCACCAGCGAATGAGTGTGTTATCAGTTCTCACACACCACTCAGTCCCCCACACTGTAGTACCAGGATGCTCAAGGACAAGTGCTCTCCTCCCTTCCGTTTCATTTGATGCTTGTCTATCTCACCGATCTGGCCTTTTCAGATACGGGAAGGGATGGGTGATTGAGCATTTCCAATTTGAGGGCAGTTTTGGTTTGTTTATTTTTATTTTATTTTTTGAGATGGAGTCTCGCTGCATCGCCCAGGCTGGAGTACAGTGGCGCGGTCTCAGCTTACTGCAACCTCTGCCTCCCGGGATCAAGTGATTCTCCTGCCTCAGTCTCCCTGAGTAGCCGGGAGTACAGGTGCATGCCACCACACCTGACTCATTTTTTGTATTTTTAGTAGAGATGGGGTTTCACCATGTTAGTCAGGCTGGTCTCGAACTCCTAACCTCAGGTGACCTGCCTGCCTCGGCCTCACAGAGTGCTGGGATGACTCTGTGAGCCACCGTGCCAGGCAGTCTCCTGTTCTTATAAGGACACTCATCACTGCATTGGGGACCCACCCTAAATCCAAGATAATTTCGTCTTGAGAGCCTTCAGTTTATTGCATCTGAAAGACCCTACTTCCAGATGAGGTGTTATTCTGAGTAGCTGGGACCACAGCTGCACATCCCCAGGCCAGGCAGATTTGTTAATATTTTGTAGAGACTGAGTCTCACTACGGCACCCAGACTGTTCTCAAACTCCTGGCCACAAAATATCTTCATGCCTCAGCCTCCCCACATGCTGGGATTCCAGGCGTGAGCCACCGCGCCCATCCCTGGCACTCACCTCTTGAAACACAGTGGAAAAGTGGCTGCGAATAATTTTTTTTTTTTTTTTGACACAGAGTGTCAGTCTGTCACCCAGGCTGGAGTGCAATGGCATGATCTCCACCTCCACCCTTCAAGTTCAAGCAATTCTCCTGCCTCAGCCTCCCGAGTAGCTGGGATTACAGGCACCTGCAACTGCGCCAAGCTAATTTTTGTATTTTTAGTTGAGACAGGGTTTCAACATCTTGGCCAGGCCGGTCTTGAACTCCTAACTTCGTGATCCGCCCACCTCGGCCTCCCAAAGTGCTGAGATGACAGGCGTGAGCCACCGTCCCCAGCTGTGAATACTAACTTTTACACACGCTCCCTGAGCTCCGATGGCAGAAATGCTCTCACAACATACACCTTGTTTCTCTACCTCAGTTCTCAAAAAAAGAAGAAAAAAAGGCAATAATAAGACAGCCAGGCAAGGTACAGATATCTCCCTCCGCTGACAGTGACATTTTTTCCCCGTTTAAATAACACTCATTATTTCTTATCTGTTCAATAGCGCGTAGAATGTGCACCTCTAAACCCACTCGGCAATGTTTCGGGTAATTAACTTGTAAAACAACCCCAGTCCTCCTGACGGGCGGGATGGAACAATGTGGAGTGGCACATTTGCAAAGTGGATCATACACTATCGCTTATGAAGCATCCCCCGCCCCCTGCCCAGGTGCTGGCAAGTCGGAGGCAAGGGGAAGCCCTCAGCCTCCTCATGTCATGGAAGAAGATTAAAAAGAGCCAGCATCCTCCTGTTACGTCCACTGAACTCCAAGTTTCTCTTCAAAGAATCACAATGGCCGGGCGCGGTGGCTCACACCTGTCATCCCAGCACTTTGGAAGGCCAAGGAGGGGTAAGGAGAACTCCCACCTGGGGTTGGGAGCTCGAGACCAGCCTGACCAACATGGAGAACCCACGTCTCTACTTAAGATACAAAATTAGCCGGGTGCGGTGGCACGCGCATGTCATCCCAGCTACCAGGGCGGCTGAGGCAGGAGAATCGCTTGATCTGGGAGGTGCAGGTTGCAGTGAGCAAAGACCACCCGACCGCACTGCAGCATGGCCAAGAGAGAGAGAATCCGTCTCAAAAAAACAAAACAATGTATCGGTATGTCAGGACGCTCATCTCTCTTACTCTTTCTCTATTTTAAAGTTTAACTTCCTTGTAGTTTCAGTAAACAACGTCTCCCACCAGTTCTAATCAGTCGTTCACATCTGTTCCCCGGGTCCCCTGCCCCACCCTGACTCATTCCGGTCACCTGCCCCGCTCACCTGCTTTCACCCCTGCTTATCTGCTCTCACCTGCCCTGTCCTTCCCGCCAACTACCCACCCCTCCACTCTGGCTGGTACCCCTGCTCCCTTTAAAATAACCAATCGGAATCAGACTAGACTGTGTGGTTTAACCCTAGCCAATAGGGCAATGACACAAAAGCAGGGTCAGCGACCTCCGTCAGGAGTCAGAACCCCTCCCCCTCCCTTGTCCAGGTGTGGGCTCGCCATTGCTCCGTCTGTGAGCTGCACCCTACTCCAGCAGTAAGCCACCTTGCTGAGGAAATTTATATTCAACTGCTACTTCTTTTGCAGCATTGAAAATTCTACTTATAACACTCAGAGCACGCACACACACACACACACACACACACACACAAATAGATACATGTGCAAACAGGCTGATATATTCAGGGTTTGGAGGATTGCAAAAAGAGATGACTTTTGGAAGGGGGCTCACTGGCAGACCCTTGCAGGTGGGTACAAAGGTCTTTGAACTGAGTGCAGCATAGGTTATACCCTAGTCAAGCCATGGTGACCCCCATGACCTGCAGGTACACCTCCAGAAAAGAAAAAATAGAATGGCTAGCTCTGACATTGTTCCTGCTTCAACTGATAAGCCAACCTTTGTGACTCTGGACCTTGGACATTGTGACACACACCTCTCCGCTCTGGCAACAAAAGAATGGCTAGCTCCTGCAGTGCCCGATTAACCTACCTTGTGACATTCCACCATTGTTCCGCCTCAACTGATAAGCCAACCTTGTGACATTGGACCTTGTGACACATACCCCTCCCCCTGGCAATAAAATAAGAAGAATGGCTAGCTCCTGTACTGCCTGATTAACCAACCGTGATGACATTCCACCATTCTTCTGCCTCAACTGATAAGCCAACCTTGTGACACTGGACCTTGGAGCTTGTGACTCTCCCCCCTCACCACTGGCAACAAAACAAGGATGGCTAGCTCCTGCACTGCCTGATTAACCAACCTTGATGACATTCCACCATTGTTCTGCCTCAACTGATAAGCCAACCTTGAGACACTGGACCTTGGACCTTGTTACACGCCCCCCCCAGCAACACCCCCTCACCTTGCAAAAACCTCCCTGAACTGTGACTTCTGTAACTTTCTACTGCCCACCCCAAACCTACAAAACCAACTCCTATCCCAGTGCCCTGTGCTGCCTCTCTTCAGATACAGCCCGCCTGCCTCCGGGTGAATACACAGCCATGGTGCTCACAGAAAGCCTGCTCGGGGGGTCTCTTCATTCAGAGGGTGCTTAACAGTGAGCAGAAGCACAGCTGAAGGATCTTGCGGTGCTGCAGAAGGATCTGTGAATGGCTCCTGCAGTCAAGCCTTCGCGAGCAAATTATTTAACTATTTCAGTGTTGCTCCTCTCCACTGCAGGGGGTGATCTGGCCAGAGGTCAGTTCCAGGACTTGGTGGAACCCTCCAGTCAGAGCGCCTCTAACTCCAACCCTAACCCTAAAACTCTTCTAGGGAAACATGAGAGTCTGAGTTTTCAAACAGCAGATGCACTCGGTGGCCCCCTGTGCCTGTCAGCACAGCACTGTGGGAGGCTGAGGCACGAGGATCACCTGAGCCCAGGAGCTGGAGGCCCAAAACCGATGAGGTTGTGAACTGCAGCTCACCTTCATTTGTGCTAATCGTTAATTCTCAAGTATTTAAAATCCCGTGAAAAGGCGGCTTTGCTCGTTAGTGAAGATACTCAGCAGCAAAATGAAATAAGCTATCGAACCCTGAAAAGATGGAAAGAAAACTGAAATACTTTTTTTTTTTTGAGATGGAGTCTCGCTCTGTCGCCCAGGCTCCAGTGCAGCGGCACGATCTCAGCTCACTGCAACCTCCACCTCCCGGGTTCAAGCGATTCTCCTCCTCAGCCTCCCAAGTAGCTAGAATTACAGGCTCCCACCACCACTCCTGGCTAATTTTTAGTAGAGACGGGGTTATAGCATGTCAGTCAGGCTGGTCTCAAACTCCTGACCTGAAATGACTCGGTCTCCTAAAGTGCCAGGATTACAGGCGTCAGCCACTGTGCTTGGCCAACGCTTATTTCTTTTTTCTTTTTGAAACAGAGTTTCACTCCTATTACCCAGACTGGAGTGCAATGGCGGGATCTCGGATCACTGCAACCTCTGCCTCCCGGATTCAAGTGATTCTCCTCCTCAGCCTCCCAAGTAGCTGGGACTACAGGCTCCCACCGCCACTCCCAGCTAACTTTTACATTTTAGTAGACACGGGGCTTCACCACGTTGGCCACACTGGTGTGGGCCTCCTGACCCGAAATAATCCACCCACCTCAGCCTCCCAAAGTGCTGGGGTTTACAGGTGTGAGCCAGTGCGCCTGGCCAATGAACATTTATTGATCGATTTATTTATTTTTGAGACAGAGTTTCACCCCTGTTGCCCAGGCTGGAGTGCAACGATTCAATCTCAGCTCACCGCAGCCTCCGCCTCCTGGCTTCAAGTGATTCTCCTGCCTCATCCTCCTGAGCAGCTGGGATTATAGGTGCCCACCACTACACCCGGCTAATTTTTGTATTTTTAGTAGAGACGGGGTTTCACCATGTTGGCCAGGCTGGTCTCCAACTCCTGACCTCCGATAATTCACCCGCCTCGGTCTCCTAAAGTGCTGGGATTAGAGGCGTGAGCCGTCAGCCCCGGCCAGCATGCATGTTTCTAAGTTCCCAGGGCAGGGCTTTCTGGGAAAGGCACTGTCAGGGCGGGCGGGCTTCTAACCAATGCTTCTGGGGACAGGGCGTGCCAGAAGGCCCCAGGGACCTACCCAAGCTCGTGCCCTCGAAGAGCCTTGATCGTCCACAGCCACCAATTCCCATCTGCTGAGGTGTCTTCCCTCCTCCTCCGCCCCGCTCCCCTCCTCCTTCCCAATCGCGGCCTCCCTCGCTCTCTCCTCGGGCCTGCAAATGCTTCTGTGTTCCCAGGTTCCCAGGCCCTGAGCTTTCATCTCACTCACCGTGCGACGTGGAGGCCCTTCCCTGAAGCCTGGGACCCCCTAGTTTCCTCGCTTGAAATGGGGATGATCGAAGGACCGACGTCCCGGGACGGGGCTGAGTAGTTTTAACACCGGAAAAGAGAGGAAAGCTTGGCCCGGCACACAGGGAGGAGGAAGGCCGCCAGAGCCGTCACTGCCGTTATCCTGTTTCCAACACCAAGCGCTGTGTTCTCTGTCCCTCTCCATCTCCTCTCCCCACCTTCTCTGCCTCTCTCTCTCCCCACTTCTCTTCCCACCTTCTTGCCTGCGTCCCTCCCTTCTTCTCTTTCCCTGTCTCCCTCCCTTTCTCTGTCTCTGTGTGTCTCTGTTTTCTCTGTCTCTGTCTCTTTTTCTCTCTGTGTCTCTGTCTCTTTTTTTCTCTCTCTGTCTCTTTTCTCTCTGTCACTGTGTCTCTTTTTCTCTCTGTCTCTGTGTCTCTTTTTCTGTCTTTTCTCTCTGTCTCTGTGTCTCTGTCTCTTTTTTCTCTGTCTCTGTGTCTCTCTTTTTTCTCTCTGTCTCTGTGTCTCTCTTTTTTCTCTCTGTCTGTATCTGTCTCTTTTTTCTCTCTGTGTCCCTCTTTTTCTCCCTGTCTCTTTGTGTCCCTCTTTTTCTCCCTGTCTCTCTGTGTCTCTTTTTCTCTGTCTCTGTGTCTCTCCCCATCACACGTACATAGACAGTATCCAACGCCGTGTTACTTATTACTGTCATCATCACTGTCTCCAGCAGCCAGCACTGTTCTCTCTCTCTGCCCCATCTTCTTTCCCTCCCTCCCTCTTTCTCTCTCCCTGTGTCTGTCTCCCTCCCTTCCTCTCTCTCTCTCTCCCCCAGACACCCAGTCTCTCACACACAGACACACACTGACAGTCTCTCTCACACACACATGAACACACACACCCAGTCCCTCACACCCCCACACATACAGTGTCTCACACACACACACACAGTCTCTCTCACACAGAGACACACACTCTCTCACACACCCACCCATAAACACACAAACATCCCCACACACACAGTCTCTCACACACCCACACAGACCCACACAGTCTCCCTCACACACACACACACACACACACACACAGTCTCTCTCACAGACACACACACCCAGTCTCTCTCTCACACACGCAGTCCCTCTCACATCCACAAAAACACAGTCTCTCTCTCACACACAGTCTCACACACACACCCAGTCTCACACACACACCCACAGTCTCTCACATACACACACAGTCTCACACACCCTCTCTCTTCACACACAGTGCCTCTCACACACACACCCAGTCTCTCTCACACACACACACACAAACACAGTCTCTCTCTCACACACAGTCTCTCTCTCAGTCTTTCTCACACACACACACCCTCACACACACACAGTCCCTCTCTCACACACAGTCCCTCTCACACACACACACAGTGTCTCACACACACAGTCTCTCTCTCACACACAAAGTCTCTCTCTCACATACAGTCTCTCACACACACACCCAGTCTCTCTCACACACACACACAAACACAGTCTCTCTCTCACACACAGTCTCTCTCTCAGTCTTTCTCACACACACACACCCTCACACACACACAGTCCCTCTCTCACACACAGTCCCTCTCACACACACACCCAGTCTCTCTCACATACACAGTCCCTCTCACATACACACACACCCAGTCTCTCACACACACCCAAACACAATCTCTCTCACAGTGTCACACACACACACCCAGTCTCTCTCTCACACACACACAGTCCCTCTCACACACACACCCTCTCTCACACTCTGTCACACACACACACACACACACACACACAGTCTCTCTCACACACTCTCTCCCTCCCTCTCATTACCCAGTGTATAGATAGTATTGGAAGCTGTGTCAGTTATTACTGTCATTATCATTATTTCCAACACCAAGCGCTGCACTCTCTCTCCTCTCCCCCTGTTTCTCTCTCTGCCCCTCATTTCTCCCTCCCCCATGTCCCTCTGTCTCTCCCTCTCCCTCCTTTTCTGTGCCCCTCTCTGCTTCTCCTCCTGCCTCGCCTCTCTGTTTTTGCTTTTCCCCCTCGTCTCTCTCACTCCCCCACCCTCTCTGCTTCTCTCCCTCTCCCTGTTTCTGTGTCTCCATCTCTCTCTCTCCTTGTCTCTGCCTCTTCTCTCTCTTTGCCCCTCTGTCTGCTTCTGGGTCTCCCTCTCTCCTTGTCTCTCTGCTTCTCTCTCTCTCCCTGTCTCTCTATCTGCTTCTCTCTCTGTGCTCCTGTCTCTTCTCTCTTTGCCTCTCTTTCTGCTTCTCTCCCTCTTCTCTCTCTCCCTCTCTGCCTCTGTCCCTCTCTCCCTCTGCTTGTCTCTCCCTCCCTCTATCTACTTCTCTTTCTCTCCCTCATGTCTCTCTGGGCCTCTCTCGCTCTTTACCTCCCTCTGGATCTGACACTACAGGGCTGAGTTTCCCTGGTCCCTGCAGGAGCTCAGCAGAGAACGAGGGCACAGCCACCCTCTGCCTTACCAAAGGCATTCCGTTTATCTTCTGTGCTCCCTCTCACTCCCCCAAGGATTCTTCTCAGGTTACAAGGCACACAGGGACAGCTTAGTCAGGAATTGGCAAATCCATGGTGCAAGGAGTCAAAGGTCAGAGCTGTGGGCTGCTAAGGCTACTGAAATTAAGAGGTACAATCCCAGAAATGACAGGCCACGGGCTCAGGACACCAAAATCCTACTAGAAAGTCCCTGCCCAGTGGGCGAAGGACATGAACAGGCACTTTTCAAAAGACGACATGTATGCGGCCAATACACATATGAAAAAATGCTCATCATCACTGGTCATTAGAGAGATGCAAATCAAAACCACATTGAGATACCATCTCACGCCAGTTAGAATGGTGATCATTAAAAAATCTGGAGACAACAGATGCTGGAGAGGATGTGGAGAAATAGAAACACTTTTACACTGTTGGTGGGAGTGTAAATTAGTTCAACCATTGTGGAAGACAGTGGCAATTCCTTAAGGACCTGGAAATAGAAATTCCATTTGACCCAGCAATCCCATTACTGGGTATATATCCAAAGGATTATAAATCGTTCTACTATAAGGACACATGCACATGAATGTTCATTGCAGCACTGTTTACAATAGCAAAGACCTGGAACCAACCCAAATGCCCATCAATGATAGACTGGACTGGGAAAATGCGGCACATATACACCATGGAATATTATGCAGCCATCAAAAACGATGAGTTCGTGTCCTTTGTATGGACATGGATGAACCTGGAGACCATCATTCTCAGCAAACTGACACAAGAACAGAAAATGAAATACCGCATGTTCTCACTCATAAGTGGGTGTTGAACAAAGAGAACACATGGACACAGGGAGGGGAACACCACACATTGGGGTCTGTCGGGGTGGGGCATTAGGGGAGGGAGAGCAGGGGGTGGGGAGGATGGGCAGGGAGAGCATTGGAAGCAATACCTAATGTAGGTGACAGGGGGCTGGATGCAGCAAACCACCATGGCACATGTATACCAAGTAAGAAACCTGCATGTTCTGCACATGCATCCCAGAACCTGAAGTGTCATTTTAAAGAAAGAAAGTCCCTGCCCAGCGTTGTCTGACTACAGAACTGCTCCTACACCCTGAGATTCCAAGGAGCCCAGGGCAGACAACGGGGCGGGAAGGCTGAAACAGACGGGGCAGACACAGTTCAGCTGCTGCCTGGCGCTGGGAACACAGGATGACATTTGAGTCTTTCCAAGTTGGAAAGAATCAGTAAACACCTCAGACGTTCTTTTGACACTGGAGACAGCTTCGTCTTGGAAGGCAGGGAACATGTCTCAGGATGACGAGCTGCATCCAAGACGCAGGAGCAAAACTGAAATAGATGAATCATAACGACAGCTGCAGGCAAGCCTCCGCACGATCAAGACGGCTGCAAGGGGTATCGCCGTGTTCGCTGTTGTGAATGGCGCCGTAATAAACACACTTGTGCGTGTGTCTCTATAACAGAATGGTTTATAATCCTTTGAGTAGGGTACCCAGTCATGGATTGCCGGGTCAAATGGTATTTCTATTTTTAGATCCTTAAGGAATCGGCACATAAGTGGGTGTTGAAGAGTGACAACACACAGACACAGGGAGGGAACATCACACACGGGGGCTAGGGGAGGGGTTGCAGGAGATGGGGGTATTGGGGGAGAGCATTAGGAGAAATACCTAATGTAGATGACGGGGGGATGGATGCAGCAAACCACCATGGCACGTGTATACCGATGTAACAAACCTGCACATTCTGCACATGGACCCCAGAACTTAAAGTGTAATAAATAAATTTAAAAACCAAAAAGGAAATATCACTGTCTGCTACAAAAGTCAACATCCTTCAGAGAAACAGAACAGAATCTCAAGTGTCTATGACACATCCATCACAACATCAAACGCACTATAAAAATGATCTCACCAACACAAAAACACAGAAACCACAGTCAACAGAGAAAATGGAAAATGGAAACCGTAGTCCACAGAGAGAAACACAGGTCAACACTCACAGACCCAGAGATGACGCACAGGAGCAGTTTAAAACAATGATTACAAATCACAGCATTTACAAGAAAAGATGGAAGTTACGGGAGAAGAGATGAAAAATAGCAGGGAACATAGAGAAACTATAAATTACCAATTATAGTGACTGAAACTTTGAAATATACAATCTTTTATTTTTAGAGACAGGGTCTCACTTGGTGACCCAGGGCGGAGTGTAGTGGTGCAACCATAGCTTATTACAGCCTCAAACTTCTGGACTCAAGCAACCCTCCCGCGTCACACTCCCGAGGAGCTGGGCGCTACTATGCCCAGTTAATTTTTTTAAAGAGAGATGGCGTCTCACTATAATGCCCAGGCTGGCTTCAAACTCCTGACGTCAAGCAATCCTCCTGCCTCAGCCTCCCACAGTGCTGGGAGTACAGGAGGGAGTCACCACGCAAAGCCTAGACTCTTTTCTGAAAGTTAAGTTGTCAATTCAAGATCACTGCAGAGTCACACACGGTTTGCAAAAATGATATGAAAGGATTCTCTGTGCACTTTCCTCAGTTTCCCCAATGGCAAAGGGAAAGACATATTGCAGAGGGAAAGAAATCTGTACCTATGAAATCTATGTCTAGGAAAAAGACACCTGCACTCACAGCTATGGCAGCACAATTCACAACAGCAAAGATACGGAATCCCGCGAGGTGTCCACCGACTGGATAAAGAGAACGTGGTACACGCACACTAGGAAGTACAACTCAGCCTTGAGAAAGGATAAAATCATGCTTTCTGCAGCAGCGTGGATGGAACCAGAGGCCACTATCCTAAGTGAAACGGGCCAGGCACAAAGGGTCAAATACCACATGTTCTCACTAGCAACCGTGAGTTGTATAATGCACGCGTGGACGCAGTGAAATAATAGATACTGGAGACGTGGAAGGGTGGGAGGCTGGGAGACAGGCACGGGAGGAGAAACTACTTAACATGTATGATGTCCAGTATTCCCGTGACGGATACAGGAAAAGCCCAGCCTTCTCCGCTAAGCAATATATTTGTGCAACAAAATCGCACTCAAACCCTTTAAATCTATGTAAGTAAAAACAATAGGAAAGCATCTTCCAGAATTCATTCATGTGTCTATCCATTTATCAACTATCATCTATGTATCTATCTACCATCTATCACCCATCATCTATCATCTATGTATCATCTATGTATCTACCATCTATCATCTATCATCTATCTATCATCTATGTATCTACCATCTATCTATCATCTATCATCTATCATCTACCATCTATGTATCTACCATCTATCTATCATCTATCATCTATCTATCATCTACCATCTATGTATCTACCATCTATCAATCTATCATCTATTATCTATCTATCTATCATCTATGTATCTATCTACCATTTATCATCTATCATCTACCATCTATGTATCATCTATGTATCTACCATCTATCTATCATCTATCATCTACCATCTATGTATCATCTATGTATCTACCATCTATCAATCTATCATCTATCATCTATCTATCTATCATCTATGTATCTATCTACCGTCTATCATCTATCACCTACCATCTATGTATCATCTATGTATCTACCATCTATCATCTATCTATCTATCATCTATGTATCTATCATCTATCTATCATCTATTTATCATCTATCAATCATCTATCTATCATCTATGTAACTATCTACCATCTATCAATCATCTATCTATCATCTATGTATCTGCCATCTATCTATCATCTATCAATCATCTATCATCTATCAATTATCTATGTATCTATTATCTATGTATCTATCTACCATCTATCATCTATCAATCATGTATCTATCATCTATGTATCTATCTACCATCTACCATCTATCATCTATCAATCATCTATGTAACTATCTACCATCTATCATCTATCAATCATCTATCTATCATCTATGTATCTATCTACCATCTATCTATCATCTATCAATCATCTATCATCTATCAATTATCTATGTATCTATCATCTATGTATCTATCTACCATCTATCATCTATCATCTATCAATCATCTATGTATCTATCATCTATATATCTACCATCAATCTATCATCTATCATGTATCTATCATCTATTTATCATATATCAATCATCTATCATCTATGTATCTATCATCTATCAATTATCTATGTATCTATCATCTATGTATCTATCTACCATCTATCATCTATCATGTATCTATCATCTATTTATCATATATCAATCATCTATCATCTATGTATCTATCATCTATCAATTATCTATGTATCTATCATCTATGTATCTATCTACCATCTATCATCTATCATGTATCTATCATCTATTTATCATCTATTAATCATCTATCATCTATCTACCTTCCTACCTAGCCATCCATCTATCTCTTTATCATCTATGTATCTATCTATCTATCTATGTATCTATCTATCTCTCTAGCTATGTATCTGTCTATCAATGAGTTTCTACCTAGTACATAAAACCACAATACAGGCCGGGTGCAGTGGCTCAAACCTGTAATCCCAGCACTTTAGAAGGCTGAGGTGTGTAGATCACAAGGTCAGGAGATGGAGCCCATCCTGGCCAACACAGTGAAACCCCCATATATACTAAAAATTCAAAAATTAGCTGGGCGTGATGGCACATTCCTGTAGTCCCAGCTACTCAGGAGGCTGAGGCAGGAGAATTGCCTGAACCCAGGAGGCGGGGGTTGCGGTGAGCCGAGATTGCGCCATTGCACTCCAGCCTGGGTAACAAGAGTGAAACTCCGTCTCAAAAAAAAAAAGACAATGTCAGTGCGATGCTGTGTGTACCTGCTGCTGCTGAGTCCTCACTCTGAACCTGAATCCTTCCTGAAATGTCCGAAATATCATTACACAGTACGGGACGTCTGATCAGAAAAAAAAAAAAAACTTCCTAACCACATATGTATTTATATTGTACATCAACTGAAGTTTACTTCCCTTACCCCAGGAGAGGAGTATGAGCGTCGTGTCTCAGGAATAGATTTTAGGGGCTAGAAGATGTGGGTGATGTCTAATTCTCTAGCTTGATGGTATGAAACACCTTGAAATGTCTGCAAAAGAACTAGAAAAAATGAATCTACCCCTATGATGATTCTGCCCTCTAAAAAAAAATGAGGCATAAGATGGGGAAAAAATCACCAATAATAGGGAGAAGAGTGAAAATATCCCATAAATTATGAATGGGAGAAAAATAATGTACACAGCAATGAAAACAAAAATTATTTATTGAGAAATTATTTTTTATAGCTATACATGTGCCATGGTGGTCTGCTGCATCCATCCCCCTGTCATCTACATTAGATATTTCTCCTAATGCTCTCCCTCCCCTAGCTCCCCACCCACAACAGACCCCAGTGTGTGATGCTCCCCTCCCTGTGTCCATGTGTTCTCGTTGTTTGTAACACCCACTTATGAGTGAGAACATGCAGTGTTTGGTTTTCTGTTCTTGTGTGAGTTTGCTGAGAATGATGGTTTCCAGCTTCATCTATGTCCCTGCAAAGAACATGAACTCATCCTTTTTATGGCTGCATAGTATTCCATGGTGTCTGTGTGCCACATTTTCTTTATCCAGTCTATCATGGATGGGCATTTGGGTTGGTTCCAAGCCTTTGCTATTGTGAATAGTGCTGCAATGAACATACGTGTGCATGTGTCTTTAAAATAGAATGATTTATAAATTATTTTAAATCATTTAAGTGATTAAAAAGGTGCCAAGGAGACCAGGCAGGCAGTCAGCATCTCTCATGGGAGTTCACCTTGCAAGTAAGTCTTTTAGCTGTTTGGGTTTTTTTTTTGGAGAGGGAGTCTTGCTCAGTTTCCCAGTCTAGAGTGCAGTGGCACGATCTCGGCTCACGGCAACCTCCCAGGTTCAAGGGATTCTCCTGCCTCAGCCTTCTGAGTAGCTGGGATTAAGGTGCCCACCATCACTCCAGCCAATTTTTTGTATTTTTATTAGAGACAGGGTTTCGTCATGTTGACCAGGCTGGTCTTGAACTCCTGACCTCAAGGAATCCGCCCACCTCAGCCTCCCAAAGTGATGAAATGGCAGGCATGAACTACTGCGCCCAGCCACAGTGATTTGGAAGGTTAAAAGTAAGCCTTCGCACCCTGAGAAACGAGGAGCCCTCAGTAGAAGGAGCACAGTGAGAGCTGGAAAGACAAATCAAATGTTCAGACAGTGTGGTACACGGATGCCGCTGCATGAGAAAAGAGACAATGACCCCAAGTGACAGTCACCAACAGGAACGCATCTGTCTGTCAATCTACGTGTGCCTGTCTGCAGACTAATGCAGAACACTACTCGACAACATGAAGGAAACAAAAGGACTCAGTAGGAAGAAGAAAATGTCAATAAGGGCCATTTTATGTTTAAAAAAAAGGTGGGCGGCTGAGGTCAGCGGCCTACACCTGTAATCACAGCACTTTGCAAGGTGGGAGGATCGCTTGAGGCCAGAAGTTTGAGACCAGCCTGGGCAACATAAGGAGACCCCGTCTCTACCCTGTCTCTAGTAAAAAAATTTATATATATATATATATGTATATAATATATGTATATAATCACATTTTAGGTTTGGGGGTACATATGAAGAACATGCGAGATAGTTGCATAGGTACACACGTGGCAGTGTGGTTTGCTGCCTCCATCCCCCCATCACCTATATCTGGCATTTCTCCCCATGTTATCCCTCCCCAAATCCCTATCCCCTACTGTCCCTCCCCAGTTCCCCCAACAGACCCCACTGTGTGATGCTCCCCTCCCTGTGTCCATGTGTTCTCATTATTCAACACCTGCCTATGAGTGAGAACATGCAGTGTTTGATTTTCTGTTCTTGTGTCAGTTTGCTGAGAATGATGGTCTCCAGGTTCATCCATGTCCCTACAAAGGACACGAACTCATCGTTTTTGATAGCTGCATAATATCCCATGGTGTGTATGTGCCACATTTTCCCTGTCCAGTCTAACATCGATGGGCATTTGGGTTGGTTCCAGGTCTTTGCTATTGTAAACAGTGCTGCAATGAACATTCGTGTGCATGTGTCCTTATAGTAGAACGATTTATAATCCTTTGGATATATACCCAGTAATGGGATTGCTGGGTCAAATGGAATTACTATTTCCAGGTCCTTAAGGAATCGCCACACTGTCTTCCACAATGGTTGAACTAATTTACACTCCCACCAACAGTGTAAAAGTGTTCCTATTTCTCCACATCCTCTCCAGCATCTGTTGTCTCCAGATTTTTTAATGATTGCCATTCTAACTGGCATGAGATGGTATCTCAATGTAGTTTTGATTTCCATTTCTCTAATGACCAGTGATGATGAGCATTTTTTCATGTTGGCCTCATATATGTCTTCTTTTGTATCTAGTAAAAATTTAAAGGACAAAATTAGCCATGTGTGGTGCATGCTTGTAGTCCCAGCTACTTGGGAGGCTGAGGTGGGACCACGGTTTGTGCCCAGGAGTTGGAGGCTGCGGTGAGCTGTGACCACAACACTGCACTCCAACCTGGGTGACAGAGCAAGACCTTGTCTCTAAAAAGAAACAAAACAGTGGGCCAGGCGCCTGTAATCCCATCACTTTGGGAGGCTGACGTGGGTGAATCATGAGGTCAGCAGATCGAGACCATCCTGGCTAACATGGTACAACCCCGTCTCTACTAAAAACACAAAGAAATTAGCCAGGCGTCGTGGTGGGCACCTGTAATCCCAGCTACTTGGGAAGCTGAGGCAGGAGAATTGCTTGAACCCAGGAGGTGGAGGTTGCCGTGAACGGAGCCTGGACGAAAGGCAGAGACTCCATCTCAAAAAAAAAAAAAAAAGGAAAAGAAAAAAATAAGAAAACAAAAAAAACACAAAGGTAGTTGTGAATATTTGCTGAACCTGAATCCACAACCACAATAAGGCTAAAACTTGTCTTGGAGATACACATAATTCATCGATGGCGAACTGACTGGCGTCTACTGCTGCGATTCCAACTTCAGCAGAGACGCCATGTTTCAACGGCTCTGTGCACTGACCTCACGTCTCAAGAATCCTGTGCATTAGAAAACAAGACCAGGGGTGTGGGGAGAACACCATGCCATCAGCACACACACCATCATTTTTCCACATTTCCCAAGCTCCTCCAGAATCATTCTACGCAATCCAAAAGACTTCAGAGAGAAGACAAATTCTGGGTGTGTCTGCCCCCGAGAGCGGTCTGCATTCCTGCTTGGAGTTCCGTCTCTGTTTGATGCTAATGACCGGTAGACGCCTACGCAGAGACTCTTGCATGTCACCACGAAAAACATATGTGCCATTCATGGGTAATGTGTGAGCCTGTAAAACAGGCACTGATGCAATTGTCTTGGGAGCCACTGTGTTGGAGGCACTGAATCATCAGACACTCAGAAGGTACCTCTGCACAGAGTCTGTCTCTGCTCCCGCAAAGCTCTGACTCAACCGGGGACAGGCGATGAGGAGGGCGGGTATTTCCAAAATGACAACCCTCTTCTCTTGTGCGTGGAATGGGTCACAAAGAGCTCTCTTACTGACAACAGGCATTTATCCTTATGTGTTCAAGCTACTAGATGACCTTGATTGCCTGTTATCAAGCCTCATACTGATTTCACAGTATTCTGTTTTCGTGACACATTCAAGTGTTTTATAGGTAATTGGATAAGCCAAAATGATGGCTCGCAAAGATCTGTCTCCAGGGTAAAAGCGCCTCTCAAGGCAGCATGCACAATTTACCTTCTTCACACCCATCCAACACACAAAGCACTGGGCAGTGATTGCTTTTATTGAAAACAAATTGAACTAATAACTGGGTAAGAGCACATGACGCAAACAGCTAGTCCCTCTTCCCGATGAAGATGGCACAAGCTCCTGGCAGAATAATATTTGTGAAGCTTCTTCTTTAAAGATGAAGTCTCGCTCTGTCACCCAGGCTGGAGTGCAGTGGTGCTATCTCAGCTCACTGCAACCTCCGCCTCCCAGGTTCAAGCCATTCTCTTGCCTCAGCCTCCCGAGTAGCTGGAATTATAGGTGCCTGCCATTATGCCTGGCTAATTTTTGTATTTTTGGTAAAAATGGGTTTCATCATGTTGGCCAGACTGGTCTCAAACTCTTGTTTTTTTTTTGTTTTTTTTGAGACGGGGTTTCGCTCTTGATACCCAGGCTGGAGTGCAATGGCGCCATCTCGGCTCACCGCAACCTCCGCCTCCTGGGTTCAGGCAATTCTCCTGCCTCAACCTCCTGAGTAGCTGGGATTACAGGCACGCGCCACCGTGCCCAGCTAATTTTTTGTATTTTTAGTAGAGACGGGGTTTCACCATGTTGACCAGGATGGTCTCGATCTCTTGACCTCGTGATCCACCCGCCTCGGCCTCCCAAAGTGCTGGGATTACAGGCTTGAGCCACCGCGCCTGGCCTCAAACTCTTGACCTCAAGCTATCTGCCCACCAGGGCTTCCCAAAGTGCTGGGACTACAGGCATGAGCCACTGCGCCCGACTGGGAAGCTAAATGAATCAGAAGACGACTTTGTCATTGAAGTTACAGAATCATTATAGGAAATGAGGATGCCCTCCACCTTCCAAAGAAGACACACAGCACACGTCTACTCTGATCTCTCTCAGGATTTAGGATCAGCGGGATTCCACCGTGACGCATATGGGCTGAAAAACAGAATGGACATGCCTTCAGCACTTTTAAGGGTGCTTAAATGTTAGACTGGATAAGGAAAATGTGGCACATGGACACCATAGAATACTATGCAGTCATCAAAAACGATGAGTTCATGTCCTTTGCAGGGACGTAGATGAAGCTGGAAACCATCTTTCTCAGCAAACAGACAAGAACAGAAAACCAAACACCGCACGTTCTCACTCATAGGTGAATGTTGAACAATGAGAACACACAGACACAGGGTGGGGAGCATCACACACCAGGGCATGGTGGGTGGGGGGCTAGGGGAGGGAGAGCAGGGGGTGGGGGGATGGGGGAGGAAGAGCAGGGGGTGGGAGGATTGGGGAGGGACAGCAAGGGGTTGGGGGGATTGGGGAGGGATAGCAGGGGGTGGGGGGATTGGGGAGGGACAGCAGGGGGTGGGGGGATGGGGGAGGGACAGCAGAGGGTGGCGGGAAGGGGGAGGGATAGCAGGGGGTGGGAGGATGGGGGAGGGAGAGCATTAGGAGAAATACCTAATGTAGATGACGGGGATGGATGCAGCAAACCACCATGGCACGTGTATACCTATGTAACAATCCTGCACGCTCTGCACATGCGCCCCAGAACTTAAAAGTATAATAAATAAAAATAAGAGTGCTTAAGTGGTGATCTCATCTGAGTTCACGTGGACACAGCTGTGCTTCACGTGTTTGTTTTCATTCAATTGCTGCGGTTTGATTCATTTCTATTTGGAGGAGTTTCAGGACCTGAATGAGACTGTTCGAGGTTAGAGAGCTTGCACCGGCAGGTAAGTACTCAGGAGCCAGGAAGGTGTGGGTAGGGTGGCTGAATGATAAGGAGTTAAAACGCTTCCCTGGAATATCCCTGGCTTGGGAAACAGCCGCATTGCCCACACTGCTGGAAACAATCGCGAATGTGTAATTCCCAGCGTCACTTAGCCATCCTTCTCTGTGCACGTAGCTCCCCACGCCCTGCCCAGTGTGGGATCTCCGTGGACCAAGACTTCAAAGGCAGAAAGTACAAGAACGTGTGCAGCTCAGAGCATTCACCCAGGAACAGAGGAGAGAACGCTAAGAGCAGGCAGGGCAGGAGGTGCCAGCACGTGGAAACACCTGCATGCCTGAGAGTCAGCAGCACCCTGTGTTCCTGGCGCCAGGACGCGTGCTGACTTGCTTAAATACAGATCTACGTGGCTGAGCCACGGTTACCCGATGCAGGGATCCCAGCAGAGCAAGAACGAAGCAGCACGCTCATCCCCCTCTGTCCTTGCTGGGTCACCGGGGGTGGTAGGAAACGGTGATCATTAAAAAAGCAGGAGACAGCAGATGTTGGAGAGGTTGGGGAGAAATAGGAACACTTTTACACGGTTGGTGAGAGTATAAATTAGTTCAACCAGTGTGGAAGACAGTGTGGTGATTCCTCAAGGATCTAGAACCAGAAATGCCATTTGACCCAGCAATCCCAATACTGGGTATATACCCAAAGGATTATAAATCATTCTATTATAAAGACACATGCACATGTATGTTCACTGTGGCACTGTTCACAATAGCAAAGACTTTGAACTAACCCAAATGTCCATCAGTGATAGACTGGATAAAGAAAATGTGGCACACGGACACCATGGAATACTATGCAGCCATGAAAAAGGATGAGTTCATGTCCTTTGCAAGAACATGGATGAAATCAGAAACCATCATTCTCAGCAAACTGACACAAGAACAGAAAATTAAACACCGCATGTTCTCACTCATAAGTGGGAGTTGAACAATGAGAACACATGGAGGGGAACGTCACACACTGGGGCCTGTCAGGGAGTGGAGGGCTAGGGGAGGGAGAGAGCAGGGGGTGGGGGGCTAGGGGAGGGAGAGCAGGGCTGGGGGACTAGGGGAGGGAGAGCAGGGGGTGGGGGACTAGGGGAGGGAGATCAGGGTTTGGGGGCCTAGGGGAGGGAGAGCAGGGAGTGGGGGACTAGGGGAGGGAGATCAGGGGGTGGGGGCCTAGGGGAGGGAGAACAGGGAGGGGGGGCTAGGGGAGAGAGAACATTAGGAGAAATACTTCATGTAGATGATGGGGGGATGGATACAGCAAACCACCACAGCACGTGTATACCTATGTAACAAACCTGCACGTTCTGCACATGTGCCCCAGAACTTAACGTATAATAAATAAATAAATAATCAGAGTTGCAGCAGGTGCAGGCAGGCCCAGGGACCAGCACACTTTAGAGCAAGGTCCAGCTGGGTCTGGGGTGGACGTGCCCGGGTCTCGGCGGAGCAGAGACGTGCACGCCTGCAGGAGCAGTGGTGCCTATAAGGTAGTGGGGCCACAGAGCACACTCACAGGCAGCGGACGGACCCTGCCCGCAGTATGGCTGGAGGCCTGGTCTGGGAACTCCTGAGGCTGGAGGCAGACTCAGTCGAGGGGAAGGCTCAAGGGACACGGCCAATATGTTCCCACCCGGCTGGGCCTCAGCATCCTCCATCCAAGAGTGGATGGTCCCCCGGGAGTGGGCATGCCAGGGACATCGCTGATACACGTATAAACCTGTTAATGTTTTCTTTTTTTTGAAATGGAGTCTCGCTCTGTCACTTAGGCTGGAGGGCACAGGTGGGATCGCGGCTCACTGCCACCTCCGCCTCCCAGGTTCAAGTGATTCTCCTGCCTCAGCCTCCTGAGTAGTTGGGATTACAGGTGCCCGCCACCACGCCCCGCTAATTTTTGTATTTCTAGTAGACACGGGGTTTCACCATGTTAGCCAGGATGGTCTCAAACTCCTGACTTCATGATCTGCCCACCTCGGCCCCACCAAAGTGCTGGGATGACAGGCATGAGCCACCTCGATCGGTAAAACTGGTTAAGATTTTCAATTTTCTTCTTTAAAAAAAAATGCATACAGTAGGTGTATATATTTATGGGGCACATGAGGTATTCTGATACAGGCATGCAAAGTGTAACACTCACACGAGGGTAATAGGGTATCCGTCCCCTCAAGTATTTGTGACTTCCTTGTGTCACAAAGATTCCAATTAAACCTTTAGTTACTTTTTTTTTGAGACAGAGTGTCTGTCTCCCAGGCTGGAGTGCAGTGGCACCATCTCGGCTCAGAGCAACTTCCACCTCCCAGGTTCAAGTGATTCTCCTGCCTCAGCCTCCTGAGTAGGTGGGATTACAGGTGCCCACAACCACGCCCGGCTGATTTTTGTTTTTAGTAGAGACGGGATTTCACCATGTTGCCCAGGCTGCTCTCAAACTCCCGACCTCAGGTGATCCACCTGCCTCAGCCTCCCAAAGTGCTGGGATTACAGGCGTGAGCCACAGCGCCAGCCTCTTTCAGTTAGTTTTGAATGGATATGAAGGATCGCTGACTGTGGTCACCCTTTTGTGCTACCAAATACTAGATCTTACCCATTCTATCTATTTTTTTTTTTACTTATTAAGCATCTGCACTACATGCCACATCTTCCCACCCTCTTGCGAGATTTTTAAACCTTTTAAACAGCTACAGAGAGCACATTCTTTTCTACAAGATTGAATTGAAAGCCACCAATCCATATGCAAAAAAGGCAACTAAATTTGTTTAACGGTGTGGACAGACCCTGTCTTCCTTATGCCACTTGTCCACAAAAACTGCATTTTAAGGAACTGATGATGGAATATTCTACACAAACTTTTCCAAAACACAGCAATCATTTGTTACTGCGGCCGGACTCAGTGGCTCAGGCCTGTCATCCCAGCAATTCGGGAGGCCAAGGCGGGCGGTTCAGCTGACGGCAACAGTTCCAGACCAGCCTGGCTAAGCTGGTGAAACCCCGTCTCTACTAAAAATACGAAAAATTAGCTGGGCGTGGTGGTGGGAGTCTGTAATCCCAGCTACTCGGGAGGCTGAGGCAGGAGAATCACTTGAAACTGGCAGGTGGAGGTTGCAGCGAGCCGAGATCACGCCACTGCACTGCAGCCTGGGCAACAAGAGTAAAACTCTGTCTCAAAAAAAAAAAAAAAAAAAAAAAATATATATATATATATATATATATATATATATATATATATTAGTTATTGGTCAAAATGTATGTTGTCCAAATCTGAAACATTTTCAGAAGCTAATGAAATTAATGTGTGATTATAAATCACCGTTTCTTGCCTGTCATTTTGGTTAGGGGGATCACGTATGTGAGGTTTTGTGAAATATTCTTTAATACAGTTTTGAAGCCATTCAGATTAAAAGCAGAAAGCCATGAGAAAAGAATGCCTCAGCTGCCAGTTTCCAGAACCTTCTCTTTGGGCTCCATATTGATGGTTGAATGCATTGAGGACAGCAGTAAATCTGCCACTTGAAGGTGCTGGGAATCCTTTAATGGCCTCAGAAGAATGCAGATGCCAAGGCCCCACCCCCACCCCCAGAGGCCCCGATTCACAGGTGGTACCCGGGAGCTTGCATTTCTCGTCTGCTCTCCGGAAATGCTGATGTTACAGGCCCCCAGAAGGCACTTTGGGTTTCACTGTGTTAGAAAATTCCACTCCGGGCCATGCATGGTGGCTCACGCCTGTGATCCCAGCACTTTGGGAAGCCAAGGCGGACAGATCATAAGGTCAGGAGATCGAGACCATCCTGGCCAACAGAGTGAAACCCCGTCTCTACTAAAAATAAAAATAAAAATTAGCCGGGCATGGTGGCACACGTCTCAGCTACTCGGGAGGCTGAGGCAGGAGGATCACTTGAACCCGGGAGGCAGAGGTTGCCATGAGTTGAGATCCTACCACTGCACTCCAGCCTGGCGACAGAGTGAGACTCCATCTCAAAAAAAAAAGGGAAAAAGAAAATGCCACTCCTTTGAAGTGCTGCAAATGAGGTAGGGCCAACGTGGGATTTACTGTCACGGAAACCAATCCTTTTGCCCCGAGGGAGATCCTACTGAGAAGGAAGATCTCACCAGCTGCAGCCTCCTGATACTGTACACTGCGCGGGGCTCTGGCTGAGGGGAAAGCCCTGTGTGTGTGTTCCTGAAAATCAAAGACATCCTGCAATGCTGGCCTGACATTCCAGCACACCCCAGCCCTTGGCAGAGAACACAGGTATTTCACAGCAGCTTCAGGGAGACCAGGAGGAGATGCCCGCAAAGGCGGTGACCAGGCTCAGCTCTGGACAGGGTTCATTTCTCTCGCATGGCTTATGACAAAGAATCAAAACAGGCCACGCACAGTGGCTCACGCCTCTTATCCCAGCACTTTGGGAGGCCAAGGTGAATGGACAGCCACTTCAGCCCAGGAGTTCAAGACCAGCCTTGGCAACAAGGCGAAACCCCAACTCTACAAAAATTAGCTGAGTGTGTGGCTGCACACCTGTGTTCCCAGCTACTGGGGAGGCTGAGGCAGGAAAGTCACTTGGGCCTGGGAGGCTGAGGTTGCAGTGAGCCAAGATAATACCACAGTACTCGAGCCTTGGCAAAAGAGTGAGACTCTATCTCAGAAAACAAAGAAACAAAGAACCACTCATAAGTGGGTGTTGAACAATGGGAACACATGGACACAGGGAGGGGAACATCAAACACCGGGGCCTGTCAGGGGCTGGGGAGGAATGCAGGGGGTGGGGGGCCAGGGGAGGGAGAGCATTAGGAGAAATACCTAATGGAGATGACGGGGGGATGGATGCAGCAAACCACCATGACGCGTGTATACCTGTGTAACACACCTGCACATTATGCACATGGACCCCAGAACTTAAAGCATAATAAATAAATTAAAAAATAAAATAACAAATAAATTTTATCATGTGGAAGAAAAGAAATAAAGAATCCAAATAC
Source organism: Saguinus oedipus (assembly GCA_031835075.1). Classification (NCBI taxonomy): domain Eukaryota; kingdom Metazoa; phylum Chordata; class Mammalia; order Primates; family Cebidae; genus Saguinus; species Saguinus oedipus. The sequence continues at coordinate 1,255,408 of CM063191.1, forward strand.
ACCCACCCCCTGCTTTGTGGGAATTCTCAATACACCATCTCAAATTCAGACAGCCGAAGAGGTGACACGCATTTTTTTTAGCGTAAGGTACCGCACACAGACATTGCTCAGAAACGTGCTGAGCATGGCGGTGGCCCAGCAGGTGTGTCAAAAGGTGTTTATACTCAGCATCGCGAACCCTCAGGGAACTGCAGATCAAAACCACCAAGACTTATCATCTCACACCGGCTAAAATGGAGACTGTCAGAATGATATTTCTGTTTTCGTTTTGTTTTTGAGATGGAGTCTCCCTCTGTCACCCAGGCTGGAGTGCAATGGTGCAATCTCAGCTCACTGCAACCTCCGCCTCCCGGGTTCAAGCGATTCTCCTGCCTCCTGAGCAGCTGGGATTACAGGCGCCCGCCACCACACCCGGCTACTTTTTGTAGTTTTAGTAGAGACGGGGTTTCACTATGTTGGTCAGGCTGGTCTCCAACTCCTGACCTCAGGTGGTCTGCTCGCCTCAGCCTCCCAAAGTGCTGGGATGGCAGGTGTGAGCCACGGTGCTTGGACAGAATGATGATTTTTATACTTGATCATAAGTGTCGGGAGGGTATAGAGAAAAGGGGGCTCTCGTACACCACTGGTAGGAATGTCAACTAGGACAGCAAGTATGAACACCACTATGGAGGTTCCCCAGACAATTAAAAATAAGAGCAGCGAATCATTCAGCAATCCCACTACTGAGCATGGACTCAAAGCAATGAAATCAAAGACACCTGCATGCCTATATACACTGCAGAACTATTCACAGGAGCCAAGATATGGAAACCACTTAGCTGTCCAATGACAGATGAAAGGATGAAGAAAATACAGTATCTGCTACAGTGGACAAAAGAAAATATAGTATCTATATGCAATGGAATACTATGCAGCCATGAAAAGGGAAATCCACTCTTCCCCAGCAACATGGATGGAACTGGAGGCCATCATCCTGAGTGAAATAACTGAGAAACAGAAAGTCAAATGCCAGTGTTCTTACTTGTAAGTGACAGCTAAATAATGCACCCACTTGGACAGAGAGTAGAATGACAGATACTGGAGACTCTGAAGGGCGGGAGGGTAGAAGAGGGGCAAGGGATAAGAAATTACCTCTTGGGGCAAGGCATGGTGGCTCACGCCTGTAATCCCAGCACTTTGGGAGGCCGAGGCAGGCAGATCACCTGAGGTCAGGAGCTAGAGACCAGCCAGGCCAACATAGTGAAACCCCGTCTCTACTAAAAATACAAAAATCAGCCAGGCATGGTGGTGGGCACCTGTAGTCCCAGCTACTCAGGAGGCTGAGGCAGGAGAATCGCTTGAACCCAGGAGTTGGAGGTTGCAGTAAGCTGTTATCGTGCCATTTGCACTCCAGCCTGGGCAACAAGAGCGAAACTCTGTCTAAAAAAAAAAAAGGAAAAGAAAAGAAAGCAAAGACGAAAAGAAATTACGTCAGGTACAACGTACATCATTCCGTGTTAGTCATACTACAGCCCAGACTTCCCCACTGCACTATCCATCCACGTAAAAAACTCTGCTTGTGCTCCCTACATGTGTACACATGGAAAATCATCCATAAATAAAAGGAAACGGCATGTAGCATCCGGAAGGATACTAGAATAGAAAGTCGTGTGCACACCTTCTCTTCCACAGATTGAACAGGCAGAAAGAGCACACCAGAATTTGCTCTAAGATCGAAGATCTCAGGGCAAACACGTTCCTGTTTGACGTGTCTTAAGTCCAGAACTCCCAACCAGCAGAGGCATCTCCTGGTAGTTGGCCTGAGGTCAAAAAGAAAGTAAAATGGCTCCTGATCCGCGTGCAACACACATTTGAGCAACAGTGCAAGCCAGCAGCACATCCCAACACACTTTCCCAGCAGGCGTCGGAGTTGAGCGATGCTATGTTCGCCTTGCCTTTGCCATTTCCTTCTGCACGATGGGACTAGAAATCCCCAAAACAAGACCGCAAAAAGCTGAGACTTCTCTCCCGAATGCCACTTGGCACATGATAGAAACTCGGCCGTGAACCGCTCAAACCACATGTCCCAAGAGAAAAACCCACTGCAGCATCTCCCGATACCTTTGACGTTCAGCGTTTCTTCTTTTATTTTTCTTACGACTTCCTCGGCTTTGCTGTCATTATTTCCAGCTAAAAGGAAAAAAAGGAAAAGGTACGGTGACTTGTACAGTCATCCAGAAACTATTAACAGCAAAAAAAAGAGAGAGAGAGAGAGAGGTTTTTGAGGGAAATATAACACCGTTGTGAAATGTGTCTTTGATGGGTTTTCCCTTTGCCCTAGCGTTTAATTTGACAGGCATTTTGCCAGAATAAAGCTATCCATTGAAGAACCATTTTCTTAAGCCTGCATGGGCAAAAAGTGCAAATGCCCTTGACATTCTACTTTTAAATAATGACAGTGACGCGGGACCCCTGCTGTCATAATTTGCATGTGAGAACCAAGAAGAGCAGAAGCGTTAAAATGTGCATTAAAACGTCAGGATGGAAACAGCATTTTCGAGGGGGCTTTTGCTCTGGGAACACCCCTGTGTACACTGGCAGACTGTGCCACGAATGTGACCACAGGTGTGTATATATATTATATACTATATACAATATATCATATATACTATATATAATATAGTATATATATACATATATTTATATATGTATATATAGATATAAATATGTATATATTTACATATTTATATATTTATATATGTATATATAAATATATACATATATGTATTTTTAGTATATATAAATACATATATATACTAAATATATATATTTATATATATATACACACACACACACACACACACACATACATATATATATGTATTTTTAGTAGAGACTGGGCTTCACTATGTTGCCCAGGCTGGTCTTGAACTCCTGACCTCAGGTAATCCACCCACCTCTGCCTCCCAAAGTGCTGGGATGAGAGGGCTAAGCCGCCATACTCGGCCTGGTTTCCTTAATGGCTTAGAGAGTGAACATGCATTGAAGACAAGAATATGGTTTTATTTTGTCATCATCATTTTTTCAAATGTCTTTGACCAGAGAGGTCAGATTGTAAGGTGTGTCAAAGGGGCAGCTCTTTACGGAAAAAGAGCTTGGCAAATTCTTCCTCCTTTGGCCTCATCACTCATTAACCTGCTGGCATCATGTGGTGTCAGCGGCGTTCCAGGGTGAGCCAAGCCCAAAACTCCCTTTTGGGGCGAGTCCTGTGACAGCATTGAGAGGAGGGTATTTAAACGCATGAGACTCAGAACCACAGCAGTTATTTAAAGGGACGAGGCTCAGAACCACAGCAGTTACTTAAAGGGACGAGGCTCAGAACCACGGCGGGTATTTACACACACGAGGCTCAGGACCACGGCGGGTATTTACAGACACGAGGCTCAGGACCATGGCGGGTATTTACACACATATGTAGATCACAGTTTTCTGGTACAGATTTAATGCATGGGATGATGTGGGAATCTCATTTTTTCCTTGTATCTTCTATCTGAATGTCAGCTGAACCGTTCATAATGTGGGGACGTTCAGCCTACGCAATGAGGCATTGACAGGTCCAGCCCCTCAGGCCCAGAAAGGCTCCTCGTTCAGACCTGTCAGCAGATCAGACTCGTGCTCTTATGCTTGAGGCTTTCTGGCTTTTGCAAATGTGCTCCAGGCCCAGAAATGGCTCTGTCCTGAACAGGAAGATAAGGAAGAACCCAGACAAATTTGTCTTGAAATTTCCAGTTCCAAGCACTGTTTATGCTCTATGATCAGCTTTCCATAAATTACAGCAAGGGAAGAAGGAACGGGAGAAAGACTTCATCAACAGCGGGCATTGTTTTTGGAAAATTCTAAGTGAATGTGATCCTGCATATCTAAAAGCAGACGTTGGCCAGGCGCAGTGGCTCACGCCTGTAATCCCAGCACTTTGGGAGGCCGAGGTGGGCAGATAACAAGGTCAGGAGTTTGAGACCAGCCTGAACAACATGGTGAAACCCTGTCTCTACTAAAAACACAAAAATTAGCCATGCATGGTGGCATGTGCCCTCCCAAGTAATCCCAGCTACTCGGGAGGCTGAGTCAGGAGAATCTCTTCAACCTGGGAGGTGGAGGTTGCAGTGAGCGGAGATTGCAGCACTGTACTCCAGCCTGGGTGACACCGCGAGACTCTGTCTCTGAAAATAAATAAATAAAACCAGACCTACAGTATGATGTTTATAAAAACAGATGCCGTAAAAGCTATTACTAAAAGCAAACAGGACCAGGCGTAGTGGCTCACCCTTGTAATCCCAGCACTTTGGGAGGCCAAGGTGGAAGGATCACTTCAACCCAGGAGTTCAGGACAAGCCTGGGCAACGTAGTGAAACCCTGTATCTCCAAAACAATTTTTGTTTTATTTTTTGTTTTGGTTTTTGTTTTTTTGAGAGGGAGTCTCACTCTGTCACTCAGGCTTGAGTGCAGTGGCGTGATCTTGGCTCACTGCAACCTCTGCCTCTAGAGTTTAGTGACTGCTCCCACCTCAGCCTCCCGAGGAGCTGGGACTACAGGCACCCACCACCAAGCCTGGCTAACTTTTGTATTTTTAGTAAAGTTGGGGCTTCACCATGTTGGCCAGGCTGGTCTTGAACCCCTAACCTCAAGCGATCCACCTGCCTTGACTTCTCAAAGTGGTAGTATTAAAGGCGTGAGTCACCATGGCCAGCCACCAAAATAATTATTTTCAATAGCTGGGGCTAGGCATGGCGCCTCATGCCTGTAATCCCAGCACTTTGGGAGGCTGGGGCAGGCGGATCACCTGAGGTCAGTAATGCAACCCCAGCCTGGCCAAAAGGGCGAAAGCCAATCTCTACTAAAAATACAAAAATCAGCTGGGCATGGTGGTGCACGCCCGTAATCCAGCTACTCAGTGGGCTGAGGCAGGAGAGTTGCTTGAACCCAAGAGGGAGAGATCGCCGCAAGCCAAGATGGCACCACTGTACTTCAGCCTGGGTGACAGAGCAAGACTGTCTCAAGGAAATAATAATAAATAAATAAATAAATAAAATGAGTTTGGCATGGTGGTGCGTGCCTGTAGCAGCAGCTGCTCGTGAGGCTGGGGCAGGAGGATCGCTTGAGCCCAGGAGTCTGAGGTTGCAGTGAGCTATGATTATATCACTGCACTGCAGTCTGGGCTGACGGAGCAGGATCCTGCCTGAAATAAATAAATGATTGAATGAATGAATGAACAAATGAATGAATCAATGACTGAAATGCAGATGGTGTCGAGAGTGGGCATCAGACACATTAAAGCTTTTATGCTTCGAAGGTCACCTCCAGACATCATTTACGGGAGACCCCCTTGCATCCTCCAGCTTCCTGGTCTCCACCTCCTCCCTCCCCTCCACTCCGGATGGGAAGGAGGGTGAAAAAGAAATAAAATACCAAAGAGCTTGAATCCGTGGTCAGGGGACTTGCTGACGCCACTGACCAGGCCACGACGAGGCCCAAGGGCTGAGAAGAGGACTGGGTTTTTGGTTCTCAGCACCGCTGCTATCTAGAAGCCTTGGAAGAGTTCCTACCAGCCAGAGCCCGGCTGGGTCACGTCTTCCACGTCTGCACGACCCACACCCGCTCCTGGAAACGGCTCTGCCAGCTAATAATTTACTGCCTTTGTGTGGACTCTGTAAGCCCCCTCCCCTGCCTGTTCCCGGTCATGCTGCGTATAAACTAGCAAGTCAGTGAAGCCAAAAGATTGTGAGGTCTGACATCCAGCCAATGGACAGTGACATAGTTTTGCCTCAGTTTTCCCTTCAGCGTTGTAAGCCTAAACGGGGAAACAAGCTCCTTCTCGGGAAGCTCGGTGAACGAGGCTTAGCCCTCCCGCAGCTCCGGCAGGATAAGGAGCCGCTTCCTTCCGCAGCTCGGTGTTGGCGAGGTCCGTTTCCTGCCACTCCTGCTGTAAAGCTAGCCGGTTTAAGCTTCCCCAGCTACTCAACTGACCGGGAACGCTGAGCATCGCAGAACGCGCGACCTGAACTGTCCTCACTTTCCCCGTTGAAGGAAGACCTGAAGAGGTCACGCTTAACGAGGAGTCAGAGATCACGAAGGGCTTTTAGAGAGGAGAGAGAAAATTAAACGTTGAGGATCTACAGGGCACGGGTGCAGAGAAAGCAAGAAGGCCACAGATTGCTCAGATTCTGTCACAGGCTTGTGTTTGAACAACATTCTCTAATGGAGTCCTTAACCCCAGGACCTCAGACTGTGACTGTGTTTGGAAACAGGGTTTGGGAAGCGGTGACCAAGGTGAAATGAGGTCACTCGCTGGGCCCTGTCTAACAGAACTGGGGCCCTTATGAGAAGGGCGTATGAGGACACAGACACACAGAGGGACGGCCCCGGGAGGACGCGGGGAGAAGACGGCGCCTCCGAGCGAGGCCTCAGGAGGAGACAGCCCTGCCCACACCGTGAATTCAACCTCCAGAATCGTGAAAAATAAATTTTGGCTTTTTAAACAACCTCCAGTCTCCTTGAGATGCTTCGTTAGAGCCCCCCTGCCCCCCACCCCCGGGAAACTAATGAAGATATGTCGTTATTTTTTTCCCAGTAAATCGTGTGGAAACAACAGCAGCAATGTAGAAGCAGAGCATGCATCTATTCCCAAGAGGGTCCTACACCTTCCTGTGCTTTCCAGGTTTTAAGTATCACCCTGATGAGCTTCCCGGATCTGAATTGTTATATGTAAATCAACGTTTGCATACACCTCTAAATGAACAACCGAGTCACTCACATGAAGTATACAGCACAGCTAACTCGGCCAGGCGTGGTGGCCCACGCCTGTCATCCCAGCACTTTGGGAGGCCAAGGCAGGCAGATCACTAGGTCAGGGGTTCAAGACCAGCCTGGCCAGCATACTGAAACTGTCTCTATGAAAAATACAACAATTAGCCAGGCGGGGTGGTGCATGTCTGTAAACCCAGCTACTCCGGAGGCTGCAGTGGGAGAACTGCTTGAACCCAGGAGGCGGAGGTTGCAGTCCAGCCTGGGGGACGGAGCAAGATCCTGTCTCAGAAAACAAGCAAACAAACAAGAAAGCCACGATTCACTGGAGAAGTCCTCACCTATGATCACATGCATGCCCAGTCTCGCCAGATGCTTCGCTGTGGAGTAGCCGATGCCACATGTCCCGCCCGTCACTATAGCGACACGGTCGGGTTGTGGAGCAAACACTGAAAAAGAAGAAGAAAAAATGGTCCAAGTAAGATTTAAAAGCAAAGCACATATTTGTAAGAATTCAGCCTCAAGAGACCCACGGTGCCAAGGTGAATGATAGTTCAGTTATTTCTGTTCCTGTACCCCTTCAATCCCACAGGCTGGGGATGCCTGAATGTATTAAGGTGGATTAGCCCCGAGTAACGACAGCGGAAAAAAAAAACACCTCCTAAAGTCCCTGTCAATCCCTGGGAGTCCCTGGCAAGTTCTGCAATACGCTGTGAATGTGAGCTGCAGAAAGGTGGGTGGGATGGATATGCTAATCCTCTGCTCTCCGGGCAGCACTGAGCAGGACACGTCTGTTCATCTGTGTTTTAAACTGTAGACTTCCCTGTGATTTACGGTTGGTGGACCCAACAGAGGAGGACGCTGCTGTGGAGAAGTCGCTGATGAGGGCAGGTGGAGAGTCAGGTGGAGCACGCCGAAACCCCAGTAAAGAACACAGTTGCGGTGTGGGTTCTGGATTGGTGGGTTTGCATATGAAAGACAGGCTCAGAAGCGGGTTGAGGGGTTTGCTAGCTACGGGAAGGGCAGTCTCCCTAGGGTTGACAAGGCCTGGAAGTCAAGCACCAGAACACAGAAAGCGAAAGACATGCTTCCTACAGGTTGCTTCACAGCTGCTATCACAGGGGTAGACAGATCTCACTTGAATCCCTGCTTAAGTGAGCCACCTTTTCAGGGGGATTTGTATCTGTTTTTCTTCCTTCCATTTGTTCTCCCCTTCTTCTCTCTTTCCTTGTTTCCTTCTTCCTTCAGCTCTTCCTTCCCTCTATTTTCCCTTCCTTCTTCCCTTCCTCTTCCCTTCCTTTCCTCTTTATTTCACTCCTTCCTTCTTTCCCTCTTTCCTTCATCTTTACTTCTTTCTCTCACTTTTTCCTTCGTTTCTCTCACTCTTTCCTTCCTTCCGCTTTCCTCTCCTCTTTCCTTTCTTCCCTCCTTCTTTCCTTCCTTTCTTCCTCCTTCCGTCCACCTTCCACCCTTCCCTTCTTGTTTTATAAAATACATGTAGCAGCACGCACACTCTGTGCCCAGCATACAGGGAAACGAATTACATCCACAAAAACGTGTTCTCTGCCTCAGGGAGCTTTGTTTCTCCTGCATACGGTACCATCCACTCGAAATACACAGATGTGTTTGGCAACAATCTAGAACTTACAGATCTCACACCTTCCAGTTATGAATCAGCTTCAAAAGAAAGCTCACGGCTCACTGCAGGCAGACTCCACCTCCGGGGCTCAAGTGATCCCTCTTCCTCACCGTCACAAGTGGGTGTGAGCCACCACACCTGGGTAATTTTTTACTATTTTGTTTTTGTAAAAAATTGGGCCTTGCTGTGTTGCCAAAGCCAATCTTAATCCCCAAGGCTCAAGTGATCCTCCCGCCGTGGTCTCCCAAAAAGCTGGGGTTACAGGAGTGCACGCTGCCATTTACCTTGTTATTGGAGAACTATCCAATGTAGTTAGATAAATAACTACAGCAGGTACAAGAACTGCAGAGGGAGAGTGAAAATATGTTTGCAGATGATATAACGGTATGCCAGGAAAAACCTAAGAAAATCAGCATTAAACAAATCCAGGAAGAGAATTCCAGAAGGGAGCCAGACAGGGAATTCAGAGGCAAATATCGATAGCTTCCATAAACACGAAAACAACGGACAGCAGAAAAAGACATGAGAAGACAGTCCTCCTTGTAATACAGGAACAGCAGCGACAGAAAATGAGACTTGGTGATCGAGAGTGTGCAAAACCTGTCTCAGGAAACAAGCTCCTCTATAAATACACAGAAGTACAGCTGAGACAATGGAAAGACACCCTTGGTCTTGGTGAGAATGTCATGGCACCACGGTGGTGCCCTGGAGGTGCCCAAGGGGTCTGAAAACACAGTGAGCTGTGATTGCACCACTGCACTGCAGCCTGGGCAATGTAGTGAGACTCCAGCTCAAAGAAACATACAAACAAAACAGCCGCCGGACACGGTGGCTCACGCCTGTCATCCCAGCACTTTGGGAGGCCGAGGCGGGTAGATCATCTGAGGTCAGGAGTTCAAGTCCAGCCCGACCAACACGGAGAAACCGCATCTCTACTAAAAATACAAAAATTAGCCAGGCGTGGTGGCGGGCGCCTGTAATCCCTACTTGGGAGGCAGAGGCAGGAGAATCGCTTGAACCCGGGAGACAGAAGCTGCTGTGAGCCGAGATTGCGCCACTGCACTCCAGCCTGGGCGACAAGAGCGAAACTCCATCTCTAAATAAATAAATAAATAAATAAATAAATAAATAAATAAATGCATCATGGAGAGCAGCATGGATCCTTGCTGCATCTCTAAGTCCAGCTACAAGAGTTCAGTGTTTTTTTTTTAATTGGCCAGGAAGCTGGCACTGCGGCTGAGCAATATGTACGTGCGCACACAGACACACACACACACACACACACACACAGAGACTGCAGGTTGCCACAGTCACCTGACGCTACCCACCCAGTGGCTATGCAGAGGGACTATGTGTGTTGCAAGAATGCACTTCCTTGGGACTTCCCAGTCGTGACTCAGCATGATCAGAGAGCAGGCGGGGCGCTCTTTCTACCATTCCTCGCCCTCTTTTTTCACAGGTGTGAGGAGCCGACACTGTAACCCGAAAGCCTTCCCCACCATCTTCCGCCTCCGTCCGTAGACCCTTCACACACAGTTTCCCTAGTAAATCTCTGGCACGCCCCCTTCCTGATTCCTGTGTGTTTCTCAAAAGACCCAAACTGGTCAGGCACAGTGGCTCATGCCTGTAATCCCAGCACTTTGGAAGCCCAAGGCAGGCAGACCGCTTGAGCCCAGGAGTTCAAGACCAGTCTGGGCCAAATGGTGAAGCCCTATTTCTACAAAACAAAATAAGGTACAAAAATATGAGCCAGGCACGGGGACACAACGGCTGTCATCCCAGCTACCCGGGAGGCTGAGTTCAGAGGATCACGCGAGCCTGGGAGGTTGAGGCTGCAGGGAGCTGTGATCACGCCACTGCACTCCAGCCTCAGTGACAGTGCGAGACTGTCTCAAAACAAAAACAAAAGACCCAAACTTTGTCCAATCCAGAGTTGACAGATGCCTGGTTTGACTCAGTGTCTTTGCTATTCTGAATCGTGCTGCGATGAACAGACAATGCGTGTGTCTTTTTGGTAGAATGAGTTATTTCCTTTGGGAATATACCCAGTAATGGCATTGGTGGGTCAAATGATAGAGGAAAATGTGGTGCATCTATACCGTGGAATACTACGCAGCCATTAAAAAGGATGGAATCATGCTTTGCAGCCACATAGATGCACGTGGAGACCATTATCCTACACGAATGAACACAGAACCAGGAAACTAAGTGCTACATGTTCTCACTGATTACTGGAAGCTAAATATCAAATACACACGGACATAAAGAGGGGAACCACATACACTGAGAAATACAGTGGGTGAGGAAGGGATGGGGCGAGGGTTGGAAAACTATCAGGCGGTATGCTCACTACCTGGGTGACGGGATCCTTCACACTGCACACCTCAGCGTCACACAAAGTACCCAGGGCACAAACCTGCATCTCTACCCCCAAACCTAAAATATGAGTTAGAGGGGTGATAGAAAGATCTAAACTGATAACCACCCTCAAAGTCTCTGAACCACCCAAGTCGATGGCAAATTCGATACGATCCAATCAAAATGGCTCGCAGAATTTCTTTTATGCAAACTGGAGGAATCGATTCTAAAAATCCTGTAGAGAAAAGACTTGCAAATGGGGTGGCAAAGAGGAAAATCCTGATACATACAAAGACAGAGAACACACCAGCCCTTAAAACATGTGCAAAAGCCTCTGTAATTAGATGGGAGGGGCCGAAGGCGTTAACAGAGCAAGGGACACTGCAGAATTTCCAGAAATAGGTCAACCGCATGTGGAAATTTAGTATATGACAAAAAACGGCAAAGATGGGCTTTTTTTTTTTTTTTTTAAGATGGGGTTTCACCATGTTGGTCAGGCTGGTCTTGAACTCCTGAGCTCAGGTTATCCACCCGCCTTGGCCTCCAAAGTGCTTGGATTACAGGCGTGAGCCACCACGCCCGGCCAAGATGGGCTTTTAATAAGCGGTGTCGGGCAACCCGGACATAAAATTAGATCCAGACCTCACAGCATGCTTCAGAATGAACTCCAAGCAAAGACAACGTTAAACCATGAGAACAGTACAATAAAGCATGAATACTTTCACCTCCGTAGAAGGAAAGGCTTCCGGAGCCAAAATTCAGAAAGATGGTTAGATCAATTTCACCATTTTAAAATCACATGATAAAAACAACAGGCCAGGGGCAGTGGCTCACACCTGTAATCCCAGCTTTGGGAGGCTGATGTGGAGGATCACTTGAGGCCAGAAGCTCAAGACCAGCCTGGGAAACACAGAAAGACCTCATGTCTACAAAAAAAAATTTAAGAATTCACCAGGCATGGAGGTGTGTGCCTGCAGTCCTAGCAAGTTGGACGGCTGAGATGGGAGAATCACTTGAGTCCAAGGAATGGAGGCTGCAGTGAGCCAAGATCATGCCACTGCACTCCAGCCTGAGTGACAGAACAAGACACTTAAAAAAAAAAAAAATTACATGGTAAAAACAAAACAAATCTCCATAAGCAAAGTAAAGCAAATAATGAGCTAGGAGAGAATCTGCAACTTCTGTCAGAAATATTAACACCTAGTTTTCAGATAACTAAAAAGATCAACTCCGGACAAACCCCAAATATGCTCCAGGGAAAAGGGTAAAAACATCAGTTTATATACAAACAGACTCAAATGGCACTCAACACACACATTCTCCTTTATATCTAATAAGAGACATGCTGAGACTGTACTGAAATAATTCTTAAGTTGTGAGATGCATGTGTATAACATGCAGGTGTGTTACACAGGCATACACGTGTCATGGTGGTTTGCTGCACCCATCAACCCGTCATCTACATTAGGTACTTCTCTTAATGCTCTCCCTCCCCAATCCCCATACCCCACTATCCCTCCACTAGCCCCCCACCCCGCAACAGGCCCCAGTGTGTGATATTCCCCTCCCTGTGTCCATGTGTTCTCATTGTTCATCTGCCACTTATGAGTGAGAACATGCGGTGTTTGGTTTTCTGTTCTTGTGTTAGTTTGCTGAGAATGATGGCTTCCATCCATGTCACTGCAAAGGACAAGAACGCATCCTTTGTTAGGGCTGCATAGTATTCCGTGGCATCTATGTGCCACATTTTCTTTATCCAGTCTATCATCGATGGGCATTTGGGTTGGTTCCAAGTCTTTGCTACTGCAAATAGTGCTGCAATAAACATACGTGTGCATGTATCTTTATAGTAAAATGATTTATAATCCTTTGGGTATATACCCAGTCATGGAATTGCTGTGTCAAATGGTATGAAGCATTATCTCTTATCAGACTGAGAAGAATTCCAAAGCATTGACATCAAGTTTCTCTAATAAGTCTGTGAAGATTGAGCAGGAAGGCAAAATGGCAAAATCCCCACGAGAGTAAGTTGACCAATATCTGTCACAGTGACACATGTATGCATCCTTTGATCTAGCAAAATCACTTCTAGGGATCTACCCTCAAGATACGAGGTAGACTGCCAGTGTGAACCCAAGATGACTCATTATACCAGCCTCAGTAGGGGCATGGAGGAGAAATCTTTCCTACCTCCAAGCCGTGAGGAATCGTGGGGCGGCCCAGAGTGGCTGAAGCTCATGTGAAAATTTTTATCTTCTAGCCAGAGACCTGAGTTGATCCACTTGCTATAAAAAGTTTCCAATAAGCAGAGATATCATTGGTGTTTGCTGAGATGACACCCGTGAGCACACCATGCTTGCTAATTAAATGAAGACATAACCCCACAAAGAAAATGGCAAAGGATGATGCTGGAACAGAGACACCTCCCCAGAGACCCTGACGAGTCTACCACCCCAGTCATGCCTTTCATTTCGCTGGTTTCCAGTCCATCAGAAAAAGCACACGCAAGGCTCAGACTGCACGAATCTACATAGAACCACAAAGCCATAGTCCTTTGGAATATCCGTGGCACTCGGACACACTTGGAATTGATTCTGCTAGAAGGAACTGCTGCCTTCCCCTGAGTTTACTTCCTGGGAAGACGTTCTACATTAATAAAAAGGCTGTTCTCTTCTGATGTATTTATGGCTGCTAAGGTTGCTACAAATCTCTCCACTGCAGGCAGGAACAGTAGATCAAACTCAACCTTCTTTGTACAGATACAAGACCTCGAGGACTCTGTTATCCAAGAGATAGGAGGGCAGAGGGGGTCCCACAATGTGGCAACCATGACACTCACTTCTCACGGTTCGTGATTCAAACGATGCTTTCACCCCTCACCCACTCAGCCTCCATTTGTCCCTGGTTAAAAGGCGGGGAAACATGTTTGGGATGCTTTGTATGCATCGGGAAAGGCCGTCTGTGTAATGTGAGGACCACTGCATGCTCTCATCTTTACATGGATGAAACATGTCACAGCTCTAAGTGTCAAAAACAAAAGGCAGAAAAAGCAGGCAAAAGCTTGATCTGTTTTGTTTTTTTCTTTCTTTGGGTTTTCTTGAGATGGAGTCTCGCTCTTGCCACCCAGGCTGGAGTGCAGTGGCACGATCTCGGCTCACTGCAACCTCCACCTCCTGGGTTCAAGCAATTCTCCTGCCTCAGCCTCCTGAGCAGCTGGGATTACAGGTGCCCGCCACCAAGCCCAGCTAATTGTTTTTTTGGATTTTTAGTAGAAACGGGGTTTCGCCATGTTGGCCAGGCTGGTGTCGAACACCTAACCTTGTGATCTTGAGCACATGATTCGTCCTCATCTGTCATCTCAAGGCAAGGCAAGGAGGCAAACTTCACAGTTAACACATGATGGACCAGAACACAGGTTCCGAAACATCCTCATTTCACAGCATACATGCTACCCAGAAAATCTGTGCACAGCACTCTAAGCAAAAAAAAATACATATTTCTTTTTTATATATATAAAATTTCATACATTACATATATTTTATAAAATATATAAATTTAAAATATATTTTATACATTTTAAATTATATAAATTTATATATTTATATACTTATATTTTAAAGTATATAAATTTATATATTTATATACTTATATTTTAAAGTATACAAATGTATATATTTATGTATCATATATAAAAATATATATTAAAATTTTTATGTATTTATATAATTTAAAATATATAATTGAAATACATAAATTTCATATATTTTATAAATTTTGAATTCTATAAATTTAAAATATATTTCGTAAAATTTTAATATATGAATATTTGATATATAATAGTCATATATTATATATAATTATAATATATAATACATGTATATATTATAATTATATGTTACATTTACATAATACATGTATTATATATTTAATAAACTTTTATAAAATATATAAAATTATATGCATATTATATATTACAAATATATAAAATTATAAAATTTTACAAAATATATAAAATTATATTTTTAATATATATTTTTTAAACCCAAGGCGATGGTGTTGGGAGGTGGGGCTTTGGGAGGTGATGCGGGCAGGAGGGCGAAGCCTCTAGCTGGGAATTAGTGCCCTTATGAAAGGGACCCAAGAGAGCTTCCTCACCCCTTCCACCATGACAGGACACAGCAGAAGCTTCCATCTATGAACTAGGAGGCAGGTCCCCAGCAGACACTGAATCTGCCACGACTCGGGAGGCTGAGGTGGGAGGAACACTTGAGCCCAGGAGTTCAAGGCTGCAGAAGCTATGACTGTACCACTGCACTCAAGCCTGGGTGACAGAAGAAGACCCTGTCTCAAAATAAATAAGAGTTAAAAAATAAAAATAGAGCTTCCAGGAGTTGTGGACAGTATCAAATAATCTCATCTTATACATAATTGGAATCCCAGAAAAAGGGGAAATATTTTAAGATGATGGCAGAAAATTTTGCAGAGAGAGGACAGAAGAATTTTAACGTCCTTCTCCGTGGCTTTGTGTATTTTCTAAATCTAAGTGGACATAAATTACTATCCTTTTATAATTAACCATTTTCTCAGTCAACACAGCTTTCCAAACACAGCTTTAAATCTGCACAAACAAGATATTTCATATTAATTTGATAAGAGAGTTCTGTGTAACGCAGTGATGACTGACAATTAGCAGACGTGTAACTTTTAAGAGGTAATCGTTTGTTATTTAACGCCAGACTGGTGTGTCCTACTGGTATTTTCACTAGATTCTTTTCTTAATTAAATTTTTTTTTTGAGACAGAGTCTCACTCTGTTGCTCAGGCTGGAGTACAGTGGCATGATCTCAGCTCATCACAACCTCCGCCTCCCAGGTCCTTCCCTGGACATGTGAAGATGAATTCCAGCTGAGATTTGGGTGGGGACACAGAGCCAAACCACAGCAGTCTTCCAAAGTGCTGGAATTAAGGGCATGAGCCACCACACCTGGCCAATATCCCCTTCTTCAAGGGCACTAGTCATGTGGAAGTAGGGTCCGCCCTAGTGACCTTTACGTACCTTGATCATCTGCAATGAACTTACTATCAAATAAGGTCATATTCACAGGCTACTGGGGGTTACGACTCTAACCTTTTATGAGGACCCTAACACCCTGATGAACACACACACACATACACACAAGCCAAGGCATGAATGCGCACACACACACACATAAAAACACACCAGGACTGGTGAGGCGGAGCTCCGTCAGAGGATGGATGGACCACGTGCACTCCCTCCCCCACTTCACCTCCATGACTCTGCTCTGTTCTAAAAATCCATCCCAGCCCCCCCAGCCCCCCGCAAAGTCTAATTGCAAACAGATGTGATGGCCCTCCCTCACCCTCCTTTTTCCCATCCTTTACGTCTTTTCCCTTTTTTTTTTTGAGATGCAGGTTTATTCTGTCGTCCGGGCTGGAGTGCAATGGCACAATCTCAGCTCACTGCAACCTCTGCCTTCCTGGTTCAAGCGATTCTCCTGCCTCAGCCTCCCAAGTAGCTGGGACTGCAGGCCCCCACCACTACGCCTGGCTAATTTTTGTATTTTTAGCAGAGATGGGATTTATTCATGTTGGCCAGGCTGGTTTTGAACTCCTGCCCTCAGGTGATCTGCCGGCCTTGGCCTCCGAAAGTGCTGGGATGACAGGTGTGAGCCACCTCGCCCAGCCCCTTAATATCTTTTCATCGTGTGTTCATCACGGACTCATAGATGGCCAGTCCCTCTGCCCCTGACATCAAGAACAAGTTCTCTTTCCGTTCACTTCTGGATGCAACTTGAACTCAGGTGCACCCGCCGTGACTGGAAACCCTGTGCCAGCTACTCCTGTGTGAACAGCTGCTGGATACATAGCAGGCTGCAAGGACAGTGACACAGTTCACAGCAGCAAAGACAGAGAATCCACCCAAATGCCCATCAGTGCTAGACTGCATAAAGAACATGTGGTACCTAGATACCATGGAAGACTATACAGCCAGAAAAAGGAACAGCAGCATGTCCTTTGCAAGGATGTGGATGGAGGTGGAAGCCGTTATCCTCAGCAAACCAACATGGGAACAGAACACCAAACATGGCATGTTCTTTTTTATCTTTTTTTTTTTTTGGAAATGGGGTCTCACTCTGTCACCCAGGCTGCAGTGCAGTGGCACAATCTCGGTTCACCTGAACCTCCACCGCCTGGGTTCTTGCAATTCTCCTGCCTCAACCTCCCAAGTAGCTGGGACTACAGGCACCTGCCACCACGCCCATCTACTTTTTTGTATTTTAGTAGAGACGGAGTTTCATCGTGTTGCCCAGGGTGGTCTTGAACTCCTGAGCTCAGGCAATCCACCACGCTCAGCCGGCATGTTCTCTTCTAAGTGGAAGCTGAATGATGAGACTGCATAGACACAGGAGTTGGGGGTGATGGTCGGGGAGGGAGAGGGTCAGGATGAAGAGGTGATGGATGCTGAGCTTCCTATCTAGGTGATGGGTTGACCAGCTAGAGAAGCATAGTACACGTTTACCTATGGAACAAACCTACACATCCTCCACGTGGACCCTGCCATTTCAATAAAAGGTGATGACAAAAGCAAAAGGAAAGTGCCCCTCTTTCCTTCTGAATTCAGGGATATTGGCAGCCTCACGGCTTAATGATGCCAGGTAAAGTTAGAACTCCAGTAAGAAGAAAGGTCACCAGCATCTCTGAGGGTTACATGGTTGGCAAAACGCACGACGTGGTAGGGTGACATGAGAGGAAGCTCCCTTCCGCAACCTGCGCTGTTGAGAATGTCCTCAGCTCACTGTCCTAATTTTAACCGTCTAACTTGGAAGGCTGACCTCAGTGGCAGCCAAGGTTCTGAGAAACTGCAAAAATAACAGCTCTCTACACACAAACCTCACTGCTCACCGCAAAGTAAACCAGAGGTGGCCCAAAGGTTCGACTGTGTACAAATTAAATCGTACAAATACTAGACGGAAACGCGCTGCTCGCGGTAGTTGTTTCTTAAGATACAGCAATCCCTTGACCAGGTACATCCCCAAAGGATTATAAATCATTCTATTTTAAGGACACATGTGCACGTATATTCATAGCGGCACTGTTTACAATAGCAAAGACCTGGAACCAACCCAAATGCCCATCAATGATAGACTGGACAAGGAAAATGTGGCACATATGCACCATGGAATACTATGCAGCCATGAAAAAGGATGAGTTTATGTCCTTTGCAAGAACACAGATGAATCTGGAAACCATCATTTTCAGCAAACTGACACAAGAATAGAAAAGCAAACACGGCATGGTCTCACTCATAGGTGGGTGTTGAGCAATGAGAACACATGGACACAGGGAGGGGAGCATCACACACTGGGGTCTGTTGGGGGGGGTTGGGGAAGGACAGTGGAGGTGGGGAGGTTGGGGAGGAAAAACACGGGGAGAAACGCTAGATATAGGTGACCGGGAGATGGAGGCTGCAAACCACCTTGCCATGTGTGCACCTATGCAACAATCCTGCACGATCTGCTCATGTACCCCAGAATGTTCATGCCTGTGATCCCAGCACTTTGGGAGGCTGAGGAGGAAGGACTGCTTAGCTCAGGAGTTAGAGAGCAGCGTGTGCAACGCTCTACCAAAAAATCAAAAAAATGAGCCAGATGTAGTAGGAGTACCTATAGCCCCAATTACTAAGGGGGCTGAGATGGGGGGATTGCTTGAGCCCAGGAGAATGAGGCTGCAGAGAGCTATGATTGCGCCTCTGCACTCCAGCCTAGGCAATAGAGTGAGACCCTCTCTCAAAAACAAAGATACAACCGCAATAAAATGATAGTTATGAGAGGCTGCGAGGCAGGTGGAGAGGATGATGAGAAGTTGGTTGATGGCCACACACATACAATTAGATTCAAGAAATGACTCCTAAGCTAAGCGTGGTGGCTCATGCCTGTCATCCCAGCACTTTGGGAGGCTGAGGTGGGCGGATCACCTGACGTCGACAGTTCCAGACCAGCCTGACCAACATGGAGAAACTCCGTCTCTACTAAAAATACAAAAATAGCTGGGCATGATGGTGCACGCCTGTAATCCCAGCTACTCAGGAGGCCGAGGCAGGAGAACTGCTTGAACCCAGAAGGCAGAGGTTGCGGTGAGCAGAGATCGTTCCATCACGCTCCAGCTGGGGCAAAAAGAGTGAAACTTCATCTCAAAAAAGAAATAACTTCTCGTGTCTGACAGCACAGTGCAATGATGACAGTCAACAAGAATATATTCTACATTTCAAAGCAGCTAGAAGACTTGAAATATTCCCAGCACAAGATAAATAATCAACGGGGTCAAACGCAGTGACTCACACCTGTAATCCTAGCACTCTGGGAGGCCAAGGCGGGGCGGGGATCACCTGAGGCTGGGAGTTCCAGACCAGCCTGGTCAACATGGTGGAACCCCATCTCTACTAAAAATACAAAAATAGGCTGGGCGCGGTGGCTCAAGCCTGTAATCCCAGCACTTTGGGAGGCCGAGGCAGGTGGATCACGAGGTCAAGAGATCGAGACCGTCCTGGTCAACATGGTGAAACCCCGTCTCTACTAAAGATACAAAAAATTAGCTGGGCGTGGTGGCGCGTGCCTGTAATCCCAGCTACTCGGGAGGCTGAGGCAGGAGAATTGCCTGAACACAGGAGGCAGAGGTTGCGGTGAGCCGAGATGGCGCCATTGCACTCCAGCCTGGGTAACAAGAGCGAAACTCCGTCTCCAAAAAAAAAAAATACAAAAATAAGCCGGGCGTCGTGGCGGGCGCCTATAATGCCAGCTACTCGGGACACTGAGGCAGGAGAACCGCTTGAACCCAGGAGGCAGAGGTTACAGTTAGCCAAGATCATTCCACTGCATTCCAGCCTGAGTGGCAGAGCGAGACTCTGTCTCAAAAAAGAGAGAAAGTAAAAGAATCCATGTTGGAGGTGACAAATACCTAAACACCCTGATTTGATCACCAGACCACAAATATGTACAAATAGTTGTACACACTTTTGGGGTGCACGTGATATTCTGATACATCGTGATAACAGAATCTCACGTGCACCCCAAAAATATGTACAATTACTATGTATCAATAAAATTTGAAAAATACATGTAATCTCATGTTTAAGATGCCTTTTCTAAACAAAAATTCACAAGTTTTAAAAGGAAAACTATATACCACCTAAAAATGTTTTAGTTGTATGTAATCAAAACTGCCTCAAATGACATCCACAGGCACATGAGAAACTGCAGCCAACAGATAAAGGAATCTTTTTTTTTTCTTTTTGGTCTATAAAGAGGTCTGTGACGAGGCGCAGTGGCTGACGCCTATAATCCCAGCATTTTGGGAGGCCAAGGCAGGCAGATCATGAGGTCAAGAGATCAACAGTGTCCTGGCCAACATGGTGAAATCCCATCTCTACTAAAAATACAAAAATTGCCTGGGCATGGCGGTGTGAGCCTGTAGTCCCAGCTATTCGGGAGACTGAGGCAGGAGAATCTCTTCAACCCGGGAGGCGGAGGTTGTACTGAGCTAAGATCGCGCCACCGCACTCCAGCCTGGTTGACAGAGCAAGACTCTGTCTCAAAAACAGTAATAAAATAAAATAAAAATAAGAGCTCTTGTAAGCAAACCCCTCTCTAAATGGACAAAGGAAATGAATATATAATTCAGAGACATAAATAAAATGTAAGCATATGAAACAATGTTCAGTCTCACGCATAAAGAAATAATGAATAAAGCCATTCGCAGCCTTCATCAATCAGATAGAACAGGTGGAAGACTAGGGTCGTATCCAGAATGGAAATGCCTTGGTGAAACTGGTTTACATACTCAGTTCAAATGCACCCACCGAGATGGTATTATCTTAAGAGATAAGTTGAATGTGACTCCTGAAAGGTTACATGAATCAGGAGTAGTAGCTTAGGCCTGGAATCCCAACACTTTGGGAGGCCAAGGAGGGAGGATCACTGGAGGCTAGGGGCAGGGCCAGCCTGGGCAACATAGCAAGACCCTATCTCTACAGAAATAAAAATAAATTTCTGGTTATGCCTGCCTGTGGTCCCAGCCACTCCGGAGGCTGAAAGGGAAGGATCACTTGAGCCCAGGATGTTGAGGCTGCAGTGAGCTATGACTCCAGGCTGGGTGACAGAGCAAGACCCTCTCTCTTTAAAAAAAAAAAAAAAAAAGAACAGGAAAAAGAAAATTTATATTCTTTTTGGCTCAGTAATTCCACTTTGAAGAATTAACTGCACGGATACACTCCCACACAAAAGCTAAGATACACACTAAAGCCACTTGTGACTGCCTTGTTTATAATCAAAATGGCAATAGTTTCATTGCCATTTGTAAAAGGCTTTTTGCAGGTGTTATATAAAAGGAAACATCTTATTGTTCTCAGCAACAACTTGGATGGATCTCCAGGGAACTGTATTGAGCCAGGGGGAAAAAGAAATATAGGATTTGAAAGGAGTTACTCTCTGTATGACTCCATGTATAGGCATTCTTGAAATGAGAACAGTTACAGAAATAGAGAACAGACCAGTAATTCTCAGGGGTTCGGGGAGGTACGGGAGGTTGAGGGAGGATGCGGGTTGGCTGCAGTTTCTCATGTGCCTGTGGATGTCATTTGAGGCAGTTTTGATTATATACAACTTAAACATTTTTAGGTGGTATATAGTTTTTCTTTTAAAACTTGTGCTTTGCAAGATGCTACCGCTGGGGGGAAACTGAGGAAAGCAGACACAAGATTCTGTCATATTTCCGACAACTGCATGTAAACCTACAATCATCTCAAAGTAAAAACATGGATGAATCTGGAAACCATCATTCTCAGCAAACTGACACAAGAACAGAAAAGCAAACACCACGTGTTCTCACTCAGAAGTGGGAGTTGAACAATGCGAACCCGTGGAACACTATGCAGCCATCAGAAAGGATGAGTTCATGTCCTTTGCAGGGACATGGATGAAGCTGGAGACCATCATTCTCAGCAAACTGACACAAGAACAGAAAACCAAACACCACATGTTCTCACTCATAAGTGGGTGTTGGACGATGAGAACACACGGACACGGGGAGGGGAGCATCACACACCAGGGCCTGTCGGGGGTGGGAGGATGGTGGAGGGAGAGCATTAGGAGAAATACCTCATGTAGATGACGGGGGGCTGTATGCAGCAAACCACCATGGTACGTGCATACCTATGTAACAAACCTGTACGTTCTGCACATGTGCCCCAGAACTTAAAATACAATTTAAGAAAAAAACAGTTTAGGCTGGAAGCAGTGTAACCCCAACACTTTAGGTCAAGGCGAGGCAATCACTTGAGGCCAGGAGTTCGAGATCAGCTTGGCCACACAGCAAGACCCCATCTTTACAAAGAAATGTAAAAGTCAGCCAGGCATGGTGGCTTGCACATGCAGTCCCGGCTACATGGGAGGCTGAGGTGGGAGGACCGTTTGAGGCCAGGAGTTGTAGGTGCAGTGAGCTGTGACTGAGCACAGCACACCAGCCTGGGCAACAGAGCAAGATCCTCTAAAATAAATGAATAAAGGCCGGGCATGGTGGCTCACACCTGTAATCCAAGCACTTTGGAGGCTAAGTTGAGCGGATCACCTGAGGTCGGGAGTTCAAGACCAGCCTGACCAACATGGTGAAACCCCGTCTTTAAAAAAATATTTTAAAAATAAGTAAATCAATAAAAATAAAATAAATGAATAAATAAGTAGATAAATAAATCTACGCTTATGCCATATATTTTATTCTTTAAAAATACGAAACACAGGGGCCGGGCACAGTGGCTCATGTCTGTAATCCCAGCACTTTGGGAGGCTGAGGCGGGCGGATCACCTGACGTTGGGAGTTTGAGACTAGCCTGAACAACATGGAGAAACCCCATCTCTACTAAAAAATACAAAAAAATTAGATGGCTGTGGTGGCGGGCGCCTATAATCCCAGCTACTCGGGAGGCTGAGGCAGGAGAATTGCTTGAACCTGGGAGGCGCAGGTTGTGGTGAGCCGAGATTGCCATTGCACTCCAGCCTGGGCAAGGAGCAAAATTCCATCTCAAAAAAAAAAAGAAAGGAAAACAGAAGTCCTATCCTTTTTGATCGTAGGTGAGTTGTTCTGAAAACGTCTGTGCGTTTTCTGATTCCTGTCTGAACTCCTCATCTTCACACAGCCTGGTCCTTTTATGAAATACTGAGGGCTGTAGGTGCAGCTTTGTCCACTGTTACAAGCTGCAGTGGATGCAGGCACAGGATTGATTTCTTGTTTTCTTATTCGTTTGGTGCAACAGTAAATGGCAAAGGCCCCAATTACTTTTGCACCAACTTATTATTATTACAATTATTATGAGAGACAGGTCTTGCTCTGTCTCCCAGGCTTGAGTGCAGAAGACAGGTCACTACAACCTCAACCTCGCAGACTCAGCAATCCTCCTGCCTCAGCCTCCTAGGTGGCTGGGACTGCAGGCATGTACCTCCTCATCTGCCAGTTTTCCTTAAAAAATTTTAGTAGAGACAGGGTCTTGCTCCGTTGCTCAGGCTGATCTCAAACTCCTCTTCTCAAATGACCCTGCTGCCTCAGTCCCCCAAGTAGCTGCGACTACAGGTGTGTGCCACCACGCCCCACTGATTTATTTTTAGTTTTGCAGAGATGGGGTCTCACTGTGTTGCCCAAGCTGATGTCAAACTCCTGGCCTCAAGTGATCCTTCCACCTTGGCCTCCAAAAGTGCCGGAATTACACGCATGAAGCTGCCATCCAGCTACAGGCAGCAGTATCATCCCCTCCATCAGAGAGGTTTCTGGACTTCACTTTTAGGTCTAGAGTCTCTTCCCTGTGAAGAAATACATACTCTGCTTCAAATGTTTCCTAAAAGCATGTGGGTCACATATTCATTCCTTCACTCATTCGATTGCTTCTTAACGTTCTCCAATAACAAATAACAAGGGGACATTACGCTTCAACTTCCCTCCTTAAAGTTGGCAACGGCAACGACGCTCAGTCAGGCCGGGTGGCTCAGGCCTATAATCCCAGCACTTTGGGAAGTCGAGGTGTGCAGATCACGAGGTCAGGAGTTCAAGACCAGCCTGGCCAACATGGTGAAACCCCATCTATTCTAAAACTACAAAAATTACCCAGGTGTGGTGGTCTGTCCCTGTCATCCCAGCTACTCAGGAGGCTGAGGCAGGAGAATCGCTTGAACCCCGGAGGTGGAGGTTGCAGTGAGCCAAGATCACACCACTGTACTACAGCCTCGGCAACAGAGCAAGACTCTGTCTCAAAAAAAAAAAAAAGTCTTGAAATATCCTGATTGTCCCATAGAATTCTCTGTGAAAAGGAGACAGCCAGACATGGTGGTTCCCACCTGTAATCCCAACACTTTGGGAGGCTGAGGCAGGCCGATGACTAGGTCAGGAGTTCAAGACCAGCCTGGCCAACCTAGTAAAACCCCATCTCTAGTAAAAACACAAAAATTACCCAGGCGTGGTGGCGCACACCTGTCATTCCAGCTACTCGGGAGGCTGAGGCAGGAACATCACTTGAACCCCGGAGGTGGAGGTTGAGGTGAGCCAAGATCGCGCCACTGCACTCCAGCCTGGGCAAGAAGAGCAAGAGTCCAAAAACTGGTCTCTACTGAAATATTCACACACGGACACTGAACAGCATTATTCACAATACAGGACAAGCGGGAGTGACCAAAGTGTCCGTCAACTAATGAACGGACACACACAATGTATTCATCCTATGTGGTCAATCTGTAAGACGTAAGCGTAGGCAGCTAAAACACAGAACGAAATTCCATCACAGGCCGCGACACGGATGAACCTTGAAAACATCATGCTCAGTAAAGAAGGCACACATGCGAAAGGCCACAGACTGAAGGATATCCAGGTAACCCAGGCACGGCGGCTCGGGCCTGTAATCCCAGCACTTTGGGAGGCCGAGGTGGGTGAATGACCTGAGGTCAGGAGTTGAGACACCTGAGACCAGCCTGATCAACGTGGAGAAACCCCATCTCTACTGAAAAATACAAAATAGCCAGGCCCGGGGGTGCATGCCCGTCATCCCAGCTCCTCGGGAGGCTGAGGCAGGAGAATCACTTGAATCCAGAGGCAGAGGTTGAAGTGAGCCGAGATGGCGTCATTGCACTCCAGCAACAAAAGCGAAACCGCCTCCAGAAAAAGAGAAATATCGGGGTGATACAAATCCATGGAGACTGAAACCAGATCTGTGGTTGTCAGGACGGAGGGGCTAGAGGAACGCAGACTATTTACTGCTTAATGGGTACACGGCTTCCTCTGAGGTTGATAAAATCGTCCCAGAGGAGACACAGTGGCGGTGCTTGACTAACCCTGCAAATATGTGAAAACCAGTGAATTCCATAATTTCGTGAGTGGATGATGGTATGCTGTGCGAATTATTTCTCAATACAGCTATTTAAATGGAGGCAAAGCTTACGTCATCATGGACAGCAGGACATTCAAACAAAAGACTAATTACATGGGCGCAGTGCTTCACACCTGCAATCCCAGCACTTTGGGTGGCCGAGGCAGCCAGACCACTTGAGGTCAGGAGTTCGAGACCAGCCTGACCAACATGGACAAACCCCGTCTCTGCTGAAGATACAAACATTAGCCATGCGTGGTAGCGGGTGCCTGTAATTCCAGCTACTCAGGAGGCTGAGGCAGGAGAATGGCTTGAACCCGGGATCTGGCCAAGGGACCACCACCATGTACACACTGAACACGTTCCCTAAGAATGCGGCCAAGGGACTGCCACCATGTATGAACTAAACACGTTCCCTAACAATGTGGCCAAGGGACCACACTGAAGCTGTTCCTTAGGCATGTGGCCAAGACACTGCCACTGTGTACGCACCAAAGACATTCCCTAAGAACGTGGCCAAGGGACCGCACTAAAGACGTTCCCTAAGCATGTGGCCAAGGGATCACCCCTGTGTGTTAACTGAAGACATTCCCGAGGAATGCAGCCAAGGGACCGCCACCATGTAGGCACTAAAGACGTTCCCTTAGAATATGGCCAAGGGACCGCCACTGTGCATACACTGAAGATGGTCCCTAAGCACAGGGCCAAGAGACCGCCACCATGTGCACACTGAAGATGTTCTCTAAGGATGTGGCTAAGGGACAGCCGCCATGTACACACTGAAGACATTCCCTAAGAATGCAGCCAAGGGACCATCACCATGTACACACTGAAGATGTTCCCTAAGAATGTAGCTAAGGGACTGCCACCATGCAGACACTGAAGACGTTCCCTAAGGATGTTGCCTACGGACCACCACCGTGTACACACTGAAGACGTTCCCTAAGAACCTGGCCAAGGGACTACACTAAAGATGTTCCCTAAGCATGTGGCCAAGGGACCGCCCCATGTATACACTGAAGATGTTCCCTAGGAATGCAGCCAAGGGACCACCACCATGTAGGCACTGAAGACATTCCCTTAGAATGCAGCCACGGGTCATCCCACCGCTGGGTGTGTACCCAAAGGAAACCAGCCCATCAGTGGGACACCTGCACCCCCTGTGCACTGCACCACTACTCAGTTTACAAGATTGGAATCAAGCCACGTGTCCGTGAACAGAGGAGTGCATCAAGAAAAAGTGACACAGACACAATGGAATAGTATGCAGCCATGAAAAAGGAAGTCCTGCCATGTGCGGCAACATGGATGAGACTGGAAGACACCATGTGAAGTGAAATGAAGCAGGCACGGAGAGACAAATACCCCAATACCGCATCATCTCACATGTAGAATCTAAAAAGGCGGAACGCATAAAAGCAGACAGCAGAATGGTGGTTGCCAAATGAGAATGCCAGAGTGTCTGTCAAAGAACACGAAGTTTCAGCTGGAGGCCAGGAACAGTGGCTCGTGCCTGTGATCAGAATGCTATGGAAGGCTGAGGAGGGAGGATAAGTGGAGGCCAGGAGTCTGAGAGCAGCCTGGGCAATATAATGAAACCCCATCTCTTAAAAAACATTGAAAAAATTAGCTGGGTGTGGAAGCATGGACCTATATCCCAGCTGCTTGGGATGCTGAGGCAGGAGGATCCCTTGAGCCCAGGAATTCAAGACCAGCCTGGGCAACATAGCAAGACCACCATCTCTACAAAAAATGTTAAAATTAATCGGGTGTGGTGGTGCACACCTGTAGCCGCGGCTACCTGGGAGGCCGAGGCGGGAGGATCACCTGAGCTGAGGCTTGGAGTCTGCCGTAAGCTATGAACGTGACGCTACACTCCAGCCAGGATGATAGGGTGAGACATTCTCAAAAAAATATGTTACATTAAATTCAAATTTAGTCAGCTAGATAAAAGAAATACATTCTGAGTTCTATCACACCACACAGTGACTACAGTTAATACGTCGCATCTTTCTGAATGACTAAAAGCAGATTTTACATAGTCTCACCACAACAAAAAGTAGGTGAGGTGATAGTCATCAGCTAGAGTTAGGGTTAGGGTAATGTGATAATTAGCTTCATTGTTAATATGTTAATTAGCATTAATTGGCTTGATTGTTATATGGTAATTAGCTTGATTTAATCATTGTACAATGTGTATTTGCATCAAAATATCATATTGTACCTCATATATATTATATATATGACCCTCAGGTGCATCACCTGAGGTCAGGAGTTCAAGACCAGCCTGGCCAATATGATGAAACCCTGTCTCTACTAAAAATACAAAAATTAGCCAGGCATGGTGGCGGGCGCCTGTAATCCCAGATACTTGGGAGGCTGAGGCAGGAAAAGCACTTGAACCCAGGAGGTGGACATTGCAGTGAGACGCAATCATGCCATTGCACTCCAGCCTGGGCAACACGAGTGAAACTGTCTCAAAAAAACAGAAAACACACGAAAAAGATGCACGGACACTCCACCCTGGACCAGAAGGGATGAGTTTCCAATGAGCACATGAGGTCCCGTCACTAGGTGGTGGGTGTTCCCAGTTATGACTCGGAGGCCCAGGCCTGCTCGGCTGGGGGGTTGCTAAGAGCAGGCTGTCCCCTGACAGACACTATGGCAGGGCACATCCTCCTGAGGGCACGTGAGCTGCGCCGAGACACCTCCCCGCAGAACTCCACAAACAGCCCAGCTGGGAAGAAATAGGACGTTCTGGGGGACACTGATTTTCATACTGAAATTTCCACACACTGGCGTCTGTCAGTGGGTGGGGGGCTAGGGGAGGGAGATCAGGGGGTGGGGGGATTGGGGAGGGAGAGCATTAGGAGAAATGCCTAATGTGGATGATGTGGGGATGGATGCAGCAAACCACCATGGCACGTGTATACCTGTGTCACACACCTGCACCTTCTGCACACATGCCCCAAAACTTAAACTAAAAAATATAAAGAAAAGTCCTGGCCGGGCGCGGTGGCTCACGCCTATAATCACAACACTTTGGGAGGCTGAGGTGGGTGGATCACGAGGTCAAGAGATGGAGACCATCCTAGTCAACATGGTGAAACCCCATCTCTATTAAAAAAAAAAATACAAAAATTAGCTGGGCATGGTGGTGCGTGCCTGTAGTCCCAGCTACTCGGGAGGCTGAGGCAGGAGAATTGCTTGAACCCAGGAGGCGGAGGTTGCGGTGAGCCAAGATCGTGCCATTGCACTCCAGCCTGGGTAACAAGAGCGAAACTCCATCTTAAAAATATATATATAAAGAAAAGCCCTATCTTTTTAAATGTATTCTGGCTGAGACAGGGTCTTGCCCAAGCTGTTGCCCAGCCTGGAATGCAGTGGCATGATCGTAGCTCACTGCAGCCTCCACCTTCGTGGCCTCAAGCAATCCTTCAGCCTCAGTTTCCCACACAGCTGTGACCACACGTGTGCCACCGCGTCTGGCTTTCTGTTTTGTTTTTTTTTTAAGCGTTTCACTGCAGCCTTCAATTCCCAGGCTCAACTGATTGATCCTGCCACTTCAGCCTCCTGTGTAGCTGGGACTACAAATGCACACCAACACGTCCAGCTAATTTTCTTTTTCATTACTAGAGACAGGGGCTCAGTATATTGACCAGGCTGGTCTCAAACCGCTGAGCTGAAGTCATGCTACTGACTTAGCCTCCCACAGTGCTGGGATTACAAGCTACTGCACCCGGTCTATTTTTTCATTTCACTTTATTTCTGTAGGCAAAGGATCTCGCTGTTGCCCAGGCTGATCTCAAACTCTTGGGCTCAAGTGATCCCCCCTCCTCAGCCTCCCAGAGCGCTGGGACTACAGGTGTGAGCCTCTGCGCCCAGCCTCAAATCATTTTTGTATCATGAAACTTTTTATCATTCTTTCGACTTTCCCCCCAAGAACTGAGACATGTAAGAAACAAACCAACACCTTTTAAAGCCAAAGCACGATTCTTAGCTTGTGGATCTGTTTTGGAAGCGATTGAAATTCTAGAAATCCTGCAGTAACTGGCCGTTTGGTACATTCTCTGAATTCCTCCCTCTCCAGTTAGACACAAATAAAATAGGAGTCCAGTGACCTCAAAGACCCCAGGGTAGGGACGCACAAGAACCAAACTGAAATCTCATCAGAGAACCCAACTGAAAGCCTAGCGCAAGAAGCCACTGGACAGGCAGGAATGAAAGATGCTCAGACTGGATCTCTTGACCTCATGATCTGCCAGCCTCGAGGACCCAAAGTGCTGGGATTACAGGAGTGAGCCGCCAGGCCCAGCTTCTTTGGTGTGTTGAGACAGCCTCGCTCTGTCAGCGAGGCTGGAGCGCAGTGGCACGATCTCAGCTCACTGCAATGTCCTCCCCTTACTGGCACCATCGGGAACTCCTGCCAGCATCTCCCCGCGTCTGACTGCAACAGAAAACGCCAGGCAGCCACAGCTGGATGGAACCCGGCTGCAAATCCCTGAAACCTCAAAGCTTCCCGGAAGTCCCCGAGAAAGGAAGGCATGCAGTTTGCGAACATCTGGGAGACGTGAGGCAATCGCCGCCGTTTTCCTCGTCTGCGGCCAGTCCAGTGAGAGCCTGCATTCTGTTCCCCAGGCACAGACACGGGGAGTTCATTTGACAAGTCTCCTGTGAGTCCCACCCAAGACCTGATGGAGGAGGACTCACTGGGAGAGGACACTCATTTATTATTTTTTTTTTTAGACCGAGTCTTGCTGTGTCACCCAGGCTGGAGTGCAATGGCATGATCTGGGCTCACGGCAACCTCCACCTCCCAGGTTCAAGCCATTCTCCTGCCTCAGCCTCCAGAGTAGCTAGGATTACAGGCAGGTGCCGCCACGCCCAGCTAATTTTTGTATTTTTAGTAGAGAAATTAGGAGCTCTACTTTCTCTACTAAAAATACAAAAAATCAGCCGGGGCTGCTTTATGTTTCTATGCCAGGGAGTACAGTCTCTCTGCCTCTGAGCAGCAGGCTACCCCCACCCCACACAGCCCCTCCGCACCCCTCACTCAGGTTTGATGTGAATTGCAACCATGGGGACATGAGGATGGCTGCATCAGACAAGGGGGTTAAGAAGAGCCAGACGGCTCAGGGACCCACAGGATCCAAGCCCATTCCCTGCCCGCCACCCAGAGACACTTCCCCAGCACCTGCGTCTGAGATCTCCGTCTGTTCCAGCAGCCCCGGTGGGGCGGGGGGGGGGTCAGACTTGATGCGCTTTGAGGTTGGGAATGCACCCAGCCCAGGGCCCGCTAGAGAACCTGCTGAACTCCCAGCGCTTCTGAGACTCGGACGCCGTGCAGGAAGGCCGGTCGGAGCAAGAGACGGGGCCGACCACACTGTGGGCCTCCCGTGGGCTTATCGCAAATCCACTTCACTGTGGAGAAATGCTGAGGGTATGAGCGCTAAATACACTGTCTGATGGAAAGAAGGATGGCAAGGACAACCTGGCTGCCCGCCAAGTAGAAAAGTACCTGGGGCATCGTGAAGTGGCCGGACAGTATGGAAATATCACACGCCGGTTCTTCAAGCCCAGGATGCGTGGCCCTGCCCCCGTGGTCCCTCGTGGAGGACAGTTCATGTGTGATCAGTGGTCAGTGGCCACAGCTGCCTAGCTGGTCTACTTTTGTGTGGTGAGAAAACACTGGATTGTTAAGGCAGTCTGAGAGGATGAAGGCAGAGTCTGCCCGAGGCCCGCTCTCAGCTCAGAAGGCCGTGGGCCACCACCCCAGTCGTCCCCTTTGCTGTTCCGTCTGGCTGTCTGCCTGTCACTGCCGTCAGCATCGCCTGGGTGGGGGTCTTGGTGGGCCAGGCTGGTGTCGGTAATTCACCCCCCAGATGTCAGATGTCGGTGCCACCAACATGCCCACCAGGCTCCTCCCCACCAGCCGGCCCTGTGCTGAAACATGCGAGACCCCTCTCACCGTCCCACGCTGTTTTCCTCGCCCTTCACAGGCCTGCTGGGGAAAGCATTTGAAGCAGGCAATTCTGCAAACATGAAAAAAAATCCAGCTCAGAGTTAGGGCTGCACAGCCGGATCCTAGCGTGAAAAGAAAACCACACTGAAACAAGCTGCCCTGTGAGGAAGGAGCCCGGCCGGGCCAGAGCAGGGAACTCAGTCTTTTAGGAACTGTCCCTGCAAGAAATCCTCAGCCACCGGGAGTCTTCCTCATGGGAGAAACGTGTAAACACGTCTCACTTAATTCAACACCGCGATGCAAATGCTTGGTTATGAGGACTGAAAATGATCCCAATTCCACCCAAAATGTGCAAGAAAAAGCAGCTGGGCATTTAATGATGCCCAAGGACAGGCAGGCAGCCAGCAGCGGGAAGGGAAGGTCTGAGCAGACATGGGCACCCTGCCTGCCTGCGTTTCTCCGGGTCCAGTGTTTTCTTAGGAGGGAGGACAAGCGGGAGGAGGGAGGAAAGCAAGGCGGGAAGGAAGAAAGGAGGGAGGGATGGAGGAAGGGAGGGAGGGAGGCAGGGGGAAAAGGAGGGAGGGATAGAGGCATGCGGGGGGGGGGAGGACAGAGGGACATGAAGAGGAGAGATAAAGGAGGGAGGGAGAAGTATGAAAGGAAGGAGATGAAGGGAAGGAAAAGGAGAGAGGGAAGAAGGAAGGAAAAAGAAAGGGAGGGAGACAAGAGGAACAGAGAACTGAGGAAGGAGGGAAGGAGGGAGACTAGGGAGAGAAGGGAGGGGGAGAAAGGGAGGGGGAGAAAGGGAGGGGAGGAAAGGAGGGAACAAAGGGAGAGAGGGAAAAAGGGAGGGGAAGAAGGGAGGAAGGGAGGGAAGGGAGGGAGAAAAGGGAGGAGGAGGGAGGGGAGGAAAGGAGGAAGCAAAGGGAGGGAGGGAGAGAAGGGAGGGAAGGAGAAAAGGGAGAAGGGAAGGAATGGAGGGAAGGGAAGGAAGGAAGGCAGGGAGGGAAAGATACAACTCAGGGAAGGAAGGGAGGGAGGGGAGGAAGGGAGGGGAGGAGGAAAGGAAGCATTTGGTTTGCTGAAGAAGAGAGGGAGGGTTGGAGGGGAGGAGGAGGGAAGGGAGAGAGGATGAGAGGCGCTGAGGGAGGCAGGAAGAGAGGGGAGATAAAGGATGTGGAGGGAGAGGGAAAGTGCCGTCCAGGCCACCTCGTCCGCGGGGCCTCCACGTGTAAAACCACCCACTAAGTGAAGGAAGCCACAGAAATCTCCGCTCCCAAAGCAGCTTTCACCAGGAGCCGGCTTTATTCAGACATTCTGATTCGAAAAGAACCCGACAGCACACCGTTTACAGACGAGAGCGGGGACCTCAGAAGCGCCTGTAGATGCCTTGGAAAAAACTGCTTTAAACGAAGACAATATAAAGCAAAGAAAACCTCCCTTGTCTCCCAGGGTCGGGGTTCAGGGCAACTGCAGTACAGATGGACACATGGCAGACGGGTAGATTAGGAGCCAATTTATTTCTCTGGTGTATTGAACCAGAGTCCAAGTTTAAAGCATTAAATAAGAGGCGACCGTTCAGGAGGGAACAGTGGTTTAAAAATGAAAATGAAGACAGAGCCAGAGCAGCACGCATCTTCCCGTGAGTGATGAGAAGCCAATGATTCGAAAAACGTGAGTGAAGGTTGGTGATGCTACAGAATAGACCCCCCGCCAGGGGGCGGCGGCAGCTGCCCGCCCTGCCCAGCTTCCCCAGCTTCGGGGCACAGCAGAAGCCAACCCCAAAAGCCAGCCCCACTGTGGGCTTCCAGTGCCCTTCTGCTGAGAATACCCGGAGCAGAGGGTGGCAGGTTCGCAGGGGAACCGCTTCCCATATAAGCAAGCCAGGTTATGTGGGTTTCCCCTGAACTTAACTTTCTGCAGACTTACACCCGCCCAGGACATCAGGATTAAATGCAGCGGCCCTGAGAAGCCGCCAGGCGTGAACACGCAGGGACTTCCTGCTTCACCGTCTGAGGCCCAGGGCTCTTGGGGGTCTCAGCAGAACATGGGCTGGAGCTGACTGGAGTCATCCCTCCTACACCCCGACCTCCCCAGCCCCAGCTTGTCATCATGGAGGCAGAGAACCCACGGCCAGTGGAATCCAAGCGACACACAAAGCTTCGTGGCGTAGCAGGCCGGTCACTCCGTGGAAGTATCCCCCACCACCGCACCCCCCGGTTAAACAGTAGCTGTCAGTCTTGGAAAATGTCTGTCTTTCCCTGAATAAGTGAAAGCCACTTAGAATACTCCAGCCACAGAGAAACTCTGCTGTGGCAATATTTCAAAATCCATTTCCCCGATGGGAGTGAGTTTAAAGGAGAAAATTCAACAGTCCCCTCTGGGAATAAAATCAGAAACACCCCTGTCTGTGTGGAAAACCTGGCTGCACGAGGGGACTGGACTCTTAGGGCTGAGACACAATATACAACCTCAGGACCCATCGGCCACACGGTTGTTGTTGTTTTTTTGAGACAGAGTTTCACTCTTGTCACCCAGGCTGGAGTGCGGTGGCGCGATCTCGGCTCAATGTAACCTCTGCCTCCCAGGTTCAAGCGATTCTCCCGCCTCAGCCTCCCAAGAAGCTGGGATGACAGGCACCCGCCACCATGCCCAGCTCATTTTTGTATTTTTTAGTAGAGACAGGGTTTCGCGGTGTCAGCCACGCTGGTCTCGAAGTCCTGACCTCAGCGTGAGCCACGATACCAGACATGTTTTCAAGGCCCAACTCCGCAAGGTGAATTTTGGCAGAGAGAAGGAACAGACTGTCTGCCAGCAACCCGGGCAGCATACACGGTGTTCCACACCTCCTATTTTTTTTTTTTTTTTTTTTTTTTGGCTGTTTGCTTTCTGATAAGTGAGGGCATTCTTGTGATCATCTGTGACATCCTTAACCGAACGTTTAAAAAAAGGTCTCTTTTCAAGAAGGGCATTTTGGCTAAAAGGTCTCCTCCCCGTTTCTCAGAAGGGAGAGGCCCCGGCTTCCATGAGGATGTAAACATGAATGCGCTGATGCGGAGGAGCTCGCAGAAGTCCCTTCGGATGGTGCTGAAAGCTCCTTCCACGCCTCCAAGGATGTTCCCGCATTAGAAACCCTCACAGGGAGGAGCTGAAAGGGAAATGGTGTGCGATGCCTTGAGTGTCTGTGAAGGAACCCCTCCTCCAGGCTCTGCGGCAAGCCAGAGGTAGCACTGCAATTCCCAAGCAAAAGTCGGGAGGGACCCGGGAACCTTTGCGAAGCCACCTCTCCCATGTTTTTTTCTTCTTAAGAGTCTTGCTCTCCTCGCCTACGCTGGAGTGTAGTGGAGCGATCTCGGCTCACCACAACCTCCACCTCCCGGGTTCGAGGGATTCTCTGGTCTCGAACTGCCGACCTCAGGTGATCCGCCCGCTTTGGCCTCCCAAAGTGCTGGGATTACAGGCGTGAGCCACTGCGCCGGGCCCTCTCTCACTTCTGGCATCTCTTTCCTTTTTCTGCCTTCCCAACTAGGCGTCAAAGATGGTGGATGGTCGCTGAGGTTCAAAACTGAGCCAACCGGGTGGGTATGTACAGCAAAGCATCCAATGGGCTCCCGCGGGGGTCAGCTGTAAGACGAGAGGGTTCGTCGCTACAGAAAGCTGCTGTCCCTGATGCCAAAGAAGCCGCCACTGACGCTGTCCCCCAAGGGGAATACCTGCTCCTGGTCCAGGCCCCACTCCCCCTCATCCTGGTCCTCAGGCTCCGCCTCCGCCCCACTACGGGAGTTCTCGTACAGAAACACCTGCTCATCCACATGTGCGGGGGCCAGCCGGTTCCTCTTGGCGCTGACCACGTTGGCGGCGGAGCCAAAGAGACGCTCAGGTGCCACGCGCGTGGCTGCCACGCACCAGTACTTCTGCAGCACTTTGGGGAGCAGGGGGAACAAGGCCAGGCGATCGGACCACCACTTGAGAGGGTCCTCGTTGAGGCCCAGCACCTTCTGCGACTTGAAGTTGCTGAGCTCCTCCAGCACCTGCGCATGCCACTCCTCCTGGTCTTCCACGCCGCCCGTCTGGCAGAAGATCTCCGCCAGCATGCTGTTGATGACGCTGGTGGGCGGTGGCGTGGACGCACGCATGAGCTTCTTCACCGGTGGCTCCTCGGTGGCCGCAGCCGGGAGGATCTTATTCTCCGCCGGGCGGTAGCCGCCCCCACCGCCGTCCTTGAGCTTGTCCAGCAGGCCCTTGGCCTCCTCCAGCACGCGGTTCTCCACCTGCTGCCGCTCGAAGGCGGAGAGGAAGGGTAGCCGCTTGTAGCGCGGGTCCAGGAAGGTGGCCACGTTGAGGAACATGTCGATCTCGGGGGCCTCCTGGTAGGTCTTGGAGAGCTCCTTGGCGATGACTTCCTTGGCCATGCTGAGCTCCTTGGCGTCAGTATCCTTGACGCTGAGCGTGGTGTTCCGGAGCATGTGCAGCAGCGGCTTGACCATGCTGATGGTCGGGTACCGGGAGGCCGACAGCATCTCCGCCACCTGCTTGAAAGGCTGCAGCAGCTGCACCAGTGCGTCGATGGTGGCCCACTCGCCCGCCTCCAGCATGAGGTGGTGGCTGTTGCTGTCCTCCACCAGCACGCCCGCGATGGCGAACTGCTGCTCCTTGAGGCGCTGCAGCATGGCCAGCGTGCTGCCCCACCAGGACACGCGGTTGCTGACCAGCATGCAGTGCGGCGCGTTCTGCTGCTTCTGCTTCTCGTACAGCATGTACATGGCCACAGCCGACTGCTGGAAGTACTCCACCAGCCTGCGGCAGCGCGCCAGCAGCGCGCCCAGCTTCGGGAGCCGGAAAGCCTGCTGGATGGCGGAGTGGAAGGCCTGGCCCAGGCAGGGCATGTGCACCGCGACGTCCAGCAGCGAGCAGGCCTTCACGATGTCCTTGCCATAGTCGGTGGTGGCGCCGAACACCTTGGCGCCGATGCCCCACTCGATGAAGACCTCGTAGAGCACGCGCGTGATGCTCTCCGCCGTGTTCTCCTCGGGCACCTCGAACGTCTTGAGGCAGCGCGAGCCCACGGAGAGGCAGCCGGGGGCTCCCGCGCCCAGAAAGTGGGCGCCCAGCGTCACGTAGGTGCGGTTCTGGTTCTCGCTCCTCCACATATCTGTGGAGATGCCGCACCAGGTGGCCTCGGCCAGCTCCTTGAGGACCGCCTCGCGGACAGCGCTGTACTTCTCAGGGATGGCCTTGGTGGAGATGTATTTGCGGCTGGGGAGCTCATAGCGGGGGTCTGCCGTCTTGAGCAGCACCTTGAAGGTGGGCTCGTCCACGATGGAGGCCGGGTACAGCCCCTCGCAGATGAGGCCCAGCACGGCGGCCGTCAGCTCCTGCTGCTTCTTGCTGTCATGGCCGTGGGCGGCCTTGACAGCCAGCGCGTCGGGCCCAGGCGTCTGGGACGCCTCGGGCTTGAGCTTGGAGAAGGCGGTGGCGAAGGCCTCGCGCATCTGCTCCGTGTTGCTCTTGACGAACTCGCAGAATTCTTCGGGGTGGTTCTTCTCCAGGTGGTAGGACAGGTTGGAGGTATTCCCGGAGTAGGCGATCTGGGCCATGCAGATACGGCAGTAGATCTTCTTCCACTGCAGGATGCATCCCTCCGCGTTGGTGTCGAAGCCGAAGTACTTCCACACCTTGCTCTTGGCGCGCGGGTGCGCCACGAGCTTCAGGTCTGCCTGCGAGCTCTCCAGACCTTTATTATTCTCCATCGCTTCTCCGCCTGCCGGAGCCTGCCGCCCAGACTGCCACTCATTCGTGGGGACCTGCTGGGAACGGGCCAAGACAAACATAGCGTAAGAAGGTGCCCAGCCATGCGCGGGAGCCCTGCCGGGGTGACAGCCAGGGCACCCGGCAGCTCCGCTTTTAAGCAAAAGGCACTGGGACCGACAGGTCGACCTTCCTTGCTGCTACCAAGCCCAGCTCAGCCCTCGCAATGCCCACCCCAGCGGTGATGTGGCATTAAGAAGCAGACACCCAAATAGAACAGCAAAGTGAGACTATCCAGGGCGCGGACAGCCTTCTGAGCTGAGAGCCTCAGGGGCCGATGGGCTGAGGGTCCTCGAGCACACGCTGACCTGCGTGTTTATTCTCCCAGAACAGGTGGTGATTATTAACAGCAGGTGTCCTGTGTTTTCTCACAGAACCAAGATAACCCAGGTAGGCAGCTGGTAACTGCTCACCACTGATCACAGACAAGCTAGAAAGCATCCTCCATGAGGGAGCCACGGGGGCAGGGTCACACATCCCTCACTTAAGAACTAGTATAACGGGTGTGTAACAGACACATACTTTCTACTATTTCAGTAGTTTTCCCCTGAGCAGCTTCTGCTTGGGGTGGGGGGGCCTTGCTCAGTTTTCCTTGCCAGTGCTCTCAGCAAACAATCTAATTTGTCATGCCCTCAGCGAGCATCTCAGCACCTTGCGTGTGACTTTTGCAAAGCAGTGGAGGAAAGCTAGCACAGGAACACGCTCTTTCTTCCACATCAATCCGACGCAGCCATTCTGCACGTGTGGACAATACGGGTTTCCGAGTGAGTGTGGTGTTTTTTGCCGGGGTGTACCTGGCAGTATTTTTTTTTTTTTTTTAGACAGAGTCTTGCTCTATCACAGAGGCTGGAGTGCAATTGTGCAATCTTGGCTCACTGCAACCTCTGCCTCCTGGGTTCAAGCAATTCTCCTGCCTCAACCTCCCAAGTAGCTGGGACTACAGGCATGTTCCATCACACCCAGCTAATTTTTGTAGTTTTAGTAGAGACGGGGTTTTTGTAGTTTCAGTAGAGATGGGGGTTTTGTATTTTTAGTAGAGACGAGGTTTCACCATGTTGGTCAGGCTGGTCTCGAACTCCAGACTTCAGGTGATCCCCCCACCTCAGCCTCCCAAAGTGCTGGGATTACAGGAGTGAGCCACTGCGCCCAGCCTGGCGGTGGCTTTTTCATTGCAGGGGCTTATTGTTCCTGTTGTAAGAGCTTTGCCAAGCACCCGCACCATGGTGAAGCTGCATAGATCTTACTTTTTTTTTTTGAGATGGAGTCTCACTCTTGTTGCCCAAGCTGGAATGCAGTGGCGCGATCTCGGCTCACTGCAACTCCACCCCCCTGCCCTGGGTTCAAGCGATTCTCCTGCCTCAGCCTCCCGAGTAGCTGGGATTACAGGCATGCACCATAATGCCTGGTTAATTTTGTATTTTTAGTAGAGACGGGGTTTCTCCATGTTGGTCAGGCCTGTCTCAAACTCCAGACCTCAGGTGGTCTGCCCGCCTCAGCCTCCCAAAGTGCTGGGAATACCGGCATGAGCCACCGTGCCCAGTAAGCTGCATACATCTTTTTCAGCGATGCTGCCTACATAGGAGAGTCCACAGCAGCCAGGCAGACCCCCCACGGCCAACCATCACAGCAAGAATCTCTGTGCAACGCCACCTGAGCTTCACTAACTGCATTAAAGGGGCCACACAGGACCTCCATCTGGCTGAAGCTGGCTTTCCTATGGCTCAGAGGCATTTCACACTCTTCCAAACTTTACGTTTTAAAATGAAGCCGTGTGGAACATGGCAGGCTTTGTTTTTAGCAGGGGGTCCTATTCGATCTGTAAGCATAGTCTGAAAGAGCATGGATTTCTCAATCCCTGGAACCCCTCACAATGCCCATCGTGTGCAGAAACCGGCTTAGGTGGCCCAGAAGCCAGCCCCCAGGGTTCCTGTGGACGGGGAATGCTCACATACCCAGGCCCTTCCAGCTGGCACTCAGGGGCCACCTGTGTGACCGGGTTGCCCAAAATAGCAGCCGGGCCTTGTGCAAAGATGTGAGTGTATCTGCAAGTCTCCAATACGGCGCTCAGGAGGGTAAACAGCAAAACCCTCCAGCCAGGCATTGTCAGTGTCAGGGTGTAACCAGTACAAGCAGGCACTTGTCAGTAGTGACCACAGCGGGTTGAAGAGGTCCTCCGCCGCCAAAGAGAACCTGTATCCACCTGGCGCTTGTGAATGGACTCTGTTTGTGAAAAGGGTCTTTGCAGATATATTAACAATTAAGGCAAGGATCTTAAGGTGAGACGATGCTCAATGAGGGTGGTCCAAAATGCAGTGACCAGTGTGCTTGATAGAAAACAGAAGAGGAGACGCAGACACAGAGGAGAAGGTCACGTGGAGGCAGAGACTGGAGTGCTGTGGCCACAAGCCCGGGGATGCTGGAGCACCCAGGAGCTGCAAGAGGTGGGAAGGATCCTCCCCCAGAGCCTCCAGAAGGAACTGGATAAAATCATGGACTGAACAGCGGCCACAGGAAGATCTGTCCACAGTCTAAAGCCCAGGACCCGGAATGAGATCTTACTTGGTTATAAGAAATGTTGTGACTCTAATTAGTTAAGGATCTGGACGGGAGATCATCTGGGGTTCGGGTGGGCCATAAATGCAGGGACAGGTGTCCTTCCAAGAGGCAGAAGAGGAGACAGACACAGAGAAGCCCACATGGAGACAGATGCAGAGACTGGAGTGATGTGTCCACAGCCCAGGGATGCTGGAGCCCCCAGAAGCTGGGAGAGGCAGGAAGGAGCCTCCTCTAGACCCTCCAGAAGGAACTGAACACATCCTGAGAAGGAGACACAGGAGTCTTACGACTCAGACACACAGAGGAGGTGGCCAGGCAGAGTGGAGTGATGCGCCCACAAGCCCAGGGATGCTGGAGCCCCCGGCAACTGGTAGACGAGGAAAGCATCTATTATATTATGAAGGTGCATTCTGCCCCAAATGACGACTGGAGGTGTTAGAACAGCCCCTCATCTTCAAGGGCACTCGAGGCCTGCCCTGTGCTTTTTCAGGAGAAACCACCAAGTGCCGGGTGAGCTGGGCATCTCCGTAGCCCAGCAGCACCGCTTCCCAGGAGCGGGGTGCGATGGTGGGGTTCCTCTGACCAATGCTGGCACCCTGGCGTGCTCTGAGGTAGCAAGCCAGCAGAATGAATGTCACAACCGGGACTTCCAGGAAACGCGGAGCCCCCAAGCTGCGTCTTCTGTGGCCGACTTAGGCTGGAGCCCCTAGGTCACAGTCAAGAGAGACGGAAAAGGGTCTCAAGAGGCCTCGGTGTCGCTCGGAAATGCTCCCTTGTCACTCCGACCTGACTGAGAGGCCAGAGCCATACCAGAGCCTCCAACATCGCCATCATCATCATCTTATTATTATTATGTGGCTGAAGCAGGTTTTGCTACTTGGGAGAAAAAACTTGACACTCCGTTAGTATTATCTGTGTAATGAGGCTGAAAGAGGTCCCAGGACCTTAAACAAAAGTTTACATTCTATTATTTTTATTTTTTATTTTTTTGAGACTGAGTCTTGCTCTGTCACCCAGGCTGGAGTGCAGTGGCGTGATCTCTGCTCACTGCAACCCCCACCTCCCGGGTTCAAGACTCTCCTGCCTCAGCCTCCCAAGCAGCTGGGACTACAGGCGCCCGCCACCACACCCGGCTTATTTTTGTATTTTTAGTAGAGACATTGCTTCACCACGTAGGCCAGGCTGGTCTCGAACTCCTGACCTCAGGTAGTCCACCCACCTCAGCCTCTTAAATTGCTGGGATTACAGGCATGAGCCCTCTATTATTATGATGATGTGGCTGAAACAGCTTCTGAAACCTGAAAGATTTATCTTCCACTATTATTATTATTATTATTATCCCTACTAGGCTGGAAAGGGTCCCAGTACCAGCAACAAAGGTTTATATTGTAATTATTATTGTTACTTTTATTATTACTAGGCTGAAAGAGGTCCCCGTTCCTGGAACAAAAGCTGACATGCTATTATGAAAGAGGTCCCGGGACCTGTAAGGAAGATGCACATGCTACTATTACTATTATCATTAGCCTGGAACAGGTCCCGACGCCTGCAACGAAACCTTATCCTCTGCTGTTATTATTGGTCTGAAAGAGGCTCTGAGACCTGTGGCGAAGGTTGATACTCATTATTTTTACTGTTGTTATTATCCGACTGAAAGCGGTCCCAGTGCCTGAGCAAAGGTTTATATTCTATTATTATCATTGTTATTATTTAGCTGAAAGAGGTCCTGCTACCTGTAAGAAAGGCTTATATTATTATTATTAGGCTGGAAGAGGTCCCACAATTTACATTCTATTATTATTATTATTAGACTGAAAGGTTCTGGAACCTGGAGTGAAGGTTTTTATTCCATTATTATTACATTTTTTTTTTTTTTTGAGATGGAGTTATGCTCTGTCACCAGGCTGGAGTGCAGTGGTGCGATCTCGGCTCACTGCAACCTCCACCTCCTGGGTTCAAATGATCCTGCTGCCTCAGCCTCCCGAGTAGCTGGGGGTACAGGTGTGCCACCATGCCAGGCTGATTTTCTGTATTTTTAGTAGAGATGGGATTTCACCGTATTGGCCAGGATGGTCTCGAACTCCTGACCTCAGGTGATCGCTCGCCTCGGCCTCCCAAAGGGCTGGGATTACAGGTGTGAGCCACTGTGCCCGGCCAACAGCATCCTTTTTAAAGGAACGAAAGGTTATATTTTATTATTATTTCGCTGAAAAAGGTTCTAGTACTTGAGTCAAAGGTTTATGTTCTATTATTATTGTTGTCATCATTATTACTTGGCTAAAAGATGTCCTTCTATAATAGGATATAGAAGGTCTATATCCTATTCATCCTATTAGTGTCATTTGGCTGAAACAGGTCCCAGTACCTGGAAGAACAGTTGATATTCTATTATCATTATAATGATTATTACTATCATTATTATTGGTCTGAAAGAGGTCCCAGTACTGTGAAGAAATGTTTTGTTTATTTGAGACAGAGTCTCGCTTTGTTGCCCA
The DNA here is from genome assembly GCA_031835075.1 of Saguinus oedipus. NCBI lineage: Eukaryota > Metazoa > Chordata > Mammalia > Primates > Cebidae > Saguinus > Saguinus oedipus. The sequence continues at coordinate 1,297,424 of CM063191.1, forward strand.
GGCTGGAGCGCAGTGGCATGATCTCGGCTCACTGCAACCTTCACCTCCCGGGCTCAAGCAATCCTCCTGCCTCAGCCTCCCGAGCAGCTGGGATTACAGGCACACGCCGCCATGCATCCCTTATTTTGGTATTTTTAGTAGACACTGGGTTTTGCCATGTTGGCCAGGCTGGTCCCAAACTCCTGACTTCAGGTGATGTGCCCACCTCAGCCTCCCAAAGGGCTGGGATGACAGGCGTGAGCCACTGCGCCCGGCCGGGAACAAAGGTTTATATCCTGGTATTATTATTATTGTTGTTGTTATTTGGCTGAAAGAAGTCCCCCAGGACCTGGGGCAAAGGTTTATGTTCTACCGTTGTTATTATTATTACTGGGCCGAAAGAGGCCCCAGTACCACAAACAAAGGTTTATATTCTATTATCATTAATGTCACTATTATTATTTGGCTGAAAGGTTCCAGATGTGAAGCAAAGGTTTCTATTCCGTCATTATTATCATCATTCCTATTGTTATTACCAGACCGAAAGAGGCCCCAGGCCCAGGAACAAAGGTTTATATTCTATTACTAATACTGTTGTTATTTAGGTGAAATAAATCCCAGGAACTGGAAGAAAGGTCTGCATTCCATCATGATGATGACGACCATTCCAATTATTTGGCGTGAAGTTTGGTACTGAGAGCAGAAATTCCCGAATCCCTAACCGAGTGACTCTGGGATGGAGGCACAGGAGGCTCCCTCCCAGCCCGTCTCCTGCTCCACTGCTGCTGGAATCCGCTGGCAGTCCCAGGGAAAGAACCGTCCAGAGAGCAGGTGGGCTCCACCTGAACCCAGGTATCAGGTGCTGTGGAGCTGGCCCCGGCTGTGAGGATGCTCCTTCCCCCTTCTTCCCTCGCAGAGCTTCTGTGCACGTGGGGCCGTGAAGAAAGGTATTGCTACAAACCAGCCTCTGACCGCCTCATTCTTGAACAACAGTCCAGCATCCCCGGGATCCCTGCCCAAAATGCTCTCGGCGGGGTGGGGGGGGCAGCGATTTCACCTTCCCAACTGCACATCCATGAAAGAGGCCAGCGGATGTGCCTCACCTGACTCCCATCAGAACGCCAAGTCACAGGGGACCAGCGTGAAGGAGCAGAGGAAGGAGCCAGCCGCCTCCCGGCCCCTCGTGCATGAGGCCAACAGAGCACTAAAAGTCAGCCACTCTTCTCCCTAAGTCTCTGTTACTTTGGAAATGACAGTCATTTTTTATTTAAAAAATACACAGTATGTAGTCAAAGGGTACCAAGTTCCTGTTAGACAGAAGTAAGTTGTAGTGGCCCGCTGCATAGCGTGGCGGCTGTACTTAATAGCATATCACATGTTTCAAAATAGCTAAGAGATTTTCAATGTCTCATGCGCAGTGTTTACTGCTCGGCCGACGGGTGCACCAGACTCTCACAATCACCAAAAAACTCACTCGTAACCAAACACTGCCTGTTCCCCAATAACCGATGGAAACAAAAAACATAAAATGACTGAAAGACATTTTAAATGTCCCCACAAAAGAAAAATAGCAGGTGATGGATGTTAGCTTGATTTAATGTTCCACAATGCAAACATCCAGCAAAGCATCACAACACAACCCGTAAATGTACACATGTATATATACTCACAGAAAAACGTCAATTGTTTTAATTTACCTCTAAATTATATAAAGATAACTTATTCATATTTTGTATTTATATAAAAATATAAATTATTCTAAAAATATAAATATATATTTTATAAAAATAAAATATAAAAAAATATAAGGCTGGGCGTGGTGGCTCATGCCTGTAATCCCAGCACTTTGGGAGGCCGAGGTGGGTGGATCACGAAGTCAAGAGATTGAGACCATCCTGGTCAACATGGTGAAACTCCGTCTCTACTAAAAATACAAAAAATTAGCTGGGCGTGGTGGCACGTGCCTGTCTGTAATCCCAGCTACTCAGGAAGCTGAGGCAGGAGAATTGCCTGAACCCAGGAGGCGGAGGTTGCGGTGAGCCAAGATCGTGCCATTGCACTCCAGCCTGGGTAACAAGAGCGAAACTCTGTCTCAAAAAAAAAAAAAAATTAAAAAATAAAAATAAATACATACATACATACATACATACATACATACATTTTTTTGTAGTAACAGGTAATCGGCCTGTTATCATTACTTTCAAATAAAGTATTAAATATCTTTTAAATTTCTTTTTTAATGTCTTCACAGGATGACACTGAGTGTTATAACCCACAAAAACTGTCTGCCGTCTCATGTTTTTGAAAAGGATTCTATGATCAAGATATTGGAGGCCAGGTGAGGAGGCTCACGCCTGTCATCCCAGCACTTTGGGAGGCTGAGGCGGCCAGATCACCTGAGGTCGAGAGTTCGAGACCAGCCTGGCCAACATGGTAAAACCCCGTCTCTACTAAAAATACAAAATGAGCCGCGTGTGGTGGTGCATGCCTATGATCCCAGCTACTCGGGAGGCTGAGGCAGGAAAATCGCTTGAACCTGGGAGGCGGAGGTTGCAGTGAGCCGAGATTGCGCCACTGCACTCCAGGCTGGGCAACAAGAGTGAAACTCCATGTCAAAAAAAAAGAAAAAGAAAAAGAAAAGAAGTTGGAAAACTGCTGATTTTACTTCTACCTCATTTCTAGTAGCCACTGTTCACTATTCATAAAACCAACAAGAATTAACTTTCCCTTTATAGGTTAAAAAAAAAAGTTTGAAAACTAGGACTTCTATAAATAGCTTTAGAAGTGGGCCAGCTGGCATACTTTCTGTAAATACTCACTCCCGTGGTACGGCATTTACGAGTCCATCTTCCACCCAGAACGTGAAGGAATATTCTGTGGCCTATTATTTACTATAGGACTTCTCAGAAAAATTCTGTGCTGTGTTGGAACTGGACTCCACAACAGGCATCAACAATTTTCTCTCCTTTTCAAAATGCATTGACGCGGCAGAGAAAACGTAATTCCTAAACAGGTCAGCCTGTGATTAATACTGGTGGGGAGAGACTCGCTTTACTCAATGCGAGCATTTTCAACGGGTTTCAGGCCATATCGTCGTTCAAGTGTCGATGCCATATTAGGATATTAAATACACTGATTAAATAAATCACCTATTTTCAAGTCCCACCAACAGACAGATACACGTTACTGAATGGGCCAGGTGGATAGTCTTAGAAACACAGAGACAGACCCTCTTAGAGGAATTCTGGATTTGCTTCTCAACCCCCTTTGCAAAGGCATGACCAGTTTCAATGATTAATTGTAATTCTCTGGTTTTTCCACGATGGGCTGTTAAGAAAACACCATTCAGGAGTGGATTCCACCGGCAATTTCTTCCTTCTCACACAGTGTAAGTCATAAGACAGCTAAGAACCCACTCCATTTGGAAATTCTATGAAAAAACTGCCATGGCTTCCAGTCTGCGCTGGGGAAATTGGCCCTCTTGGATATTCAAACAGCTTTAGCTGAAATGCCCTTGGACAAAGTTCGTTTCCTGCCCAGCAGCGAAGGCCTACCAGTTAGAAGCAAATGGAAAATGCCGTTTAGCAAGCCAGCCACCCGCAGACAAGAGGGAAAGGCCATTCCTCCACCAGTATCGAAAATTATTTTTAATCCATACACAGGAAGCGGCAGGATCAGAGCAAGCTACGGAAGTTAATCTTTGGAGAAGGCCATTCTGTTCCGACGCTCCGGGGGTACAGAGTCCCCTGGCAGACACGTGACCTCACCCACCAGCCGCTTTAACAACAGTTTAATCAGTAAACCGAGAGGGAAAAGAAGCAGCATGAAGCCCTCCTTTCTCAGGCACAAAGAGCAGGCTTTTCAAAGGCCAGCATTGCGGCGGGCTGCCGGTGGGCTGCCACAGGGGCCCTGGCGCGTTCAAACTGAACTCAGTATAATGCTGCCTCTTCGCCAGGGCACACACAGGCCGCGAAGGAGGTTTAAAGGGACCTTTCTGTAAGCAAAACTGCGCAGATAAACAGTCTAAAAAATTGTTCCCCCGCTGTAAACCCTTCACCTTGCAAATGATTATTTCCTTCAAACAGAAACGCTCTGCCCACCGGGCCTGAGTACAATTCCTTTATGCTCCTTCTCTGCAGTTCTAATTATGCTAACTGGGTTACTGAAGGTCAGTCCCGCAGAAAAACAAAAGCTTAGCTCACACAAAACTTAAAGCTCTTTTTCTCTAGCTACAGAGGTGGGAGAAAGTGAGCCTCATTTAAAAACATCCACCAACAGCACTTTAGGGAGGCCGAGGCGGGCGCGTCACTTGAGGTCTGGAGTTCGAGATCAGTCTGGCCAATATGGTGAAATCCCGGCTCTACTACAAATACAGAAATCAGCCTGCCGCGGTGGCATACGCCTTTAGTTCCAGCTACTCGGGAGGCTGAGGCACAAGAATCGCTACAACCCAGGAGGCAGAGGTTGCAGTGGGCCGAGATTGCGCCACTGCACTGCAGCCTGGGTGACAGAGCAAGACTCGGTCTCAAAAAAAATCAATCCATCAATCCACTCCAGGCACGCTTCTCAAAGTGTGGCCCTGGGACCCCCAGGGGTTTGCTCTGTGGGTACACAGTGGAAGTCGAAAGTCATTTCACAACAAGGTACCTATGCACTTCCAGTGCATGCTAAACCCCAGTCCCCCAGAGGCTTCCTGACTTGCCATGAAACCTTCTACTAGCACAGGCAGAAATAACAGCTGTCTTCTTCCGCAGGCCATTGAAGACACTCGCTACAATGTACACCTCCACCACACTACCCCCTGACCTCTCTGTTTTGGAAAATAGTTATTTTTGAAAGAAAATGTCATTTAACCTAATATAGAATTAACATTCCCTTGATAGGAATTTACAAATAATTGCTTACAGGTTTCTAGGTGTCAATTGAGAATATGCGCCCCACGCAGTGGCTCCTGTCTGTAATCCCAGCAGTTTGGGAGGCCCAGGCTGAAGGATTGCTGGAGGCCACAGGTTCGAGACCAGCCCAGGCAACAAGGTGAGACGCCATCACTACAAAAAATTTAAAACATCGGCTGGACGTGGTGGCTCAAGTCTGTAATCCCACCACTTTGAAGAGCCAGGCAGGAGGATTGCTTCAGCTAAGTTCAGACGAGCTTTGGCAGCAGAGCAAGACTCTACCTCGAGAAAAAATTTTCAAACATTAGATGGGTATGGTAGCTCACACCTGTAATCCCGGCACTTTGGGAGGCCAAGGCAAGAGGACCGCTTGGGCCCAGGAGTTCCAAAGTAGCCTGAGCAACACAGCAAGGTTTTATGTGTACTTCCTATTAAAAAAAAAAAAAAATTTTTTTTTTTTTGAGATGGAGTTTCGCTCTTGTTACCCAGACTGGAGTGCAATGGCGCGATCTCGGCTCACCGCAACCTCCGCTTCCTGGGTTCAGGCAATTCTCCTGCCTCAGCCTCCCGAGTAGCTGGGATTACAGGCAGGCGCCACCATGGCCCAGCTATTTTTTTTGTATTTTTAGTAGAGAAGGGGTTTCACCATGTTGACCAGGATGGTCTCGATCTCTTGAGCTAAATTTTTTTTTTTTTTTAATAAATTCTGGGTTGGGCGCGGTGGCTCATGCCTGTAACCCCAGCACTTTGGGAGGCCGAGACAGGTGGATCACCTGAGGTCAGGAGTTCGAGACCAGCCTGTCCAACATGATGAAACCCTTTCTCTGTTTAAAAAAATAAATTCTGAACATCTAAATCTCTGAATAATCTACAGAGACAAAACACAGTAAGGGCCTCACTGATGTGTTGAGACAGCGAACGGGTCCTGCAAAGTTGGGAGTGACTCACAGATGTTTACACAGGCAGTCACAAACCAAGTTGCCGCTTAACGGGCCTGCGCTACCCCCCCCCCCCCCCCGCCCCGAGACCTCCCTGGGCCCCCAGTGCCCGCGAAGCCAGCCCCTCGGGTGAAAGGCCCGTCCTCACTTACCCTGGGGTGGGTGGGGGTGGAGGTCCCCGGGTCGTCCCCTCCTCCCGTCCTGGGCCTGAGGGGCGCGCGGTCACTGGCAGACCCCGGGCGGCGGGCGGAGCCGAGGGAGGTGTGGGGCGCGGGGCGTGCAGGCCCCGGCCATGCCCAGGAGGTGTCGGGGTACGGGGTGGGGTCGCGCGGGGGTTTCTCGGTGAGAGCCCGGCCCGGGACAGGCGGGAAGGCCACGCGCGCGCGGAGGGAAGGGCAGGGTACGGCCGGGCGCGGGGAGCGCGGGGGAGCCGGGGAGGGGGAACCGGAAGCACGGGGCCGGAAGGTCCCAGGCGCGCACGCCCCCCACCCCGGACCCCGACCCGCGACCCCACCGCGACCCCCGCCCGGCCCCACTTCCGGGAGCGCCCCCACTGGAGCGGCCGCGCCACAGCCTGGTCAAGGTCACGCGGAGACCCCGCACCCCCGCCCCACGCCCCCCGGGTCCTCGGGGCCCCGACCCCCGCCCCGCTGACCTGGCTCCGGGAAGCCCCCGCGGCACCGCCGCAGCAGCTGCTCCAGGATCACGGCGGCGCCGGCCGCGTAGACCCGCAGGGCCGCCAGCGCCGCAGACAATGGCGACATGGCTGCCCCGCCAGCGCCGCCGCCGCCACCGCTTCCGCGCCGCCCGCGGGACTCTGCGCCAGCCCGGACGGCCGGCGGAAATGCGCGCGTCCCGGACCGCCCCCGGACCGCCCCGGCCTGCGGGGACCCCCACCCCACCCCCAGCCCGGGCCCGCTGCCACGCGGGACGCCTGCAGGACTGGGGCCTCCGCGCGAAACACCGACCCCAGCCTGGAATCCCCCCTAGATCCACAGACTCCAGCCAGGACCCCGCAGGACCACAGACCCCAGCCAGGACCCCCCAGGACCACAGATCCGAGATAGGACCCCACCAGGACCACAGACCCCAGGCAGGACCCCCCAGGACCACAGATCCCAGATAGGACCCCACAGACCCCACCAGGACTACAGACCCCAGCCAGGACACCCCCCAGGACTACAGACCCCAGCCAGGACACCCCCCCGCCAGGCCTACAGACTCGAGCTGGGACCACTTCCCCAAGGCCCCACACCCTAGCCAAGACCATGGAACCTCATTCAGACCCCAGCCAGGACCTCTACGGTGGGACCAAGATCCCCCACCCAGAGCCCACAGGGGACCGGGACCACTACGGGCGCTGCACTCCCCCAGCTGGATCTCAACCAGAATCATGCATCCCCACCCAGACCCACACCAGGACTGTGGGGCAGGACACCCACAGAGGACTCTGGACAACTGCAAGGACCACGCACCGCACACCGCAGTTCCTTCTGAGACCACAGACCCCACCCCAATTCCTGCCAGGCCACAGACACCACCAAACCCATCCCTACACTGCCCTGTGCCCCGCAATCCTGCAGGGACCACAGACCCCCACTCCGGCCCCTGCAGAGAACTCCAGACCACCAACAACCCTTCGCCACCCTGATACCTGCTGGGACAGCAGACCTGTACTCAGACCTTGGATGGGAACCGCAGACAACCACAGACTTACCGAGACTCCCTCAGGGAACCCCAGAGCACCACAGAATCCCCATCCAGACCCTTACCAGGGACAGGCTGAACCCCACAAGGGCCCCCCAACCCAGATTTACCAGGTACAGGCTGAAAACCCCACACAGACCCCTCACCCAGACCCTTACAAGGGCCAAGGCTGAAACCCCACATGGACCCCCACCCAGACTCTTACCAGGGACAGGCCGAAACCCCCACATGGACCCCCACCCAGACTCTTACCAGGGACAGGCACCCAGACCCTTACAAAGGCCAAGGCTGAAACCCCACATGGAACCCCCACCCAGACTCTTACCAGGGACAGGCTGAACCGCACAAGGGCCCCCCACCCAGACTTTTACCAGGGACAGGCTGAAACCCCCACATGGACCCCCCCACCCAGACTCTTACCAGGGACAGGCTGAAACCCCCACACGGACCCCTCAGCCAGACCCTTACAAGGGCCAAGGCTGAAACCCCACACGGACCCCACCCAGACTCCTGTTGGAATTCTTCATGGATCCTCCCACCCAGACTCATGCTATGACCCGCAAGGACACACCCAGACCTTCACCCCACCACAACCCTGCCAGTCCCACACCCAGTCCCCCAGAGGACCCCAGACCTGGCATCCGGGACTCCACACAGATCATAGCACGTGCTATGTTTAGAGGCAGGAGCCTCGGAGAGCCAGAGCGACACCATTTTAATCAACTCCATCTTAAAAACCAGGAAGTCACATTCCTTGCCAGCCACAGCCTGTGGTCACGAGATGTTTACGACTGAAGAAATGGCTTGATAATGCCTTCCAGGACAAACACGTACACAGATGACAGCAGAATGTCTGGATATCACCATATCGCCTGACTATGTGTGCTTTTAAAGATAATTACAGTCATGCTTTGACGTGCTTGGCCACGAAAATGCAAAGGGTGGCTCTTTGTAAATCAACAAAGGAATGAATGTCACCCTGTCAGCTTACCTGCATGGGCCATAACCTATCTTTTACATAGATCAGACAGACCCCCTATACAGGCGAAGTTTAAAACAAACACAATGTATTACACCTCTGTAATGGAATAGTTTTTCTTTATTGGTTTGTTTTTGAGACGGAGTCTCGCTCTGTTGCCCAGGCTGGAGTGTAGTGGCGCAACCTCAGCTCACTGCCACCTCCACCTCCAGGGTTCAAGTGATTCTCCTCTCTCAGCCTCCCGGGTAGCTGGGATTGCAGCATGCACCAGCACGCACAGCTGATTTTTATATTTTTAGTAGAGATGGGATTTCACCATGTTGGCCAGGCTGGTCTCAAACTCCTGACCTCAGGTAATCTGCTCCCCGCCGTCTCCCAAAGTGCTGGGATTACAGGCATGAGCCACTGCACCAGCCTGTAATTTAATAGTTTCTAATAAACCAAAACTTTCCTGTATTCTTTTTTTTCTTGAGTCAGAGTCTCACTCTATCACCCATGGTAAAACCCCAAATTTGTGTGTTTTCCTTTATTCTTTGTACTCTCGTGGCAAGATGGCTAGCAAGGGGACCCTTCCTGCAGTCCAGGAAGTCAGAATTGCATTGCTGAAAGATCCTTTGTCTCAGTGCTGATTCTTCTTCGCAGCACCGAGCATCTATTTCCAACAGACAGCACGGGCTGGAGGTGCTCCCTAGAGTTACTTACCCCTACTGGAAGAGAAGGGCTACTGCCAGCATGGGGCCTTGTCCTTCGAACTTCCCCACCGTGCATCCTAAGCCGAGTGTCAGGAGCTCCCGAAACTTCAGGGTCCACAACCATGTTTTCTGTTAATGTCCCTCAAATCAGAAAATAATATGTATGTAATAACAGTAATAAGTATGAATCATGCACACAGTCCAGAAAATACGCCTTTTAGCAGCACAGTTGTAAGGTATGTGAGGTTCCCCGTCTGTTGTTCAGGCTGGAGTGCAGTGGTGCAATCTCGGCTCACTGCAGCCTCTGCCTCTGGGGTTCAAAGCATCTGGTTTTTTTTTTTTTTTTGATTGCAAGTCTTGTTCTGTCACCAGGCTGGAGTACAATGGCATGATCTCGGCTCACTGCAGCCTCCACCTCCCTAGTTCAAGCAATTCTCCTCCCTCAGTCTCCCAAGTAGCTGAGATTACAGGTGTCTGCCACCGTGCCCTGCTAATTTTTGTATTTTTAGCAGAAACACAGTTTCACATGTTGGCTAGGCTGGTCTTGAGCTCCTGGCCTTGTGATCCACCTGCCTCAGCCTCCCAAAGTGGTGGGATTACAGGTATGAGCCACCGTGTGGGGCCCCAAACATTTTCCTTCCTCAGCCTGTCAAGTGGCTAGGACCACAGGTGCACATCACTATGCCTCGCTGTTTTGTCTGTTTGTTTTTGGCAGAAATGGGATCTTGCCATGTTGCCCAGGCTGCCTCAAATTCCCGGGCTTAAGCAATCCTCCTGCCTCAGCCTCCCAAAGAGCTTCTGTTATAGGCATGAGCCACCAAATTTGCTATATTTTTTAGCAGAAGAGGCAAAGATGGCCTCAGTGTCACCCTTCGGGGGACCTGATCCTAAAACATCACTGTGGGGTGGGGAGGTCAATTCCTCTCAGCCCCTCGTCACCCAGGAGGACGTCAGTGATGTCGGCCGCTTTCCAAACAGACACAGCCTGAGGTTTCTCTAGTGAATCTTGTTCTGTTAAATAGAACCTGTGGGGCCAAAGGTCAGGCCACTAAAACAGTTCCTGATAGCTCATTGCCTCCCTCCCTTGAGATTCTCCTGGAGATCTAGCAGGCTGGAAAGGAGCCTTCCTGGTTGTTATAGGATATATGGGCCGGTCCCCCGAGACTGAGGGACGCAGCCTTCTTCTTCATTTCCCTTCTGCGTCTGGCTGGTAGTCTCAACTAGCTCTGGACATGAACAGTTCTCAAGGCTTTTTCTTTTTTTTTTTCTTTTTGTCTTTTGTTTTTTGTTTTTTGAGATGGAGTCTTGCTCTATGACCCAGGCTGGACTGCAGTGGCACCATCTCAGCTCACTGCAACCTCTGCACCCCCACCCCCACACTCAGTTCAAGCGATTCTCCTGCCTCAGCCTCCCGAGTAGCTGGGATTACAGGTGCCCACCACCACCCCCAGCTAATTTTTGTATTTTTAGTAGAGAGGGGTTTTCACCACGTTGGCCAGGATGGTCTCAGACTCCCAACCTCAGGTGATCCACCTACCTCCTCGTCCTGAAGTGCTAGAATTACAAGCATGAACCACCACACCTGGCCTCAGTTCAGTTTCTTAAGGACTCTATAACAAAGGAGGGAGAAATTCACCAACTGGGGGCATTCCTTCTGATGCTGAAGGTGCACAATTCTTGCTATTTCTAACTCTGAATTCTAGAAGGGGTTCTTTCAGATGCAGAGCTTCAACCTGGTGCAGTGGCTCATATCTATAATCCCAGCAGTTTGGGAGGCCAAGGCAGGAGGATCGCTTGAGGCTAGGAGTTCAAGAGTACCCTGAGCAATGTAGCAAGGCCTCATCTCTACAGAAAATAAAGAAAAAATTAGATTGGTGTGGTGGCATGCCCCTGTGGTCCAAGCTGCTTGGGAGGCTCAGGTGGGAGGATGGCTTGAGCTGTGATGGTATGATTGCAGGCTGGACAACAGAGCAAAACCCTATCTCACACACGCACAAAACAGAAGCAGAAGAAGCTGGGCACGGTGGCTCACGCCTGTAATCCCGCGCTTTGGGAGGCTGAGGCAGGCAAATCACCTGAGGTCAGGAGTTCAAGACCAGCCTAGCCAATATGGAGAAACCCCGTCTCTACTAAAAATACAAAAATTAGCCAGGTGCAGTGGCACACGCCTGTAATCCCAGCTACTTGGGAGGCTGACGCAGGAGAAGAATCACTTGAACGCGGGAAGTGTAGGTTGCAATGAGCCAAAATCGCGGCATTGCACTCCAGGCTGGCAACAAGAATGAATCTCCATCTCAAAACAAACAGCCCGGGCACGGTGGCTCATGCCTATAATCCCAGCACTTTGGGAGGTCGAGGCGGGTATCATGAGGTCAAGAGATCAAGACCATCCTGGTCAACAAGTTGAAACCCCATCTCTACTGGGGCCCCATCTCTTTCATGCCTCAAAAATTAGCTGGGCATGGAGGTGCGCGCCTGTAGTCCCAGCTACTCAGGAGGCTGAGGCAGGAGAATTGCTTGAACCCAGGAGGTGGAGGTTGGGGTGAGCCAAGATAATGCCATTGCACTCCAGTCTGGAAACAGCAAAACTCCATCTCAAAAAAAAAAAAAAAAAAAAAGCAAAAACCAACAAAGAAGCCGTTTGGAGCCAGGATGTCTCATCTGCCTGCAAGAACTCACAGGAAGTCTACAGATAGACGGGTAGGGCACGTAGAAAGTGCAACAGCTGCCATTCCCAGCCCCCGACCCCGCCACACCACACAAACTCCCTGAGCACCTCTCTATCGTGCAGGGGGTTGGAGGGGGGATGCTGAGGCTGATGTCATTTCCAAAACAGGACCTCAGGATCTCCCAGACACACTGCAGTGCTGCCGACAGCCTTTTGAGCTTTGTACTGTTTTAATTTTGCATTTTTTTTTTTTTGAGACGGAGTTTCACTGTTGTTACCCAGGCTGGAGTGAAATGGCATGATCTCGGCTCACTGCAACCTCCGCCTTCTTGGTTCAAGCAATTCTCCTGCCTCAGCCTCCCGAGTAGCTGGGACTACAGGTGTGCGCCACCACTCCCAGCTAATTTTTGTATTTTTAGTAGAGACGGGGTTTCACCTGTTGACCAGGATGGTCTCGATCTCTTGACCTCGTGATCCACCCGCCTCGGCCTCCCAAAGTGCTGGGATTACAGGCGTGAGCCACTGCGCCGGGCCTAATTTTGCATTTTTAATTATTCTACATGTGAAGACCAAAAAAAGGACCTGAGACAAAACTCCATCGATTTAGAAAGTTTGTTTCACCAAGGTTGAGGGCGTGCCCCTGAGACGCAGGCTCAGGCAGTCCTGATGGCATGTACCCAAGGTGGTTGGGGCACTACTTGGTTTTATACATGTTGAGGAGGCATGAGACATCGTCAACGTATGCAAGATGTACATGGGTCCTGTCTGGGAATGCGGGACAACTCGAGGCAGGGAGGGGGGTTCCGGCTCACAGGTTAAGACACAAATGGTTGCATTCCTCTGAGTTTGTGGTTAGCCTTTAACCAAAAACACAATTTACAGGAATAAGGTCAAGGAAGCAGGCAGGTATGCATTTGTCTTACGTGAGTAGAGGGATAACTTCGAGTTATTCATTTACTATTTTTGAGACAGAGTTTTGCTCTTTTGCCCAGGCTGGCGTGCAGTGGCACGATCTCAGCTCACTGCAACCTCCGTCCCCTGGGTTCAAGAGATTCTCCTGCCTCAGCCTCCTGAGTAGCTGGGATTACAGATGCACACCACCACACCTGGCTAATTTTTGTATTTTTAGTAGAGACGGGGTTTCACCATGTTGGTCAGGCTGGTCTCGAACTCCTAACCACTTGCCTCGACCTTCCAAAGTGCTGGGATTACAGGTATGAACCACCGCGCCCGGCCCCGTGAGCTGAATTTTTTAAGCTCTCACATACATGAGTGACAACGTGGAGTGTTTTTCTTGACTTTTTCCCATTCTTTATTCCAGCAAACAAACCGAATTTTACCATGAGGCCACCATCATAGAATGGCAGCTGCATGTGCAAAGCCATTGACTGTGGTGTGACTTCAGATCGGTGCATAAAAATGCATGCTCGTTAGGGCCCAGATTTGCATGGGGAGGATAAAAATGATTATCAATGTTTCAGTTTCAGGCTGAGTGCAGTGGCTCATGCCTGTTTTCCCTGCAGTTTGGGAAGTGGAGGTGGAAACTCACTTGAGCTCAGGAGCTGAAGACCAGCTTGAGTAACAAACAGGGTGGAACTCTGTCTCTGAAAAATACAAAAAAAAACATTAGCCAGGCATGGTGGTGCACACCTGTGGTCCCAGCTACTTGAGAAGCTGAGGTGGGAGAATCGTTTGACTGGGGAGGTCATAACAGTGTCACTCCAGTCCAGCCTGAGCCCCAGAGCCAGAACCTATCTCAAAAATGAAAACAAGAACGAAACAGAACAAAAAAGAAACGCTTCTTTTCAGCCTCAGGCTTTCCTGCTGTTCCTACTCTGAACTTGAGACAAGAAACGGTCAGTTTTCCGAAGCGGTGTCTGTTAAGAGCTCTGCAGAATTCTGCTTAGCAAATTCCACACAATGAGCATGGGAGGGTATTCTGGTTTTTATTTCTGACCTTTTCAGATCCTTAGTTTTGGAAACAGCTGCAGTCTTTTCGCCAATGACGTGGGCACTCACAGAATGTTTACAGCTGAAGTATCTGGGCGGGGCAGTGGGAGGCATGAAAGAGATGGTTCCTTTGAAATCCGATTCTAAATCTGTTATCCACTTTAATTCTCTTTTATTGTAAGGAGCAGAAAGACAATAAGAGCAGGTGCAGAGAAGGGAGGCTGGCTGTGCTGTTCTTCCTTCAGAGCGGGAAGCTTCCTGAGATTCAGAGGCCTGCCACTCAACAAACCCCACATACACCTGTCTGTGTGCTTTCATTGAAAGTGTACTTTAGGCTGGGGGCGACGGCTCACACCTGTAATCCCTGCACTTTGGGAGGCCAAGGTGGGTGCATCACCTGACGTCAGGAGTTTGAGACCAGCCTGGCCAACATGGTGAAACCCTGTCTCTACTAAAAATACAAAACATTAGCCGGGCGTGGTGGCAGGCACGTGTAATCCCAGCTACTCGGGAGGCTGAAGCAGGAGAATTGCCTGAACCCTGGATGTAAGGTTGCAGTGAGCCAAGATTGTGCCATTACACTCCAGCCTGGGCGACAAGAGCAAAACTTCGTCTCAAAAAAAAGAATAAAAAACAAAAAAAGAAAGTCTAAACAGCTAATGATTACTTTTTCTTTCAACTCTATAAGGTCAGATTTATTTATTTATTTATTTCTCTTTCTTTCTTTCCCTTTCTCTCCTCTTACTCCTTCTTCCTCCTTCCTCCTCCTCCCTTCCTTCCTTCCTTTCTCTTTCTTTTCTTTCTTTCGAGACGGGGTCTTGCTATGTTGCCCAGGCTGGTCTTAAACTCCTGGCCTCAAGCAGTCCTCCCACCTTCACCTCCCAAAGTGCTAGGATCACAGGCATGAGCCACCACAGCCAGCCTGAGGTTTCTCTTTTCTTTCTTTTTTTTATTCTTGAGATGGAGTCTCACCCTGTCACCCAGGCTGGAGTGCAATGGCGCTAGCTTGGCTCACTGCCTCCTGGGTTCAAGCAGTTCTTCAGCCTCAGCCTCCCCAGTAGCTGGGACTACAGGCACGCGCCACCACGCCCAGCTAATTTTTGTATTTTTAGTAGAGACGAGGTTTCACCGTATTGGCCAGGCTGGTCTGGAACTGCTGACCTCGTGCTCCACCTGCCTTGGCCTCCCAAAGTGCTGGGAATACAGGCGTGAGCCACCGCGCCCGGCCCAGCTACCTGTTCCCATTCTGCGTTGCATGCTTGTCCACTGCAGAGCCTATTCACCTAGGTGTTCTGGAAAAGCATCAGGGTGGAAAAACAGGTTTTTGTTTGCTTAACGTTCCCATATGTTCAATGTATGAAATCCAGAAAGGGCTCAGACATCGTCTCCTCCTCTCGGAATTCTAAGGATGGAGGGAGTACCTTATGCTCACATTCTAAGTCTTCAGGCCTTTCCCAGTGCTTCTGCTGTAAACATTGTTGTCTGAATGATGACCTCACTTTCATTTCTCAGGGGGCATTCTGGTCTCCAGTTTAAAAATCTTATCTGTGTTCTATCCCTCCCCACCTCCACTCCCCTCCTCTTCCCTTCCCTCCCCTCCCCTTCCCTTCCTTTCTCTTTTTTTATTTTTTTGAGACAGAGTCTCGCTCTGTCTTCCAGGCTGGAGTGCAGTGGCATGACCTCCACTCACTGCAACCTTCGCCTTCCAGGTTCAAGTGATTCTCCTGCCTCAGTCTCCCAAGTAGCTGGAGTTACAGGCATGCACCATCACACCTGGCTAATTTTTGTATTTTTAGTAGAGACAGGGGTTTCACCATATTGGTAAGGCTGGTCTGGAACTCCCGAACTCATCATCCTCACCATCACCATCATCATCACCATCACCATCCTCACCACCATCATCATCCTCACCATCCTCATCCTCACCATCATCCTCACCATCACCATCCTCACTGTCACCATCATCATCACATCACTATCCTCACCATCATTATCCTTACCATCCTCATCCTCACCATCACCATCACCATCCTCACCATCACCATCACCATCCTCACCACCATCATCATCACCATCACCATCATCATCACCATCACCATCCTCACCACCATCATTATCCTTACCATCCTCATCCTCACCATCACCATCACCATCCTCACCATCACCATCACCATCCTCACCATCACCATCACCATCACCATCCTCACCACCATCATGATCAACACCACCATCATCCTCACCACCATCATCATCCTCACCACCATCACCATCCTCACCACCATCATCCTCACCATCACCATCATCATCACCATCACCATCCTCACCACCATCATCATCCTCACCATCCTCATCCTCACCATCATCCTCACCGTCACCATCCTCACTGTCACCATCATCATCACATCACTATCCTCACCACCATCATTATCCTTACCATCCTCATCCTCACCATCACCATCACCATCACCATCATCATCACCATCACCATCCTCACCACCATCATGATCACCACCACCATCATCATCCTCACCATCCTCATCCTCACCATCGTCACCCTCACCATCATCATCCTCACCATCACCATCATCACTGTCACCATCCTCATGATCATCACCATCACCATCATCATCACCATCACCATCCTCACCACCATCATCATCTTTACCATCGTCATCCTCACCATCGCCATCCTCACCCTCGTCATCCTCACCCTCACCATCATCATCCTCACCATCACCATCATCCTCACCATCACCATCATCACTGTCACCATCATCATCATTATCACCAAGCTTGAATGCTGGTTTGTCTTCTTTTCCTGGGACCCTTGACCTCCATTTTTATTGTGTGTGCCAGAAAAGTCCTCATAATTATGTGGCCTCTGATCATTTTTTCTAAGGAAATAACGGGAATCATAGCAGACATATTCTGCCTGAATTTGTTGAGACTGTGCTAGTAAACCTGCAGACGTTCTCACTTCCCCACAATTAACTGGCTTTGGGAACCCCCTGCAGAAGTCAAGGCTGATTTCCACAGGGCAGTTCCCTATTTATCAAAGAGCTCCTCTGCTCATGTTTCTGCCTAGTTGGGGTCATAGTCCAGGGGTCTTCAAGTTGTTTTTTAAAAGACTTCATCCACTCAAGCATGTAATCCCAGCATTTTGGGAGGCCGAGGCGGGTGGATCACGAGGTCAAGATATCAAGACCATCCTGGTCAACATGGTGAAACCCTGTCTCTGCTAAAGATACAAAAACTTAGCTGGGCACGGTGGCGCGTGCCTGTAATCCCAGCTACTCAGGAGGCTGAGGCAGGAGAATTGCCTGAACCCAGGAGGCGGAGGTTACGGTGAGCCGAGATCACGCCATTGCACTCCAGCCTGGGTAACAAGAGCAAAACTCCGTCTCAAAAAATAAATAAATAAATAAATAAATAAATAAAAGACTTCATCCAGAGTTTATCCTTGTGATCTCCTGGATGTTCTGACCACACTATTCTTCAATGACTGGAAGTGAGACTCAAGAATTAAGAGCATTTCTTTCTTTCTTTCTTTCTTTCTTTCTTTCTTTCTTTCTTTCTTTCTTTCTTTCTTTCTTTCTTTCTTTCTTTCTTTTTCTTTCTTTCTTTCTTTCTTTCCTTTCTTTTTCTTTCTCTCTTTCTTTCCTTCCTTCCTTCCTTCCTTCCTTCTTTCTTTCTTTCTTTCTTTCTTTCTTTCTTTCTTTCTTTCTTTCTTTCTTTCTTTCTTTCTTTCTTTCTTTCTTTCTTTCTTTCTTTCTACTTTCTTTCTTTCTTTAGAGACAGAGCCTCACTCTGTCACCCAGGCTGGAGTGCAGTGGTGTGATCTCGGCTTTCTGCAACCTCCGCCTCCCAGGTTCAAGCGATTCTCCTGCCTCAGCCTCCTGAGTAGCTGGGATTACAGGCATGAGCCACCATGCCCAGCTAATTTTTTGTATTTTTAGTAGAGACGGGGTTTCACCATGTTGACCAGGATGGTCTCGATCTCTTGACCGCGTGATCCACCCACCTCGGCCTCCCAAAGTTCTGGGATTATAGGTGTGAGCCACTGTGCCTGGCCGAGTAATTTGTTTTTTATTTTAATTTTTTTGAGAGTCTCCTTCTGTCCCCCAGGCTAAAATGCAGTGGCGTGATCTTGGCTCACTGCAATCTCCGCCTCTCATATTCAAGCAATTCTCCTGCCCCAGCCCCCCTAGTAGCTGGGGTTACAGGCATACACCACCACACCCGGCCGATTTTTATACTTTTTAGTAGAGATGGGGTTTCACCATGTTGGCCAGGATGGTCTTGATCTCCTGACCTTGTGATCCACCTGCCTCAGCCTCCCAAAGTGCTGGGATGACAGGTGTGAGCCACTGAGCCCGGCCCTTTCCAAGTTTTAAAGGCATGTTCAGCCCAAGGATTGGAAGGTTCTTGTGAACCGGTCTGGCAAACATTCCCCCATGCATTATGAGTCAGGCTTTTCATATATCTTAACTTGCCTGGGACACCGATTTTCAAATCAATGGTTTCCTTTTATAATTTTTCTTCTAAAAAAATCTATAAACATATGTTTCCACATGTCAACACAGCGAAGCCCTTTAGTTAAGCCAAGTTAGGCAAAGCTTTGTATTGAAAGCAGTATCATCACTGGTGATTGGGGAATATGTGAGAACTAGATAGGGAATGGGTCATTTTCAGGGTAAAACTACCAAACAGAGAAAGAAAACCCAGGCTTTTCTCCATGATTAAGGACTCATCACTCGTGGTGAGTTTATTTTTATTTTCATTTAGGTTTTTTTTGAGACTCACTCTGTCACCCAGACTGGAATGCAGCAGCATAATCTCAGCTCACTGCAACCTCCACCTCCCAGGTTCAAACTATTCTCCTGCCTCAGCCTCCCTGTAGCTGGGATTACAGGCATGTGCCATCACGCCCAGCTAATTTTTGTATGTTTTTTAAGAGATGGGGTTTCACCATGTTGGTCAAGGTGGTTTCGAACTCCTGACCTCAGGTGATTCACCCACCTCAGCCTCCCAAAGTGCTGGGACTACAGGAGTGAGCCACCATGCCCGGCCTGATTTTTGTATTTTTAGTAGAGACAGGGTTTCGCCTTGTTGGCCAGGCTGGTCTCGAACTCCTGACCTCAGGCAATCCACCCGCCTCAGCCTCCCTTAATGCTGGGCTGAAAGGCATGAGGCACCATGCCCCGCCCGTTGGTGAGTTTAATTAATAGTCCTTTTCAAATGTTTCCTTTGCTTTGCTGTGTATCTCCTAAGCAAAGTGGAACTTAGATTCCAACACACTCAGTAAGTCCCAGCCAGATGCTTGCTGTCGTGTCAAATTGTAAAGTCAGACAGAGCGGCCCTCAGGATCAACCTCACTGTGGACGTTGCCTGCAAACTTTGGCTACAACTGACATAACTCTTGAAAATTTACCAGAATGGGGAAAAGGAGTAAAATCGTGTCTTTTGCAGCAGCATGAATAGAGCCGGAGTTCATGGTGCTAAGTCAATTAACTCAGAAACGGAAAACTGCTGAGAATCGTTACGTTCACCCTGCCCCAGTGGCTCCCTTGCGGAGAATAACTTTTAGTTGGCAATGAGTGGTAGGCGGGTAACAGCTGCCTACTTGTATTTTTGAGTTATGAGTAACTACAGAACACCTGTTTATTAATAAGAATCACCTGTTCAGAGAGACTACGCAGGTCAGAATCTGCTCGGGGCCTTCAGCCTGGAATGCCGTCAGCCCCTGAGACCCTCAGCTCTGAAGGCTGCTGGCCCCCCGATAGACACACTTGGCTGCTCTATCTGGGTGTCTGCCTCTCATCGCCTTCAGCTGCCTGGTTGGGGGTCTCCCCGGCCTAGCTGGTCCTCAGTGAAAAACCAAATACCACATATTCTCATTCATATGTGGGGGGCTAAGCATGGGGTATAGGTGGACACATACATGGGAACAGTAGTCACTGGGGAATACAGCGCGGGAGAGAATAGGGGATAAGGGTTGAGCAAACTATCTTTTGGGTACGGTGCTCACTACCTGGGTGATGGTTTCATCCGTGCTCCAAGTCTCAGCCTCACGCGATATACCTTTGTAACCCTGATTCTAAAATAAAAGTTGAAAAAAATTTCAAAAATAGCCAGGTGCGGTGGCTGACGCCTATCATCCCAGCACTTTGAGAGGCTGAGGGGATGGATCACCTGAGGTCGGGAGTTCTCCACCAGCCTGACCAACATGGAGAAACTCTGTCTCTACTAAAAATGTAAAATTACCTGGGTGTGGCGACACGTGCCTGTAATCCCAGCTACTCGGGAGGCTGATGTAGGAGAATCGCTTGAGCCTGGGAGGCAGAGGTTGCAGTGAGCCGAGATTTCGCCATTGCACTCCACCCTGGGCAACAAGAGTGAAACTCCATCTCAACTAACTAACTAACTAACTAACTAACTAACTAACTAACTAACTAACTAACTAAAGAAATAAAGTGGTGATTGCTGCTCTTGGAACAGGGCTTGGTCCAGCCTGAACCAGCCTTTGCACAAGAACTGGTAATGAAACAGAAAGTTTCTACTCTAAACAGGTAAATAACGTCTCCCTGGAATTGTAAGAAATAAGGAAATTCTCCTAAAAACATGTTCAAAATCTATATTTGAGGCTGTGCATTGCTGACCTGAATGCTAACAGGATCAGCATGAAAGGATATGAAACTTCTGGCCGCGCGTGGTGGCTCATGCCTGTAATCCCAGCACTTTGGGAGGCCAAGGTAGGTGGATCATGAGGTCAGGAGTTTGAGACCAACCTGGCCAATCAGGTGAAACACTGTCTCTACCACAAATACAAAAAATTAGCTGGGTGTGGTGGTGCATGCCTGTAGTCCCAGCTACTCAGGAGGCTGAGGCAGGAGAGTCACTTGACCCCAGGAGGTAAACTCACCACCACGCCCAGCTAATTTTTATATTTTTAGTAGAGATGGAGTTTCGCCATGTTGACCAGGCTGGTCTCAAACTCCTGGCATTAGGAGATCCACCGACCTCAGACTCCCAAAATGCTGGGATTACAGGCATGAGCCATCTGTGCTGGGCCGGTAATTAAATATTTGATGCATGAATTGGCTATGGGTTAAATTATATCCCCTCTTCCCCGAAAGATACGGAAAACTGATAACCCTCGGAACCTGTGTGACTTTCTTTGAAAACAGAGTCCTTGTAAATATCATTAATTACGTGAAAACGAGATCATGCTGGATTAAGGTGGGCCCTGATTCAATCATCTGTCTGCACTACTGTAACAAAAATATCTTAGACTCGGTGGCTTGTAAATGACAGAGAATCATTGACTGGGTGGCTTATAAACCACAGGCATATATGGGTCACCGTGCTGGACCCTGGAAATCCAAGATCAAGGTGTGAGAGATGAGTCACTCGTGGGGACTGTCTCTTTGTTTCCCTGTAGCTCCGTCCTCACCAGGCAGCCTCGGAGCCCAGCCTCTTCCCTCCAGCTCCTTTCCCAAGTGCTAATCCCGTTCATTAACCCAGAGACCTCATGACTTAATCACTTCCTGGAGGTCCCACCTGTTAATACTGTTGGATCGGGGATTAAACCTCAACGGGAATTTTGAAGGGAGCCTGTTGTCATTCCGCCTTTCACCATGGACCAGACGTCATCCCTGAAAAGCCAGGACGTTTCCACAGAGAGAATGTCAATAATGCGGCTAGTTTTATCTCTGGGTCCTGCGTCTGTCTGTTTCACATGCTGTGTGACTTCTTATCCTTCGGTTATTTAAACCACATCCATAGGGCATTTTCGTGAAGGGCTGGACTTGTTTTAAACATTGAACAAATACATTATTTATCGTAGTGTATTTCCTGTTCAGTTTTATTTATTTTTTGGGGGAAGACAGAGGAGAGCCAATTTATATAACAGATCTGGTTCCCAAATCAGCATTCTTTACATGGCCTTGCCTTTCAGCTAAAACTGCAAGTTAAAACTAGAGGGTTTTTTTTATCTTTTGTTTTTGTGCATTTAAATCCTTCTATTTTTAAAATAATAGGCTTTAAAAAAAAAAACCACCTGTGCAACTCTCGCTCATTTGATATGTTAAATCATGGCCAGTGTTGGTCCGACCCATCAAATACCTAAACCGTCATTTGCTGATGAGATTTTCCCACCTGGGTGCTAAAGAGACCACCAGGTTTTTCACTGTGTTACTCAACCGTGGAACTTAGCTCCAATTTTCAATGTGGGATAGCACAATACATACTTTTCACAAGTTCTCTGGCTCACACGCTCTCTGCAGAAATATTTTGGCATCCTAAAATCTGCTTCCCGTTACGGTACCTCCTTCTGTTGAAGAACAAGAGCATGACACCACATCTTTCTTGAAACGCAACCTTCACTTAGAAGCAGAACATCTCCGAGTATTATTCATCTCCTGAAGACCGGATGATGCTACTGATTCATCACGTCAAGTGCCTTTTTAAAAACTTTCTTATGAAAGGACGTAGTTCAAACTGCATTTTGGCCGGGTGCGGTGGCTCACGCCTACAATCCCAGCACTTTGGGAGGCCGAGGTGGGTGGATCACAAGGTCAGGAGATTGAGACCATTGTGGCTAACATGGTGAAACCCGTCTCTATTAAAAATACAAAAAAAGAAGCCGGGTGTGGTGGTGCATGTGTGTAATCTCAGCTACTCAGGAGGCTGAGGCGGGAGAATCACCTGAACCCCAGAGGTGGAGGTTGCGGTGAGCCAACATCACGCCATTGCACTCCAGCCTGGGCAACAGGATTGAGACTCCGTCTCAAAAAATAAAATAAAATAAAGTAAATAAAAATAAAAGAATTTTAGCCAGGCGCAGTGGCTGATGCCTGTAATCCCAGCACCTTGGGAGGCTGAGGTGGGAGGATGATGAGGTCAAGAGATTGTGACCATCTTGGCCGACATGGTGAAACCCCGCCTCTACTGAAAATACAAAAATTAGCTGGGTGTGGTGGTGCATGCCCATAGTCCCAGCTACTCAGGAGGCTGAGGCAGGAGGATTGCTTGAACCCGGGAAGCGAAGGTTGCAGTGAGCCAAGATTGCCATAGCACTCCAGGCCGGCGACAGAACGAGACTCCGTCTCCAAAAAACAAAACAAAGCAGAACTACTCAGCCAACCCACAAAATAATGAGAACTCATAAATTAAATACTTTAAAAAAACCCACAACTTGATGTCGTCCTTTGCCTGATGACAGCTTCACCATGCCCTTTGCTCTGAAAAATACGGTTTGCAAAATTATTTTGAAATGCTGATGCCAGTGTTTTATTTCTTGTTATTTCTGACAATACTCCCAGTATGGTAAGGGCATTTTATCCCTGTTCGAAGGACCGCTACATGTGGAGAAAACTGAGCCTACCTTGGATGTAAAGTAAGCAGGAGAGACATTTAAAATTACTGTGACCTAGTAAAGTCTTTAGAAAGCATGAAATCTACTTCCCTAGAACAAGGTGACATTTGAAAAGCTGATTATAAATCATTTGCTTGTACTATCTCTATCAGGGCTCCACTTGCTGTGCTATCTATTAGAACTTTAATAATGCGACACCTTCTGAATGCACTAAGAATTCAATTTGTGAAACTCTCATAATGCAAAGCTTAGACTATAATAAACTCAATCACACTGAGATTCTTTGACAGGAACTGTTCATGTTTTTCCATTCAAATAGGAGGACTCTGTTCTTTCCTTCATTCTCCTTTTTTTTTTTTTGAGACAGAGTCTTGCTCTGTCGCTCATGCTGGAGTGCAGTGGCACAATCTTGGCTCACTGCAACCTCCGCCTCCCGGGTTCAAGCGATTCTCTGCCCTGGCCTCCCGAGTACCTGGGATGACAGGCACCTGCCACCACGCCTGGCCAATTTTTGTATTTTTAGTATAGGCAGGGTTTCACCATCTTGGCCAGGCTGGTCTTGAAGTCCTGACCTCATGATCCACTCTCCTCGGCCTCCCAAAGTGCTGGGATTACAGGCATGAGCCACCGCGCCTGGCCCATTCTCCCTTTCTTAGTAGAAAAAGTAATTCTTGTAGAAGATACCGATTACTTCTAATCTCTCAAATTTCCTCTGGGGTGACATCTTTTTATTTCTCTACCAACATTCCTTTCTTTCCCTTTTCCTCATTCTTGTTCATTTTTCTTTATCATCTGTGCTTTCCTCATGCATAATCTGCTTCATCATTTAGGAATTTTTGTTTTACTGGTATTTATCCCTTAAAAGTGCCAGTCCTTTTTCCCCCCGCGCTGGTTACCAGGTAACCCTGCATTCATCTGGATGGAATTGTTTTATACAACGTCCAGACGCCGTCTAGCCTTTGTCTCTGCAGCAGACGCCGTCTAGCCTTTGTCTCTGCAAGCCTGCTTCTCGCTGAGTCTTAGATGAGCTCTGCTGTTCCAACTGCAATTTTCCACAATGCCTCTTTGTTACGTAATGGGAGCACTAACGCTTTTCTTTAAATTTCCACTCAGCTTTTCTTTTTTTAAGTAGCAGAGACTGCGGTGCACATGAAGTTAGGAACTCAGCTTGCCTCTATATAAATATTTGACCTGAATGTACGCAACGTGCAGGTGTGTGGTTTTTCTGATTTATTTTTATACTCGGGCAACTCATCGTTTTTGCTACTTCTACCTTGATGAGCTGTAAGAGCTGAGAGTCACACCAAATTCAATTCAGCCAGAGTGCTGCTAGCTGGCTAGATTTTAGGCGGATTCTCCCTACTGTTTCACAAAGCTGTCCTGCTAGCTCATGGCCATGCATAAAATCAACATTAAGGGGGCTGCCTGTGGTGGCTCACACCTGTAATTCCAGCACCTAGATTACCTGACGTCAGGAGTTCAAGACCAGCCTGGCCAATGTGGCAAAACCGCCTCACTGCAAAAATACAAAAAATTAGCTGGGCATGGTGGTGCACCCCTGTGGACCCAGCTACTCAGGTGCCTGATGCAAGAGAATTGCTTGGAGCCGGGAGGCGAAGGTTGTAGTGAGCTGAGGTTGTGCCACTGCACTCCAGACTGGGCATCAGACTGAGACTGTCTCAAAAAACAAAAAACAGGCTGGGTCCACGTGGCTTGCACCTGTAATCCCAGCACTTTGGGAGGCCAAGGTGGGCGGATCACAAGGTCACAATTTGGAGACCAGCCTGACCAACACAGAGAAACCCCGCCTCTCCTAAAATACAAAATTAGCCAGGCATGGTGGCACATGCCTGTAATTCCAGCTATTCGGGTGGCTGAGGCAGCAGAATTGTGAACCCAGAAGGCGGAAGTTGTGGTGAGCTGAGATTGTGCCACTGCACTCCAGTCTGAGCAACAAGAGCAAAACTCCATCTCAAAAAAAAAATCAACATAAAGGGAAATTAAACGATATATTAATTACGGACTGGGCATTCAGGCACCATTGTTTAAACAGACTTACTAAAAAAACAAAGCAAGCTGGACGCATTTCCTCTACTCCATCTGGAGTCAACCGTCACAGCTAAGAGTTGTGCTGATCCCCAGAAAGGGTTGGCTATTAGAAGCCTTGATGTTAGAACTGCAGAGAGATTTTTGTTTTTTGAGGTGGACTTTTGCTCTTGTTGACCAGGCTGGAGTGCAATTGCACTATCTCAGATCACCACAACCTGTGCCTCCCAGGTTCGGGTGAGTCTCCTGCCTCAGCCTCCCAAGTAGCTGGGATTACAGGCATGTGCCACCACACCTGGCTAATTTTGTATTTTTAGTAGAAACAGGGTTTCTCCATGTTGCTCAGGTTGGTCTCGAACTCCCGAGCTCAGGTGATCTGCCTGCCTCAGCCTCACAAACTGCTGGATTTGCAGACAGATTTTTTTTTTTTTTTTTTTTTTGAGACGGAGTTTTCGCTCTTGTTACCCAGGCTGGAGTGGAATGGCGCGATCTTGGCTCACTGCAACCTCCGCCTCCTGGGTTCAGGCAATTCTCCTGTCTCAGCCTCCCGAGTAGCTGGGATTACAGGCGCGCACCACCATGCCCAGCTAATTTTTGTATTTTTAGTAGAGACAGGGTTTCACCATGTTGACCAGGATGGTCTCGATCTCTTGACCTCGTGATCCACCCGCCTCAGCCTCCCAAAGTGCTGGGATTACAGGCGTGAGCTACCGCGCCCGGCCTGACAGATTTTTATATAGCAGAAGAGTGAGAGGGTTTTCTGGTAAAAGACAGACATGGAGATGGGCCACCATAATCCTCATATGGTAATATTCATTTCTTGCCTGATCTCCTGATCTTCTCCCATTGAGTATAGACAAGACCTCGGACTTGCCTCTAAACAATAAAATACATGGGCGGGTGTGGCAGCTCACGCCTGTAATCCCAGCAGTTTGGGAGGCCGAGGCGGGTGGATCACGGAGGTCAGGAGATTGAGACCATCCTCACCAACGTGGTGAAACACCGTCTCTACTAAAAATACAAGAATTAGCTGGGCGTGGTGGCAGGTGCCTGTAGTCCCAGCTACTCTGGAGACTGAGGCAGGAGAATCGCTTGAACCCTGGAGGCGGAGGTTGCAGTGAGCCGAGATTGTGCCACTGCACTCCAGCCTGGCGAGAGTGAGACTCAGTGTCCAAAAAAATAAAAATAAAAATAAAATGCAGCGATAGTAAGAGGACGTCGCTTTCACGACGGTGTTGCATAAGACTTCAGGGTCTGACTTGCTGGTCGGCTCACTCCTTGGCTCACCCTGAAGGGCTCCAGCTGCCGTATTGTGAGCTTACTCATGGAAAATCCCACGTAGCAAAGAAAGGAAGTGATCTCCAGCCAACAGCCAGAGAGGAGCTGAGGCTTTCAGCCTGACAAGTAGTAACAAGGACCTGATGTCTGCCAACAGCCATGTGTGCTTGAGATCAGACATTCCCACAGTCCCAGGGGAGTCCCAGCGCATGGCTGCCCTGTGGCCAGGTTTTGCATCTACGAGAAACCTTCGTGCAGAGAGACCCAACTCAGCGGAGAGCACATTGCTGACTCGCAGGGACGGTGAGATAAGAAGTGAGTGTTGTCGAGGTCAAGAGATCGAGACCATCCTGGTCAACAAGGTGAAACCCCATCTCTACTAAAAATGCAAAAATTAGCTGGGCATGGTGGCGCACACCTGTAATCCCAGCTACTCGGGAGGCTGAGGCGGGAGAATTGCTTGAACCCAGGAGGTGGAGGTTGCGGCGAGCCGAGATCGCACCATTGCTCTCCAGCCTGGGTAACAAGAGTGAAACTCTGTCTCAAATGAAAAAAAAAAAAAAAAAAAAACAGAAGCGAGCGTTGTTTCGGCCTCTGCCTTCTGGGTGGTTTGTTCGCAGCCATAGATAACACGAAAGTAGAGGGGGTTGAAGTGCAGGTCGGCTTTCTATTATTTTGTCTTTACACAGAGTCTCACTCTGTCGCCCAGGCTGGAGTGCAATGCTGCGATCTCGGCTCACTGCAACCCCTGACTCCCGGGTTCAAGTGATTCTCCTGCCTCAGCCTCCTGAGTAGCTGGGATTACAGGCATCCACCACCACACCCAACTAATCTGTATATTTTTAGGAGAAATAGGGGTTTCACCATGTTGGCCAAGCTGGTCTTAAACTCCTGACCTCAAGTGATCACCCGCCTCGGCCTCCCAAAGTGCTGGGATGACAGGCGTGAGCCACTGCGCCTGGCTGCAGGTAGGATTTTTTTTTTTTTAATTTTGGTTTACGTTCTGAGGTACATGTGCAGATCTTGCAGGATTGTTACATAGGTATACACGTGCCATGGTGGTTTCCTGCATCCATCCCCCTGTCATCTACATTAGCTATGTCTCCTAATGCTCTCCCTCCCCAATCCCCCCACCCCCTGCTATCCTTCCCCTAACCCCCCCTCCACACCCTGACAGGCCTTGGTGTGTGATAGTCCCCTCCCTGTATCCATTTGCTCTCATTGTTCAACACCCTTTGTTCAAATACCATTTCTAGAAATACCATTTCTAGAAATAGAAATGGCATTTCTATTTCTAGATTCTTATGAGTGAGAACATGCGGTGTTTGGTTTTCTGTTCTTGTGTCAGTTTGCTGAGAATGATAATTTCTGGCTTCATCCATATCCCTGCAAAGGACACTAATTCATCCTTTTTTATGGCTGCATAGTATTCCATGGTGTCTCTGTGCCACATTTTCTTTATCCAGTCTATCACTGATGGGCATTTGGGTTGGTTCCAAGTCTTTGCTATTGTGAACAGTGTCACAATGAACATACGTGTGCATGTGTCTTTATAGTAGAACGATTTATAATCCTTTTGGTATATACCCGATAATGGGATTGCTGAGCCAAATGGTATTTCTATTTCTAGATCCTTGAGGAATCACCACACTGTCTTCCTTTTCAAAGCTTTCTTTCTTGTTAAAGAATAAGTGTGCCAATAACTTTGTGAAGCCCTATCCTATGTAGCTGTTAGACACGCCGTGCTTACAGGCACATGGTATATTCTATGTCCTTCTTCTTTAACCGAGTATCAGTGCTGGACATGCTCACAGGCGTGTCCCAGCTCTCTGTCACTTTTACCTGTTTAGAAAAGTTTTAAGTTGTCAGCCAGTCAGGTTTTAGTTTAGACTGTGAGAGGTCTACCTCCAGCCAACAGAGCTCAGACACAGCAGGAAGGACGACCCCACATGCGTCAGGGATAAATGTGTGTGTTTTCCTTTGTTCATTGTACTCTCATGGCAGGATGGCTAGTGAGGGTCCCCTTCCTGCAGCCCAGGAAGTAAAAATTATATTGCTAAAACATCCTTTGTCTCAATGCTGATTTTACTTTGTGGCACCGAGCATCTATTTCCAACATGTACCAACCAAAATTACCTACATGAGGCTCAGCATGGTGGCTTCCACCTGCAATCTCAGCACTGTGGGAGGCTGAGCAGGGAGGATTACTTCAGGTCAGGAGTTCAAGACCATCCTGGCCAACATGCTGAAATCCTGTCTCCACTAAAAATACAAAAACTAGTCAGTCCTGGTGGTGCGCACCTGTAGTCCCAGCTACTCGGGAGGCTGAGGTGGGAGAATCACTTGAACCTGGGAAGAGGAGGTTGCAGTGAGCCGAGATCATGCCACTGTACTCAAGCCTGGGCAACAGATCAAGACTCTTTTAAGAAAGAAAGAAAGAGAGATGGAGAGGGGGAGAGGGGGAGGGGGGAGAGGGAGAGAAGGGGAGAGGGGGAGGGAGAGAAAGGGAGACAGGGAGAGGGGGAGAGGGAGAGAAAGGGAAAGGGGGAGGGGGGAGAGGGAGAGAGGGGGAGAGGGGGAGAAAGGGAGAGTGAGGAGGGGGAGGGGGGAGAGGGGGAAAAGGGGAGGGGGAAAGGGGGATGGGGAGAGAAGGGGAGAGAGGGAGAGGGGGAGGGGGGATGGGGAAAGGAGGAGAGTGGGAGAGGGGGAGGGGTGAGAGGGAGAGGGGGAGGGGGGAGACCTGCATGAATCTGGCCTTCATTTTTTTGGACAGGGAACATTTATATTTTTCTTTTCTTTCTCCTTTTTTTTTGCTTGCTCGTTTGTTAAAACAAGGTCTTGCTTTGCTGCCCGTATGGAGTGCAGTGGTGCAATCATAGCCTGCTACATTCTTAATCTCCTGGACATAAATGCTCCTCCTGCCTCCACTTCCCAAGTAGCTGGGACTATAGGTGTCTGCATTACACCCTGCTAATTTTTATTTTTATTTTTGTAGAGACAGGGTCTCCCTATGTTGCCCAGGCTGATCTGGAACTCCTGGGCTCAAGCAATCCTCCCACCTTGGCCTCCTAAGTAGCTAGGTCTACAAGTACGTGCCACCACCTCCAGCTAAAAGTTTGCTCTTTCGTACCTATGCAACAATCTTCCCTCTTCTTCACATGTATCCCAAAACCTAAAATGCAATAATAAAATAAAATAAATAATTATTAAATTTTAAAAAAAGGTTGCTGTTTCAGTATCTCATATATATATATATATATATATATATATATATATATATATATATATAAATTTTTTTTTTTCCGAGACAGAGTCCCACTCTGTCACCCAGGCTGGAGTGCAACGGCATGATGTCAGTTCACTGCAACCTCCACCTCCTGGGTTCAGGCGATTCTCCTGCCTCAGCCTCCTGAGTAGCTGGGATTACAGGCACCCACTACCAAGCCCGGCTAAGTTTTGTATCTTTAATAGAGACGGGGTTTCACCGTGTTGGTCAGGCTGGTCTCGAACTGCCGACCTTGTTATTCACTTGCCTCGGACTCTTAAAGTGCTAGGATGACAGACGTGAGCCACTGTGCCCAGCCTCATTACCACACATTTTATGTTATAGATATCATGCCCAAGGAGTGGAGAGAGAAGAGCAAAAATAGCAAAATTCGGAGGATAATTACTCATCTTCTTTTTGTTGGTATTTTGTTTTCATTCCTTTGTCTTCTGCTACAGCACAGACTTCTAATTCTCCGTGTTGGATGCACTGTGGTGCCTAATTTCAGTTTCCTTTCTCCAGTCACCTGTTGGGAAGCTGTGGCTTCATCCTGGTTCAATTAGTCATGGAATTTGCACACTGATAATGGCTTCTAAAATGTAATTTAAATTGTAGATTTGTGATAGCTGCTAGTATGTATTCATTCTCAAAGCCAGCCCCATTTTTATTTGTCACAGGTTTGAATTATTTACAAGATCCTTTCATTAGAATTGAAAAATGATATTTTAGATTGATTCAGACGTCTATGCCTTAAAGTAAATTAAAGTGGGAGCTGAAAGAAATCTGTATTTTTCTCACTCTGAGAGTAATTTGTGGATATTTCCTTCTTCTTATAGCTTCAGATGAGTTTTAAATGATTTTAAAATACGGGGATTCCAGATATACTGTGATAATTTTTTTTTTGAGATGAAGTCTTGTTCTATCCCTCAGGCTGGAGTGTAATGGCGTGATCTCAGCTTCCTCCACTTCCCTGGTTCAAGTGCAACCTCCACTTCCCTGGTTCAAGTGATTCTTCTGCCTCAGCCTCCTGAATAGCTGGGATTACAGGAGCACACCGCCACACCCTGCTAATTTTTGTATTTTTAGTAGAGGCGGGGTTTCACCACATTGGCCAGGCTGGTCTTGAACTCCTGACCTCAGGTGATCTGCCTGCTTCAGCCTGTCAAACTGCTGGGATTACAGGCACGAGCCACCACACCAGGCTGAATTTTTGTTTTCTTCTGAGTCTCACTCTGTTGCCCAAGCTGGAGTGCAATGGTGCAATCTCAGCTCACTGCAACCTCCATCTCTAGGGCTCAAGTGATTCTCATGTCTCAGCCTCCCAAATATCCAGGATGACAGGCACCCACCACCACACCTGGTAAATTTTTTGTACTTTTTTAGTAGAGGTGAGGTTTTGCCATGTTGCCCAGGCTGGCTGAACTCCTGGCCTCAGGTGATCCTTCCGCCTCAGCCTCCCAGAGTGCTGGGATTATAGGCGTGAGCCGCCATGCCGGTGTCGTGGGGCTTTCTTTACTTCATTGTTGAGCTGTTTTCCTTGTGGTTCATTGAACCGTATGCCCTCAAAAGGGAAAAACAGGCAGCTCCCTGAATCTTGCATTCAGGCTTCTGGAAAAACAAAACAAAACAAAACAAAACTACAGTGCTGTGATCTCGGCTCACTGCAACCTGCAGCTTCCATGTTCAAGCAATTCTCCTGCCTTTGCCTCAGGCGCCTGCCACCCGACCCAGCTAATTTTTGTATTTTTAGTAGAAATGGGCTTTCACCATGTTAGCCAGGCTGATCTCGAACTCCTGACCTCAGGTGATCCATCTGCTTCAGACTTCCAAAGTCCTGGGATTACAGGCGTCAGCCACCGCACTCGGCCTGCTTTCTTACTTAACCTGATGTGATGTTTTTCACGTGTGTTGGAGTTTATGGAACTTCAGTTTCATCGGTAGACAACTAGCCCAGACACTTCTGTTTTCCTTCTTTCACCAGAGGTTCCTGTTTAATTCACACATGTTAATGGCATAACAGGCTTGTGTTCTTTCGCACAGATAATAAAGGTTCCTTCATGGGAATACTTCAGCTCATAAGCATCTGTCCTCACCATCTTTCCTCAGTTCAAATGTTTTAAAAATAACCTCCAGGCTGGGTGCAGTGGCTCACATCTGTCATCTCAGCACTTTGGAAGACAGGGGTGGGCAGACCACCTGAGGTCAGGAGTTCGAGACCAGCCTGGTCAACATGGCAAAAGCCCCATTTCCATGAAAAATACAAAAATTAGCCGGGTGCGGTGGCAC
This sequence comes from Saguinus oedipus, assembly GCA_031835075.1. Lineage (NCBI taxonomy): Eukaryota > Metazoa > Chordata > Mammalia > Primates > Cebidae > Saguinus > Saguinus oedipus. The sequence continues at coordinate 1,329,483 of CM063191.1, forward strand.
ATGCCTGTAGTCCCAGCTACTTGGGAGGCTGAGGCAGGAGAATTGCTTGAACCTGGGAGGTGGAGTTTGCAGCGAGCTGAGATCACGCTGCTGCACTCCAGCCTGGGTGAGTGAGCAAGACTTCATCTCTAAATACATTAATAAATAAATAACCGCCGGGCGCTGTGGCTCACGCCTGTAATCCCAGCTGTTAGGGAGGCAGAGGTGGGAGGATAGCTTGAGCCCAGGAGTTCGAGACCTGCCTGGGCAATATAGCGAGACCCCATTCTCCACAAAAAGGAAAAAACCAAAAAGACAAAATGAATAAATGAATAACCTCTAAGCCGTAATTTTAGTGGTGGTTTTAGTTTGTTTGACATGTACGTTTTAAAAGAAATTGATAATAAGAGAAACATTATTGAACATGATTACGTTACTCATCATGTGTCCATTCTCACTCCCCCAAAAACTTTGGCATCAAAATCTCACTTTGATTCCAAATGTTCACCCAAATGCATTCACCTTCAGCTGAAGGATTTTTTTTTTTTGTGGCCAAAAAGGAAAAAAATACCTTGGAAATGACCAATGTTTCCTCGTGCTGCAAAAGGTCTGTTTCAGCTTGATAAGGCAGTCAGGTGTTTGCAAAACATTTCCAACTTCTGGTTTTTTTTTTGGTAACAGAGAAGTTGATGCTTCTGCTAGCTGCACATCTTTGCACACAGAAGTTTTCTCAGTTAAAAGCTGCGTGGGATGGGGCCTCCAGCTTGAAATTCTCACGCATCTCTGGATAGCACTGTGCTGAATTCTGCAAATGTCACCAACAGGAAGCTGTGCCAGCGTGCTGGGAACTTCACAGAAAGCTATATTCTTTTTCCTACCTGGTTATAGAAATCACTTATTTCTTAGAATTTCATAGTTCCCCTTTGAAGAGTGGTTCATCATTTCAGTACATTTTTTGTATTAATTTTAAATGCATATATTTGACCCAACTTTTTTCTTTCTCCTATGGGGCTGCATACCGTTAGATGGTAGTGTGCTGGTAAAAGTTTTAACAATGAATTCTGTGAAAAAAAAAGAAAGCCTGGTCACAGCCTATGCCAGGTTCTCTGGTGTAAATTTTCCTCTTGTGGTTGATTTCACTTAGGTGAGATTATGGAACGTGGACATGGGATGAGATATGCCCCGTCTGCTCTCACGAGCCCGCACCAGCTGCTTCTAGCACACCTGTATGTCAAGGTGGACAAGGCAGAGAAGGATGACAAGCAAGGGACCTTGGGAGGGAAAACCTTAGTCCCCACAGGTGATTTGTTCCAAGGGCACTGTGGCCACAGCAGCCGGAGTGCAGTCTGATGTGGTGTTCAGTGCCCCCAGGAAGACTTGTATAGACCACGGGTCTCCAACCCCCAGCCGCAGACTGGAACCAGTCCTTGGCCTGTTAGGAACTGGGGCGCCCAGCAGGAGGTAAGCAGCAGGGGAGTGAGTGAAGCTTCATCTGTATTTACAGTTGCTTCCCATCACTTTCATTAGCGCCTGAGCTCTGCCTCTGGTCAGATCAGCGGTGGCATTAGATTCTCATAGGAGTGCAAACCCTACTGTGAGCCGTGCATGTAAGAGATCTGGGTTTCACGCTCCTTATGAAAATCTAATGCCTGGTGATCTGTCACTGTCCCATTAGATTCTCATAGGAGCACAAACAATATTGTGAACGGCCCATACAAGAGATCTAAGTTGCCTGCTCCTTATGAAAATCTAATGCCTGGTGATCTGTCACTGTCTCACATTATCCCCAGATGGAACCATCTAGTTGCAGGAAAATGAGTTCAGGGCTCCTATTGATTCTACATCATGGTGAGTTGTAGATTTCATTATATGTTACAATGTAATAATAACAGAAGTAAAGTGCACAATACATGCAACGTGCTTGAATCATCCTGAAACCATCCGCCCCTCCCCTGATCCATGGAAAAATTGTCTTACATGAAACCAGTCCCAGGAGCCAAGAAGTTTGGGGACCACTGCTGCCAAGGCAGGTGGATCTTGAGGTCAGGAGTTCAAGACCAGCCTGACCAACATGGTGAAACCCTGTATCTACTAAAGATACAAAAATCAGCCATGGGTGCTGGTGGGTGCCTGTAATCCCAGCTACTCAGGAGGCTGAGGCCAAAGAATTGCTTGAACCTGGGAGGCGGAGGTTGCAGTGAGCCGAGACAGCAAGACTGTCTCAAAAACAAAAACAAGAACCTACCTGAAGCTGGGTATATACAGAGAGAAGAAGTTTAATTGGCTCATGGTTCTGCAGGCTATCCAACAGGCATGGCTGGGGAGGCATCAGGAAACTTACAATCATGGCAGAAGAAGGAGATGTTTCTTGCATGGCTGGAGCAGAAGAGACAGAGTGAAGCGGGAGGTGGGACACACTTTTAAACAGCTAGATGTCATGTGAACTCACCCACTATCACACAAACAGCAAGCGGGGAAGCACCTCCTTGAGCTGGTCACCTCCCACCATGCCCTTCCCACCACTGGACATCCGATTTGGGTGGGAGCACAAATCCAAATGCCATCACAATGCAAAACGGACTAAGACAAGAACCACAGAAGATGGCCTTCATTCTTGGCCACGTGATTATGGAGGCTGAGAAATTTCATGACCTGCCATCTGGAAGCTGGAGAACGAGGGAAATGGATGGTGTGACACGGTTGGGATCTGAAGGCCTGAGGGTGGGTGGGGAAGGCGTGGGGGACTGAGGGGCTCTGCTCATGTCAGGCCCGGAGTCCAAGAGCTCTGCTCTCCCAGAACAGGAGGAGATCGAGGTCCCAGCTCAAAAACAGAAATGAAGTTTTCGCTTCCTCTACCTTTTTCCAATATTTGGGCCCTCCATGGATTGGGTGAGGCCCACTCCCACTGGTGAGACTTTTTTTTTCTTTTTTAAGACGGAGTTTTGTCAGGCGTGGTGGCTCACGCCTGTAATCCCAGCACTTTGGGAGGCCGAGGCAGGTGGATCATGAGGTCAAGAGCTTGAGACCATCCTGGTCAGCTGGTGAAACCCCATCTCTACTAAAAATACAAAAAATTAGCTGGGCATGGTGGCACGTGCCTGTCTGTAATCCCAGCTACTCAGGAGGCTGAGGCAGGAGAATTGCCTGAACCCAGGAGCTGGAGATTGCGGTGAGCCGAGATCACGCCATTGCACTCCAGCCTGGGTAACAAGAGCGAAACTCTGTCTCAGGAAAAAAAAAAAAAAAAAAAAAAGACGGTGTTTTGCTCATCACCCAGTCTGGAGTGCAATGGAGCAATTTTGGCTCACTGCAACCTCTGCTTCCCAGATTCAACTGATTCTCCTGCCTCAGCTTCCCCAGTAGCTGGGATTACAGGTACCCACCATTATACCCAGATAATTTTTGTATTTTTAGTAGAGATGGGGATTTCACCATATTGGCCACAGTGGTCTCAAACTCCTGACCTCAGGGGATCCAGTCGCCTCGGCCTCCCAAAGTGCTGGGATTACAGGCATGAGCCACTGGGCCTGGCCGAGAGTCTTCTTCACTCAGTCTGCTTGTTCAAGTGCTAATCTCCTCTAGAAACACCCTCACAGACACCCTTAGTGTTTTACCAGCTACCTGAGCATCCCATAGGCAAGTTGGCGTGTACAGTTAACCATCGCTTCCGCCTGCACATTGGCTGAGTTATTCCATCTGCCAGGACTCCTGAGCCAATGTGGACTATCACTTCTTTGCTTTCTTCTGAGGCTTGCTGAGTGAATTGAATGAGAATCTGCAAGTGTAAACGTTTGTATTAAAGAGTGTGATGCCTGTGTTTGATGTCTGCAGTTTCAGCTACTCGGGATGCTGAAGCAGCAACATTTCTTGAAGCTGGGAGGTGGAGGCGGCAGTGAGCCAAGATCGCGTCACTGCACTCCAGCCTGGAGAACAGAGTAAGGCTCCGGACAAGATTGTTTTACTATTATACAAGGACATTGGTGTAGCCACACCTGCTTGTTTGTTGATTTATTTATTTAAAGACAAGGTCTCTGGACTGGAGTGCAGTGCTGGGATCATGGCTTACTCCAGGCTTGAACTCCTATTCTCAAGCGAGTCTCTCTCCTTAGCCTCCTCAGCAGCTGGGACTATAGGTGTGCATGCCACCAGGCCTGGCTAAGCTGCTGAGAAAGCCCTAAAGCTCACTCCCTTAGTCCCAGTGGAAGATTGAAAACAGGTAAGGCTGGGCGCGATGGCTCACACCTGTAATCCTAGCACTTTTTTTTTTGAGACGGAGTTTCGCTCTTGTTACCCAGGCTGGAGTGCAATGGTGCAATCTCGGCTCACCGCAACCTCCGCCTCCTTGGTTGAGGCAATTCTCTTGCCTCAGCCTCCTGAGTAGCTGGGATTATAGGCACGGGCCACCATGCCCAGCTAATTTTTTGTATTTCTAGTAGAGACGGGGTTTCACCGTGTTGACCAGGATGGTCTAGATCTCTTGACCTCGTGATCCACCCGCCTCCGCCTCCCAAAATGCTAGGATTACAGGCGTGAGCCACCGTGCCCGGCATCCTAGCACTTTTGAAGGCGGAGGTGGGCAGATCACTGGAAGTCAGAAGTTCCACACCAGCCTGGCCAACATGATGAAACCCCGTCTCTACTCAAAATACAAAAATTAGCTGGGTGTGGTGGTGGGCACCTGTAATCCCAGCTAACTCAGGAGGCTGAGGCTGGAGAATCGCTTGAACCCGGAATGGTGCAGGCTGCGTGAGCCCAGATCACACCACTGCACTCCATCCTGGGTGACAGAGTGAGACACCATCTCAAAAAATTAAAAATTACAAAAATTGAAACCAGGCAAGCTACTAGCAAGCATTTGGGAATCTCGCCCTAGCCCGCTCCTTACCTACAACAAAAATGCAACCTAGATTTCTTTCTTTATTATCTTGGTCTATTTTGGATCAGCTTGGAAGACCTTCCCTGCTCTTCCCCAAAAGCTCTATTATGTATATGTGTTTGCATAGTGTGTGTGTGTGTGTGTGTGTGTGTGTGCGCGCGCGCGTGGTGTCATGAGTCTTGACCTCCCGACCAAATTTGGGAAGAACAAGAGCATTCTGTTCTTTTTTTCTTTCTTTTATTTTTTTTGAGACGGAGTCTTGCTCTGTCTCCCAGGCTGTAGTGTAGTGGCACAATCTCAGCTCACAGCATCCTCCATCGCCTGGGTTCAAGTGATTCCCCTGCCTCAGTCTCCTGAGTAGCTGGGACTACAGGCGCACACCTCCCCACCTGGCTAATTTATTTATTTATTTTTTTGTATTTTAATAGAGACGGGGTTTCACCATGTTGGCCAGGATGGTCTCGATCTCCTGACCTTGTGATCCTCCCAGCTCACATTCTGTTATTTCAAAATGGCCTCACTAGCCCAGCAGGGTGGCTCACACCTGTAATCTCACCATTTGGGGAGGCCAAGACAGGAAGATTACTTGAGGCAAGAGTTTCAGACCAGCCTGTGCAACATGGCGCCAGATCTTGTGTCTAAAAAAATAGTTAGCCAGGCCTGGCCAGGGGCATGCACATCTATAGTCCCAGCTGCTGAGGAGGCTTAGGAGTTCAACCTTGCAGTAAGCCATGATTTCACCACTATACACCACTGGCGCTTAGAATGAGACCTTGCCTTAAAAAAAAAAAAAAATGAGTATGGCTACACCAGTGTCCTTGGATAATAGTAAAACATCTACATCCACAAGATTATAATTCTTTTTTTTTGAGACCGAGTCTTGCTCTGTCGCCCAGGCTGGAATGCAGTGGCATGATCTCGGCTCGCTGCAACCTCCACCTCCCGGGTTCAAGCGATTCTCCTGCTTCAGCCTCCCAAGTAGCCAGAAACACAGGTGTGCACCACCATGTCTGGCTGATTTTTGTGTTTTTATTAGACACATAGTTTCACCACGTTGGCCAGGCTGGTCTCAAACCTGACCTCAAGTGATCTGCCCGCCTAGGCCTCCCAAAGTGATGGGATGGCAGGCGGGAGTCATCACACCCAGCCCACAAGACTATGATTTAGTTGTAAAGTTCCCGGTTGCAGATGATCCTGGCCTCTGGGCTCCCTTCCTCAGTTAGAACCTTCTAGGCACGCTCACAGGTGGCGTGTTCTGCTTTCTTTCTTTCTTTCTTTCTTTTTTTTTTTTGAGACGGAGTCTCGATGTTGTTACCCAGGCTGGAGTGCAATGGTGCGATCTCGGCTCACCGCAACCTCCGACTTCTGGGTTCAAGCAATTCTCCCGCCTCAGCCTCCCCAGCTAATTTTTGTATTTTTAGTAGAGACGGGGTTTCGCCTTGTTGACCAGGATGGTCTCGATCTCTTGACCTCGTGATCCACCCGCCTCGGCCTCCCAAAGTGCTGGGATTATAGGCGTGAGCCACCGCACCCGGCCTCTGTTTTCTTTCTTTTCCTTTTTCCATTTAAATGAGATTTTAGACACACTGGGCAGTTGGAAGAATGTAAGATTTATTTTATTTTATTTTATTATTTTATTTTATTTTATTTTATTTTATTTTATTTTATTTTATTTTATTTTATTTCAGACGAAGTCTCACTCCGTCGCCAGGCTGGAGTGCAGTGGTGTGATCTTGGCTCACTGCAACCTCTAACTCCTGGGTTCAAGCGATTCTCCTGCCTCAGCCTCCTAAGTACCTGGGATTACAGGTGCCCACCATCATGCCGTCTAATTTTTGTATTTTTAGTAGAGGGGGGGTTTCACCATGTTGGCCAGGCTGGTCTCTCAATCTCTTGAGCTCGTGATCCACCCACCTTGGCTTCCCAAAGTGCTGGGATGACAGGTGTGAGCCTCCGCGCCCAGTCAAGGAAGAGTGGAAGATTTCTTTTCATACGTGAAATTTGACCTGAATGAGAAAGACTTGTGACTCTGCGCGGATCATCCAGCAATACCTAGGTTCGTTCCGTGCCCTGTTTCAACACATCTGCTATGCGTGAGACTCATTTCATCTGATGGGCAGCAGGGAGCAGTGCATCCTGCATGCGAGGACGTGCTGTTTTACTGACAGCTTCGCCCGACGGCCTGTAATTCAGAGGGAGACCGGGCTGAAGCGTTCACATTCACCAAAAGCTGCTTCTTTTGAAACCGGATCATAGTGTTACCAGAAAGATGTCCTGACCCAGACGTCCAAGAGACAATTCTTGGATCTCACACAAGAAAGACTTTAGGGGAAGTTTGTAAAGTGAAAGCAAGTTTTTGGGTTTCTTTTGGTTGTTTTGTTTTGTTTTGAGATGGAGTCTAGCTCTGTCGCATGGGTTGGAGTGCAGGGGCTCAATCTCGGCTCACTGCCACCTCTGCGTCCTGAGTTCTGGGACTATAGGTACCCACCACCATGCCCGCTTAATTTTTATATTTTTAGTAGAGACGGGTTTTCACCATATTGACCAGGCTGGTCTCGAACTCTTTTTTTTTTTTTCGAGACGGAGTTTCGCTCTTGTTACCCAGGCTGGAGTACAATGGCGTGATCTCAGCTCACCGCAACCTCCGCCTCCTGGGTTCAGGCAATTCTCCTGCCTCAGCCTCCCGAGTAGCTTGGATTACAGGCACGCGCCACCACGCCCAGCTAATTTTTTGTATTTTTAGTAGAGACAGGGTTTCCCCATGTTGACCAGGATGGTCTTGATGTCTTGACCTAGTGATCCACCCGCCTCGGCCTCCCAAAGTGCTGGGATTACAGGCTTGAGCCACCGCACCCGGCCTGGTCTCAAACTCTTGACCTCATGATCCACCTGCCTCAGCCTCCCAAAGTGCTGGGATTACAGGTGTGAGCCACCGCGCCCGACAATTTTTATATTTTTAGTAGAGACAGGGTTTCACCATATTGGCCAGGCTGGTCTCGAAGTCTTGACCTCATGATCCACCTGCCTCAGCCTCCCATAGTGCTGGGATTACAGGCAGGAGGCACCATGCCCAGAGTGAAAGCAAGTTTATTAGGAAAACAAAGGAACAGAGAATGACTACTCCACAGGCAGAGCAGCCCCGAGGGCTGCTGGTTGCCCATTTTTATGGTTATTTCTTGATATGCTAAACGAGGGGTGGATTATTCATGCCTCCCCCCCACCTTTTTTTTTTTTTTTTTACCATGTACGATAACTTCCTGATGTTGCCATGGCATTTATAAACAGTCATGGCACTGGTGGGAGTGCAGCAGTGAGGACCACCTTGATTCAGGTGGGTTTCATCCAGCTTCTGTACTGCAACCTATTTTATTAGCAAGGTCGCCACGACCTGTATCTTATGCCAACCTCCTATCCCATCCTGTTACTTACAATGCCTTGACCACCTGGAAATGCAGCCCAGTAGGTCTCAGCCTCAGTTTACCTAGCCCCTATTCAAGGTGGAGTAGCTCTGGTTCAAACACCTGTGGGAAGTAGAAAAGTTCCTTTTTAAAGTTTCTTTTATTGTTAAAGAACAAGTGTGCTGATAACTTTGTGAAGCCCCGTCCTATGTAGCTGTTAGACACGCCGAGCTCACAGGCACGTAGGACATTCTACGTCCTTGTACTTTCACCGAGATATCAGTGCTGGATGTGCTCACAGGCAGGTCCCAGCTCTCTGTGGCTTTCACCTGTTTAGAAAAGTTTTAAGATGTCAGCCAGTCGGGTTTTAGTTTAGATGGTGAGGTCTGGCTCCGGCCCACAGAGATCAGACACGGCAGGAAGGACAACCCCACATGCGTCAGGGATAAATGTGTGTGTTTTCCTTTGTTCATTGTACTCTTGTGGCACGATGGCCAGCAAGGGTCCCCTTCCTGCAGCTTTGGAAGTAAAAACTGCATTGCTGAGGGATCCTTTGTCTCAGGGCTGATTTTTCTTTGTAGCACTGAGCATCTATTTCCAACAACGTCTCTGACCACACTTTATCCAGATTGTGCAGTAAGCTGTCTCATCAGACACCTGTGCAGCATGGAGGGTCTCAGATTGAACACGCTCCATTCTAGGTCCTGAGTGGATTCGTTGCAGAGTCGCTGGGCAAATGCAGGTATCACCACCTTGCTTTGCATGTGACTTTGTACATTGTCTGGCGTATATACACCCTGGGGTTCATTGTCGATGAGAAAGAATTCAGGACACAGATACCTGTGGGTGGATTAAGGAGTGGAAAGTTTAAGAGACATAAGAAAGGAGAGAAGTAGCTCCTTAGAAAAGTGGGGGGATGGCATCCGCATTAGATTTTATGGGCGGGCTGGAGAAGGAGGTGTCTGAATTAGGTAGAGTTCACAGATTGGTTCCAGCAGGTACGATGGTTACATAGCGACTGGGGAAGGCTGGTTGCCCCGCCTTAATCTTATTATGCAGATGGGTTTTCCAGTTGATAGGTGCCATCTTGTCTTCTCCTTACTCTACATGTGGCTGGCAAAGAGGAGGGGAAATGGAGCGCCACCTTGAACGTGTCCAGGCCCTAGTTCCTGCCGGCATTCACCCGTGCAAGCTCCCAGCTGGGTTGTCTCTGTCTGCAGCCCGACTTTACAGGCTGCTCTTTGTTAGAAAACTATTTGGGACTGCTTTTCATTCAAGAGAAAAGCCTTACTGAGGACTCCCACACTCCAACTATCTGCCTAAGTGATTTCTTCTTAACTCCTGTGTTAAGAACCTGTGTGGCAGGTTCTTGAAGTTGCCTGTTGGATGCAGTAATATATTGTCGAGTGTCACGGCTGCATTGGGTGTGAGGCAGACAGTGTGAACAGGACATGTGCCCTGAGGAGCACAGAGCTCCCACGTGGCACTGGGCAGAGATTCTAACCTATCCAGTGTCACGGTGCCCATACAAGTTGTTGGAAAAATCGGCACTGAGACAAAGGCTCTCTCAGCAATGCAGTTTTTACTTCCTCGACTGCAGGAAAGGGACCCTCACTAGCCATCGTGCCACGAGAGTACAATGAACAAAGGAAAGCACACACATTTAGCCCTTAAAGATTCGGGGTCGAATGTGTCTGATCTCCTTACTGCTGTGTCTGATCTCCATTGGCTGAAGTGAGACCTCACCATCTAAACTAAAATCTGATTGGCTAAAATCTTAAAACTTTTCTTAACAGGTAAAAGCAATAGAGAACTGGGACATGCCTGTGAGCAGGTCCACCACAGTTATTTTGGTTAAAGTACAAGGCCACAGAATGTACTACGTGCCTATAAGCATGGTACATCTAACAGTTGCATAGGATAGGGCTTAGCACACTTATTTGCACATTTATGATTTATTCTTTTTTTTTTAATTTATTTAATAAAGACCGGGTTTCACCATGTTGGTCAGGCTGGTCTTGAACTCCTTACCTCAGGTGATCAGACCGCCTTGGCCTCCAAAGTGCTTGGATTACAGGCGTGAGCCACCATGCCCGGCTGATTTATTCTTTAACAAGAAAACAAACTTTAAAAAATCGACTTTGCTATTGGCCCGGCGCGGTGGCTCACGCCTGTAATCCTAGCACTTTGGGAGGCTGAGGCGGGTGGATCACGAGGTCAAGAGATCGAGACCATCCTGGTCAACATGGTGAAACCCCATTTCTACTAAAAATACAAAAAATTAGCTGGGCATGGTGGCGCGTGCCTGTAATCCCAGCTACTCAGGAGGCTGAGGCAGGAGAATTGTCTGAACCCTGGAGGCAGAGGTTGCAGTGAGCGGAGATCGCGCCATTGCCCTCCAGCCTGGGTAACAAGAGCAAAACTCCGTCTCAAAAAAGAAAAAAAAGTCGACTTTTCTGCTTCCCACACAAGTACACGTCAAGCAGCTCAAGTGCTGGAAGACGTGCACACAGCATCCAGGGGGCCCTGGAAAGAGGTTGAGTGTTTCCTGGATAAATGCTGGAAGGCTGAGGAAGTGGTGGCCCCGGGAAGCTCTGAAGGTCGCACATGGAATTAGACTTATGCAAAAGGGTCACAGAGAGCAGTGGGAGCCACCTACAAAGCTACGCACAGCTTCATGATAAGCTCACAGACAGGCTTCATGCACCAGCGTTTCGTGCATTCGAAGTTTGGATTCCACACGCGTGCCCCCTCAACCCCCTTGCAGCGCTGTTCTCCTTGGGGGGAAATGGGTCATTCTTACTCTATCACATGCAGGTATCTGGTCAACCAGATAAACGTCTCAGCAAACACTAACAAAGCAGAAATTGCTTTGATTTATAGAACAGAGTCATCATAAACGTTCATGCAAGATCCTTTTCCTTTCTTTTCTTTTTTTTTTTTTAGAGAGAGAAAGAAAGAGAAAGAGAAAGGGGGAGAGAGAACAGGAGTCTTGCTCTATTGCCCAGGCTGTAGGTATTAAAAACTTCTTTTATGCCGATAATTGTGCTTAACAGCGGAGACAGGAAGGAATAAGGGAAGAAAATAACAAACAGCCCGAGCAATATTTCATTTAAGTCTGGGAAATGCCTCCCAACAGACGCCACGTACCCATGCAGCTATCTTGCATGTTCTTCACATGTACCCCAAAACCTAAAATGCAATTAAAATAAATAAAATAAAACAAATGAAAAACGAAAAAAAAAGTCTGTGAAATGCTATGCAAATGCTGAAGAGTGATTTACTTCCAATTATGTGGTCACTTTCAATATAGGTGTAACGTGATACTGAGAAAAATGTATGTTCTCTGGACCTGGGGTGAAGAATTCTATAAATATTCACTGAGTTTGCGTGTTCCAGGTCTGAGTTCAAATCATAGATGTCCCTCTTAATTTTCTATCTCGTTGATCCGTCAAATATTAACAATGTGGTGTCAAAGCCTCCTGCTATTACCTTTTAGTTTTTTTCTGTGACAGGGTCTTCCTCTGTCACCTAGGCTGCAGAGCTGGAGTGCACTGGCATGATCATGGTTCACTGCAGCCTCCACTTCCCAGGCTCAGGTAATCCTCCCATCTCAGCCTCCAGAGTGGCTGGGATGCCAGGTGTGCACCACCACACCTGGCTAATTTAGGTATTTTTTGGTAGAGATGGGGTCTCACTATGGTGCGCAGGCTCACGTTGAACCTCCGGGCTCAAACATGCCTCTCATCTCAGCTTCCAAAGTACTAGGATTATAGGTATGAGCCGCCACACGCAGCAAGACTCATTTTAAGGCACTTATTTTTATTTAGGGAATGAGAGGCTGTATGATATTGTCAAAAAATAGCATAAAACCAGAAAATGACTTGTTGCCATGGTTCCAACACGTGCGGGTTGCATGAATTGCATGAACTCACTGTTAAGCACATGGTAAGTATCACGAACTTTCTCTTTTTCTATTTTTTTTTTTTCAGACGGAGTCTGGCTCTTGTCATCCAGGCAGGAGTGCAGTGGTGTGATCTTGACTCACTGCAACCTCTACCTCCTGGGTTCAAGTAATTCTGCCTCAGCCGACCTAGTAGCTGGGATTACCGGCACGTGCCACCATGCCCAGCTAATTTTTCTATAAGATTGCGTTTTGTATATTTTGTACAGACAGGGTTTCAGCATGTTAGCCAGGCTGGTCTTGAACTCCTGAGCTCAGGTGATCCGCCCGCCTCTGCCTCCCAAAGTGCTGGGATTACAGGTGTGAGCCACCACACCCAGCCCAGTATCACTTTCTTAAATATTTTAGAAATGTGTAGAACTTTCAGGAAGTTACGAAAACCTTGCTCCATGAGCTATCTTAACATATTTACTTGACAGCTGTCACTCGAGACTTTTACGGCCGGGGGCAGTGAGTCACGACAGTAATCCTAGCGCTTTGAGAGGCCAAGGTGGAGGACCCCTTGAGACCAGGAGTTGGAAACCAGACTGGGCAACCTGGTGAGACCCCATCTCCACACAAAAAGAATACACGAATTCGCTGAATGTGCTAGCACACATCTGTATTCCCAGCTACTGGGGAGGCTGAGTTGGGAGGATCACTTGCGACCAGGAGGTCGAGGCTGCCGTGAGCTATGATTGCACCAACTGCACTCCAGCCTGGGTGACAGAGCAGGATCCTGTCTCTAAAAAATAAAAATAAGTCAAAAAATAGATGCAAGTATATGGAGCGCCAAGCCTAGGAGGGGTTTTAGGACAAGCTGCAGTTAATAGATGGGGTCAGCCGCATGACCCAAGATGAAATCTAGAAGGAAACACTGGCCATAATAGTCAAGTCCCTAATACCCCTCCCCCACCCCCCCCACCCCCCCGCCGTGGGAACTGCCAGATGTTTCTTTCTCTCTATTATGTGGCTAAATGTTTCCGAACTGTGTTGGGTAATACTTTCCAACATAAATGTCTTGGAATGCTAATAAAAGTGCTTGAGGGGAAAAGAGGCTCTAAATTCAGTAAGGGCGGTGGTGGGGGGAATGTGGAGAAGATTGAGCTCAGAGTTGATCTGTTCTTTTCAGCAAGATTTCTCAGTCTTTTGTTTGCTGAAGGGCAATTAAACCTCCCCGGGGGAGAGATACTGTGGGAATTGCAGCCTGCGTTCTCCACATTCTTTGACCACAGAACTGCTTCTGCTAAAGTCGCTTATTAGCATTTCAGTTCCGTGGGATTCCGGGGAGTAGAAAGTAAAAGTCCTGAAGTCACTGAAGCATTGTATCAATAATCCCGTTCAGATAGGATGTACTAGTTACAAACTTGCCTTCTCTAAGGAAGTGGACAGTGCAGTATAAATGCACCCTCGCCCTCCGTGAAACACGGGATTTGGGTTTCATGCATATATGGGTGAAACGTTTCACAGGTTTAAGTGCTGCGTTATGAGTTTGCCATATAAATAAAAATAAGGCACTTATTTTTATTTATGGAATGAGAGGCCAGACGTTATTGTAAAAATAATTAAACCAGGAAACAAACTGCTTTCTCAACAACTGCCTTTCTCTCTGGTTGGTTTGTTTCTTGTAGTTGAGTGTTTTTGAGACCCGAGTCTCCCTCTGTCGCCAGGCTGCAGTGCAGTGGCACGATCTTGGCTGACTGCAACCTCCGCCTCCCAGGTTCAAGTGATTCTCCTGCCTCAGCCTCCCGAGGAGCTGGGACACCATAGGCATGCACCACTATGCCTGGCTAATTTTTGTATTTTTAGTAGAGAACAAGTTTGACCATGTTGGCCAGGATGGTCTTGATCTTTTGACCTTGTGGTCCCCCCACCTCGGCCTCCCAAACTGCTGGGATTACAGGTGCGAGCCACTGTGCCTGGTCTTGCTTTTGTTTTTGTTTTTTGAGATGGAGTCTTGCTCCGTCACTCAGACTGGAGTGCTGTGGTACCATCTCAGTTCATTGTAACCTCCGCCTCCCGGGTTCAAGCAATTCTGGCTCAGCCTCCACAGTATCTGGCATTACAGGCCCCTACCAGCACATCTGGTTAATTTTTGTTATTTTTAATACGGATGGGGTTTCACCATGTTGGCCAGGCTGGTCTTGAACTACTGACTTCCAGTGATCTGCCCGCCTGGGCCTCCCTGATTGTGCCACTAAACTCCAGCCTGGGTGACAGAGCGATACTGTCTCAAAAAAATAAAATAAAATAAATAAAAACTGGCCGGGTGCAGTGACTCACACACCTGTAATCTCAGCGCTTGGGGAGGCTGAGGTGGGCGGATCACTTGAGGTAGGGAGTCCGACACTGGCCTGGCCAGCATATGGAAATTCATGGCAAAACCCCATCTCTACTAAAAATACAAAAATTAGCTGGGCATGGTGGCGCGTGCCTGTAATCCCAGCTACTCAGGAGGCTGAGGCAAGAGAATTGCTTGAACCCAGGAGGTGGAGGTTGCGGTGAGCCAAGATCGTGCCATTGCACTCCAGCCAGGGTAACAACAGAGAAACTCCGTCTCAAAAAAAAAAAACAGAAATGTATTCTCTTTTGGTTCTGGAGTTGAGAAGCCTGAAATCGGTATTGCTGGGCTAAAATCCGGGTGTTGTCAGAGCTGATTTCTTCTGCAGTCTCCAGGGTAGAACATACTCCCCTGCCTTTCGAAGCTTGTAGAGGTTTTTTTTTGCATGCCTTGTGGCCCATTCCTCCAACTTAAAGCCATCAATACATCTCCCTCTTCTCAGACCTCTGTATCTGTCCCCACATCTGCTTGTCTGCTCTGACCCTACTGTGTCTTCCTTTCGGTATAAGAATGCTTATGATGACATTGAGATACCCTTACATCTCAATGTAAAGGTATATACTCCATTATAATCCTGGATAATCCTCTCATCTCAAAATCATTAATTGCTTTTACAAAGTTGCTTTTGCCATATAAGATCACATTTTAACAGATTTCAGGGATTTGGATGTGAGTGTCATTGGGGCCATTATTCTGTCTCCCACATGGGGATCAGGATGTGGACATCTTTGGGGCCATTATTCTGTCTCCCACATGGGGATTAGGATGTGGACATCTTTGGGGCCATTATTCTGTGTCCCACATGGGGATTAGGATGTGGGCATCTCTGGGGCCATTATTCTGTCTCCCACATGGGGATTAGGATGTGGACATCGTTGAAGCCATCACCTGTCTACTATGGGAGATTAGGATGTGGACATTTTTAGAGGTCGTTATCCTGTCTGCTACATAGGAATTAGAACATGTACGTCTTTAGGACTATTTTCCTGTCTCCCACATGGGGATTAGGATGTGGACATCTTTAGAGCCATTATGTTGCTACCACATGGGGATAAGGACATGGACATCATTGGAGCCATCACTTTTTCTACCAGAAGATTAAGGAGTATCGGGTTTAGGGTCAGGGGACATAAGCATGTGGTCCCAACATTGCCATTGGTGAGTCAGTACACTGGACAAAGGACCTTGCCTCTAGGTCCTTGGGTCCTACGCCTGTATCGTAGGGGTAATCCACCCTGTATCAGATCTCTGGCATTCCAGTAACAGGAACAGGCTAACATTCTCAGACATTCAAAATGGCTTCATAACATCCGTAAGCCATGGAACCATGAGCCAGACGCTTCTGATGTAATCAGAAGTTAAGAAAAGGGTCAGAAATCTTTCTCTTCTGGTTCTCTGGAGCAAAGTCTTTATTTATTTATTTATTTATTCATTCATTCATTTATTTTTGAGACAAAGTTTTGCTCTTGTTACCCAGGCTGCAGTGCAATGGCGCGATCTCGGCTCACCGCAACCTCTGCCTCCTGGCTTCAAGCAATTCGCCTGCCTCAGCCTCCCGAGTAGCTGGGATTACAGGCACGCACCACCATGCCCAGCTAATTTTTGTATTTTTAGTAGAGACGGGGTTTCACCTTGTTGACCAGGATGGTGTCGATTTCTTGACCTCATAATCCACCCGCCTCGGCCTCCCAAAGTGCTGGGATTATAGGTGTGAGCCACCGCGCCCGGCCAGGAAATTGATTTTAATAAGAGAGAGCTGAGCCAGTGTGGGGAGGGGTGAACATGAAAACATGACAGCATTTGAACATGATTTTCTAAAATCAGATTGTCCTCTTAAGCACACATTTCCCTAACTCATGGGAGGCCAACCTCAGTCATGGCATGAAGTTATATTTCCCACATTGCATTTTAGATTGAGCTTCTATGAATCTGCAAGTCAAACACAACAGAACTTCCAAGTCTCCACAGCAAAGTCAGCAAGCCAACCCCAAACTCACGGAGAATCGATGCTATAGCTGTGCTCATTCATGACACTCATTACTTCCCGGTTAAATGTTGTTTCTTCAACAGGCCCATGACTGCTTGATTCACATTCCAGCCACAAAATCAAGCCTTTGACCTTGCCTGCTTGTTCGAGCCATAAACAGAACTACAAATAGGTATTGCAGATTAGGTAATGCACTCAGTGTAAGTTGGAAGACTCATCTTCCGTCTTAGAAGCCTCAGGTTGTATGGAAGATACAGGTTGCTGTCTGCTGGATTTAAACGTGAGGCTGCCACTGGGGACAGGGCTGGAAACTTACACATCTCTGGTAGCTGAGTTCCTGACTAGTTGGAATAATCAAGGGTAGTTAAGAGCCAAGGACTTGGCCCGGCACAGTGACTCACGCCTGTAGTCCCAGCACTTTGGGAGGCCGAGGCGGGTGGATCACGAGGTCAAGAGATCGACACCATCCTGGTCAACATGGTGAAACCCCGTCTCTACTAAAAATACAAAAAATTAGCTGGGCATGGTGGTGCACGCCTGTAGTCCCAGCTACTCAGGAGGCTGAGGCAGGAGAATTGCCTGAACCCAGGAGGCGGAGGTTGCGGTGAGCCGAGATCGCGCCATTGCACTCCAGTCTGGGTAACAACAGCGAAACTCCGTCTTAAAGAAAAAAAAAAAAAAAAGAGGCAAGGACTTAACGATTACCTCCACTCTGCAAATGAGCAATGTCTGGTGGCATACGTTACCCAAACTTCTCGTCCAAGTCGGAGTACACTTTCTGTAGCAAGTCTGGGTCCCTCCAGGACCTTCTTCAGAGTTGAGGTCTGGCAAACTTATGGCATGTCCCAAGATCAGAACCAGTAGGGTCACCACTTTGCCACCGGCGTCCAAGCTTGAGTTCTTGATTTTCTTTTTCTGAGACGGAGTTTTGCTCTTATTACCCAGGCTGGAGTGCAATGGTGTGATCTCAGCTCACTGCAACCTCCACCTCCCGGGTTCAAGCAATTCTCCTGCCTCAGCCTCCCGAGTAGCTGGGACTACAGGCGTGCACCACCATGCCCAGCTAATTTTTTGTATTTTTAGTAGAGACGGGGTTTCACCTTGTTGACCAGGATGGTCTCGATCTCTTGACCTCGTGATCCACCGCCTCGGCCTCCCAAAGTTCTGGGGTTATAAGGGTGAGCCACCGCGCCCAGCCTGGTTGTCCTTAAGAACACTGCATGGATATCTTCCTAAGAAAGCCACATGCGTTTTTTGTATTTTGCTTTAATGTAACGGTGCTTCCTAGACTATCATGTGTATTAATTTCTTGGGGATCTGCTACAAGGCAGATTCTATTTCAGTGGGTCTGGCTGGGGCTTTATGCTCTGTGTGTGTAAGTACTGGGCAGTGCCAATACTGCTCCTCCATGGACCATATATTGTGTCTTGAGTTGTTACAACACAGGTGTATATAGGTGTATGCACATAGGTGGAAATGGTAGCAGAGTGCAAACTAGGGGTCCCTGGAGGTAGGCCTGGAGTTTGGGATGGCCACTTTCTTGACCCTCGGCAGGAATTGCATACGTCCAGGCAATTTATCACAAGAAAGACGAGGTAAACACTGCAGGGGGATCAACTCAAGTGCATCAGTTCTAGTACAAACGACCTAAATGAGGCCTACCTGGCTGTAGCCACCTTCTGTGGTAGCATCTTCCTCTGTGCTGATGTGAACTTGCTCCCAGAAGCAGAAACGGCTCACCTGACTGTGGGAAGACTAGACCAATCGATCCAGGGGATACAGCCACAAATAGCATTTACTAAACAACGACGGAGGGAAGAGGAACTTTTGCAAAGTCTAAACACGAATCCGCTCTAAGCACTTTTTTTGTGTGTAAACTGCAAATTACGACAAAAAGGGAGTCTAAAAATTGTCATTAAATTTTAAAAGCGAGTCTTGGCTGGGCGTGGTGGCTCACGCCTGTAATCCCAACACTATGGGAAGCTGAGACAGGAGGACTGCTTGAGCCCAGGAGTGAAAGGCAGCGTGGACAACATGGCGAAGCTGTGTCTCTACAAAGAGAAAGAAAGAAAGAGAGAGAGAGAGAGGGAGGGAGGGAGGGAGAGAGGGAGGAAGGAAGGAAGGGAAACAAAGGAAGGAAGGAAGGAAGGAAGGAAGGAAGGAAGGGAGACGGAAGGAGGAAGGGAGGGAGAGAGGGAGGGAGGAAGGAAGGAAGAAAAAGAAAGAAAGATAGAGAGGGAGGGAGTGACAGAGGGAGGAAGGAAGGAAGGAAGGAAGGAAGGGAGACGGAAGGAGGAAGGGAGAGAGGGAGAGAGGGAGGGAGGAAGGAAGGAAGAAAGAAAGAGGTATGGAGGGAAGGAGGGAGGGAGGGAGAGAGGGAGGGAGAGAGGGAGGGAGGAAGGAAGGCAGGGGAAGGAAGGAAGAAAGAGAGAGGGAGGGAGGGAAGGAGGGAGGAAGGGAAGGAGGGAGGGAGGGAGAGAGGGAGGGAGGAAGGGAGGGAGAGAGGGAGGGAGGGAGAGAGGGAGGGAGGGAGGGAGGGAGGGAGAAAGGAAGGGATGGAGGGAGGAAGGAAGGAAGGAAGGAAGGAAGCAAGGAAGCAAGGAAGGAAGGAAGGAAGGAAACCAATTAGCTGAGCCTCAGGCTTGGTGGCTGAGGTGAAAGGATAACGTGAGCCCGGCCAGTTGAGTCTGCCACTACACTCCAGCCTGGATCACACAGCCTGGATCACACAGAGAGACCTTTTCCAAAACAAAGAAAGAAAGAAAAAACAGAGTCTTGCTAAGCTGATGCCTTTAGAACTCTTTCTTGGCAGAGACAAAGTTGGTGCGTGTGGCTCCCTGTGGATCTCTCCAGAGGGTAAGAGAGAGTAGCTCCATTCTGCACTGGGAAAAGGGCACTTGCCCAGAGGGCTTGGGGCTCAGGTTTAACAAGCGAAGTGTGAGGGTCAGTGCTTGCTAAAGGAAATAGGTGACGCTGAAATCACCTGGCATCTAGGTGCTAAAATGTCACCCTTTACGTCTTTTCAACATCCCTCTGCCTCAATGGTACGAAATGACTAATTTCACCCAGGACAATTGGCTATTTAAACTTACTGGCACTGGCAAAAAAAGCACATTAGGGTGGACATTCTAAAACCAAATATATTAATATAAAAATCTATTTCTATTTTTTAAAAAAAGTACATGAGATCTTCCAGGGAGCATGGAATGAGCAATGTTTAGCATATAAAGTACTCCAGACCCATGCAAACGCTTGTCAACATGAGAGTATCAATATTTTTCCTTTATTTTCCAAATTTCTGCTGTAGAATATGTTGCGATTGTCGGAAACTAGACTGAGATTAAACAGTGAGTAATGCTCAGTATTCCAACCCGCTGTTCCCAATTTCCTGAACCACCAGGGGAATGCAGTGCCTCTTTTTAGTGTTCTTTATGAACCATAAAAAGCTATGGTTTCATTTCACAATTTTCATTTCACAAAAGCATTCATTTCACAATTACACTTGGCCAATGTCTAATATATAAAGCCATGAAAACTCTTTGGAATCTAATGGTTCCCCCCTCCATCCCTGCCTAGAACAAACAGTTAAGAACAGAAAACTGTAAAGAGGTCCACGCACTTTTCACAGAATGTGTTTTGTGATCTTTTTGCACCGTGAGTTTGGCTCTGTCTCTAGGGCGGAGTGCAATTCCCCCAATGAAATGGGGAACTCAGGCTTCTCCCAACCAAGTTGTTCTCTTCCTTTGAATTTCATGGCAAAAATGGAATAGCACTGAAAAGATTCTCTAGAATGAGCCAGACAAAGTCAATTTATTCATTCAAGGGTGCATGCATTCATTTAATGAATATTCATTACCTAAACTGTGCAGATATGGAAGTCGGCCTGCATGTATAGGGATCCCAACATTTGGTCTCAGAAAATAATGGGTAGATAGATGGATAGATAAATGGATGAGGGGTGGGCAAGTGGACGAATGGATAGCTGGATAAGAAGTTGGGTGCATAGATGGATGAATTATTAGATGGATTAATGGATGAACAGATAGATGGGTAGATGGAGAAATGGGTAGGTAAGTAGTTGCATAGTTGATTGGATGAATTGATGAATAGATAGATCAATGGTTATATAGAGAGATGGATGGTTGGAAACATGGATGGTGGATGGACACACAGATGATGGATGGACAGATGGATGGGTAGATGGACGAATGGGTAGATAGATAGTTGGATAGCTGATTGAATGGATGGATGGATAGACAGTTGAACAGATGGTTACATAGAGAGATCAATGCATACATGTACGATGATGGGTGGACAGATAAATGGGTAGACGGATGGTGGGTACATAGTTGGATAATTGATTCGGATGGATGGATATATGGTTGGATAAATGGTTATATGAAGGGGTAGATAGATGATAGATGGACATACTGCATGGGTGAATAGATGTGTACATAGCTGGATAGATTACAGACGGAGAAATAGATGAATATATGTATAGGTAGATAGATAATTGCATAGATATTTGGGTGGATAGAGGGAAGATGCTTAACTTCAGGGCTGAATGTCAACTCCTCCCCAGCCTTCGTGCTGATTGCTGGTCCCAGGGGGTGCAAAATGGGTGGTCCTATACAGTGGATCTAAGCCGATGTGCTGTTCTCGGAAGCCTCGGGGACTAGCTGTGTTACCTTGTTTACGTAACTGAACGTCTCTGTTCCCTGTCACATCTTTAAAGCAGAGGACAGGATCGCTTGCAGATGATGTGAGAAAATCTAGGTCTCCATGGCGTAGTGAGAGCTGAAGGCATGCTACAACAATTCAGAGAGCGATCATTAAATGCACCTCTTCAAATGCCCTTCAGGACAGTCCCCTTCCGTGGTTCAAAAAACGAGGTCAGTCATTTCCTGACCGCAAACTCCATCAACTTGTGTATTGCATGAAAGTAAGTGACCTTAATTTTACATTTCCATCTCTTCCAATAAAACAAACTGGAGCCCAAAGTCATCCGGAGTAAGACATGTCATAAAAACACAGGGGTGTGCACCACAGTGTGGAAGACGAATAACCCTGTGTGAAATGCAGGAAGAACGATGCGCTGTCTCCACCTACTCAATGAATGAAACAAACCCAAACCCAGGGTGACAATAGGGGTGGGGGTCATTACCAGGCATGTTCACAGGCTTGCTGACGGGTAAATGAAATTATATTTATCCTGGCAGCACTGACTCTCACACTGTGCCAATGACATATATGCTAAAAAATTATATTATATATAAAAAATGAAAAATATATGTGTGTGTATGTGTATATATTTTTTCTTTCTTTCTTTCTTTTTCTTTTCTTTTTTTTTTTTTTTTGAGACGGAGTTTCACTGTTGTTACCCAGGCTGGAGTGCAATGGTGTGATCTCGGCTCACCGCAACCTCCGCCTCCTGAGTTCAGGCAATTCTCTTGCCTCAGCCTCCCGAGTAGCTGGGATTACAGGCACGCGCCACCATGCCCAGCTAATTTTTTTGTATTTTTAGTAGAGACGGGGTTTCACCATGTTGACCAGGATGGTCTCGATCTCTTGACCTCGTGATCCACCCGCCTCGGCCTCCCAAAGTGCTGGGATTACAGGCTTGAGCCACAACACCTGGTTCTTTCTTTTTTCTTGATATAGAGTCTCAGTCTGTCACCCAGGCTGGAGTGCAGTGGCACAATCTCAGCTCACTGCAGCCTCTGCCTCCTGGGTTCAAGTGATTCTCCTGCCTCGGCCTCCTGAGTAGCTGAGATTACAGGGGCCGGCTTCCATGCCCAGCTAATTTTTGTATTTTTAGTAGACATGGGGTTTTGCCGTGTTGGCCAGGCTGGTCTCCAACCCCTGACATAAGGTGATCTGCCTGCCTCAGCCTCCCAAAGTGCTAGGATTGCAGGCACGAGCCACCACGCCCGGCCTGCCGTGACATGTTTTTATGTAACATCATGTTACAACAGACGCTGTGCTCCGTCAAAGTGCTTATTCCAAATTGAGGCCTTGTTTTTCCCTCTCAGAATGGATGCTAGGATCTCTCTATTTATTCATTTCCAGAGTAAGCAGGGAGCACATTAGCATGTTTCTGTTCTATTTTTTTCACAGCACTCTAAGTTTTCTCAACGGGGTGCAGTGGCTCACACCAGCCACCCCAGCACTTTGGGAGGCTGAGGTGGGAGGATCACTTGAGCCCAGAAGTTTGAAACCAGCCTGGGTCGCATAGCAAGACCCCATCTCTCAAAACGCTTTTTAAAAAATCAGCCAGTCACAGCGGTGTGTGCCTGTGGTCCCAGCTATTGAGGAGGCTGATGTGGGAGGATTGCTTCAGCCCAAGAGGTCAACACTGAAGAGAACTGTGATGTCATTCAGGCTGCGTGACAGAGTGAGACCCTGTCTCCCAATAAGACACAAACAAACAAATAAAGGATTCTCCAAGAGTACTAGATTTTAAACATTTTTCTCCAAACTCTCAACAGGGCATAAAACAGCTGTGAACAATAATTGCCTTCACAGTTTCTTTTTGCTGTGGTCATATCATAAAATTACAGGAAGGATGCTGATTTGAGACACCAAAACCAGTGGGTCTCAGCAGGGCTGCTCATGGAAGAGATACGCCATGCACAACTTTGTGTAGGTATGGACGGGCCGTTTTCCATTCATATTCAGAGTTTTTTAGGTCAATCTCAGATACATCTGTCTTCCCATCTGCACCAGTCAGGGTTCTACAGAGGGACAGAACCAATGGAAAAAATACATATATAATATATATTTTATGTATTTATAGATCTATATGTATTTTTGTATATAATTATATTTTACATATAATATATTTAAATATTTATGTAATGTATATCATATATTTATGTATAAAATCATTTATATATATTTATTTACATACTTAGGTATATTTATAATAATATATACATGACATATACATAATATATTGAATATTGTATGTAATATATATTATATAATATATATTATAATATATGTAAATATATTACATATAATAATACATAGTTATGTATTTTATGTATTTATGTGTAAATATATTTATAAATTTTATATATAAATATATATTTTATGTTTAATATTATTAATAATATAAATATATATGATATAATATATATTATAATAGATATGTAAATATATTATATATAATATATAATTATGTATTTTATGTATTTATGTGTAATTATATTTATATATTTTATGTATTATATTTTTATGTATATAAATATATTTTATTTATTTATGTGTAATTATATTTATATATTATATATATTTTTATGTTTAATATTATGATATAAATAAATATAAATATAAATAAAACATATTGTATATAAATAATATTATTTATAATAATATAAATATATATTTTATATAAAAATATATATCTAAAAAGGGGAGTTCATTAAGAATTAATTTACACAATCACAAGGTCCCATAATAGTCCATCTGCAGGCTGAGGAGCAAGGACAGCAAGCCCACATCCCAAAACCGAAGAATCTGGAGTCTGATGTCCAAGGGCAGGGAGCCTCCAGCATGGGAAGAAGATGGAGGCTGGGAGGCGAGGCCAGTCTCCCTCTGCACATTTTCTACCTGCTTATACTCTAGCCGAGCTGGCCGCTAATGAGATGGTGCTCACCCAGACTGAGGGTGGTTCTGGCTTTCCCAGCCCCCTGACTCAAATGTTCATCTCCTGCGGCAACCCCCTCACAGACACACCCAGGATCGATATTTTGCGTTGTCCAATCTGATCAAGTTGACACGCAGTATTAACCTTCACACCATCTTTCACAGCTGCTGCAAAAAACACAACTTTAATCTTCAAGAAGCCTTCTTAATTAAAAAGAAAGACCTTTGCCATTCAGAGTTTTACACAAGGTTCAAGGCCCTTTTCAGAAAAACAGCAGTTTTTAAAGAGGAGTGTAAATTCTCATCTTCTTAGGAAGCATTCAAGGATAAAGTTGCAGCTGTGACTTAATTAGAGAATCCTGCCCGCTTAATTCAAGAAGATTCGCACTTAAGGTCACACACATCTATTTTTTCCCACTTTGTTCTTTGGTGAATATTCAGAATAATGGCAATGGTAATGGCTGCAAGCATCCTGGGCTTGTACTGTGGCAGAAACTTTTAAACACATTCTGCATGTATATATATTATTAGCAAGACAGAGTTTCACTCAATTTGTTGCCCAGGCTGGAGTGCAGTGGTGTGATCTCAGCTCACTGCAACCTCCGCCTCCTGAGTTCAACTGACTCCACTGCCTCAGCCTTCCAAGTAGCTGGAACTACAGGCATGTGCCACCACGTCCAGGTTTTTTTTTTGTATTTTTAGTAGACATGGGTTTCACCATGTTGGCCAGACTGGTCTCCAACCCCTGACCTCTAGTGATCTGCCTGCCTCAGCCTCCCAAAGAGCTGGGATTACAAGCGTCAGCCACCGTGCCTGGTTCATATTCACATATTTCTATGTGAAATGCATGTAGAAATAGTGTGTTGTGGTAGGCATTATAGGGGGTGTTCTCATCATTTTTCAGATTGGTTACCTGTGGGAGGCAAAGGTTAAGGAATTGGCTCAGGTCGTGTTAGCAATCAATTATACGCCCAAAGTGGGCTGTAAGTCAAAGCAACCCAATTGTAGATCCAGACTACGTATGCTCTTTGTCCACATTTTCATACTGGAGGAGCTCTGACCACTTCCACTGAGAGGGGCTTCTAATCTTTCTTTTATAAAGACCCATGCACACGTATGTTTATTGTGGCACTTTTCACAATAGCAAAGACTTGGAACCAAGCCAAATGCCCATCAATGATAGACTGGATAAAAAAAATGTGGCACAGAGACACCATGGAATACTACGCAGCCATCAAAAAGGATGAGTTCATGTCCTTTGCAGGGTCATGGATGAAGCTGGAAACCACCATTCTCAGCAAATGGATACAAGTACAGAAAACCAAACACCTCATGTTCTTACTCATGAGTGGGCGTTGAACAATGAGAACACACGGACACGGTGGGCAGGGGGGAACATCACACACCAGGGCCTGTCTCAGGGGTGGGGGGCCAGGGGAGGGAGAGCATTAGGAGAAATACCTAATGTGGATGACGGGGTGACGGATGCAGCCAACCACCATGGCACGTGTATACCTGTGTAACAAAGCTGCGTGTTCTGCACGTGTGCCCCAGAACTGAAAGTATAATGATGATAATAAAAAGAGGGGCTTCTCGCCTTCCTTTATACCCGCAGACAAGCAGGAGAGAGATGTAGTCTGCACGGCAGTGTTGAAGGTCAGTGCACGCCCCCGGGTCTGCATGTGTCTTAGGACTGTCTACAACCCGTCAGGAAGCTCGGCCTTCCTCTAGAGCTCTCCCCACCAATGCTTGCATCCCCCACTACCACCAAGACCGCCACTTTTCTTTTCTTCTTTTTATTTTTGGTGTTGGTCTGTGATCCCGGCTGCACTGCAGTGGTGGGGCAAAGCTCCCTGCAGCCTTGGCCTCCCAGGTTCAAGTAATCCTCCCACCTTGGCCTCTTGGGTTGACCGGACTACAGGCGCACACCACCACGCCTGGTTAAGGTTTTACATTTTTAGTAGAGATGGGGTCTCACTGTGTTGCCCAGGATGGTCTTGACTTCCTCGGCTCAAGGGATCCTCCCTCCTTGGCCTCCCAAAGTGTTGGTATTATACACATAAGCCACTGCGTTGAGTCCCACACACTTCTTTTTTTTTTTTTGAGACGGAGTTTCGCTCTTGTTAACCCAGGCTGGAGTGCAATGGCGCGATCTCGGCTCACCGCAATCTTCGCCTCCTGGGTTCAGGCAATTCTCCTGCCTCAGTCTCCTGAGTAGCTGGGATTACAGGCACGCGCCACCATGCTCAGCTAATTTTTGTATTTTTAGTAGAGACAGGGTTTCACCATGTTGACCAGGATGGTCTCAATCTCTTGACCTCGTGATCCACCCGCCTCGGCCTCCCAAAGTGCTGGGATTACTGGCGTGAGCCACCGCGCCCGGTGTCCCACACACTTCTTGACAATCTTCCCATGTTCTCTCGGATGAAAGAAAATTATTGTAGGCCATCCGTCACCCCAAGAGTATAAAGGCCCCTTTCCAGAGGAATGTATGTGCCTCACGGCCCCTTCAAACACCCAGCCATCTTGGTTGTTCGCCGTGTAGATATGAAAACTAACCCTTAGCCGTGTGTCTGTCACGTTTTCCTTCTTGGGGTTAATAATAAAATAAGTGTAATAAGACATGAGTTGACCGGATGTGGTGGCTCACTCCTGTAATCCCAGCACTTTGAGAGGCCGAGGTGGGCAGATTACCTGAGGTCAGGAGCTCGAGACCAGTCTGGCCAACATGCCAAAACCCCATCTCGACTGAAAAAGAAAAAAAATATACAAAATTAGATAGGCATGGTGGCGCACGCCTGTAGTCCCAGCTACTCTGGAGACTGAGACAAGAGAATCACCTGAACCAGGGGGGCGGAGGTTGCAGTGAGCAAAGACCACGTCACTGCACTCCAGCTTGGGTGACAGAGTGAGACTCTGACTCAAAAAAAAACAAAAACAAAAACAAAAGTCATGTTATTTTTTATTTTATTTTATTTTTCTGAGACGGAGTTTCGCTCTTGTTACCCAGGCTGGAGTGCAATGGCGTGATCTCGGCTCACCGCAACCTCCGCCTCCTGGGTTCAAGCAATTCTCCTGCCTCAGCCTCCCGAGTAGCTGGGATTACAGGCACGGTGGCGCGTGCCCAGCTATTTTTTGTATTTTTAGTAGAGACGGGGTTTCACCATGTTGACCAGGATGGTCTCGATCTCTTGACCTCGTGATCCACTCGCCTCGGTCTCCCAAAGTGCTGGGATTACAGGCGTGAGCCACCACGCCCAGCAAAAGCATGTTATTTTTAAATCACAAGTGCAATTAAGATTGTACTTATAAAATATGGTTTTTCAGACTTTTTCCTCTTAGCCTTTGACCCTGTTCTGGAGCAGGTGGAGGTGCTTGTGTGAATCTTATGGCAGGTTTTTCTGCCTTGTGCTCGGGCTCCCACGTTGAGACCCTGCCCAGGGAAAGCTGAGACCTGCGAGTGTGAAGTGCGGTGTTCCTCTGTGTACAGGGTGAGAATACTTTCTGTGTTCTTCTCGGACACGGAGAAAGCAGACCTCCTTTAGGAAAATGACCTCAGAAGAGCTTGGGTGTTAAAATCATCATGGGAGCTCTGACAGTCCCTTTTTCTGTTATTTTAATAGAAAGCATCCCTTTCCACACCTATGGAGACCACCTGAGAGGCATCTCATTCTATAGATGCAGCCAGAGGCCACGTGCGGTGGCTCACGCCTGTCATCCCAGCATTTTGGGAAGTTGAGGTGGGCAGATCACCTGTAGTCATGAGTTTTAGACCAGCCTGGCCAACATGGCGAAACCCCATCGCTACTAAAAATACAAAAATTAGCCAGGCGTGATAGTGGGAGCTTGTCATCCCAGCTGCAGAGGTTGCAGTGAGCTGAGACGGTGCCACTGAACTCCAGCCTGAGCGACAGAGCGAGACTCCATTTCAAAAAAAAAAAAAGTACCAAGAGCAGACTGTACCAACCTCAGGTGATAAATGCATTTCCACCCACACTTCTCTGCGGGGCCTGTGAATACTCTGTCCAAATGCTACCAAGCTAACAGTATTCAGGGTTCTGTTTTCACAGTGACACAAAGATCCACACCTGTGCCATGTGGTTTCAAAAAATATTTTATTTTCTGGAATAGCCATAATTTCTCAGCTCTGTCTTTGTGGCCTCTCTGCAGACAGAGGAGGCGGAAGCTATGACAGCCACAGAGGTGGCACACATCACACCTGCAAACACGGAACAATGGGAGCTTCTAGAAAACACTCACCAGGGCGCATACAGACAGGATGGGGAGTGGGTGTCCAGGGCTGCTGTCGGTCCAGGGTACTCAGAGAGACCAGTGCTCGGCCCGCCTTCGTCCTCATCTCTTCACTCTCGTGTGTTAAAGGAAGCAGAAGAAACATAGCGAAGAGTCCTTCGCGGCCGCTGGACCGGGCGTTGTGGCTGTCACACGTGATGAGATTCGAGAAGGTGCGTTAGGCATCAGGT
Organism: Saguinus oedipus; assembly: GCA_031835075.1. NCBI lineage: Eukaryota > Metazoa > Chordata > Mammalia > Primates > Cebidae > Saguinus > Saguinus oedipus. Next base: position 1,358,138 of record CM063191.1, read on the forward strand.
GGAGTCTGATGGTCACCAGTGCGAGATTTGCTTCTGGAAATTTCTGGGACTCTTGTTCTAGGTGCAGAGTCTCGTCTGTATTTGTAGGGCAATGCTGTTCTTCCAGGACATGACTTTTCCTTTTCTGCAACAGGCAGGAGAGGAATATTCGGGGTCACTTGGTGACGATGATGACCGGGAGTCTCTTCCCTGGGGGATCTGGTCTGCACTCGAGAGGAAGCGATCTCACAGGGGACGGAGTCTGTATCAGGTTGATGGCGGGGACTGCATCGGAGAGTTAAGTGCGGAAACCCCCCAGTTGCACCTACTTTAACGATGGCATTATCTGAAGCTGGTTTGTCCTCTGGATGGGTCTAGCCAGTAATGAGTCAACACTTCCACTGGGGTACCTGTCGGCATGGCGACCCCCGTGAATTCTGACTCTGCACAAGAGGAAGGAGCGTGAAAACTTCACAACAGACTGGGCCAGGCAGGTGGGCGGAGCTGGCTGGGTGGGACCTCGAGGGTGGATGGAGGTTACAGATGCCAGCATGGCCCCGGAGGTGATGCTGCCCGTGAGTCCCGGCTTCCCGGTGATGGCTTGGCAGAAGGAGTGATGGGCGGGGGAGATGGCCTTAATCCTGACTGACAGTCCTCCCACCCTTCAACCCCCGCAGGGCAGCTGGGTTGACATGCTGGTGGACAGTCTTCAGGGCAGGGCGGAGCAGTGACCTTCAGTGATCCATCCCTCCACGCTGCAGTCCTGGCCTGTGGGTGCTGGCTTACCAGGGGCGTGTGCCCACAGCTCCCTGGCTGGCACCTGTCACGCACGCAAACACATGACTCCACAGCTGCCAGCGTTCTCCAGTGCCTTAGGGGACCTAAGCAGATGCAAAGAGAAGGGGAAAAAAAGAGGAAGAAAAACAATAAATGGCGATCTGATGAAATATTACACCCCTCCCCCCATCCTCTGCTCTCTTTGGAGACAGGGTGTGCCCCTGTTACCCAGGCTGGAGCACAGTGGTGGGACCATACCTGTCATCTTGAACACCTGGGCTTAAGCAATTCTTCTGCCTCAGCCTCCTGAGTTGTTAATGCTCCAGGTATGTGCCACTAAGTGGATAATTATTTTTATTTTTTGTCTTGTTAAGTTTCCCAGGCTCGTGTTGAACTCCTGGGCTCAAGGGATCCTCCCACCTCAACCTCCCAAAGTGCTGTGCTGACAGACAGGAGTCCCTGAGCCCAGCCAGTCCACTCCTTCAATGCTACTGACAAGTCATTTCACCCAGCACATGGGTTCTTAGTATCGCACTCAAATAAAAAGAACCAGGGCTCCCTGAAATAATGGTGAATTCTAAGCATGGAGCTTGGATGATACAGATAAGCCTGGACCATCTTCTCGTCCCAGAAAATAAGGAAATTGCATTTTCTGGAATATCCGTAACATCTAGCTCAAACACAAAAATCTCCAAGACAACAAGACGGGGTGTGTGTCAAAGAGACACGAATCCCAACCTGAGGGAGCTTCTGGTGCTCAAAGCTGAAACAGTGTAGGCAATAAAATAATATATTAGATGGTAACCAAAGCAATGAATCGTTGAATAAATTCGTAAGTGAAGGAGGACAGTCAAATCCACCCTGCAGAAGAGTTCCAAATAATTTATGTTGATTTTTTTTTCTTTTCTTTTTTTTTGTTTTTTGAGACAGACTGTCACTATGTCATCCAGGCAGGAGTACAGTGGCGTGATCTTGGCTCACTACAATCTCTGCTTCCTGGGTTCAATTGATTCTCCTGACTTAGCCTCCCGAGTAGCAGGGATTACAGGCACCCACCACCATGCCCGGCTAATTTTTTATATTTTTAATAAGGATGGGGTTTCACCATGTTAGCCAGGATGGTCTCAATCTCCTGATACCGTGATTCACCTGCCTCGGACTCCCAAGGTACTGGGATTACAGGCATGAGCCACCGCACCCGGCCTTATGCAGATATTTGATGAAATATAACTCCCCATTTCTTTAAGTGTGGGTTGCATGTACAGACTTCCTTTGAAAGAGCATTATGAGGAAGAATAATGACTTCATATCGGAGGAATCTGACAAACACCACCTCAGCGCTGATCACGGCCAACATCCACAGTCATCGGACAGGCTGACGGTCTGTATCTTGATATGATGTAATGGGAATGACTGTTCATCTCTGCAGTCATCTACCCCAAAACCAACCACCCTAGTCTCACCACGAGAAAAGTTGCAGACAAATCCCAACAGAGGGACAGCTTGACAAAATACCTGACCCATCCTCCTCAACACCATGCTTCCTATTTAGTCCACAGGACTGTGGGAAGTAGAAAATTTCCTTTGTAAAGATTCCTTATGGCCAGTCATGGCGGCTCACATCTGTAATCTCAGAACTTTGGGAGGCCAAGGCGGGTGGATCATGGGGTCAACAGATCGAGATCATCCTGGCCAACATGGAGAAACGCTGTCTCTACTAAAAATACAAAAAGTAGCCGGGCGTGATGGTGTGTGCCTGTAGTCCCAGCTACTCAGGAGCCTGAGGCAGGAGAATCACTTAACCCAGGGAGGCGGAGGCTGCAGTGAGCCAAGATTGCACCACTGCACTGCAGCCTGGGTGACAGAGCGAGACTCCATCTGAAACAAAACGAAACATCAGCTCTTGCATGAACTAGTACTGTGAGAACTCACTCTTTACCACGAGGGCAGCACCAAGTCACTCATGAGGAATCCGTTCCCATGACCAAAATGCCTCCCACCAGGCCTCTCCTGCAACACCAGGGATGCTACTTTAACAGGAGATTTGGAGGGGACAAACACCCAAAGGATGCCGGTTCATCTGAACCGACAGGTGCTGTAAGAGTACAATGCACACTGGGTTTAAAAAAGTGGTGTGAAAAAAGAACGCACACTATCTCATAACTATATGTGCAATTCTAATATATTCTAAATAACTATATATACAATTCTAAATCTATTCTAAATAACTATATATACATTCTAAATCTATTCTAAATAACTATATAAATAATTCTAAATCTATTCTAAATAACTATATATACAATTCAAAATCTATTCTAAATAACTATATATACAATTCAAAATCTATTCTAAATAACTATATAAATAATTCTAAATCTATTCTAAATAACGATATATGCAATTCAAAATCTATTCTAAATAATGATATATACAATTCAAAATCTATTCTAAATAACTATATATACAATTCTAAATCTACTCTAAATAACAATACATACAATTCAAAATCTATTCTAAATAACTATATATATAATTCTAAATCTATTATAAATAACTATATATACAATTCTAATATATTCTAAATAACTATATATACAATTCTAAATCTATTCTAAATAACTATATATACAATTCTAAATCTATTCTAAATAACTATATATACAATTTTAATCTATTCTAAATAACTATATATACAATTCAAAATCTATTCTAAATAACTATATATACAATTCAAAATCTATTCTAAATAACTATACAATTCTAAATCTATTCTAAATAACGATATATGCAATTCAAAATCTATTCTAAATAACGATATATGCAATTCAAAATCTATTCTAAATAATGATATATACAATTCAAAATCTATTCTAAATAACTATATATACAATTCTAAATCTATTCTAAATAACTATATACATAATTCTAAACTATTCTAAATAACTATATACATAATTCTAAATCTATTCTAAATAACTATATATGCAATTCAAAATCTATTCTAAATAACTATATATACAATTTTAATCTATTCTAAATAACTATACATACAATTCTAAATATATTTTAAATAACTATATATATGATTCAAAATCTATTCTAAATAACTATATATACAATTCAAAATCTATTCTAAATAACTATATATACAATTCTAAATCTACTCTAAATAACAATATATACAATTCTAAATCTATTCTAAATAACAATATATACAATTCTAAATCTATTCTAAATAAGGACGTATACAATTCTAAATCTATTATACGTACAATTCTAAATCTATTCTAAACAACTATATGTACAATTTCAAAATCTATTCTAAATAACCATATATACAATTCTAATATACTGTAAATAACAATATAGACAATTCTAAATAATCCTAGCCACCTATATATACAATTCTAAACATATGTACACATTTATCTCAAAAATATAAATTTAAAATATGTGTATATGCATATAATTATTTTATATGCTTATGAAATGTGCATATTCATTTATGACATGTATAAATATATGTTTATATAGAAATATAGATATATTTTTTGAGACGGAGTTTCGCTCTTCTTGCCCAGGCTGGAGAAAGGTGGTGTGATCTCAGCTCCCTGCAACCTCCGTCTCCTGGGTTTAAGTGATTCTCCTGCCTCAGTCTCCTGGGTAACTGAGATTATGGCTAACTTTTTGTATTTTTAGTAGAGATGGGTTTCTTCATGTTGGCCAGGCTGGTCTCAAACCCCTGACCTCGGTGATCCACTTGCCTCAGCCTCCCAAAGTGCTGGGATTATAGGCGTGAGCCACCGTGCCCAGGAAGAAATCTATCCTAATAAAATGTGTACACATTTAACATTAAAAAAATAAAATATAAACTTACATATTTATATAAATATACATTCTGAAATGAGACTTTTTATATAGTGATAAAACAAGTATGCTTATATATAAATATAATAAAATTCTTTACAAATTTAATACATTGAAAAATATACATAAGCTATAAATTTATGTTTCTGTAAATATAAATATATATGTTGAAATTAGACTATTTGATATAGTGATTAAATATATTTTTATGAAAACATTTTAATAAAATTTGTACATATTTAATTAACTTAAAAATACTCAAACTGTAACTTCATATATTTAAGTAAATATAAAAATAAACACACATGGCCGGGCGCAGTGGCTCACGCCTATAATCCCAGCACTTTGGGAGGTTGAGGCGGGTGGATCACGAGGCCAAGAGATCGAGACCATCCTGGTCAACATGATGAAACCCCATCTCTACTAAAAATACAAAAATTAGCTGGGCACAGTGGTTCGTGCCTGTAGTCCCAGCTACTCGGGAGGCTGAGGCAAGAGAATTGCTTGAACCCAGAAGGTGGAGGTTGTGGTGAGCCAAGATGGCGCCATTGCACTCCAGTCTGGGTAACAACAGCGAAACTCCGTCTCGAAAAATATATATATATATATCTGGACTGAGGAAATGTGGCACATATACACCATGAAATATTATGCAGCAATCAAAAATGATGAGCTCGTGTCCTTTGTAGGAACATGGATGAATCTGGAGAACATCATTCTCAGCAAACTGACACAAGAACAGAAAATGAAATACTGCATATTCTCACTCATAGGCGGGTGATGAACAAAGAGAACACATGGACACAGGGAAGGGAGTACTACACACTAGGGTCTATTGGGGGGAATAGGGGAGGGACAGCAGGGGGGGAGCTGGGGAGGGATAGCCTGGGGAGAAATGCCAAATGTGGGTGAAGGGGAGGAAGGCAGCAGAACACACTGCCATGTGTGTACCTATGCAACTATCTTGCATGTTCTGCACATGTACCCCAAAACCTAAAATGCAATTAAAAAAATATATATATACACATACATGTTAAAATGAGACTAATTTATATAGTTATTAAATACACATATTTGCATATAAATATATTGTAATAAAATTTGTACAGATTTAATAAATTTAAAAACATACATAAAGTATGCATTTATACATTTATGTAAATATCCATTTATATACCTGTTAAAAGGAGACTTTTGATATAGTGATTAAATGTATTAAAATTGATTTCACCATTTTCATTTTACTCATTTGTTAGTGTATTTAACAAAGAGTTTTCAATTGCTTATGTGGGTCATATTTTATTTTATTTTATTTTTGAGACAAAGTCTCAGTCTGTCGCCCAGGCTGGAGTGCCATGGCGGGATCTCAGCTCACTGCAGCCTCCGCCTCCCGAGTTCAAGCGATTCTCCTGCCTCAGTCTCCTGAGTAGCTGGGACCACAGGCATGTGCCACCATGCCTGGTTAATTTTTGTATTTTTAGCAGAGACGGGGTTTCACCATGTTGGCCAAGCTGGTCTCAAGCTCCTGACCTCAAGTGATCTGCCCACGTTGGCCGCTTAAAGTGCTGGGATTACACATTTGAGCCACTGCATCTGGCTAGTTTTTGTATTTTTAGTAGAGACGGGGTTTCACCATGTTGGCCAGGCTGGTCTCGAACTCCTGGCCTCAAGTGATCCACCGGACTTGGCCTCCCAGAGTGATAGAATTATAGGCATGAGCCACCTTGTCCAGCTCATATTGTATTTCTTTCTTTTCTTTCTTTTTTTTTTTTGAGATGGAATTTTGCTCTTGTCACCCAGGCTAGAATAGTGCAGTGGTGTGATCTCGGCTCACTGTAACCTCCGCCTGCCGGGTTCAAGCAATGTTCCTGTCTCAGCCTCCCAAGTAGCTAGGATTACAGGCGCCCACCACCACGCCGGGCTAATTTTTTTTTAAGTACTTTTTAGTAGAGATGGGGTTTTCCCATGTTGGCCAGGCTGGTCCTGAACTCATGACCTCAGGTAATCCACCCTCCTTGGCCTCCCAAAGTGTTGCAATTATAGGCGTGAGCCACCGTGCCTGGCCCGTATTGTATTTCTAATGGGTAGAGTTGTTGTAGACCCTGAAATCCTGGGTCATCCAGGGAAAATGCAGAAACAGGGCTCTGGGTACTTCACTAGAGTGCTAGGTGGGGCTGTAGCCACATGGGTGTGTTCCCCAGAATCCCCATGATCTCCAGGGACACTGGGCTGGGCAGGCTGCCACTCCTCCTTGAACCCCATTCAACCCCAGCCCCTCCACCTCAGACAGTGGCAGTACTCTTCATCAAGGAAGATTCAGTGCCCCCTGGGACCTGTCCTTATTCCAGGAAATCAATTGGAGCAACTGAGAAGTGACTAGATAGTTATTCTGAGCACTTGGGATGAAGGCTGGGGCCACAGGGGAGTCCTTGATACTTTCTCAAAGAATTCAAAGCCTACTGAAAAGTGCTCTCCGGCCCGGCGCGATGGCTCACACCTGTTATCCCAGCACTGCATGAGGTTGAGGCCAGTGGATCAGCTGAGGTCGGGAGTTCAAGACCAGCCTGGCCAACATGGTGAAACCCCCTCTCTCCTAAGAATAAGAAAATTAGCCAGAGATGATGGTGCATGTCTGTAATTCCAGCCACCTGGGAGGCTGAGGCAGGGGCATCAACTGAAACCAGGAAGCGGAGGTTGCAGTGAGCTGAGATCACACCACTGCACTCCAGCCTGGGGGGAACAAAGGGAAAACTCCATCTCAAAGAAAAGGGGGCTTTCATTCACTTGAGTATCTCAAATGTTCACTAGAATGCCATGTACCAACTCCTGAATTGCTGCTGTTGGTGAGAGAATGGGTTGATCCCCCAAAGTAATCATGACACTTAACTAACCCCAGGAACCAGTCCCAGCCAATTCAGCTTTTGCAAGGAGCCTAATCCTTGCCAGTTCAAACCAGGTGTTCCAGCTTTCCATCTGCTCTTTTTCTCACCTGTAACTCCATGAATCTTATCTTTAAGAATGGGTGGGGGTTGGGCCCCATGGCTCACGTCTACAATCCCTGTAATCCCAGCACTTTGGGAGACCAAGGCGGGCAGATCACCTGAGGTCAGGAGTTCGAGACCAGCCTGGCTAACATGGTGAAACCCCGTCTCTACTAAAAATACAAAAATTAGCTGGACGTGGTGGCATGTACCTGTAGTTCCAGCTACTGGGGAGGCTGAGGCAGGAGAATCACTTGAACTCAGGAGGCAGAGGTTGCAGTGAGCTGAGATTATGCCACTGCACTCCAGCCTACGAGACAGAGCTAGATTCCATCTCAAAACAAAAAGAAAGAAACAAAAGGAATGGGTAGGTCTCCACCAATTACTGTGTCTTCCCCTGAGACTGATGCTCAGCAGATGCAGTCGGATGGCCAACAAGATGGGGTAATTTGAGAGGCACAGAGGGTGGCCTTAGGGTTTGGGGAGGCACCTTCACGGAAGCATCCTGGATTGCTTTCTGACACAGTGATTCTGGGAGGTCCCAGAAAAACGTGAAAATACACCCAGAGGCATAAACGTAACAGTCAGGCTGTCTGGCTTACTCCAGGGAGTAGGAAGGGCTCCAGGGAGCAGGAAGAAGGACCAGAGGGAACAGGGCACAGGATGATGGGTTTGCATTTGACCTGCACTGTGGGGAGTAGAAAAGTTCCTTTTTAAAGTTTCCTTTCTTGTTGAAGAATAAGTGTTGTAAGCAAGCAAGTCAGACGGTACCAAATGAAGACGTTCTGAGTTCCACATGAAGAGTCCTTCGGCCGGGCGCAGTGGCCACGCCTGTAATCCCAGCACTTTGGGAGGCCAAGGCGGGTGGATCACGAGGTCAAGAGATCAAGACCATCCTGGTCAACATGGTGAAACCCCGTCTCTACTAAAAATACAAAAAAAATTAGCTGGGCACGGTGGCACATGCCTGTAATCCCAGCTACTCAGGAGGCTGAGGCAGGAGAATTGCCAGAACCCAGGAGGCGGAGGTTGCGGTGAGCCGAGATCGCGCCATTGCACTCCAGCCTCGGTGACGAGAGCGAAACTCCATCTCAATAAAAGAAAAAAAAAAAGGACGACCCCATATGCGTAAGCGATAAATGTGTGTGTTTTCCTCTATTCCTTGTACTCTCGTGGCACAATGGCTAGTGAGGGTCCCCTTCCTGCAGCACTGGAAGTAAAAATTGCGTTGCTGAAAGATCCTCTGTCTCAGTGCTAACTTTTCCTTGCGGCACCAAACACCTGTTTCCAACATGCATTGATTATGTTCCAGGTACGGCATGAGTTTGAGTCAGTTTCTAGATCTCCAGTCTTCATACACAAGAAGCTTTATCAGCTCCTTGCTTTCTCCGATTCCTTAGAAACCCCGGAGGCAGAAGCCCCTCAGGGGAGAATTATGGTGCTCAACCTTAGTGGTGGACGTTGCCCAGGTGAGTTGGACTTCAGGCACCACGTCTATTGAGTGACTCACGTTCCTTACCTGCTAGCGCTTGTGGGCGGATAAGGTGTGGTCATAAGGTGGGTTCCCCAGAAACAGAGATTGAGTTGAGATTCAAAGGCAGAGAGCGATTGCAGACGAAGGGAGGGAAGCCTGGTTAAAAAGGCACTGAGCCAGCCGGGCGCGGTGGCTCATGCCTATAACTCCAGCACTTTGGGAGGCCACGGTTGGCGGATCACAAGGTCAGGAGATCGAGACCATCCTGGCCAACATGGTGAAACCTGTGTCTACTAAAAATGCAAACTTTAGCTGGGTGTAGTGGTGGACACCTCTAATTCCTGCTATTCAGGAGGCTGAGGCAAGGTAAGCGCTTGAACCTGCGAGGTGGAGGTTGCAGCGAGCTGAGATCGTGCCACTGCACTCCAGCCTGGTGACAGAGTAAGACTCCATCTCAAAAAAAAACCCAAAAAGGCACT